>CM034147.1:108179517-110579517 GCA_019776745.2 Taxus chinensis | reverse complement strand
ATGAAAAGTAAAAATCTGAGTTTAAATAGAAATCCCAATAATAATGGTAAAAAACTGGTTTGTACGGAGGTAGGTGAAAATTAATCATGCGTAGAATCTTTGAAGGTCTGAAACCTGAAAGCCCAAAATTTCAAAAATTCAAGATTTCAGACTTCAGGGATTGGGAGGCAAATAGACGAATGGTGATGGAAAAAATCTGAAAACCCAAAATTCAGGTTTTTGTACATTCAAAATTTGGAAGTCCGAGAGGGATTTAAACAAAAACTGGCCAAAAAATCTGAAACCCAAAAGCCTGAAAGTCAAAAATTCAGAATTTCAGTGTTTTGGACTTTGGAAAACTTGAAGAGTAGTTCTGAATTCGAGCTACAAACTCCAAAAAAGGAAAAACTCTGAATTCTGAAAAATTGAAAATTCTGGATTTCAGCCTTAGAAAAAATCACTGTGAGAGGACTTCTTTAAGACATTGGTCTGACACATAACTTCCTTTTGATTAGGTTAAATGGTTAACATTTTTTGCGATCTCTAAGGAGTGCTTGCTTGCTAAGATTTCAGACTAGTAGCCTTAAGAAAAACATTGGGAAAAGGAGGATAAAAAACCAAAACCAAAATAGAAAACATGCAAGCAAAAGAAAAGAAAAGAAAAAAATGTGCGGAGCACTTGGAGGAAAAGACAAAACAATGTACAGGGTGGAACATCCTTAAAAATAATATTTGAGGTGTATCCCATTCACATGAATGGGTAATTATTCTCCATTGAGTTTGGATAGGCAAAATGAATTTACCTCCTTACAGCTTGTAATAACATAAGGCCCACTCCAAAGAGCATCGAACTTGGCATGCTTGCTGGGTTTGGCATGATCTTCATCCCATTTTAGAATCAAATCCCCTTCCCTGAACAACCTATCAGAGGATTTCTTGTCTAATGATTTCTTAACTTGATCCTAATGTTCTATCAACGTATTCATGGCTGTGTTCCAAATTTCCTCCAGCTCCATAAGTTCAGAAAACATCACTGTTAAGGCCTCATCCTCCATAACTTCAAGCCAATAAGCCAAGTTAAGGGAAGATATCTTGAAGGAAATTGGAAGTTTCTCTTCCCTTCCATATACAAGCATGAAAGGAGAAACCTCGATGGTTTTCTTAGGTGTTATCCGATCAACCCATAGGGCAGTTTTGAGCTGTGTATGCCAGGTTCTTTTATTGGACTCCATTGTGCATTTGATGATTCTTATGAGGTTGTTATTATTGGATTTGGCCAATCCGTTCCCCTGTGGGTAATAGTTAGATGAAGTCTTGAGATAGACTCCATTCTTGATGGAACATTCACTTATCTTCATCTCAAGCAAAGCCATAACATTGTCTGACATAACGGTAAAAGGAACACCGAACCTTGTCATCAAATTTTCTAGAAAATCCAAAAAAAACTTCTCATTACTTTCTTTTAGGGCCACTACTTCTATCCAGTGAGTAAAATAATTTGTTGTAGTCAAGACCCATTTATGCCCCTCGTTGGATGAAGGATTAATCTTCTCAATGAAATCTAATCCCCATTGAACAAAGGGTTGATCTACCTGAATGAGGTGTAATGGTAGAGCTTCCAGTCTCTGTTTGCCTATAAAAAGAGCATACTCTTTACATTTCCTCACCCAGATATAAGAGTCTTTGAACAAGTTTGACCAGTAATAACCGGCTCGCATGATTTTGGTGGTGGTTGTTTATGCAGAGTAATGTCCACCAGACAGGACATTGTGGAATTCCTCTAATACCTTGTTCACATGTTTTGGCCTGACGCAACGTAGAAGAACACCATTTAGATCCTTCCAGAAAAGAACATTATCTACCATGACATACGAAATAGACTATAGATAGAAAGTACATCTTTGGACTTTATCCATGTTTGGAAGATATATCCCCGAGAGAAGAAAGTTCTACATCTTAGTTGACCAATCAATCTGATCATTTCCTTCATCATCAATCAAAAGCATGACATCTTCCATATCTTTGGTCTCAATGTCTGTTGCCAGTTGTTGACATAACCCTTTGCCCCTGAAAAGCTTAGTGACCTTGATGTTTATGTCATACTCCATTACTTTTGTAATCCACCCAATGCGTTTCTCATTCATCTCTTTATTCAACAAAAACTCTTTGACGCCAGGATGAGAAACCATTAAATGGATTTTTTTGTTAGACAACAGATGCCTAAAATTCTTTAGGGATTGAATGAATGCAAAGACCTATTTTTCGATGAAGTAATATTTGAGTTTTTATTCCTTAAGAGAATGACTAAAAAAGGCAATGGACTGCTCCATCAAGTCATCATTTTTTTGAGTGATAATTCCTAAAATACTTTCCTGACCTGAAAAAGCATAAAGAATAAAATCCTTGTCAAACTGAGGATTCACCAGTGTAGGAGCTTGGGAGATAGCTATCTTGATGGATTCAAAGATTTCTCTTCCCTCCTTCATCCAGGAAAATGGGATATTCTTTTTAAGCATGGCCATCAGCGGTTTTTCCAACGTTGCAAACTGAGGAATAAATCTCTGAAAAAAATTATAGTTCCTAAAAAACTCTAGAGACCCTTCTTATGAATTAGGAGGGATAAGGACATAATTGACTGAATCCTAGCTAGGTCAATAGACCACCCTTCTTTTGAGACAATATGTCACAACAAATTTCCTTCCTGCACTACGAAAATGCACTTTTTCTGGTTCAGTGAGACACCAAATTTGATACACCTTTGAAAAACTTCCCTGAGATGGGTGATATGATCCTCAACAAGTTTGGAGTAGACAATGATGTCATCAAGGTAAACCAAGATCATATCATTGATGAGTCCCTTAAATGCCATATCCATGGCTCTCTGAAAGGTGGCCCCCGCATTAGATAATCCGAAATGCATCTTGTTGAAGGCATACGTGCCCCATTTGGTGGCGAATGTTGTCTTAAATTGATCAGATTATTGAACCAAAATATGATTGTATCCTAAATATCCATCAAGCAAGGAAAATATTTGAGCCACTACCACTATTTGGAGGATTTGTTCTATTAAGGGGAGAGGGTAGTGGTCCTTCAAAGAGATGTGGTTTAGGTCCCTGAAATCTACACACAACCAGATTTCACCATTCTTTTTCCTTACGGGTACCGAATTAGCTACCCACAAAGTATGCTTGATGGGAAAATTTATACAAGCATTGATAAGCTTGGTTAGCTCTTTCTTCATCAGTGGTTCAATTTTGGGATTGATTGGCCTCTATTTTTGATGAACTGGCTTGGAGTTCGGATCCAGTTCAATAGTATGTTGAGCTAAGCCAGGATCAAAACCATGCAAATCCTTGTAGCTCCATGTAAAGATATCATGATATTCCTGACATAATTCGATGAAAGCTTTCTTTTTATGAGTAGTGCACACCTTACCAATTTTCAGAACCTTTTCATTTGCCACCTCAACCTCTTCAAAATATTCCTCCTTGACCACCATATTAGTGCTTTACTTGGCCTGATCATCCGAATTGAAAATGAATTCCAATGTAACTAGTCCTTTTGGCAGCTTGTTTCCTTTCAACTTTATAATCTGATCGCCGTAAGAGTTTTGGAGTTTAACTTGATGTTTGGTAGTGAATTATACTTCCTGCTATAGGAAGAGAGCAATCTGTTGATCACTATCGAACACCTGATAACTACTCGCATTATCTGGTACCGCATGACGAACCACCTGTTGGTGCAAATCAGCAGCACCCCTGGGTGTTGATCAGATTTCTAGTTTGACACTTTGGACATCCAGTGTGATTGGACAACATTGAATCTTTTCCCTAAGTGTGGGATTTCTAAAAATGGGAAAATAATCTCTAGATTAGAGGCTGGTTCCTCAACTCCTCTGATCAGGTGTATTACTTGCAAGTTGCAGAGGTTTTGAATTCAAGATCCTACTCTAAATTCCAAGGGGACACAGATAGAGAATGCAAAAAACTAAAACTAATGCTAATAAGGTGATGTACTAAAGGAATGGTGAACATTCTTTACTTTTGAAAATAGACATAGGTCATAGAAATGTAACAAACATCATGCAAAAACTGATAAAATGTAATGAAAGGTCAGAAATGAAGTAAAACAACACAAACAGAGGATTGAAAACTCATTCACAGAGCTTGCATTGTCATTTCCAATATCAAAAACACATGCATTACAACATCTGAGAGGTAGAAAATAGGTTACAGTCTTTGAAGAGGTCTGATATTCCACAAAATCACTTTCTAAGGTGAAAAGGGAGCCTGCAATGCATGAAAATGTCCAACCCTTGAAAAATGAGCCAAACCTAGCTTTTACAATGCTAAAACCGAGCCCAAGAGAGAGAAACATGGGAAAATGTGGGAGATCTTCAACCACCAACCAAAATGCAATAAAATAGCATGGGCATCCTTACAGATCCATTCCCTAACATTTTTCGCCATGCTGCATTAAAAATGGTGGTTGAAATGTCATTTTTGTTCATTACCACATGACAGAGGCGTTTTTCAATTTTCTCTTTCCAAACTCCATCAAAATAAAAATTGAGCCCAAAATTTTGTAGAGAATTTCACCAACTTTCCATTGATATAAAGAACGTGAAAAACCAAGCTCTGGATCAAAAGTTATGGTCGTTTGAAAATTTAGGGAAAAACAGGGCCAAAACAGGTTGGTGGGCCAAAAATTTGAAATTTTCCCACTTTTTACATTTGGGAAAATTTCCCAAAAAATCCCTTCACCCCGCTGCTCCTGGTGCCACGTGGCATGTTCTGATTGGATGTGGGCCTTTTGCACTTCATTTTCCGCCATTTTGGTCATTGGAAAATTTTACAAAAATTCTTCGCCGGGCCGATGGCCTTAGGACACGTGGTAAGAGATGATTCACCACGGGCATTTCTTATTAAATTTTCTGTCACTATTAACCATTTTTCTGACTTGGACACGTGGAAAAACCCTATTGGCTACGGGATTTCTCCTTCCTATTTCCCTTTGGGCCTGTCTTGCATTTTTTGCCACCACATGGACATGTGGCATGATCCCATTGGCTCGCGTTTAGGGGGCGGACATTTCCTTCGAAATTTTTCTTTGATTTTTCTTGGAAAAATTCTCCCAATTTCTCCCACGCTCTGCTGGTCTGGTGCCACATGGCAAGCTCTCATTTGACGTGGGCCTTGGGGGTGAACATTTCTCTCTGCGTTATCCTTTGGGAAAAATTCCCAATGTTTCCCCGACGACCAAAGCTTCGACGCCCCTGAACACGTGGCGCGATCTTATTCACTCGCGAGCCTTAGGGGATGGCTCTTCCTTTGGATTTTTTACACCTAGGTGAAAAAGAAAGAATCTTTCCGTGCCCCTGACCCTCGACACCGTGGCGACACGTGGCGAGCTCTGACTAGTCAGCGGGCCTTCAGGCCAATAATTTTCCTTTGACCTAACCAAAACACTTCGCCAAATTTTTAAGTCTCCCTCCGTGGTCCATGGGTCTTGGGACATATGGCATGAGGCTATTGGATGCGGACCTTGTGGGAAAAAATTAAGTTTGCGCCCTTGCCAAACACTTCACCAAAATTTTAATTTCATCTTTGCCCTCCACCACTTCTTTGGCTTGAGGACACGTGGTGTAATGTGGTTGGGTGTGGGCCTTGGGGCCGAAAATTTTTAGTCGTGCCAACACTTAGGAAATTTTCCTAATTTCTTCCCCTGGGACACGTGGCATGATCCAATTCACCGACGGGCCTTAGGGGTGAAATATTCCTTTTGAAACTTTTCCAAACACTTGGTAAAAATTCCAAGTCTACCTCTGCCTTCTACCCTCCCAAGGACACATGGCCTCATCTTATTGGCTGCAGGCCTTTCAGGGGAAAATTTCCCACAAAAACTCCGTTGAGCCATAACTTCAAAAAATACGTGGAGTTAGGAGGAAAACTTTACCTTTCTGGAAAGTTGAGAAAAAGCTCTATCTAATGGTGCCATTTCCAGAAGTTTTTGAGTTCCTGAAAAGAAAAAAATTATGACTGAGGCACAAGGGAGGGAAGAATGAAGGGAGTTAGCCACAAAATGTGCAAGGGAAACATTTTGGATAACACCACCATCTTGACTATCTGCTGCTCTTCTTTCATTATAGCCGTAGGTACATCATACTGAGAACTGATAGTAGCTAGCCTGTTAGCATCTTGAATTTTCTTCCTGGGAATTGTATGAATTTTGAAAGCCTCAAAATATTCTATCAGATCCCAAACCCAATTTTTGTATGACCGTAGTAGATCATTTTTTGATGCACTACGGGCTATAATTTGGTGCACAACAGATTTTCTATCACCAAAGACCGTCAAGGTTTGGATTCTTCTTCTTTGGGCCGATTGAATTCCTTGTACAAGAGCTTCATATTCAGTAACATTATTAGTGCAACTGAACTGCAATCGAAAGGAAGAGAAATATTTGTCTCCTTCTGGAGAAATTAACATAACCCCTGCACTAGATCAATTTTTACTTTGTGAACCATCAAAAAACATCTACATCTTCTTGATGCCTTAACCAGTTGAGGTATGATGGCATCTTCTTCATGAATGCTGTAGTGCCCATTTAAACAACCACTTGAGACCAAAGAAACAACCTAGGGTTAGCCAGAAAAATTATGGGATAATTTTTTTTATTAGGGGTGAACACAACCGAGTTTCCAGACAATAGTTTTCCACTGACAGGTTCCAGAAAAAACACATTTACCAAAACAAAAGTTTTCTTTATTAACTAATATCAAGCTCACAAGGTTCAAATTTTAGGGTTAGATGTTCTAGTTAGGTTCAGGGAGAAATCTACCCCTATACCCACTCTTTAACAGGCTCAGAGTTTCAACTAGATTTTTCTCATACTTAATTCTTCTAAAATTTCTCTAAACCATTGCCAATGGATAGGAAATTTTCTCACCTTTCCGATGATATAAAGAAGTCCTCCTAACTCCTTTGGGAACTCAAGATATGGTCCGACGGTGTTTTGGGATCACATTTTCCCCAAGGGGGACATGTGTCAAGAGGAGGGGAAAACCCCTTTGGCGGGTTGGCAGGTTGTGGGGTATTTTGTGGAAATTTTCCCCATGTGGTGCAAAAGCAAATTTTCTCCCGAACCTCCACCGCCACCCAAGGTGCCACGTGGTGAAATGGAATTTTTTTCCACAATTTTCATAAAAACACAAAGGGAAAAAAGTTTCCATGCCTCCACTACTACCTCATGAGGACATGTGGTAGCCTCTGATTGGTTGTGGGCTGACGGAGTGAAAAGTGAAAACTTTCCAAAATTTTTCAAAAAGTTTAAGGGTTAAAATTAATCCACATCTCTGCCTCAGCCCCAGGAGGACACGTGGCACCCTTTGATTGGCTGCGGGCTGGTGGAGGGAAAAGTCAAAATTATCCCAAGGTCTAAAATTTATAAAATTTTTCCTAAGGCTGAAATGATGGGAAATTTTTGGCTTGTAGGCACACCAGGGAAAATATTCCCAATTTTTCCCGCCCAAGCTCAAAAATTTCAAAGTGCCATAACTTGAGCTAGAAAGCTTGGTTTTGGGAAAATAAGGAATTTTTGGAAAGCTCTCAATGCCCTACTTGCACAGGAAGCATAAATTTCACTTTTTTAAGCTCTTAAGGTTCAATTTTTCAAAAAGTATCTGCAGGCTTTTAATTTGTGAACTAGACAATTTGCAGCTTCATATTTTGGTTAATTTTGGACTCCTCCACTCAACATGTCAAACATACATGGAGGAATGGTCTAGGGAGGGTTTAGAGTGTTTTAGTGAAGTCAATTTGTCAAAAAACAAGTAGCATTATTTTCACATGCATTCAACAATAAATAAATACAGTCCAAGCAAGAACAACAGTTCACAACTGCATTTGAAATCATTCACACAACACATAGGCTTGATCAAGCAAGACAACAAGAGCAAGAACTATGGGGAAAATCCTTATGCCTCCCAATTTGGAATTTGGCATCCACAAAAATCATACCACCATTAAACACATCAAATCCCATAAACCTTATATCTCCCAACCCCTCTTTATGCCCCCTCAAAGTTTATCCCTTATGCCCCCCAAAAAGTAAGAAATGCAAGCAGTTTCTTTTCCAAGGTGGATCCCAAACCAAAACTCCCTCCATAGTAAAATAGTGCCATTGAAAATCTCTTATGCCCCCCATGTGAAATCCCCATAGCCTTCTCCTACACCATGTCTTAAGCAATCTACCCAACCAGCCAAGAACACAAACATAAACACCATTTAAACATGCATGCAAGAGAAGGAAAACATTTAAAACACAGCTCAAGATGCCTACCTATCCATAATGAAGTTTGTTCCAATATCACATGCTTTCCACAATGGAAAAGTGCATTCCAAAACCAGCAAAGTATAAGCATGCAAAAAGACTCCAAGATTCCTCCACAACAAGCTCCAAAACAACAACAAAAAAATGCGCCCCAAGAGGAAAATAACAAAGTTTCAACAACCGTAAACAAGTAAGGAGTTTCACTTTTATAGGAGAGGGAAGAGAAGAGGATGATATGGATCCATGGGGGATGCCACATCATTCTTCCTCAAACCCAAGAGGAAAGCCAACATCCTTCACCAAATCATAATAAATAAAATGACAATATCACTTACACACTCCAAAATGACCCATACTCCAAAAGGACTGAAATAAAAACATGTAAGGGAAGTGCAATTAAAAATTACATATTGTCACTTCAAAATGCATTATAAATGCCTAAATTTAACCTCCAAATGATAGGCATGGTTGGTGGATAATTTTAAGAGGTGTGCAACAAGTTTAACTTGTCCCACAAGTCTCCAAATTTGGCCTCCAAGGAAAAATTCGAATTCCTAAGGAGATGAAGTGTTTAACACTCCAAAATATTTCTTACAAAATTCTTACACATTCTTACAACATCAGCTTACACACTCTTCCCACATTAATATTTAAAATCAACAAATTTATTAATTACATTCCATATCCCAATTTAAATTTAAATAAAGTTTAACTATATGATCTATCACATTTAAATTAATTAAAAGAAGGAACATATTACTAATAAAATACATAAAACAACAATTAAAAAGAACACATACATAAAACACATATATCCCATGGTCACAAATAATGGAAATCCCCCCCATGGGGATTCCTAGCATAACACAGCACACAAACACACACAACACAGTTGCCATGGTGACCTTGTTGAATTCACTTGAAATTTTAATATGGTTAGTATCCAGTCCCCCGACATTGTTGTGATTTTTAACTTGCAAAATGCAAATACCTCCCTCAGCCTCATGGCTGTATCAGAACATCCAAAATGATATAACAACTTCTCAAGATCATCTAAGCATATGAGGCATAACAATATCAAGAATTCAACATTATCATTTTAATTAATAAATCAACCATATCATCATAAAAAATCTATCATACTAGGTCTACCCAAAATATCCAATGTCATAAGTCCAAATCAACATCTATAATATGTCCATGTCACACAGTATATCATCAACCAAATATGAAAATGTCTCTAGTTATCATTAAACATAATAACTGAATCTTGATCAATAATAATCCATGATCTAACATCTAACCATTATACTGAAATAAGACATAATAGTGTCCATAATATAATAAATAGTATCCAAAATAGTATCTAAAAGTGTCAAAGGGAAGTGGGCACTACATTCCACTCCCCTTAGACTCAACTTTCTCCTGGAAGTCACTAGAATAAATGTGGAAAATGCACTCGTAATACTATGGCATCCTCCCAAGTGGCTGCAGTCTCATCATATCTGTCCCACTGCACCTGAACCTAATCAATCTCTCTACCTTGAAGGCCCACAGTCATGTGATCTATGATTCAGACAGGCTCCCCCATCACCTGCCCATGATCTTACACCTACAATGATGTCCAGTCCAACACATGAGAAGGATCTGAAATGTACCTCCTAAGGATAGAAACATGAAACACATCATGTATGCGAGACAAGCTAGGTGGTAATGCTAGATGGTAGGCCAAAGGGCCGATACGCTCCAAGATCTCAAAAGGACCAACAAATCGAGGAGCTAACTTAGAACCTTCATGCCTACATCAAAACAACAATCAATCCTATGCTGATCCACATACTTCTTCTGCCTATCATGTGCCTCCTGTAATCTCTACCTGATCAACACTACCTACTGCTCCATGTCCTACAAAATAGTTGGTCCAAGAGATACTCTGTCCTCGAACCTGTCCTAGCTAAGGGGTGTCCTGCACTCTCTAGCATATAATGATTGAAAAGGAGCCATGCCTATAGAACTCTGAAAATTGTTATTGTAGGTAAACTCCACCTAGTATAGGTACTCCTCCCACTTAGACTGCTGATCCATCACATACATCTGAGCATATCCTCCAAAATTTTATTCACTCACTTAGTTTTTCCATCTGTCTCAAGGTGATATGTTGTGCTGAAGTTAATCCTCGTCCCGAGGACATACTGCATGGTAGTCCAAAAGTGTGAAGTGTACAACAGATCACGGTCACAAATGATCTTCCGTTGGATCCTATATAACCTAACGATATCATCCAAATATACTCATGCCACTACTCTAGCTATATAAGTGGTCTTCACTAGAGAAAAGTGAGCCACTTTTGTCAATTTATCAACCGTGACCATAATGGCGTCGTGGTGATATCTCAACATAGGTAGCACAACAATGAAATCCATAAAATGGTGTTCCACTTCCATTCCAGTATGGAATGAGGATAAAGAAGACCTGCTGGATGCTGATGCTTAGCCTTAACCCTTTGGCACTCCAAACACTATGACACAAACTAAACCATGTCTCGATGAAGTCCTCTCCAATGGTATAACTATCTTAAGTTAGCATGCATCTTCTTCACCCCGGGATGGGATGAATAGGGTCCATGATGTGCCTCTATCAAGATGTCCTACCTCAAGCCTCCATCTCTGGGAACATATATCCTACCTCTGTGTCTGAGAAGACCATCTGCCTCTAAGGAAAAACCATCAAACTTTCCCTCAAGGGGTATCTGTGACTCGATATTTACTCATACTACCATGTAGAATCTATCAAGAGGAAGCTGTTGAAGAACCCTGCTTCACAAATATGTGCTCATTGATGTGGCCATAGCCACATGTCTCCATCTACTAAGAGTGTCTGCTACCACATTCTCTTTCCCCTTCACATGCTCGATCTCCATGTCATACTCACAAAGCAACTCCATCCAACGCCATTGACGAGCGTTTAGATTGGGCTGTGTGAAGAGGTGACAAAGACTCAAATGGTCAGTCCTGAGTGTGAATCTCCGTCCAAAAAGAAAATGTCTCCATCTAACCAAAGCATGCACAACTGCCACAAGCTCAAGATCATGGGTAGGATAATTAAGTTTGTGATCCTTGAGTTTGCGAGACTTAAAGGCTACAACCCTACCATCCTACATTAACACACCTCCAAGCCCTGCTAAAGAAGCATTTGTGCAAACAAAGAACTCACCCTATGGATCTGACACTACAAGAATGGGTGCTATGGTGAGGCACTCCTTCAGTGTCCTGAAGGCCTACTCACATCTGTCTGACCAAAAAAACTTCTTCCCATTCCTCTGAAGGGAATTGATAGGGTTCCCAATCTCAGAGAAGTCCTGAACAAATCTCTGGTAGTAACCTACTAAACTCATGAAGCTGCACACCTCGGTCACTGTAGTGGGTGCTGGCCAATCCATAATGGCTCTAATCTTGGAAGGATTGACTATGATACCTTCCCTAGAAATGCTATGACCCAAATACTATACCTTTGATTGAAAGAAAGCAAACTTCTCCAAGTTCCCATAAAGATATTACTCACGAAGACACTGAAGAAACTGTCAAAGGTGCCCCTCATGCTCCTCACGTGTACATGAGTATACCAAGATGTCATCTAGGAAGACGAGCATGAAATGATCTAAAAAGTTCCTGAATACCCCATTCATCGAACTCATAAACACTGCAGGGGCATTCGTCAAACCAAAAGGCACCACTATGAACTCATAGTGCCCATAGCTCGTACGGAAAGTGGTCTTATGAATGTCCACCTCCAAGATCCTCAACTGATGGTATCCTGACTTAAGATCAATCTTAGAGAAAACTGTGGCTCCCTTCATCTGATCGAATAAGTCATCAATGCGAGGAAGAGGATAAATCTTCTTGATCGTTACCTTGTTCAACTGGCGGTAATCAATACACAACCACAATGATCCATCCTTCTTCTTCATGAAGATCATTGATGCACCCTAAGGGGATACACTAGGATGGATAAGACCATTTTCCAAAAGGTTCTCAAGGTACAACTTGAGCTCACAGAGCTCCCGGGTGGTCATCTGATAAGATTCCCGTGAGATAGGCTCTGTTGCAGGAACTAGATCTATATGAAAATCAATCTCACGTGGGGGTGGCATCCCTAGTAGCTACCTTGGGAAAACATCAGAAAACTCTCTTAAGATGGGATGATCATCTAACGATGGTCCACTAGACCCATCCTCCGATCTGTCACTAACTGTAACAACATACATCTGACAACCCTGTCGTGCACACCGCTTAAGCTACATAGCAGAAATGGTGTGAATAGAAATGGGTCTCCTAACCCCTGAGATCACCGAATCAACTCCCAAATCATCTACACAAGCTATAGTCTTGTGATAACAATCCATCCTGGCCCTATGTGTAGATAACCAATCCATACCTAAGATGACTCCATATGAGCCCAAAGGAAGGATATGAAGATCTGAGGTAGTGGTGAAAGATCCCAAATCTACAACACACTCCTTAACTAAGGCATCCATAGAGATCTTGGCTTCAGAAGCCATCTTGACATCCCAACTAAGACATTTCCTAACTACCACCAGCTTGCATCGCTCTACTAAAGATGGTGTAATGAAAGAATCAGAAGAACTAGAATCAAACAATATAGATGTAGATATACCACCAATGCTACCTGTGGTCTCAATGACTGTGCTTTGGTGCTCTTCCTCATGGTTCTGAACCACTGCATAGATCCTATGGCTGCATCCCATGTCACCAACTGTCGGCTCAGAAACTAGTGCCTTGCCCTTGTTAGGGTTTTGAGGAAAATCTCTCCACAAATGTCTAGCTACTCCACATCCAATGCAACCACATGATCCTCTCCAAGGAATAACACCTTCATTAGGTGAACTAGAATCCTGTGGTGTGGATCCTGATGATCTAATTGTGGTCTGCTATGGCCTCTGCTGGCGAGCTTCCCCTGAATGAGCTCTAGGTCCACCCTATGTCCTAATGGGACCCCTAGGAGGAGGCCCCATACTTTGACCTCTCTGTGCATCAGCTCGCTATGGAGGTTTATAAGGTGGGTGGGACTACTATTGTTGTTGCTACTATGGCCTAAAGGATGGCTATGTTGAATGCTGAACACCGTGAGGAAGAGGTGCTGATCCTCTTGATCTACCATCCTGCATCTACTGAATGTGGCTTCTGACTCAGTCTCTATCCTACTGGGTCTTACCCAGAGTCTCCTCTACAATATAGGCCTTCTCGATGGCCTCTACTAATGTCTATGGATAGTGAATCTACACTACACCTCTGATATCCAAATTTAGGCCCTGGATGAACCTGTGAACCCGCACCTGCTCATCCTACATATACTCTACATACTGAAGTAGATCTAGAAATCTACTCTCATACTCTGCCACTGATAGAGAATCCTGACAGAGGTCATGGAACTCATCAATCCTCTGTTGTATGAACCTCCGTGATAGATATCTACTCCTAAATCTCTCCTCGAATAGCTCCTAGGTCACTGTCTACTCCTCTGTCCTCCACCATATGCCTGATCCATCCCTCAGTAGATGGATCACAACATGAGCTTTCATGTTGCTAGAACAAGGAAAAATCTTGAAGCAAATGCTTAAGCTCACTAGCCAGGCCTCCACATGAAATCCACATGTATCACCTGAGTAATGTGAGGGCCTAAGCTTCACGATCTCCCTAATGTGATCCACTTCCATGGTTTGTCGAGCTCTAGGTCTCTCTCAACAATCATCCCTAAGCCTAGGGCTCCGAGACCTCTCTCTAAGCTCTAGAACTCAGTCACCCTATCTCCTAGGTGGTGACTCTACTCGTGATGACTCCGCATGGGAGTTCTCTCCTCTATTCTCCTTGTTGGGTTGAGGGGATACCTGACCCTTGATAAAAGGAGCTCTATCATGACTAGCTGCCTGCCCTCCACCTAATCCTCTGCATAGAGTGACATTAACATCTTGAAGGGTCTATAGAATCTGAGGTAGAATGGCTGCTACACCATGATCTGGTGGTGGTGGATCTGAGTCTTTATGAAGGTTCCTCTCGCTCTGTCTTAGCCTCCTGCACAGACCAAAGTGAGAGTTAGTTCATTTTGCTAAGTTATACAACTTCCATGTTTACTAAAACATACCAATTCTTGCTAAGTTATTTTCTAGATCTTAGTGTGCTAGGTTTTTGTTTTCATGTCTCCAGTTTTCTAGTGTGCCCAATGGTCAAAGCATTGAACCATCGCTCTGATACCAAACTGTAGTGCCTGTTTGAACTACCACTTGAGACCAAAGAAACAACCTAGGGTTAGCCAGAAAAATTATGGGATAATTTTTTTTATTAGGGGTGAACACAACCGAGTTTCCAGACAATAGTTTTCCACTGATAGGTTCCAGAACAAACACATTTACCAAAACACAAGTTTCCTTTATTAACTAATATCAAGCTCACAAGGTCCAAATTTTAGGGTTAGATGTTCTAGTTAGGTTCAGGAAGAAATCTACCCCTATACCCACTCTCTAACAGGATCAGAGTTTCAACTAGATTTTTCTTATACTTAATTCTTCCAAAATTTTTCTAAACCATTCCCAATGAATAGGAAATTTTCTCACCTTTCTGGTGATATAAATAAGTCCTCCTAACTCCTTAAGGAACTCAAGATATGGTCCGGTGGAGTTTTGGGATCAAATTTTCTCCGAGGGGGACACGTGTCAAGAGGAGGGGAAAACCCCTTTGGCGGGTTGGTAGGTCACGGGGAATTTTGTGGAATTTTTCCACATGTGGCACAAAAGCAAAATTTCTCTCGAACCTCCGCCACCACCCAAGGTGCCACGTGGCACTCTTTGATTGGCTGCCGGCTAGCGGGGAGAAATGAATTTTTTTTCCAAAATTTTCAAAAAAATTCAAAGGGAAAAATGTTTCCACACCTCCACCACTACCTTGTGAGGACACGTGGTAGCTTCTGATTGGCTACAGGCTGGCAGAGCAAAAAGTGAAAATTTTCCAAAATTTTTCAAAAAGTTTATGGGTTAAAATTAATCCATGCCTCCGCCTCAACCCCTGGAGGACACGTGGTGCCCTTTGATTGGTTGCGGGCTGGCGGAGGGAAAAGTCAAAATTTTCCCAAGGTCCAAAATTTTCTAAATTTTTTCCTAAGGTTGAAATGATGGGAAATTTTTGGCTTGCCCACCCACCAGGGAAAATTTTCCCAAATTTTCCTGCCCAAGCTCAAAAATTTCAAAGTGCCATAACTTGAGCTAGAAAGCTTAGTTTTGGGAAAATGAGGACTTTTTGGAAAGCTCTCAATTCCCTATTTGCACAGGAAGCATAAATTTCAGTTTTTTAAGATCTTAAATGTCAATTTTGTAAAAAGGATCTGTAGGCTTTTAATTTGTGAACTGGCAATTTGTAACTTCATATTTTGGTTAATTTTGGACTCCTCCTTCACTCAACATGTCAAACAAACATGGAGGAATGGTCTAGGGAGGGTTTAGAGCATTTTAGTGAAGTCAATTTGTCCAATTTGTTCAAGTTTACATTTTTCTGGCAATAGAAAAAAAAATGACTGTACAAGCTCTGAATTGAATTTTATTAAGTTTTGGAGATTCTTTCTTAACTATTATAGTAAATTTGAGTTCCTTAGGTATTAATAAGTCTAGATTTAAATGTTTAATATCTTGTTGCTTGGTGTAAGTATGAACTGTCCATTTTTAATAAAATGTAAATTGCTAGAATGAAGTTTTAAATCAGTGAACTATTTCTTTTAAGTTTGCATGCCAATTTATCATTTAAAAGTGTGTATAGTTTCTAATTGGTCTCATATATTTGCCTATTAAATATTCTATTCAATTCTAAGTTAGATTATAGTTTAGATTTCAATTCAAATATGCATTTTGCAAAGAATACAACACTGTCTTTCATTTCCACGCATTCTTTCTTTTCCAAACAGAGATCAAACTTCAATAATAATCCAAATCTAATATTCAAAACACATTTGATAAAGGAATGTAATATTTTAATGATCAACAATTACATCCTTTCAACTTATCAATTTCCATTTGTTTTCAAATACAGTACATAAAGTATACAACATTGTTTCTTATTCCTTTCCAAAACAGAAATATCATTCTATTGACAACAATTTCAAATCCAATATACATTACAATTTCGAAAAATAATTCCATCATTTATTCATATTTCAATACAAGTTTTACAACTTATCACTCTTCCAATTTGATTACAAAATACAAAATACAATGCTTATAATATCCTTTACATTTCCTTTCCAAAAATAAAGAACAAGTATAATTCTTCTTTACATTTCTCAATTCAAATTCAACTTCCCTATACAATGCAATAACTTCACATTACAATTACTATACATCTCATCCACTCAAGGTGGGAAAGGTTACATTGAATTTTCTCAAAATAAAGGGACTGTCAAACTGTAAATTTCTTCTTTCTCCAAACAGCAGCATGCTAGTTTCTCCATCATTTCTTTTTTTTGATCACAACAAGGAAGGGTGAAAGGCAACACTCTCCACCCAACCAAGACATCCAATGAGAAGGGATAAGCCACCCTTCCTCATTGTCCCCCAAGCCCCAACCATATTGAAATAAAGAATGAGATACAACTCATGGCAACATTGGCTTCTACCACAAACAAGCAACATTCTTTTCACATGCATTCAACAATAAAGAAATATAGTCCCAACAAAAACAACAGTTCACAACTGCATTTGAAATCATTCACACAACACATAGGCTTGATCAAGGAATCCAACAAAAGCAAGAACTATGGGGAAACTCCTTATGCCTCCCAATTTGGAGTTGGGCATCCACCAAAATCATACCGCCATTAAACACATCCAATCCCATAAACATTATATCTCCCAACCCCTCCTTATGCCCCCCATAGTTTATCCATTATGCCCTCCCCCAAAGTAAGAAATGCAAGCAGTTTCTTTTCCAAGGTGGATCCCAAACCAAAACTCCCTCCACAATAAAACATTTCCATTGGAAATCCCTTATGCCCCCCCAATATGAAATCGACATAGCCTTCTCCTACACCATGCCCTAAGCAATCTACCCAACCAGCCAAGAACACAAGCACAAACACCATTTAAACATGCATGCAAGAGAAGGAAAACATTTAAAACACAGCTCAAGATGCCTACCTCTCCATAATGGAGTTTGTTCTAAGCTCACAAGATTTCAACAATATTAAAGTGCAGTCCAAAACCAACAAAGTATAAGCATGCAAAAAGACTCCTAGCTTCCTCCACAACAAGCTCCAAAACAACAACGAAAAAATGCACCCCCAAGAGGAAAATAACAAAGTTTCAACAACCATAAACAAGCAAGGAGTTTCACTTTTATAGGAGAGGGAAAAGAAGAGGATGATGGGGATCGATGGGGGATTCCAAATCATTCTTCCTCAACCCCAAGAGGAAAGTCAAAATCCTTCACCAAATTACAATAAATAAAATGACAATATCACTTACACACTCCAAAATGACCCATACTCCAAAAGGACTGAAATAAAAACATGTAAGGGAAGTGCAATTAAAACTCACATATTGTCACTTCAAAATGCATTATAAATGCCCAAATTTAACCTCCAAACCATAGGCATGGTTGGTGGATCATTTTAAGAGGTGTGGGACAAGTTTAACTTGTCCCAAAAGCCTCCAAATTTGTCCTCCAAGGACAGATTCGAATTCCTAAGGAGATGAAGTGTTTAACACTCCAAAATCTTTCTTACATGCTCTTACAAAATTCTTACACATTCTTAAAACAAAAACTTACACACTCTTCCCACATTAATATTTAAAATCAACAAATTTATTAATTACATTCCATATCCCAATTTAAATTTATATAAAGTTTAACTATATGATCTCTCACATTTAAATTAATTAAAAGAAGGAACACTTTACTAATAAAATACATAAAACAAAAATTAAAAAGAACACATACATAAAACACATATATCCCATGGTCACAAATAAATGAAATCCCTCCATGGGGATTCCTAGCATAACACAACACAAACACACACAACACAATTGCCATGGTGACCTTGTTGAATTCACCTAAAATTTCAATATGGTTAGTATCTAGTCCCCCAACATTGTTGTGATTTTTAACCTACAAAATGAAAATACCTCATTCGGCCTCGTGGCTATATCAGAACATCCAAAATGATATAACAACATATCAAGATCATTTAAGCGTACGAGTCACAATAATATCAAGAATTCAACATTATCATTTTAATTAATAAATCAACCATATCATCATAAAAAATCTATCATACTAGGTCTACCCAAAATATCCAATGTCATAAGTCCAAATCAACATCTATAATATGTTCATGTCACACAGTATATCATCAACCACATATGAAAATGTCTCTAGTAATCATCAAGCATAATAACTGAATCCAGATCAATAATAATCCATGATCTAACATCTAACCATTATACTGAAATAAGACATAATAGTGTCCATAATACGATCAATAGTATCCAAATCAGTATCTAAAAGTGTCAAAGGGAAGTGGGCACTACAAATGCAATATGTACCTAATCCAGTCTCTTCCAAAAATAAGAGACCAGATTCTTCATTTGCCAATAAATCAACATAAGGGTCATATTGATGATCTATACTCACCTCATCAAGAATTGTATTTGGAACTTCTTCAACGAGAGTAGTTGGCTCATGATTTGCATCCTCATCTTCGTGATCACAGATGGCGTAGTTACCATCTATGGTTTTGGATGTGTAAGGTTCTACATGATTGTGACAGATTTGTTCTGCCCTTATAGTTACCTTAGTCCCATATCGGGTTGTCAGGATCATATGCAACAAGTCTAATGACAAATAACCCCCCATTTTTGCTGTGAAATACCATGATAAGCAAATGGTGAAGAGGGGAGGGAGATCAATGAAAGATATGTCTTGTGTGAATGTCAAACTAGGACATGCATGGATAGTAAGCTGAAGCCCCTTAATGACCCCACAGTTTGGACTGCAGTACCATCTAGCTAAACAACCCCTCTCAAAATTGGAGTATATGGAATTTGTTGTACATCTGCAACCTGCTTAGGCATCATAGAACTATTGGCTCTAGAATCGATCATATAATTATGCACCAAATGGTCACCAATAATCAGTGAGATATAGAATGGTGGAGGCTTGTTGGTCTTAGACTATATTTTTGTCTCGGGTTGGCATAAGATGATTGCCACTGCTACTTCTTGACCTGACGATCTGTTAGTAGTGCCAAACTTGTTCAAAGCCTCTCGTAGCAAGTTCCCTTGAGAAGGAATCGAGAGTGCATCCCACATCGTGACACTCAAATTGGTCTTCTTCATTTGCTCCATAATGCTGAATGGAATCGATCCCACTTTGCTAATGCTTATTGGGCATCGTAATACTTGAAGTTCCGTCGTTCTTTGTATACTAATCAACAGATATTTCTGATGATTTATTTCTCGTACGTTTACCATTTAGTTCTTGTGTTGGGGGCTGAGAAGTAGATGCCTGGTCAGTATTGGAAGACTGTGGATCCATTTCCCTTTTCTTGGAACGTGTGTTGGATGTTATAATGGAGGAATCAATATTCAAACCACAAAATTCTTCTTCTTGCCAATTTAGTAATGTGGTTTCATCAAGAGGTTGATCTTGACTTTCAGAAGTGGAGGGTTCAGTAGATGATTCAAGGAGAGTGGATATGATTTGGACCATAAGGGCTTGACTTAGAATTCCATTCGGGTAGAGATTCTGATTATGGGGCTGAGAATGAGGGTAACACCATTCATAGTCTTGGATGAGGTTTTTCTGGACCGGGACTATAGCTTTGCAAGAATTGGTAGAAGAAGTCGTAGCTTGGCTTGTGGCCTAATTTTGTGACTAACCATTTCCTTGGAAAGGAGGGCGGCTCGTCTAATATTGGGGTTGAAAGGGGTGAGCATACTGGGACTACTACCTCTTCATTGCTACAAGTTCATTCTTGAAAGTTTATAACACTAACTTAACCTCAGCCAGATCATTTGAGGGATTAGACACATGTGTAGCTATCAGAATAAAAGCTACCAAAATTAGGGAAATGCCTGGCTGTTGGCTTGTAAGCTCTATAAAAATAGGTATTGGAGGTCTAGGATCATTTTACTTGCTTGAATCAAGCAATTTTCAGCTCGTACGATAATCTCATAAGCATCAAGGATAACGGTTTCCCCCACGGACTGAATCATGATGGCAACATCACTATTTAATGCCCATAAGTAATATAGAAATGCACTATCTGGGGATGGCCTTACAAGTTTTGGAATTCATTTCCAAGTCTTATCAAAACAAAGGTTGAAATTATGCATATACACTTGAGGAGACTGCTTGATAGTATGAAATTCTTCTACAAGTGAGAGATTATCACTTTTGTCTTCAAATTGCTTACAAAACTTTGTGCCTAACTCGTTCCAAGTGGTAATGGATCCAACAGTTAAACTTTGAAACCATTGAAGTTCTCTTCCTTTGAATGAAGTAGCAAGGATTCGAACTTCCACGTTATCTTCTATGATACTAAGTACCACGTAGATGCTAGCTACATCTAGTATGTGCTCCCGAGGTGAAACATTAGTCTCTCCAGTATAAAATGGTAAAATTTTCAAGGCTGCTGCTGGTATGGTTTCTCTTTGTGATAACAACAAAGGATTGCTGGCATTGAAAGGAGGACAAGCATTGGCTACCATGGCGTTCAAATCTGGTTATGTCTTGGTGGGGGAAAATGTTCTTTAGGAGGAGTTGAATGTCCTCTATAAGGTAAAGTGACAGCTGGTGATATTGAAAGACTTCTTCCTGTTCTCCTTGGGGGAGACAAGGAAACCTCTATATGCTTGTAATTTTGCTGCCTTGAAGAAGCTTGTGTGAATTCTTTACATAAGTTCATGTACTGAACTTTGAAATCCAAAGAGATGGAGTTGCAGGTACTTTTAGTTAATAGAATGGGAAGATAAGTACCAACTCTTTGTCCCACTGGGCGTGCCAAAAACTATTGTCACCAAATCACTACACCCCCCAAATGGTCCGAGAATGAATTACGAAATTCGGTGTGATTGGGACACATGGGATCACCTCTCAAGCTGTGGTACTTGGGCTTGAGGTGAAACTCCGGAGAAGACCGACTTCCTCTTCCTAAACTAAAAAACAATGCTAATTCTAATGTAGTAAAAATGACTAATTAGTCCTATGCTAACATTTCATGGGATTAGGGAAAGAGATTTGTAAGGAAATGAAACCTATGCTAGAAGTGGTGATGCACCAATTTAGGGAATGTTCAACATCTGGAAGGGTTAATGTGGGAGTGAGGTTTTCATCATCGACCACCTTCACCTATAGCAGCTAGAAAGGGTACAAAATACCACAAACCAGGGGAAAATGTTCCTTTGTTCAAATCAAGTATACAAAAGGGTAAATCAAATCCGATACAACACAATTAATTTATCAAAAGTAAAACACACATGCATATAACAACATCTATTTCTTTGATTAGGGACAACAACGACATAAAAATTAATGCAGAAGGAAAATGAAGTCTTCACAACTAACATAAAACATTGTAGTATTATTCCTTCACAACATGAAATAGAAAACCTGAAATAAAGGTAAGTTAATCACTATCACTAAGGAATTATAAATTCACAAAGTAAATGCTAATTAACATTCAACACAATAAATCATGTTTTTAACAATAAGGTATAACTCTGAATATAATCAAAAGGTTTTTTTGGAATCTCAGAATCACTCTTCCAAGATTGAAGAGTAACTTCTCTAAAAAATAATCTATCCTAAATAATGGAAGCATTCCACTATTTATAAGTTCCTAGGCTAAGCCATTACAGTTGTTCCCTTAATATTAATGAAATTTCTATTTTTAGTTAAATGTTAGTTAATATTAATGACATTTCTATTTTTAGTTAAATGTTAGTTAAGGGCCCAACTGTAATGGCTCAGCCTAGGAACTTATAAATAGTGGAATTCTTCCATTATTTAGGATAGATTATTTTTGAGAGAAGTTGTTATTCAAGCTTGGAAGAGTGATTATGAGATTCCAAAAAACCTTTTGATTGTATTCAGAGTTACACCTTGTTAAAAATCTGATTTATTGTGTTGAATGTTAATTAGCATTTACTTTGTGAATTTACAATTCCTTAGTGATAGTGATTAACTTATCTTTATTCTAGGTTATCTATTTCATGTTGTGAAGGAATAATACTACAATATTTTATGCCAGTTGTGAAGACTTCGTTTTCCTTCTACATTAATTTTTATGTCATTTTTGTCCCTACTCAAAGAAATAGATTTTTTTATATGCATGTGTGTTTTACTTTTGATAAATTAATTGTGTTGTATTGGATTTGATTTACCCTTGTGTATACTTGAGTTTAACAAAGGAACGTCTGCCCCTGGTTTGTGGTATTTTGTACCCTTTCTAGTTGCTATAGGTGAAGGTGGTCAGTGATGCAAACCTCACTCCCACATTAACCCTTCTAGATGTTGAACATTCCCTGAATTGGTGCATCACCACTTCTAGCATAGGTTTCATTTCCTTGCAAATCTATTTCCCTAATCCCATGAAATGTTAGCATAGGACTAATTAGCCATTTTTACTGCATTATAAGTAGCATTGTTTTTTAGTTTAGGAAGAGGAAGTTGGCCTTCTCTGGAGGTTCACCTTGAGCCCAAGTACCACATCTTGAGAGGTGATCCCATGTGTCCCAATCAAACCTAATGTCGTGAATCATTACCATGCCATTCCGGGGGTGCAATGATTTGGTGAAAACAAAAGACAAGGCTTCCAATAAAACCCTAATTCACATTTATGAGAAGATGGTGAACAAGATAGGTTGTGATTGGAATCTACAAATTCACCCTTCCTTGTGGGAATTCAAAACTTCTATTTGCACCCCCACAGGTTCTACTCCATACTCCTTAGTATTCAGCATGAAATCTATACTGCCTTTAGAGATTGAGATTCCTTCTTTACGTATTGATCTAAAGGGACTACCTAGATGAAGAGGAGGACTGCAGAGTAGCACAACTGGTGGAATTAGAGATATTATATGAGAAAATACTTCATGCTCTCAATCACATTAAAGTGTATCAGTATTAAGTTCATAAAAGATACAATAAAAGAGTCATACCTTGTCAATTTGAGGTAGAGGTCTTGGTGTTAAAAGAGAATAAGAAGAACACCAATAAGGAGTTAGTACCATATGTTGTGGTTACCAAGTTTGGTTTAGGTTCGTATAAGATAGCCCATTCAGATGGCCAAGAGCTTTGAAAACCCATGAATGTAATGCATCGTAAGAATTTTAATGCTTAAGCATAGGGTCTCTAAAATATCAGAAAAGAAAAAAAGTATAAAAATAGAAAAAGAAAAAGAGAAATAAATAGGTGCATCAAATAGTGAAAACCACACAATGGTGGCACTTTTGACAAGTCCTTTGATGAAAACCAATTTCTAGCACCAAGGGAAGGTCCGTTGTTCACAATCATTTCAGGTTTAGGAGTATGACAACTTTGTCCTAAGCTAGTCTTTGCCTTTATTTGAGTCCCTTGTGAGCATATCCCTCTTTTCCCTGATCTAGATGATCTAACCTTTTGAATGTGGAGAATTTAAATTTGAATGAACCCATCTCACGCTGGGGGAAACTTTGCAGTGTCACTTTTGGCATATACCATGTGGCATTCTACCCTTGTACATAATTTATTCATTTCCTTGCACGTTTTCTTCAAAAAACTGTTTAGGAAACATCAAAAACATTCGTATAACTTTTGAAAACCCCAAAACATACATATTCCTTCAAAAAATCAAAACATTCAAATACATTTTTGTAGAAACCCCAAAAACAATAGAAAATTTTCTTGGAGATAATACTAAAAAAAACAAAGAAATCCCAAAAATGTCCCACAAAAACAAAGTAGTGGTTTACTTACTTTTAGTTGCCGGTTTGTATGGTTTTTAGTTGCATTGCTTTTTTGTATTGTGTAATTTAAATTTGATTCACTTACTTACTTAGATTAAATGCTATTTTAGTCTGTGTTACATTGCATTGAGTTCATTTTATTCTTCATACTTGTAAATAATTTTTTTGCTTTGATTAGATTTGTTTAACTTGTGCTTGTTAATTTTTACTTTTACATTGTGTTATCACATCATCATCATATCATATATAACCATTAGATCTATACATCATATATTAATAAATGCTAAGTCTACATCATACATGTATGCTAAAGCTAATCATTAAGTATTGTATCATCGATGGCGCAAGAGGGGTTGCGCATGATAAAAAATCTATCCCCCCCACACCAATATCAAATATTAAAACATTACTTAAAGTATCTCATCAACATGCAATAAGACATCAGCTAAGGCTATTTCATAATCTAACATGTGATATAAACATAAACATATAGATTAAACATGATATATCATAAGAAAAATGTGGTACATCGGTAATCCATCAAATCATCATACATCACCAAAAATATAAATGCCCATGTACAAAACAATGTGTCTCAAAAGGTAAATCTTATACAATGAGCCATCATGGGCACATATACAAAAAAGTTCCTTCATCATGAGGCATAATACAAAACAATATATAATGTACATCTGTACAAAAAAGTGCCTTCATCACAAGGCATGATAAAAAAAGTACATATACATCCATGTAAAAGTATGCCTTTATATCAAGGTGATACACCAAAAAAAACATACATCTAGTACACCAATAAGAGAGTCAACCATGAATCTCACCTTTGTCAGGAATTCCTAGTCCAGGTCCACTGCTAGGTAGGGGCATTTGAGGTGATAGGCATCAAAAAGGTGTTGCACCATGTAGTGCTAACCCATGCTGCTCTGAAGTCTACTTTTTTAAAGGACCCTATACAGATCATGTTGATCACGATGGCCTATGGGATTTAGATCGGGATGTGTGACCTGATATCTGACTATACTCAAGAGCTCTCTACTCAACCAGAATGGCTACATAGTATTGCATCCTGTAATATGTGTCCTCACCTGCTACAATAGCACTATGCCCAATCATCAGTTTTACCCTTGAAGATGTGCCTTCCTGCTGAAGCGTATCACGCTCCACTCTCACGCTAGTTAGCTCTATCCATAGTTGAGCACTATCTTTTATAGCCTAATCTCTCTTTTCCTACAGCTATAAACTATCCTCTATCACATGGTCTCGCTCTATCACGTAACTTCTCCATCCTGGCTTGGTCTCGCTCTTTCATGAGCTGATCTCTCTACATGCAACTGTAAACTATCTGCTATCTTCTGGTCTTGCTCTATCAAGGCCTGTAATCTATCTGTATTCACATGGTCTTGCTCTATCATGAGTTGATCCCCATTTGCGATGGTCTGGTATCTCTATGTAATGGCTTGATCCCTCTCAGCTACCATATAGAGTTGTAGAGCTGTCACTTGCGTAACTACTGCTGTAAGAAAACCACCTTCCCACCAACCTATATATCCTATATATCCAGAATATACTCCTCCATGTCCTCAGCACCCCCGCCATCTCCTCCACCTCCTGGTGGACTGTTTCATGGACTTACGTGAGGGGATGAGAGAGGTACCTACAATTGTGCCTATAATAGAACCACCTGTGGCTGCACCACTACTTGATGCTGTACTAAGACATACTACTATACTAGCACCTGTTGCACTGGTACCCCTATATGTGGTCCTCTATATGGACCTACTTATGCCCTTGCCTATGGATTTGGGCCCTGTCCCCCCTACGATGCTGCATTCAATACCTCATGCGGTATAATCAATCTACGTGGGACCATTGTCGCATACCACGCTACATAATTTTTGGTAGTCCCTAGATCGACTATCTGTGCCTGCTGTACCTAAGGCTATGGAACCACCTATAAGAAACTAGTACGTGCTCGAACCAACCTGATCTGAGGACCCATGTGGAAGACCTCTCTATACTGACATGCTTACCGCATCTCATCGCGAGGAATTCCCTGGATAAAGTAAAACTAACATTGGACCCTGTCCACTTTGTACCACTCTAGGATATAGCTCCTATTCCTAATAATGAATCTGTCCAATGTACCTATACTCAATTCCACTACATCTTGAGGCCATTGGTATAACCTGTATGGCTTCCATATGATCATATGGGCATGTAGCTCATCAAAATATTGCATGTAATAGTCCGTATCCCCCTGTGGCTATGAATATCATCTCAGTCTGGAACTTATCCCATGATGGAAGGGTCTCCAATAACTCGAGTTATCAAAGCTCCTAAAAGGCAACCCATCACAATATGATCCCAGGACCATATTTGTAACAAAGTAGTAGGACCTACTGACCTCTTTCCATGATAGGCTATCAAGTGTAAATCAGAATATAAATGAGCTAGTATACACTGACCCCAACAATACTCCTCTCCTTGAAGCAGACCATAAATCATTCCAATTAGACCCAACGAGAATTGTGTACTAGTCTTGTCAGGAAACATCGTGTCTCTAAAAAGAGATAATAAATATACAGGGACCCTTCCTAGCTGTGGATCAACCATGCATATCCTAATGAAAACTGTCATGCCCTGATGGGGTATACATGTCACTTCAAATATCATGGCTGTATATCACTCAATCCGGTCATAATGACCATCGTATGTAATAAAAAAACCATCAATAAGAACTTATAGGATCCACCAAACATCCTCTAATGTAATACTCATCTCACATTTGACTCTCACTCCACCATCTCTCAGCTAAGGCTGTGAGCAGGTTGCGATCCAAGGTAATCTGTGGCACATGAGCTATATAAGATAAACCTATCACCTCCAGGGTAATATCAAGGAAAATTTGGTCACGTTGGCTAAACACCACCTTGTAGGCCTAGATTTTTCCTTGTTTCTCCCGCATCACTAACACGTCCCAGTCCTCCTGTGGAACCAATCAAGCCATTTATTATGATCTTATTCTTCTATTCTACCATTTAATTTTTCTAAGTCTAGTCTATCACATCATTCTTCTATTCTATCATTAAATTATTTTATAATTAATATATTTCTTCCACCTAGGGTTTCTAAAACCTTAGTTTTCTCCTAAAATAAATTTAAAATTGAATTTTGTGTATGGGCGCACCCCTGATTGCACCAGCATACCCCCTCATGCATGGGTGCATTTTCTCCTGTATGGGCACCTTTTTCTCAACATGTGCAAATTTCCTCCTTTCTCCTCATTACCCTAGGTACATATGCACACTCTTCTTTGTGTAGGTGCATTCCCTTGTGCACTAGCACATCCATACTCACGATCCAAAGAAAAAGAAACCAAAAAGACAAGCTAAAGAGGTAACAAATGACGTAGGTGCATTTCTAAAGGCATAGGCGCATATGCACCCATGCATTTCATTTTCCATCTGCGCATAGGTGCACTTCTCTTTCCATTAGAGAATAAGTGCACTCACATAACTAAAAAAATTAACATGCTAAAAACAACACAATACATAGGCACGTTGGGTTGTGCATAGGTGCAAATGTGCCCATGTAACCACTAATGTACGCGGACCCCCCCTTTTGCCCTAATTTTTCCTAAAATGTGCATTTTAACAAAAAATTAAATAATTTGCATAACTGGGGTAAAAAAAGAAGCTTTGTGTACCTATTTTCCATCCGCTAGGAGCGTCATGTAGTCTCTCATGTGTCTTACATGATGTATCTAATTCGGTGCCCTCGTCATTTCCTCCTGTAGGTTAGACATCCATTTGGTGGAAAAAATGGTAAGTGAATGTGGTAAATAAACTTGCCGTGATGGTTTTTATACCCATTTGTAGCACCCACGACATGTTTCTCACCCCCGAAGCACCTTGAAACCACCTTATTTCTTCTAAAATTCCTCTAACACTTGCCACAGTGATTATTTTTAACACACATTTATTTTTTGGCACGTTTTCGCTATGCTGGGGCATATTTTTGCTTCTCGATGGTGTTTTCTACTACATGGGGCATATTTTTTTCCTTAAGGTCACTTTTAGCATTGTCTCATGACTTCATTATTTATTCTATAATATTTTCTTTTACAAAAATAATTTTTTTTTAGAAAACCCAAATTTTTTCAAAACAATTGGTAACATTCATTAAAAATCCAAAAAATTGTAAAAAAATTAAAATTTTGCAAAAATTAGTAAACAATGTGCATACAAATGAAGCCTGTATCATTTACATTGTCCTTAAACATCGGAAATTTTCCAACAAAAACATTTTTCAAAAAAATCTTGCTTTTTTTGGTCTCAAACGACTTGTGGATCATCATGATCTACCTCCATTAACAAAAGCTAGGCTGCATGCTATATCAGTCCTCCCGTGTAACAATGAGTTGCCAGGGACTGTGTCATAGTGCACAAAATATTTTCCATTGGACTACTTGTGTCCTCTATTATTCCCCTCTCATGTATCCTTGCTTGGGGTACCATTTTTAACCCTTATTGTTACAACACAAACATTTGGGAACTGTAGCTTGATAACAATAACATTGGTGCAACTGTCTTGAATGTTGCTTTTTTGAGTAAATGTGATTGTACTAGTTTCTCTATTAGGTTAGCTAGTTTACTTTCTCATATAGCATTGTATTCTGTATGTTACATGGAGCTAAAAATCATTTTACTTTCTTGTATTGCATTGCATAATGTATGTTACATGGAGTTACATATTTTTAGTAGTAAACAATTGTTAGTAATTTAGCTTTTCATGGTATCTTACACTTTTTTTTTAATTTTAAGAAAGGCCGATGATGAAAACCTGGGGGAAAAATGATACAACAAATTTTCTTATTGAAAGACTGGATACAAAGATTGAGCTTGTCCTATATTTTTCATTAATAATTTCTTCTCCATTATCACTTATTACCACTACTATTTTTTCTTCTAAATCACCTGGGGAAATAAGCAACCATGTTTATTCTTATCCTTTTTCCTTCTAAATAACCAAGGGTTTTGTGCCCGTTCTATCCTATTTATTCTATCCATTTCAATTGTATTTTCGATCGTCGATTCACTGCTTCTATCACCCCATTGAAACTTGATGGGGCATGCTTCACCCTACTAATTTTTCTTCAAAAATTTACCTGTTTATGCTTATCTACTATATTTGAAGTGAAGTCACTTACTTTACCTCAAACAGAGGAAAATATAGATACCTAAATTCCACTTTTGCAATCTTATTACCAAAAATGGACACATTTTCATACTGATATTTCATTCCCCATGCGTCCTCAATGACGTCACATGCACCCTAAAAGAGGGGGGCATCTATTGGGTGAATCAATCACTCATAAAGTAGTTTATAGTCATAGTTCAGCATAGTTCAGTACTGGTATAATACCTTCTTCAATCTTAGAAATGGCCCATAATCTGACTTGGGTTTTCAACACAACATAGACACCAGTGCCTAGACATGGATAATAACACTTGGGCACCCCTTAACCTTCCTGGGTGCCTATGACCAAGGGTATTTACACAACATATTTTAGTTCAACACATTTTTTGATAGTTTACACAACATATTTTACAGGGTACATAGTCCTTCAGCACTCGACATGCATGCACTACACTGCCTTTTCTACTTTTGTGTTAGATCACAATTATTCCAAATGGATAAAATTTTTTACACACCATCTGCAATTGTGTTCATATTTTGGGAAGCATTTAAAGTTTTGAGGATGAAGCCATATCTATCTCCTTACACTTCTTTCGTTCTTGGCATGAGATCACCCAAAAAATTCATAGTCAACGCAACTGGCGTGAGATCACCTAAAAAACACATTTTTCTACATCATGGATCAGGTGCACATGTTCCTTTTTCACATTTTTACATACTTTATTATATACATTTTACTTGTTTTGATCAGCTTTTTCATATACGTGTATTTGACTACTTGTTCGTTCTTCTCTTTTGCAGGTCCATCCTTATGGAAAGTGGTGATCACATCAATCACACATTAACAACACAATAAAGTAACATAAAAAATAGGTACAACATGAAATCTACCCATATGCTCTCTCCCTAGGGTCATCATCATCATTTATTTTTACTTTCTCCTCTATAGTTTCCACGCTTCACATTTTTATCATTCCACACTTTTTCTTGTCTCTCGACATGCTTTTCACCATCAATCTACATAGTTATTAGGTGCACATATCTTATCTACTTAAAGGTATTGATAATTCACTCAACAACATAAAGTGGGGAAAAATATACACACTAAATCATGCACTTTGGGTGTCTATCTATCCCTGATCACATACTACTATTTATATGATTCCTAAGTGAGAAAAGTACTAATTGATCATTGTTTTTGGCCACCTTTTGCTTACTCTTTGTTTCCTCTTTTGGTATTACACTCCTTACAACCCATTTTGTCTTTTCATACTTCAAAATTTCTCACCCTAGACACTAGCACCCATCCAGGACGCTAGCGCACAGGCGCCCTTGTCCCCTCTACGTGCCCTCAACCTCTTTATACTTTGCTTGGTTCTTTTGGGTCCTTTCTAGCTAGTTGGGAATTTTATTTTCTTACTAGCAGGAATTTTAGTGATTAATTACAAAATTCAAATAAGGGAATCATATAAATATAAGTCATGTGATCATAATAAAGGACCAAACACTAAACATCTACTACCACCACCTAATTTCGGATCCAAAGGCATTACAAGAGAATTCAAGCATCATTCTAACATCCACACAAGGGAAAGGGACTTCATTTTTATGCATACACTTCACAAGAAGGGAAGTTCATTCTTTCATGTACACATATATTTACATCTTCTACATCTAGCTATTATTCGCTATTAAGTACGATGTTCAAAAGAGCCTTCTAGGGCATAATATATTCACACACACATATAACTACATTGGGTCTGAGATGTACTACAACACTCGGTTGTAAGTTAAATTTGTTGACAGCCGAGGATAGTCTTAACCCTCATTCGAATTATTTTATTTTTGGGATTTGATGCATTTTGGGGGTTTGCATCTCATTTCTTCATTGTAGGTTATAGGTGACATCTGTGAATTTGGTGTCACATACTAGCAACAAACAATGAAGGATAATGTAGTGCCCCCTTATTCTCATTGCCTTCTCAGATGCCACATTCTGCTTCGAGTCATGGACCTCAAGAATCACTAGGGTGTGGTTCCAATCTTACCTGGTTCAACCTTAACTTATTGATGATGGGTTTCCAAGCATAATTGAAACCCAAATCATCACCCCTATTCAATTTTTTATTTTGCTATAGATAACTCTAGTGTAGTACAAGATGCCCATTGGGCTTGCAATAGGAGACATATTAAATGCAAAATTAGCTGTTAAAAATTTAATATTATTTTGTAACCTACTACCTTTAAAACATGAAATTCTCATATACTAAACTGAGGGGTTCTCCCTTAATTTTATTATGATGGGTCTCCAACCATGACTCAAAGCAAACCATCATTCCTATTCAATTTTGAATATACACGCCAATGTCAACCACCTCTCCCAATTGATTCTTGTAAAAGTGTTTCTCCATAGTCACTTAATCCAATTAAAATATATTTATAATTTAATATAAAATAAAAATAAAGCTAAATGGAGAAGGGCGAATAAGCTCTAAAACTTTTTCAGTTAGGGTTTGTTGCTGTTTTTTTGGAATGGGTGAGTTGGGGGGTGGCGGTGGCAATGCAAACCCAGGTTAGATTTTTGGGCAGCGATAGAGCAAAACCAGGGGCGTTTTGTCTCTTTCTCCTCTATCACATGCCTTATGAAGCTCCAGACTAGTTCTACACACCCATTTCATGTAGAAGAAGGTGTGAAGGGGGGGCAGCAGTTCTTGAAAACCAAGTTTTGCAGCATCCTCCTAGCCTGCGTCAAACACGAGCTTATGAACCTATGTGGAAATTTGTCAAAGAAAAAAACAGATGGAGGGATTTGTTAGATATTGTAGTTACAGCTGCGCTAGTAGACATGTATGCAAAACACAGAAGAATAGACAACACGTGTATGAGTCTGCGCCATTCGCAGGCCCTTTTCTCCAACGCAGATCAGTCTACATTTGCCAGCATACGTCCAACCTATGCCAAAATATGAGTATTGGAATAGGGTATGAACAATAGAATCTATTTTTGTTATTGTAAGATTTTGTTCTTGTAAGTGTCTTAGTTGATATGCGTGAAAAATGTGGAAGTGTATTCAAAGCATGCAGTCTGTTGATAAATGCCTAAGGAAACACACCTCGTGGAATGTCCTGGCTACAGAATCTGCACAAAAATGGGTATGTTAGATATGTATGCAAAATGTGAAAAGCTTTGACAGAGCACATTAACTATTTACAGAATACCCCAAAAAGATGTGTTCTTGTAGGCTGCAATGATAGCAGGATTTGTACAAAATGGATTTGTTGAGAAGGCGTGTGAACTGTTTGATAGAATGCCTCAAAGAAATGTTGTCTCATGGAATGCCATGATTGAAGGATATGCACATAATGGATTCATAGTATACATGGCATTTGTTTGCTATCCCAAACACATTGATAAACCTCTTTACCATGGGCTTGTTACTTAGCTAGAGGCACTTGCTGTTCCTTTCTTGCCACCAGAGGATTTTCCAATAGAACTAGCCATTGATTTGGACATTGTTGTGGATGCTATTTTTGGGTTTTCCTTACACGGCTGCAAGTAAGTGAAATCAGTCGGTGCGATGTCAACTCTTTGACTTCTTCCTCAGCAGCTCATTTCCAGGCATGGTTCACCTTTCCTCATCTTTCATAACTCTTGTATTTTAGTTTTTCATTTACAACTTAATATAATTTTAAAATATTAGGATTTTAACATAGTTAATTGTTTATTTCAACTTGTTGCAAAAAAAAAACAATAAAATGTCATGTCAAAACTCACGAAATCAAAATAACCTGTTGCATTAAAACATGAACTTCCACCCTCATTCTGAGGTGATGTAGAAAACTTCCTACCCAACTGGATCACTACAACATTGTCTTATCGACCAGATGAAATTGAATTTCTAGAAATAATGTTGACCATCTCCCTGTTTAAAAAGTTAATTTTTGCATTTTTCAAAGATTCATTAAGTACTCTTCGTAACCCTGAAAATGAGATGTTAAGTTTCATTCGTGTACCTTGGTATGTGAGGAGTCACCTTGACCTTTGGATCGACCCTGAATGAACATATGTGATCATTTTTAAGCTCTTATAGAATCCCTGCTACATTGGTTTACAGAAGTAGGAAGTTGTTAAATCTAGAAAGTTGGATTTCATTTTGAACCGCCATTTGAAACCTGGATAGAGAAATTATTTCCTGTCTTCGCAAACCTCTAGTGTTTATACTAGAAAATTACATGGAACATTCAGTTTAGGGAAATTTTTTTTTTGGATAGTTTGGCAAAGCCATTTTGTAGGCCTCCGGTCACAGTTTGATGAGGTTCAACTGGACCATTTTTGACTTGTCACTCCAGAAAACTTGTTGCCGTTTGAAAATGATTTTCTAGTTTTTAGTCCCGTCGACTTTGATAAATTATCCTTATATAGGGGAACTTGTAAAAAGTGTCTCGTTGTGTGCTCATCCATCGAACGTCAATTTTGGACATGGTTTTCTGAGCCCTCGAGCTAGCTTTTGTTTAATTTGCACTGGGCCAACTACGACTAGTGGCCCCAGAGAACTAGCCACCTAACGCAAACCGTTCACTTTTTCCCAATTCTGTCAGTTGCTATAAACTCTGGGTATATTTGGGGACACGTAGAGAGTTAATCATGGTGTGCGTTCTCATCGAAAGATAACTTTTGGAAGCATTTTCTTAGCCTTCAAGCCCATTTTGAACTTTTTTTAGCTAGTGAGAAAATGTAAAAATAGAAAGCTGTGGGACCCTCGTAGGGTTGCCAAAGCACCTTGGAAACTATTAACACATGCAAATAACTATTTAAAACTCTATAGTGTAGCTAAAACTCTATAGTGTAGCTTGTTGTGTGAAATAGAACTTTTGACAAATGGTGTTTTCTCTCTCTTCCCTTCTCTTTCTCTCTCCCAGGTTACAAAAAGAAGTAAAATGAAATGTAATGAATACATGTCTCTAAACTTTTAATTTCGGTTGCAAATTCTAATTATTATCATATGTAAATGGGAAACTGAAAAATGATAATTATGTTATATTAGGGTGGATGCCATGCCAGCGATTTATCGTTGATATCTTGCTCACGTGGTTTTTGCAGGATGAATGAATGATGACAAAAAGGTGAAGTGTAACTCATTTAGTATCATTGTAATTTATACAACTCATTGTTAAATGAATAAATGTATAATGTTGTCTCATGTTACAGAAGGTTATATTTGATAATTTGTTGCTATGTATGAGATGATGGTTTTCAGGGACATCTAGGAAATGTGCATTTAATCATAGGTCAATTTGATTTATAGTATACCTAGTAAAAGGGTTTGATATTTATATAAGGTAAATGAAATTGAAGTAATACCTTGTAGTGCATATTTAGTGTTCAATAAATGATTAATGTGTCATTTTGTGCATTCATACCTTATAAATGAAATAAAGATAATTAAATCGAAACACTCCACCCTTGTTCAATATCGAGACATAACTTGTTTTTAGGTGTGTTACTTTTACCCTAGAAGAAATTGTAAGCCGTAGTATGAACTTAAACTTTTCACTCGATGTCATGTCCTAAATTAGGAAAATTAGAGCCCAAGAATGGGCTTATCCTCTTAGTCCGTATGTTTAATGAAATTGTCATAAAATCATTTGATAGGAGTGACACAGTCAAACTTTTCTTGGAGTGTGTAGAGCTAACTCCTCCTTCGTACCCTAGTAGATTACCTTGTTTTCTGAAGATAGAGTTAAAATTAAGTTTCTTCATCAAATGAAATCCTTGTTGGTTTCAGATGACATAAATGGAGATCGTGATATAATTGTTCTATGTCTTGCATTCTTGTTAGTGAATTCTTTAGTCCCTCACAGCTAAATGTCTTATCATTGGCTTGTGACAATATATTGCCTTAATCTCTCATGAAGGGTTCATAGAGTAAACACGATTTAACCCTAATCTAATCTGTAATAGGGATTAAAGCCTTGAGTGAAAATTGGGATTTAAACTAAACCTTAGTTGATTAGGAGATTAACATGTAGGTAGAAAATTATAAGTAACTCTTTGCAAACAAGATTGATTTGAAAGATGTTGACTTAAGAGAACCCAATAAACTGGAATTTTGTCTCGTAATACCTTGTCATGTCCTTTTACGAAATAAAAGAATAAATAATATTTCACATGTGAAATCATGAAATGCATAAACATGGGACCTTACCTTGAACACAAATCACTTGTGGTTCATGTGTAGTTATAATGTTTCTAACCATGTATTTCCCTGAGATGTCAGATAAGTACTTTCGTAACTCTGTTGTTATAATGCGATGGTAATAATAAGACCATAATGTGACATAGAAAATAAAGCATATAAGAGTAAAGACGAGATTTGAAGTTCAGAATAATGCCACTCTTGGAGACCTTATAACTCAATTAAATATCTTTATGTGTTTAAAAGAATATGTATTGCATTGTTGTGATCAAATTGCGAGAAAACAAAAGATATATAAATATAAAAGGAAGTCATTAAGTTATTGAACTTTATTAACTATGGTAGCGAAATAACTATTCCGTGATTGAGGAATGTTTTTGGTAAAAATCTATCTTGCACCTAAACCTCCGTTAAAACCTAATATTACTATATGGAAACCAAGTCGCATCCACTTGAGTTGTAAGAGTAAAAAGGTAGATATTGAATATATGTTCGAGAATAATATTCTTAACATAAGGAAAAGATAATTAAGTACTTTATATGCATTTGAATTATGCCAAATAATTATGCAAGTCATGGAAAATTTTGTTAAGAATAAGAAGCCAACTTAGAAGGGTTGAACAATATTTTAACTGCGGGATGAACTTAAGAGTCTGTAGGTGGACAAATGAGAAATTCATCCTTGCACAATAATGTTCTTGGAATGTTAATCGTAACTAAAATACAATTAAAGAAATGTTGTGTTGGGGGTTCGCCATTCCTGAAGTCATGTTTCTTGTGGTTGGGTCACTACTAGTAACCATTCATTGGGAAAAGTGTGGCATCAACATGTCTATGTTGTTTTCATGTGTCTATGTGAGTCAATGAATTATGTGATGGTTGTATGCGAGTCGAGTTTCTGTACTTGGAGCCCTGGATGTGTTGTGTGTAGTGAGCAATTTAAGTCAAAAAAATTATCCTAGTATTTTATGGTTGTAATTGTGTGTGTAAAATGTGGGCACTACAGACAAAAAACATCTCGTGACCCTGCAAAAATTATTTTCTAACCTTTTGAGTAGTTATAGGTGCCCAGAACTGGTCTACGACACCCTAGGCGCCCTAGACCCTCTAGTGGTACCTCAGTCTAGGAAGATATTTCTGTCACACATTTTTTTGAGGTCTGGTGTGACACTTTTCTCCTCTTGTTTATCAGTTATTCAACTCAGCACAATCCAAGATTATTTACGAATCAACTAAGTATTTTATCCTCTCATTTGCAACTAAGGTTTCTAATTTTAATTGCTTATTTGTTTGGGTCACTTATATACTTTAATTGTTTATATCATAGAGTTGTTACATATTTAGATTTATCATTTTTCTGCATAATCATTCTTGACCAATCTATACATTTTTAAATATATGCCTGGTTTTTAAATTTTTGAGCTTGATGTTGTTTCTAAGCACTTGTACCCTATGTGTACTTGTATATTATCCCAAAATTGTACTTGTGTTTATTATAGGTGTATAATATACCTGAATGAATACCCCTCTTTTGGGGCATGCAAGAAAAACCGTATTGAGCACATGGCTAAAAATAAGATATGTATGCCCATGTACTATATGTCTAAGAAGATGTAGAAGAGTGTAGGATGCTAAAGAGTGGGCCACCATAAAGAACTTGTTCATACAGAAAGGGGTTGTACATGGTGGAAACCATGGTACAAAAAAATAAAAACAATAGAAACAATGGAAACATTAGTAATAATATGAAAACAATGTCACATACAATACATAGAGCCACAAACATGTGACACCAATGATATCAAAAAAATATCAAGGCCATAGGCCTCAAAATAAGATTACAATAGATAAACATCTATCCACAAACATGGGACATCCATGGTGTCACAAGAAAAACATTTAACATAGGTCATAATCAATGAAACAAACAAGTAGTAACACACACAACTAACAAACATGTATATAAAATAAGAGCATCATAATATGATGATTAAATGATATAATAATTGACTGACACACACACACACACACACACACACACACACACACACACACACACACACACACACACACACACACACACACACACACACACACACATGTTTATAGGTGGTGTTAAAACTATGCAAGACACTTGTTTTTTCTTGTTAGCTCAAAAGATAACATGTACACAATATATGTAATTAAGTATAATGAGGAATAAGAAAGGAACTATAATAGAAATGAAGTTTGGGTAAAGGGATGACCAACACTTGTCATTATGTACCACTCTATGTATTTCTTGCATCAAGGTAAATATGCCATGTGAACATGTAAGAGAGTGTGATCACGAGGACCGAGATATAATGCGTGCACATCAACAAAGTTACACTTGAACAGAAACATGAAGTAGCTCCAAAAATTGTGTAGGTAATTAAGCACCAAGAAATTGTGCATATAAGAAAAAGGTTTGCTCATTCTCATAGATAAAAAAAAGAGTACAAATAGGAGTGATGTGTAACTCCCATTCATGGAATCTTTATACCTCCATAAGGGAGAAAGGAGTTATAATTTAGAAATTAGAATGTAAATCCAATATGATGTATGACACACACTAACACACTTTGATGCATATGAAAAGTTCTATGACAAAATATGTCATGCATATGATAACTCCTAATGACAACCTAGAGACCTATGAATCATCTAAGGTGAGTTGAATAACCATATGTGAGGGAAAAATAACATAATAAAAGGTAAATACAACCCCTCACACCAACACACCCTTCATAATAGCTTAATATGAGGCATGATAAGTCAGAAAGATAAATGGACCTCGACAACTATGCCTGATGAGGTACCCATGTACAATAAGGATCTAAAGTAATAGAGGAAAAAACAAAGGGAAAAACATCAACTTAGAAGAGATAAAAGACTCTTTTAAATAACTTAAGAAATATGCATCATATGGGTCCTGGAAACAAAAAGGCCTAATTGGGATGAATCATCACGACAATGAGTAAGAGTATATGATCAACACAAGAAGTAAGAGTAGATGATGCCTCACACAATGACTATAAACTAGAGGCTAATGCAATAAGAGTAGGTGGAACACCGTGAAACTGAGAACATGTCTACCTGGTGACTGAAGGATCTCCGAAGGTGGGAGATTCAGGAGGAGATTCAACATTATTTGGAATTTGATTGGGAGAGGGAGAAGAGACATCCTCATCAATACTTGCATCACCAGAACTAGAATAATAATACTCATCATAATGAATATGAAAATGCAAATTTGTATCAATAAAACCATCATTGCATGAAGTGGGTATGGAAACAACTATATCAGAAGAGCAGTAACAAGCGCAATCTTTGAAGGTTTTCTAAATAATGACCAAATAATACTCCAAATTGTGTGAGGACACCCCATGTGTGCCACATGATGGTGGATAGACTTGGAAATGTATGTTAAAAAATGACCAACGATCATGGTACAAGTGTCAAGCAAGTCTTAAAGCTGAATAGGGTCATTGGGTATAGGTACTTGTCCATACAAATATGGATAAAGGTCATCGTGAATGAGGAAAATTCCATCCTAGAACACATAGTACATAGTTATCCCTACCAAGAAGAAGAAACACAAGTATATAACTAACATCCTCCATCGTGCATCCACAAATAATAGTAATCAGTGCGGAAAATCATGGATGAGAAAGCACACTCAAATGGATGTCAGAATTAGTTAAAAATGCATCTGAATGTGTTGGAAAGAAAATTTTTTAGGTGGAAAAATTAATGGTTATCTTGCAAATGCTCTGGGACTTTAGGTCCCTCTTATTGGGTGGTGCAGCTCCACTTTATTGTGAATGAACAAAAGTGAAAATCTATTGTTGGCTGAGAGGTCAGGGATCCAACAGGCACACTCCATTGTACCCATAGAAAATGCTTAAAAAGAATTGTAAGGGAGGAATTTTTTACAAGGTGGGGGAAGGGGAGTGAGAAATTAAAAAGGAGAAATTAACTTTGTAAGTATAAAATCAGATTCTTGCCAAAGCTAATTAGAAGTTTCACATTCACAACTTTTAGGAAAGAAAAAAGTTTAGAACATCAACAACCAGAGGAAACCATGCAAACAAAGTTGCACACATTCATGAGTCATGAAAAGAAGCAATCCCTTTCTTTATTGAAATCTTAAAAAAGTTGTACAATGCTTGAAAATAGAGAAACATAAGTAGGGAAAGTGGAAGAATAACTATCTCCTTTGCCTTGCTAAAAAATATCTCTCTTGAGTGTATAAAATTGACAACCCCTTAAGCAAGATTATGCCATTAAATTATGTTGGTACCCAAACTTAATCTCCTTCATAACTCAAGCAGCATCATGGATCTCACAATACACTCAAGGGAAGATAAATTATTTGTGTATCATTTGTAGCCGAGGAGCACATCTATCTGTCATATTAGCACTTGAGATTTGAAGGAGTGCATAACACCTCAAAAGGATTTTGATTTAATCCTCACTATTCTAGGTTGTGCCTTTTAACCAAGGTAAGAGAACCTATATTGCAACCTTTGTTTGATGAAGGAGATGGAGATACCCTTATGCTTTGCACATTGTATGGAGATGGCCTTAGGAAAACATGATCAATTATCCATTATTCAAAATCAAAAGAGTTGTCACTATTAAATGATGGAAATACTTTCAAGAAAAGGTTAAGGCTGCTAGAGACATGATAAAATCCTGATATACTTTGTGCATTTTTGTGAATGGATTTTATTATTTTGTTGACACATAATGTAATGCAGGGGTAGTATGGGTAGGATGAGTTAGTTTGAATGAAATTTTGTTGGGAGATGTTTAGACAAGAATAGCTAGGAATTACCAACTTCTTTGAGAACCTTTGCAAGAGATTTGCAACACCTAAACAACAGAGATGTTTCAATGGGTTTAAAATACTCCTTCAACCAGGATATGTGCACCAAATGGAGGCCTAGATCTGCACTCTTCCACAAAATCTTTGACAACTTGCTACAAAATCTTGAAGTAAATACATCAAAAAATTATCCAAAAATCACTGTTTGATCATGACCTAAGGTACCCCCAAATGCTTACAAATAATCTCAAGATTCAAGGACAGTAAAACGATTTTAAATATGTCTATCTTCTATCAGATGAAGTCTCTTCTGAATATAAGATTGCAAATGCCATTAAAACATCTCCAAGAAATGAGACCCTATATAATCAAAGAGATCCTAAAAATAATATTGCAACATGAGTAAGAAACACAAATTGAAATCATTCTGAAACATAAGCATATGAAAATTTTGCCAAGAGATAACACCAAATAATCCAAAATTTGATCAAATACATCAGCAGGGGAATGTTATTGGAACAATATCAGAGCTTGTTGATGGATTTACAAATGAAACCAACTCAACTTGACGAAATATGATGCAATATGGAATTGAAAATGGCTCTCATGCAGTTTTCTCCAGAGAAAAGGATTTCTTCCATTTTTGCTTGAAAATTCTACATCTTTTTCTCTCCTCCTTAAAAATTCTCCCAAAAATGCATGATATACCTCATGCCATCATGGAGTATTCCTTCCCAAGTAAAGAATATGCTTAAGGGATCAATTTTTTTACAAAAACCCTTCATGATTCCATGAAAATGACATAAAACTGGAAAACAGTTCGTAGGTTGCTAGGGATGCATAAAATTTTAAAATATTACACAAATTCAGATTCTTATCCATCCCAGGGTCATGTTTTTGTCATTTAGGCATGCCAACATGCTTTACCAATCATTTTTCACCTTTTACCTTTATAATTTTGCCTCTGCAACTTTTGATTTTCACTTTTCACGTATTTTACGGGCTAGGGTAAAAATTACACCAAAAACATCACAGATCATCAAATTAGCTCATGAAAATAGTGACATTGCACTTAAAAGGTTGAAAGGATGAAAACTCATATAAGGTTCAATGCAATTTGATGAAGAAATGATGAATCCAAGCTTCTTGGAGCTCCTATGGTGGCCAAAATGAACAAATGCATAATATCCATTGATTTTAATCAACTTTTAATATTAGGCCTCCACGTGGAATATGCCATTTACAAATAAGCTTGAAATTACCCTTTTGAACTTTGAATGGGGTGGTACACATGTCAAAACGTGATTGGATCGAACTCCCATCCTTTAGAAATGCATTTGCGACCTTTTTTAATTTTGGAAAATTTTGCAAAAATTCCCCGCTTCTCCCCTAGACCCGCCACGTGTCCACCTGTGGGCCCCACTAAAAACCGCGGGCTGATTTTATGAATTTTGCCATTTTTTAGATTTTGGAAATTTTTTACATTTTTCCCTGTGGGCCCACACTCTGGTTTTCCTCTTTGCCACATGTCCATACTCTATTTGCTGTGGGTTCAACCTTTCAAATTTTGCCTTCAATCCTCCCTACCAAATTTACAAAATTTTCGCTGGGCCCGTGCTTCCCCCTTTTGCATTTGGGACATGTGTTGGCTCTAGATTGGAGCGGCACAAATTCATAAAATTTTCCATCAGTCCCCCTGCTTGACTTTTTTCATTTCTGGACACATGTCCTCTTCTTATTTGTCACGAACCTTCGGCCGAAAACTTGACTTTATACCATTTGAAGTTAAAACTTCAAAACCATCACAAAACCTACCGACCCCTCATATTGACCTCTTCTGGCCATGTGTCACTTTGTGATTTTTTGTGGAGCTTTGGCTCAAATTTTAACTTTAAAGTTTTGAAGTTAAAAACTTCAAATTCATCAAAACCTCTGCCCTCCCATGCTGACCTTTCTTTGGACACGTGCCCATCATGGATTGGCTGAGGGCTCTTAGGCCAAAATTTCACCTTAACACCTTGAGCCAAAAAACACAAAAATTTACCAATGCCTTCCACCACTTGCATGTCCTCGGAGCCACGTGTCATCTTCCCATTTGCTACGGGCTTTCGAGCCTAGAATTGACTTTGAGATTTTTTCCAAAATGAAAGCCAAAATTCTTAAGGTAAATCCACCTCTCCTCAATTAATCAACATGTACCACATAGGCACCCTTTATAAAAGGTGGAGCCATGGACCAAATTTTCCCTTAGCCAAAAATTTCAAAAACAACAAGTTAGAAATAATTCCTGACCACCCTCGACCAATAGGAGCCCTCCATGTTGCAATAATATTGTGATGATGAATTTGACGGGTAGACTATGCCCGTATGCCCATCAAAATGTCAAAAATTCACCGGATGCCCTAGAAATCAAAATTTTCAACAAGGAAGATAGATTTTTACAATTTTAAATCAATTGAATTATTTTTAACATTTCTTTCGAGCCTAGGATTGGGGAAACACTTGCACAAAAACAAGATTCGATCAATTTTAAGTTTTTTGCATGAGTTGGCGAAGGAGAAACAACACAACCTGAAAAATTGAAAAAACTAAGGCATGAAAAGGGGCATACATGGATTTTGTTCAAATTGGGGAAAAACAATAACATCTTAAGCACTTTATAAGGTATTCAATTGGGGAAGATGAACTGTAGACCCCCAAATCAAAAAATGAAACGTTTTGAGCAAAATCAGACATGAAAAATTAGGGCACATTATGAAAACTCAATAATGGGACCAACTTTGGCTCTTGCTTATGGATGAACACTCCCAATGAGTTCCACTAGGACAAAACGTAGACCAAGTGCCAAAAACCATTGGGCAAAGGAGTCAGAATACAAGGCAGCTCAAAAAACCAAAATTACCACCAAAAACCAGGCTGAGAAAACCACTAGAATGGCTGCTAAGGACAAAAGGGAAAACCACACACCAACCAACAGCAAGAAACAAAGCAAGAAAAAAGACTATATAAATATACAACTTGTTCATACCTCACTTGGGGATTTAATCTAAGAAATGTTTTAAATATCTGCCATTAATAGGCAGCTCCAGCAAATCCCCATCTAGATCCTTGAGTAAAAAGGTGTGCTCACCTATTCTGATGTCAATGACATAAGGGCCCATCCATAATGCATCAAACTTGCCATTCTTTCCCTTGTATTCATGTCTGCTATCCTATAGCAAAACCAGATCTCCCATATTAAAGGCTCTAGGAGTGACCTTATTATCAAACAACCTCTTCATTTTCTCTCTAAATCTGATATGCCTTTGATGAGAGGATCTTCTTTCTTCATCCAACTCAATGATCTAATTGATTCTTGATTCATATGGGCCATGTACTTGATCTTCTAACTGCTAAGAAAACTGAAATGAGGATAATTGCAGATGTTAGGGCAGCAATGCTTGAGTTCCATACACCAATTCAAATGGGATCTTACTAGTTGCTCTTTTAGGAGTTATTCTATTAGCCCAAACTACAAATTTCAATTTCTCTCCCCACTTCTTCTTGTTCATCTCCAAGGTCCTCCTAATTATCTTCAGCAAGTTCTTGTTACTTGACTCAGCTTGTCCATTGCCTTGTGGATTGTAGTTTGAAGAATAAGTCAAATTTATCCCATATTCATTGCACATTGCCATTAAAGGTTTGGCTCTAAAGCACATGGCATTATCAAATACAATCTTAACTAGAACTCCAAATATGCATATGATATGATTCAACAAGAAATCTATTACCACTTGGTGTGTTACCTTTCTAGATGGAATTGCTTCAACCCACTTTGTAAAATAATCCATTGCTACAAGGATCCATTTATGACCAGCACTAGAGGGATCTGAAATCTCACCAATCAAATCCATTCCCCATTATTTGAAAGGGGATTCAATTGATATAGGCTACAAAGGAAGGGAGCCTAAAGCTTCCAGTATTCCAGAGAAATGTTGGTAACTATCACACTTTCTAACTAGTTCGGTTGCATATTTAAAAAGAGTAGGCCACCAATAATCAGCTCTTAAAATATTATGTGTTGTAACTCTCCCAACAAAATGTCCTCCACAAACTCCCCCATGGAAATCAATAATCAACTCGGGAGCTTCATCTTCAGTTATGCATTTCAAGATGACACCTTCAGGGTTCTTCCAAGCCAGCCCAAGGTCTGTTATGATATATTTTTGAGAAGCTAGCTTGAGGGCTATTTTCTAATTTTTATTTAAATTACTAGGACAACATAGGTGTCTGAGGTAGAAGACCACATACTTGTACCATTCAGAACTAATCAATCTCTCAAGAAGATATGCCCTTTCTTCCTCTAGCTGATTCACTTCTACATTCTGCAAGTTGCTCTCAGCCATGAGCTTGGCAAGACCCAAACCTCTTACTAGCTTTGTTTTTTGGATATCCATATCATATTCTTATAATTTGTTGACCCATCTACATCTCTTGCTTGATATATCCATGTATGATAATATTTCTTTAACTATGGTGTGGGGAACATAGGCAACAACTTTTGAACTCAATATATAAGGCTTGAAAATCTTTGTTCCTTTCACCAAGGCAAATGCTTGTTTTTCCATGATTTTATACTTCAACTTAGCTACTTATAAAGCCTTGCTAAAGAAGGCAATAGGCCTCTCAGCTCCATTCTCATCCTTTTGTAACAAAACTGAAGCAATAGTAAAATCAGAGGTAAAAGAAAAGATTTGGAAAGGCCTTTTATAGTTTGGAGCTGCTAAAATAGGTGCATTCTTAAGTGTATCCTTTATTCCTTCAAAATCTTGAATGGAAGCCTCCTCCCACCTGATAACTTGATCCTTTTTTAACATGCTTGTGATTGGAAGAGTTAGCTCAGCAAAATTGGAAACAAACCTTCTAATAAAATTGATTTAGACAAAGAAATATTGGATGCCTTTCTTAGTTCTTGGGATAGGTACTTTGCTAATTGCTTCCACTCTCTCAGGGCCTATCATGACACCGTCCTTAGACAAAATATGTCTGAGCAACTTGGCCTTTTTCATGCCAAAATGAAACTTCTTTGGATTAAGGGAAATTCTATACTCCCTACATCTGATCAACATCTTCTCTAGGTGTTGAAAATGGTCTCCTCGCTGCCTTGAAAAAACATTCACATCATCTTGGTAGACTACAATAAACTCATTGATGTAACCAACAAAGCCAAAATCCATTTCTCTTTGAAAAGTGGCTCTAGAATTCATCAATCCAAATGGAATCCTAACAAAAACACAAGTTCCCCAAGGCGTAGTGAAGGCTGTCTTAAGTATTTCTGATTCTTTAAAAACCACTTGATTGTATCCGGAGAAGCCATCCAAAGTAGAAAGCATTTCTGACCCTATCACAAGTTGCAACATATTTTCCATTTTTGGAAAGGGATAGTTATCCTTCATGGATGATTTGTTTAGATTCCTAAAATCCACACAAAGTCTAATGTCTCCATTTTTCTTTCTAACTGGCACAAGATTTGCAACCCAAGATGAATACCTAGCAGGCTGAATGATACCACCATCTCTCAATTTCTTCAACTCTTCCTATATTTTCATGGAGAAAAGTGGATTGATAGGCCTTTGTCTCTATTTGAATGGCTTAGTCTTGGCCTCAAGAGGAATCTCATGTTGGAACAAATATTCTCTATATGCCTTTAGCTCTGAATAAGACCAAGCAAGGGAGTCTTGATATTTCTTTAAGAGTTGGGCATAGGACTGCTTTTCCTCTTTGCTGAGATTTCTACCCAACCAAATCTTCCTTGGTTTATCCTTGGTTCCCAAGTTTTGCTCTTCCACATCCCTTAAAGTAAACATGTTCCTATTAATGATGCAATCAACATTGCTAAAATTTGATTCAAGTGCAACAAGACCTTTAGGAATGGTATTTGTTTTTAATTGTATAATATCTGTGTCAAACAAAGTTTCTCTCCCTTCATTCATGTATACCATTGGCTCCTAATCAATGTTCTGACCAGAAAACTCACCTTGGAATTGTAATAACCTCAACACTTGTGCATCATCATCAAAAATCTACAAATGTTTCACATTATCTAAAACAGCTGGCCTTGTTAGGACTTCAATGTTATATTCACAAAAAGGTGAAATAATACAATTGTCAAATCTGGAGCCAAGTATAACCAGCTTATTAGCAGCAGCATTAACAATTCTATCATGGTAAACAATGTTAAAGGAATCAAACATTTCAATCAAGTCCCAAAATATCATGCTTTTATTGTTTCATACGCTGATTTTTTGTGGCATATAGCCTCCTTACTTGCTTGACAACCAGCCCTGAATCCCCCTTGGAAATAATATCCTTCACTCCATACTTCCATGCAATCCTTAACCCCAACAACAATTCCTCGTACTCGGCAATATTGTTAGTGCATTTTGAATGAAGTTTGAAGGAAAAAAGAAACTCTTCCAAACTAGGAGAAAGCAAAACTATACCAGCACCATTTCCAAATTTAGAGCAAGCTCCATCAAATAGCAAGGTCCAAGAGAACCTACCATATCAAGGAACTTTGATTTTTCCATCATGTGTTCCTTTCCATCAGCAAAGCCAATGAAATTGTCAGCATCTACATCAGCAAACAACACTTCATAAGAAGCATTGTTGGGATCTTCAATCAAGTGCAACATCTTCTTTTCACCATAGAGTTTGACAAGGCTGCCCTCAATGGGAATGGTGGTAAAGGACATGTCCATTTGAACACTACCACCAACACTTGTAGCCCATTTTCTTGATAAAAGCATACCCCATTTGGCAGGGCAATCAACAATTACAACATCTAGTTTCAAATTATTACCCAGATAGGTTGCAAGTTGCACTACTAAACCCTTCACACAACCAACAACTAGTACATCCATTGAATCCATGATTGTAAACTTCCCATATGCTACTGTCACCTTGATATCCAACTCATTCATGACTTCTAGAAACATTCCATTACATGATGCACCGGAATCAAACATGAAATTGTGAAGCAACCTATCTTTTATGAGCAAAGTTGTGAAAAATGGATCAACATTCAATTGGGAATCAACCAAGGATGTCCCCAAATATACTTCAGGTGCCTCTCCAAGATCTTCCACTGTTGATGGTGTTCCAAGGTCTGCAATAATTTGAGGAGGATCCTCAACAATGTTTACATTCCTACTTGGTATACTCATTTCTTCCTTCAATCCCAAGTCTTCAAATGCTCTCTTCTTGTGCTCAGGAATTCTAAGAAACTCAATGATGGGAACACTCACTTTTATTTGACTCAATACTTGGGCAATATCATATGGAACACTCTTTGATAAAGGACAAGCATTGGGAGGGACACAAGTAAGATTCATCAGATGGAGAAGGATTCTTGGCAGCCTGGGCATGAAGAGGACTGATATTTTTACATGGGACAACAGGGTTCTTGGCAAGCATTTCTTTTCTAGGATTGTCTTTTGGAATGCTTGTGAGCAAGGGTGTCTTTGGCTTGGCTTGAGGACCAGCTCCTCTAACAACTTTACTTCTAGTATTATACTCTTTCTCTTGACCAACCACAACATTCATTAACAATTGTCTATCTTCCTTTGAAGGAATACCACCATCATACTTCTTGATCATTAAAGCCCTTAGATATTCAAAGTCATTATTAGGAATTTCAAAAGCTTGAACAACATCTACCTCATGAGTTTGAGAGGAGAAAAGAATTGGTACCCTCTTTATGCAATCCCAAAAGGTTACACCAGTCCTTGCACTTATCACATTTGTTGATGTTGCTGCTTATTGTGAGTTTGAAGAGCTGCCCATCATAGAAATTTCATCATCCATTTCATCTTCATTATCATCTTCAACAACTTGCTGGTCCACTTCACCTGGAGGATGAGGAACAAAACATCTAGCACACCAATCCATATCAGCAATTTCTTGAACAACAACAACTCTTGCAGTTAGAGGGTTAGGCACCACTCTATTTTGAGGTGCTTGGGGTTGTCTATTTCCCCCACCAACAATCCCTTTACCTATATCATCTTGTCTTTGATCACCCCTAGGATGATTGCCAAATCTATCATGGTTTTGAGTTCTTTCCTATCCTTATGAACTTTCTCCAATTCCTTTCTCCGCTCGGGCTAATTTGTAAGAAATTTCTTTGACACCCCCTGCCAAAGTCTTGACAACATCTTCTAAATCAGCACCCTTTCTAGCTTGAGGCTTCTCAGGGTTTATCAGCTTCACACCATCCCTCTTAAGTGGTTTACTAATAGATTTAATATTATTTTCGATTTGAAGTGCCATGGTGAAAGCTTGCCTCAGGTTTGTAGGATTTTTGTTTCTCAAGTAATAGGCTGCCTTTTTATCAAATGCATCTGCATATTTGATCAAACAAGATTCATCACAAGGCCTCAAAATGATAGGCAACCTTCTCAATGTTTTGTTAAATCTTTTATTGAAGTTCATGGACTGTTTCATTCGAGTTCTTCTTGATATTCTCAAATTTAGGCAAAAGAAATCTAGGATCAGTCCTGTCACCATATTGCAACCTAAATGCATTTTTCATTTCAGTCCATGAATCAATAGAATTATCAGGAAGAGCTTTGTACCAATCCCTAGCATCTTCTTCTAGTGTATGAATAAAAAACTTAATATAAACATCTTCAAAATCTATCTCAAAATCTTCCATCATATTATCAAAAAGTTTGAGATGCTGATCACCAGTGATGGCATTGTTACCTTGGAATTTTGGCAACCTATTTCTGACATCTTGTGGGACAGCATTTGGGTAACCATCCATTCCTCTAAAATTTATAGGACCAAAGGTGTTAACAACAAATGGAGGTCTAGGCTGAGCCATATTGTTTGGTGGGGGTGATCTTGGAGGTGAGGCAAGCTGATGAGGAGTGCAATATCCTTGGGGCTCAAGAATGTGATTCACAAGACTGGTATCCTCTAAGTGCTGATTTTCTTGGAAAGTTTGATTCAAATCAAAACATAGAGGTGTAGATTGGATAAGGAACTTATTAGGTACAACAGAAGGACCTTCACCAGCTGAGGTAAATAAGTTTATGAGAGAATTTCCTGAATTAGAATCATCTGAAGAAGAGTGATAGTCTTCTACCAAAGGCTGATCTCTCTCACCAATGACTGTATCTTTTCCTTATGTCTGACCTTTAACCACTTTCCAAACTCTTCTCCCTTTCAAATCTAAATTTCTCAAGTTTGAGAACAATTTTTTAGTAGCGTCTTTAAGGAAGAGAGATCTTCTTCCCTCCAGTTTTGTAGAGATCAATAGAACAAAAATAAATGACAAAAGGGTTAAGACACTGGTATTTCCAAAATCACATCAGCATGGAGTCACCACTAAGGAATTTCACCTCAGTTGTATAAGAATGCACTAAAATAATCTTGTCAAATATTTACTAATACTAATAACTTTCGCAGAGTCTTATAAATCAGATCTTCTTCTTCTTAAATCAACCAAAGACAAAGCAACCAGGCTGCAAAATGCAAAAGAGCAGGCTGTAAATTTTTGCCTAAAACTTTTAGATCTGAAGTACAAAATAATATTCCAAGAATGCAACATCTGAGATACTTGAATATGCAAAACTCAAACCTTAAAAACACCAATAAATTTCCAAGAAGTCCCTGGCAATGGCACCACTCCGGTGTTGGTACCCAAACTTAATCTCCTTCACAACTCAAGTAGCATCATGGATCTCACAAGACACTCAAGGGTAGATAAATGATTTGTGTGTCATTTGTAGCTGGGGAGCACATCTATCTAACTTGTTAGCACTTGAGATTTGAAGGAGTGGGTAGCACCTCAAAAGGATTTTGATCTAATCCTCACTATTCTAGGTTGTGCCTTTTAACTAAGGTAAGAGAACCTATATTGGAGCCTTTGTTTGATGAAGGAGGTGGAGATATCCTTATTCTTTGCACATTGTATGGAGATGGCCTTGGTAAAACATGATCAATTATCCATTATTCAAACTCAAAAGAGTTGTCACTACTAAATGATGGAAATGCTTTCAAGACAAGGCTAAGGATGCTAGAGACATGATAAAATCATGATAAACTTTGTGAATTTTTGTGAATGGATTGTATTCTTTTGTTGACACACAATGCAATGCAGGGGTAGTATGGGTAGGATGAGTTAGTTTGAATGAAATTTTGTTGGGAGATGTTTAGACAAGACTAGCTAGGAATTACCAACTTCTTTGAGAACCTTTGCAAGAGATTTGCAACACCTAAACAACAAAGATATTTCAATGGGTTTAAAATACTCCTTTAACCAGGATATGTGCACAAATGGAGGCCCATATCTACACTCTTCCACACAATATTTGAAAACCTACCACAAAATCTTGAAGCAAAATACCAACAAAGTATCCAGGAATCCCTATTTGATCATGACCTAAGGTGCACCCAAAGGTTTACAAACAATCTCAATATTCAAGGACAATAAAATGATTTTAAATCTGTTTATCTTCTATCAGATGAAGGCTCTTCTGAATATAAGATTGCAAATTCCATTAAACCATCAAAAAGAAATGAGACCTTGTATGATCAAGGAAGATCCCACACATAATATTACAACATGATCAATAAACACAAATTGAAAATCATTCTGAAACATAAGCATATATAAATTTTGCCAAGAGATAACACCAAATAATCCAAAAAAATTGATCAAATACATCAGCAGGGGAATGTTATTGGAACAATCTCAGATCTTGTTGATGGCTTTACAACTAAAACAACTCAACATGATGAAATTTGATGCAATATGGAATTGAAAATGGCTCTCAGACGGTTTTCTCCAAAGAAATGGATTTCTTCTAGTTTTTTTTTCTTGAAATTTCTACGTCTTTTTCTCCCCCCCTTAAAAATTCTCCCCAAAATGCATGATATACCTCATGCCATCATGGATTCTTCCTTCCCAAGTAAAGAATATGCTTAAGGGATCAATTTGTTTACAAAAACCCTTCATAATTCCATGAAAATGACATAAAACTGGAAAACAGTTCGCAGGTTGCCAGGGATGCATAATTTTTTTAAAATATTACACAAATTTAGATCTTTATCCATCCTAGGGTCATGGTTTTATCATTCAAGAATTCCAACATGCTTTAGAAATCATTTTTCACCTTTTACCTTTATCATTTTACCTCTGCAACTTTTAATTTTCACTTTTCACGTTTTTTACATCGGGCCCGAGAAAAATGTATACCAAAAACACCACAGATCACCAAATTAGGTCATAAAAATGTCACCAATGTTCTCAGAAGGCCGAGGGATGGCCCAAAATCATATAAGGTTTGATGAAATTTGATGAAGAAATGATGAATCCAAGCTTCTTGGAGCTCCCATGGCAGGCCAAAACGAACAAATGCACAGTATCCGTCGATTTTGATCAACTTTTAATATCAACTCTCCACGTGGACAGATGCCATTTAAAAAATAATCTTCAAAGATACCCTTTTGACCTTTGAATGGGGTGGACACGTGTCAAAACATGATTGGATCGAACTCCCATCCTTTAGGAATGCATTTGCGACCTTTTTTAATTTTGGAAAATTTTGCAAAAATTCTCCGCTTCTCCCCTGGACCCACCATGTGTCCACCTGTGGCCCCCACTAAAACCCACGGGATGATTTTACAAATTTTTCCATTTTTTAGATTTTGGAAAAATTTTACATTTTTCCCCGTAGGCCCGCACTCCGGTTTTCCTCTTTGCCACGTGTCCATACTCTATTTGTCGAGAGTTCAACCTTTCAAATTTTGCCTTCAATCCTCCCTGCCAAATTTGCAAAATTTCAAATTTTTCCACTGGGCCACGGAGCTTCCCCATTTTACCATTTGGGACACGTGTTAGCTCTGGATTGGAGTGGCACAAATTCATAAAATTTTCCATTAGTCCCCCTGCTTGACTTTTTACATTTCCAGACACATGTCCACTTCTTATTTGTTGGGGACCTTCGGCCCAAAACTCGACTTTATACCATTTGAAGTTAAAACTTCAAAACCATCACAAAACCTGCCGACCCCTCATATTGACGTCTTCTGGCCATGTGTCACCTCGTGATTTGTTGCGGAGATTTGGATCAAATTTTAACTTTAAAGTTTTGAAGTTAAAAACTTCAAATTCATGAAAACCTCCACCCTCCCATGCTGACCTTTCTTTGGACATGTGCCCATCATGGATTGGCCGAGGGCTCTCAGGCCAAAATTTCACCTTAACACCTTGAGTAAAAAAAAATAAAAAATTTACCAACACCTTCCGCCACCCGCATGTCCCCTGAGCCACGTGTCGTCTTCCCATTTGCTGCGGGCTTTTGGGCCTAGAATTGACTTTGAGAATTTTTCCAAAATGAAAGCCAAAATTCTTAAGGTAAATCTGCCACTCCTCGACCAATCAACATGTGCCACATAGGCACCCTTTATTAAAGGTAGATCCACGGACCAAATTTTCCCTTAGCCAAAAATTTCAAAAACAACAAGTTAGAAATAATTCCTGACCACCCCCAACCAATAAAAGCCCACCAGGTTGCAATAATATTGTGATGATGAATTTGACGGGTAGAATATGCCCGTATGACCGTCAAAATGTCAAAAATTCACCGGATGCCCTAGAAATTGAAATTTTTGACAAGGAAGGTATATTTTTACAATTTTAAATCAATTGAATCATTTTTTACATTTCTTTCGAGCATGGGATTGGGGAAACACTTGCATAAAAACAAGATTCGATCAATTTTAAGTTTTTTGCATGAGTCGGCGAAGGAGAAACAACACAACTTGAAAAATTGAAAAAAATAAGGCACGAAAAGGGGCATACATGGATTTTGTTTGAATTGGGGCAAAACAATAACATCTTAGGCATTTTTGAAGGTATTCAATTGGGGAAGACGAACTGCAAACCCCTAAATCAAAAAATGAAGCGTTTTGAGCAAAATCAGACATGAAAAATTAGGGCACATTATGAAAACTCAATAATGGGACCAACACATTATATAGACCAAAAAATTACTCTTCATCTACCCCCCACATGACCTTTCATTATCTCATTCAACTCTTGACTTTTCACCTTCCTAGGATCTAGGAAATTAAGTTCCCTTTTTATAAATCAATGGGAATTTTACAATTCAAATTTATAAAGTCACTTTAATGAATAAGATGAACTATCATGATTACGCACAATGAAGAATTAGAAGAGGGAGAGAATAAAGGTGGGAGAGGGAGAAAAGGAAGAAAAGGGAGTCCTCTGTGATGAAGAACTTTGTTGATTCATGACCACAATATCCTCTTTAACCATGATGCATAGATACCTCAAGCTGGCTGAATGAGTGTTTAAAAACACTGTAGTCATTTTTTATGCCCTCTCAAAGAACAAGAAAATCCCATGCGCACTGGCCTATCACCCAATGGGCACTTGGCGCTCACTCGAGGCACGCGTGGGCACTGAGTCCCTCCTTTATATGAGTTGTGTGAGAATGCATTATTTTTGACAGAAACTTAAGTGAATAGATTGGAAAGGAACCATATATTCATCTTAGAGCTCAGAAAAACTTCTAGACCAATGTGTTCGTTCATATAAGAAAAGCATTACAGAACATAGATCTGAATCATAACAGAAAATAAATGCACAGGGGTTTACACCCACTCATATGTAATTTATATATAACTAATCCATACAGGTGTAAGTAGAACTGGACACACACATATATTCATATTAAGCATGTTGATAACCACATTACATTAACTGAGACAATCACAGATCCATATGATAGTGCAAACCAATGTCATACATCGGAACTAGACTTAGGCTCTTCATAGTAAAAAGAAAAATTGTTCAGACCCATCCCCTTGATACAACATACTCCTACAGATCCCCTAAACCCAACCTATGGAGCTCTCACAATATTGTTGAATGGATTCGCCTCTCTTCAATTCTCTATCTCTCCATCAACCCCTTTTTCTTCTACTAGCTGCTCATATATATAGCCTTATCAAGCACCACCATGCCTTTATGAAGTTGTAGATTGCTTGCCATGTGTCCAAGTGGTCCTCCATGGGATCATGCCTCTTAATATGTGATATCTCCATTATTTTCCATGATGAAATTCTAGAATCTTCTATCACAAGGTATATTCCTTCCGTGGGCACCAAGTTTCCAGGCTGACACTTTATCCACTTCACATATGTAGTCGGGTCATACTTTCCTCGTGTTCTGCCTGATATGCCAAATATGGCTAAGTACCAAGATATTTTCTCTGCCTTGCACATGTGCCACTAGTTATAGTAAAACCCTCGTAAATCCCTATCTTGTGCACTTTCTCCTTTAATTCCCATCTTTGAATAGGCCTTACGTGCCCACGTGCCTTCTTGTACTTAGCCAATATTTTAGGGGCCAGCAAACACCGTTGCTGGCTGACCCTTGTGGAAGTTTTATTTTCCTGTTTGAGTTATGAGATCATCTTACAACCCTGTGGAGATGTCAAAAAGTGGAAATATGGGTGAAAATGGAGCCAGTTACAATTTTTCTGCGCCCAAAAAATGAGACTTTCTATTTTTAGCAGGTAAGATGGAAACCTGCCATTTTGGGACATATCACCTGTTTTGCTCAAAATTGACCTTCTGAACCTTTTTGCACATTTCAATCCTCCTCCATTGATGATGCATTTCTATTTTTATCCAATTTATACTTTTAGTGTGCCTCACCATGAACACATGCTATTTTTAGTAAGTGCACTAAGGTTGTCTAAAAAATTTGATCCAAAAATTGCGGGATATGATAGAGCAAGACAAGATGCACGCAATGCAAAAAAATTCATAATGAATGGAGAAACAGGGAAAAATGTATGCATGGGAACATTTTACTGTCCTAAATGTCCTAGAGGGATGAGAGGGGCAGAAAAACCCACTTTTCTCCTAGAGGAAAATTTGTACACTTTAAGATGTAAAAACGGAGGGAGAGCTAGGGGATGCCGATATGCACGCAATGCAATTTTTTTGGATCAAATGAAGAAATATAATTTTTTTCATGCATGGGATAATTTAACTATCCCAACTGTCTTGGACAGTTGGGAAAGTTAGGACACAAAAATGCACCATGCACTTTAAGAGGAAAAACATAAGAACTTGGCTCGCCGGGAGAAATGATCTTGAAATTGAGATTACTGGAGCTCCAAGAGGTAATTTTGGGTGAAATTTTATATTATTTTTACTCCAAACATCCTTCCAATATTAATGGGATGGGTATAATCCTTTAATTATTCTTGATAATTCCTTAAATGGATCCTTTTTTATTAGGATTACTAGCTATTCCTGCAAAGAATGAGCTCCCCTGAAAAGTGCTATGGGATTGTGAAAAATATGAAGATTCCAAATTTTACAAGATTCTCTTATATTTCTAAATAGTATTTTTTCCCCTTCTAACTCCTTGTAGATCTCATAGAATCATCCGTCGAAGATTAGGTACCTGTTTTGACTGCCTTTTCCCAGGGGTTGACATTGGTTCACATGGGGGACCAAGGACCAAAAAGGGAGGGGAAATTTTTTGTGTGTGTCTTAATCATCCTAAATATTTGGGATAGCTGGTGCAAAAAAGTCCACCCCTTCCATATTGGTCCACGTGGTGCTGTGCGGCTAGTTGGAGCTGAGGGCGTGGATTTGGTACACGTGGGCTCAAACTTGTAAAAAGAGCTTGTAATGGGTCATATTGAGGTCTAGAGGATTAATTGGGAGGGTGCACATTTTTTTACACAATCCATCCCTAATCCTTGGGATGGTTGGTGCATAAAAGTGTGCCACATTCCTAGTGGCTCAAATTTCAATGCAAAATTTAACTAACTCCTTAAGTCGTACCTTGGGGAGTAACTTGTTAAGGCCATAACTTCCGTTCCCAGAGGATTTTTTTGACAATTTGATTTAACATGAAAATGGCCTTATGAATCCAATGGTGATGATATCATTCCTTGATTATGCCTAAAACATCCTAAAAAATAGGATTTTTGTTCTGGTTCCAAGGTCACGTATGCTAAAAAATAGGTTGTGGATAGAAGTGCTTGAGTATTGTAGAAAATATAAGACCACCATCCTATAGGGATATAAATTATATTTCTTATGATATTTGTTTTTGGATCCCAACTCCTTACATATCTCCCAAAATCAATTTTCGAAGCTCAAGAGCTGTTTTTATATCATGCACTACTTAAGCCTCCAAAACCCATTTTTGCTAAAACTGCTCCAAAAATTCTGGAACTTCCCAGATTCTTCAAAAACTAGTTATCTTGATGGATTTTTTTCTTTTGTTCCACTTTTATGGGTATACACAAGCTTCAAGAAGACTAGAGAATAACCTTTCCCAACCTTTTCAAAAAGCCTATCTTGATGGATCTTGCTTTGGAAGTACTTGAAATGACTAGATACCCCTAAATCATCTATGGGCATGCTGACATGACACATTGGAATTCTCAGGGAAGTGGGAAAAGAATAAAAAAGGGATTAGGGTGATATGAAGGAGGATTCAAAATGAACTTTGAGAAAAAAAAATTCGGGTAGGGTATGGTTGTCATGCTTTCAAGTGTGAATTTTTCCCTTGAAAAATTTCATGACAACAAAATGCAAGAAAATATGGGTATACAAATAAAATCAAGGTTGCAATACATCAGAATTATCTAAAAATGTTTCTGCATGAGATTACAACACTCCATAACAACATTTTTACCCCTTGTTTGTGACACTTTATAAATAGTGCATTGATTACATCTGTGTGTTCATGTGACGTGAAATATTTGGGCACTTACCTTGTAATTAGATTTTTTTTAAAGTGTGGATACCACAATAATTTTTAGTTGAATTAAAAAAAACAACATGTAACAAGCATAAATAAATTCAAAAGAAAGGAATAAGGGGAAAAAACAAGTTCTTATGTGAGAAAAGTGCCTCACACCGTAGTTGAGGATACCTTTTCGTAAGGTTGTGGAAGACATGCTCACTAATCTAGAAGAAATAATAAGAAAAAATAAGGTTATAAAATTACCTTCAGAATGTATGGGATCTCCCGAAAATTCCACAAAATCCTCCAAAATAGTCTATAACCTTCACAACTCCTCAAAAAATTATCAACGAAAAAAATTCCAAGTGCCACTAAAATTAGAATTTTCTAATTAGTTTAATTAATCCGTTTTGACTAAAAAACTAATTGGTCCTAATTTAACTATCGCTATTCAACCAGTAATTGTCCCAAATTTAAATTTCCTCCCTTATAATTTTTTTAACACAATAAATAAAATACAATATTTTAAAACTAGGTTTTAAACCAAAGCCCAAAAAAATATCTATGTGCATTTAAAATAGGGAAGCGATGGAAGGAGGTGTCAAGGTCAAAGAAGGGAGGGGTGAGCAAGAATTGGGTCGAGAAAGCTATCTTGGGCCTGTATCACTGAGTGAGTCAGTGGGGATTATGGAATTCAGTGAGAATCTCATCGGGTGAGGTGGTTGATGAAACTCGATAGGAAACAAGGAAAGAAGATAGATACATGAGTCGGGTTGGAAGAGTTGTGTGGTTTGAACCAACATGACATAGAGATAATGTGTAGATCAAATAATATCTAGATGGAGATGGTATATCCCTTACAAACACATCGAGTGGAGTAGGAAGACACATAAAGGGGATGAGACAATAAATGCAACACAAATCAGGCCAAGGTCTGTGTATGGACAAGCAACATGGTAGGTGAGGTGTGGCTAGGAAAGGGTTGGATGGATCAACAAGCTAAGATGTAGAGAAAAGGTATGAATGTGACATATGGATGATTTAGGATGGATCTAGTGATGATGAGAGATGGAAAAACATGGCTAAGGACTTGATGAAGGGGGACAAAAAATGAGAATTGAAGCAAGCTTGAGAAGAGAGAGATGAGGGGGTGAGGTAATAGTGAAGGGGATGAGCCCGCAGAGCTCAAGGTAAGTTCAAAGGGAAGATATGTGGATGAGCTCATAAGTATGGGTCATGTGACCTAGGAGTAGCTCAGGGGAGGTGAGTGTAGGGTTGAGTCTGAGGTGGGCTGGTCCATAGTACAAAGTTTGATCAACGAGCTCATATTGTAGATTTGAGTAAAGGAAATCAATAGGCCAAGATGAATAGGTAGGAGATCGATGAGGAGAAGAGGGTTAGTGTAGGGAGATGAGGATCCTATGAGAGATATAGGGAGGAAGAAGGGGAGGGGATTATAAGGCACTAGGAAGCTCTTGACAAAAGTTTATGGAGAAAACCATAAAACCAATACCACAAAATATAAATACCTCCAAAACTTGTTTTCTGCCAAAGTTAACCGTGGATAGCCAAATTTAGATGGAAAGCACCTATCTACACAAACACCAAAAACTAAAAAATTGCAGTCTTTTTTTTCACTAGAGCACTATGTGCACTGTATTCTCATTTAGAGAGATATGAATGCTCACCCAAAGCACACAAAAGTACTAGGTCCCTCCTTTGTATTTTCTTTTCAAGATGTTAGCATGCATATTCATAATAAAAATTGTTCAAATAATCATTCAAGTATAAACAATTACATATATCTCATTATGGAAACATAATATATCAGACAATAACTAGTATCAATTACAGTATGAGATATCCATATTCAGACATGTCAATGATCATAATCCATCCTCCATAATCCATTATAACAAAATTATTACATCACAGAAGCTGAATACTTAATAACCAATATACAAGGGTGTTGGACCATTCACAAGAATCAAACCCTAGATCATAACTCTACTGCATAACATAGACTCTTAGAACTTAGACATGGTACCAAAATAATGGAATAAAATAGGTATTTATAGGGGTGGGGACTTTCCCTTCACCGCCCATGAACTTTCCTAATAATAGGCATGCCTAAAAATAGACAACATGCATTACATCTAAAAGCAACCATAAAGCGTGCATGCTTTTTATAACAATCCTGATAATAGATAATCCTAAATATAACTCTTGCTTTAAATCCTATTATCAGATTGAATCATGCATGCTCATCATGTAACCTCTGCAAGTTCCTTTTCCAATTTTAGCTTATTTTCATGCACCCCATTCCATCATGATGCTATCTAAATATAAACCTTTCTTGGATGCCACTCTTCCTCTATTCTTTTATTTTTAGCCTATGACTAGAAAAATTGGCTAAGTTCTAGAATTACCTTTCTTGGGCATGATCTTTCCCATGCTATCACATACTGCTTGTGCACACCCTTTAACACCTACCTCGTGTGCCCCCTTATCCCTTCACACACATATCATACTTGGCCAATTTATCCATGTAACATTACCCAAAACTAGTTGTATTACTGTACTTGACAATGGTTTGCTCCACTTGTTCCTCTAAAGAATATGTAAATGAAAGAATCATTAAATAATAAATAATTAAGTCCCCAAAAAATGTTACCCCATTTATACAGAATTCATATCATGCCTTAGGTTACTAGAGAATCTCTAGGAGCTCTGAATTCAACTCTCCTTCAAACTTATCCCATTCCATAAGATCCTCTGTAGCCTTCACTAGTTCCGTATCTACTATACCTGAGACCTGTTCAGGTGCTAGCTCCTCCATCTTCTCATTCAAAACCTTTACTACCACATTCAACTCAATGCTCGCCCCTTATAGTCTGTCCATGCACTCCATGATTAGTATCTAAATTTTTTGTAGTCAGGCCTCCACTGTTTCTTTCATGGCCTTAATAAAGTCCCTTTGTGTTAATATCTCTAGAATGACCTTTGTGCACTCGACTTTGGTGGTAGGATGCTTATCATGAATGACTTTAAGTTCTACCTCCTCCTTAGTGAATCACACATCAAAAATAGGGTCACTCTTCTGACACATACTGAAATCCAATTCTACCTTTTTGATGGCTTCTTTGATTTGCGCATCCATGACCTTGAGCTCAACTATCTTGGCTTCTACAACTGCCTTATTTTCTTCTTTATCCTTGGGTAGTACCTCAGCTGTAAGCCTTGCACAACTCTTAATGTTTACCAGTAACATACCCACAAGGTCTTCTAGATATTCCATTTCATCATTGTAATTGCTCATCTCTTAGCTCACCAAGGTCGGGCACATGCCTAAAATTTTCTTCCCCAATGCGCCCACCATTTCATATGTTTCCTTTGTTCACCTTTTCTCTCTCTTCAGGTCATCTTTAGAGCTCTCTAATTCTTTTTCTGTATTCTTGTTAAATTCCACCATTACTCTCATAGTGGCTCCTTTATCTGATTTTTATGTGTCACATCCATAACCAACTTATTCAAAGAATTGCATGTCTTGTCATCTGTTAAGAACATTGGATCCACATACTTTTACTTCTTACCAGAATCCTTCTTTAGCTCTAGATTGGTAAGAGACCTGTCATTTATTTCAAATTATGGATCCTTAGCATGAGTGTTCATGTTCTGAGAAAAAATATTCTTTGTGCGTGAGAGCCCACCATGTGCATCCAGTAAGCTCCAACTAAACAACTTCTCTATCAGAACTATACTCTAGAATCTCACCCTCAGTACCTTTGTTGGATCATCCACAAAGTCCATGTGTGGTGATCGGGGAGCCCTTTTTATTCACACTTCATTAGATTTCGTCCTTTGCTTCCTTAGAATGATGGGCCCCATGATAGTTCCTCATGTAGAACCCTTATACTCCTTGATAATATAGGAATTATCAATCACTTTCTCTTCTTCAAGTTCCTCCTTGTGTATAGGTGATTTCTCCTTACACAAACTCCTGTTCAGTTGTTCCTTATCTGGGCTAGGATCTTCCTATGTTTACACCTTCTTTTCCTCTTGCTTCATGGCCCACTCACACTCCAACTCCTCTAATACATTTTCTTCCCCTTCCTCATCACTAGAGACTACTTTATAAACTCCATGATTGTTCTTTTTCTTCTCCAGACTCTCCTTCACTAGCTCAAAGGGTCTTGCGCCACCATCATGTTTTCTCCTCTTATAATATATATCCTTCCAACATGTATGATCAATCCCAACTTATTCCTCTCCTTCCTCTTCTTCCTCTGAATATTCCTCCCATGTCCTCTTCGATGGTGGCACTCTACTTGGGTTGTGAGAGATAGGCATCTGTAACTTCTATCTGTACCATGTCTTGTGCTTTTAGTTGCAACACTACAAAACTCTCCATATCATACCCTTTCTTGTGTTTAGATCCAAGGTATCTGGCTCTGAGGTCTCTAAGTATGCCGACTTAGAGTCATACCTGTAGCTGGCATGCAAAGTGTGCCAATCTGAATCCACCTTATATGAGTCAAAGACCAATATCTACACATATATGATTTGGCTCACCATGCACTTGAAATATCTTGTAGTAAATGCAAATGGAAACTTGAACCATGGGATAATTTCTCCATTCACCATCTTAAAGCATGCAAGACTATTGTGTTGCATCACCACAAAATTTTCTTGCTCTTCGACCTCCTCAAGAAGATCTCGTGGAATGCATCATTCATTTTCAAATGTTGTTCACATCCTTATATACCACTTATATACCCTAGAATTGTACACATTATTGATTACGTCGACACATGTATATCCTACAAACTACACTGTAGGGGATTTATTGGCTACACATATCCTCGTCTGGCCCATCTGGGACACCAAGTTCCCATAATACAATCAATAGAAGTATCAAGCCCCATGTAATATTTTCTCCCTCTTCATTATGTGCCTTGACCTCCTCAATTATCCCATTAGAGATATACCATGCTATGTTGTATTACGCCTTATAAGAAATATTGTGCGCAATGTGCAGAAAATTCTTGTTTACATCACCACATCTCTCTCAGGCACCAAATTTACAACTTACGAGCCTAGCTACAACCCTAGTTGCGGGGTATGTAATTTTTTCTATGCTCATGACCCTTCCTCCCTTCTCCTATCTTGTGAAACCCTGTAACCTATCTAATGATTTATTCTGTAATCCTCATCCTACGGCCTGTGAAGTAGAAATATTCTTCATGTACCCTAGACATGAGCCACTAAAAGAGATGCACAGGTTTAGAGAAGAAGGGTAACTCGAATAGCTAGAGGAACCCTAATTTATCTAGACGTCTCCTCACTGAATCATCAATCAGTTTTTCCTCTCTTCATTTTTATTTGGAAGCTCTCGTAGCATGTCGTCCTTCAACATCACCTCATTTCCCAAAGCCCTATGATTAAATTCACTTATTTTTCATTTCAAGAGCTAGGACTTCCATGTTTGTGCCCTAATAAATCTTGGGGGGTACTCCATCTCCGAGTAGATAACCTACCGTGGGTCCTTGAGCTCCACCCTATTTATTAAGCCCTTACCTATGCCCCTAGGTGATGAAGAAGTCGCTATCTTTGGTGTCATTTCTCCACAATTCCTCAGTGTCATTTCCGCCCTACTATTTAATTATCCTGCAAACCATATCCACCCATATTCAAATCCCACAAACCCTAACCAACCATGCCCTAGATTTGTACTTAATTTTCTACTCAAACTTCCAATTTTACCCAAAGGATCCTTCAACAAACACTCTATACACGTTGCACTAGTTTTCTCGTTACTTAGCTCTCTTTATGGCATTAAATAACTCATTTGCTCTTCTCTTTAAATGCAAGGTGACAAATGAGCTGGTCGACCCCCTTTTATAGATTTTTCATACTTTCAGGCTTCCACTACTTTAATTTTTCAATTTTAAAATACTTTTTTTCACTTTAAAGTCTTTAAAACACACTTTCCACTTAAAACACTTTTTTCCATCTAAGGCCCATTTTACTTTCTTCCATGATTCATCTTCACACATGACAACTATAACCTTCTGGCATTCTTACTACTTCACAAGATTATAGAAATCCATGCATGCCCATCTCCGCGCCATATGAATTCTTCCTCTATGCCATATTCTAAGTAGTATTTCCTACTACTGCCTACCTCACATTATACTGCATCGCCTTCTATTGCATGGGTTCCCATATGAGAAAATCATATCATACACCTTCTTCTTAGGTACCTGCAACATCTTCCTCTACCTTCATGTCATCATAATTATTATTCCTTGAGCATCTAAATTTTTATCCATGTCACGCGCAATCACCATATCTTCTCCAGAGTACCTTATAACAACCACCTTGCCCTGATCAATAGATACCTTCTTCTGGACACTTGCGTCCATACCACACTAAAACTATGTGTGGTCCTCTGTGCATGAATTGAATAGATGGTAATCATATTAATCTGTGCAAGTGTGCTTATTACAACAAAACAAAAAACACTTAAATGAAACAATAGAACATGAAAGGGAAACCTAATATAAGTTGCAATAATGTCTTATTACAAACACCAATACGTTTATTTATAATAGGGCTTCAACATACTCCCATTTAAGTAACTGGGAAACATCGTGTCATCTAGCACCTATAATTTACATGTGTTTGATTCAAGTATGTTGGTTACTACAAAAGGTCCCAACCAATGCACCTTCAATTTCTCTAGGTGGCACGCAAACTTGGAGTCATAGAGAAGAACCATCTTTCCAACTGTACATGTCTTTTTTAATATGCATATCATGTCAAGCCTTCTATCGTGCCTTCTCATTATTTTATCTCTAACACACAATAGTGCCCACTCATCTAATTGAAAAAAGTTATCAATGCAATCCTGAATAGATTGTTCATCATCTAGTTCACTAACACATGCAATATGAAGGGATGGTAATAAAAACTCCACCAGAAGTATTGATTTTGTGCCAAACACCAACTTAAAAGGTGTGGCCTTGTTCAAAATTTTATAAGTAGTCATGTAAGCCTAGAGTACAAATGAAACTTTATAATTCCAAGATTTTCTTCCAACATCACAAACCTTCGTAATATTTTGTCCCAAAATCTTGTTGAAATCCTCTATAGTACTATTAGCTTGACATGATAAGGGTTAGTATTATGGCATACCACCATAAATGCTGCCAATAAAATTATGATTGTCTCATTTAAGAAATGAGTTCCTCTATCACTTTTCAAGATTAATGGACAACCATACCTACTAATAATGTTTTCCCATAAGAACCTTGCTACCGTGGTTGTGATAAAATCTTTGGTAGGTGCTGCCTCTGCCCACCTTGTCAAATAATATATGTAATTAATAATGTAGCGTGCGCTAGTCCTATGCACGGGTGGTGCAATAGGTCCTACAAATTCAATGACCCACTTCTCGAAAGGCTCTGTACTTGATATTGGTCTCAGGGGAATCTCATCTCTATTTCCAGGCTTCCCAATGCATTGTTAATGGTCACATGCCTTTATAAACTCCTTAACATCCTTATATAAGGTTTCCTATCAAATTTTTACGATAAGGATCTTATGCGTAGTCAAATAACCTATATAATGTCCTCCTACTATTCCACCATAAGATTCCTCCATAATGGATTCATGCTCATGTTCCAGGACACACCAATGCAAGAATTCATCACAACTTAGCTTATACAAATATCTTCCAATTAGTTGATAAGGCACTATGAGTATAGCAAGATGCTTCTTTTCCAATGTCTTCATTCCTTCATGTGCTAATCTAGTATGTAAAAAGACCATTATATCTTCCAAATCTATGGGCACATAGTTCAACCTAAAAAGTTTTACATCTTGGATAGTGTCCTCAATGCTCTGTGCATCCTTTCTAGAATTAATCCTTGATATATGATCAGGCTTTGAATTACTCTTTCCTAGCTTGACAAAAATTATGAAATCAAACTCCTGAAACAAAAGTATCCACCTATAGATACAACCTTGCAAGATAGGATTATTGACTAAGTACTTCAACACCATGTGATATGTATAGAATATAAATGTGGTAGCAAACAAGTACTGACTAAAATTATGCAACATATAGATCATATATAATGCTTTGCACTCAGTGGTAGTGTAATTCTTCTCTGCGGGTGTCAACTTCCTGTTTATAAAGAATATATGATGATCCACATTTCCTTCCCTAGGTTGTACCAATACTACATTGATGATTGTACCAAAGATATCGATATGAACATGAAAGGGTTTGTTCTAAGAGGGAACACATAAAATAGGGGCACTGGTTAATATTTCCTTCAAATTATCAAACTCTTTCTGTTGCACATCATCCCAGTGGAACTTCCCCTTAGAATTTAGTAATTCCTCCAGTGGTGCAAAAATCTTTGCATAACCTTTGACAAATTTATTGTAATAGCCCATATGCCCCAAGAATTTGTGTACTTGAATCTGATTGGTAGGCTCTTCTAAACTCAAGATCACAACTATCTTGGCTAGGTCTACCAAAAATCCTTCTTTAAAAATGATGTGCCCAATTAAGGTTCCAAAGGGTATAGAAAAGATACACTTTTTGATGTTAAGAGAGATGATTAAATGCCTACACCTATAAAAAATGAGTCAGATATTATCACAGCGGTCCTTGACTAAACCATATACTTTCGAGTCATCCAAATATACGTGCAAGAACTTATGAATAAAATCATGAAATTCTTGCACAACAATGCGTGAGAAAACTGTATGCGCATTCTTTAATCCAAAAGGCATAACTGTATATAAAAAACTTCCCTATTCATTAGTAAAATTTGTCTTCTTCTAATCCTCTTTCCCAATGCACACCCAGTGATATCTTGAAAACCCATATGTAAATGAATATACGTCGCACCCTGGAACTCCTTGAAGAATGTATTCTATGAAGTGGGTGGGAAACGGATCTATAACACATGCAACATTGAGTTCCCTGTAATCCAAAAAAATATTGACCCTCCTATCACTTTTTATGCTTATAACCATGGGGCTAACCCACTCAAATTTCTCAATAGGCTTAATAATTCCATATTTGAGCATTTTGTCAATCTCCTCCTTGAATTTCCTGCATAGGTTAATGTTCATCCTATAAGGCCATTTCCTAACCGGACACGCCCCCTCTTTTAACTTAATCTTCATTTCTCCTAGTGAGGGGAGCACTCCTTTCAATTCATGATAGATCCATGGTAAAAAGTCCTAGAAGTCACACAAGAGCTCAATGACTTTAGCTACTTCTTTCCCTAACTAGTAATCCCTAATTATTACCTCCTTAGATGCATCCTATGTGCCAATGTTAACCTTCTTAATTTTCATTGGTGCATGGTACACACGTGAATTTTCATCTACCGTGTCCATCACCTCATGCACACCTTCGGCATAGATAACATCCAAGTTCTCAACTTCTTCATCATCAATCATATATACCAATTTCCTTTTTTATTTTTCCTTCCAGGAGCATCCTAGGTACATTTTCTCTATCTCCTCAATATGCAGATGCATCTCAGAATCAATTTAACCAAGTAGCTCAAGCATGAGATCTTCTTCTTTATCACTATCCCCCAATGTGATGTGCTTCATGATCTACAATGCTTTATGGAATGGAGGTTTATTAGAAAAATAATCAAAGGTTTGGAAAATACATGTGGCCATCTCATGTCAATTTGCAGTTTCCATTTTTAGCTCAACCTTGCCATATCATGCATGTGCACATTTGCATAGTGTGGAGTACAAATTATGTACCCAATGTGATGGTGGTAAGGCCTCTTTGCCTTGTTCCCATAATATCTCATAATTATGGATGCATACCAAAGCAAGAATCTTCCCATGATATTCACATATGTGTGTAGGTACATTGCTATGAGTAAACCACGTGGAGAAGGTGATTCTCACTTATTTCTATTCCAACATGTTATCTTTATGTGTTTCCCAATAACACGCTACTGTACCACATAAGATATACGAACACGTTTCTTCTATCCCCTTCATTCAACTATTAAATTTCCATGGAGTGTAAAAATGTATTAGGATTCTCGTCACCAGTATACCGTTGTACCCACGTTGAGGATAAATGTCTCACTATGCATGGTTTGATCATCTTAGTGACCCTGCATTTCATCTCATGCCCAACCATTTCATACATTCTGATGAGGCCATAAATTGACCATAAATTACCATTATTTTGTCCTTCCAAGTTACCTTTGAAATTGGATTTAAGTGTAATCTTAGAAATTATAGTTTGATTGAGATAAAATACAAGATAGATATATTATTCATTCTTTAGAAGTACTTTATTATCTATTTTGTTGACTAATCCTATTGATTATTTAGGAAAGATGCAAAGTCTTGTGTATGCAGACCATAAAGGAAAGATAATGATAGTTCTGGGAAAAGTGGAATTGATCATGAATATTATATATAAACTTAAATATGATTTCATATCCAGATTCCTCTCAAAAATTCTGCAAGTTAAAAAAAAAAATCATCTCAATCCAAGATCATGTGCAAATGTTATAGCTGTTTTTAGTTAACTCTGAAACAATTGGAGTTAGCTACGGAATGACAATTTTAGTTTCGAAACTTATAGTTATAATTTCAAAAAAATACGAAATGACAATGTTAGTTCCAAAACTTGCATCAATAGAATGTTAGTTTTAGTTCAGGAACTTGCAGTTCTAATTTCGGAACACTACAGAATGAAAACTTTAGTTCCAGGACTTACATCAATGGAATGACAATTTTAGTTTTGGAACTTGCATAAAATCAGAAATTGTGAATAATCAAAGACTTCAATGGGTAATATGAGAGAGATTTTTTTTTTCATAGAAATGTGTTTGAAAAAAACCTCATTTTGATTTGTTACATGTTTTACCAATAAAGAGAAATCCAACTTTTAGTGAGCTGTAGTCCAAGGAAAAAGTGTATCAGATGAGCATCAACAGTTCCACAAATAGAAACAAAAAAGTCAAATGGAAAATATGAGAGATATTTTTGTTCATAGAATTTTTTTTAACAAAAACCTCATTCATATTTACTACAAGTTTTACCAATAAATATAAATCTAAATTTTATTGATCTGCAGTTCAAGGAAAAAGTGTATCAGCTGAGCACCAAAAGTTCCACAATCAGAAACAACAAAGTCAAATGGAAAATCTGGGAGAGGAATTTGGTCAAAGAATTTTTTTGAGGAAAAAACTCCTTCCAATAAAGTAGGAGAATAAAATCATTGTGATTATTGTTACCAAAAAGCAAGGGGAAGATCTGGGAGAAAATCTTCCTAAAATAGCGAGATAAGACTTTGACTCTAATAATATATCTCTCTCTCTCCATATTTTGTGGAGATGGAGATCTTAGTTGTTAGGATTGGAATAAAGATAAGCTCAATTTGTATTCCCCAAAATAAGGAGTTGGTTGGATGAATTAATTATAAATGCAACCTCTCACACTCTTATATGTAATTTTTTCCTAGCAAGAAATATATATCTGTTCTTTCTGATCAATCTTCTAAGTGAAATTGTCCTGTAGGTTTTGAATTAAAAGTATGAATTAAGTAATCTTCCAAGGAATGAGATTTCCACTCATTCCAAGGAATATGGATCAATGTGTTATTTTCATTTCTTTCTTTTTGTAGTTTTTCTTTTGTTGAGATTTATGATTTTATGTCATGTAATCCTTCTTTCTGTAAAATTTCTTTTGTGAACTTACCGATGTCTTATTTATATTTCAGTTATTTTTAATTCAGAAATTTTATTTATGAAAGTGTGATTTATTTCATGAAATTTTTGTTTCTAAAAGTGTGCCTTACATTTCTATGTGTGATTTATTTTATGCAAGTTTGGATTATGTTTAAAGGAGATGTTTTCCAAAGATATTGTTTTTCTCTTAATGCATACAACCATTCGACACCAGCCCTAGATTGACATTATTAATGAAAAGGATTGATGACCCTCATCATGTTCCATGGGCCCAGTTATCATAAGCAATGTTTTTGGTATCACAGAATGATTGTGTTTCTTCCTACTACAGAACTCCTTCCTTAGATGGCTATATTATCTCAGGGTTGTACTATGTGTGCATATATTTTGTCAAGATATTCTTCACTCAAAGACTCAACATATGGTGCATCTTTTGCATCAGTCAGAGGTATAATACCACGCTCATATTTTTTTCTCAAAATTGACATATCCTTTATTAAAGTGCAAATCAACATTGTTTTCATAGCACTAGGGTCACCCAAGTAATGCTGGAAAGTTGTATTCTTTAGAATCTCCAAAAATTCAAAGTCTCCAGTAAACTTGGCTCCCTAAATGGTAATGGAAGCATCCTTCAGTACCTAATAGGCATAGCCCTAGTTTTGTTTGACATATACAACACATTGAAATATGACTGCAATGTTGGTGTATCCATTTGATTCCATGCATCTAGTGTGAGCATATTTACCTTAGCACCCATGTCTATCAGGATATTTCTTACTAGCCAACTATCAATCATTGCATCAAGTGTAATCTCTTTATCAAATTCATGGTTCTAAGGTGGTATATTTTCATGAAGTATTTTTCTCTTGTGCTCATCTCCAACACGTGGTACTTTCTCATGTAGCCATTCCCCTAATAGAGGGATGATATTATCCTACTGAAACAACTTGTACACCTCTTTTAGGTCATCCATGTCCTTCTGCGGGAGCTTAAAATTCTTCACATGTTCCCTTGCATGTGCTTTCTCCTTCAAGTATTGTATTTCATCTTGTAGATATCTAATTACTCCCATAGTCTCTTGATAGAGCTCTTTCTGATGCAAAACATATAGATACTTAGCATGTATCACATCTTATCTCTAGATGAGAGGCTTAGCCTTCATGGGCTCACATGCGCATGCAGCCTCAACGCGAGTGGAAACTAATAATATTTGTAACTTAAGATCAAACATCTTCTTAGGTATCCACTGATCATCCTTCATGTGTTGTACCTTAATCATCCTTGTGCCCTTGTCCTTCTTCTTTGTTCTTGTTCAAGTGATCATATAAGTTTTGGAATTCCTATAACTTGTGCTACTATGCAAACCATAAGAAGACCATATTTTGAGGACATTCACACTACTAATGATCGGGGACCACAAGTATAACAGGTCTCATACAGAAATATACTTTTTCCACCACAACCTCTGCTTCTATATCCTCCACGGAATCCAATTCCTCCATTTTTGATCTCTTCATAAGGCTGGGTGTTCTACACCTAGGATCCAATTGCCATCATGGTTTGCCATAATCTAGTCTCACATGCCTCATGAATTTGATTTATCAACCAACAATCATTTATATCATGAGTGTATGTGATACAGATCTTACAATACGCAAACACACTCTTCATAATCATGCACTTCAAGAGAGTGCAGTTCCTGACATCATGGTCTTTGTGGAAAATTTCACAAACTAGTAATAATGTGCACACTAACTTACATGGGAAACTATCCTTATTATATCCTTTAACCTCAAATTCAGTGCACCATATACCATTTCTCATCTCGTGTGCTGAATTGGTAGAGATATTCTCTGATTATTTTTCCATACCTACTATCTGTGCCTCTAAAAATGGGCTTACTACAATATTAATGCTTCCAACCACCTCAGTGCATAGAGCTACTTCCAAATATTCTTGCGGGTTCACATATGTCTTATGAGACAAAGCTCTTTGGAATGGTGTTAGAAATCCTCCAAAAAACCACTGTGCATGCTGACGAGGATGAATATCATAAGGAAATTTGGATAACAAAATTTAAAAACATGTGTCATACTCCCTCATAATTTTAGATAAGCCCTACTGAATATCCTTATGTACACTGATGCTTTACTACACAAACTCTGGAATGTGAAACTTAGCCAAAAACGTAGTGCAAAAAGCATTGTAGTCCACTAAAATATGATGTGGATCATATTTCTGATACCAACTATGCACGCAACCTTGAAGAGTAGTGGAAAATTGACTCACCTTCCAATATGAGGCTGTAATTCCCCTAGCACACCATAATAGTTCACACTTATGCACATGCTCTGTTACATCGTCAATACCTATATACTTTGGTAAGTGGAGAGACATCTAATAATAGACTTGAGGCGTCTACTGTGGTTGAAGAGGTTGATTCAACGGTGTTAGATGAAGTTGATGTGGTGGGAGTCGTGGTCCATATCCACCAAATCTAGATCTTAAACCTCCACTACGGTTCCCTTCATGTGGTGGCTGATCTGATATTCCTAAGCCTCCTGCACCTCCTACTGTAGGCTACGGCCCAGTTGATGAAATCCCCTGTGTCCCAGTTGTAGTACTAAACTAGACACCTACTATCTACATGGTCAAAACACCCACATAATTTATCTCAATGGTCTGCATCCCAATATTCTGACCTGATGATGCTCTGAGAAACAATCCTCCAAGTGTACTTCCAAAATATGACACTTGTTATATTGCCATAGGTGTATTCGTAGCGTGATGCACTTCTTAATTCAATACAAAATGATATATCTTCATCTCTGCTTGCTTACCTCCACTAGAATGTCTTTCAACAACTACTTCTGGATCTAGAACACTATGTGCAAAGGCTTGGTGGGATTGGATGTCCACCCATGGTCCTCATTCTTTATTTTAACGTGCTCTCATCCAAAGCTAAAGGGCACTCTTTAATGTGATTTCCTAAAGTTGGGAGGACCTGATTATGTGGCTCCTCGTCTTCCATGAGAGATTCAAAACTTTCATAAGCCATTATTCTCCTAAAATCTATGGAATCTTCAATGTCTCATACCCATGCCATTTACCTCTCTCACAGTTCATTAAACCTGGGCCATCTTTCCTCTCCATGTCTATCTTCTTCCCGGGCCACTACCATACTTCTCCACACATGCTCCTACCCCTGTGCGCGGTGGGGGTTTAGCTAGCCATAGAAAATCTCTCCAAATCTAGATCTATATTCAAGATCTTGATTTCTAAAGGAAAAGCATGCAAGTACGATCCTATGGGCTTGTGAAAGAACTGAAAATCAGCTTCCTCAGGGAAAAAATATGTGATAATTGTTTAATCCAATGTATAATTTCACAATACTCCAAAATTCCAGTGATCTACAGATTTGGTCCACTCCAAATCTACATCAAAGAGATTTTGATAATCCTCCTACGTCCAAAGCTTCAAGCTAAGACCTCAAACTTTAATTGATGTGTATATTGCCAACCATTCATATAATTATACTAGAAAGAAGATGAAGAACATATCATAGAGGTTGTGATAAATATTATCTTCCACCCACTTTTTTGCATTGAAATCAGGTCCAATACTATACCTCTACATAATATTATCTTATCTATCTTCCACTCAAATTTCAATGCTTTCTAGAGATAATCAATATGCCATTTGCATTCAATATCCTGAAAGTCAATTTAAAAAGAGTTCCTGGTAATGGAATCAAAATGTAGTCTTTGTTTTCACTAGAGTGCTCTGTGCACTGGCTCCTCATTTAAAGAGATCTGAATGCTCACCTGAAGCACACATAGATACCATGTCCCTCCTTTTTATTATCTTATTAATATGTTAACATGAATATTAATAATAACAATTTTCTAAATAATCATTCAAGCATAAACCATTACATATATCTCATCATTGAAACACAAATAATAAGGAAACATAATAGATCAGACAATAACCATTATCAATTGCACCATGAGATCTCCATATTTGGACATGTCAATGATCATAATTCATCCTACATAATCCATTATAACAAAAGTGTTACATCACATAAGATGAATAAATAACAACAAATATATCAGGGTGCTGGACCATACATACGCATCAAAACCTAGATTATAACTCTACTATATAAGATAGACTCTCAGAACTTAGATATAGTACCAAAACAATGGCATACAATAGGTATTTATAGGGGTGGGGAATTTCCCTTCACCACCCATGCACTCTCTGAATAATAGGCATGCCCAACAATAGACAACATGCATTACATATAAAAGCAACCATAAAGTGTGCATGCTTTTTACAACAATCCTAATATAACTCCTTTAAATCTTATTATTAGATTGAATCATGCATGCTCATCATGTAAACTATGCATGTGATTTTTCTAGTTTTAGCTTTTTTTCACGTGTCTTAAGTCATCCTGATGCTATCTAAATATAAACCTTTCTTGGATGCCACTCTTCCTCTATTCTTTCATTTTTAGCCTATGATTAGAAAAATCAGCTAAATCCCAGAATTACTCTACTTGGGCATGACCCTTCACATGCTATCACATACTACTTGTGCATGCCCCTTCACACGCTATCACATACTACTTGCGCATGCACCTTCACACGCTATCACATGCGCACCCTTATACATTTTCATGTGGATCATACTTGGCCAATTTATCTGTGCAAAAAAAACTCTAAAAAACAAAAGTATCTGAACTTATTATAAGAATAACTCAAATCAATTACAAATTAAAAAATTTCACAAGAAACTAATATAATCACGAAACTAGGACTAGTAGGCAAAAAATGCTTGTGAGTGACATAATTCCCAATAACATAGCTCTAATACCTTGTGAGAGAGTGTAAGAAAAAGTATTAAAATGGAATGCGTGCACATCAACAAAGTTTTACTTTAATGGAAACATGAATTAGCTCCAAGAAATAGGTAAACAATTAACCAATAAGAAATTGTGCATGCAAGAAAAATTTCCACTCATTCTCATAAATAAAATAAGAGCATAAATTATGCAGAGCTATACATAGATTCATTCAAATCAACAAGTTAGAAAATACCAAACAAAAAGATACACCAAATGCTTTAGAAAGAGGATATTCTCTAGTAGCCTTAGAATGACTCAAACCATGTAAGAATTGACCATTTAAGCATAAAATTACCTAAATTATCAATTTACGCTTCTCATTCTCCCTATTCAAAGACAATTCAACCTTCACTTAGATCAGAAACACTAGAAATTCAAATGCTCTTACCTTCTATCAGACTGCTCTTTCCCAACTCTTTAAGAATAGGCTCAAAGAGGAAAAAATGAATCTTTTGGACTTACTTATCTCTAGAAAACTAATAGAACCTTATTCAATATGAAATCAATCCTCTTAAATGATAAAACTCGAAGGAAACCTCAAATTAATTTTCCTCTTCTAAAACTGCTTACATTATGCTCAAGAACCATAACCATTGGTCCTTTCATGGTTAGAACAATCCTTAAAGGATCTCAATAAGTTGAAACCTATCCCAAATTCCCAAAATGCCTCCTGAGGTGTAAGGTAAATATTAGGTTTCAACTCCTACAATAAGATAGTTTTCCACTAATAGGCTCTCCTTTAGTTACACTAATCACTACTAGCCTTGCCACTAGCCTTTTATAAGCCTAACTTTCATTATAAGAAGTTCAACAACAAAATAAGGGCATCTTAGGATACCTATTTTATTTTTTTACCTTTCTACAGAGTCTCAATGGCTATCTTTAAATGAAACCTCATTTCTTTCAATGTATAACTGTTTCGCTCGGAATGTTTCGGCTTCTGGGAATAGAGTTGCTTCTATCCTTTCATTCCTTTTAGAAACAGATGAGGTTAGGGTTAGGAGGAATACTTGTTGAATGTCGAGATGGTGTGCGCGTACCATAGAGAAAGATCAGGCTGACTGCGGAGAACTCTTTTTTGTCTTGGAAGGACTACCTGCAAATAAGAACACAAGACCACAAGATTTTGATTAAACAATAAATGAGGAAACTGCCTTGGGCCCAGGAAATATAAAACTTCCTTTCGAAGGTGGTCAGTTCCCTTGCTAATATGAATTAACACAAAAGACTTGCGAAATATCAATTAAATTGTTTCGTTAAACTGGGTAGGGGGAAATGCTGGTTTTCTGGTTTTGATCAGAGGAACCGATGCCGGTTACTGATAACCGATGCCGGTTACTGATAACCGATACCAGTGGGTTCTAGGATCTTCTTGGTAGCTATGGTGTTTGTAATGGCTGGTTTTTGGATGGTATTAGGAAATGGGATGATTAGAAGCAAAAGAATGACAGTTAGATGCAATGGCACGTTGGGTAGTGGATTCAGAAACGGATTTAGGAGGACTGAGATTCAAGAAGCATAAGCAATGTTATAACAAAGGACATGCAAGATGTGACTTACTGGTTTTGACCAAGATGCAAGTTGATCTCCTTGGTTGTAAACACTTCTGGTTTCTTTACTCGTCTCTGCTCTGTCAAGTGAAGATCTGGACTCTGTTCCTCACTCGCAATGCTCTCTGTTGATCCAGAAATCCTTTGACTGATCTCCAAAAAAAATTTTCGATCCGTTGTTTTGGTTTGGGGAGCCCATTTACAGGGAACCGATGGCGGTTGCATAACCGACGGCGGTCGAGTAGGAACCGGCATCGGTAAGGAAACAGTAGGCTATTTTTAGTAAAATAGCCCACCTTCCCTGCTTTTCTCCCGAGAGATCAGTTACGGGCTTGGTCAAATGGCTAGAAGGTCGGCTTTGGGTGCGAGTAAGGAGGCATTAGTTATGGATGTGAGTCTAGACCAAGTCATGGGCCTTAATTAGGTTAGTTTAGGGTTAGGGCTAGGTCATGATGAGGTGACAAAGTGAGGTGGCGGGTAAGGTGATGTGGATTTATCAATTACAAGGTAATTAATAAATAATTGTGTAAAGTTTAGGTAACGAGGTTAGGTTGCGAAATGGGATGCGGGTCACAAGGGGTCGTAAGACACGAATTTAGTGTCTACATTAGCCCCTTATTGTCGTGTAGCTTGTTCTGTAAAGCTGCACGGACAATAATATGAAGTGGTTTCTCATGTTAAGGATATAGGTAATCCCCCTCAAATCTATCACAGATTGAGGTGAACGGGAAATCAGGGATAGGGTTGATAAAGGGTATATGTTGTAGAGAGGATGGTAAGGTGGTGGGGTAGGTCCAAGGAAGTAGACGCATGTTGAAATGCAATAGTACGACGAGGGTACATGATTTGACAAGCAAACTAGTAATGTGTAGGCAAAGGTCGATAGTTTATCCAAACAAGGGTGATATAATCCTGGTATCCAAGGCATAGGAAGTAGCTCCAGGGTATATAACAGGTGAGGTACAGGAACGTTTAGGCATGTTCGATAGTACTAAATGGTTGGTTTGGTTGAGATAAACGTCACGGTCTAGGTCTAGGCAAAGTTGGTCGACAGATCAAGTCAAGGACCCTAATCATGCTAAAAAATGAACAGGTGAGCTCGATTGAACACAAGGTACATGATGGATGGATAAAATAAAACGTTGATTGTGGGTATGGTATTGAAGTGATACGGCCTTGGGTCAGGCCAAGTGGTTGGGCGGTGGCCCTGGGTTAGGCTAGATGGGTAGGTTGAGGCCTTGGGTCGGGCCGGATAGGTAGGTTGAGGCCTTGGGTCGGGCCTAATGGTTAGGTTGAGGCCTTGGGTCGGGCCAAATAGGTAGGGCGAGGCCTTAGGTCGGGCCAAATAGGTTAGGGTGAGGCCTTGGGTCAGGCCAATTGGTAGGTTGAGGCCTTAGGTCGGGCCGAATGGTAGGTTGAGGCCTTGGGTCGGGCCGAATAGGTAGGGCGAGGCCTTGGGTCGGGCCAATTGGTAGGTTGAGGCCTTGGGTCGGGCCAATTGGTAGGTTGAGGCCTTGGGTCGGGCCAATTGGTAGGTTGAGGCCTTAGGTCGGGCCGAATGGTAGGTTGAGGCCTTGGGTTGGGCCAATTGGTAGGTTAAGGCCTTAGGTCGGGCCGAATGGTAGGTTGAGGCCTTGGGTCGGGCTGAATAGGTAGGCGAGGCCGTAGGTCAGGCTGGACAAGTGAACAAATGTTGTGCAGCAAAGGTGGATAGAGGCGATATTGGTGAAAAAGAGGCAAGGAGTAAATAAGGGCAAAGAATTTTGGGGGAAAGTTGGGATACGAACCGATGTCGATTCTACATGACCGATATCGGTTAAGAGACCGATACCGGTTCCTTAGGGCAGAATGAAACCGACATCGGTTAAGGTCGAAAAACCTATAAAAAGAAAAATACGGCCTGTCATTGTCACTTTTGTTAGTTGCAAACCAAAGTGACTTGTTTGACGTGGAGAGTTGATTTGGAGGGTTATTGAGTGAGGTGGAGCTATTTGATTGGTGGAGAGAGTTGATAGTGGGCCCGATTGAGGAGGAGGCAGCAGGTGATTGACCAGGGACCCAGTAGATCAGGATTGGAGCCATGGCACAGGCAGGAGGAGCTGAAGGGGCTGGACCAGCTGGACCGCCACCACCCATCCCACCACGACGACGTGTCGTCGTACCAGTAGGTTCTAAACTCGTGATTTTATGCATTGAAATGGTTATTAGGCTAAATGGGGGGGTTTGGGTAGGAATTTGTATTTTGTAGGAAATAATGAGTAAATGGAGGTAATTTGAAAAACGGAGAGGGTAGATAGGTAAAATAGGGTAATGCGGCTAGGTGGGTAAAATTGGAGGGTGTTTGGGTGGGTAAATGGGTAGAAATAGGAAAAAAATGGGTTTTGGGGGCCGCGCGGGGGTTCGGCTCCGGAAAGAAAACAGTGACCGATGTCAGTCGCTAAGCGACCGACATCGGTCGTAAATTTCCAGGGTTTGGTTGAGTTGGGAGGGACCGGCGTCGGTCGTGTATCGGCCGGTATCGGTGGCGTTGGGATGGGTTGAGGGTTTGGTGGTGGGTTGGGTGGTTTGTGGTGGGTTAGTGTGTTTAGGGTTTATGATGGGTTTGGGTGGTTTGTGGTGGGTTAGTGTGTTTAGGGTTTGGGTGTTTAGGGTTAGGTGTGGGTTTTGGGTTGGGTTGGTGTGTTTAGGGTTTAGGATGGGTTTGGGTGGTTTGTGGTGGGTTAGTGTGTGGGTTTAGGATGGGTTTGGGTGGTTTGTGGTGGGTTAGTGTGTGGGTTTGGGTGTTTAGGGTTAGGTGTGGGTTTTGGGTTGGGTTGTGGGTTTTGGTGGTTGTTTAGGGGGGGTAGAAAGTCGGGGTGTGGTCGGGGGGATACAAAAGGGGGTTTAGATGGTAAAGTAGATGTTATAATAAAGAGTAGGTCTAAGAATGTGGGTTGGTTTTGCAGGCACGTCAGCAGTTGACGATGCGTGATAGGATGCCTCCACTATTGAGTCGGATGAGGCCACACGTATCTGCGGCGCATTGGGCCATCATGCGCGAGGTGGGACTTGGCGGGGTCCAGAGGTACAGAGCGATAGAGAGGGATCGCAGCCTGATGGTTGCCCTCATCGAGAGATGGGATCCAGCAGCCAATGTGTTCCATCTTCCGACCGGGGAGATGACCGTCACATTAGAGGATGTGTATCGCATCCTGCGGCTACCGATCGAGGGAGAGGCAGTCTTCCAGGTAGATTCAGAGACTACCATGGACAGCATACTGTAGGTTTTTGGGGATGCAGCCGCGCTTCTTACGTATCATAGCGCGAGCATTGGATATGGTGACATGTACCGCGCACACAGACATGAGACACGGCTTGCCGTGTTGATGATGATAGGGATCACCTGCTTTGCCCTCCCGGATTTAGAGGGAGGCCGCTTCCCACGAGCATTGATGGGGGTGCTGCTGGAGATGGTGGAGGAGCACACCTGTTTCGCATGGGCACCAGTGTATCTGGTGCAATTATACAGGGAGTTATGGGGCTATCGCCGGAGGAGGCGATTTGGTATTTGTTCTACATTTTTGTTGCACTGTTGGGCATACGAGCACATCATATGCATCAGGCCAGTAGGGCTACCCCAGCAGCCAGGGCCACAGGTCGTATACCGATATGGCTTTCAGAGGTGGTTGGGGGTTGTGGGCCAGCCACGAGTAATTGTTGCAGGTCAGGATGTGGCCTATTATAGACACTTGCTAGAGGGCCTTACAGTAGTAGACATTGTATGGAGACCCTACAGAGGTCACCAGCCTGGCAGAGGAGCCCGCGTACAGCTATGCCTGATCCAGTATACATTCTGGATAGCAGGACAGAGGCCGAGAGAGTACGAGCGGATACCCCTAGAGAGGGTACGCAGGCAGATGGGGCTACGACAGGACGAGCCACCTCCCTTCCCTCAGTACAAGAGGGATGATGTAGAGGCCCCACTGCCAGCGCCACAGCCTTTGGATCCAGATTGGGTAGCGGAGAGACCAGCAGGTGAGGGTGTGGATGATGCCGGGTGCACGGGAGCATACAGGGTGTGGTGGGCTGGGAAGAGAGCAGTGAGGATAGTACCACCTGCACAGCCAAACTTGGCTGCAGTGATAGGAGAGAGAGATCAGCTCAGGGGTCAGGTGCAGCTCTTACAGGGGCAGCTAGCTGCATCACAGGCACAGATAGGTGTCTTACAGGGGCAGCTAGCCCAGGCTCAGGCACAGGCACAGGTAGCACCACCACCAGCACCACAGCCACAGGTGCAGGTACAGGCACAGGTAGCACCACCACCAGCACCACAGCCACAGGTGCAGGTACAGGCAGCAGCACAGGTAGCACCACCACGGCCACAGGTGTAGGTACAGGCTCAGGGGGTATTGGTGTTAGGTGCCAGGGGACCAGCCCCAGCTCCTTCAGTGGCACGAGATTGCTATATGGAGGTTAGAGCAGAGGCCCGATATTATCAGGATATTCTTGATAGTACCGGAGTCGAGTATCAGGCGTATGCAGCGCATAGGGCAGAGACCTCGCACAGCCAGAGATCTCAGGGAGGGGCAGCCACAGCTGGCGTGTCCGTGACGGGCAGGAGGCGAGAGGCACCATAGGGACCAGCGGGGAGAGGTGCCAAGGGTGGTGGGGAGAGCTGATAGATCCCCGACATGGTTTTATATAGGGACACGGGCACCGGTCTGCGAACCGGTTGGATTGATAGAGGCCTGCGTGCCGACACTTATTCATTGTATTGATTCAATTATTTATTATATACCGGCCTGCGAGCCGAGTACGGGTTGTACATTTGATACCGGCCTGCGAGCCGAGTATATTTTTGATATGAGAGACCGGCCTGCGAGCCGAGTCAAGATTTTTGGTAGGTATTGCGGCCTGCGTGCCGGCTTTGGTATATTATGAGATCATAGAGGCCCCGATGTAGGGCACATTGTATTTTTGAAAACTGGTATATATATATATATATATATATATATATATATATATAGATGATGTTTTGATCCATATGTAGTGTTCAAAAATGTGTTTAAATATTTTGTTAATGGTTTGGTAATATATAATGTATGATAAGTTTAGTGGGCATGTTGATAGATGGATGATGTTGATGGTTTTGTTTTTGTTTTTTTTTTGTACGTATATATGAATGACATGTGATGTGATGAATTGTTGGTTTTGTGACATTGTGATATATGTAACTGATGAGTTGGATCCAAATGATGTAGAGATTGATAGTTTCTTGAAATTCGTTGTTGATGGTTGTGTATTTGTATAAAATAAATGATGTTTAATGAAATTGTAATGATATGATGTGTGGTGGATGAACAAATGTGGTAAATGGTGTGGTTATGCAGGAAAAGAGGCGGGCGCGACAAAAATTTATCAAAGAATGAAGAAAAGAACCCTGTTTCAAAAAGGCAGGTGTGTAACCGGTATCGGTTAGGTAACCGGTATCGGTAGTTATATGACCGATATCGGTTATATGACCGATACCGGTTATTTAGGTATGAGCTTTTCTAAAAATAGAAAAGCTAGAGTGGCAACTTGAGTTTTAATTTTAGAGCCATGCAAGAGGTTAAATACGCGAACGCGACGCTTTTTGACGACTGAGACAGGTATTTGCATGAGAGATTCGGGTGAGAAGGAGAAAAGAGACAAGGAAAGTGAATGTGATCCGAGATTTAGAAGGCAGAAAGACAAAGTTGAAAAGGGTGGTGATCATGGCAGAACGAGGAGAAGCATCCAGCAGGCAAGGACAGGAGGGAAGACAAGGGCCACCTCAAGCTGCTGCAACCCAAGAGGTATCATTTTGTTTGTGATTTAATTACTGCATGTTTTTGGGAATAAGCGGGAAAAGAATAAGGAAGTAGATATGAGAAAGACAACATGATAGCCGGGGGTATAGATGAGGTGAGTGTTATGGGGTAGGTAATTCAGGGTTGTTGGTATGCCTGTGTATATAGAAAGGAAGAAACGATCAATTTATTGTCGTAGGTGGTTGTTTTAGGCAAGATGTATGTAATTGACAGTGACCGGTAGCGGTTAGGGAGAATCGGTATCGGTTACTCAACCGATATCGGTTATGTATAACCGATACCGGTTACTGGAGGAATTTCCAGAATGTTTGAAAAAACCCTGACGGATTGAATGGTTGTTTGTTGTTTTGGTGTATGCAGGCAGAGGCAGGATTGAGGATGAATGATAGTGTGCCAGCGCTGTTGTCACGAATCCGAGCGGATGTAACACCATCTGAATAGACATTGATAAATCATTTGGGGTTAAGTGGAATCCGCTATTATTCACGAATCACACGTAATCATGCTATGTTACAGGCATTGATTGAGAGATGGAATCCCGAGACAAATACCTTTTATCTGCCAACAGGGGAGATGACAGTAACATTAGAAGATGTGTTTCGGATTTTGAGACTCCCTATTACAGGAGAACCAGTATATCAGGCACTACCTAGCGCGGAACGGGGAGCGATAACAACAGTATTTGGTCCATACGCATGAGATTTGACACAACGAGGTTTATCTTTTACATATGGGGTAATGTATGCAGCACACCCTGAGGAGACAAGGTTAACAGTGATATTAATGATAGCGGTAGGGTATTATGCGTTACCGAGGGCGGAAGGGGGAAGATTTCCAAAGGCATTGATGTGTGTTATTTGGGAGATGATAGAAAGGAACGTGACTTTTGCATGGGCACCTGCATATTTGGCGGAGCTATACAGGGGTTTATGGGCTTGTAGGCGGAATCACAGGACGACACTGGATAGTTCATACTTATTACACTATTGGGCCTATGAGCACATTTTTTGTGTGCAACCAATAGGCTGACCCATCCAGTCGGGAGAAACCAGAGTGCAGAGGTTGGGATTCAGACGATGGGTCTAGACAGAACAAGAGGCCAGATCCCAGGCCGTGACAGGTGATATTGAGTATTACAGGCAGGTATGGGAGAGAGTGACGGTTGTGGATATCTGTTGGAGGCCATACGGAAACTATATGGTAACAGAGAACATAGCTGAGGATTTGAGGGGTGTAGAGCGATTGAGGTGGATTGCAGGGCATAGGCCGGGTGAGTATGAGAGGATTCCTATAGATCACGTGCGGCGAATATTTGGATTTGTGCAGGATATACCCCTGGCTTATAGACCATATATGAGGATCGACGCCGAGGCAGCATTCTCACCTCCCCGGCCAACACCTCCAGAAGGGCCTGAAGAGGTAGCAGCCGATCGCAGGGTAATGGATGCGGGAACGACAGAGGCCTATAGATTATGGTGGGTAACAGAACTGTGAGGTGTACGTGAGCGTCCTGACATAGCTGTGATTACAGCAGAGAGGGATCGTCTGCAGCGTTTGGTTCAGCAGCTCCAAACGCAGGTGAATGAGACAAGAGGATTGTTAGTGGTTGCGAAGTCACGGGCGGAGAGACTAGAGGCTGGAGTCCTCCATGCGAGAGGGCGTATTCATATGTTACAGGAGATATTGGCAGATCAGTGGGTGATACCAATAGCCGTGGTACCTTTGAGGATAGAGAGGCCCGGTGAGAGGGGTCGACGATCACAATCATCACCTAGTTCGGGATGAGGCATGAGGGTCTGAGTAAATGTTAGCAAGGTATAAGAATAAATAAGGATGCCGACCTGCGTGTCGATGATAGAGAAGATGTATTTGTTTAACATCTAAATAAAACTGAATATGTATGTTGATTTGAGTTACAATAATAATAAGATTGTTTGTGTTTTGATTTTCGGTGTTTTTAAAAAGGATAAAGAGGACTGTGATTAAATAGAAATACACAAAAATATTTATATTCACCACATAGGATAGGTTATGGTAGGGGATGGTCGAGCTAACCTTGGGAGACCCCATGTCTTCGAAGTGCTGCCTACATAGCCCATTGCACAAAGCAAGGAGGGACCTCAGACCGATGTAGTTCTCCCTTAGGATCAGGGAGAGGTGAATTCAGGCAATTGGGTACGGTTTAGGTAATTGGTTGGTTGGTAAAAATATTAAGATTAGTAAAGGTAAGGTGGATAGTGTTGGTAATGAATTGGTGATGCTGTAAAAGGTATGAGGGAAGTGAAAGTTAGCCTACCCAAGTAGTAGGGAATCAGGTCCTGATTAAGGTCAACACACAATCCTAGATGCGAGGCAAAGCAGAAAGAGTGCTCTGTAGATGAAGAGAGCTAAACAAACCACACCACGTAGAACGAGCTTGGAGCCCTAGGTACCGTGCATAGACGAGAAGTCAATAGGTGAAAAGAGTTGTGTGATCACAATATATCGAGCGTACATTACGTCCCTTGAGTTTTGTTGCTTTGACAAATGGTGAGGTGAGGTGGTTGATATAGGCGGGGGTGCTGAGAGCTTGTTACAAGGTGATTATTCTGACGAAAGAGAAACTACCCTAAATAGACAAGTCCATGACTCAAAAGTGCTTTTGAATGCGGCTTTTTTTTTTTTGCTGAATATAGACTGATCGATGCGGGAAGTCTACAAGGGATATGTATTGTGTTACTCTTGAGGTCTTCACGAAGTTGACCAATGCGAGAAGCTTCTGATAAAAGTTGACTGTGTATAGCTGTCCTTCGAGGGAGCAGTCTATTTATAGTAGCAGATATGATTGTAATGCATAGCTGTCCTTCGGGGGAACAGTCTATATATAATAGCAGCAATAGTTCAGCATATAGCTGTCCTTCGAGGGAGCAGTCTATATTTAATTTAGATGACTAGATGTTCATTTGGCGTGAAGCATCTAGTTTAGTAGGAAGTTTGACTCAAGAAAATCCTATAAGAATACGGCTTATTTTAATATTTTGAAGTCATGGACTAGACTAAAAAGGGGAAGGCTTCATCAAGGGGAGGTGAGGATCAAACTATGTGAGCTTGATTGTTATTATGAGGTGTAGGAAACAAAGTGTATGTAGTGGTAAGTGAGCTCAAGGGACGAGCGGGCAGGTAGATAAGAAGTGATATAACACTAATTTCAACAGTATAATGGTCGAAGATGCAAGGCATTAAGGGGTTCAGGCTCAGGTTTACCATTAAGCGAAGCTAAACGATAAGTACCAGATCCATAGGTATGAGTGATTATATAAGGCCCAATCCAATTGGGAGCAAATTTTCCACGTTTGCTCTTTTCTAGTTTGGTTACTTGTTGATTCTCTTTGAGAACAAGATCACCAACCTTAAAGGTATGCTCATGAAGTCACTTATCATAAGCACGTTTAATGCATTTTTGATAGATTTGAAGGTGATCAAGAGCTGTAAGACGACGTTCGTCAAGAAGCTCCAATTGGGCTAACCGCTCTTGGTGGAAATCATCGTTGGTGAGAATATCCTGAAGAGATATTCTAAGGGAGGGTATTTATATTTCGAGAGGCAAAACAGCCTCGGTACCGTATACCAAAGAAAAAGGTGTGGCATTAGTAGAGGTACGAATGCTAGTACGATAAGCCTAAAGGGCAAAGGGAATGTGATCGTGCCAATTTCTTCCGGATTCATTGACAACTTTCATGAGGATTTTGGTTAGTGTTTTATTAGAGGACTCGGCTTGCCCATTGGCTTGTGGATAGTAAGGTGATGAGAAACTAAGTTTGATACCAAAGTTGTCACACAGGTCTTGCAACAACTTGTTTTTGAAAGATTTTCCATTATCTGTTATCAGGCGATGAGGAACACCAAAACGACAGATAATGTGGTGGTTAATGAACTTGACAATTTTTTTCTTTTTTGATTGAAATGAGTGGAATAGCCTCCACCCATTTTGTGTAATATTCGGTCGCTTGTGATTATCCAACGGTGATGTTGTGAAGAGGTTGGGTGAATCTCACCAATAAGGTCTAAACCCCATTGTGAGAAGGGCCAAAGATCTCGAGCGATCTGGAGCGGGGTGGCTAGGAGTATGTTGAAGGTTGGCATGTTGCTGACAACATAACACAACGCTTAACATATTCGTAGCAGTCGTTATTGAGAGTAGGCCAATAATAACCAAGGCGAAGGATTCGTTTTGGCCACGGCAAGGCCGCTAAAATGTCCACCACAAATACCATCATGGACCTGTTTGGATGGTATGAGTGGCCTCCGCGCCAGTTAGACAGCGAAGGAGGATGCCATCAAAGCCACGTTTATAGAGGAGTCCCCCCCATGACAACATAACATGAAACACTTTTAAGAAAAGCACGTTTGCCGTTACTAGTAAGGTCAGGTGGGAGGACAGAGATTGTAAGGTAGTCGTGAAATTGGTGGTACCAGGTATCCTGTGAATTAGTAGACACAGTATTTATCATACAAACTACCGGGGTTGAATAGGATAGGGCAAAAAGTTGTTGGACCACGACGAATAATTCACAGTCAGTTGGCGCGGCAGGAATTTGTGAGGCTAAGCAAGCCATAGTATCTGCAAATTTTTTAGTGGAGCGGGGGAATGGTTTTGTATAGAATAGTGGGTAAATAAGGCTAGAAGTGAATCCACGTAGTGTTTGTATTTTTTGAAGTTCCTCATTTTTGCATTGGTAGATGCCCATAACTTGATTGACTACCAATTGAGAGTCGCCAAAAATGTTGATAGATTTGATACCTAAGTGTAACGCAACTTGGAGACCCAGAACAAGGGCCTCGTATTCCGTTGTATTATTAGTGCAAGGGAAATCAAGTTGGAATGAAAGAGGCATAGGTTCAGCATTGAGAGGAATGAGAACAATGCCGGCTCCTCCGCTGTGCTGGCATTTAGATCCATCGAAGAAGAGGGTCATTGGGTACGACTCCTCCGTGAGGGAAAGAGTAGCGATGAGTTCATCGGGAAATGTGAAATTGGTAAATTGTTCCCCCGGTAAAGGAGCTTCGCAAGTTGGTCTGCGATGGTTTGTCCTTTGATTGATTTCTGGTCGACAAACTCAAGGTCGAGGTCGGCGAGAAGCATGAGCCATCTAGCAATGCGTTGGTTCAGATGAGGTTTGGCATACATGTAATGGATGGGGTCTGTATTGGTGATGACAAAAGTCTTGTGATTTAGAAGGTAGTGTCGGAGTTTGGTGGCCACGAATGATAGGGCAAGGCACAATTTTTCTACATGTGTGTACCTAGTCTCATAGTCTGCCAAAGTACGACTTATATAATAAACAACTTGTTCGTGATTCTCAGAGTCATGATGTGCAAGCATGGCTCCTACAGCGTGGTCGGTGGCGGAAAGGTAAAGGTAGAAAGGGCGGTCATCTTGGGGTGGGATAAGCACGGGTGGCTGCAAGAGATAGGATTTGAGAGGTTCGAAGGCTTGGTGACATTCTTCACTCCATTGGAATGCAATATGCTTTTTAAGGAGGTGATGGAAAGGTTGACATCGATCTGAAAGTTGGGAGATGAAACGTCAGATAGATTGGAGCTTACCTTGTAAACTACGCAATTGTTTGAGATTTTTGGGTGGGGGCATTTCTAGGATAGCTTTGACTTTAGATGGATCGACCTCAATGCCACGCAAAGAAACGATAAAGCCAAGAAGTTTTCCCAAAAGAACACCAAAGACACATTTCTTCGGTTGAAGGCAGATAGAATATTGTAACAGGCGATCAAAAATAATGGTTAAAACATCGAGATGTTCACTACGATGTTTAGACTTGCCGAGAAGATCGTCGACATAGTCTTCAAGGATAGTGTGCATAATGTCATGAAAAATGTAGGTCATAGCCCACTGATAGGTAGCACCAACATTCTTAAGGCCAAATGGCATGACACGATAACAGAAGGTTCCCTAAGGAGTTATGAAGGTAGTTTTGTGTTGATCGGCAGGGGCAACCAAAATTTGGTTGTATCCTGAAAAGCCATCCATGAGAGAGAGCATCTCATGACCTGCAGTTAGATCAACAAGTTGGTCAATGCTAGGTAAGGGGAAGTCATCCTTAGGGCAAGTGAGGTTAAGATCCCAGAAATCTGTGCATATCCGAAGTCCCCCTGTCGCTTTAGTGACAGGTACGATGTTAGAAATCCATTGAGGATAGTCAATAGGCAAGATGAAGGAAACAGAAAGGAGTCGTTGGAGCTCCTCTTTGACCAAGAGAGCAATGCGTGGATGCATTTTTCTCAATTTCTATTTGACTGGTTTGGAATCGGGGTTTAGGGTGATGTTATGGATGGTGATGGTAGGATCAATTTCGGGCATGTCAGCATAAGACCATGCGAAAGCTTGGTTGCGAGCATGGAGAAAGGTAGTAAAGGCGGCTTGTTCTGATGTGTTAAGGGATTGTCCAATCTTCACAATGTGAGGATCCTTCTCCGTGTGGATGTTGATTTCTATGGTAGATTCGTTCAGCATAGTTTGGGTTTCAGATGGTAAGGCTCGTTGAATATAAGAATCATCCGCGCCAAGGTAAGTGAGGATGGAGTCGTCATCCTGGAATTCAACAACATTAATCAAAGGCGAATCCTCTTTGATCATGTCTGGATAAAGAAGGGGCAAAGAAGATGGGTCGTCATTATCACGTTGATAAGTGAGAGGACCTATGAAGATAGCATTTATGAAAAAAAAAAAGTTAGGAGGGATGGATTCAGGGTCTATAGATTCTGCGGGTGATGATGGAAAAGTGGGTGATGATGGTTTGGTAGGGACGACGTCTTCTTCTTCCAGGATACAGCTGATAGGATGTGTCTCCTGTGTAGGTGTTTCGGGAAAACTGAGACCACTGCGATCATTGTGTTTATGGGTAGTCACGGGAATGAGTGTATGTCGGCCTTGTTTGTAAAGGCCAAAACCAAAGCCTTTTTACGCACAGTGAGTCAAGAAGGTGAGGGCAAAACGACGATTTGTCAAGTATTGAAAATCGGATTGGAAAGGAACCACACCAAGAGGAGGTTCAGGGGTAATGGAGGATGCGTCAACACCCCCATACGTTAGGTTAGTGCAGCAATGGGGTGGTCCGTAAGAGATTATCTCCCCCACGCGACGGTCGTAGGTGGGATGTGCATGTAATTGTCCGTACTCCTGCGGGGTAGGGAAAGAACTAAGGTTATATAGGCGGTACTCCCCCAACGTAAGGCACTGAAAAACATCTACTAAGGGGTCAGAGGTTGGAATGTTAGTTGCGGGAAGGGAAGTGGTTTTTGCGATGGTGGTTTCATCAATTGAAGGCGTAGGCGCGGTTGAGGTGGATGGTTGAGGTACATTTGAGGAGGATGGTTGGGTTGAATGTATGGGTGTCTTGATTGGTATAAGCACATCGTTTGGGCGGTATAACATATTGCAGGTTTTAAAGGGGGGAGGGTCAGCTTTTACGGTGTAAGACTTCCCCTCGTACTCAAATTTTATGCATCTATGTAATGTTGAGGGAACGCATCCCATGGCTCGGATCCAAGGATGACCCAGCAATATATTATATTGGAACTCTCCCTTAAGGACATAGAAGAGTTCGGGTAAAGTACGTGGTCCTACGCGAATGTTGAGGATCACGGTGCCTAAGGTAGAAGTAATAGCATCATTGAATGACCGCAACATGATGGGGTTGGCACACATGCAACTAGAAGGGATGTTCATCTGTTGGAAGGCTTTTGAAGAGATGATGTTTAGGTTAGCTCCCCCGTCAATCATAACCCGACGTACATGCGAATATCCCGAATGTAAGCAGAGATGAAAAGGGCAGGGTCAGGGTCTTCTGTACCAAAGTCGACAATTTCATCTTCAGAGAAACTGACTGCAACAGCTTGTTGTACAGAGACAGAAGTGGTTGGGGCAATGGGTTGTTTGGTGAGAGAAGCAACGTGATTGGGTGTTAGAATGGAGGCGACAGGTAGGGTTTCATTAGGTAAAACCTCTATCCCTTGAAGGATCTCAACAAGAGCTTGTCGATGAGATTCAGAAGTCTGAATGAGATCATACAGTGTCATTTTTACGGGCGATTGGTGAAGCTGTTTAATCATATTTCGGTGGGCAATGCCATTAGAGACGGGAAAGGCGGGTCCGCGAATGACCACTTTAGGTGGTGGTGCAATTGGGATGTTTGATGGAGAAAGAGATGCCGCAGGTGTGTTTTCTTTTGCTTTCCCATTGTTTTTCTGCCCTCGAGTAGCGACACTAATCATATTAATCTTGTAGACCTGAGATGAGGAAGATGGTGGGGATAACTCATGGTCTTCAAGAGGTGGGGTTGTAATAATGATAGATCTTGGTGAGGCGGGGACAGATGGTATAGGAGAGGGAATGGAAACTAAAGGTCTCCTCCTACGTAAGTTGTCTTTCTTAATCTTTCTATCCGGGAGAGGTGACTGGCGAAGGATGGTTTTTAGAGCTTTGCATCCCTCCACATCATGTCCTGGTGTGCGGTGATAAGCGCAGATTTTAGACTCATCGTAACCCATAGGTCGGGGCTTAGACGGGTCATAAGGTCTAAGTGGAGGTAGGGAAATGGTCGCATTCTCCACCAACATAGCAAGGATTTTGGCGTAAGATCCTTTGAGTGGGTCAAAATCGGAAGAGGATGAGGGTATTGATTGTGTGGGTTTTGGTAATGTTTGGGCATGATTGGTTCGCATGGGTGGTGGTTTAGCCGAGGGGTGTTGATACATGGTTTTTACTAAACATGATTTCTTTGGCGCAGAAGCTATGTTGGATGATGAGGCCGTAGATGATGTGGTATCAGAAAACAACCATGGGGAAATAGGAGTGACTGGAAACAAATATTTTGATGATGGAATTTGTTTAGGGTTGATAGGTGGACAGGATACGCGGAGTGGCGGTGTTTGCTATACCCTGGAATTTCTGTATAGGTGCGGAAGGCGTAGGTTGTTTTGAAGAAAACGCAGGAGGTGTGATATATTGATGTAAGGTAGAGGGATGGGGTCCCAATATGGAAGGTAGGTATGACGATGATGGTTTTGATTGTGATAGGGGCACGGATTGAGTTTGTCTCCTAGGTGGCAGAGTGGATTTATTTTTGGATAGATCGAGTCGCTTAGGCGAGTGCATTAGACTGGGCATTGGTGAGGTCCCAAGCATATGGGAAGATCTGGTTAAGTTGATAGAAGTGGACGGGGCATTTGGTAGAGGTGAGGGGGGTGAAGGTGAAAATAGGGGCATTTTAAGCTTCTGTAAGCACTTCGGGTATATGGTGGAGACATCAGGATCAGTCATTTGCATTTGAGTAGAAAAAGGGGTACTCAAACGTTCCCATAGGGCCTGTCTATCTTCTGTGGAATGACAGCCTCCAGGTGTGATTTGTAATTTTTGTACGGAAGAAAGGTGGGTTGTAATTCCAGTCCACTATGGGTGTGTTACATGAGGCAGATGAGGCACTGTATCAATAGATGTTAAGAGGTCAACCGGTCGTTGAAAAGATTTAGGCGATGAGGGACTAATAGGTAGGAGGGCGTGTTCGACGGGACCTGTCACGTTTAAAGAATGTGATGATGTTAGTGTAAGAGATTTCTCATCTAAGGATGTCAAAAGGAGTGGCGAGCCTTCCTCTTGTGTAGCAAGAGTGGTGGAAGGGGACGTTTGGGAAATAGATAAATTAGATAGCATCCGCTCACAGTCTTGTAGGGATGTGGTGTAAAAAGACTCGTCGATGAGAAGAGAAGTCTGGGCAGTTAACTCTTCTATGGGTAAAGGAATGATTTCACTTTGGCTTGATGGTGGTGAAGGAGGTTCAAACTCCTGTGTTGGTGGAGAGGCTTGATTTAAAATTTTTTCAATAGAGGCTTTTGGCTGAGAATTGAAGACTGCATGGATCTCATGAACACTCTCCTCAGCTAAGATATCTTGGTTCACGTTACCGTTGGACGAGTGATTTGGAAATGACTTGTTGAAAATTTTCAGATTTCGGTTAGCAGGGGCGTTAGGATTATCGAGGGTTATATCCCCTGCGTCAACCATTTCCTGCACTATGTTTTTCAACATCTTGCAGTTTTCATGACTATGTCCTTTTACGCGGTGAAAGTTACAAAAGTCATTTTCTTTGTACCAGGAAGGTATTGCGCGGGTGGAGTCAAACCCAGAGTGAGGTTTAACAGGGGGCAAGGTGATAGCCCCAGCTTTGAGCAATTTCTCCAGGATGACGCCATAAGTTTCTCCCAAGGGAGTGTAATTGGTGCGCTCGGCTTTGTACTTATAAGTGGTTTTCGGCGGAGTATTGGACGGTGTTTGAGATTTGACCATTACCGCGTGGACAGCTCCTTTTGATTTAGAAGAAGTGGACGCGTGAGAAGTGGTGGTGTTTGGCTTGTTGGTAGAATCAGGAGTTCGAAAATTGGGGTTTTTGTTACGCAACCGTAATTTCTCTTCTTCTAAGGCTCGAATTTCTAGTTTCCGAGCCATGGTAAAGGCCTCGTCGAATGTGCGGAAAGTTTGAATTTGGAGGGTAGGGGAGATGTGCTTAGCGCAGGCCCGCGTAAATAGTTCGATGAGTTCGGTTTGAGGTAAGGCATACGTAAGTTGGTTGATAAGGCCCCGCCATCGTCCAACGAAATCTGCGATAGATTCGTCTTCAAATTGTCGGATGGCATAGAGGTCAGTGATAGATACTTTCTTGGCAATGTTAATGGAGAAATGATCCAAGAAAGACTGGGCTAGTTGGTTAAAAGAGAAGATCGAGTGCTGGGTTAAAGCACTGTACCACTCCAAGGTGGGTCCTGATAAGGACATGGGGAAGGTGCGGAGTAACAAGGCGTCATCATGGGCAATCAAATAACAAGCATGTCTAAATGATCGCAAGTGTTGTTGAGGATCCTCTTTATTGTTAAAACGAGTAAACTTTGGCAACTCCCATTGAGGAGGATATGAATGAAGGGGGACAAAAGGGTGAATGGGCTCCCGACAAACTTGCTCGTATGTCAAGGCGCTATGACTTCCTGAAATGGAAGCCTTCAGGTTTTACATTTTGTCCATCATTTGTTTGATGAAATCTGTGGTTGGATGAGATGATGGTGCCACAGAATAAGGATGTCCCATATAAGGTGTTGAGGTTACTGGATACGTGTATGGGAATGAAAAGGTAGGCGGAGCTTGAGAAGGAAAGCTCGTGTGAATAGGTGGCAGAGAGTAAGTCATGAATGGAGTGGTCTGAAAGAGAGATGAGATAGGGGCAGTTGGTGGTAACGATACGTGGGGTCCAAGGTTAACCAAAGGAAAGCTAATCGGGGTCGTATGAACCTCTGAAGCGTCGGATTGGGAGACGGGGCTAGAGATGCAGGAAGTAAGGCAGTGTTATCAGGAGGAGTGGGAGCTAAATGAGCAGCTATACTAATAGGCATGCCAATAAGGAGCTGACCATCAAGCGTACGGTCAGGGGCATGAGACAAATAGTATTGTACAGTGTTGGGATTAGCATCCAGAAATTTGGCAAAGTCCTTGTCTCCTACAGGAATTTGGGGGATCTCACTGGTGTCTGTAGGGTTCCCTATAGAATGTGAAGGGGGTGATTCAGGAAAAGATACAGAGTAGGCATGTGAAACCATGGCGGCCGCTTGCTTCCGAGTGATGACAACCATAGACAAGAACACACAGGAAAGTTTCAATCTATCAAGAAGAAAAACAACCTCAGAATGTTGAATCTGGAAAGTTGCTGGTTTGTCAGGGGCTGATGAAGACAGTAACCGATATCGGTTTAGTAACCGGTGTCGGTCACAAAGCAAACGACGTCGGTCCCTTAACCGATGCCGGTGTCAAAAGTCTAGGATAAGAAGATATAAAAGGCTGCTAATTTGATTTTTAGCAACGTTGAGTATATTTATCAACTTATTGATCACAGAAGACAAAGTATGACAGAGAAAACATAATTTGAAAACAAGCAAGAGACACACGCAAATCTAGAGACTAATCCTAGGGTTAATTTTAGTTATCGTGGGCTTATGCCTTTAGACGTAAGATGATGTCAGAATCCTAAACAACAAGACCTAGGGGAAATGTCAAGTTTGTTTTGGCTTATAAGGTTACCTCAATCGGGCGGAGGAATACCGCGGAAAAGGGGGGATGTTTGAGCTGTTGTGTTAATTGTGAAGTGATTCGGTATGTGTTGTGCAGTGAAACTAAGGTTAATTTCCTGTCAATACCGTGGATATCACCCCCACGTGTATGACCTGTTACTTAATCTATGTTCACTAGAATAGAAGAACAACAAGCAGGAATGCAATGCACGTGTTTTAAACCCAAATCGAAAATTATATTCGATGAAGCAAGAGAGATGACTTTCACTAATGCAAAACTAGGAAAGCAAGACAAATTCTCTACGAAATATATAACAAAAGCAACAGCAAATATGCTTCCTAAAATGAAAATAAGCAAGAGAAAGAAACCCAAAATGGGTCCCACCGGGCGTGCCAAAATGTTTCGCTCGGAATGTTTCGGCTTCTGGGAATAGAGTTGCTTCTATCCTTTCATTCCTTTTAGAAACAGATGAGGTTAGGGTTAGGAGGAATACCTGTTGAATGTCGAGATGGTGTGCGCGTACCGTAGAGAAAGATCAGGCTGACTGCGGAGAACTCCTTTTTGTCTTGGAAGGACTACCTGCAAATAAGAACACAAGACCACAAGATTTTGATTAAACAATAAATGAGGAAACTGCCTTGGGCCCAGGAAATATAAAACTTCCTTTCGAAGGTGGTCAGTTCCCCTGCTAATATGAATTAACACAAAAGACTTGCGAAATATCAATTAAATTGTTTCGTTAAACTGGGTAGGGGGAAATGCTGGTTTTCTGGTTTTGATCAGAGGAACCGATGCCGGTTACTGATAACCGATACCGGTGGGTTCTAGGATCTTCTTGGTAGCTATGGTGTTTGTAATGGCTAGTTTTTGGATGGTATTAGGAAATGGGATGATTAGAAGCAAAAGAATGAAAGTTAGATGCAATGGCACGTTGGGTAGTGGATTCAGAAACGGATTTAGGAGGACTGAGATTCACGAAGCATAAGCAATGTTATAACAAAGGACATGCAAGATGTGACTTACTAGTTTTGACCAAGATGCAAGTTGATCTCCTTGGTTGTAAACACTTCTGGTTTCTTTACTCGTCTCTGCTCTGTCAAGTGAAGATCTGGACTCTGTTCCTCGCTCACAATGCTCTCTGTTGATCCAGAAATCCTTTGACTGATCTCCAAAAAAAAATTCCGATCTGTTGTTTTGGTTTGGGGAGCCCATTTACAGGGAACCGATGGCGGTTGCATAACCGACGGCGGTCGAGTAGGAACCAGCATCGGTAAGGAAAAAGTAGGCTATTTTTAGTAAAATAGCCCACCTTCCCTGCTTTTCTCCCGAGAGATCAGTTGCGGGCTTGGTCAAATGGCTAGAAGGTCGGCTTTGGGTGCGAGTAAGGAGGCATTAGTTATGGATGTGAGTCTAGACCAAGTCATGGGCCTTAATTAGGTTAGTTTAGGGTTAGGGCTAGGTCATGATGAGGTGGCAAAGTGAGGTGGCGGGTAAGGTGATGTGGATTTATCAATTACAAGGTAATTAATAAATAATTGTGTAAAGTTTAGGTAAGGAGGTTAGGTTGCGAAATGGGATGCGGGTCACAAGGGGTCGTAAGACACGAATTTGGTGTCTACAATAACCCTCTAATTAGGTCTTGGTGATAGTAGCACTCAGTCCTTTCTCAATCTATCAAAGATTCTATGATTTTGGATTCTTCTCAAAACTCAAGTCTCTCAAATATGAATGTATACTCCCTCAAGATGGTCTCTTTCAATTTTCAAGTCACCATTCAAAATTGAAAGGATCCAAGATTGATTCTTGTATCAAACCCTACCTAAACCCTTATTCTAGCCCAAGAGGGTTAAAATATTATAAAATGTGTTGCAATAGTTTTCAAACAATAAATTTTGGTGGCCAATCTTGTATTCCCTTATTCCTATCTTCTTGTTCTGACAGTGAATCAAATACCTTGAGAAATATTTCAATTTCTTCAATAACCTTACCGGTTACATAGCTGGACATGGCTCTTTTTCCTATGAAATAGTCTCTGTGTTGAAACAAATAATGAGGATGATTATTATCCTTTCAACGGTGTATTGATACCTTTTATAATCATGATATCACAATAAGAAATATACAACGCTCTTCAAGATTCAATACATCAAAAAACCTCAGACAAACATAGTCACTTAATTTTAACAATCCTTTCAACCAAAGTTCCAACCACACACAGAGGAAAAAAAATATTTACAAGATCAAAACATGCATTAAACTCCTTGACATAAGAAATATAATTTGGTATTCGAAGCTTCTTTGTCTGATGCTCCTACATCATAGTCCTAAGGTGGATAAAATAAACTTAGTACTACAAATTTGTTTTTTCTAATGATTCTTGAGATTTTTAATGTGTTCTTGCTCTTGCTTTTGTACTCCTACTATCCTTTCTTGATATTTGACCTCCTAGATCCCATGGTTTTTTCTTCATGTTTGTATTTGCTTCAAATTTTCTTCTTTCTCTCTTGTGTTCCATCTTCATCTTCTTCATCCTCAAGCTTCCATCAACTATACTTGCACAAAAAAACAACACAATTATAAAAACATAGTTCTTCTCATGATTTTATATGTTCTCCATCTCTGTATAGCTCTTTTTCATCTTGTTTTCAACATTTTCTTTGCTCAAGTGGACTGAAAAGTATCCATAATATTCACTTTATTTCTTGATAATTGTTGGTGAGAAAATTTTCCAATATGGCAAATTAGGTGTTTCCACCAAAGTTCATGAGGCTACGCACCTTTGCATTGAATGGTACAACTCCCATTATTGAATGTGAACTAATCTAATCCTATTTATTGTTATGGGTTGACCAAATAGTCCAGGGATCACACAAGAAGATTTCCCTGAACTTGTGGCAATATGCTTGTATAGAGTACAAGGAAGGAATTACAATGATGAGGGGTGAAGGAGAGAAATTAGGAAAGGAAGGCTATTGTTGTGAGTAGGCCAATTGCAGAGTTCACACCCGATGACCAGGGTAGTTTGGAATTCAATAGAGAGGAAATAAACAATGAATTTATTAATGATACAAACAAAACCCATATAGACACACAGTTCTATGAGGCCTATTCATCGAAGATACAAATCTCTTTTTGATCATCATGCTTGCAAAGTGCATAAAAGAGATAAATAGAGGAACACATAGAAAAATGGGAATGGAAGAAATGTAGCTTTATTTAATTTTTTGGTGGTAAAAATCTCAACATCCAAGTCACAATCCACCATTGTTACAACATAGATGTTATCAAAATCTAGCATTTTCAAGATCCTTTGGAATGGAGAAGCCATCCCAATTTATAGCCTTGTGAATTAACCTTTTGTCTCCCCCTACATGACTCTTAAGATTCCTATTCAACTTATGACCCTTAAATTTCCCCTGGAAGATAAAAATTTAGTATCTCTCTTATAATTTTGAGAGAATTATTTTAAAAATTACAAATATCGTCACTTAAGTGAATAAGAAAAAATACCATGATTACTTACAATGAAGAATTAGAAGAAAGGGTGAGAAGGGAAGAAGGGAAGGGGATTGATTGAACTTGTTGAAGAAGATACTTTTGATGAATAAATTTCTAATGATGATCAAACTATCTCCCTTTTTCACGATGCATGGAAACCTCAGGTTGCCAAATGACTGTTTAGAAACAATGTTGAGAGACCCCTTGATGTGAGCTCAAGATGACTGTAGGAATTGCTCGTGATGATCCCCTTGATGCTTGATTGATAAAATCCCTTAGATCACTGATCTCCCCTTGATTTCTAATTGATCAAATACCTTAGCTCATTGAGCTCATTGAGATCAATGAGCTCACTCGAACCAGCTCATAGAGCTTGCCAAAGCTCATTTGGTTTACCAACTCATCTCACTGTAATTTAACTAGCTCACCCAACTTACTTGACCTGTCTCACTTGCATAGGATCTTCATGAAAAATGATGAGTTTATGAATATCTCACTTCTGCAACTAGCCCAACTCAAACTCACTACTTCCATCTTAGTTCAACTCAACTTACCTCTATCCACCCAATTAGCCAACTAGCTCACTACAACTAACTCACCCAACTCACCAAGATCAACTCAGTAAGCTCAACCTTCTCACTTCAACCAGATCATCTTGATGAGGTGATGATTTTTTCAAGCCCAAATGATAAGCATGATGACTTATTCTGATAAATCAATGGAGTCTTTGACACCCTTTGAATAATTTCTAGATGCTTAGTTTTCTGGGCTTTTCTCTATTATACTTCATCATGTTCTCAAGCACAACTAAGTTCAAGAAGATGATTCCAAATCCCTTATGGAGGATTCACTTCTCTATTTGAGCTATGATATCATCCTATAACCCTATGGAGAGTTTAAAAACTAGAAATATGAGTGAAGATGGAGCCATCTGCAACTTTTTGTACCTAAAATGAAGACATTATATTTTTAGCAGGTAGGATCTAGGCCTGCTATTTTGGGACATATCACCTATTTTGATCAAATATTAACTTTTGAAACTTTTGGAACACTCCATTCTCTTCTATTGATGATGCATTTCATTTTTTAGTAGGTTTCTTTTTCTGGACATGCTATTTTGGGAAAATTGCCAATTTTTCCTCGCCTTCCATTTTGCACTATTTCTGACTATTCTAGGTGATCAAACTTGAAAATTGAGGGGCTTAATAATAGTATCATGTAAAGAGGCATGACATATGAAATATTTAGTAAGTTTACTATGGGCGTTGGATTGTGATGATTTTTTTTTGAAATTATGGGTTTTATTATAGGATTCCCCTCTCCAAATCTTGGGTGATTTCACCTTCCGAATCTTCAAAAAATTGAGATTTTATTTAAAGAGGGAAGAATTTTGATGGAAAAAAATCCCTCCATATCTATAAAAAATAGGGGCTTCATGGCACGAAAACTAGCTCATGTGAAACTAGATTTTTTGGTGATCATTTCCTCCAAATTTCACATGATTCCACCCACTGGAACCTCAGGAAGTGAAGATGATTATTGATTCCATTTTTCTGCTACATCATGGCATAAATTAATGGATTATTGAAGCTTTAATAGTGAGAAAAATCATAGAGATTCTCTGGAGAAGAGAACTTAGCTCAAACCCTTGGTACGATTGATTTCTTTGTTCGTCGACAGTGAAAAATCATCGTTATCGCAATCATGGATTCTCTTAGAGAAACTTGATGGGGTATCTAATTTATTTGATGGTTTAATGGAGATTTTGTAGCGAAATTCATGGATTAATGGAGAATAAATGAATTGGATATGATTTTATCTCATGGTAAAAGCTTTCTGACAACATTTTCACTTCACGAACACAAGAGGTAGGAAGAAGAAATGTGTAAATAATTTGTTTATTTTTGAGTTTTCAATCAATCTGGGGGTGGGGAAATTTTTTGTGTCCTAATTATCCCCACTATCCTAGGAAATTTTGGATAGTATAATGTTCCCTACTCTCAAATCCTGACAAGTGGTGGGAAATGAGTGGGTGAGGATGGATGAGGAGAGAGAAAGGTTTCAACACCTGATGAGCAAGATTGAATGTCACATGATGAACCAGAGAGGGGGATAAGGGTGGAGAAAATTTTACTATCCCAGCTATGAAAAATTTCCTTGAAATTTGGGACAGTAGGGGTAGAAAAATGTGCCAAGGGCCTAGGAGGTCAAAAACTTAGCCAAATTTACATGTTTGATCATTTAGCACATGCCGGGAAGGTCTTGGGTCATATGGGGGTCCAAGGGACTCAAAAAGGGAATAGGGAATTTTTTTGTCCCTACTATCTGCAATGTCCCAACTTTCCTAGACAGTTGGGACAGTCCAGACACCAAAATGCACCAGGCTTCCAACTACAAATTTGACTAACTCCCAAAATCTTGAAATGAACTTTCCCAAAGTTGTAGGAGGTATTTTTAGGTGAAATTTTATATAATTTTTACTCCAAAGACAATTTTTATAAGTATGGGAGGGTTTTAAATAATTTTTTTATGTAAGTCCTTCTCCAAAATAATCTGCCTTTTTTAATCTCAAGACCATAAGGTTAGTGTGCTACTGAAAATAGATATGCTATGAGAAGAACTGCATGCCTGTATTGTGAAAAATATAAGAATACCATCATTTAGGGGAATGAAATAATATTTCCAATGGTATATTTATTTGACCTACTTGAATCATCATTACATATCTCTCGAAATCTTTACTTCCCGAAGGCTCATATGCTATTTTTACACTGCAAGTTCCTTCAAGCCTCTAAAAAACCTGCTTCCACTGAACTTGACTCCTAAAACCTCTCCAATATTTCCTAAAATATTCCTAAAACTGATCCATTTCACAATGTTCTATATCTCCTTAAAATACCATCTTTTTGATGAATTTGGGCTCCTTCAACTCTACCTTGTAGAGGTTGCACACTTGTCCTGAGAAGGGATAAGGAATAGCCTTTCTAGGTTCACTAGTATAGAATCTAACTCTTAATGAAGCACTGCATCAGAATGGAATTTCATGAACTCTTGTTTCCAAATTTCAAACACATTGGTCAAGGTTATTTATAACACAGATGAGAAATTTAATAGGATAGTATAGGGTATGAAAAAAAAGGTAGGATGATCCAAAGGATAACTTCGGAGGGGTTTTGGACCAAGTTTTCGACAGTTGTGTCCATTTTCATGCTTAAAAATTTGAAATTTTCATGTGGCACATTCACATTAAAAAAATGACTCTAGCTTGGAGACTTGTTATAGATAAAATGATGTGAGGACATGATAAACATGAAATCTATAATCTTAATACACATCATAAGGAAATGCCTTATCCATTGGGCTTTATAGAGTCACAACAGAGATATACAACACAACTTCCTTTATTGAACACACACACACACGACAAGAAACAAACAAAAAAGATGATTAAGGGAACAAAAAAGGGGGGAAACATCTTAAATCACCTATGTACATGCAGGGGACAACCCAATTTTATTGAAGCACAAATGTGAACTGATTTCTTACCTGTAAATGGGTATCACTGAATACATTTCTTCCGCAAATCTGTTGATTGGTTCACTGAAGTATGAACCCCTCCTCAACTTATTGAGAAAAATAACATGATTTATAGTGCAATTGATGATCTTCCTATTCAATTCATTTTCTTTGTCTCTTTTAGAATTTCTTTCCATCCTCTCCTTAATTATTGGGTTCATTCCATTTTTTGATTCTTCATCACTGTCATGAAGATGATTCTTGATAATACTTGACTTATTATTTTCACACCATGACAATCATTCTCCACTTATCATCTGCTCCATGAATAATGATTTTGAAGGTTTATGCTCAACAGATGTCCTAGAAACCTTGTCATTATCACCAACCTCTTGATGTTCTTTATTTTTTAATTGTTCGAAGAATTCGTCTTTCTCATCCTCTGGATATTCCACAATATGCTGCTCTATGCATTGTTGCATGGGAATTGCACCATCTTATTGGAAAGAGAATGAGCTCAAGATTATGTTAACAACATGGAAACTACCACCTTATTCTCCTCATTCATTTTTTTTCTTCATCATCCACTTCTATGCTAAGAGGATCCTCCTCTTGGGTAGGGTGACCACTAAAAGGTTGAAGTCTATTGAGAATGTTTCCATTTTGAACTAAATTAGTCTTAAGACCAAGGAGAAGTTAATTTCTCCATTTTGCTTCAAGAATGTTTCCATTCTCATGAAAAGGGAATGAGCACAACAATGGGGCTGAAATTTTGTCGTTATCATTTTACCTTTCTCGGTCACCAAGAACCAAGGAATCCATTTCTGTGATGAAATCATCATCTTCTTGAACAGGTTCATGTTTGAAAAGCAAAAACATGTTGGCATTATTACATTTCTTGTCATTTTCTTCCAATAAGAAAGAGAAGCTTTCAAGTTCAACAACATACTCATCATATGGAAACTCATACAGAGCCTTAAGAATATGATCATAATATTGAAGTTACATGTCAAGGAATTGTTAAGCATCATTCCTTCTTTTTTATTTGTGTTGCTTATCACTTTAAATTTTATTTATTTCAAATTAGGGTCCCCATGATCATCATCGACATTCAACAGGGAAACTTCATTTATGCTCTCATCTCAAAATCAGATTTCATCAAATCATCATGATGCTCATTGACCGGCTCTATGATGTTTGAACATACCTCCACCGACATGGGCATCTCGAGATCATCTTCAAATGTCATGAAATTGTTGTCAGATCTAGAATTTTGACACGGGATATCTAATATTGGGTCATTTGGATTTTAAAAAATATACTTCATCTTCCTAATGGGAAGAAGTTTCTTTGCTTTACCATTGACCAAAATGATGGCATGCAACCAATATAACTACATATCTCCTCTGACATCTTGATAGAAGCTTTGGTCCAATAACATTCCATATGAGGCAAGCATGTCTATTACAAGGATTTTCATTATGATTTTCTTGCACGGTAAATCCTCTTATGTTACCCAAACATCTTTAATGTGTGTAATTAGAGGCATTTGTTTCATTTCCATGGAGAGACACTAGCTAGAGGTAGGGGAAAGGGAGATGATGAGGGATTTAACAAATTTTGTAGGCATGATGTTGTCCAAGGCACCAAAATCAATGATGTAATTGTTTAGCTTATACCCATTGACTAATAAAGCTATGTAGAAAGGTTCTACCTTTCTAGAGGTGGAGGGCATGGAGGAAAGAAAATTTAGATATGGAGTGGATTAAGATGCATGAGGTGATTCTTTGATGATGACATATTTAGAAATAGGGAAACTTCCTTTGATATGCTAGACAATTCTATCAAGTTTCTTGGGATGAGTTATCAAATATTCAAATTTAGAAACTTAGAAATTTTCCTTTTTGAAATGTTCAATGATATAAAAGGATGAAGAGTTGGTGGGAACATCAGAGGTTGTGGAAACTTGGACATGGATAATCTTAGGATTTGTAGAATTTTTTTTTTCAAGTGAAGCTAAAGGAGACTTAGTTGAAGAGGCAAAAGGATTCTTGGTTAGAGTGGTATCACACTTCTTCTCGGCTGACCGTGCAGAAGTGGACTTCGATGATCCTCCTTTCGTTGTTTTTTTCTTGGAGTCACCATTTGAGAACTCAATTTCTTAGCTTGGGTAGCAGAAGAAGAGCCTTCTTTCTCCTTTTGTGATCTAGTGAACATTACATATGAGTAACTATTTGTGGGTTCTTCATCATCAAGTACGCATTCCCAAAACCCAATCTGAGCACATTCACTTTCCCCTTCATCTTCAACCATTGATTCAAAATCTTCTTATTCATCATCTTCATTGATTTTTGTTGGGCCCTTAAAATATTAACTAAGTACAAAAAGGTGCATGAGAGCACAAGGACTAAGTTGAGGGGTGGGCGCGAAAGGCAGGGTTCTAGGAGGGTTTTACAAGGACCCATGATATGCACTGGTAGAACAAGGTCTCAAGACCTAGCCGTATTTGGTGTATTAGGAATGACACGAGAAAAGTGCGACCCGCCTACACATGTTGAATGGATAAGGTGCCAGCCTGGCAACATATTGGCCTAGGAAGGAATATACCTTGTATTGGAAGCTTCTAGAAGACCATCATGGCAAGGAGTGGAGAGATCAAGCCTAGAGGAGCATGCTCCCATGGAGGACCACATTGGGACACTTGGCAATTCAAGAGGCCTATAAATACAAGCACCCATAGAAGAAAAGTAGAGAGGTAGATCAATAGAGAGCGGGGCTCTGTAAAAATGCTGCGAGGAGATTTATTGGGTTGGGTAGATAAAATATAGGAGATGGATGCATTAAGGGGCTTGGGATTGTAAAGTTTTTTTTTGAGAGCTAAGGAATGTAAATCTAGCTATGATGTATGAATTTGGTTTGCCATACTATGATGTTCTGTAATGGATCTAATGGATGTAATGAGGTTACCAACTTATTGGAATATGATCATTAATGATTCTGGTCCATACACATATATTATAGTTCTATTTCATGTATCTTTATGAAATGAGTATGAATCCTTATGCATTTTCCTTTCTATTTTGATTCAGTCCTATAATCTGTTAAGTATCTTTATGTCTAGAATGACTGCATTGGTCTAGAAGCCATTTTGAGCTCTATGATGATTACATGTCTCATTTCCATTCACTCTCCGTAAGTTCCTATCATAGATGATGTTTCCCCACTAAACTCACAAAAAGGAGAGACTCAGCACCTGCGTGTGCCTCGGGTGATGTTCTTTGGTGGGTGTAAAAATGACTACATCTTGGTTCCATTGATGGGACCTCTTTTAAAAGTTGTAGTGGGAAATAACACACATCATGATTTATGCAATGAGTGATGACAAAGTGTTTAACCTTGGAAGGTGTTAAAACATGGTTTAAGAGCACAGAGGATGAATTTTCTCAGAGATTCAACACTGGACATGAGTTTGATGCATGTAGATGGGTAGAAGAGAACCTCTACCATGATTTATATGAAACTTTTTTTGTTGCTTCCTAGTAGAGTTGTATTAATGGATCTCGGCATATGCATCTAGATCAAGTTGGTATTATAGATCATGCACGTGGACCTAAGAAGAGTACCAGAGGCTACAAGATGCAGATCTGATGTGGAATCGTGTTGTGGATCATTAGTGGAAAGGATTACGGGCTAGCTACACTCTAGAGTATGCTATTTCTACATGTTCTTGTCTGGAAGTCACTGAGTTTGAGTTTATGTGGGAGCCCAGAGGGTCATTTATATGTGATATTCCTTTAGAACTAAAGATCTTGATCATTACCTTGAGTTTAGAGGCATTTCCGATGGCATGATAAACCTTCATGAGCACTGGGAAAAGAATCTAGGGTGGAGGAAGATGACAGACATTGCGACTGAGAAAGAAAGGGAGGAGAGATGACTCAAGTTTAGTGAAGCACGTGAAAGGGAGATTTCTAGATAACATGAGGTTGCAAGTGTGATAGATATATGGAGGTAGATGTTGCAGGAAGGATTTGAGGTTCATACAGAGGATGTGGAACCTGAGTAGTCTGTGCTACCCCATCTTGGAAAGTGTGTAAGAGAGACCCCTTTGGCTTCTGATGAGAGTTCATCATGCAGGGAGAGAAGAGTCATTGACATGCATCTAAACCCACCTAGTGACCAAACCCTTGTGCTTGGCTTTCCAGATCAAGGGAGAAGTACCATTAACCTAGTTGGTATAGGTGAAAGTGACATATCTATGCCCAGGAGATACAATTTATTGTTTGGTACTTCTATGGCTACACATACCATTCCAGTGTTTGGGGGAGTTTTTGGGAAAAGTGCGGATACACAAGCCTTCAATCTCACATCAGGGAGTGGCACAGGACACACATCTAGTAGTGGCACAATCTCACCAATGATTGGCATGTAATTCAATGGGATGTTGGGGACCCTAGGCGTGACCACTTCAGGCCCATTACTTGCTGTAGGTGGAACCGGTGGGACTGGGGGCACAGGACCTAGTGGATTTAGTGGATCTAGAAGAGGAAATACTAGGGGAAGTCAAGGAACTGGGTCAGGAGGACAAGGGCCCCAACCACCTCCTCAAGTTTTCTTTCAGATGTATTTACATTTTGTAGATTACAGAGGTATTGAAGATGTTGTGAAGCATGTTCAAAAGTGTGAGTTTCTATGGCGTGTGAAGGGAATCACAACCCTAGAGTAGAAGGCCAGTCAATTTATAATGACATTGCAAGGGCACATGCATAGCTGGTATATTAAGTATGACCCCCATCATATGGTGGTAGATTACACTGCGTTGAAAAATACCTTCCTAGCAGAATTCCACATCCCTGAGTTTGAGAAAAAGAGTATCAATGCTCTCAAGGAATGCGTCATGCGTCAGAGAGTGTGCAGGTGTATGACGCATGGTTTAATACTCTCTTATCAAAGTTTTCCTATGATATTCACCCTTCACAGCATACTCAATGGTTTTTTGAAGGGTTGATAACACTGTTTAGAAGGGCATTATCTCATAAGAATTTCACAGAACCACGTGAGGCATTGGAAGTAGCTTCATGTGCTGAAGCTGTTGGGAGTGTTGACACTGGATAAGTAGTTGGAGAATTTGTCTATGAACTCAACCCATGAGATTCATAGTGGTATATGATGTGCAGTTTGTGAAGTAGAGGGGCATGTCAAGGATAGCTTCCCTAGGAAGTCAGTATGCATTATAGCAGTGGATTGTGAAATTTGTCATGGGGACCATGATGCAAGTAGGTGCCCTCTACTACAATGCACAATCTATAAAAATGTATCTTTTTATTGCAATATTTGTACATCCACATCGCATGAAACTAAAGAATGTATGTTGATTGACCAGATTCATGATGCTATTGATCTTAGTGTGTGCCAAACTAGCCTTGCAAATGGTTCTAAGGGCGATGATCACCGTTATGAGGAGCACGTAGATGGAGGCATACACAGAAGGGGATTTCGCAGAGGATTCCATGGTCATGGTAACCACAGAGGAAGGAGGAGTGAGTTCCCATGAGGAACATGTTATAATTATTTATCCAAAAAACATTATAAATGAGAGTGTCCAAACTTATTGTAGTGCTCATGGTGCGGGAAGAAGCACAAGTATGAGGAGTGCCCTGAGTTGTTTGAGCACATGAGTCAATAGCACCGGAAAGAGAAGGGCATTGCAATGGTAAGAATTAAGAAGGCTGACACACAATGGATTCCATGGGTGACACATGATGTAAGCTTGGAACCTGTTATGGTAACAACAAGAGTAGAGGCCACACACAAAGGAAATTCCAAGGTAGAAGAACTTGGTTTCAAAGGAAGAAGTGGTACATGGGAAGTACCCGGACCTTGCGCATCAAAAGGAGATATATCACGAAACCATGGAAATCATTCAAAGTTTACAAGGAGAAATATAGCGCCTAATTTAGAAGTCCAGGAGGGAGGAGCAAAGAAGGAAGGTCAAGGTGCCAAAGGATGACCTGGATGAGGTCAAGGAAGTATGTAAAATGCTAAGGCAAGAAAATATTATTCCCTTGCTAGGAGCATGGTTGAGAGAGAAGGTACCATGCACTGGAGAAGAGAGTGAAAGGCAGGTCTTGCATGTAAACCTTCCCCCTCACACCCCTGACTATGATAAGGAGATCACATTAAATGTAGTCGTGGATGGATGGCTCCTTAGTAATATCCTCATTGACACAGGTGCAGAGGTCAATGTTCTCACCTTGGATGCATGGCATCAGATGGGAAGACTTGCATTATAGCAATCTTTTAATGTGTTGTATATGGAAAAAATGAAGGAAATTACCATCAGTGTCTTAAAGGATGCAAATATCACTGTTATCCAAAATGTGCCCCTTGCTCATTTTGTGGCTAACTCCTCCCATTCTTCCCTCTCTTGTGCCTCAGTCACAAAATTTTTCTTTTAGGCACTCAAAACCTTCTGGAAATGACACCATTGGATAGAGCTCTTTCTTAGCTTTCTAGAAAGGTAAAGTTTTCCTCCTAACTCCATGTATTTTTGAAGTTATGGCTCGGCGGAGTTTTTTGGAAAAATTTTCCCCTGAAAGGCCCACGGCTAATGACATGCCGCCACGTGGCACCTAGAGTGGTGGAGTGTGGGGAAATTTTGGAAAATTTTCCAAATGACCAAAAAGGTGCAAAAATTCGAATTTTTGCCCGCCAACCTGATTTGGCCCTGTTTTGCCCTAAAACTTCAAATGGCCATATCTTTCGATCCAGAGCTCAGTTTTTCACGTTCTTTATATAAATGGAAAGCTGGTAAAATTCTCTACAATATTCTGGGGTCATTTTTGAATTTTGATGGAGTTTAGAGAGAGAAAATCAAGAAACACCTCTGGCACGTGGTCATGGACAGAAATGACGTTTCAACCACCGTTTTTAATGAAGAATGGCTTGCATTCTCTCCCAGCATGGTTAAAAATGTTAGGGAATGGGTCTGTCAGGGTACTGTTATCCCGTAAAATTGACAAGGGAAATTTTACCGATAACCATACGGAAAATTTTGTTTCGATCCCTTGTTAGGGATCCCATGCGTTCGAAACGTCGTAAAGTCCCTTCCCGGGAAATCTAGTTTTCGAACTTAGTAGTCTTTTTGAGCCTTTTTTGGCTGGGCGCATGGATTTGCCTTGTAACACCAAGTTTTGGTGCGCCCCCTTAAAAGCCTTTGGCGCATGGTTTTCCATGTTAACATGTCTTTCGGTGCGCCAAAGGGCGTATATAATCTATGTGTTACACCAAGTTTTGGTGCGCCAAAGGGCGCACATAACTTCATGTCGACAATGCATATGATGCGCCAAAGGCGTGCTCATTCTTCTGTTGTCGAATACTTCCGTGCGCCAAAGGGCGCACACTTTCCCCTGTCGACAGCAATTTTCATGCGCCATTTCAAAAGTGGTTGGCGCATTGATGACAAGTTTTTCTATAAATATTAGTGCGCGCCCAATGTCATTTTCATTCTTTTTTGTCAAGGCACGTGATTGCTCTGGATTTGTCAGCTCTGCTCTGTCGTTGTCATCACCCTGTGGACCCGCTCTCCAATTTTTGATATATATTCGAGGTAAGAGGTTCTCCCTCTTTTTCATTGCGTGCTTTCATGTGCTTGGTCTGTGTTCTTGGTCTGTGTTTTGGACTGCTAGTCAGCTTTTAAATGGATGTGTTTGAGCTAGTTTCCCCTGTCCTATCCTGTTTTCTTTTTTTTCCTCTTTTCCTCCTCTTCCTTCCTCTTTCCAGATCTACTGGAAGGGAGCTGTTTTGAAATGGCTTGGTCTACTGAAACCTTTTTGAGAAACCTTACTTGTCCAAGAAACTTTTGAAGTAGGAGAAAAGAAGAAAATATTTGAGCAGTTAGTGTAGTTCCATGGCGCACTGGCGCATTTTGTAGCAACAAAAATAGTTGCGCCCCTCAGCGCACTTACCCGCCATGTTACATGACCAAAACTTGCGCCAATGGCGCACCCTCTTGTCATGTTGCACCTAGAACTCATGCGCCCTCAATGGCGCGCCCTTTTTGCATGCTACAAGTCTAAATTCCGCGCTTCCTTAAAAATCCTTCGACGCACCCTTTATCCATGCTGCATAATGTTTTCATGCGCCAAAGGGCGCACCCAGCTTTCATGCAACACAAGCCTTATTTGCGCGAGTATAAAGTTAGAAAGGCGCGGGCACACCCTCCATTGCAGTAACATAATGTTGTGTAAAACCTTCATGCGCCGTGCCAAAGCCTTTGGCGCACCATTTGTTAATGTTACACAATCTTCCCATGCGCCAAAAGGCGCACCGAACCCCAATGTAACACGCATTTCCTGTGCGCCTTGCTATAAAATGTAACCTGCTTAATCCATGTGCCATGCGCCTTTGGCGCCAGTATAACCTCTGCCACATTCCTTTTCTGTACGCCTTATCTATTTGGCCTGCTAGTTGCATTTTCCTGCTCCCTGAGCCTTAAAATCTCTAACTCTTTCTTCTGCTAGCTTTCCAATGGAAGATCAAATGACTAATTCAACCTTTTTGGATTGGGTCTCACTTCTTCTTCGTGCAGATCAGCAACTGAGTTCGAAAGAACACATGTCTACGTCAAGCAAGAAACCCACCAAACCAAGAGGAAAAGCTAAGCTGACAGAAGAAGAGATGAAATACAAATATCAGAGGGTCAGGATGCCCGAATCACAGGCTGAGTGTAGTATGGATGTCAGAGACTCTGAATTGGGTCACATTGACATGGATGAGTTCTGGGTTAGGACTCAAAAAGTTACAAGAAGTCCATGGATGGACAAGTTAATAGGCAGTGCCCTGCACTTCGCCGGAGGAATCCCCGTCAGCACTGTAAACAACGAATTCATGATGGTGATTGCGCAATGTTACAACAAGGACACAAGATGTGTCGAGAATAGTAAGGGCGAGGCAGTCATAAACCTCACTGCCCGTCACTTTGAGTTGATACTTGGCATCCCTCATCACTGGAACTACGTGGCTATTAGCCAACGAGAATGCATCAAGGCCTGGGAAGACAACGAAGACCAGTGCATGTAATTGATGAATGAGGTCTACCTAAAGAATAAGAAGGTGGTGACCCGGTGGCCTCAGACTATCCACCGAAGTGATTTCTCAAAGGAACTCAGTGATACTATCACTTTCCTGAGCAGAGTCTTCGGGATTTTAGATGCCCACTATTTCCATAAGTGGATGCTGTGGTACCTGGAGATAATGAATAAGAATTTTCCTGATAAGTGCTTTTGCTGGGGTGAAATAATCAGCAGCACCATCTCTGAGTAGCTACAACAGTTCGCCACAACAGGAGTGTTCCATATGAACTCCTATGTAGTCTATGCTGCAGCATCAGCAAGGGATTATCCAGGGCTGAACCGAAGTGGAGTATGGCCTCAGGCCAAGATATTTGATTACTATCCAGAGCTAAGGCTGGAGAATAACATCCAACATTTCGCAAAAGTTAACGATGCATTCTTCTATCATGTCATCTGCCTACTGAGGCCAAACATGACTCATAGCCGAACGACCAAGAACATAGTGGCAGTCACAGAGAAATGGGGGGCCCTGTTCACCCAATTTCCCACGTTCACCTATCTAAGGGCTGCCAACTTTTTGGGAGAGCCAACCAGGCTACCAAGGTATGCTGGGCCTAAGCTGATTCTACTAGAACTGTCAAGACAGCTGGTCACATACCATGAGAAGTGCCTCAAAAGAAAGAAGGGTGGAACTCCTTTCCCCCTCAAAGTGGGCCGATACACATGCTCCACACACCATAAGGTGAAGGAAATGTTCGCAGAGCTGGAGCTACTCAACTTGAAGCATGAATTCCCAGCCAGGCCTACCTTCGACCCAAGAAGCTCCCTGCCGAAAGCAAAGCTCGATCCGATCCATGTCCCTCAAATTGAGGATATTTACATTGACGTTCTCCATGAGGTGGAACTCAGAAGAAAGGATCATTCGCGCTTAGCATTGGAGGAAATCATCCAATACGGAGTGGCCATTATCCCCGAAGGCTTCCAGACTACGGAAGATGAAGTAGATAAGGTGTATAATGACACAGATGGGGATAATTGGCCCTTCCCGGCCATTGACAGGAATAAGTCTCCTCAAAAAATTGAGGAGAGGGTCAAGGAGACTATGCGAAGAATAGAGCATTGGTGCCGCATGAATGGACTAATCTACCTCGGGGTAGATTTCACAACTTCCCCTTTGGGCAACGCACCTCCAAGGTCAAAGAAGCAGCTGAAAGGCAAAGGTGCAGAAGGTGAACCTAGCACCATTCAGGAGGAAGCTCCTGAAAGTCCTCTTCCCTCAGAGCCAGAACAAGTCATAACTCTTGATGAGGAATTGACAGAGGATAGTCCTATACGCCCATCCACCCAGGATGTCGGCATCGCTACAACTTCAGAGGTCCCTTCTATCCCTTCTTCTTCTCTTCCTTCCCCTCCTCGAGTGACTCAAACGACCATCCCTTTGGTCGTGTCCTCTGCCCCTTCTTCTACCCTTTCCCCTGCTTCTTCATCTATCTTCTCCTCCCTCGCTGATTTGTCTTCCTCTATTTCTTCCCTCATCTCCGAGCTCCCTTCCCTTCCTGTGTCTTCTGCAGTTGCGGTTCCCCTTCCTCTCGTGGACATTTCTTTAGCTATTCTTTCCATGCCGCCGCCGCGTGTCTCCACGTTTTTCCCCTCTTCTACCGTTGCTGCCTCCCCCTCTATCTCTGGTCCTTCTTCTATAGGACTAGCTTGGATCTCTCAGCAGCTGAGCCAATAAAAGAGGAAAGTCCCCATCGCTCTGATGGACTTTTCGGTCATTCCGGCTAAAGGAGCAAAGAAGCACAAGCCGGTTACACGCTTCTCAAAGAGCGCTGCAGGTGAGAGAGTCATGGAAATAGCGTACCCCAACCCCCTCAAAGAGAAAGAAGATCTGTCTCCGACAGATTTCACTGTGACCCAAGTCACAATGGGGACATCCTCAGAAAGTCTCCAGGGAGAAGCTCTTTCCGCAGTTGATGCACTCTGCAAAAAGCTTCAGGAAACGAAAGAGGAGAAAAGGCTACTGAAGGAGCAGAACAAGTACCTGCTTCAAGCCTTACAGAAGATGGGGAGTGCATCTCCCACAACTACCGCCGAGACTCCTGAGCTGCTCAGTCAGGAGAAGATCAATGAGTATTCAAAGATCGGCGAGTAGGGTATGGCTGTTTCTGCTTGGAGGAGCCAGATCCTCAAGGATAGTGAAAGAGTAATCGCCGAGTATATCAGTTTATACTTAAACATCGAGAAAGCGAATAAGGAACTCCAAGCATTAGCAGGTCCGATATCAGAAGAGTTAGAACATGCTAGACTCCAGCACGAGACCTTCCAACAAATGTTCGACTGTTCAGTCGAAGATCTGGTCAAGTTCGGAGTCTTCGGTCATCCAAGGGCCCTCAACAAAACTATGTCCACTCTGGACTATCAGATAGATCAGCTGGAATTTGTTTTAGAAAAAATAGACAAGGTAAAGGAAGAGGCCCTGGATGCAATGCACCAAATGGAGAAAATTGTCCTCGCCATGACTCTAGGGTTGCTCACTCCTTCCCTTACCTTGAGATCAGCTGATGACACTATCCGGATCTTCAAGGAGATAGCTTCTCAAGGGACAGGGCCAGAGGTTACATTCGACACTGAATCTATCAACAACCTACTGGCCTGTAGGGACTTCATCAGGTTCCTTATCGAGGTGGAGAAAGATTATTCCAAACTCCCAGAAAAGCTCATAGACGAGTGGGAGACTTGCGAAGCAATCAGTGAACGGCACAAGGATCCATCACAGGATCAATTTGGGCCAATGATCAGCAAGTTTTTGGAATACCGTGCTCAGTTCCACATATCATCACCTGAGCAGCATCAGAAACAGGCAACCCCTTTTCGGCCGCAGGATGATGATGATGAGTAGCTTCTTCTTCTTCTTCTTCTTCTCTCTATTCTCCGACTTTCTTTTCGAAATGTCTAAAATGTGTTGGTAGAAATGATGACATCATCCATGTTGCATCATGGGATGATGTCATCCACCAAGTTGTCAAAGTCAACATGACTTTTAGATATTTTGTAAATATCTTTGTAAATAAGTGGTTGGCTCCATTTTGCCTTCTCTCTCCCTCATTTTATATAAATATGAGAATACTTGTTGTATTCAGGGTGAACATTTTTTAGATAGAAATAGAAGTGAGGAGAGAAAGACTTTGAGCTTTCTTGTAACAGAAAAGAACAAGTAATACAATTATTCAGACTTTGTGCTCAATAGCTGTGTTATACATTAGATCTTTCTTACGTTAGATCTGTATGTGTTTAATCTGTTGGATTCATATCTACTTTTCCGTCATTTGTTTATCAGTATTGCTTTGTTTATTTATGCAAGTAGGTTTGGATCTGTTTACTACCAAACTAAAAACATAAATCTTCTGACCTTTCTGCTTTGGAATTCATTTCTTTTCTCCCTTCGGATCTGTTCTTTCTCTTCTCCCTCTTTCATTCCTTTCTTTTCGCAGCCTGGAACACTCTACTGGGATGAGATCCCAACCCCCGGAGGCAGAATCTGTGAGACTTGCATAGGTTCCTGCTAGTAGAAATAACAATAAACCAGTTTCACTTTGCTGTCTCAAAGAGGGGCTAAGCCCTGCAACACTGTTGGCTCGTCTATCCATAGATCTGTCCGCGCGACAGATTTTTCGGACCAACAGGTACCCATGCTATTTTGATGGAATTTTGGTCAATGGTTGAACCCCTTGCACATTTTCCCACGTTTCTCTCTCTTGGGGTCGTAGTTTGCACTGTAAAAGCCAGAATGAGTTCATTTTGCAAGGGAGAGACACTTTTTCAGCTCTGCAACTTCCTTTTTCTTCCTCCTTGGTAGAATTTGTGAAAAAAATTTACCTTTCCATGTAATGCAGCACCTTTTCTTACCTCTAGATCACTGTAATGTACTGTATTGGATCTGAGATGTTGATATATGTTCTGTGATTAAAATCCCTCAATCCTTTCATATATCTATCATTGCTTTCTTGATCTTTCATTACATTTTGAGCATTTGTGCATGTTTTGTGCTGTGTTTCCTTCTGGATTGTGTATTTCATGCAACATCAGGTGTATACAACTCCTTTGGTGCATCACTTATTAGCATTAGTTTCTTTCTTTTTTGCATTCTCTATCTCTGTCTCCTTAGAATTTAGAGTAGATTTAGGAGTTTAAACCTCTGCAATTGTACAAGTGAATTAGCTGATCAGAGGAGTTGAGGAACCAACCTCTAATCTGGAGATTCCTCTTCTATTTTGCAAGTCCCACACTTGGGAAGAGGATTCAATGTTGTACAATCACACTAGATGCTAGTATGATCAAACTAGAAATTTTATCAACATCCAGGGGGTGATGCTGATTTGTAACAACAGTTTTGGCACGCCTGGTGGGACCTTAGAGGTTTTCCACTTTATCTTTGACAGGTTGGTGTGTTCCTATTAAAGATTCAGCCTTTTGGAGGCACTTTCAAAAGCACATCTGGTGACTCCCTCTGGTAAACAACTCATTCTCTAAGTTGCAGACCTATTTTCTATTCATTTCCATCCATTCTTCTTTCCATCATTTTCATTCTTTTCCATTCCATGAAGTTGTGCAATCATGACTTCATTTCCATCATGGAATTCACATTTACAACAGTAGTATATCACACCTCCAACATGTTTTACAAATCCTCCAAATCAGCATATCTACCCATATGAGCAGCAGTGCCAAAGTCAGTTTGGATATGAAGCATGTCAAGCACAAGGGTATGCTGGTTGTGAGGGCAGTCGAGAAGAAAATGTAGATCTGCTGGAACAAATCCAAAAGATGGAGGTAAACATGGTGCAATCCAGGGCTCAAGCACAAATGAAAGCTTTCAGAATTGGTTGCAGGACTCCTTGTCCATGGGAGGCCCTTTTCCAAGACACTTCACCCCTTAGGAGAAGCTGGACTTCATGATGAAGATGCTCCCCCAACTTGCACAATGGACAGTAGAAATAGAGGCCTATACACTTGGTGTTGAACAACCTTGTCAATGGTTAAGTTCTACACCATCCATGGTTTTTCTCTTCCCATTACTCAAGTAGCATCATCTCATTTGGAATTTCAAATTCTAAATCCAGTCAATGCTTCCCCAGGAGTTAATTCCATTCCTCCATTCCCTTGTCTTCCACCACATCTCAATTCTTCCTTCCCCTTTCCTTCCAAACAGTCATCCCCTCCACAAAATCTAACAAAAATACCCTCTTATCCAAAGAAACAAGAGTTTCTACCTCCTCCACCACCACAAAAAATTGCAAAATCAATTGAGTTACAATCCACTTCTCCTCTTGCATTCCCAAATCCATGTTGGGAGGATAAAAAACAGAATTCTAGTCAAGGAAAACAACAGTAAAAAGAAAAGCCAAACAAGGATGAAGAAATTTGAAGTCTCAAGAGTTGGGATCTTAAATTTGGGATGAAAAATATCCCATTGATGGTTAAGCCTTTAGAAGAGATTGGAGTTGGAAAACAAGTGGTGGTTAGGACTGAATTTGCTGCAGCAGGAGAAGAGCAAAAAGAAGAAGCATATCAACAATCAATTTGCTCAGAAAGTAGTGTCCATGTTAGCATTCTATTTGAAGAGAATGCTGATTCAATTCAAGTTAAACAATCAGCCATGGAGGGAGAAAGCTTTGAAGAAGATCCTATAGTCCCAACTTGTCCTCTAGAGTAGCAGATCAAAGAGTTTGACTTAACGAACTTTGTGCTAGAGGAAGAGTTCTATCATCTGTCATACCTCTCCAATCCAAATGTAGAACAACTAAAAGAGGTATTGAATTTTCCTTCACCTGATACCATGATGATTTGGGTGGAAGACCAGCTTCTTGTTGATTTTCCATTCATCCAATCAGCCATGTTCAATGCCAAATCAGTTGCATGGTTGCCAATTTTGAAGAAAGGAAGCTATTTTGCACAACCAGTTGCAAGGTTTGTTTAGCTTACCTTTGCTTCTAGTTAGAATAGAGTAGTTAGGTTTTCTTTCAGTAAAAGAAGTGCTTGTGCACACTCTACATGTTCCATTTGGAGCATGTATGATTTTCAGTTTTGTAAATAGTTTGGTGCTGCTGGTTTTGCTCTTGCACAACTATTTTAAGTGGCATTTTGGTGAGAACAACTCTAAGTTCAATGGGTTTCAAGTGGCTCAGAGGGAAATTTTAAATATATCAGGTTGGTTTCAGGTTATTTCTTATGCCTCCATACCCAATGGATTGCTAAAAGGCAACTGGTAACTTCATCCAGCAGGCAGATGACCCCTCTGAGTCACCAAAATTGTTATCCAAAATGTGCCCCCTGCTCATTTTGTGGCTAACTCCTCCCATTCTTTCCTCTCTTGTGCCTCAGTCACAAAATTTTTCTTTTTAGGCACTCAAAACCTTTTGGAAATGACACCATTGGATAGATCTCTTTCTCATCTTTCCAGAAAGGTAAAGTTTTCCTCCTAACTCCATGTATTTTTGAAGATATGGCTCGACGGACTTTTTTTGGAAAAAATTTCCCCTGAAAGGCCCATGGCCAATGAGATGCTGCCACGTGGCACCTAGAGTGGTGGAGCGTGGAGAAATTTTGGAAAATTTTCCAAATGACCAAAAAGGTGTAAAAATCCAAATTTTTGCCCGCCAATCCGATTTGGCCCTGTTTTGCCCTAAAATTTCAAATGGCCATATCTTTCGATCCAGAGCTCGATTTTTTGTGTTCTTTATATCAATGGAAAGCTGGTAAAATTATCTACAAGATTCCATGGTCATTTGTTAATTTTGGTGGATTTTGGAGAGAGAAAATAAAGAAAATCCTCTGGCACGTGGTCATGGACAGAAATGACGTTTCAACCACTGTTTTTAATGAAGAATGGCTCGCATTCTCTCCCAGCATGGTTAAAAATGTCAGGGAATGGGTCTGTCAGGGTTCCCATGCTATTTTGATGGAATTTTGGTCAATGGTTGAACCCCTTGCATGTTTTCCCATGTTTCTCTCTCCTGGGGTCGTGGTTTGCATTGTAAAAGCTAGAATGAGTTCATTTTGCAAGGGAGAGACACTTTTTCAGCTCTGCAACTTCCTTTTTCTTCCTCCTTGGCAGAATTTGTGAAATTTTTTTACCTTTCCATGTAATGCAGCACCTTTTCTTGCCTCTGGATCATTGTAATGTACTGTATTGGATCTTAGATGTTGATATATGTTCTGTGATTAAAATCCCTCAATCCTTTCATATATCTACCATTGCTTTCTTGATCTTTCATTACATTTTGAGCATTTGTGCATGTTTTGTGCTATGTTTCCTTGTGGATTGTGTATTTCATGTAGCATCAGGTGTCTACAACTCCTTTGGTGCATCACCTATTAGCATTAGTTTCTTTCTTTTTTGCATTCTCTATCTCTGTCTCCTTGGAATTTAGAGTAGATTTAGGAGTTTAAACCTCTGCAATTGTACAAGTGAATTAGCTGATTAGAGGAGTTGAGGAACTAGCCTCTAATCTGGATATTCCTCTTCCATTTTACAAGTCACACACTTGGGAAGAGGATTCAATGTTGTGCAATCACACTAGAAGCTAGTATGATCAAACTAGAAATCTGATCAACATCCAAGGGGTGCTGCTGATTTGCAACAACAGTCACCATTCAAGGGGCTAAGTTTACTAGGGACTTCAAAGTCTTGGTGCTCGCTGAGGCAGATGATTTCCCAACATTACTTGAGCGCCCATGGTGCTATAAGAATAATGTGGATCTTTGGTTCAACAAGGGATACATAAGCTTTGAAAATGAGGAGGAATGGGTCATCATACCCCTAGCTAATGTAAAATAAACACCCTATACTGAACCCCTGGGAGAAGAGGTCTTGGATAGAATATATGTGTGCTTAATCAGGGATCTAGAGATAATCCATCACACATAAGGAGTTATCCAGTTTGAGGATGCCTAGTTTGTGAGTGATACCACAAGCATGGCGTGTGACAATTGGGCACATGGGACCTATGAGTTGATCATATGACATTTAAGAGGATCAGTAACCAAGGTGATAAAGGAATGTATAGTACGGTGCCTGGGAGGAAGAAAAATACCAAGTTACTCAAGAGGGGATAATCTAGAAGATTTCTTGTGAGAAATGGATGCCTATTAGAGAAATGAAAAGGAAAGAAGAGAAATGCTTAATTACAACCTACTCAGAACTGCTATGCAGTGGTGGGAAACACATCGAGATAACCTCTTAGAATGGTGTGAGGTAAGAATTTCCTTCTCTGTAAGGTTTTGTAGGAGCAATGTGCCCATGGCTATAGAAGACTACCATGGTAAAGAGACCGCTTCCTTCCATATCCAAGCACGTGAGACATCCTATATGGGAAGCATAGAATAATTTCCACCTTCATTATGGGTTCCCAAGTTATACTCCACCTTGCAAGGTTATGTGCATGCATGGTACATTCACGCTAAGACACACCGCTAGACAGGGAAATGGAAAGAGTTAGTGGCTGACCTCATTCAAACATTCGAGTATCGGAGTAAAAAACCCTTGGTGGATAAGGCATTATAGGTTGTCAAACACCTTACCATTAGGGATAGTGCCATGGTAGAAGATAGGCTACTGGACTTGCTAGGTGAACCTATCTTGGAGGCGGGCTTTGAGGAGGCATAACTAGAAGAGGTCCAACTTGAGCGCACGTGTGTGTAAAAATAAAAGGGAAATATGGTATATATAATTGATGGAGAAGAGGTGGAAAAATTGGATGTTGACCATTTTTTAGGAACATGTGAGGTGTTAGACAATGCTAATGAATGGGCATGTGCCTATCATGAACCTTTAAAGACAAATAAGGTTAACATCGGCTCAGAAGAAGAGCCTAAAGAGGCTATCATCGGAGACTATTGGTCAAAGAGGGAAGTCTCCAAGATCATTGATCTTTTATGTGATTTTTAGGATTTATTCATGCGTGGGTATCATGAACTCAAAGGCATTCACCATTCCTTGGGGGAAATGAGAATTAAGTTGAAGGAGGGTGCGTACTTGGTTCGGAAGAGACCATACCGAATGAATCCTAACCTGCACGTGAAGGACAAGGAAGAAATAAATAAGATGATAGTGTCAGACATCATTGAAGCTATTGAAGAGTCAGAATGGATAAGTCCAATGGTAATTAGCATCAAGAAGGATGGAAGGATAAGAATCTATGTTGATTACAGGGACCTGAATGTAGTGTGTGTCATTGATCCTTTCCCAACCCCATTCACAGAAGATATCTTAGAGGGAGTGGCAGGACGTGAGGTCTACTCTTTCACGGATGGATTCTCGAGTTATCACTAGGTAAGGATCATGAAGGAGGACCAGAGGAAGATGAATTTCACCACTAAGTTGGGAAGTTTTGCCTATACGGTCATGCCTTTTTGGTTGAAGAATGTCCGTGCTATGTTCTCGTGCATTGTGGTGTAAGCTTTTGAGGATTTCATCCATAAATTTCTTCAAGTCTACCTAGATGATTGGACAATATATGGGTTAGTGAAGGACCATTGTGAGAAATTAAGGTTGATGTTTGAGAGGTGTTGTTAGTTGAGGATATCCCTCAACATTAAGAAATGTGCTTTTTCTACCCCGTTTGGAACATTACTAGGGCAGATCATATGTAAGGAGGGCCTACTAGTAGATCCCAGAAAAGTTGCAGTAATTGTGGGATTGAGGGACCCTACTAGTCAAAGAGTAGTGTGTGGATTTCTTGGGAATACGGGGTAATATAGGAAGTTTATCAAGGGATATGCCAAGATTGTTGTGCCTTTAGAAGAGTTGCTTAGACATAAAAGTTCCTTTCATTAGGGAGAGGCGTAGCGTAAGGAATTCAACACTTTGAAGGATAGGCTTATTACTGCACCCATCCTATGTTTCCCTTCTTGAGATAAGCCTTTCCATGTTCATGTGGATGCCTCAAACTACCATTGGAGTATTACTTGCACAACCTGGTGAAGGGATTGTTGATCATCCTTTATGCTTTGCAAGCAAGAAGTTAACACCAGCCGAGTAGAATTATACTATAATTGAGCATGATGCATTGTCAATGATCTATGTGCTTCACAAGTTTAGACATTATTTTTTGGAAATCCCTTTTTTATTTTACACTAACCATATGGCATTAAAATATTTAGTGAACAAGCCCGTTCTACAAGGGCACATATGTCGGTGGGTACTATTATTCCAAGAAGTCGAGTTCACAGTAATTGTTAAACCAAGTAAAAGTAATTCTGGACCTGATCATTTGTCTAGAATTGATTTAGGAGAGGACTTGTAGAGCATTAAAGATAATATGCCAGATGTGTAATTGCTTAAGTTGCGGCATGCACCCTTAGATTTGGAAGATATTGTAGTATTTCTCAAGACAGATGTAGCACCAAAAGGGATGAAGGTATTAGATAAAAAGTGGTTAGTTATATGCTACGTGCCCTACATGTTGATTAGTGGGGATTTATACAAATTAGGACATGATGAGATTCTATTCTGGTGTGTGTTGGAACATGAGTGCCTAGCCATAATAGAAGAGGCACACAAAGGTAGTGCAGGAGGACACTATGCAGGCGATGCCACTGCACGTAAGATATTAATGGCTAGATTATGGTGGGAGACCGCATATCAAGACTACAAGGAATATTATAAGGAATGTGACCACTGTCAATGCATTGGCAAACTAAGGCAAAGAGATGAAATGCCTTTACGTCCTATTCCCAGTGCTGAGCCATTTTAAAAATGGGCTATAGACTTTGTAGACCCTATTGCACTGGTTACGCGTAGGAATGGATTACGATATATAATCACTTGCATAGATTACTTGATAAGGTGGGTAGAAGCAACACCTACTAAGGATTGTACAGTATCTACCGCAGCAAGATTCCTATGGGAAAATATTATTTCAAGGTATGGATGCCCTTTGAGTTTGACTAGTGACAGGGGTACACATTTCTTGAATGAGACAGTAAGGATTTTGTTAGCAGAATTCATGGTGGCTCATCACAAGACTACCCCTTACCATCCACAAGCAAATGGAACCACGAAGGCATTTAAGAAAATACTAAGTCATACCCTAACAAAAATTTATGATGTTGGTAGACAAGATTGGGATGAAAAAGTATCATCCATTCTTTTGGCATATAAGACAACCTACAAGAGGTTAAATAAGGCCACACCATATCAATTAGTGTTTAGTATGGAGGATGTCTTACTAGTTGAATTCATGTTACCTTCTCTACATATAATGGGCACAGGAGGATGGGTAGATGAATGAGTGCTGGAAGAAAGAATTAACAAGTTAATACAATTGGATGAAATATGATCACTCGCCAGGTGGAGCTAGAAGAATGAAAAAAAATAAATGGCATGACACAATTGTCACAATAAGAACAAGAAGTTTGAGGTTGGGAAAATGGTCTTACTATATGGTTCAAAGTTTTTGCACCATCCTGGGAAGTTGAAGGTGCATTGGTTAGGTCCTTACATCATCTAGTACATTCTTGACTCAGGTGCATAGCACTAGATGGGACGAGATTACTAGGAAACTTCAATGGGAATAGGCTAAAGCCTTATTATAAATAAGTCTTCTTGGTGTTTATAAATAAGGCAGTATTTCTAGATAGTTTAGGATTTCCTTTAATGCATTTTTTCTTTTCTTTTGTTTCCCTTTCTTTTTGTTATTTTGTGTTTGGCCTTGGGTGCTGGTAACCTCATTAATTTTTGAAGGTTGTGAATGTGTAGAGGACTACACATTGTTTTAGTGTGGGGTGGGGTGAGGAGGAAGAAATTACAAAGTGTGAAGTGCCAGGAAGGATTGCGTTGGAAAGCCCAGTTGGATGGCCCTGGGAAAGGAAGTGCATGGAAGGAAAGGTGAAAAAGGATGGTTAGTGTCAGGGTAAGGATACATTGTGGATCCACATTCAAGATAGGAAGAAGTGAAAAAGAAACATGAGGTAGGTGAAAGCAAAAAATCATGACGGAAGTACCTTCAACATTGGTAACACGCGTGCAAGAGTCTCATGTCAAGATGGATTGGTTACATGCTAGAAGGTTGGGTAATTGTCCGCATAAGGTTGGGCACATGAGTTAAGGTGCTAAAGTCAGGTTTTTCTAAAAAATCTGCATTAAGTGTTCAAGTACAGTGGTAGGTGAGGTAGCATTTAATGTTAAAAAGTGGGAAAAACTATAAATAGAAGGTCAAACATTTCATTATTTACATTACAAATACAAAGAAGGAAGATATTTTGTGAACTAGGGTTTCCAAAGTTGATTTGTGTGAAGAAAAAATTGGGAAAATTTAACCGCGAGTGACTAGTTTGGATCTGCAAACCAAGAGGGAAGTAGTTCACGAGCGTAGAGAGAGTTGTAGAGAAGCGTCATCTTGTGAAAGGGATAATTCAGTGAGGGTTTGGCAGCTAGGGAACGGGTTGAAAAGGATCTTATTCACAAGTTTGAGATCTAAGCTTGGAAAGGGTAGAGAAGCAGAGCAAGAGAAGTTGAAGTGCAAAGATACTCTACACAATGACACCCAAGAAACCAGTTGTAACACCTAAGAAGGGAAAAGGCAAGGGTAAGGGAAAACAATAAGAAACTACCGCAAGTACCAATGAAGAATGGTATGTAGAAATGTAGTAACCAGATGGGGTTTTGATTGGAAAGGAGTGGGAATCCCATTTAAGGAACATGACAGTAAGTGATTATAACCATCGCAAAAATGTGACTGATAAATAAATGGCACTTGAGTTAGCGCACTTGAAAAACAAGAGGACACTAGAAGGGTTACCCATTTATAGCGACAAAGTAAAAGTGAAGTTGGAGAAGGTGAGATGTTTACAACTCTATGAGTTGCCCTAATTTGGGAACCCTAAGTGCCTCTATCAGTGGTTGATGTCACGCGTACATGAAGACCACTTTCACTTCATGGGGCACAAGATGCGCATAACTCCTAAGCTGATTTCAAAATTTACAAGTCTCATCTATGAAGGAGAAAGTATAGAGGATGACCTATGTGACAAAGAAGCCATCAAAGAAACTGTTGCTGCATATGCATATAAGAAAGGGTAAAGGTACTTTGATATTACGGATATCCAAGACCCAGTGATGAGAATGGATGCACACCTGGTAACCAAACTTAATGACGAAGAGAGATGGACACAAGTAAACAAGTCATGGCTCAATGTTTACAAAAGGATATCAAAAGGCACCATCTATAACTTGTCCACGTATATCATGGATGAGATCATTAGAAGTGTGTAGGAAGGTGACAAGATACTTTTTGGCAATGTCCTCTTAACTATTGTGTTTTTAGATATCAGAGTGCTAGATGCGGCAGATATGTTCATTTGGGAGTACCCAGAGGAAGACCCCTTGCCCACAAAGAGATTCCAAAAATACACTTGTGATAACATGACATCCGTTCACAAGGCACGTCTTGAGAAGTGGTATATGCACTTGAGGAATGTGTTTAGGGTAGAGTGGAGGATCCCAGAACATCTTCTAGTGCTCATAGAGGGAGAAGCTATATTCATAGTATACTAACACTTTTGCATTGGTAGATTGAGTTGGTTGATGAAAACATGAGCCCATGGTGTAAACTTCCATTTTCCTTCACCCCTCAGTACTTCCAGGTGGGAGTAAATAGATTCAAGGAATCTAAGAAGCTAAAGTTTGACCTTGGAAATATGGATCGGGACCATAGGGAGATGTGCAGGATGTTGGTCTACCCCAAAAAGCATGCGTACATGGAAAAGTACATATCGAATGAAGTTCATATGATGAAACCTATGAATCTACCTATTGCATAGAGGTCCGTGGCACGTGTATACCTTCGCATAAGGCCCAAGTTTGAGAAGGGTGCTTGTCTTGAAAATGAGATATCTATACCTGAAGACCCAACAGGTAGAAAGAAGACCATGCCCAAGAAAAAGGAGACATAAGAGATAAAGAAAAAGGCACCAAGTGTCCAAGGTACCAAATTGGTGGGTGCTTTGGGAACAAGTGCTAGAACAAGTATTTACTCGGGTAGGAAAAAGTCTCCAGTCAAGGAAAAGACACCAGAACCAAAAAATCTCATAACTAAGGAGTCATCACAGAGAGAAGAAGCAAAATCTCCTATACTGGAATCCCCAGTTAGGAAGAAATAAAAGGTAATGGAGGAGGTGGATTCAGAGGACACAAAGAACTTGGATAATTATAGGGGTAAGAGGGATGATGATGAATAATATGAACTAGAAGGAGACCAAGAACCACTTATTTTTAGTGTTCTCAATTCGGGAGAAGAAGACGAAGAGGAGAAGAATGACTATCACTTTGTGTGAAGGAAGGGAAGCCAAGAGGAGGAGGGTGCTTAGGACATGGGAGGATGTGAAGAGGTTAGCAAGAAGAATTAGAGGACTCCAAGTCTCACTAAGGATGAAGCAAACAAAGCAGTAGAGAAAGAAGTGGAAAAGATCATTGAGACCTTAGTGGTGGAAGAGTTGGAGCACAATGCTGAGTTGATAATGAATGAAGAAAAAGAAGGAAGTGTAGTAAAATATCATGGCAGTGCAGGAGGCCTCAATCTGATGGTAACTATTCCCAAGGACACATGCATAGGAGGAAGGTGCATAGAGAGCCAAGGGACAAAGATCATCTATATTGATGATCCAAACAAGGTGTTGCGTGCATGCTTCCAAAGCATAGTACTAATAGATCAAATCTTGGAAATGAATTCATTTGATGAAGAAGGTGCATACCCTCGAATGAGGAAAATTATTTCTTGGGAAATTGAGTCCCACATCGATGAGCCAAAATTTGAAGTAAGCCAAGGGGAAATAATAACAGTAGATCTAGGGTTACACAAGGATAGGATGGTGGGATTTGAAGATATGGGAAGTTGTAAACACATAAATCAAATAGATGACAAGACAAATGAAAGAATAGAAAGTAGCTAATTGATGGCTTGATGACGACCAGACAAGATTGATGGAAACAAGGACATATATAGAGCTAAATTGATGCGAATGGATAAAATGACAGTCTGTAGATGATGATAGATATGGGTGAAAGCAAGACCAAGATTCTCTAATGATGAAAAAAACATGTAAAGGATAATGATGATGGTTGGAAGGATGGAGATAGTAGATCTAAGCATTATAGATGGAAAGAGCACTTCAAATCTCCAAGGATGGCACAAGATCTGTCAAGAATGGATTCCAAGATTAGTGATAGTAGCTATAGCCAGATACACACGGGAACCAAAGTCCCTCTACTGTAAGAGAGTCGAGAGTCTTCATAGTTGCATCCTAAGAAAATGAGGGGTTAAGACGGATTTGTAGGGTCGACGGTGACCCGAATGGGTCACTACCAATCACCCTGGGGCAAAGTCTATCCATGTCTGGGTAGATGGAGAAAGTTTGTCTTGGACTCAAGAGGATGAGGCCCTGGAAATGGAGGTAGGATTAGGGTTTTAAGGTTTGTTAGGACGGATATCAGGGTTCCCATAGACAGGAATAAGAGGGTGGGTTTACATGCATTTATAGTTAGAAGAAAACATTAAATCCGCAGGAGAAGCTATAAGACTGAGAGGTAAAATTCATTAAATCGTAAGTGTTTCACCTAATTCTGGAGCATGTTTATTTGAAAATTGACGAAACAAATAAGGGTAGAATGGGCATAGGAGGAATACCTATTAGAAATGATGGTTGATAGGTCGTTGCATGCGCGTATGACTTCTAAATCCACAACTGATCGTGAGAGCTTCCTTTTTTAATGGGAGGAACTACCTAAAATGGAACAACAAGGACCACCCAAATAGAAAGTTAAACAATATGTGCAGTGAATTGCTTAGTGTGTGCTGGATCCAGGAAGTGTGATACTTCCTAGATGACTGTCAGTCCACTATTTAAAACAATTTAATGCTGGTAATAAAGTAAATCCTATTGTAATTAAAATTATTTAGGTATCTCATTCAAAACACAATAAGAAAGATCTAATCTAACAGACTAGGTTAAAATAAGATCCGAAGGTCAAGTAACTAGCTCTGGGTCTCTGTCAGGTCTAACAGGTATTGGTCTTAGGGTCAAGTTCTGAGCCAAGTGATTAAGGGTGATTGGGTAACAATAGGTGGGTAGGTCACTGTTCTGGGTTGTATTAGTTAAATACATAGAGACCGACATTGGAATGGTATGACCGGTGTAAGTTTAGGTGAACCGATGCAATAGTTGTGGGATAACTAGCGTCGCTATGGTTACGGGGTATAAGAATACTCAGGAGTGTCCCAAAACTTGGTTAGCTGATAGATCTGAGGCTTATGATTGCACAAATGGACCAGGGCTAGTCGACAAGGTTTGAGGTGATCTTAGATATGCACAGGGATGATTATGATCCAGATAAGGGTAGTTCAATGGTGTGGGATGATGGAGGGGTCTAGTATTGAAGGAGGTCAGATGGGTGGCTAGGAGAATGGAAATGGGAGTAGAAACTAATAACAATGATTAAATGAATGAACCGGAGGATTAATGGACATGTTCTACGTTAACTTGGAATCTAGTTACTGGACGTCTGTGAGTGAGGAATGAAGGTGTCTGATAAGAGGTTGAATTCTGAAGAGGATCACCAAATGTTGAAGGAGTTCTTGTATGTGGATGCATGATGCTCTCCTTCAGATGTTCTTGTATTGGATCAAATGGATGTGCTGGGTGATTCTTGGATGAATGGCTATGGGCACTGTGATGTGCAAGAGAAAATGCTTGATCTCCTTCCTTACAGCTATGTGTGTCCTCATGGAAACTTGTTCTCAAAAGATGTGATATCTCTCAGGAATCTGTTAACCTTTTTCCAACCTTGAAAATAAGGTTGTTTTGGGGATTAAAAGGTGACCGACGATGGTTCTAGCTTAACCAGTGGCGGTTAAGGGCAACCGGTGTCGGTTAGGGTGAGATTTCCTAGGTTTACTAAACTAGGCAGATCCCCTTGATTTTATGGGATCTCGTTCACTTAACTCATGGATTAGGGTGAAAGCTTCTTTTAAGCATGTGGGAATGTGGTTAAGGGAATGTAGGCATTGATTTTTTGGGTTTGGGTAAGTCTTAGTTAGTTATGGAAACTTACTAAGAATAAGTCTTAGGGTGAGGTGGCCAGATGAGGTGTCTAGGTGGGGGTGGATATGTGGGCATTATCTCAATTAGGATATTTAAATAATAAATATTTGTGAGGATAATGAATTAATTTAATTTAAATAATTAAATTAATATTATATTAGGGTGAAAAGGGGGGCCATGGCTAGGTGGATGTGTTCAAGGTATTTATATGACGAGGGACCAAGGAGAGTGTGACCCATTTTTGGTGTCTGCATTTTTCCCCTTTTTGTTGCATAACTTGTATTGGTAAGCGACATTGAGAAAAATAAGATGTGGTTGCCCCATGTGTGGGTGAAGGTGATTCCCCTCAAACCAAGAACTAACGAGGCAGAAGGCAGAAGTGGTGAGTGGTTTGATAAGAAGTGAATGTAATGAAGAGGAAGGTGGGTAACAGGGGAAAAAAGGAAAAAGGTCTACTCAGGTAATCTAGGTAATGGGTTATGGTCAAAGGTAGTAATAGTGAAACACACGCACACGTATAAATTGTAGCACACTACTAGGATGAAGAGCAAGAAAACTCTACATTGTCTAAGGTCGATAGGTTTATCTAAACAAGGTTGAAGTGATTCTGATATCCAAGGTATAAGATATGGTCAGGAAACATAACACAAGTCAGGTGTAGGAACGTTTAGGTGTGTTCCAATACACCAAAGGTGGGGTTGGGATAAACGGTCATGGCAAGAGGCAAGGTAAGGTCATTAGGTCAGTCAACACAGGTAACAGTGTCACAAGGTATAACAAACAAATGGAGGTCAAAGGTCACTAGCAACGTTCCAGGTCCCAAAATCTAGGTCACGACACAGATAGGGCTGAGGGATGGGAAAAATAATGAGTTCCTAACTGGGGATGGGGTGAGGGGGTCAATGAGAAGGTCACAAAGATAAAGGGAAGTGTCCCAGCGAGGCTTTAGGTGAGGTAGGTAGGATTCATGTCAAAAAGTGGGGGTAGGGGGTAGGAAAAAGACTAAGTAGGTAAACCGATGACAGTTTCAAGGAACCGATGTTGGTTGCTATGGAATGGCCTCAGTAAGCTAGGGCACAGGACCAATGTCGGTCAAGGTCAAACCGTCACTGGTTAATTCGAGTAGGTTATCAAAATAAAAATTCCACATTTTACGGAATCATTTGTCATTTTCCAAATAAGAGAAAATGACAGGAGAAAGAGGAAAAGGTGGAAAGTGATAAAGGGAGACGGGGAATGAGTTGGAAAGCCAAGTGACTGGTGATAGGTGGTTGATAGTTGGATCCATGAACTAGATTGGATCGATTGGATTGGTTGGAGAGTGAGAGGTCATTCAGTGACGGTAGAGGTAGGAGAGGGTCTGGGTGGACCATTGGTGTAGCAGCTCGATGCGCCACCACAGCAGCGGCAGCACGATGAGGTAAGATTCAATATCCCTCCATGTTTTTTGTGTTTAGATAAATGGATAGAAATTTGTGTGGGGGGAAGATGGTTTTGGGGGGAAATGAAATTCAAATGTTAGGGGGTGAAATTGGATAAAAGAGGTATGAGGGAGGGTAGGAATAGGTAGTATGCTGGGTGGGAAGGGTTATAGGTAAGAATGGGGGTGGGGAGGGGAGAGATGGAGATAAAATGGGTAGATCCAGGGCTCACTGTTGCGGGTTGTCACCGCGAAAGTGACTGACGATGGTTGATGGTGGGCCAGCGTCGGTGGGGTATAACTAGAATCGGTCATGGATGCGGTGACCGAAGCGGGTTGTGGGAAACCATGGTTGGTCTGGGAGGACTGGTGCCGGTCAGAGGGTAGAAAACATAGGTAAGGGTTAGGCAGTTAAGGCTAAGTGTTGAGACTTTTGGGTAAATAGGTAATGTCAGGGAGTGTATGTAAAGAGGTAGGGTAACATGGGGCTGGGTAGGTTGTGGGTGAGTAGAAAAATTGGTGGGGTCGGGTTGGGTAGGGAGGGAGGTTAGGGTAGGCTGGTTGGTAGGTTGGGAGGGAAAATAGGTAAAGTTGAGTTGGTAAGGGTCGGGGGTATGGGTAGATAGGTGAGGTCGAATGGGTAGGAGTAGATGGGTAAATAGGTGGTGGGTATGGGTGACGAAAGATATGGTCAGGTGTTAATAATGTAATTATGTTTTTGGATATAGGTGAGAGATCAGTTGTGGATGTGAGATAGGGTGCCACCCCTACTCGTGATAGTTCGTGGGGAAATGATAGTTGAGTGGAGAAATGTCACAGATGTGGGCCTTATCGAGGTCCAATGCTATCAACATGTAGTCTGACAGCTGAGTTTGATGGTCACTCTCATCGATATATGCGATTCAGTGACCAACACATTCCACCTACCGATGGGGGAGATGACAGTCACCTTAAAGGATGTGTATAGGATCCTGTGATTACCCATATTGGGGATGCAGGTATATTTGATCTCCTCAGAGGCATCAGAGGAGTTGATGTTGATAGTGTTTGGTGAAGGACTAGTGGAGATGACATTCCATAGAACCAACATGAGATATGGTGAGATGTACCCTGCCCATCTAGAGGAGATGAGGCTTGTAGTATTACTGATTGAGGTAGTATGTTGTTTTACACTACTAGATGCAGAGGGTGGGAGATTCCCATGATCCCTGATGGGTGCACTACATGACATGATTATGGATAGGACCTACTTCGCATGGGTACCAATATTCTTGGAGAAGTTATACAGAGAGCTATAGGTGTATGGGCAACTTCATGGGTTCAGCCTATGATGCACATTTGTTCTTCATTGTTGGGCCTATGAGCACATTGTGTGTGTTCGTCCGATTAACATGCCCTGGGTTGATGCATTCGAGTTGGTTTTGGTGTGCTCGGGTTACAGGAAATGGGTTCTTACCATTAGAGAGCATCAAACAGACTAAGCTATTCATAATGTAGCATATTATTGGCAGTTATTGGAGGGATTCCCGGTGTAGAAATTATTTGGAGACCGTATGTGGGGTATCGCTCATACAGAGGGATGGCAGAGGAGATGGCGGGATTGCATATTTATAGGTGGATAGAGGGGCACCATGTAAGGGAGCATGAGATGATCCTAGTTTACTAGGTCAAACGGAAGTTTGGGTTGCCACAGGATATACCCCCACCCTTCCCATAGTACAGGAGGGATGGCATGGAGAGGCCATTGCCTCTACCACAACTGACAGTGCCAACGGGGCAGGAGGAGTAGGTGACAGACTGGCGGATTGATGATGTTGGAGTGATAGATATGTATAGATAGTGGTTGGAAGCCCATCTATGAGTAGTACCTCCTAGGCTAGGGCAGCTAGATTTAGCCACCATCACTGTGTAGGGAGACTCCCTACAGGTGCAAGTGGAGACCCTGATGACCGAGTTGGGGTAGTTAGTAGCTTCGGAGGCAGAGGTGGATGCATTGCATGCGCAGGTGGCAAGTTTATAATCCTAGATGACCTAAGGTGGAGATGAAGATGGAGATGAGGAGTAGGTAGCCACCCTACACATGTAGGTTATAGGTTTGCAGGGCCAGTTGGCCACTGCATGGATGTAGGTTTAGGCATTATAGGTGCAGGTACAGGCACAAGGTACGATGCCAATGACACCTCCACAGGAACTGAGACAGGGTTCCAGTTTATAGGCAGGGGTAGGATAGGGTCATACAAGATAGGTACAGGGGCTGAGGCCAATGGGGCCACCATAGACAGTACCCATATCTAGGTTACGAGATGCCTTAGGGGAGGCCATATATTATCAAGATCAGTTGATGGCAGCCAAGATAGATTTTCTATCCTATGGAGAGTACAAGGCACAATAGGTCTCGAGTGAGAGGACCAGATCTCAGAATCATAACGTGGAGAGCAAAGGGGTCCATCAAGCCCCAAGACATGATCAGGGTGAGACCACCAGCTCACAGAGGCCAGCTCCAGGTGATGTACCAACAGAGGCCTGACCGCGACCTATGGCGGGTAGTGAGAGGTTATTAGGCCACCGACTAGGAGTCGAGGAAGGGACGGGAGATACTGAATTGGAGAATGTCTGGTAGGATGATGCCTAATGCACATCCCTTTATTTTGATGTATTTGATTCATTTTTTGATATATACCAGCTTGCGTGCTGAGGAGAGTGAGGATGTATGAGATTTTTGCATATTTTTGATCATATACCGGCCTACATGCCGAAGATGGTGAGGCTGTATATGAGATTTTGAGAGATTTGATTATATGTACCGGCCTGCGTGCTAAAGATATTTGAGATTATGTATATGTAGACACATGTTTGGATGTTTTTATTTAAATAGATGATGATGATTATGGTCATTATGTGTATACATGGTTGTGGTTATCTTATTATTTTGATGTGTATATGTTATGGAAACTAAATAGTGTAGGCATGATAGAGTCAGGTCATAGGCACGGATCAAGTTAGGTTGTGGTCTAGGCATGGATTGAGTTAGGTTTTAGGCATGGTGGAGTTAGGTTGTAGGCATGGTTGACTCAGGTTGTGGTCTAGGCATGGATTGAGTTAGGTTATAATTCATTAATTTGTGTAATGAATGATGATATGGGTCATGGTTAAGATGTTTTCTAGTACATGCATGATAGTGGTAAGGAAAGGGTAGACATAATGGATGTATGTTTGATGATGATAAAGGTGGAAAGCAATTTGTTGTTTGATAGGTTTAATTTCCAATTATTGATATGAAAAGAAACTTAATAGGGGAGAATGTGATTTAGGAAAATGAAAGATGAATAGGTTAGCGCAGAGAGTGGCCGAGCTAACCTCCAAGGGCCCCATGCTCTCAGAGTGATGCCTACATAGTCCCAGTGAAAAGGGACCTCATGCCGATGTAGTTCTCCTATTAGCTAGGGAAGAATGCGAGGAGGTATGAGTATGGGTGGGTATGTTATAGACATGATTAAGTCTAGGTCTGTTAGGTATGGGTGAATTGTGGGCACATTAGTATAGGTGATTTTGAGTTGATTATGGTGAAGGAGGAGAAAATTACCCAAAAATAAGTGTCTAGGATCAATTCCTACATAAGGTAATCAATATGTAATGAAGAAGGTTTAAAATATAAGAGGAGGAAAGAAAGCAACTTGATTGGTAAGGATCATAATGGGTGGATCATACCTTAGATGGGATGATGAACGTAAGACCCTAAAAGCATTGCATGATTGATTATTCTAAATGTGAAAAAGTAATCACATGATCACCAAATGTCATGGTCCAATAGGTCCCTTGAGGTGGTAGGAAATGAAAGTGCAAATGGTGAGAGGGTGAAAAGTGGTTAATTGTTATATGGTACTAGGTAGTATGCCTTTTTGGCAAGAGATCCAAGGTCATAATGGGAAATTCCATGACTAAACGGCTTTTTGTTTTGACTGATATTTGAGATATACTAATCGATGCAGGAAGTATATATGGGATGAGGAAATTAAATCCTTGAGGTCTTCATGAAACTAATCGATGCAGGAAGCTTCAGATTCTCTCTCTTTCTTCTTCTTATTCATTTTTTTAACATGCTTTTTATATAGCTGTCCTTCGAGGGAGTAGTCTATTTATAACAGTGATGTAGAGAGAAGAGATGTTCTTTTTGAGGGAGTCATCTTGTATTGGAAGTTTGACTCAAATATTTGAATCCCATGTGAGGGATTTTAAGTCATGGACAAGACTAAGGTGAAGGATAGGATTCTTGTTCAGAAAAGTAAGGTGAAATGACCATGAGATCTCATCTAAAATGTAGATGAAAATTATCCATGAGAATCATGTTGTGTACAGCGCCGTGGTACACATATTTAAGAGAAGATAAAAAGTGATGGGTATGCACATGATTCTTGTTTAATCATTAGGGGAGGTATAATGAAGGGAGGAAATTAAAAAGCACGCAAGGGATGAGCATGAAAAGAAGTAGAAGGTGAGGTAGGACTAAAAGTCAACAATAGAATGGTCGAAGATGTAAGGCATTAAGGGGTTTAGGTTCTGGTTTACCGTCTAGTGAAGATAAATGATAAGAACCTGATCCATAAGTATGAGTCATGATGTATGGTCCAAGCCAATTAGGAGAAAATTTTCCCCGTTTACTTTTTTCTACTTTGGTTACATGTTGATTTTCTTTTAGGACAAGGTCACCGACTTGGAAGGTTCGTTCATGGACATGTTTTTCATAGGCACGTTTGATACATTTTTGGTAAACCTAAAGATGGTCAAGAGCATTAAGACGATGTTTTTCTAATAAGTCAAGCTGTGCTAAATGGTCTTGAAAAAAGTCATCATCATTGAGCATGTCATGGAGAGAAATGTGGAGTGAGGGAATCTGGACTTTGAGAGGCAGAACAGCCTCTGTACTGTAGACTAGAGAAAAAAGTGTGGTAGCAGTGGAAGTGCAGATACTAGTGCGGTATGCCCACAAGGAAAAAGGAATGTGCATATGCTAGTCCTTCCCAATATATTTAACCACTTTCATGAGAATTTTTTTTTAAGGTTTTATTGGTGGATTCGGCTTGGCCGTTGGTTTGTGGGTAATAAGGTAACAAGAAACTTAGTTGAATGCCGAAGGCATCACAAAGTTTTCGCAAGGTTTTATTTTTGAATTGTTTTCCGTTATCAGTGATGAGGTGATGTGGGACACAAAGTGACAGATAATGTGATGGTTGATGAACTCACATATTTTGTTAGATTTCGTGGAGATGAGTGGTATGGCCTCAACCCAATTTGTGTAGTATTCGGTAGCAGTGATGATCCATTGATGTCATTGTGAAGAAAGGGGATTTATCTGTCTAAAAATATCCAAACCCCATTGAGAGAAGGGCCAAAGGTCACAAGTGACCTATAAGGCATGACTAGGTGTATGATGAAGGTTTTGGCAATTTACACAATGATTAACGTAGTCGCAAAAATCATGATTGAGGGTTGGTTAGCAATATCCTAGGCGACGAATATGCTTAGCAATAGTAAGGCCACTGAAGTGAACTCCACATATGCCATCATGAACTTCCCTAATGGTATAAGGACTTTTTGAACTCGTAAGGCACTGTAAGAGAATACCATCGAAGCCACGCTTATAGAGGAGGCCACCCATAATGACATAATGAGAGACCTTTTTAAGAAAGGCCCGTTGTCCATTATGAGTGAGGTCGAGAGGCAAGATGGAGAGGGAAATGTAGTCTGAATATTGTTTATACCAAAGGTCACTTAGGTCAGGGGTAGTGGTTCTGATGGAGTAAATTTCATGAGGTAAATACGAGGGTGATTGGAGTCTTTGTATTATGATGAAGATTTTGGAATTGGCGGGCGAAGCGGGTATTTGAGAAGCCAAGCATGCCATGGTATCTACAAATTTGTTGGTTGAACATGGGATGGTTTGGAGGGTGTAACGGTCGAAGGTGGTCAAAAGTATGTCTACATGATGTTTATACTTTTGAAGTATCTCATTACAACATTGGTATATATCATTTCCCTAGTTTATGACCAATTGAGAATCACCAAAGATGTTGAGTGATTTAACATTTAAGGTATAGATAGCTTAGAGACCCAATATGAGTGCTTCGTATTCAACAATATTGTTTGTACAATCAAAATTGAGTTTGAAAGAAAAAGGCATGGGTTCACCATTAAGTAGAATGAGGATAACACCAGCCCCATCCCATGCTGACACTTGGAACCATCGAAGAAGAGTGTCATTTGGTAAGCGGGTTCGTTAAGGGAAAGGGTAGCAATTGACTTATCTAGGTCAAAGTTAGAGAGTTGATCCTTGGAAATAGGTGCGTCAGCCAATTGGTCAGTGATATCTTGGCCCTTGATGGACTTTTGATGGGTTAATTTGAGGTTAAGGTAGGCCAAAAGCATAAGCCAACATGTAGCTCATTAATTTTGGTAGGGTTTGGCATATCTGAAGTGTAAAGGATAGGTGTTGGTCACAACATAGGTTTTGTGGTTGAGTAGGTAATGGTGGAGTTTTGTGGCAACAAAAACTAAGGCCAAGCAATGTTTTTCAGCATGGGTGTATCAAGTTTCATAGTCTACAAGAGTATGACTTATCTAATAAAGCCCCTGCTCCTTATGTTGTTCATCACGATGAACAAGCATGGCCCCCAAGGAGTGATTGGTAGCTAAGATGTATAGGTAGAAGGGTTGATCATATTTAGGTGGAATGAGGACGGGTGGTTGGAGAAGGTATTGTTTTAAGGCCTCAAAAGATTTTTGGCACTCATTATCCCATTTGAAGGAGACATCCGTTTTGAGAAGATGGTGAAATGGTTTACACCAATCAGACAATTGTGAAATGAAATGGTGAATAGACTGCAACTTACCTTACAGGCTATGAAGATTCCTTAGGTTAGTGGGTGGAGGCATTTCGAGAATATCCTTGACTTTCGTAGGGTCAACCTCTATGCCACGTGAGAATACGATAAATCCTAGGAGTTTTCCTAAGAGAACTATGAAGACATAGTTCTTAGGCTGAAGGTGAACATAATATTTAATGAGGTGGTCGAAGATAGTTTTTAGGATGGCGAGGTGCTCAGAGTAGCATTTAGATTTGGTAAGGAGGTCATCCACGTAATCTTCCAATATACGATGCATGATGTCATGGAGGATGTAAGTCATAGCCCGCTGATATGTGGCACCAGATTTTGTAAGGCCAAAAGGAATGAATCGATAGTAGAAGGTCCCCTAAGGGGTAATGAATGTGGTTTTGTGTTGATCCTCTGGGGCAAGCAAGATTTGGTTATAAGCCTAGAAACCATCCATGAGTGATAGCATCTTGTGACTAGCGGTAAGGTCAACCAGTTGGTCAATACCGGGTAGAGGGAAGTCATCTTTTAGGTAGGATAGGTTGAGGTCACAAAAATCCATGCAAATACGAAGTCCCTCTGTCACCTTAGTGACAGGGACAATGTTGGAACTCCATCGGGGATAATCAATGGGTAAGATGAAGGAAATGGAAAGAAGGTGCTGAAGTTCTTCTTTGACTAGAAGCGCAATGCAAGGGTGCATTTTTCTTAGCTTTTGTTTAATGGTTTTGGCATCAGGAATGATTACAATATTGTGGAACACCATGGTGGGCTCAATACTAGGCATGTCTGTGTAAGACCAAGAAAAAACATGGTTATGGTTTTTGAGAAAAGAAGTGATGGCTTCCTATTCAACAACATCTAAAGATTGTATGATCTTTAGAATGTGCGGGTCGTCCTGAGTACGAATGTTGATCTCGATAGTCGATTCATTCAACATGGTTTGTGTCTTAGATGGTAATGAACAATGAATATATGAATCTTCTTCACCAAGGTAGGTGAGTATAGATTCATCATCCTAACATTGAATGACGTTAATCAAAGGTGTATTGTCATCAATCATTTCAGGGTATAGGAAGGGAAGAGAAGAGGGAGCCTTGCCCTCATGTTGATAAGTCAAATGCCCCAAGGAAATGGTGTTTATGAAAAAAAGTTAGGAGCAATGGATTCTGGATCCATTGACTCTTTAGGCGAAGGTGGTGAAGAAGGTGGAGAAGGGCTGATGTCCTCAATGAGTTCAATGCGAGCCTTCTTGGTATGTGGTTTAGCAAAGATGATACCACTATGGTTGTTATGTTTATGGGTAGTACATGGAATAAGGGTATGGCAACCTTGCTCATAAAAGCCAAAACCAAAACCCTTCCATGCACATCGGTGCAGGAAGGTGTGTGAAAAATGGCGATTGGTGAGTGATTGGAGGTCAGCAGAAAATGGGAGGGTTTGTGACAGTGGTTCAGGTGTGTAAGTGGTAGTATCTAGTCCCCCATAGGTGAGACTGGTATGAAGGTGAGGAGGACCATAAAGGAGGTGTTATCCTATGTGGTGATCATAGCGAGGGTGTTGTTGAACACTTCTGTACTCTTGTGGATTAAGGAATGTGTTGACACTATATAGGAGATACTCCCCCAGAGTGAGGCATTGAAAAATGCCTTCCAAGGGATTAGTGGTTGGTATGTGGGTAGCTAGAATAGATGATGTGTTAGAGGTTGTCTTGGAGGTGGAGCTAACAGAGTGGGAGGCTGACGGTTCGGCCGTGGAGGTTGTGGTAGTAGCGGGAATGGAGGATGTAGGTGTGATTGAAGTAACGGCTACACTAGTGGGTGGAGGTGTACGTGAAGAGGAAGTGGTCATGGAGGTAGACGCTTTAATGGGTATAAGCATGTCATTGGGTTGGTAAAGCATGTTACAAGTTTTGAAAGGTGATGGGTCAGCTGGAATTGTATAGGTGTGTCCTTCATTCTCAAACTTTACATAATGATGTAAAGTAGAAGGAACACAACCCATGACATGAATCCAAGGTCTGCTAAGAAACAAGTTATATTGAAATTGCCCCTCCAAGACATAAAATAACTCTAGAATAGTACGAGGGCCCATGTGAACATGGAGGATGATGGTGCCAAGTGTAGAGGTGATAATGTCATTGAATGAATGCAACATGACAGGATGTTTATGCATGCAATTGTCAGGTATGCACATTTGAGAAAATGCATGGGAGGAAATGATATTAATGCTAGTGCCCCCATTGATCATAACACATTACACACGTATATCATTGATATGGACAAAGATGAAGAGAGCTGGATCTGGGTCATCGGTTTGGTGTGGTGTGATCTCTTCATCTGAGAAGCTAAGGGAGATTACTTGGTGAGTAGGCGTAGGTGCAGATGAAGGTGACAATTTGGTAAGAGAGGCTACATGATGAGGTGTAATAATGGAGGCTACAAGTTTAGGGTCATTGGGTAAAACCTCAATAGATTGAAGAACCTCTATGAGAGCTTGATGATGGGATTCCAAGGTTTGGATGAGGTCAAATAGGGACATTTTGAGGGGGGATTGGTGTAGTTATTTGAGCATTGCATGATGTGTGACCCCATTAGAAATAAGATATGTGGGGCCGTGGATAGTGATTTTAGGTGTGGGTGTAGATGGTGTGTTGGGTATAGGATTGGTTCGTGGGTCAGTTTCCTTTTCCTTTCCTTTGTCCTTCTGAGCATGGTTAGCAACGTGAATCATGTTGATTTGAGGTGGGGAGGTAGCTGAAGTAGGTGAACCATGAAAATTATTGAGACAAGAGGGGAAAAATCCAAATGGTGGGAATGAACCTTATGAGATGAGCTAGGCACACCAACATTTGGGTGGAGGTTTGGAAAGTTCTTTGATGTGAACCATGTTAATTTCAAATCTTGGGGTGGCTTTGGGAGTTGTGGGGGTGAAGTTATGGGTCGTTGAGTAGGCAGTGAGGGAAGAGCTGTGGGAATGGGTGTTGGTGAAATGGGGTCCTCATCGAGAAGGTCATCATCGTCAAAGTTTTCTTCAGGAGGACACAACTAGATAAGGATGGTTTTCAAAGCCTTGTAGTTCTCTACATCGTGCCCTGACACATGATGGTAAGCACAAATTTTGGTGTTGTCAAACCTCTTTGGTTTGGGTTTGAGAGGGTCATAAGGTCTGAGTGGAGGTAATGTGATGACATAAGTTTCAAGGAGGTTCGTTAAAATTTAGGCATAAGATCCCGCTAGTGGATTTCCATGGGAAATGAAAGTGGGTTTGGGTGTAGGTGTGGCAGATTTTAGAGGTTGGGTCTTCACATGAGGGGGAGTAGGTCGAGCTATGGTTTTAGGTGTTGGTGTGATCTTAGTGTCAGTCATGTTTGCTTGGGTAAGGGTAGGGAAGATGAACTAGAAAGAGAGTGTGTGGTTGGTTTGACTAACTTATCAGAGGGTAGTGGATTTTTTTCCTTAGGTTGCACCTTCTTGGGTAAAGGTGATACGAGCACATGAGATCTAGAGGGAAAGGTAGATGGTGGAAGGGGGCATGTTACCCACGGGGATAACAGAGGTGCTGTGAAGGTAGATGGCATAGGTCATGAAGGAGGCATGAGGGAAAGAGACTAAAATGTCAGGGGTAATGCAAAAGCTATCAATGGTATTGGAGGTATGGGTGGTAAAGATGTTGCAGGTGTGGGCGGAAGTCGTGTCTGGCACTTGGGTATGGTAGAGGTCTGTGAGGGAAGAATGGGTTGCTGCATTTTTAGTTTACCGGTAGGTGGAGGTTTCTTAACCGTGCTAGAAGGGTGAGGGCCTAGGATGGACGAAAAGGGTGAAGGTGATGAGTAAGGTTGGTGGTTGAGATGACCCCTAAGGTAGTTATACGTTTAGGAAAGGAAATTGATGTAGTTGTAAGTTTGGATGTAGATGCATGTTGGGTTAAGGGTAGGGGTGTGAGTTGATCCATGAGTGGTATCGTGGAAGAATTTTTGATAGTTGCGGTTATGTTTGGTTCGATTGGATGAAATATTTTTGGGTAGATAGTGGAAGTGTCAACAAGTGACCTCTGTATTTGTGTTGAGACAAGAAGCAGAAGACACCCCCAAAGTAAGGCTCTATGCACATAATCTAGGCAATCGGCTAAGCATGAAAAAGGAATTGTTGTAGGTGAGGTTGATGAGGATCCAATGGAAATTCCTGTAAAATGTGTCTTAGAAACGAGGAATTTTCTCACTTCAGCTTCTGTGGGTAAGAGAGCTGAAAGTAAGTCTGTAGGATCTTAAGTAACTAATGGAGAGTAGTCACCTAAAGGTACATGAATTTTTACTATATTTTTGATAGGTGGAGGAGATGATGGGTGCTCCTCTATGAGTGGAGGAGATGATGGGTGCTCCTCTGTGGGTGGAGGACATAAACAAGCCTCTTCCATGGGTCAGAGATGTACTACAAGTGATGGATCTCTAGGTGGAGAAGCCAACAACGAAATGATCTTGATGTTAACAGGAGGCTCCTTCACAGGTGAGGGAGGGGATGAAGGGTGTTCCTCTGTGGGTGGAGGAATAGGTGAGGTGGGTCCAAGTGTAGGTAGAGGACTTCGGGATAAGATTTCCTCTATGGAAGGAATATGGGGTAATTGGGAAGTGATGGGTGTGTCGCTGAAAATAGCATGGACCTCGCGGGTATGGCTATCATGCGTTGAGGTCTCTCCGGTTTGATCAGAAGAAGGGGCATGATTAGGAAATGGTTTCTTGAAGATGTGTAGGTTTTGATTGGTAGGTGTGTTCAGATTATCCAAGGTTAGCTCACCTTTCTTGAGCATTTCTTGGACAATGTTCTTGAAAGTGATGCAATTTCCATCACTATAACCTTTTACCCGATGGTAGTTACAAAAGTCGTGCTCTTTATACCACGCAGGTGTGGGGTGAGCAGGATCAAAACTAGTGTGTGGTTTTATAAGAGAAAGAGTGATGGTCCCAACTTTAAGGATATTTTCTAAGACATAAGAGTAAGGCTCTCCAATTGGGGTGTATTTCCGTTGTTCTTGTCTGAATTGAAAAGTCTAGACAGGGGAAAGATTAGATGATGGGCTAGCCTGATTTGATGGATGAGCTAGGCTGGCTTTGAGTACCACTATGTTAGCAGTTACCCTGGATTTTGAATAATTATTTTTTGGTTTCTAAGAAGAAGAGGTATCATTTGATTTGAATTCTGAGTTTTTATTGCGTAGTTGGATTTTCTTTTCTTCGATGGCACAAATCTCTAGATTTTGTGCCATGGTGAATGCCTCATCAAAGGTTCAGAAAGTCTGCACCTGCAAGGTTGATGAGATATGTCTAGCACAAGCCCACGTGAAGAGCTCTATGAGTTCAGTTTGTGGTAGTTGGAATGTGAGTTTATTGATCAAGCTACGCCAACGAGTAACAAAATCTGTAATAGATTCATTGTCATATTGACGTGTAGAGTAGAGGTCACTCATGGTAACCTTCTTAACAAAATTAATGGAGAAGTGATATAAGAAGGATTGGGATACCTGATTAAATGATAATATAGAGTGTCTAGGTAACCCACTATACCAATATAATGTGGGTCCAGTCAGAGACATGGGAAAGGTCCTCAACAACAAAGCATCATCATGGGTGATTAGATAACACTTGTGTTTGAAAGACCAAAAATTTTGTTGCGAGTCTTCTTTGCTATTGAAATGGTTAAATTTAGAAATTTCCCAATGTATGGGATATGGATGGATAGGAATGGATGGGTGGATAGGATAATTGAAAATTTCATTTTAGGTGAGAGAGTTATGTGTGCTAGAAACTGATGCTTCCAGTGTCTGCATCTTGTCCATCATTAACTTGATTAGGTCATTGGTAGGTTGTGATGTATGGGTACCTCATATAGTGAAAGGTGGTTGGTGTTGGGCATATGATGGAGGTGGCATTCCAGTATATGATGCTGCCATATAGGTAGATTGAGAAGGAGGGAATGAGATAGGGGGTACATACCCAGAATGACTGATATACGAAGTGAGAGGCTATTGATAGTACTTATATGGAGCTGGAAGGGTCATGGTGACCCTAGTAGCACTGGGGGATAAGGACTGTGGAATAGAAAGGGCAAAATTTTGAAAAGGGGTAGGGGTCACTGACACCAGGAGTGGTTGTGTAGCTACGGGTATATACGAGACAATAGGTGTAGATAAGGTTATGTTCTGGGTGGTTGGCAAAGGTATAGTGGATGTAGCGGGTGCAATAGATGTCGTAGACATGGCCATCATAGTAGGTATAGGGACCAATTGTGAAATGACTAGGGGAAAGGTAGATGTGGACAACGCAGATCCAGAGGGGGATGACACAGAAGTATGAGCAAGTGTCAGGGGGATAGATATGGGCATGCCATAGGTATACTGACCTGAGGCATCTCGAGTGGATGAGTGGGACAAATAAAACTCTAAGGTGACAAGATTTTGGTCAAGGATTCATATGAACTCCTCTTCTCTTGTGGCGATAGTGATAGATTGGGTAGGATCCATGAGTGATAAAATAGAAGGTGTTGAAGGACTAGGTGGGAGTGGTTGATGACTAGTGTGGAATATGAGGGCGTTTGCTTGGCTTATGACGTACAGACATGGTAGGACTAATTTATGTAAATGACACAGAAATATAGTAAAAATAGGAAAAAATAGGTGGTGGTAAGTGAATTGAAGTTAAGATGTGTTATCCCGTAAAATTGACAAGGGCAATTTTACCGATAACCATACGGAAAATTTTGTTCCAATCCCTCGTTAGGGATCCCTTGCGTTCGAAACGTTGTAAAATCCCTTCCCGGGAAATCTAGTTTTCGAACTTAGTCTTTCTGAGCCTTTTTGGCTGGGCGCATGAAATATCCTTGTAACACTAGCTTTTGATGCGCCCCCTTAAAAACCTTTGGCGCATGGTTTTCCATGTTAACACGTCTTTCAGTGCGCCAAAGGATGTTGAGCCTCTTTTGCGTGCGCCAAGGCACATGCGCTTGTGTTGATACAACTTGTGTTGCGCCGCTCTTTGGTGCGCCAAAGGGTGCACATAATACCGTGTCGACAATAGATTTGGTGCGCCAAGGGCGTGCTTTATATCATGTTGGCAGATGCTTTGATGCGCCAAAGGGCGCATCCCTTCCCGTGTCGACAACAAATCTCCTGTGCCTTTGAAAAATTGGTTGGCGCATTTATGTCCAGTTTTTCTATATATATATGGTTTGTGCACCCAAATGTCATTTTCACTTTTGTTGAGCACGTGATCGTTCTGAACTTGTCAGCCTATGCTCCATCGTTTTCATCATCCTGTGGACCCGTTGCAACTTTTCCTATATATCCAGGTAAGAGGTGTTATTTCTCTCTTGTGCGTTTTGTGCTTTCATTTCCTGGTGTGTTCCTGGTTTGGTTCTTGCTTGTTGGGTGGTTGTTTATATGTAAATGTGTTGGCCTAGCCTCCTCCGTTTGCTGTCTGCCCCCCATGCTATCCTTCCTCTTTCCAGATCTGCTGGAGAAGGTCATTTTCTTGAAACCATGGTTATAATCCTCTTGGTTTTAACCGTTTCGTTTGCCCACTGAGCATGTTAAAAAAGAGAGGAGAAGAAATCTATGAATCATGTAAAAAACCCCCTTTAAGAGTTTAGTTTTCTGTTTTTCTCCTTGGCGCGTCTGTAACCCCTGCAACACTAAGAACAATTGCACCCCCATGGCGCACCTACCCACCCTGTTACAAAGAGCAAAATCCGCGCCAATGGCGCACCCTTTTGGCCAGCTGCATCATGAGCTCATACGCCCTCAAGGCGCGCCTTTTCCGTGTGCTACAAGTACTAAAACTGCGCCCCAATGGCGCACCATCCGTCCATGTTGCATCCCTTTTCCATACGCCCATGGCGCACCTAGCTTCCATGCAACACAAGCTTTATCTGTGCAAGTATGAAGCTATAAAGGCGTAGGCGCATCCCCGATTGCAATAACATCATGTTGTGTAAACTCTTCATGCGCCACACCATATTTTCTTCGGCGCATGAAAAGTCCATGTTACACGCTTTTCCCATGTGCCAAAGACGCACCCAATCCTAATGTAACATGCAAGGCCCATGCGCCTTTGGCGCATCCTGTTTCCATGCAACACACTGTTCTCATGCGCCTTTTATAAAATGTAATCTGCAACATCCATGCTGCCCTGCGCCCTGTTTATTTAGCCCTGTTAGCTGCAGTTTTCATGCGCCCTGCGCCCTGAGCCTTAAAATCTCTAACTCTTTCTTCTGCTAACATTCCGATGGAAGATCAAATGGCTAATTCAACCTTTTTGGATTGGGTCTCGCTTCTTCTTCATGCAGATCAGCAACTGAGTTCAAAAGAACATATGTCTACATCCAGCAAAAGACCCACCAAAACAAGAGGAAAGGCTAAGCTTACAGAGGAGGAGATGAAGTACAAATATCAAAGGGTCAGGATGCCCGAATCACAGGTTGAATGCAGTATGGATGTCAGGGACTCAGAGTTGGGTCACATTGACATGGAAGAATTCTGGGTTAGGACTCAGAAGGTTACAAGAAGTCCGTGGATGGACAAATTAATAGGCAGTGCCCTGCATTTCGCCGGAGGAATACCGCGCTCAGTTCCACATATCATCTCCTGAGCAGCATCAGAAGCAGGCAACCCCCTTTCGGCCGTAGGATGACGATGACGAGTAACTGCTTCTTCTGCTTCTTCTTCTTCTCTCTATTCTCTGACTTTCTTGTTGAAATGTCTAAAGTGTGTTGGCACAAATAATGACATCATCCATGTTGCATCATGGGATGATGTCATCCATCAAGTTGTCAAAAGTCAACATGACTTTTAGATATTTTGTAAATATCTTTGTAAATATTTGTTGGCTCCTTTTTGCTTTCCTTCTCCTCTCTTCTATAAATACTGGAATACTTGTTGTATTTGGGGTGAACATTTTTTAGATGAAAATAGAAGTGAGGAGAGAAAGACTTTGAGCTTTCTTGTAACAGAAGAAAACAGTAATACAAATATTAAGACTTTGTGCTCAATAGCTGTGTTATGTATTAGATCTTCCTTACGTTAGATCTGTATGTGTTTAATCTGTTGGATTCATATCTACTTTTCTGTCATTTGCTCATTAGTATTGCTTTGTTTATTTATGCAAGTAGGTTTGGCTCTGTTTACTACCAACCCAAAAACATAAATCTTCTGACCTTTCTGCTTTGGAATTCATTTCTTTTCTTCCTTCGGATCTGTTCTTTCTCTTTTCCCTCTTTCATTCCTTTCTTTTCGCAGCCTGAAACACTCTGCTGGGATGAGATCCCAAACCCCCGAAGGCAAAATCTATGAGACTTGCATAGGTTCCTGCTGGTAGAATAGCAATAAACCAGTTTCGCTTTGCTGACTCAAAGAGGGGCTAAGCCCTGCACACTGTTGGCTCGTCTATCCATAGATCTGTCCAGGCGATAGATTTTCGGACCAACATTTTTTGGTGACTCTACTGGGGATCGAATAGATCTGTCAGATCTATGAGGGTAGTAAGATATAAAAATCAGAAAAAATCAAAAGATTGCTGCCTGTTTGCAAAATCTGAACTTTTTGTTAAAAATCCAAAAATTTGCAAAAGTGCTCAAACTGAAAAATTTTCTTCTGAGAGTCATAGATCTGGTCCAGTTAAAGATCTTTAGTTCGCTGAGTTTTTGAAAAAATCAGTATTTTGCCATAGATCTGAGTTTCTGACTGTTTGCAAAAAAGTTTGAAACCCTCTAAAAAAGTTAAAATCAGATCAGAAAATCAGCTTACTAATGTTCCCTGCCATCTTATCCTCGTAATTTGTCATTTAACCGCAATCGGTTTTCTGAAGAGGATAGTTTTTAAATATCTAGAAAAGTGCCTGCTGCTGGTTTTTGACAAAAAAACCAAAAAATCAGCAAGTACAACCAAAAAGAAAGTTTGAATCTGCGCCATAACATTGTAGATCTGGAAGGAACACTGGCGAGTGAACCTTTTACGTGCAGCAGGAGAGCCCGTGGAGAAGCTGATCCCACTTTCGATCTGCTTCAAAGGCACAATTTCAGCGTAACACCGACGTGTTTTTCAGCACTAAGCTCGGCTAGCCGGTCATCCAGGAGTGTCTCACCTTCACAAAGAAAAAGTCTTTTGCAGGGGGCATCCACATCCCTTTGTAGTGCCTTGCTACTCAGCGGAACTACAATTCCAGCTTGTGTTCTCTTTCCGGCTTTTCAGATGGCGGTACCATGGGGAAACACGATGGGTCCTTTGGCTTTACCACATCCAGTTCACGCTCTCCCTCACGGAAATCGAAAGAATTTTCCCAAATTCGACAGGAGCGGAAATCAAAGCACGGATTCCCACATATCTGCATTCATTATGTCATGCAGTATTTTGGATGTGACCCACGAAGATGTGTCGGTTCACCTTTTTCTGGAAACCCTACAAGGACCTGCGGCCGAATGGTTTCAGCATTTGCCGGCCGGATCTATCACCAGTTGGGCCACCTTGCGGGATGCTTTTGAAGATAGGTACAAGCCTTCAGAGGATGCGTTTGCATTATTATCATGAATCACTCACCTGAAAAAGGAGGTGAATGAGACCATGCGTGATTTTGTCACCCGGTTCAATGCGCTAATCAACCGTGTCCCTATTGCCATGCTTCCAACACCAGAAAATCAAAAGTGTTTCTTCGTAAACACTATGAGCTCAAAAGTTAGTTTCTTGCTCCTTCAGGAACGAGTTGCCACCTTGGTTCTCACCCAAGCCGCTGCCATTTGCATAGAGGATAATCTGATAATATCCGGTGAATTAAAAAAGGAATCAGCCAAGCCTAAATCTTTGGGCCCTTCGCCCACCACTTCATCTGACCCAGCATTCCAAAAGATGGCGAACGATTTGCTTGCATTGAAGAAGCAGTTGGCCCAGGCCTCTCCCAGTTCCTCATACCGGGATATTCCGCGGAGGAATTTCGTTCCTAACAATGTCTCACAAAGGCCGCGTCTACCTACAGCTGCTCCACGGTTGGCACTTGAGGCCCCTCCGGTCAATGCTCTGGCCGAGATTGAAGAAGAAGAGCAGTATTATGAAGAACCTTCGTCTCAAGGCGAAGATGATCAAGATGTCGGTGAACCGACTGGCGACTCTACTATCGGGTATATGGAATTTGATGAGGAAGAATCTGATGAAGAAGAGGGTACCCAGGGGTACGCAAGCGGGTAGTCATATGCTGTTTTTACTTGTTCGCAAGGAAAAGAAGCGGAAGTTGCTGCCCATGTCCAGCAGGAGAAGGCCGTGTCAAACGCGCCTCCGATCATTGCTAAAAGAGGTAATCCTCTTCCTACTCAACTCCCTGGCAAATCTTTTACAAAGAAATCTTTTCCCCCTATCTCTCCTCCAAATCAATCCTCTCACATTCCTCCTAAGACCACCAATCCTATTCCATCATCGCGAGGTGAGGGACTCATTCCTTTACCAACGTAACCCTTGGCCGCATTTGATATTATAGATCATGCAAAAAAGACCAAGATCCAAATGTCTGAAGCTGAGTATCTTCAGTCAAACCCTGAACAGCTTGTAAGATTGACTAAGTATATCCAAAGTCAAGCTGTTATACCTAATCAGGCTTCCCCAAAAGGAATCCTTTCCACTCCCCCTGAATCCCATATAAATGTTGCTTCAACATCTGCGTCAGGCAAGATAGAGCCTTTCTATCTCTCTCTTCTGATCAATGGTCACAAGCTGAGTAATTGCATAATTGATTCTGGGGCTTCTGATAATGTCATGCCGGTAAAAGTCACCCATGCTTTGGGCCTCACTCTTACCAAGCCTTTCGGCAGATGTTATTCCTTAGAAACTAAGCAAGTCCCGTTGGTTGGCCAAATCAAGGACGCGCAATTTGCATTTGCGGCTTTCCCGGATAAAAGAGTAAAAATGACAGTCCTCGTTGCTGACATTCCGGCAGCATATGGAATATTGCTGGGAAGAAGTTTTTGCAGCGAAGTTGGTGGAGAAATTCATATGGACTGGTCCAAAGCTAGAATTCCAGTCAAAGGCGTAATGCAGACTTTGGAGCCAGAATCACAAAAGAAATACTTGGTTACCAACTCTGAAGACCCCAAAGCTCAAATCCTTTTTGAATCATCAGGGATGGGGAATTACTTCTTATCTACTGAGACGGATAAAACAGGGGCTGTTCTCGTTCAGGAAGGAGATCTTAATAAGATCTGGACATTGCAATTCGATGGGAGCTGTGCAACTAGTGGATGTGGCGCTGGGGTCGTGTTGATATCTCCTGAGGAAGAAGTCATTCCTCTCTCTTTCAAATTGCAGTTTTTCAACACCAACAATACTGCTGAGTATGAATCTCTCTTACTCGGTATGCAAGCCGCAAAAGAAAGAGGAATAAAAAATCTAAAAGTACAAGGTGATGCTGAGCTAGTTGTAAATCAGGTCAAAAGGATTTACCAAGTGAAAAATGAAAGGCTCAGGCACTACCGTAACGCGGTATGGGACAACATCGAAGAATTTGATGCCTTTTCAATAGGGGCAATTCCAAGAGCCCAAAATGACATGGCTGATTCATTGGTTGTTTCAGCATCTCTCATGCTCCCACATCCAGGTTTGAAAACAAACAAGTACACCATTGAGGTGGTTTTCCGCCCGAGCGTGCCAGACAATTCTCAGCATTGGCAGGGGTTCAATGATGATAATCAACTCATTGCCTTTCTGGAGAAGGCAGAAAATTTTGACGAGTTGTATTTTGAAGGATCCACTTCTACATGCCGTGAATCAATCAACGGTCAAAACCATGAATCAAAGGAAAACGATGGCATATGTCAGCTCAAGGGAAATAAAATTCCAAAGGGTCTGGTTTCTCTGGAACGCCTCTTTGACAGGCATGACCATTTTGTAAAAAAGAAGAGGCGGGATGATCCTGACTCATCCCCAGAGACCGAACCAGTCAATTTAGGTTCGAAGGCACATCCGCAATTTGTGAACATCAGGAAATGTTGCACGCCAGAAGAAAAGCGGAAATTTGTCAAGTTGCTGAAAAAATATATGGATGTATTGGCATGGTCTTATGCCGATTTAAAGTCCTTTAAGCCAAAGGATGTTCAGCATGATATTCCGTTGAAAGACGATGCCAAAGCCTTCCGCCAGAAGCAGAGGCACTATAATCCCAAGATTTCGGGTACCATCCAGGCCGAAATTCAGAAGATGCTAGATGCAAGAATCATCTTCCCTATCCATCACAGTACTTGGGTAGCAAATATTGTGCCAGTGCGCAAGAAAAACGGTGAAATACGCATCTGCGTAGACTTTCGAAACTTGAATCAAGCTTCGCTGAAAGACAACTACCCTCTTCCGATAATGGATCAAGTTCTGCAAGCAGTAACTGGATCAGAGATGCTGTCCATGCTTGACGGTTTTTCAGGTTACAATCAGATTGAAGTTTCACCTGAAGATCAGTTTAAAACAGCATTCACTACTCCCTGGGGTACATTTTCCTACAGCAGGATGCCTTTCGGCCTAACTAATGCTGGTGCCACTTTTCAGCGGGCCATGGACTTCACGTTCAAAGGTATGATGGGGAAGGTCATTGTGGTTTATTTAGATGACCTGACCGTGTTCTCTAAACAACGAAGTGATCACTGTGATCACTTGGAGCAAGTGTTGGCCAGGTGCCGAGAACATGGGATTTCCCTAAACCCAAAAAAGTCTATTTTTGGAGTCACGGAAGGGAAGTTGCTAGGCCATGTGGTCAGCAAAGAAGGAACAAAGATAGATACTGAAAGAGTTAAGGCTATTCAAAGCCTTACTCTGCCTACAAGCAAGACTGGTGTTCATTCTTTCTTTGGAAAGGTGAACTTTCTCAGGCATTTTGTTCCTGACTTTGCCGAGAAGACCCGTCACATATTGAACATGATGAAGGGGTCACCAACTTTCAGATGGAGTGAAGAGGGGAAAAGGTCATTTGAAGAAATAAAAGCTTCTGTTGCCCATGCACCAGTCCTGGTATGTCCAGATTTCTCCAAGGACTTCATCATGTATAGTTATGCATCTGAGCATACTGTGTCTGCAATCTTAATGCAAAAGAATTCAGAAGATGTTGAGTCCCCGATTGCATTCATGAGTTCTCCCCTCAAGCTTCATGAACTAAAGATGACTCAGCTGGAAAAGCATGCCTTTGCCATTGTCAAAGCAGTGAAGAATTTCAGGTATTACATTCTAAACTCGCATACGGTGGTGCTGGTCCAGACACGGTGGTGAAATCAATTCTAACTCAGCAGGAGTTAGGAAGCTTGCGAGGAAATTGGATCGCAAAGGTCCAGGAGTATGACCTGGATATTAAACCAACCAAGCTGGTAAGGGGCAAGGGCCTGTGTCAGCTAATGGCTGAAAACAAATATTCAGAAAATCCTGATGAGAGGGGTGACTACATTGAAGAAGCACAGGACCGGCAAGAAGGGCCTGATTCTCTGCCTCTGGTTCTATTTGTTGCAACTAGTGATGAGTGGTACTCCGACATCGCTTTCTTCCTTACCTACGGCGAATGCCCGATGCACCTAACTGCAAAGGAGAAGCACACTATAAAGCTCAGGGTGGCTAAATATGTCATCTGGGATGACGGCTTATATAAGCGCGGGATAGATGGCATCTTCCTGCGATGTGTCGACAAGCCCCAGCAAGTAAAACTACTGGAAAGTTTTCACAATTCAGCTTGTGGAGGGCATTTCTCTTCATCCATAACTGCACACAAGATCATTTGAGCCAGGTATTATTGGCTGACGCTCTTTCAAGATACAGCCACCTGGGTGGCGAAATGTGAACCCTGCCAACAATTTGTTGGCAAGCCCAAGCTGGCTGCCCTTCCCCTAAGGCCGATCATTATCAATGAACCATTCAGACAATGGGGAATTGATTTTATTGGTGCACTCAATCCTCAATCGAGTGCTGGACATAGCTATGTCCTTACAGCAATGGATTACTTCACCAAGTGGGTGGAAGCCATACCTATCAAGCATGCCACTTCTGAGGTGGTTTGCAATTTCATTAAAGAAAATATCATTGTCAGGTTCGGCGTTCCAAACAAAATCGTTGCTGATAATGCTTCTAACTTCTCCTCATGAGAACTTATTAGTTTTTTCTATGAATATGGGATAACCTTGGCTCATGCATCCGACTATTATCCTCAGGGAAATGGTCAAGCAGAATCCAGCAACAAGAACTTGGTGGCCATCATACGAAAACTGGTGGAATCAAATCAGCGGATGTGGCACAAATCTTTGTACGACGCTTTGTGGGCGGACCGCATTACTCCCAAGAGATCTCTCGGCATGTCACCTTTTCAAGTGTTATATGGCACTGATGCCAAGCTTCCCATTTCTGCGGAACTTCCTGCTCTGTGCTTGGCACGAGCCATTGAAGATGAAACTTTCCAAAGTTCTCTTGAAAAGAGAATCATGTATCTGGTAGAACTTGAAGAAAAGAGAGTGAAGGTGGTTGATAGGATCACTGAACATCAGAATCAAGTTAAGAGGCTTTTCGATAAGAAAGCCAAGCAAAGGGATTTTCAAGTGGGAGATCTCGTCCTTTTATGGGATAAGTGAAGAGAACCAAAGGGCATGCATGGAAAGTTTGATTCCCTATGGAGAGGGCCCTTCAAAATCAAGCAACTCAATGGAGAGAATAGTTTCTATCTCTCGTATCTGGATGGAACTGAGCTCCCGCTTCCCTATAGCGGGCAGCATCTGAAGATCTTCAGGAAGTAGAGCTTGCTCTCTTCTTTGTACAAATTGCTTTAAGTTGTGTGTTTGCTTTCGTCGTGTGTTTTCTTTCAGTTTGTCGTGTGTTTCTTTTGTTCTCCCTCCGGTCCCCCTTGTTTTTGACTCTGTTACCCAATGGATAGGCACAAGTGATATGGGATTTTCTACCCCTGAGTTTGCTCAGGGATAGTCCCCAGAAAGAGCTAGCTATTATCCCGTAAAATTGACAAGGGTAATTTTACCGATAACCATACGGAAAATTTTGTTTCGATCCCTTGTTAGGGATCCCTCGCGTTCAAAATGTTGTAAAATCCCTTCCCGGGAAATCTAGTTTTCGAACTTAGTCATTTTGAGCCTTTTTTGGCTGGGCGCATGAAATATCCTTGTAACACTAGCTTTTGATGCGCCCCCTTAAAAGCCTTTGGCGCATGGTTTTCCATGTTAACACATCTTTCGGTGTGCCAAAGGATGTTGAGTCTCTTTTGCATGCGCCAAGGCGCATGCGCCTTATTATTGATACAACTTGTGTTGCGCCGCTCTTTGGTGCGCCAAAGGGCGCACATAATCCCGTGTCGACAATAGATTTGGTGCACCAAGGGCACGCTTTATCTCATGTTGGCAGATGCTTTGATGCGCCAAAGGGCGCATCCCTTCCCGTGTCGACAAAAAATCTCATGCGCCTTTGAAAAAGTGGTTGGCGCATTTATGTCCAGTTTTTATATATATATATGGTTTGCGCGCCCAAATGTCATTTTCACTTTTGTTAAGCACGTGATCGTTCTGAACTTGTCAGCCTCTGCTCCGTCGTTTTCATCATCCTATGGACCCGTTGCAACTTTTGCTATATATCCAGGTAAGAGGTGTTATTTCTCTCTTGTGCATTTTGTGCTTTCATTTCCTGGTGTGTTCCTGGTTTGGTTCTTGCTTGTTGGGTGGTTGTTTATATGTAAATGTGTTGGCCTAGCCTCCTCCGTTTGCTGTCTGCCCCCCATGTTATCCTTCCTCTTTCCAGATCTGCTGGAGAAGGTCATTTTCTTGAAACCATGGTTATAATCCTCTTGGTTTTAACCGTTTCATTTTCCCACTGAGCATGTTAAAAAAGAGAGGAGAAGAAATCTATGAATCATGTAAAAACCCCCTTTAAGAGTTTAGTTTTCTGTTTTTCTCCTTGGTGCGTCTGTAACCCCTGCAACACTAAGAATAGTTACGCCCCCATGGCGCACCTACCCGCCCTGTTACAAAGAGCAAAATCCACGCCAATGGCGCACCCTTTCGGCCTGCTGCATCATGAGCTCATGCGCCCTCAAGGCGCGCCTTTTCCGCGTGCTACAAGTACTAAAACTGCGCCCCAATGGCTCACCATCCGTCCATGTTGCATCCCTTTTCCATGCACCCATGGCGCACCTAGCTTCCATGCAACACAAGCTTTATCTACGCAAATATGAAGCTATAAAGGCGCAGGCGCATCCCCGATTGCAATAACATCATGTTGTGTGAGTTTTTCGTGCACCGCGCCATATTCCCTTGGGCGCATCCTGTCCCAATGTAACACGCTCTTCTCATGCAGCCCTATATCAAATGCAATATGCAAGTATCCATGCGCCACGCGCCTTTGGCGCCAATTTAACCTCTGCAGCACTCCTTTTCTGTGCGCCCTATCTATTTAGCCCTGATTAGCTGCAGTTTTCATGCGCCCCGCGCCCTGAGCCTTAAAATCTCTAACTCTTTCTTCTGATAACATTCCAATGGAAGATCAAATGGCTAATTCAACCTTTCTGGATTGGGTCTCGCTTCTTCTTCATGCAGATCAGCAACTGAGTTCAAAAGAACATATGTCTACATCCAGCAAGAGACCCACCAAACCAAGAGGAAAGGCTAAGCTCAGAGGAGCGGGAAAGTACAAATATCAAAGGGTCAGGATGTGAAGCAATCAGCGAACAGCACAAGGATCCATCACAGGATCCGTGGATGGACAATTTGGGCCAATGATCAGCAAGTTTTTGGAATACTGCGCTCAGTTCCATATATCGTCACCTGAGCAGCAGCAGAAACAGGCTACCCCCTTTCGGCCGCAGGATGATGATGACGAGTGGCTGCTTCTTTTTCTTCTTCTCCTCCTTCTTCTCTCTCTTCTCCGAATTTCTTGTTTGAAATGTCTAAAATATGTTGACACAAATGATGACATCGTCCATGTTGCATTATGGGATGATGTCATCCATCAAGTTGTCAAAAGTCAACATGACTTTGAGATATTTTGTAAATATCTTTGTAAATAGGTGGTTGGCTCCATTTTGCCTTCTCTCCTCCTCTCTTCTATAAATACTGGAATACTTGTTGTATTCAGGGTGAACATTTTTTAGATGAAAATAGAAGTGAGGAGAGAAAGACTTTGAGCTTTCTTGTAACAGAAGAAAACAGTAATACAAATATTAAGACTTTGTGCTCAATAGCTGTGTTATGCATTAGATCTTCCTTACGTTAGATCTGTATGTGTTTAATCTGTTGGATTCATATCTACTTTTCTATCATTTGCTCATCAGTATTACTTTGTTTATTTATGCAAGTAGGTTTGGCTCTGTTTACTACCAACCCAAAAACATAAATCTTCTGACCTTTCTGCTTTGGAATTCATTTCTTTTCTTCCTTCGGATCTGTTCTTTCTCTTCTCCCTCTTTCATTCCTTTCTTTTCGCAGCCTGAAACACTCTACTGGGATGAGATCCCAAACCCCTGAAGGCAGAATCTGTGAGACTTGCATAGATTCCTGCTGGTAGAATAGCAATAAACCAGTTTCGCTTTGCTGACTCAAAGAGGGGCTAAGCCCTGCACACTGTTGGCTCGTCTATCCATAGATCTGTCCAGGCGACAGATTTTCGGACCAACAAGATGTCAGCTGGAAAAATTACATAGGCTAACCGATGCCGGTTTGGGTAAACCGACGCTGGTCACAGTTAATCGCTGTCAGTCACTATGGAGAATGGATAGTTTGTCAAAACAAGGTAATAGGCCAATAATTTGCCAAGTATGCAAGCTTCTGATGAAATTTACTAGGAAAATGAGTATGATAAGAGTGACAGAGACTCTGAATAGCAAAGGAGGTGAAACAGGTGTCCTTTTGGGTAGGTTAACCAAAAGAACAGTAAAATAACACCAGTTGGGTGAAACTGATGATGGTCAGAGGATAACCGATGACGGTTGTTGGATTAACACTGGTTAATGTGAAATTGAAACAACAATGATGAAAATGTGGTTGTGAGTTAAAATTAGATGTGGAATCAAACCTATAATTCTAAGAATGATGAGAATATGGTCCAGGCACACTCAGATGGAGCTAGAATACACCAACTGTGATGAGGAGCGTGTAAGGGGAAATGAGAAAAATGAAGAATTAAATCCTCTCACCTCAAAACACAAGCCAAGAAGAAACTCTAAGAAAAATGTGATCCTAAGAGTTCCTTTTCTATTATGTTTGTTTAGCTTATGCTATTTAAGGACTGACTCATGAACTTTAGAATAGAATTTTTGGTGAGGATGGCTTCCTACAAAGAAGGAGATATATAAGGAGAGATTTTAGGTTATGTTATGGCAGGGGTAGGCCGTACTCTGATGGGGTACTAGATAGAGATAACCAGTGGGGTGCTAACTGTATCATGATCGTGTGATCACTTACCACTTCTTCTGGGTGAGATGTTGTTTAAGAATGTGTATATATTTTTAATTTTGATATGTTTGGTAAGAGTAAGAGAGAGAAAGAGAAAGGAAGTGCTTTTATATGATTAATTTGTCAACCATCATCTAGGCATGACTTCCAGCATATAGGTTTCCCTCAATTAATGCGAGCTAATGCAAAGAAGTATAATGAAATGAAATGATTTTTAAACCCAAATTGAAATGTTGAATTTGATGACAAAAAAAGATGAATAAGAGAAGGGATGCTCTTTCACTAATGCGATACTAATGAAAGGGAAGACATGTTCTTTTTAAAGTACCAAAATACGATTTATTTTAGACAATAGAAGAAGAGAAGGTTCCAGGGGAGAAATTTTAATGTAAGAAACTTTTAGAAAGGAAACAAACATGCAAATTTTCACCTAGAAATGAAAGAATGCAAAGGACCCCGAATGGGTCCTATCGGGTGTGCCAAAATGTTTCACCTAATTCTAGAGTGTTTCTTCGAATATTGACAAAATAGATAAGGGTAGAAGGATAGGAGGAATACCTGTTAGAATGCTAGTTGTAGGTTTTTGCACACGTATGACTTATTGATTCAGAATTGATCGTGAGAGCTTCATTTTTTCTTGGAGGAACTACCTGAAATGGAAAAAATACCACAAAATGGAAGTTAAACAGTATATTCAGTAGACTTCCTAGTGTGTGCTAGATCTAGGAAGTGTGATACTTCTTAGACAGTTGTCAATCCACTGTTTAAAACAAATTAATGCTAACAATGAAGGAAATCCTACTATAGTTAAATTGATTTAGGTATCTCATTCATCTACAACAAGAAAATTTGTTTACAAAAGGATAAGATATGACTGAATCTGAAGGTCAAGGTCTCTGTCAGAGTAAAAATATTGGTTAGGGTCAGGTTCTGGACCATTTTGGGTATTGGGTAGAGAGTGGAAGCTCTGTTCTTGGGTTCTGGTCAAAAACACAGAGACTGACGTCAGTCTGGTATGACCGGTGTTGGTTTAGGTTAATAGATGATGGTTGTGGGTAATCGATGTCAGTATGGTTGGGGTATAAGAAAATCAATAAAATACTTGGTTAGGTGATAGATCTGAGGCCATGTGAAAATGGAAGGGCAATGACAAGGTTTGTGGGGGTCTTAGATATGCACAAGGATGATTAAGATCTAGATATGGGAAGTTCAATGGTGTGGGTGAAGGAATGGTCTAGTTTGCATGGAGGTACATGGTGGGGGGATGGAAATGGGAGTAGAAACTAATAACAGAAGTAAAAGAATCTACCAAATGATAAATGGACAAGTGCTCATTAACAAAGCACTTACTATTTGTATGAGCTTGATGTCTGGTTGGCAATGGCGGTTGATAAAAATGGAAGGAACTTGATGTGGTGTTGATGCTTCCCCAGATGTTTCCTAAAGGAAGATGGCTCTTTGTGTACTTCTGATGCTTGCTATGGGTGCTCTGATGCTTGTACAAATGCTCGTTCTACTTGTATGCAACTCTGGTTTCGTCTCTTGTTCTCAAAAGATGTGTCCACCTCTAAGGAATGTGTTAGCCTCAATATAAGGTTGGTTTGGTGGTTAAATGGTAACCAATGGTAGTTCCTGGTTGATTGGTGGCATTTTAGGGTGACCGGCATCGGTTAGGGTAGGATTTCCTAGGTTTACTAAACTAGGTAGATCCCCTTGATTTTTTGGGATCTCGTTCACTTTTCTCCATAGATTAGAATGTAAGCTTCCTTCTAATGGACGAGAATGTGGTTAGAGGGAATATAGGATTTGATTTTTAGGGTTTGGATAGGTCTTAGTTAGTTATGGCAACATACTAATAATAGGTCTTAAGGTGAGGTGACTTGATGATATGTATAGGTGAGGTGGTGGTGTGGGCACTATCCAATTAGGATATTTAAATAATAGATATTTGTGAGATCATAAATTAATTTAATTAAATTATTTAAATTAATATTAAAGTGGGGTGAAAGGGGCCATGGTTAGGTGAGTGTGTGTGAGGTGGTTATTTGTTGAGGGACCAAGGGGAGTGTGACCCAATTTTTGTGTCTACAACAAGGTACCAATCAATCCCTCAAATCATAAAGGCAAAAATTCCTTCTTTTATTATTGAAGCTAAAGTAGAGTTTGTACAGAGCTTTTAGAATAGAGGAAATTCTAAGGAGAAGGGAAAATAGAAGAATTATGGCACTTTTTTGTCTTTTCCAGGTACAAAGCACTTTGGTCTTTTTTGAAATTAATCACCCACCTTTTAGATGGCTCTAAGGAGCCATTATATCTCATGCCAAAATGGTTACAACTTTACAAATAATTTACGCATCTTCAAATTCCTCCATTATGAAGAAAATGCTCATGGCGGGTTAAAAACCAGATATTGCAATGGGAACGTCGCATTTTATTTTCCAGTTTGAATACAGACCATTTGATTTTCTCTTATAACTTTGAAATTGGGTCGTCCACATGGTAGGAAGAGATTGGAGTGGGTACAGGGGAAAGCACTTTGCGTTTTGTGATTTTTTAGGGATTTGGAAATTTGGAACAAATTAGCCTACACCCCCGCTTAAACTTTTTAACTTAGGCACATGGCATGTTTTCATTGGAAATGTGGTCATGACCCTTTTCTCAACATTTTAAACTTTTTTGGGAAAAAGGCTCAAAAAATCAAATTCCTCTGCTGACCCGTTGCTTCAATTGAACTCTTGACTTATGGCACCCTTTGATTGGAAATGGGTTTGCGGCCCTTTTTTCAATATTTTAACCTTTTCGGAAAAAGGCTCAAAAGCTCAAAGTTCTTCGTTGTTCTACTCTCCCGCTTTGACTTTTCAAGGGTGGGCCTGAGACCTTGGTGGAGCCACGGAGCATTCTATAATTTTACTTCACTTTTGGGAATTCGGTTAAGTTTCCAAAAGTGCCCCGATGGCCCGCTCGTCCACTTTGACTTTTCAACGGTGGGCTTCACCTTTGACTTTTTCCCTGCAGGGTCAAAAATTGACTTTTACCTTTATAGCCTGATCGGGGCTACGGGTCACTTTTTAACTTTTCAATTTTTTTACGAAGAGGCTAAAAAACACAAATTTCTACACTGACCTGCTTCTAATTAGGTATGTCCATGTACTCGTGGATGAAGGGGCCAAAATTTGACGGGGAAGAAAACGCCCATCGTTCCCGACTGTGGGAAAAATACACAGAGGAAGAGAACTTCATCATTTTGAGTCCAATTTTTGAATTTCCTTCGCAATCCAGAGGCATGGAGGAAAAACAATGATTTAATGACCCAGACCATAGAACAAGCAAACAATTTCGATAAAAAAAGAGATTGTAAAGAGGATATTACGTGCACAGATTGGGAGATGGAGAATTTCTCAAAATGATCAAAACAGAGATTTAAACAACACTAGGGAATGAATATTTCTATTTCTTTGAACTTTTAACTTGGCTTAAATACTTTAGGAGGATGAGAGCTCAAAATTTTGAATTTAAATTGGAAAACAAAAAGCAGTTTTTGGGAGACAACAAACTTAACACACATCCTCACCATGGAGAGGTAACCCTTGGCATTAGAATCTACGGAAGAATTAGTAGCACACCTAGAAAAGGAGGAAAAATTGAATGTTGTAGCAATCATTGCCAAGTACAACAAAGTTATTTCTGATGTGAAAATTGCTACACATATTGCCAAGAATGTGTATGAAAATTACATAGACAAAGATAGAGTGGCGAGTATTCTGGTCGCCACTCATGAGGTAGAGCTCAAGGAATTCCGAGAAAATAACAAAGGAAATGGAGCAGAGTGGGAGAGGATCCTAGCTGAGGTCGAGAAGAAGTCAGAAGCTATTGAAACCTTACGAGGTTCAATTAAAAACTAGATGAAGAAGTTGTACCCACAGATTACAAGAAGGATGGATGTGCTTGAAGATGTGGGAAAGGAATTGGAAGAAATTGTTGAAACAATGAACACTCAAGGAGATGGACTAGGTTTTGAGGAGGCAAGCAACCTAATCGGTGACCTCTACCAGAGAGTGCAAAATGAAGTCGATGCCTAAAACAAGTTGGAGGACGACTTGCAAATATATTTTCCTATCTTGCAGAAGTAACAAAAACACTCCCCATTCTTTCATCTTTCCCAATTCTTCATTCCCTTATTCTTTTCCCAAGATGTTAAGTCTATTGTAATTCTTTTTTTTCTTTGAAGAAGTGTTTACGAGGGAAGAGAATAGGTAAAGTGTGGGGTGATTTTGGACCCCTATAATATTGACTAAGTAAAAAAGGACGCATGAGTGCATAAGGCCTAAGTTGAGGGGTGGGTGCGTAAGGAGAAGGCATGCAAGGTGGGGTTCTATGAGGGTTTTAGAAGGACCCGTGATACGCGATGGCAGAACAAGGTCTTGGGACTTAGCCGTATTTGGCGTATCAAGCAAGACACGAGAAAAGTGTGAACCTCATGTGCATGATGAATGGATAAGGTGTCATCCTGGAGACATGTTGGCCTAGGAAAGAATATACCCTGCATTAGAAGCTTCTAGAATACCATCATGACAAGGAGTGGAGAGCTCAGGTCTGGAGGAGCATTCTCCCATGGAGGACCACATTGGGACACTTGGCGATGGATTGAAAGCCTCAGAAAGGTGAGTTGGAAGTTCAAGAGCCTTATAAATACAAGTGCACATAGAAGAAAAGTAGAGAGGTAGATCAATAGAGAGTAGAGCTCTACAAAAATGCTGCGAGGAGTTGTATTGGGTTGGGTAGATAAAATATAGGAGAGGGATGCATCAAGGGGCTTGTGATTGTAAATTTTGTTTTTGAGAGCTAAGGAATGTAAATCCAATTATGATGTATGACTTTGGTCTACCATACTGTGAGATTATGTAATGGATCTAATGGATGTAATGAGGTTACCAACTTATCTGAATATGATCATTAATGATTCTGTTCCATACAAATATCTTCATAGTTCTATTTCATGTATGTTTATGAAATGAGTATGAATCCTTATGCATTTTCCTTTCTATTTTGGTTTAGTACTATAATCTATTAAGTATCTTTCTTTCTGGAATGAATGCATTGGTCTAGAAGCCATTCTGATCTCTATGATGATTGTATGTCTCGTTTCCACTCCATCTCCTTAAGTTCCTATCATAGATGATGTTTCCCCACTAAAATCACATAAAGGAGAGACTCGGTGCCCACATGTGCCTTGGGTGAGTGCCCAGTGCCTACTAGGTGATAGGCTAGTGCACATGGGATTCCCTTGTTCTTTGGTGGGTGTAAAAATGACTACACTTTTACACATTACATTGACTGGTGGAGCCTCTAAGGAAATCCTTTGGGGTGCTCCTACAATCTGATTTCTATTTTGGTTTGGAAGAGATTTTAGTTAAGGAACTTCTCGTTTTAGTATTTTAAATTATTTTTCCAACTTCTGCAACATTGGATTAGTTCTCTCATCTTTGGAAATTTTATTTTTATCTTTCATCGAAGGATTCTTGATCTTACCCAAAAATATGAGTTTGTCTTCCACCTTGACATTAATTTCTTGAGCGTTATCCAAATGTTGTGTTTGAACCCTATGCAGAAAGAAACTCACTTCATAAAATTGAGCATTTAAAAAGAAAATCTTTAGGTTATCTATAGTGGTAAGAGCAATGAGGGGAATTTTGTTGACCATCCTATTGAATTTGGCCATGAAGTATCTCATGGACTCTTGCAGATATTTATTTATCTGAGTCAATTAAGTGAGGAGGATATGTAAATATTTGACGGTCTTGAACCTCTCTTCAAACTTCTTTTTTTATATCACCCCAATTAGAGATTGAGCATGATGGAAATTAGTAGAACTAATATGCCACCACATCTTGCAATGTTTCTATGAACAACCGCACAAAAAAATATTTGTGTTGCACTCCAAGGATGCCACAGAATGTGATGTGATCCTCAGAATGTTACTTTCCATCTCCACAGAACTTCAAACAATGATTTCTTGATCCTTGTAGAATCTCATGAAGTGGTAGAATCAAAGTCAACAGACTATAGTTTTATCCCCAAGGTACAGGTTCTTGTGTTTCCATTTCTTCCTCCTCTCTTTTTTATTCTTCTCCTGGGACTTCAAAACTTAAAGGTGGGTGGAAGATATGAGAATTAAGAGAGTCAGTAGGATTTTAAACAGGTTTATCAGGGGTACCACTCAATGAATTAGAAGGGGATGAAGCTTGAGAGAAGTAGTATGGGTTATCTATAACTTGATCTTGCTGATTTTGTAAAGTTTCAAAAGTGGGGTCAATGATTCCTCTTAACCTATTCAATCTGGTATATCTTATTTTACCCAGGTTTTCTCAAGAATATTGGAAAAAAACTTTTGATTATTCAAGTACTTTTTTTTATTGTATGATTTTTTTTGTATTTCTCGAGATCTATTTGGGTGCACCAGGGCATATATTTGCCCACTAGAGTTTCCAAAAATTATTGGTGAGAAATTTTTTTGATATGGAAAATTAGGTGTTTCCACAAATATTCATGGGGCTATGCCCCTCTGCATTAAATATTACAACTCCCATTATTTAATGTGAAATAATCTAATCCTATCTATTGTTATGGGTTGGCCAAATAGGACATGGATCAAAAAAGAACAATCCCTCGAACCTATGGCAACGTGCTTTTACGAGGTACAAGGCAGGAAATTACAGTAATGAGGGGTAAAGGAGAGAAATTAGGAAAGGAAGGTTATTGTTATGAGTAGGCCAATTGCAGAGTTCACACCAAATAACTAGAATAGCTTGAAATTCAATATAAAGGAAAGTAATAATGAAGATATTAGTGAGACAAATGAAACCCACATAGACACACAGTTCACTGAGGCCTATATCAAAGATACAAAGATATTTTTGATCACCATGCTTGTAAAGTGCATAAAAGAGAAATATAGAAATACATAGAAAAATGGGAATGGAATAAATGTAGCTTTATTTTATGTGTTCGTGGTACAAATCTCAACATCCAAGTCATAATCCACAATTGCTACAACATAGATTCTATCAAAATCTAGAATTTTCAAGATCCTTTGGAATGGAGAAGCAATCCCAATTTATAGGCTTATGAGTTGACCTTTTGTCTTCTTGTACATGACTCTTTAGATTCCTATTCCACTTATGACCCTTAAAAGACCCCTAGAAGAGGAAAATTTAGTATCTCTCTTATAATTTTGAGAGAGTACTTTTACAAATTACAAATATTGTCACTTAAGTGAATAAGACAAAATACCATGATTGCGTACACTGAAGAATTAGAAGAAAGGTAAAGAAAATAATAATGGAAGGGGATTAATTGAACTTGTTGAAAAAGATTCTTCTGATGAAGAATTTTTTTATGAAAATCACAATCTCCTCTTTCATGATGCATAGAAACTTCGGGTTAGCGAATGAGTGTTTAGAAACAATGTTGAGAGATCCCCCAATGTGAGCTTAAGATGACCGCATGCATTGCTCATGATGATCCCCTTAATGCTTGATTTATCAAATCCTTTAGCTCAATTCATTGATCTCACTAATATCACTCCAACTAACTCATTGAGCTTGTTAAAACTCATTTGGTTTACTAAGTCATCTCACTGCAATTCAACTAGCTCACCAAGTTTCCTTGACCTATCTCACTTGCATAATATCTTCATGAAAAAGGATGAGTTATTGAATAGCTCATCACTGCAACCAGCCCAAATCAAACTCATTATTGCCATCTCATCTCAACTTAGTTTACCTCAATTCACCTAATTAACCAACCATATCATTATAACTAACTCACCCATCTCACCGAGCCCAACTTAGTTAGCTCAACTTTCTCACTTCAATCAGCTCATCTTGATGAGGTAATAATGTTTTCAAGCCTAGATGATAAACATGATGAATTATTTTGATGAATCAATGGAGTCCTTAACACCTTTTGAATATTTTTCAGTTGTTCAGTTATCTAAACTTTCCTATGTTATACTCTACCATGTTCTTGGGAACAAATGAGATCAAGAAGATGATTCCAAGTCCCTTATGGAGGATTTATTTCACTGTTTGAGATATTAGATCATCTATAACTCTTTAGAGAGTTCAAAAATTAGAAAGATGAGTGAAAATGGAGTCATATGTAACTTTCTGCACCCAAAATGAAGACTTTCTATTTTTAGTAGGTAGGACCGAGACCTACTTTTTTGGGACATATCACCTATTTTGTTCAAATATGACCTACTAAAAATTCTAACACACTCCATAATATTTCGTTGATGACACATTTATTTTTTTAACAAATTTCTATTTTTAGTATGTTTCTTTTTCTGGACCTGCTATTTTGGGAAAATCATCAATTTTTCACTGCATTCCATTTTGCACCATTTATGACTATTATGGGTGATCAAAGCTAGTAAATTGAGGGACTTAATATTTTTGGCATGTGAAGGGTATTGGCCGTGTGAAATATTGAATATCAGATGTGCATACAACAATGGCATGAAAGAAGGGGGCACATGGATAGGCATAGAAGGTTGACATATTTACACACTAAGGATTCACACCTAGGAAAGACAAAGTTTGGACTTAGTTGTTTTTCATGTATGGGATAAAAATAGGTTGGAGTATGAAGCATGCATTGGATAAAGAAATGAAGACGTCAAGAATATGTAAAGGATATTTTGGGAACATGTGGAAGATCAAGAGTCATGAGAGTTTGAGTTAATAGTAGGATTATATAAGGTATTAATTATATATAATATATTATTAGGTAAAGCTTGCATGCTTGTTTAGGTATCTTTGTAGCAGTGCATGGTTTTATTGAGCATGTAACTTATTTTGAGAGTGAATGGGTGTTGAAGGGAAAGTCCCCACCCCTATATATATATGTATTTATTTTTATTGTTTTGAGAGACAAAGTGTGTATACTGTATGTAACAGAGTTATGCTGCTGGTATGGTTTTACGCCCATGAATTTGTGTTGGTATTTATGATGTATTCAGCTACTCTCGTTTTTTATGATTGAATATAACTTATCATTACAGTTGGATATTGATTGTTGATGTTTCTCCTCATGGTTATTATATGGTGAATTTTATATTAATCCTTATGTGATTTATATGTTTCCTTATTATGTTTGTTTCCAAATTGAGATCTGGTTCTTTTTATGAGATGTATATTCTAATTGTGGATTATGTGGAACATGCATGCTAACACCTTGGTAAGATAGTAATAAAGAAGTACCTGATACTTTGCATGCTTTGGGTGAGTGCTCAAATCCGTCTAAGTGATGTGACAACACGTCTAGGGTTTGTTTGGGAAACTAAGACTACATTTAGGTTGCGTTGCCAGGGCCTCTTTCTAAACTGTTTACCATGATGTTGCATGATGATGATGTATCGGTTAACTCTTGTGGCTATTAAATATTGGGTGATTGATGGAAAATATCAATTTACTTAAAGATATGGTTCTGGACCTAAGTTTAATGTGTGTGCTAAGGTTGAAGAACATATTTATAATGAGATTTATGAGACATTCTTTTTATGATTTCCAATAGAGTTGTACAAGCGGTTTTCTGCGTATGCATCAAATAAAAGCTGGAGTTACAGACCACGGAATTGGATGCAAGAAGAGTATTAGGATTTGTTTGATGTAGATGAACCTTAGACGTGTGTTGTAGATCATTAGTGGGCTAGTGTTATGCACAGTTATACTTTGGAGTATGTTGTGTCTACATATTCTTGTCCGGAAGTTGCTGAGTTTGAATTTTTGTGTAAGCCCACAGGATATTACATTCATGCTATTCCTTTGTCTATTAAGATCTTAATGGTGGTGCTGATTTTAGAGTGCCTCCTTATGGCTAGCTAAACATATCACCATGCGTAGGGGAAAGAAAAGGTGTGGTGAAAGATGGTGGACCTTGTGGCGGAAAGGTAGAGAGAAGAAAGGTAGATTAAGTATAATGAAGTGCAAGAGAAGGAATCTATGAAGAAGCAAAATATTGAGGAGTTTGTGGAGTTGTGAAGGATAATGTCTGATGAAGGATTTGAAGCTCATGTGGAAGACATGGAGCTAGAGCATCAGGTTCTCCCCCACTTAGGAAAGCAAAATAGAGAATACCCTTTGGCTTCTGATGAGAGCACGTCTGATGAGAAAAGAATAAATACCACAAAAACACATATGATCCCACTTGACGACCTATCCCTTTCACTTGGTGTTCGAGTTACAGAAGTAACCATTGATAGACAAGTAAGTGTAGGTAATCCAGTGACTTCAGATAGTTATCATTTTCCTTTATATATAGAAGTACGTCAAGAAACACATTAATCTATGGCATCATAGGAAACAACATATTTGTTATTTGGGGGTCCAATTGGAGGAATATTTTCTGACATGTCATCAGGATAGAGTGTGGGCATGTAGAAAATTGGAAACATGTCTATAAGTAATACAACTTCACATAATATTGGAGTTTAGTTTAGTACTATAGCTGGGATGCAAGGAAGGATATCCACTGGTCTGATGCCTACTATAAGAGGTGGAACAGGTAGATCAGGAGGCTCGTGATCAAGTGGATCAAGTGGTGGAGGAAATACTAGTGGGATTTTTGGTTTTGGGTATGGTGGACAAGGTCTATACCCTCATCAACCTCAACAAGTTTATTACAAAATCTAGTATTTTATTATACCAAACAGCCCAAGGCACACTAACACATCACTCAAACAGATCTAAGTACTCACCTAAAGTGTGCAACGGTACTAGGTCCCTCTTTTATGTCATCTTTGTCAAGGAGTTAGCATGATACACACATATATAAACTAGATCCATAACAAACATGTAAGGATAAACCATAACAGATCTAGATCATAACCATATGCAAGAATGGACTAAACAAGAATCAAGATCAGATTTTCCATACAAGATCCAAAAATAGATATGTCAATAATCATTATCCAGCCACATAGATCCATTGTATTAACTATTGTAAAACACAGAATCCAAGTACATACATAGGAGTATCATCATAGTCACGAGCGCTCATAAACCAACATCATAACACTAAAAAAAAGTGGATCCCTAAACCATGCAAATATATATATATATATATATATATATATATATATATATATATATATATATATATATATATATATATATATATATATAGGAGTGAGGTATTTCCCTTCACTACCTAAACATCCTCAAAATAGGCTATATATATATATGAGTGAGGTCTTTCCTTCACTATCTAAACATCCTCAAAATATGTTGCATTCTAAGAATATCCATGCACCGCTACAAGATACATACAAAATCATGCAAGATCACTAATAATAGATTATCTAATAATATAAATGTTATCCAATTTTACGCACATGGAAAAATTGGAAAACAGGGCCGTATTACTATCAAATCACGACATTGGTCCCAGGGACCCACTTCTGGTCATCAGGTGAGATTGCTCATTTTTTTTTTGGTATGCGAGCCATTGAGGAGTTCAACAAGCTTATCTCACTCGGTCGAGATAAAACAGTGTCAAATCAGGAATAAAGAGATGAGTCATTAGAGGAGTTCATGCCTTGTCCTAACTCGGTCATAACTTAGATCACAAGCCTTAAATGAGTTCATGAGTAGGAAATGTAAGTTCAGTAACCGAGTTTGGCTTGTCATAAAAGAGTCTCGATAGGAGCGGAGGATGTTTCGATGGTTAGCTCATTGAGGTAGAGAAATGATGAGTTCGACCTGGTTAATTCAACATGGAGAGATTGATGCTTCCTTGTTAGAATATGAATTCAGTTTTAATGACTCGACGGAGACAATAGCTGCCTCAGGATTTGGTCGAGCTTCTTCCATGGAAGAGAATTTCCAAAATGAAAAGGCGAGACAACTCAACTAAAACTTTATCTCGTTCTTCTACTACAGCGGTAAGATTTTATAACAACTGATCACGACTGTGGTCATATGCAACCAGAACATCAGGATCAACACCAATGGTTCCTTGGGATCACCCTGCGGCAGCTGTCACAATCGACTCTCTCTAGAGGCCACTCATTTTCTGAGATAAGTTTACTTCTCTACCCTGTAGCTGCTGCGTATAGCCAATTATTTCCTCACGGAACTTTCCTAGGAGAATTTCAGTTCTACGCTCAAAGCGGCCGAGCATTCGATGCAGAGGCATGTTGCAATATCGTAGAAGCCTTTTTGAGCAAGTAAGTCGTCCAACTATGTTATTTGATCAACATCGAATGCATCCTCAAATTCAGGATTTTCCTTCAAGATATTTTTATGAAAATCGATTAAGTGATAGTGAGAGTGTTACCAGGAGACCTAAGGAAATTTATTACAAAGATTCTCTATCGAGATCTTACTTGTTTTACGATGTAACTCATGGAAGTGGATCTCATAGAGGTGGAACTGTTTCATATCAGAATATTCATGGATCATAATTTTCTTTGCAATTATATGAGCATCTTCAACGAGTCACTAAGTTGGCAGGTATAAAGTTTTCTGTTGAAATTATCACACCTTATAAGCTACAGCTGAAATATTTACACTGAGAGTTTAATGTTATCCTCAAATCTGATGAAGGAAAACTCGGCAGGAGAAAAAAATCATGGTGATCCCGCGCGATAGGGGGAATTGTGGAGATAAGGAACGAACTTGCCAAGGTTGCGTGGTGAAGATGAGGCTGGGGCCCGTGGATTAATGTGTCCAAGCCGTTACGCGGGGATTTGGAGCTAGTATGCCGGGCGTGGAAATATTACGATGGCAGTCCAAGCTGTTAGTCCCGCGCTAAAGAAATCCCGGACGTGGGAAATAAGGTGAGCACCGCCAAGTGGAATTTTTGGGATGGAAAACCATGTTGTTCACTCAGCGTAGGGGAGAAATTGGATCAGATTGCCAAGTGGAAATATAACCGTGGTAAGCCATGATCAAACCTCCGCTAGGGGAGAAATCGGATCAAATTACCAAGTAGAGACAATACGATGGCTATCCAACATCAGACTTCCGCACGGGCTGTGTAAATAAGATCAGAGCACATTGTGCGAGTCAAGAATGACGCCAGGTTGGAGGAATGAGTCAAACACCGAGTGGAGCAGCGAGTGCATGGAGATCAAAGGATGCGTGTTGCATGGACTGTGAATTGGGTTTCATAGATCATACGAGAAAGTGTCTCCTTTCATACAAATCTGCCCTTGTTAGGATTCCACTGAACTTTCAGACTTTGAATTGGCTAAGATAGCTCCACGACCTTCTCTTCATCCTCTGTACAGTTCTAAGAATTCGGTGGTCACAAGAAACTCCCACGCACAGGTAGCAGGCATGTTGCAGTACAGTAGAGGCCTTTCTTTTGAGCGCTTTCAGCAAGTAGGTTGTCCAACTAGCTTATCCTTATTCTGAACTCGGATCTATGGCAGCTGCAGGAAACAAATATTCATTTCCGTGTACGATGTATTGGAGTCACGCTGTTTAAGGCTTCATAAAATTTCCCTGAATCAGGAGATGAAGGTTTATTACGGTGCAGAATGAAATGATTCATATTGCTCAACACTTCTTCTCCTAGAAGCGAATTGAATGTGAAGGTCAACTCTGAAAATACCTGGTCGGCCGTTTTGTATGCCACATCTTTGTCACTTATAAATGGTCTCTTTGAGAAACTCTTTGGGCAGTAGGAAATATTTATACCCTTCCATTATGTACGTCCAATCAGACAATAAAAGTAATCTTTTACCAGATTTAGAGAAACTGTGTTTTTTTTTACAATGGACGATTATACTGCAATTTCAAGCTAATTTTATCTAGCTTTATTTCTATTAGCTTTGATCCACGACTAAGGAAGAATTCATATGGTTGTTACCTGTACATTTTTCAAGGTCCTCTTGGCTGCCCCAGTTGTTCAATGTATTTTTTGAAGGGCTTATTTTATGTGTTGCAGATTGTAACATAAAGGATATTTTTAGTTTCTAGAAAAATGAGTATATTGTGTAGCTCACAGCTACCCATTCCATACTAAGATCCCAATAGTGGCATAATTGTTGATTGGAGCTGAAATTGCCGAATACACTGCCAAAATACCGAAGGGTTCTTTGACCAAAAATCAGTCTTAAGGGTGTCTATCGACATGTTACGGGCATGAGCCTAGGTCATCATCATGGCAGCACTAGGTCTTTATTGATAATGGCATTTTCTCATCGTTTGGAAGGTACAAATTGTGCTTATTATGGAAAATCCAAAACATTCTTACTACAAGTGTTATATGATAAGGAAGAACTGTGAGCATTGTGGTAAAACCATTCTTTTTAGAAATATTGGGTTAAGCTCAATATTCAAGTGAGTTTGAGCCCAGGAAAGGTAAGATCGTTTGCTGGATGAAGAACTTGGTGACTTCACAAGGAGCTCGTGGTGATGTTTCATGAAGTTTGAACTTGGAATGCATAAATGCCCTCGAGTTAATAGAGGAAAATGATAAGAATCGAGTTTGATAGCTTGCCATTCGAAGGAATCAATGTAAAAGAGCTCGATTACCAAGGCAAGGAAAGAGTTAGTGCGGCGTCAAAAATCGAGTGCAACACCGAGTTAGAGGATTCGAAGCTCACCGAGTTGAGATTTGTGCAGATTCTATCCACATGGACCCCCCTCCTCTTCAAGTCAAACGGGTCAACGGTAGGGGGTCCCAACATTATGTTAATTAAATTAATATTTTTATTTAAATATTTTAATAATAATATTTATTGTTATTATTTAAATATTTTATTTAAATATTCTTTTAATTAATTGAGAAGACTAGGTCATCAGGCAATTAATGACCCATAATGGAACCTTCTCAAGTGGTCCAACTAACTGTAATAAATACATCATGGGCCTTCATTTTAGGAATGTAATTATGACCATTTCCTCTTCTTTCTCACATATTATTCTATAAATGTAAGTTGGAAGCTCATTTCAAAGGGTTCCAATAGTTCAGACAAGTTGGACAGTTAGATATCTCAGGCGAGTGTATACTTTTCAAGAATCCTCTCTCTTCTACAAGTTGTTCTTGTGTGTTGAGAGAACTTTCAAGCCTCCTCTTCAAGACTATAATGGCAACTATTGCCTCTTCTGAATGTATGATGCATTGTGCATGTTATTGAAGCAATAAAAGTGTGTGTTTTGTGACTAATCTTGGTCCTTTCATCCTTCTGTGCTTCTTTGTGCCTTTCTCATACTTGCAGGTACACTGTGCAAGTTTAAGTTCTATTGCAGGTTCTTGGAGTTCTGTGCTTATCGAGTGGTGAAGTATTGCATGCAGTTGAGTTGTGGTGCCTGTTCACCCTTCTTGAGTTCATCCTTCTTCACTGAGAAACTGGTATATTTCTCGGTTTGATAAAGTTTAACAAAGGGAACGCGTGTCTCTTATTTTGTGGTATCCTGTACCCTCTCTAAGTTGCAGTAACTGAAGTTGACCTGTGGTGCACGCACCCTCTTCAAATTAACCCTTCCTAAGTCTGAAGACACCCTTTATTTGGTGCATCACCATCCCTAGTATAGCTTCATTTCTGTAAATCTCTTTCCCTAAAACCCCATGAAAATGTTAGCATAGGACTAGATAATCATTTTTGTTACACTAGGAGTAGTACATCACTTAGTTTAGGAAGAGGAAGTTGGCCTTCTCTGGAGGTTCACCTCGAGCCCAAGTCCCACGGCTTGAGAGGTGATCCCATGTGTCCCAATCACACCGAACGTCCTATTCACATCCTAGCCATTCGGAGGGTGGAGTGATTTGGTGACAATAGTTTTTGGCACGCCCGATGGGACATCACAGAAGTTAGAGTTCCATCTTTCAGAGGTGTCTCATTATCAAACAGGAAATCTTAAGCCACTGTGCGACCACACACAACAATTTTTGGCACACCCGGTGGGACAGAGTTGGTAGTTCTCTTCTCACTTACACAAGTCAAAGTACCTGGCGACTCTATATCTCTGGATTCCAAATCTCAGTGCAGTAACTTATGCGAAGAATTCAGACAAGAGCTTCTTCAAAGAAAGGAAAGTATCAGCATATCGAACTTTCCTTGTCTCCTCCAAAGAGAAGCAGAAGAGGCATTTCCACATCCCCAGTTGCAGATTTACCTAGTAGGGGTCATTCAACTCCTCCTTACGGAAGATTTCCTCGACCCAGAAACAATCAAACTTTCATTGCTATGGCGAGGAACCAAGTTTTTCCCCCTTTCAATGCAAGTAGTCTTCTTATGTTGGCTCAATATGACCCGATACCTGTTGCGACACTCAAAAGTTTACCCTTCTACATGGGGGAAACTCACGTTACTCCAGTGGAGCATATCTTTGATGTAGCCAACATCTGTGCAGTACATAATATCACTGAAGACAACGTTGCAGTTAGACTTCTTGCTACCTCTTTCAAGGGAAAAGCACTTCAATGGTTTCGCGGGTTAGGTGTTGGCACTATAACCACTTGGGACGAGTTGGGAGAAAAGATATGTAAATAATTCGAAGACAAAAGTGATCACCTATCACTTTTGGAACAACTTACTACCATAAAGAGAGCTTCCCAAGAATACATGAGTGATTTCAACTTTCGATTCCATAGGACTTGGAATAGGATTCCAGTGCTCGTAAAGCCTTCTACACATAATGCATTCTTGTACTATTTGTAAGCCTTGAATAGTGATGTATCAGTAATGATCCAGTCCATGGGAGGGACTACACTTCCTGATGCTTACGAAGTTGCCATAAGTGCAGAGAATTCTTTGATTCAGTTGGAAAGATAGCTCCACGACCACCAATGCCCTTTTCTCCAGATCTTACGAATCATCAACCTATCATTGCTCCTATTCCAGTAGACTCCAAACAACCATATCAATCTCCCCCTAACTCTTCAAATGACCTATTTGAAGTCAAGTCGCTACTGCAAAATTTTGGAAATGATCTCGTTGCACTCAAAAGGCAACAGTTTCAATACAATTGTCCGTATCAGCCACAAAATCAGCAGTATCAAGCTAACCGTTCTCCTTTTCAAGGGAACAATCAGCCTCAAAATCAAACTACAAGTCAAGTTGCAAATGTCAGGCCCTTGAACTTTCAGAACCCTCTTTCAGCTAGCTCATCTAGAGCTATAGTACCTGTTCAAAATAATCTAGTTCAAGACTATGAATGGTGTTATCCTTGCTCTCAACCTCACAATCAAAATATTTGTCCCAATGGGGTTCTCAGCCAGGCCCTTATGGTTCAAAGTGTATCTTCCCCTTCAAAGTTAACAAACAATTCATCTACGCAAGAAGCAGTAGATCAACCGCAGGCACCTGAAGAATCCGCTTTGCTAAATTGGCAAGGAGAAGATTTTTGCGGATTAAATATAGATTCTTCATCAATGGTAGCAAACACGCGTTCCAAAAAGAGAGAAATGGAGCCTCAACCTCTCAAAGCTGATCTAACATCCACTTCTCAACCTGGGTTTTAAATGGCAGTTGATAAAAATGTAGGAAAGAAATCACTAGAAACACCGGTTAGCCACACCGCAGGGAAAGATGGTTCTCCAGGCATCACGGTACCCAAAAAACATTTTCCAAAGGAGGACCCCAATGCCCAAAAAAGTGTCATCAAAGTTGGAGCAATTCCCTTCAGCATAGTAGAACAAATGAAGAAAACCAATCTGAGCGTTACCATGTGGGACGCACTCTCAATCCCTTCCCAAAGAAACCTCTTGCGAGAAGCTCTGAACAGTTTTAGTACAACCAGTGGATCTCCAAGCCATGGAGTGACAAATGCTACAATTTTGTGTCAACCGGAAAGGAAAATCATTCCTATGGCAAACAAACCACTGCAATTCTACATTTCCCTGATCATTGGCGACCACCTAGTACATAATTACATGATCAATTCTGGTGCCAGTAGCTCTGTCATGCCGAAACAAATTATAGATGTACTAGGCATACAATATACGCCAGTTACAAGAGGGGTTGTTCAGCTGGATGGCACAACTATTAAGACTGTTGGGGTTATCAAAGGACTTCAACTTACCATTCATGCATGCCCAAGTTTTTCATTCACCCAAGACATATCAGTCATTGATCTCCCTCCTCTCTTTGCCATCTGCCTATCACAGGATTTCATTGCCAAGATGGGTGGTTACCTATCAGCCGATTGGTCACATATGATTCTCAGGACTCGATATGGAACCAAAGTAACTATAAGGGCAGAACCAATCTACCATAATCATGTAGAACCCTACACTACTAGTCCCATAAATGGAAATTACACCATCGATGATCCCGAAGAGGAAGATGCTGATCACGAACCAACCACCCTTGTTGAAGAAGTTCCTGATACTTTGCTGGATGAAGTAAGTAGAGATCATCAATACGATCCCTACTTTGATGTATTGGCATAAGAAGAAGCTGGTTTGCTAGTCTTGGAAGAAATAAGATTCGGTACTTACTGTATCCATGAAGAAGAGACGATCATACCAAAACTTGTCAAAACACCAAGTGATTCTAAAGGACTGTGGTGATTGTTCTTCGATGGCTCAAGAAGTAAGAATGGATCCAGTGTTGGTGTTATGTTAATTTATCTAGAGGGAGATAAGTACTTCTCATCTTTCCGGTTGCAGTTCAGTTGCACTAACAATGTTGCTGAATACGAGGCTCTTGTGCAAGGAATTCAACTAGCCAAAAGGAAGGGAATCAAGGCCCTGACTATTTTTGGAGATAGTGAGTTAGTTGTTGATCAAGTTTCGGCACGTAGTGCATCCAAAAATGATCTTTTAAGATCATATAAGAATCGATTCTGGGACCTGATTGAAGATTTCGAAGCTTTTGGAATCCATGCAATCCCTAGAGATCAAAATCAAGATGCAGATAGGCTTGCTACAATTGGTTCACAATACAACATACCAGTTGATATCATGAAATAAGGGCAGTAATTTGTTAAAATGGTGGTTCGACCAGCAGTCCCTAATAATGTGAGTAGTTGGCAAGTGTTTGATAGTGACAAAAAAATTGTCCTCTTCCTACAAGAAGAGGCGGAGTTTGCTACAAAGAATCAAGATAAGTTGCAGGAGTCATATGGTGAGCAAATTATTCAATTGAAAAGAAACAAGTTACCAAAAGGTTTAGTCACTTTGGAATCCATTTTCAATTCAGATGACCAAGCCACAAGACAAAGCCCTAACATGGTGGTTAGAGAAGAATATTTTGAGGAAGTTGAAGTATCAAATGAAAAATTTCTTAAGATCGGAAAAGTGTATACTTCTGAAGAGAAAGAAGCTTTCATCAAACTTTTTCAAGAGTATCATGACATCTTTGCATGGAGCTATAAAGATCTGTGTGTTTTTGATCCAGGTCTAGCACAACATACCATGAAACTGGATCCTAATACTAAGCCAGTTCGTCAGAAACAGAGACCAATTAATCCCAAAATTGAGCCACTAATGAGAAAGGAGCTAATCAAGCTCATCGAGGCCTGTATAATTTTTCCCATCAAGCATTCCTCATGGGTAGCCAATTTGGTGCCTGTGAGGAAGAAGAACGGAGAGATCCGGTTATGCGTAGATTTCAGGGATTTGAATCGTGCATCATTAAAAGACCATTATCCTCTTCCATCGATGGAGCAGATCCTTCAAACAGTGGCAAAAGCTCAAAGATTTTCTTTGCTCGATGGTTATTCAGGTTACAATCAAATCCTAGTCGAAGAATCTGACCAATTCAAAATGGCTTTCACTACCAAGTGGGGCACGTATGCCTACAATAAAATGCCATTCGGATTGTCCAATGCCGGGGCTACTTTTCAAAGAGCCATGGACATGGCATTTAAGGGACTAATCAATGATATTATTTTATTTTACCTTGATGATATAACTGTTTACTCTAAGCATGCAGAAGATCACATTACGCATCTAAGGAAAGTTTTCCAAAGGTGTAGGAAATTTGGGGTTTCACTTAACCCCAAGAAATGTATTTTCGCAGTGCACGAGGGAAAATTGTTGGGGCATGTGGTTTCAGCAGAAGGATTATCAATCGATCCAGCTAGGATTCATTCAATTATGTCCTTATCTCTCCCAAGTCACAAGAAGGGCCTCCAGAGTTTTCTGGGAACCATAAATTTTGTGCGAAGATTCATCCCTCAATTCGCGACATTGGCTAAACCACTAATAGCCATGCTAAAGAAAAACATGCCATTCTCATGGACAAAGGAAGGATGAGAAAGCTTTGAAGCTATCAAAACAACCATTTCTCAAGCTCCCACGCTTGTGAACCCCAGGTTTGACAAATATTTTATCCTTTATGCTTTTACAGGTCAAGAGAGCATTTCAGGGATCCTCACCCAACAAAACAATAACCTGATGGAGCAACCAATCACTTTCTTCAGTCAATCCCTCAAAGACTACGAGTTCAAATACTCATTCATTGAAAAGCAAGTCTTTGCGGTTATTCGAGCTTTGAAGAAATTCAAGCACATGTTGTCCAACAACAAGATTCATCTGATGGTGTCTCATCCAAGTGTCAAGGAGTTTTTGCTGAACAAAGAAATGAATGAAAAGCGTGCTGGATGGATCACGAAGGTAATGGAGTATGATGTGCACATCAAAGTCACTAAACTTGTCAGAGGTAAGGGTTTATGTCAGCAACTTGCAACAGACATGGAATCAAAAAGTAATGAGGACGTGACACTCCTAAATACTGATGAGGATGTTGATCAAGCTGATTGGTTATCTAAAATGAAGAATTTCATCTTCTCAGGAGCATACCCGGTAAACATGGATAAAAACCAAAGATGAACTTTCCATCTTCAATCTATCCCATATGTTTTGGTAGATAGTGTTCTCTTTCGAAAATATTTGAATGGTGTTCTCCTTCGGTGCGTAGGACCAGAACAGGTCAGTAAGATACTAGAAGAGTTTCATAATGGCTTATCTAGAGGACATTATTCCGCACGAACAACAGCTACCAAGATCATGCGAGCTGGCTACTATTGGCTGGATTTATTCAAGGATGCCCATCTTTGGGTAAGGAAATGTAAGGAATGTGCCTTTTTCACAAGTAAGCAGAAGCTTGCAGCTCTTCCGCTGAATCCAATTCAAGTGGATCAACCCTTTGTTCAATGGGGGTTGGACTTCATCAGAATGATTAATTCTCCATCCAGTGATGGACATAAATGGGTCCTTACCGCAAAAAAATATTTTAATCGATGGACAGAGACAGTAGCATTAAAAGAGAGCAATGAAAAGGTAGTTCTAGATTTTTTGGAGGGTATAATGACGAGGTTCGGTGTTCCGTTTACAGTCATTTCAGACAATGCACTGGATTTTCTTGGTATGAAATTAAGTGAATGGGCTGTTAAAAATGGGTTATACCTCAAAACTTCGTCCAATTATTATCCTCAAGAAAACGGATTGGCTGAGTCTAGCAACAAAAACCTCATAAGGATTATTAAGTGCACAATGGAGACTAACAAGAGGACTTGGCATACACAGCTTAAGACTGCCTTATGGGCAGATCGGATCACATCTAAAAGGGCCATCAGAAATTCTTATTTCGTTCTTACATATGGAAGAGAGGCAAAACTCCCACTCTCATTAGAGTTACCTTCTTTGGAGTTAGCTCATCAACTTGAAGTTATAGAGAGTGATCCTCTAACAGTAAGGTTTGCTGAACTCATGGAGTTAGAGGAAGTACGAGACAAGGCTATGAAAACTTTGGAGTAGCATCAGGCTCAAGTTAAGAAATCTTTTGACAAGAAGGCGTCCGACAGGAATTTTCAAGAGGGAGATTTAGTTCTCAAATGGGATGAAGACAGGGCCAAACCAGGCAAGCATGCCAAGTTTGACGCTCTCTGGAGTGGGTCGTATATCATCACAAGTTACAAAGAGGCAAATTCATTTCATCTATCTAGGCTCAATGGAGAAGAACTGCCCATTCATGTGAATGGGATACATCTCAAAGATTGTTTTTGAGAAGCGTTCCACCCCTTGTATAGTTAAATTAGGTGTTTTCCTCCAAGTGCTTATGCACATTGTTGTGTGTTGTTGTTTTGCTTTCCTTGTTGTTGTGTTTTGTGTTGTTCTGCACATTGTTTCATCATTGGAAGGTGTCAAGGAGAAGAAGGTTCAAGGTTTCCATAAGAGTTTCAAAATTTTCTTCATTCAAATTTTTGTAGTGTTCCATGGATGTCAAGAATTCAATAGATTCAGTATACTTCATGCTTAGCATTCCAGGGAGGTCTAGGATATCGGCAATGTTTAAGGAGATTTCGGGATGTGTCGAATAAAATCATACTACTTTCAGGATTCCAACACAGACTTCATGCCCAATGGATGACTTAAGGCTACTGGAATCATGCTTAGCAGGAAATCATTCCTGAGAGGTCACCAAAAATGTTATCCAATTTTACGCACATGGAAAAATTGGAAAACAGGGCCTTATTACTATCAAATCACGACATTGGTCCCAGGGACCCACTTCTGGTCATCAGGTGAGATCGCTCATTTTTTTTGGTATGTGAGCCATCGAGGAGTTTGATAAGCTTATCTCGCTTGGTCGAGCTAAAATAGTGTCAAATCAGGAATAAAGAGACGAGTCATCAGAGGAGTTCGTGCCTTGTCCTAACTCAGTCATAACTCAGATCACAAGCCTTAAACGAGTTCATGAGTAGGAAATGTAAGTTCAGTAACCGATTTTGGCTTGTCATAAAAGAGTCTCAATAGGAGTGGAGGATGTTTCGATGGTTGGCTCATTGAGGCAGAGAAATGATGAGTTCGACCCGGTTTAATTCAACATGAAGAGATTGATGCTTCCTTGTTGGAATATGAATTCAGTTTTAATGACTCGACGGAGACAATAGCTGCTTCAAGATTTGGTTGAGCTTCTTCCATGGAAGATAATTTCCAAAATGAAAAGGCGAGACAACTCAACTAAAACTTTATCTCGTTCTTCTACTACAGCGGAAATATTTTACAACAACTGATCACGACTGTGGTCGTATGCAACCAGAACATCAGGATCAACACAAACGGTTCCTTGGGATCACCCTATGGCAGCTGTCGCAATCGACTCTCTCTAGAGGCCACTCATTTTCTGAGATAAGTTTACTTCTCTACCCTGTAGCTGCTGCGTATAGCCAATTATTTCCTCACAGCACTTTCCTAGGAGAATTTCAGTTCTACGCTCAAAGCGGCTGAGCATTCGATGCACAGGCATGTTGTAGTATAGTAGAAGCCTTTTTGAGCAAGTAAGTCATCCAACTATGTTATCTGATCAACATCGAATGCATCCTCAAATTTGGGATTTTCCTTCAAGATATTTTTATGAAAATCGATTAAGTGACAGTGAGAGTGTTACCAGGAGACCTGAGGAAATTTATTACAAAGATTCTCTATCGAGATCTTACTTGTTTTACGATGTAATTCATGGAAGTGGATCTCATAGAGGTGGAACTGTTTCATATCAGAATATTCATGGAGCATAATTTTTGCACTGAGAGTTTAATGTTATCCTCAAATCTGATGAAGGAAAACTCGGCAGGAGAAAAAAATCATGGTGATCCCGCGCACTAGGGGGAATTATGGAGATAAGGAACAAACTTGCCAAGGTTGCACGATGAAGATGAGGTTGGGGCCCATGGATTAATGTGTCCAAGCCGTTACGCAGGGATTTGGAGCTAGTATGATGGGCGTGGAAATATTATGATGGCAGTCCAAGCTGTTAGTCCCGCGCTAAAGAAATCCCAGACGTGGGAAATAAGGTGAGCACCGCCAAGTGGAATTTTTGGGATGGAAAACCATGTTGTTCACTCCGCGTAGGGGAGAAATTGGATCAGATTGCTAAGTGGAAATATAACCGTGGTAAGCCATGATCAAACCTCCGCGTAGGGGAGAAATCAGATCAAATTGCCAAGTGGAGACAATACGATGGCTATCCAACATCAGACTTCCGCACGGGCCGTGTAAATAGGATCAGAGCACGTTGTGCGAGTCAAGAATGATGCCAGGTTGGAGGAATGAGTCAAACGCCGAGTGGAGCTGCGAGTGCATGGAGGTCAAAGGATGCGTGTTGTAGGGACTATGGATTGGGTTTCATAGATCATACGAGAAAGTGTCTCCTTTCATATAGATCCACCCTTGTTAGGATTCCACTGAACTTTCAGACTTTGAATCGGCTAAGATAGCTCCACAACCTTCTCCTCATCCTCCGTACAGTTCCGAGCATTCGGTGGTCATGAGAAACTCCCATGCACAGGCAGTAGGCATGTTGCAGTACAGTAGAGGCCTTTCTTTTGAGTGCTTTCAGCAAGCAGGTTGTCCAACTGGCTTATCCTTATTCTGAAATCGGATCTATGGTAGCTGCAGGAAACAAATATTCACTACCGTGTATGATGGATTGGAGTTACGCTGTTCAAGGTTTCATAAAATTTCCCTGAATAAGGAGACGAAGGTTTATTATGGTGCAGAATGAAATGATTCATATTGCTCAGCACTTCTTCTCCTAGAAGCGAATTGAATGTGAAGGTCAACTCTGAAAATACCTGGTTGGCCGTTTTGTATGCCACATCTTTGTCACTTGTAAATGGTCTCTTTGAGAAACTCTGTGGGTAGTAGGCAATATTTATACCCTTCCATTATGTACGTCCAATCAGACAATAAAAGTATTCTTTTACCAGATTCATAGAAACTGTGTTTTTTTTACAATGGATGATTATACTGTAGTTTCAAGCTAATTTTATCTAGCTTTATTTCTATTATCTTTGATCCATGACTAAGGAAGAATTCATATGGTTGTTACCTGTACATTTTTTCCAAGGTCCTCTTGGCTGCCCCAGTTGTTCAATGTATTTTTTGAAGGGCTTATTTTATGTGTTGCAGATTGTAACATAAAGGATCTTTTTAGTTTCTGGAAAAATGAGTATATTGTGTAGCTCACAGCTACCCATTCCATACTAAGATCCCAATAGTGGCATAATTGTTGATTGGAGCCAAGATTTCTGAATGCATTGCCAAAATACCGAAGGGTTCTTTGACCAATAATTAGTCTTAAGGGTGTCTATCGACATGTTACGGGCATGAGCCTGGGTCATCATCATGGCAGCACTAGGTCTTTATTGATAATGGCATTTTCTCATCGTTTGGAAGGTACAAATTGTGCTTATTATGGCAAAGCCAAAACATTATTACTACAAGTGTTATATGATAAGGAAGAACCGTGAGCATTGTGGTAAAACCATTCTTTTTAGAAATATTGGGTTAAGCTCAATATCCAAGTGAGTTTAAGCCCAGGAAAGGTAAGATCGTTTGCTGGATGAAGAACTTGGTGACTTCGCAAGGAGCTTGTGGTGATGTTTCATGAAGTTTGAACGTGGAATGCATAAATGGCCTCGAGTTAATAGAGGAAAACGATAAGAATTGAGTTTGATAGCTCGCCATTCAAAGGACTCAATGCAAAAGATCCCGATTACCAAGGCAAGGAAAGAGTTAGTGCGGGGTCAAAAATTGAGTGCAACACCGAGTTAGAGGATTCGAAGCTCACCGAGTTGAGATTTGTGCAGATTCTGTCCACATGGACCCCCCTCCTCTTCAAGTCAAACGGGTCAACGGGGGGGGGGGGGTCCGAACATTATGTTAATTAAATTAAATTTTTTATTTAAATATTCTTTTAATTAATTGAGAAGACTAGGTCATCAGGTAATTAATGACCCATGATGGAACCTTCTCAAGTGGCTCAACTAACTGTAATAAATACATCATGGGCCTTCATTTTAGGAATGTAATTATGACCATTTCCTCTTCTTTCTCACATATTCTTCTATAAATGTAAGTTGGAAGCTCATTTCAAAGGGTTCCAATAGTTCAGATAAGTTGGACAGTTAGATAAGTCAGGGAAGTGTATACTTTTCAAGAATCCTCTCTCTTTTACAAGTTGTTCTTGTGTGTTGAGAGAACTTTCAAGCCTCCTCTTCAAGACTATAATGGCAACTATTGCCTCTTCTGAATGTATGATGCATTGTGCATGTTATTGAAGAAATAAAAGTGTGTGTTTTGTGACTAATCTCGGTCCTTTCATCCTTCTGTGCTTCTTTGTGCCTTTCTCATACTTGCAGGTACACTGTGCAAGTTTAAGTTCTATTGCAGGTTCTTGGAGTTCTGTGCTTATTGAGTGGTGAAGTATTGCATGCAGTTGAGTTGTGGTGCCTGTTCACCCTTCTTGAGTTCATCCTTCTTCACTGGGAAACTGGTATATTTCTCGGTTTGATAAAGTTTAACAAAGGGAACACATGTCTCTTAGTTTGTGGTATCCTGTACCCTCTCTAAGTTGCAGTAGGTGAAGTTGACCTGTGGTGCACACACCCTCTTCAAATTAACCCTTCTTGAGTCTGAAGACACCCTTTATTTGGTGCATCACCATCCCTAGTATAGCTTCATTTCTATAAATCTCTTTCCCTAAAACCCCATGAAAATGTTAGCATAGGACTAGATAATCATTTTTGTTACACTAGGAGTAGTACAACACTTAGTTTAGGAAGAGGAAGCCGGCCTTCTCCGGAGGTTCACCTCGAGTCCAAGTCCCATAGCTTGAGAGGTGATCCCATGTGTCCCAATCACACCGAACGTCCTATTCACATCTTGGCCATTCGGAGGGTGCAGTGATTTGGTGACAACAATAAAATACAGATCTAATCCTATTAATAGCCCAAAACTATGCATGCCGCTTGATCTCCCACTTGTCCAAATTAGACTTTTCTTTGTAGTCAAGTCTTCAAACCTTTGCATTCTCAACACTCAATCCATATTTATCCCATTCATGCAAAACATCTAAGTATTTGAGCTTTGAATTTCCCAAGTGCACCCTTTTCAGCTACACTTCCACACATTCCTATGCACCCCATGTCCTCACATCCCAGCCTTATGTGCCTTTAGTACTTAGGCTATAATTCATCTTCCAAACATTAACCCACACTTGCTTCATTGGTGCCCCCCAAAATGGGTAACCATGACTTACCTCTCCATAAATAAAGAATAAGGAACAAAATAATAACTCTACATAGAAAGGAAGAATACATGGGTGTGCTACCCTTCTAAAGGTAGAATCAACTTTGTATATGAAACTTTAATTTCTATCTCTAACTCATTCTAATCACTAATTTCCTTATTGGTTTTATCAAGGATGTCTATGAGTACCTTGTCCATCTCATCTAGGGTCATTTTATCACCCTCATTCTGTAATACGTGAAGGACATTCATGAGACCCGAGGCTATCCCTTCCATCACATCCATATGCCACATGATGAGTTTCCCAATTTCTTTGATATTATCCTTATGAGTGTTATGAGATTTTTTAACCACATCACACTTTTCTGCTATAAAGTGAACCTCTCCTCATGCCCAAGTGTCTCATCTTGTTTTTCTGTAAGGATTGCATTATCTTCCACCAAATTCCTTATTTTTATTATTATCTCAGGATCTATGCAAAATTTTAATGCAAAATATGCCTTTTTCAACTCATCTTTTAATTCCTGCAATAAAGACTCATACCCACTTATCTTACGAATGATGGTTGCCTTTGTCTTTTCCACCTGTGATGCCACATCCTTTGGTTTTAGAATCTTAATTCTAATTTTATGCATCACCATATGAACTAGTGTGTGTAAACAATGTATAGCAAATGGAAACCTCTCCACCATTTTATCTTCTAGATGCAGCCTTGCCTTCAAAATTTCATCTCCTATCTTCTCTTCCATACTAAGTACCATTCACACCTTTGCCTCAACTATATCATTTTCCTCTATCAGGTGTTTAATCGTTGTTTCTTTATCTTTTCTATCTTCCAACAAAGAATGAATAATTTCTTCCTTATCAATGTTTCTACACACAACAACTGTAGATACCTTTTTCAATGCATTACTTACCTGATCATCTGACATCTGAGTCAGCTTGACTCTCACATGGTGAGAATGCAGTGCTTTCTTCATCCTTCATGAAACACATGATTCTTCACATACATCAAAGTTAGGATCATCCATATGATTCTGCATACTTCATGACAACTATTTATGAGTGTGTGTAGTCACCATCTCAGGATCCATCATTTCCCAACCATAAAGATCCTTGGGTTCCAAAGTACTTTGAAACCTAGCACAAATGATCTTGGTAGGATTATTAATATAACCTAATGTAGTAGTTTCATACATTCCTTCATCTTTTTCTCCCTTTGAGCGCTTACCTTTTAGAATATGTACTCCCGCATCAAACAATAGTCCTTCATCAATATTTGTATCATTAGGCACATCGAATGGTTCAACCTTATCCTTACCCATCTCTTTATCAAAATCTCCACTGCCTACCTCCTATTCTTCTTATACTTCTACATCTTGTTTCGATTCTTCACTTTGAGTCTCCTCTACATCTTAGATGTTAACTAGATTTGTTTGCACGATGTCCTCTGATTTCTCACCCTCATTGACCTGAGTGGGAATGTAATTGTGCCTTATCTTATTCTCTGGTTATTCCTTCATAGGATATTTTCTTGCTAAGATCCTCGGTGGCTATGATGGCCCCATGCCTTGAGTCATTGTTCTCGTCAACACTCTCTTATACTTCTGGTCCTCAGTTCCTTGTTCTATATCTATCCCCACATCACTAGTTTCCGCCACTTCTTCCTCACCTTATTCTTTTATGGAGGAGTAGGTTCTCACATTTGTTTCTCTCCTATAATGGTTTTCTTTCTTTTACCATGTTCTGAGCCGCCATTATCTTCTTTCAATTCCTCTTCCTCTTCTTCTTCTTCATCATCATCATGGGGCAAAGTAGACTCCTCCTCCTACAATGTGCCCACAGTATGTTTCCCCTTGGGAGGATCATGGAGCTTGAATTTGTTTTCAATGTATTTTCCATTCTCCAACTCAGGCTTAAAGTGGATGTATACCAGAGTTGCTCTAGAATTCCCAATTTCCAAACTCATAACTTTGATATTAATATCATCTAAAATCAAATTCTTAATATACACAGACTTACTTGGATAGACATATGTCTTTCTGAGTGTTTGATAGTCACAATCCACTGTGTCTATATTAAAGATCAACCTTCGTGTGTTGGAAAACCTATGTACAAATGCTTGAAAATAGTGCGCAATGAAGGCATCTGGGAGCTTGCACCAAGGGATCCAATTTCCATCCTTTATGCCAAAATGTCCTATGGAAAATTATTGGTAAACAAAAAACTAAACTTGTTTCTCCAATACCGAAGGAATATCCTTCGGTATTCTCCACTCATATTCAAATACACTATGCAAGAACTCATACTAAATTTTTTTCCTTTACTTGTATGTTCCACTCATGGACCCATCACATGTATACTTTGAAAATCAGTCTACAAGGGATCTCTTCTCTTCAGGGTATTGCAAAATATTATCTCTTAGACTGTTAGGTGGACAAAAGGATAGTGCCAAAACTTATCTTATCCCCTTCATGCACCTCTACAACTATAGTCTAAAAAATGAAGCTAGATAAATTGTAGACGACTCCTTATGTCATCTTCTTAGCAACGTACAACCACATATTTTTCACTTGTGACCAAAACTCTTGATTATTCAACTTGGTGAGGAGGTGTGTTACTGCCTGAATAACATGGTATTTTTGTAACTTACAAATACCCATTCCTCACCCTCCCTTCACGTAAGTTAGTGCTTTCCTGGTCACTTCTACTCCTTCCTTTTCAATAAGATCACTATTGACCTTAGTGTCCAAGCTTATTAACAATGTCAACCTCCCCATCAGGGGTAGGGTAAGTCTCATCCATAACCCAAAAAAACAAAAAAAAACATCCTCATGGAATCTTCTCATCAGCCACTAGTAAAGTTTCTCTGGCTTACTAAAATATGAAAGCTCATAGAGCTACAAAACTCCCACTTTTGACAATAGTTTCTCACCTGCATCATTGTAAAAAACCATGTCATTTTCCATTCGTAGAGTTGTCTTTACCACCAACAACTTGTCCAATTCATCCTTATTATCCTTTGTTTGATGGTTGTAGTCACTCACCTTACTCTGCTTGATGTGTGAGTCCCAATCACGGCCCATGTACACACCTTCTGGGTACTGCATATCTGAAAATCAACTTTTGGGGGTGTCTTCAACCTCTATTTCTACTTCCTTCTACTTCTTGCCCCTTGTAGTCACTCTAGGTGCTTGCTTAAGTTCCATAGTGGTGATAAAAGATTGTTCTTGTAGTCGATTCGAGCTCTGCAAATCCATTTTGCATGCCCTAGCTTCAAACTTCCATGCCCTAACTCTTTTTTGAATGCTAATTCATGGGTTTTCTTCCCAATAATCCTTTGATTCGCTGAAACACTCTCTCTAATAGAGCACCAATCAATCTTGTGCATAAACCTATCTGGTTCAATCTCTTATCATAGCTATTTTTTACTTTCTCACGCAACTCGCTCGGCAAATCACTCTTCAACTCACTTAAATGCTTCTTCTTCACAATGTAAGATAAAAATGATTTCATAAGCCTATCTTTTATAACCTTTAAAAATGTTTCCGCATTTGTTGCTCTCCACCTACCGCCATACTTGGCATTAAATGATGTTTCATTCCTTTTTTATGCTGTGTTTTTTGTGCCCCAGTCATAACCTTCTGCTAAACCCACTAATTCTTGGCCACAAATTACCTTATGCACACCTTCATGTGCCAAAGTGCCAATTGAATGTGCCTCAAACCAAGTAGTTTCCCATGTTGCATCTAACCTCGCATTACACTGTGCATCCATTCATCTTCACGTGGTCTTTTATTTATGAGAAATTTATCCTTACCCTTACTTAAAACACCTACACAATATTTCTCTATCCATACCCATCTTCTAGAGGAAATTCAAGCTTGACCCATTTATCTTGTATATATTCCACCCATACTAAAAGTATGTTTGGTCCCCTGCACATGAATTCAATAGATAGTAATTAGCTTTTGATGCACTTATTACAAAAAAACACATGACTAAATTGACAAAGCATAGAAATGATGAAAGGAAACCCATATAAAGTAATGCATTAAAAAGAAATATAATCTAATGGAAAGACTACCTTATTACAAACACCAAGAAGACTTATTAATAGTAGGGCTTCAACCTACTCCTGTTAAAGTAACCAAGAAATTGTGTCCCATCTAGTGCTTGTAACTGGAAAGTTCTTGAATCAAGTATGTAAGTCACAACATATGGTCCTAACCAATGCACTTGGAAATTTTCAGGTTGGTGCAAGAACTTGGAATCATAAAGGAGAACCATCTGTCCAATTTCAATATTTTAATCCTTGATATGCCTATCATGCCATGCCTTTTTCTTATCCTTTTATGTCTTCTAACTTCATCTATAAACAATGCACATTTCATCCAACTACATCAGTTTATCAATGTGCTCTTCAAGTGCTTGTTCATACAAAGAAGGTAAAATAAATTCCATGGGAAAAATACTTTCGTGCCAAACATGAATTGAAAGGGTGTGGCCTTATTCAACTTCTTATAGCTTTTCCTGTATGCCCAAATTAGAATAGAGAATTTATCATCCTATTCCTTCCTTCTAACATCACAAATATTCATCAATGTATGTCCCAATATCTTGTTGAAATATTCAATAGTGTCACTGGCCTTTAAGTGATAGAGTGTCATTTTATGGTGTGCCACCATACATTCTACCAATAGTATCCTAATGGTCTCATTAAGAAATTGAGTGCCCCTATCACTTGTCAGACTCAATGGACATCCATACCTGCTGATTATATTTTCCCACATAAACCTTACTGCTCTAGTTTTTGTGTAATCCTTTGTAGGTGCTACGTCTGCTCACCTTGTAAGATAATGTGTATAAGTTATAATGTAACACAATCCAGTCCTACATGCGGGTGGGAATATAGGACCCACAAATTCAATTTCCCATTTTTCTAAAGGTTCTACACTTGCAATAAGACTTAAAGGAATTTCATCTCTATGCCTAGGCTTTCTAAGGTGCTGACAATGGTCACATGCCTTAGAATATTCGATGCAATCCTCATAAATTTTTTCCCACTAGAAGCATACCAATAACATATTGCATGCGGTAGCATTTCTTGTATAATGTCCACCTGTAATTCCACCATGAGCTTCCTCCATAATGGCAATTTGCTCATGCTGAAGTACACACCAAAGCAATACCTCATCCTGGCCTAACTTGTACAAATGTACATTGATCAATGCCGTGTGTATGACAAATTGTTTCTTCTCTAATTTCTTCATCCCTTTAGGCACCAAACTAGTACGCAAAATAACATCAATATCTTCTAAGTCAGAGGGCATGTGGTTCAATATGAATAACTATACATCTGACATTTAGTTTTCAATGCTATACACGTCCTTTTCTAAATTAATCATTGAAAAATTATTTGGTCTTGAGTTACTCTTCCTTGGTTTCACCATAACTATAAAGTCAAATTCCCAAACAACAGAATCCACTGGCATATGTGCCCCTACAAAACAAGCTTGTTGTCCAGATACTTAAGTACCATGTAATATATATATATATATATATATATATATATATATATATATATATATATATATATATAGAAAATCAAAGGAATTGCTAGAAAGTATTGTCAAAACATACACAACATGTAAATCATGGACAATGCTTCGTTGTATAATTCTTCTCATCTAGTGTTAACTTCCTACTTGTAAAGAAAATAGGATGATCAACAATACCTTCTCTAGACTAGGCTAATACCATGCCATTGGCCAAGCCAAAGGAATCCACATGTACATGGAATGGTTTTTTCCATGAAGGAAAGAAAAAAATAGGTGCAGAAGTAAGCCTTTCCTTCAATGTCTCAAACATGCGTTGTTGCATTTCACCCCAATGGAACTTTCCTTTTCTCGTTAATAATTCCTCCAAAGGTGCATAAATCCTAGTATAACCTTTGATAAAATTATTGTAATAGCCTGTATGCCCAGATAATCTACGCACCTTTCTCTAGTTAGTAGGTTCCTCTAGGCCCAAAATAACAACAACCTTAGCAAGATCTACCAACAAGCCTCCTTTACAGATAATATGTCCTAAACAATTCGCAAAGGTTTTAGAAAAAAAACACTTCTTAATGTTTAAGGAGATGCTCAACTTTCGAAACCTCTCAAACATAAGTCTTAAATTGTCACAATGATCTTTTACTAGCCCATAAAATGTTCAATCATCCAAGTAAACCTACAAGAACTTATGAACATAGTCTTGGAACAGGAACATCCTTCAATCCAAATGACATAAATATATATGCAAAACTTCCCCATTCAGTGGTGAAGGTTATATTTTCCTGATCCTCTTTATCAATCCGATCCTAATGATTTGCATAAAATCTATCTGTGTGTTGTCCTCTCAAAATTTCCCCTCTTTTGAAAGTTAGAAATTTGAAAATTTTGAGTTGACACCCTTCAGTAATGTTCCAATGAAGTAAAAATTTGAAGAGATGGTGAAAATTTATGTTTATTGGGGTCATTTTAGTGACTTGCAGGTCTATCAGACATTTTTTTCCCTTATGTCCCAAGTACTTATGGGTCTTTTATTTGCTGATCGACCAATTTCCCTACATATCCTTGTCTGTCAGCTTTATCAAAACTTTTCAGCCCATTTTTCCCAAGTTCACCTGGAATTCCTTTTCCCTGATCGCTTGTGTTAGCTGCATCAAGTTCTTCATGATTTTTCAACCCATCTATCCCAAATGCATCCTGTTTGTCATCAAAAAGGGCTTTTTTGAGAACAACAGTTAGGGGACAGAAAGTACCTCCTCTTTAACAGGAGAGGTTCCCTTATTCAAAGACAAAGCTTATTTACATATGTATAGTGCATAGTTTTAATGTGGAACTTAGATATCATGAAAGTGTTTTTAAAAAATAGAACAGATCATCAATACAAAAGTACAGAGGAATGAAGTATCAGAAATGAGTAGAAAGGCACTCTCAATAATTATAGTTAACAAAATAATTCCTTATGCATGCCAGAATGAAATTATTTGGAACAAAACCATTTGCATTTGAGACAATGAGATGCTATTTCAAAGACACAAAGTCCCAAAAGTTACATCTACAAGAATACAAAGCTTCTTGAAGTAATACAGACAAATGATTCAAAATATTCAACAGATAGTAATGAAAGTACAAGACTAGACAGACATGGAAAGAAATATATTTTGTATTGATTGCTTTGTTACTCCTTACACTTTCAAAAATAAACCAAGTTACAGCCCCATAAAATGGCATAGAGAGCCCATTATATAACTTTACAAATTAGTTACAATTGGTAACTACTTCTTTTAACTAAAATTTTTAGTTAAGGGGATGCTTGACACAAAACCCTCAACTAATTACAATAAGCCCGAAGTGAGAAAAAGAAGGAAAGGAGAAGCTAGGAGGGAAAACGAATGCTTATGATTGGGGAGGGCCCACCAAGTTGAGGATCCATTGTCTAAACTTTTTCAATGCTTCCACTATGTCTTTGCCTCATGGGACTGATGTGTTGGTAGTAGCTTGGGTCCAAGATCCCAGACACTTCTCCATTTCCTTATCAAACTCAGTGTGTGCATGGTATTCTTTATTATCTTCCTCAATAGCAAACTGAAGGGAGAAAATCTCCTTTATCTTCTCTTTTGTAATTGAGTCCTCCTTGAATAAGTTTTCCTTAACAAAATCCCTAAACTGAGTCTTAATTTCTTGGAGGGAGAAAGGAAAACCTGAAGTCTCATTATGGAGGTGACAGTGAATATCCTTAAAAGCAGACACCACACAAGTTTTGAAGGCTTATCCTTTCTACCAACTACTCCTTAATTCTCCTAGAGCCTCCTCCAACACTTTTATTTTCCATTCCACGCTGAAAACCCATGACCTTGACAAATTATCTTTGGCATAATCATAAACTTTACTTGCCATAAATATATTTTCATCAGTCTGTCCCATCAGGTGAAGGTCTACTATGCAGCTACTCCAAAGTTTAAGTTCTTTATCCATAGTTCCAATTGTAGAGGAGAGCTTTTATTGCAGACTAGTTACCTTCTCATTGAGTTTGAAGGATTCTCCAATGAAATTAAAACCTACAATAATCATGTCATCCACCATGGCTTCCATAGCTCTCCTGTAGATGGAATACATGTGTATGTATTTAATGCTTTGGACTTCATCTTGACTAAGAATCATAGGTGGCAGAAGGGCAATCAATGGGGTAGGATCCAGAACCTTGTCCTTAGACAGCAATGACTTGATGAAACTAGAAAGTACTCGAGCTTGCTCTTCCAGCTGCTCTATAGTTTGTTTGCCTTTTTGTACTCTCACAATAACCTTGGTTACTATTTCTTGAAGGTTATGTATTTCAATTTCAGGGGTAGATTCTCCCATTGAGATCCTCGAAAGTTCTAGATCAGAGGCTAGTAAATCTTGTTATGCCTTATCAACTTTAGGATTTACTACCTCAAAAAAATTGTTGGCCTTGGTCATCTTTCACTATCCTTGAAGTTGTTTTAGCTCTCTTTGATAGAGCAGGAGTAGTGCCTAACAAGGTCGCCACAACATCAAAATTTGGCCCTGTCAATCGAGAAGAAGACTTCCTCTTCCTACTATCAACAAAATGTTGCACCCATGCAAAAGTGGAGGAAGAAGAAGGAGGAGCAAGAGAACCAAGAGTAAGAGAAATAAGGGCACTTAAAGTATTTACCACTGTTGCCTCTAGTAGAGATGTGAGTGGAGTAGATGAGGCTTCTTGAATAGAGGAATCAATGATACTTGGAGGCTCAATGCTATGAATTTCCTTCTCTTTATCCATTGTGGCTTCTGAAACTCTTACAGGAACTGGCACTTCACTTTCCTCACTTTAACTGAGCACAATGATGTTCTCTAGCCATGAAGGTAATTCTGAATGTTTTAACAGGGGATCTTCCTAAATAGGCTCCTTTTTGACCTCTTTCACCTTCTTCTAATATACCTGAGTAGATGAGGAAGGGGTGGATGATTCAGGTTCTTTACTTGATGAAGGAGGAGGACTTTATGCAGGTACCTCCGAGCTAGGTGTATGTGACTCCTTCCTTGGTGTTGAAGTGTCTTTGGAGGAAGACTCTCCTAAATTCTTCCTCAGCTCTCGAGCAGTTCTTTCAAACCAGACTTTGGTTCTTACTAGGACAGGGGCTAGAATATCAGCTAAATCATCTTTCTCCCTTTTGAACTAGTCTAGATACTCTAAGGGAGTATGCTTGATCAAAGTATCATATTCATATGCCAATAGGTCTACATTGTCATCTTGAAGCCCTTTAGGAATCTGATATTGGTTGAGCTCCTTTATCAGCTAGAGGGAGAATCTACCATAATACCTCCATCTTGATTCAAAGTCATCTGTGCAATCAGCCCAATAGTCCTCGGTATCTGCTCTGTGATGATAGTTGATTATGAGATTTAGCTCAATGAATTTCTTCAAATCAAAATAGGTTCTGGGCCTGAAGAAGTGGACAGTGATAGGAGCAAGGGCCCTTTCTATTTTCTAAGCATCCAAAGCTGTTTTACATGTATAATTACCCAAGGATATGGGGAAATGTAGCCCAAATATTTTTGCATCCTTGTAGGTCCTATGTAACTTGTCCAATTGTCTACATACCTCAATCAAAACCATCTTATCATTACAAAACATAGGGAGTTTGAGAGGAGTTCTCTTGTAGCTGGCTAACCTGATATATGAAAACCTTCTAAATTGAATGAAGAAAGCTCCATACTTTGATATTAGGTTCATGGCTTCATCAGAAAATCTTCTAGCAGTATCACTCTCTAGAAGCCTCATAATGTACATGGTAAAAGAATCATTCACCCTCCTAAAGTTATGATTGCTAGTGTCAAGGGTGAACTGAGGGTAGTAAGCATAGATGGGATCACCCTTCTAACCTTCAATGTATGTGAAACCAAACCATTGTCGGGATGATGCTAGGGTGTACATAAGATAAGAAGTCATGTAGAAATTCTTGGTTTGTTGCACATGGGAAAACTACTCTATCAAATTCATGCAAATAATCTATGCCCAATTGATGTTCTGGGTACCTTCATAGACAATGTTAATGAGTGGGCACATCTAAAAGTGAAATTCACTGGTAGAGGGTAAGCCCATGACACAAGCCAACAAGATGATGAAATCAGATAGCTCTTCGTTGAAATCAGTCCTAAACAGATATTTGGAAAGTTGAGATGCCCCTTTTTAGGGTTCTTCAACCACGAATTTGCTAACCTTGCTTTGTATTTCTCACTGTCCTACTCGAAGAGAGTTTTTGCTTGAGTTTGAGAGATAACCACGGACGTTGTCCATTTTCAGGATCTGTAGGGTAGCAACAATGGCAACAACATCTAGTTTGGCGATTAGCTCCCTCATTGCACATTGGTCAATTTTCTCGTGTTGGGGTTGAAGTGAGCTCCGTAGGTGAGTACAGTGTCAGCACACTGTACCGAGATCAGGAAACCCACAGAAAATGCAAGGCTACTATCATTTATCATTTACGCCATGGGAGAGGGATTTGGGTCTGGTCAACCTGCTCCAGAAATCACTGAAATCCAGATGATGAACCTCACTATCCCCGATATCAAGAACATAGAAGAATCAAGCAGTGGAAACATGTGTCCTTGACCATGAAACTTGATCTTCATACTAATTGTACAGAGAAACAACCCTTACAGCTTGAATCTGCAATAAAAATGCAAGGGAAATGGGGGCACGAGTAGACATTTTTAATTGCAAGGATATGAGTGAATGGTAGCAAGTAAGCAGTGTGCAAAATGCGTAGAGGGTAGTCCCATTAAATAGCCATTTTAGGAGAGAGAAGATTATAAATGCACATTAAATTCATATGCACTGACTCAAAAGGAAAGCATCGGGAAGAGCAGAAAAAATTAGCCCCGATGGCCTTTGGTACATTTGGGACATGAGGGATGTGAAAGTGTGATTCAAATGATGTGAGTGATGCAGGGAAAAAATGCACAAACGCTTTTGGGACAAGTAAAACTAAAGTATGTGAAGGGCCATATGTGGCCGATGTGGGCGATCGGGGAATAGAGAGCCCTAGAGAACCTAGAACATTTAGAACAAAAAGTTTCGATAGACCTGAAAGTTAATAGATTTCAGAGAAAACGGCTGATTGGGGAATGGAGAGCCCGAAAGAACTTGGGACACATGGGAAAAAAATGTCCAATAGACCCACAAATCACTCAAATGCCTCAAAAAATGTGAAAATTTTCTAACTCCTCCACTTTTCTCTTCACTAGAACATCATAAAAAGGTGTTAACTCAATTTTTTTCAATTTTTGTCTTTCAAAAGAGGGAAATTTGAGAGGACAACACATCCAGGCCTTCTATTTTCTGACTCACTGCATCAGCTGAATCATGTCTTCACATCCCTCACGTTTCTGTGTCCCTAGATCGCCCATTCTCATTTGGCCCGCTTTTCCCGCATCGCCTGCATCGGCTAAATCACATCTTCGCGTCCCATATGTACACATGTCCCATGGACCATCTAGGCTAGTTTTTTCCACTTCTTGTGTGTCTCACCTTTTTGAGTTGGTGCAAGGTGTATTTAATGCTCATTTATGATCTTCTCTCTCCTAAACGACTATTTAAAGGGACTACCACCTATGCATTTATCACATTGCTTGCTTGCATTATCTCTTGCCCGCTTCTTTGCAAACTTGAGTCGTTTGTCCACCTCTCCTGTATCTCTTTGCAATTTTTGTTGTGAAATTGTTCTTTGAAGGTCCATTCCTCTGTTCACTATGCAAAAATGAAGATCAAATTTCAAGGGCAAGGAACATATGTCCCCTTTAGAGACTTCTGTGCCTAATATTAGAGATAACGAGGTTCGGCATTTGGATTTCGGCATGATTTCTGGGGCAGATTAGCATGTGATAACCCTGCTCCCATGGTCTCAAATGATAAATGATAGTGGAATCGTGCATACGCCGCTTGGTTTTCCTCATCTCTGTGCAATGTGCCAACACTGTGCTCGCCTACGGGGCTAAGTTCAATTCGGATACCAAGGCGAGCTTGCTAATGTGCACGGTGAGTTGATTACAAAATTAGACACTGCCGCCATTGCCGTTGCCCTACGCATCCCCGAAACAGAAGACTCCATTATTCTCACTCTTGCTTAAGCTTAGACTCTGTTTGATCAAGACAGTGAGAAATATAAGGCTCGGGTAGAAAAATCATGGCTGAAGTGCCCTAAGAAAGGAAGTGTCCCGACCTCTCTAAGGCATTATTTAGGGTCGACTTCAATGAAGATCTATCGGATTTCATCACCTTTCTCGCCCGGATTATGGGAATGCCCTCTACTAATGACTTCCATTTTTGGATGCGCCCCTTTCATAAATATCATCTACGAGGGTAAGAAAAACCTAAATTGGGCTGGGATTATCTGTATGAAACTTGACTGAGCAATTTTCAAATGTTCAACAAACTAAGAAGTTCTATATGACTTCTTATCTCATGTATACCCTAGCTGTGTCCTGGGAGTGGTTTGGTTTCACCTACATGGAGGGAAAGAAGGATGAGCCTATCTACACGTACTACCCTCAGTTTACCCTCGAGGCCAGCAATCACAATTTTAGAAGGGTCAATGATGCTTTCACCATGTATATTATAAGACTCTTAGAGGGTGACACTACTAGGAGATTTTCTGATGAAGTTATGACACTGGTAGCCAAGTATGGGGCTTTCTTCATCCAATTCAGAAGGTTCTCATACATTAGGGTGGCTTGCTTTGAAAGTACGCCCCTCAAGCTCCCCATGTTTTGCAATGATAAAATGGCTCAGGTTGAAGCATGCAGGAAACTTGATAAACTACACAAAACTTGTAGAGACAAGAAGATCACTGGTCTTAATTTCCCTATCTCCTTGGGAAATTATACATGTAAAATGGCTCTAGATTCCTAAAACATAGAAAGGGATATTTCTCCTCTCATTGTCCATTTCTTTAGACCTAGGAATTGTTTTTATTTGAAGAAGTTTATTGATCAAAACCTCATAATAACTTATCATCATAAACCAGAAACTAAGGATTACTGGGCTGATTGTGCTAATGATTTTGAAGCCAAAAGGAGGCATTACGACATACTCTCTTTGCAACAAATTATAGATCTCAATCTCTACCAAGTTCCTGAAGGGTTTAAGGATTATGATGAGGACTTGCAATCCTTTGAATGTGAAAGATCAATCAAACACATTCCTTTAGAAACCCTGGATTAGTACGTAAAGGAGAGAGATGATTTGAGTGAGATTATTTCCCCTGTTCTTGTAAGAACTAAGGTTTGGTTCGATAGAAAAAAATTCTGAGGTCAGGAGGAATCAAGGTAGATCTTCTTCAAGAGAAACTTCCACACCTAGGAAGGAAGTACACATACCCAGTACTGAGGTACATGAGAAAACCTATCCTTCCTCCATAAAAGATCCCGAATTGTCTACTCATTCTTCTTCCACTCAAGTGTATCAAAAGAAGATTAAAGAGGTTAAGCAAGAACCAATTGAGGAAAAAACTCTTTTGGAGCGGTAAGAATTGCCTTCAGGGCTATAGAGCATTATTGTTCCTAGTGAAAGTGATGATGATGAAATGCCAGATTCTGTTGAAGATCCTGAAATCATTGTTGAAGAAGAAAGGGAGGTTCCAAGTACTAAACCTCCTAGTATAACAGACTCCTCTGCAAAGGAAGTTCCTATGGTTTCATTCAATTCTCTACTGGAGGAAACAATGGTAATAATTTGAGTGCCATAAGTTCACTTGCTCTTGAACCTATTGTTCCTTCCTCTTCTTCTTCTACCTTTTCCTGGGTGCAGACCTTGGTTGATAATAAGAAGAGGAAATCTTCTTCTCATTTAACAGGGCCAAATTTTGATGTTGTAGTAGCTCTTCTTGGTACTGCCCCTCCTCCTCCAACAAAGAGAGAAATTATTACTTCAAGATTGGTAATTGATGCTTAGGGCCAACAGTTCCTAGAGTTTGCAAAGTCCAAGGTTGATAAAGTAGAGAAGGATATTTTGGTCTCTGATTTGGAGCTTTCCAGGATCCTAGTAGGATAATCCACTCTTGAGAATGAATTTTATAACCTTTAGGAAATATTAACTAAGGTTATTGAATGGGTTGAGAAAGGCAAATAGACCATAGAGCAGATGGAAGAACAAAATAAAGTTCTTTCCACCTTTATTAGATCATTGTTAGCTAAGGATAAAGTTTTGGATCCAGCCCCACTGGCTGCTCTCCCACCCCCCATGATTCTCAGCCAGGAGAATTCCAGAGCATCAAAGACATATACAAGTATTCAACTTATGGGAAGGATGTGGAAGCTATGGTGGATGATATGACTATAGCATGTTTGAACTTCATTGTGGAAGCCTTCCAAACAAATGAAAATATGATTAATTTTTAGTAGAAACTCTCTTCCTCAATCAAAGATATGGATAAAGAGTTGAAGGTATGGAGTAGTTGTATTACAGATCTTCACCTAATGAGCCAAACTGATGAGAAGATTATGTTGGTCAACAATGTATTTGATGATGCCAAGAATAACTTGTCAAAGGCATGGATTTTCAGTGTTGAGTGCAAGATAAAGGTTCTAGAAGAAGCACTAGGAGAATTGAGGAATGTGTGGCAAAAAGGAGAATCTTTTAAAAATTGTGTCTCATCAACATTCAGAGATATTAACTGCCATCTTCAAGATGAAACTACATGTGTTCCCTTCTCTCTTCAGGAAATCAAGGCTCTGTTCAGAACTTTTGTCAAGGATGATTTGTTTAAAGAAGATTCATTTACTAAAGAGAAGATGGAAGACATTTGTTCCCTCCATTCAACTATTTCCAAAGCTAATAAAGAATATCTGGAACATACTAAGTTTGATAAAGATATAGAGAAATGTCTAGGAATGTGGACTCATGCTACTGTCAACACCACAATTCCAAGAGGCATGGAAATAGCAGAAGCATTGAAAAAATTTAGACATCGGATTCTCAAATCAATGGGCCCTCCTCAGCCATAATCAAATTTCCCTTATTCAATATTTTCTTTCTCTTCTTCTATTTTTAGTGCTAATCTCCTTGTAATTAATTAAGGATGTTGTATTGTGCATTTCCTTAATTAATATTTTAGTTGGAAGAAATAGTTACCGAATGTAACCATTTTGTAAGCTATTTATTGAGCTTTCCTCACCATTCCAAAGGGTTGGAACTCTGATTATTTTTGAAAAGTGTAAAAGAGTCAAAAGCTATCAATACAAGAAGATTTTCCTTTCTACTTCTATCTGTGTCTATTCATTCCTTCTTATCTATCATAAATTATTGAATCATTTATCTATTTCCACTGAGAAGATTTTTATTCTTGTGGATGTTATCTCTAGAACTTTGTGTCTACAAAATAACATCTAATAGTTTTAATATGAATGATTATATTTTGTATTATCCTAGTTCAACATTTATAGGGAACTATTTTGCTATCTATACTTCCTAAAGAGTGTTATTCTACCTTTCCCCTTCCTTAGTTCTTCTGTACTTTTGTATTGATAATCTATCTTGGAATTTAAAAAACTTTCATGATATCAGAGTTCCTCATTGAAATTGAAAGTTGTACATTTGTGAATAGTTTTTTCTTTCAATAAGGGAACCTCTCCCATCAAAGAAGAGGGACTTTTGTCCCCTGACTGTTGCTTTCATTAAATTCCTTTTTGAAAACCAACACTGTGAAGGAGTATATTTCACACCTTGTAATGCCTTCCAGAATCTCCTCTATAAATGGGGTAGGAAAGGGATCTATTACACATGTCACATTCAATTCCCTATAATCCACACAGATCCTTATCCTTCCATCTTTCTTTATGCTTATCACCATAGGGATAACCCACTCTGACTCCTCAATGGGATAAATGATTCCAAACTTCAACATCTTATCAATCTCTTCTTTGAATTTTATGCACATATTATGATTCATCCTATTAGGCCTCTTCCTAACTGGGCGTACACCTTCCTTTAGCTTGATCCTCATCTCAACCAAAGAGTGATGTACCCCTTTCAACTCATGATAGCCTCTAGGAAATAAGTCTTGGAAGTCACGTAGTAGCTCAATTATCTTTCCAACCTCTGACTCTGACCAATAATCTCTGATGATGGCCTCCTTTAGTTCTGCATATGTCCCAATGTTGACCTTCTTTATTTTCACAGGATCATGATACACTCACACCTTCTCATCTGCATTGTCTAAAACCTCACACCTACCCATAATATGATTAACATCCAAATTTTCCACTTCCTCATCATCAATCATGTAAATAAACTTTCCTTTTTCTTTTTATAGGAAGATGGGCCCAAACTATTCTTCATCTATCTCTACTTCTTCAAAACGTGCCTCCAGATCTAACTCACCTAGTAACTCCTGAATAAGCTCCTCAGCTTTTGTACTATCTCTGAGAGTTAAATGTTTCATAACCTATAATGCCTCACTCACTGGAGGTTTAGTAGAAAAATAGTCAAAGATCTAAATTATACTTACAGTCAATTCTTTCTAATTCCCTATTTCTCGATTTAATTCCACATAAACATACCATGTGTGTGCGCAAAAACTTAGAGTGAAGTAAAACTTGTGCACCCACATTGAAGGTGGCAAGGCCTCCTACCCCTCTATCTAGATTCTCTCACACTTTTGAACATGATACAAATCAGAATCCTTCCCATGAAATTCACATGTCTTGTTAGGTGCATTACTTATAAGAAATCTAGAAGAGAAGGTTATTTTCACCTCTTGCCACTCTAAAAGACTATTTCTGTGTACCATCCAGCAACATGCCACTTTCCTACATAAGGTATATACTATTATATTCCTTATTTCCACTTGATCTATCCACTAGAATTCCATAGCATGCATAAATACTTCAGGATTTCCTTCACCAATGTACCTTGGTACTTGGTTACTACCTAAGCACCTAACACAACACAACTTGCTTATGCAAGTAACTGCACTCTTCATCTAATGTCCAACCATTTCCTAAGTCCCATGTACCCAATTATTACAAGAAATATTGGTTATATCACTCATAGATTGTGCATAATCCCATTAAATAACTCCTTCCTTTAATGGCTCAAGCACTTCAGGATCCCTAATGGTGTGAACATAAATTCTATTCAAATCCTCTTCACTCAAAGGTTCTACATGAGGCACAACTTTTCTATCTATCAAAGAGATGATCACACACTATTCCTTATTCTAAAAAATGATATATCCTTTATTAAAGTGCATATCAACATTATTTTCATAACACCAAGGGCGCCCAAGTAAAGCTGGAAAATCGTCTGCTTCCGCAAATGCCAAGAGTCCCTAGTAAACTTGGCCCCTTGTATAGTAATAATGGCATCCTTCAATACTTCGATGGGTGTGGATTTGGTTCTGTTTTCCATATATAGAACATTTGAAGATGGCTATAATGGAGGCCTCCCCATTTGATTCCATGTGTCCAAGGTGAGTACATTCACTTCTGAACCTGTATCAATCAAAATGTTACTAACCAACCATCCATCAACAACTACATTCAACATGATCTCCTCATAATCAAGACTGTGAGGAGGTAATTTTGCCTACAATATCTATCTCTCACACTCAACTCTAGCACATGGTATCTTTTCCCTTAACCAATCTCCTAACAAAGGAATGATGTTCTCTTGGCACAACAGCTTACAAACCTCCTTCACGTGATCAACATATTTATGAGGAATCTCAACCACTTTTTCCTACTCTAGCTTCCTTGACTACTCCTTTAAGAATTTTATTTCACATTGCAAGTTTCTAATGACCTCCATGGTCTCTTGATAAACCTCCTTTTGATGGGTAGGGTCTGGATACTTTGTATGTAATACCTCATGTTTATGTTTTAGAGTCTTTCATGTGTGCGCAACCTCAACACGTGTAGTAACCAATACTAGTATTATCTTAGGGTCAGGTGCTAACTTAGGCATCTACTTATCTTTCAAAACATGTTGTTCTCTAACCATTCCCATTCCCTTATCCTACTTGTGCTTATTGCTCAGGTGCTCATAAAAATCAAGGCATTCTTCATAATTATGATTTTTTTCTGCATGAGGAGAAAATAATATTTTGAGGGAATTTGCACTTATAATGATCAAGTATCTACATGTATAATAGGTTCCACGTGGAAATTCACCTCTTCCTCCTCCATGAACTCATCCTATGAATCCTCCACAGTATCCTCTACCTCTACCACCTTCATCAGAGCACCCTTCATTGTGATTACGATTATGTTTCTCACCTTGTTCCTTAGAATTTTTTGCAACACTAGTCTGACGTACACCACTCTTAATGGAATCATAAATATAATCAACCAATCTACAATTCTCCATATCATGAGTGGTAGAATTAAAAATCTTACAATAATAAGACACATTCTTCCTTATCACGCACTGCATCAAGGGGCACCTACTTGAATAATGATCCAAATGATAGATCTCGTAGTCTAGAAACATGGCACAAACCTATTTACAAGGGAAACCATCCATAATTTTTCCTTTTACCTCACAATCCATACACCAAATACCACTACACATATCATGAGCTGAAATAGTTGAGAATTTTTCCAGCTATTTTTCCATAGATGCAATTTGAGCTTTCAAAATGGGCTAACTCTAGTGTCTATACTCCCAACTTCCTTAGCACACAAAGCTGCCTCAATTTCCTTGTGTGCATCTATAAAAATCTTGTGTGAGAGTTCCCTTCTGAAAGGTGTAATCAAACCTCCAATGAACCACTGAGCATGTTGATTGGGGTGAATATCATATGATAAATTTGATAACAAATTTTTAAATCGTGCTTCATACTCCCTAATGCTTTCAACCATGCCCTGCTTAATGTCCTTCACCACGCTGATGCTCTTTTGTTCAAACTCAGGTCTATGGAACTCTGCTAAGAAATCATCACCTAGTATGGTATTATCTACATAAGTTTGAATTGGATTATACTTCCTGTACCAACTATGGGCATGCCTTTGCAAAGTAGTAGCAAATTGATTTGCTTTACGCTCAAGAGCGATAATCCCCTTAGCATGTCATAGTATCTCACACATATGCACGTGCTCAATTGCATCTTCAATTCCTCTGTATTATGGTAGGAAAAGAGACATCTCGTAATAAAATTTCTAGGGTTAGTGTGGGTCGTGCCCTCTAGATCCACTAGATCTTGAACCACCAGATCCTCCTAATCCTCCCTTTGTAGTGGGAAATGGACCAAGGGATGTGCTACCTTGTGTTCCGACAATTGTGCTACATTGAACTTCCACGGTCTGTGAAGTTGTGCTACTTCTAGATGTAACATGAATTTTTTGTGTGCCCACATTCTTTATTGATGACACACCAACAATAACCTCCAACATGATCCCCAAATAACAAAGACAACATTTGCACCACCATAGATGACTCTGCTATCTGATTAACTCCTAAACCTAATGGAAAGTGAAATTTATATGTCACTACTCTACTAATCACACTAGCTTACTTATCAATGATTGTTACAGAAATTGGAAAACTAAGCACAAGTTTGAGGTTGCAAGGAGGGATATAATGTGCGCCCGTGGTCCTTGTAGTTTCAACCGACACACTCTCATCTAAGGTCAAAGAGGATTCTCTACCATGCTTACCCAAATGGGGGAGTATTAGATGCTCTGGCTCCATGTCTTCTACGTAAACTCCAAATCCTTCATGAGCCATCTCTCTCTGCAATACCATTCATTGTGCAACATCACACTTCTTTTCCTAATACCTCTCAAATGCCTCATTAAACATAAGCCACCTAAGTTATTTTGTCTCTCTACATTCATGTTTTCTATCTTTCACTACACCTGATCCTACCCCTGCACATGGTGAGGTTTATCTATCTGTAGGTCACTCTTCTAAATCCAGAGTCAAAAACATGATCTTAATTGCTAAAGGGATAACGTGTAAATAAGATCCTCTAGGTTCACACAAGAAAAGGAACTCAAAAAAATTTAGACAAGAATAAGTAGAAACAACGTACTCTAAGGTGTAACTCTGTAAAACACCACTCCACCAATGATCTATAGTGCATGTCAAAGTTAGATCAAAATCATGTAAATTCTGGTAATCTTCCTGTGTCCAAACAAGTGCTCTATATCTCTAATTCCTCTTTGATGTGTATGCTACTAACTACTCATACAAATCTATAGGGAAATAGGAAAAGAACATCTCATTGATCTCATGATATAGATTCTATTCAACCCATGCACGTGCATAATATTCAGGTCCACTATTAAATCTATGAGAAAACTCTTCCTCTAAATTTTCTACCCAATCCTCAATGTTGGCCAAAATCAATCGGTATGTCTTCATCATACAACATCCTTGCAAATATCTTGAAAAGAGGTCCCAAAAAATGGAATTAAAATGAATTATTTTATTTTACCAAACAACCCAAGGCACACTGGGACATCACTCAGACAGGTTTGAGTACTCACCCGAAGTGCACAAGGGTACCAAGTCCCTCTTTTATGGAAGCTTTGTCAAGAGTTAGCATGATACACACATATATAAACCAGATCCATAACAAAAATGTAAGGATAAACCATAATAGATATAGATCATAACCATATGCAAGAATGGACTAAAAAATAATCAAGATTAGATTTACCATACAAGATCCACAAACAAATATGTCAATAATCATTATCCAACCACAGAGATCCATTGTATTAATTATTGTAAAACACAAAATCCAAGTACATACATAGGAATAGCATCATAGTCATGCGCACTCATAAACCAACAACATAACACTCACAAAATATGGATCCATAAACCATGCATGTCAATACACATATATAGGAGTGGGGTATTTCCCTTCATTTCCTAAGCATCCTCAAAATAGGCTGCATAATAAGAATATCCATGTACCATTACAAGATAAATACAAAATCATGCAAGATCGCTAATAATAGATTATATAATAATATAAACTATAGATCTAATCCTATTAATAGCCCAAAACTATGCATGCCACTTGATCTCTGACTTGTCCAAATTAGAATTTTCTTAGTTTCTAAGTCTTAAAACCTTTGCATGCTCAAAACTAAATCCATATTTATCCCATTCATGCAAAATGGCTAAGTACTTGAACTCTAACTTTCCCAGGTGCACCCTTTTCTACTACATTTATGTGCATTCCTAAGTGCCCCATGTCCTTGCGCCCCAACCTTATGCACTTTCAATACTTAGGATGTAATTCATTAGCCAAACATGAGATGTCCCTCAACTTTCCAGAATATAGAGGTATTAAAGATGTTACAGAGCATGTACACAAGTGTGATTTTCTATGGTGCGCTAAGGGGATCACCACTCTAGATAGAAAGGCGAATCAGTTTGCTACTACTCTTCAAGGGTGCACACATAAATGGTATAAAAAGTATGACCTACATCAAATTGCAGTGGATTATGATACTTTTCACTCTACATTTCTAGCTGAGTTCCATATCCCTGAGTTTGAACATAAAAGTATTAGTGTGCTTAAGGAAATTAAGCATGGCTTATTTGAAAGCATTTGGGAGCATGATGCATGTTTTAATACTTATCTATCAAATTTGTCTTATGATGCAGTCTATATTTTTACCCACAATATCCCAAAGTGTGTTGGCACATCACTCAGCCAGAACTTAGCACTCACCTGAAGCACGCAAGGGTACTAGGTACCTCTTTTATGTCAGCTTGTTCAAGGAGTTAACATGATCATACAAATATTCCATATCCATAGTAGATAATCAAGTATATTTCATAACATAAACTAGATCTAGATCTTAACCATATGCAAGAATATCTAAACAAGAACCATAATCAGATGTACCATATAAGATCCCTACTCATTTAAGTCAACAACCAATATCCAACCACAAAGGTCCATTATATTAATTGCTGTAAAATAAAGATGCTTCACACCTATATAATGTTGTCACCATAGGTTACACTTTCTCAAGAACCAACAACATAACCTTACAAAATATAGATAATCCCTAAACCATGCAAATCAATACATATATATAGGGGTGTGGACTTTCCCTTCACCACCCATGAATTTTAAAAATAGGATGCATGCTAAGAATAGCCATGAGCCCTTACATGATAAATACAAAAATATGCAAGCTCACTAATATTATATTATCTAATAATATAACTCCAGTATAATCCTATTAATAGATCTAAAAATATGCATGTCAATTGATCTTCCTCTTGTACAAAATAGCCTTCACATTCTCTCCAAGTCTTCTACAAAATGTGCTATACACTCAATGTCTATATTTATCCTTACATTGAAAATGACTAAGTCTTGACTTTATGATTTCCTGGGTGCACCTTGTTTCCATATACTTTCGTGCACATATACGTGCCCTATGTCTGCACACACAGTCCTTTGTTTGCCAGCCCAACATTACCCCACACTAATTTCATTTTCATCCTTGGTAATGGGTAATCTTGATCCATCACTTCATGAATAAATAATAAAGAATGAAATTTTATATGCACAAAAATAATGAAATAACATTCGACGCCCTATCCTTCCACATGGAGAATTAACTCTAGATATTCATTTTTAATCTTTGCCTCTAAGTAATTCCAATTGCTGAGCACCTTATTTGTTTTTTCTGTAATATATACAAGTATTACTTTCATTTCATCAAGAGTAATGTTCTCACCTTCATTTTGTAGTACTATAAGAACATTATCCATACTGGAGACCATCTCATTCATGACATCCATTTATTGCGCTATCATTTTCCCAATTTCCTTTATCTTCTCCTTATGTGGGTCCTGGGTTGATGTAAGCACAACATGCTTCTCTATTATCAAAGTGAGCCTCTCCACATGCCCAAGTGTCTCATTATGCACAATGAATTGAGGACCTAAATCCATCCTCTATTTTAGAATTCGTGAAAATGTTTACATAGTCATATGCCCCAAGCTTGAGCTATACACATACTTAGATGAAAGATTTTTTCAAAATTCCCTAATTTATCACAATAAGTTATGCAGTCAAATGCTTAAAATAAACTAGTAACAATTTATGCAATCAGTGCTTATGATCCTTCAATCATCAAATATTATTGCAACATCCTTGGGTTGTACAACATGATTATTATTGGTCATAATAATCAACCAAAGAGTGTAGTTTATTTTAAGAAGATGGGGAAGTTCTGAGTGACTTCATCCTCCAAATCTAGGATATTTATGGCCAAAATCGAAGGGCATGGAATGATTTAATTCTCCCACATGTGTAGATATGATAATGATTTTGCATTGAACCCCAAATAATATTCTACCCAAAACTATGATAGGTAATAATGATCTCAATAACACCATTCCAATTATTATCTTCTCTTAATAATTTCTGAATAGATATTGATAACGTTTATAGATTTGGTGCATGACCTTAATAGTATACCTTTATCAAGGCATTGCTCAGATGTTTAGATTCAAGACATTACAGTGGGCAATTAAAACTGTGACATGGCATGAGTGTGGTAATATTCTTCCATCATCAATAAAACATATGGTTTTTCATATAGGTTTGTTTATGTTAAGCTCAGGGATAATAAATCTGCATTCTCTCAAAAGTAATTACTATCCAACATGAGTGTGGTGACCATGTCTACCAGAATCCATCAGCACTCATCCATAAGCATGCCCCTTGTAAGGAAAATAATAGTGTCATGTTACCTAGCGCGTATGATCTAATGGTTGGGTCATCAACATACCCAGACTGATTAGTTTCTCATAGATAACATTCCTGAAAAAATAAATGACCTCATATGTCAAGCACTTCATCAACTAGGGATTTGCATTAATGAATGCATAAACTGGTCCTTCACCTGTACTTTGTAGAATGAAGGCACACATAATGGCTCACACACCACACACACCTTATCTACATACTACTACTGTGAATATCATTCACATGTGTGAAGACTTGATCTCATCCACTATATTTTTTTAATACTCTAGATAAAGTAATTCAATTCATATACATCTTGTTATATATATATATGTGTATCATCATATATATATACTATAGTATTTATGAATTGCTACCCCCAGACTTTCTTAGTCCTCATTATATTCTTTGTGAAAATGAAATAAATGTTTTTATCCTCCTTTTCTATGCACCTCGAGGATGGGGAATCCATGATAGAGGATTATTTTCTTAGTTTATATCCAAAGTACATGTAACTGGCTTCAAAAGTTGAAATAATTTTTTTTGTAGCTCAATCCAACCCCACAAAAATGCTGCTCAATGGGGGACCCTGTTATTGAAATCTATCTCTACATCCACCAATTCAACCATTAAAACTTCATTTCTCAAGGGGATAGAATCACGCTCTCACTCCTCAACTATAGTTGGTTCTATCATTTCTATAGTTCTAAACCACTGTTCATCTATATTTCTCTATGTTCCTCCTAATTTTCTTGTTTAAGGGGCAAATTGTGGGATTTATCTTGTACCAGTACGCTCTAGGACTATGTTTCCCCCTTGATTTAATGGGGAAGCTCTGATTTAATTTTCAAATATGGAAATTATATACAATATTTTATCAACTGGGGCCTGGTATTTCAACCATGGATCACACATGGGTACTTCCCTACAGTTGTGGCAAAGTGTTTGTAGAAATCATAGCTTTAAGGGAGGAAAAAGATCTGAAGGAAGTAGTGTCTCAGATGAATAATAAACTTACTTGGGTTTTACACAATAAATAGTTAAAAAAGTTTATTGTTAGTCAAAACTATAACATGCTTGAATTGAACATAAGCCTTAACACATTGGAAAACCTATGAACTAATGCCTGAAAATAGTGTGCAGTGAAAGCATAGGGAAGATTACTCCAAGGGCTTGAATTTCCATCCTTCAAACCAAAACGTACTATTGCTCAAGTGTTGAGTATAGTTGAGAATGGTAGAGGAATTCATAAGACTAAAGAAATATTCTTAGGAAATTCTCTATTACTTGTTTCTAGAGAGGTTATGAGAGATAGGCTCTAATATCATATATTAAACATCCCTTGCTTAATGAGGAGGCTCTCTCATGGATTTATAACTTGTATACTTAGTAACTCTCCATCTACCCCCCACATGACTCTTCATGTCTGTATTCAGGGTTGTGACATAATTTTATCCTTCCTAGTATGTGAGATAATAATTCAAATTTATATAAATAAAAGTGACATAAGGATCACACCGAAGCTTATTTTATCACCTTGATGCACCTCCTCAATAATGGTTTTAGCAATGAAACTGACCATGTTTTAAAGTACCCCTTGTGTCATCTTTTTCACCACATGCAACCATGCTTTGTTCACCTGCGACCATCACTCTTGATTTTTCAACTTAGTAAGTAGGTGTGTTATCACCTGAATAAATAGATAATTTTGAAACTTAGGGATATCCATGCCATGACCTCCTTTCATGTATCCAAGTACATTTGTTTCTTCTATCACCTCCCTGTCAGCAAGGTCATTGTTAAGTTCTGTGCCTGAACTCCTTAAACCTGTCAGTCTCCCAATCAAGGGCATGGTAATCCTCATTTGTCACCCAGTAAAGTAGAAAAAATCCTCATGGAATCTTCTCATCAACCATTGATATAAATTCTCTGGTTTTCCAAAATAAGGGAGCTCATATAATTACAAAAATCCCACCTTTTTCAAAATATTTCCACCCGCATCATCATATACCGCCATATAATTTTTTGTTCTCATGGTTGTTGTTGTAAATCAGCAACACCCCTGTATGTTGATCAGACTTCTAGTTGACATTTTGGACATCTAGTGTGATTGCACAACAATGAATCTTTTCCCCAAGTGCGGGACTTGTAAAATGGGAAAAGAATCTCCATTTTTGAGGCCAATTCCTCAACTCCTCTGATCAGATGTATTACTTGCAAGTAATACGCAAGTTTCAAACTCAAAATCCTACTCTAAATTCCAAAGGGGGTAGAGATAGAGAATGCAAAAAACTGAAACTAGTGCTAATAAGGTGATGCACCAAAGGAGTGGTGAGCATTTTTTACTTCTGCAGATTGACACAGTTCATAAAAATGTAAAAAAACTTCATGCACAAACTGATAATTGTAATGGAAGGTCATAAATGAATCAAACAACACAAACAGAGGATCAAAACTCATTCACAGAGCCTACATTGTCATTTTCAACATCAAAATGCTTGCATTACAACACCTGAGAGGAAAAATAGGTTGCAGTCTTGGAAAAGGTTTTTTTTTTCACAAAATCACTTTCATAGTGATAGAGGGTGCCTGCAATACATGAAAAATGTTCAACCCTTCAAAAATGAGCCAAATTTGGCTTTTACAGTGCAAGAAATGACCCCAAGAGAGAGAAATGCGGGAAAACATGGGAGAGCTTCAACCACTAAACAAAAATGCAATAAAACAACATGGGTATCCTTGCAGAACCATTCCTTGACATTTTTCACCATGCTGGGAGAGAATGCAAGCCATTATTCATTAAAAATGGTGGTTGAAACGTCATTTCTGCTCATGACCACGTGTCAAAGGAGTTTTTTAATTTTATCTCTCCAAACTCCATCAAAATACAAAATTGACCCTATAATCTTATAGAGAATTTCATCAGCTTTCCATTGATATAAAGAATGTGAAAAACTGAGCTCTGGATCGAATGATATTTCCGTTTGAAAATTTAGGGAAAAACAGGGCCAAAATAGATTGGTGGGCGAAAAATTTAAAATTTTCCACTTTTTGCATTTGGGAAATTTTCCCAAAAAACCCCTGTGCTCCAACCTCCCAGGTGCCACATGGCACGTGCTAATTGGGTGTGGGCCTTCTGTGCTTTATTTTCCACTGTTTTGGCCATTGGAAAATTTTCCAAAAATTCTCCGCCGGGCCGATGAGTTGAGGACACGTGGCACGTTATGAATAGTTGCGGGCATCTCCTTTTAAATTTTCCATTGCTATTTGACCATTTTTCCTCATTGGACACATGGAAAAACCCCATTGGATGTGGGACTTTCTCTTCAAATTTTTCCTGTGGGCTTTTCTTTAAGAGAATTTCCCAAATTTCCCCGCCTTCTGAAGCTTCGGTGCCATGTGGTGGGCTCTCATTCGATGCGGGCCTTGGGGGAAAATATTTCTCTTTTGATTAACCATTGGGAAAAAATCCCAATCTTTCTCTGCGCTCCGAATTTCTGACCCCTGGGGACACGTGGCCTGTCCTGACTAGTCGGCGAGGCAGCGGGCCAAAAACTTCTCCATTCCTTTTTACCAAAACACTTCGCCAAATTCTTAAATCTTCCCCCGCGGTCCGTGGGCCTTGAGACACGTGGCATGAGGCCATTGGATGCAGACTCTATGGGTGAAATTTAACTTTGCACCCTCACCAAACATTTCACCAAAATTTTAACTTCATCCCCACCCCCCGCCACTTCCTGGCATAAGGACACATGGCATAACATGATTGGGCATGGTCCTTTCGCTTGAAATTTTTCTTGGCACCAACACTTAGTCATTTTTAAAAACTTTTCCCCCTGGACACGTGGCAGGATCCGATTCACCGGTGGGCCTGCGGGGAAAAATATTCCTTTATGAAATTTTCCAAACACTTGGTAAAAAATCCAAGTTTTCCTCTAACCCCCGCCACTTCCTTCAACACGTGGCACCATATTACTGGCTGCGGGCCTTCCAGGGGAAAATTTTCCACAAAAACTCTGCCGAGCCATAACTTTAAAAATACATGGAGTTAGGAGGAAAACTTTACCTTTCTGGAAAGCTGAGAAAGAGCTCTATCCAATGGTGCCATTTCCAGAAAGTTTTGAGTGCCTAAAAAGAAAAATATTATGACTGAGGCACAAGAGAGGGAAGAATGAAGGGAGTTAGCCACAAAATGTGCAAGGGGAACATTTTGGATAACAATTTTGGTGACTCAAAGGGGTCATCTACCTGCTGGATGAAGTTACCAGTTTCCTAAAGCAATCCATTGGCATGGAGTCATTAAATTCTCTGCTTGGTACCCCCCACTGACTAGAACACTGCAAGGAGGAAGGTGGAGGGTGGAGCATCATCTGATTGGGGTAATGCGTGCAACACACATTTCCAAGAACAACAAGCCTGTGCCAAAGCACTTAGGGAAAACAAAGCTAATCTATAAAAAAACAATGTGCACAAGCACTTGGAGGAATGAAAACCTAAGCTAATATGTACAAGGTGGAGGATTCCCTTCAATAGAAATGCTTTAGATGGATTCCATTAACTGGAATCTGCAATTCTTCACAATCTAATGAAGAAAATTGGAAAGCATTGTTGTCCTTACACTTTGTGACCATGTATGGGCCACTCCAAATGGCATAAAATTTTGAATGCCTTCCCGGTTTTTCTCTGTCTGCATCCCATTTTAACACTAGATCTCCAACTTGGAGAGATCTATTCTTGGCCTTCCTATCAAAGGTCTTCTTTATCAGAGCTTGATCCTTCCCCATTGCTCGGGATGCTTGATTTTGATTTCTTGGAGATCCATCAATTATGCATATCTAACCTCCATGGGTCCAAACTCCAACAACTCTAACTGTTTCATGAGTTCCAATGTTGGCAACTCAAGTGACATGGGAAAAATTACCTCTCTTCCATAAACAAGCTTGAATGGGGAGTTACCTGTAGATCTTTTAGGAGTTATCCTATCAGCCCATAAGGTTGATTTCAACTTAGTATGCCAAGACCTCTGATTCTCATCAATAGTCATCCTAATGATCCTTAACAAGTTCTTGTTTGTAGGTTTATCTTGGCCACCACCCTGAGGGAAATAATTTGATGAAGTGCTTAGGTAGATCCCATTCTTGACAGCCCATTCAGTCACCTTGGACCCAATGAATGCCAATGCATTATTTGATACTATTGTAGCAGGTATGCCAAATATAGTTGCTATTCCCTCATAGAAATCTAGGATGCTAGACTCATTTGATTCCTTGAGTGCTACTGCTTCAGTCCACTTGGTGAAGTAATCTGTTGTTGTTAAAATCCATTTGTGTCCTTGGCTTGAATTTGGGTTAGTGAATCCAATGAAGTTCAAACCCCATTGCATGAATGGATGGTCAACTAAAATTGGATGCAATGGAAGGGAAGCTAGCCTCTCTTTACCCGTGAAGAATACACAATTCTTGCACCTCTTGATCCATGCATAACAATCACTGAAAATCTTGGGCCAATAATAGCCAACCCTCATGATCTTTAGAGCTGTCACTCTTGGAGAAAAATGACCACCAGCTAATCCACCATGGAACTCTTCCAACACCCTATGAATCTGATTTGTACCAATGCATCTCAGCAGCACTCCATTCACATCCTTTCTAAACAAAACACCATCAACAAGGGCATATGGGACAACCTACAACCTGAAGTGTCTTCTTTTGGTCTTGTTCATCTCTAGAGGGCATAGACCTGTGCTTAGGAAGTGCATTATGTCTTGGGTCCAACAAGGAGTGAGGATACCATCATTTTCCTTTTGAGTGCTTCCTTTCTCATGGTTATCTTACAATGCCAAAACAACCTCCTTCTCATTACATGCTTCCTTGTGTTTGTTCAAGACCAGTTACTCACACAGTCCTTTTCCTCTGACCAACTTAGTGACTTTGATCTCAATGCCATACTCCATGACACGGGTAATCCAACCTGCCCTCTTTTCATTCAGGTCTTTTTTGAGGAGGAAGTCCTTAATTCCCACATGAGAAACCAACAATTGAACCTTGTTGTTTGAAACTAGTTGCTTGAATTTCTTCAAGCTCCTAATTATTGCAAGAACATGCTTCTCAATGAAAGAATATCTCACCTCATAGTCCTCCAGGATTTGGCTCAAGAAAGCAATTGGCTGCTTATCATTATTTTTGTTCTGTTGTACCAAAATTGCAGAAATAGTATCATCACCCCCAAATGCATACAGGATGAAATCCTTGGAGAAATCTAGGTTAGTGAGAGTTGGGGCTTGAGAGATGGATTCTTTGATTGCTTCAAAACTTTATTTTACTTCTACTATTCATTTGAAAGCTATGCTTTTTTTTAACATCTTGGTGATAGGATTGACTAGGGCCGTAAAATTTGGGACAAACCTCTGAACAAAATTTATTCTCCCCAAGAAACTTTGAAGGGTCTTCTTGTGGCATGGCAATGGTAGTGCTCTTATGGCATCAACTCTTTCTGGATCAATTGCTAATCCTTCTTTGGAGACAATGTGGCCAAGGAGATTTCCTTCATGGGCTAGGAAAATACACTTTTTAGGATTCAAGGATACTCCAAATCTTCTGCACCTTTGGAACACTTATCTCAAATGAAAGAGATGGTCTGCTACATTTTTTGAAAAAATAGTGATATCATCAAGATATATCAGCACCATGTTGTTAATCAAATCCTTGAACGCCATGTCCATTGCCCTTTGGAAAGTAGCTCCAACGTTGGACAACCCAAATGGCATTTTCCTATATGCATAAGTTCCCCATTTGGTTGTAAAGGCTATCTTGAACTGATCCTCTTCTTTCACTATAATTTGACTGTACCCTGAATAGCCATCAAGTAATGAAAGCCTCTCAGAGCTGGCAACAACTTGTAAAATCTGCTCCATAGAAGGAAGTGGATAATGATCCTTGAGAGATGCTCTATTTAAATCTTTGAAGTCAACACACAACCTAATTTCCCCACTCTTCTTTCTAACTGGAACCAAGTTGGCCACCCAGCTAGAATGCTTGATAGGAAATATGATTCTTGACTCTATCAACTTATTCAATTCTTTTCTCATGAGAGGCTCCATGTGTGGATTGACTGGTCTTTGTTTCTACCTGATGGGTTTAGTACTTGGATCCAATTCAATGGTGTGTTGAGCTAACTCGGGATTGAAACCTTTCAAATCTTCATAGCTCGAATAAAACACATTAGGGAATTCTTGACAAAGTTGTATGAACTCATACCTTTCTTGCTCAGTTGTCGCTTTACCAACTTGGAGTGATTTGCCTTCTTCCACCAAGATGGACACTGAATCTTCTCCCTTGACTTGGATTTTTTCTTTCTCTTTCCTAAACTAATCATTAGGATTGAAAATGGACTCCAAAGTAATAAGTCCCTTTGGTAGTTTGTTGGTTCTTAGCTGTACCACTTGGTCACCATATTGCTGCTCCAACTTTTCCTGATTTTTAGCTGAGAACTCAGCCTCTTCTTATAAGAAATGGATGATTTTGTTGATTATTTTCAAACACTTGCCAACTTACATTGTTGTCTGGCACTGAAGGCCTTACAATCACATGGATGTTTGGTTATACCTTTTCTTTTTGAATGCTTTCGACAACGTCAAAGGCTGCCCCAACTGCTGCAAGCCTGTCAGCAGCTTGGTTCTCTTTTCTAGGAATGGATTTGATGCCAAAGCCCTCAAAATATTCAATGAGGTCCCACACCCTATTTTTGTAGCACTTGAGTAGGTCATTCTTAATAGAATGCTGCCCCTTAACTTGGTTGACAATCAATTCACTATCACCAAAGACTTGCAAGTTATTTATTCCTCTCTTGATTGACCAATGCAATCCTTGTATAAAAGCTTCATATTCAGCAATGTTATTAGAGCATGCAAAATGAAATCTAAAAGCTGAGTAATACTTAACTCCTTGAGGTGAAAAAAGTATAGCTCCCCCTCCTACACCTTGTCTACTCCTTGATCCATCAAAAAACAACTGCCATACCTCATTGTCATCCTTGTGGTTTGGCTTGGTGATGCTATGAATAGGCTGATTTTCTTCGTGCATGCAATAGACTCCTAGCTCAGATTCTTCTATTTCTTGATAAGGATCAAAAGAATGCACCTTGTTTTCCCATTCATCAAGATTCAGATCTGGGATGCTTCCAACCTTGGTGTCAGCTTCATCAGTGCTTGGATAATCCTCTTGATCAAACGCTGAACAAATGGTATTGATTTGGCTTGGACTGTGAGGCTCAATGTGAAAGTTTGCAATAGGTTCAGATCTGATTGTGGCCTTGGTTCCATGCCTTGTCCTGAACAACATGTGTGTCCAATCAGTAGATAAGTACCCTCTAATCTTGGCTGTGAAATTCCTTGATAGGCATAGGGAAAAGAGTGGTGGAAGGTCTATTACTGAGACATCTTGTAAAAAAACAACGTTGGGGCATGCATGCAAAGTAAGACTCAAGTTTTTAATCACTCCAATTGTTGTTACTGCTGTCCCATCTAATTGAAATACCCCTCTGGATATGACTTCATATTGAAGCCCTAACTGATCAGCTATTTACTTGGGCATTACTAAACTAATTGCCCCAGAATCAATCATGCAATTGTGTACTAATTAGTTTCCAATGATTAATGAAACACAGAAAGGAGGGGGTTTCAACATTTTACCTTACTATCCTCCATGATTCCCCTCCAGCTGGGTAGCATTTGTGAGCACCTTCTCTTGCATTTTGACTTGTTGATTTGAATTTGACTAGTCCTTCATGGCAACTTGTAACAAATCTCTTTGGCCTAGGATGGATAGTGATTCCCACATGGATATATTTACATTTGTCTTTTTCATTTGATCAATGATGTTGAATGGAGATGAAGCATCTCTCTATTGTCCCTTGGCCTGCACATTCATTCCTTTCACATGGGCAGCAGTAACTGGCATTTGAGTTGGCCTATGAGCTATTTTAGGTAGTCCTTGTGTATTTGGAACTGCATTTTGTTTGCCAATAATTCATGGAGTAGTAGGAGGTTGTGAATTACTTGGATCCAATGGATTTTCTTCACCCAAATTTCTCCTTTTTGACCTTGTGTTGGCTACAACACTTTGGGAGACTGTATGATTCATGCCAAAAAAATATTCTGCCTGTCAGTTTACAAGTGTGATATCATTTGGAGCTGATTGCTGCTGGAATGTTTCTTGTTGTTGGTTATTTCCTTGGCTACCTTCACCCTCCACACCATAGTTGTCACCATTAATGCTTGATTTAAGGCACTGTTGAAACACATAGACTAGTTGTGAGGTTCATTACATGGGAAACACCAATCATACTCTTGAGCTATGTTGTTTTGCACTGGCACTATGGCTTTAGAGGAAGATGTAGCATTGGGATTATAGGGCTGAAATGGTTTGTTGGCAGGGGGTCTGGTTTGATTTTGATTTGCAACTAGATTAGGTGGTCTTTGAGGCTAGTATGGCTACCTGTTAGGCTGAGCTTGAGGCTTGAAAGGAGGTTTAAAACCTTGGGCTTGCTGCCTCTTGAGTGTAACCAACTCATTACCTAAATTTTGCAGTTGCTTCATGACTTCTTGAAGTTCATTTGATGCACTAGAAGATGAAGTAGAAGCTTCACTTGAATTCTGATTTCTAGGAGTGGGAATAGGGGCTAAAATAGGCACTTGACTAGTATTTGGGCTCTCTAAACTTGGAAACAATGGCATTGGAGGCCTAGGAGCTAGCTTGCTAGATTGAATAAAAAAAATTCAGCTCTAATGGAAATGCTATAAGCAACAGGGATAGTTGTGCCTCCCATGGATTTAATCAACATAGAAATATCAAAATTTAAAGCTTTAAGGTAATATAGAAAGGCACCTTCTGTTGCTGGCCTTACTACCACTGGAATTCTCTCCCAAGTCATTTGAAACTTGAAGTTGGAGTCAGTCAGCTGCTCATTGGGAGCTCTTTTGATGGTTATCAATTGTTCCAAAAGGGACAAGTTGTCCCCCTTTTCTCCAAACTACTCATGGAGGGCTATACATAGTTGGTTCCAATTTTGAATGAAGATGCCAACAATTTGACAGCAGCTTGCATCTCATTGATCTCATGGATTGCACAAATGTTAGCAATATCTTTAACATGATCACCAGGAGTGGTCTGATTCTCTCCAGTAAAGTATGGAATGTTCTTCACTGCTGCAACTAGGATTGCATTTTGTGCATTGAGGGCAAGTGGGCTGCTGCCAGTGAAGTTGACATAGGGGTTGTGTTATGCCATTCTAATTGGCCTTAGATCCCTTGTTGATTGAATGAAAGGCCTACCAGGTGGAGGAGTTGATAGAGTTGTGTTTGGTGGAGATGGAGACGTTTGAATTCTCCTCCCTCTTTGCCTTCTTCTTGGAGATAACTGTAGATATTCAAACAACACCTCTTCTTATCCAACTCTTGACCTTGTGGTGATTGTTCTCATGATTTTTCAGGTCTGCACTACTAAAACCAGCTGATTCTTCTTCCTTGGAGTCGCCAGATGTGCAATTTAGGGCTCTTTTAAGAAAGAAACTTGCAATAAATGCACATCAAATTGTTGCAATGAAGATGAAGACCTCTAAGGTCCCACCGGGCATGCCAAAACTATTGTTGCAAATTAGTAGCACCCCTGGATTTTGATCAGACTTCTAGTTGACATTTTGGACATCTAGTGTGATTGCACAACATTGAATCTTTTCCCTAAGTGTGGGACTTGTAAAATGGGAAAAGAATCTCCAGTTTTGAGGCCAGTTCCTCAACTCCTCTGATCAGATGTATTACTTGCAAGTAATACGCAAGTTTCAAACTCAAAATCCTACTCTAAATTGCAAAGGGGGTAGAGATAGAGAATGCAAAAAACTAAAACTAGTGCTTATAAGGTGATGCACCAAAGGAGTGGTGAGCATTTTTTACTTCTGTAGATTGACATAGTTCATAAAAATGCAAAAAAACTTCATGCACAAACTGATAATTGTAATGGAAGGTCAGAAATGAATCAAAGAACACAAACAAAGGATCAAAACTCATTCACAGAGCCTGCATTGTCATTTTCAACATCAAAACACTTGCATTATAACACCTGAGAGGAAAAATAGGTTGCAGTCTTGGAAAAGGTCTAGTTTTTTCACAAAATCACTTTTAGAGTGACAGAGGGAGCCTGCAATACATGAAAAATGTTCAACCCTTCAAAAATGAGCCAAATTTGGCTTTTACAGTGTAAGAAATGACCCTAGGAGAGAGAAACATGGGAAAACATGGGAGAGCTTCAAGCAGTGACCAAAAATGCAATAAAACAGCATGGGCATCCTTATAGGTCCATTCCCTGACATTTTTCACCATGCTGGGAGAGAATGCGAGCCATTCTTCATTAAAAATGGTGGTTGAAACGTCATTTCTACTCATGACCACATGCCAAAGGAGTTTTTTAATTTTCTCCCTCTAAACTCCATCAAAATACAAAATTGACCCTGGAATATTGTATATAATTTCACCAGATTTCCGTTGATTTAAAGAACGTGAAAAATTGAGCTCTGGATCGAAGGATATGGCCGTTTGAAAATTTAGGGCAAAACAGGGCCAAAACGGATTGGCGGGCAAAAAATTTAAAATCTTCCACTTTTTGCATTTGGGAAAATTTCCCAAAAAACCCCCGTGCTCCGACCTCCTGGGTGCCACATCGTGCATGCTGATTGGGTGTGGGCCTTCTGCACTTTATTTTCCACCGTTTTGGCCATTGGAAAATTTTCCAAAAATTATCTGCTGGGATGATGAGTTGAGGACATGTGGCACGTTATGATTAGCTACGAGCATCTCCTTTTAAATTTTCCATCACTGTTTGACCATTTTTCCTTGTTGGACATGTGGAAAAACCCCATTGGATGCAGGCTTTTCTCTTCAAATTTTTCCTGCGGGCTTGTCTTTGGGAGAGTTTCCCAAATTTTCCCCACCTTCTGAAGCTTCGGTGTCATGTGGTGGGCTCCCATTCGACATGGGCCTTGGGGGAAAATATTTCTCTTTTGATTAACCATTGGGAAAAAATCCCAATCTTTCTCTATGCTCTGAAGTTCTGACCCCCAGGGACACGTGGCTTGTCTTAATTGGTCAGCGGGGTGGTGGGCCAAAAACTTCTCCATTCCTTTTTACCAAAACACTTCACCAAATTCTTAAATCTTCCCCCGTGGTCCACGGGCCTTGAGACACATGGCATGAGGCCATTGGATGCAGACCCTGTGGGTGAAATTTGACTTTGCGCCCTCACCAAACATTTCACCAAAATTTTAACTTCATCCCCAGCCCTCACCACTTCCTGGCCTAAGGACACGTGGCATAACATGATTGGGCATGGGCCTTTCCCTTGAAATTTTTCTTGGAGCCAACATTTAGTCATTTTTTTCAACTTTTCCCCCCTTGGACAAGTGGTTGGATCTGATTTGCTGGCGGGCCTGCGGGGAAAAGTATTCCTTTATGAAATTTGCCAAACACTTGGTAAAAATTCCAAGTTTTCCTTTGACTCCCGCCACTTCCTTCGACACGTGGCACCATATTACTGGCTACGGGCCTTCTAGGGGAAAATTTCCCACAAAAACTCTGCCAAGCCATAACTTTAAAAATACATGGAGTTAGGAGGAAAAATTTACCTTTCTAGAAAGATGAGAAAGATCTATATCCAATGGTGCCACTTCCAGAAAGTTTTGAGTGCCTGAAAAGTAAAAAATTATGACTGAGGCACAAGAGAGGGAAGAATGAAGGGAGTTAGCCACAAAATGTGCAAGGGGAACATTTTGGATAATAGTTGTCTTTACCACCAAAAACTTATCCAATTCATCTTTTTTATCTTTGGTTATATGATTATAATCACTTACTTTTCAGAGACGAAATTTTTATTCCCAGTCGTAACCCATAAAAACCCCTTTTGGATATTATATCTCAGAAAAATTGCTTTTGAGGGTGTCTTCTACGTTGACCTCGACTTCCTTCTGCTTCCTTCCCCTTGTGGCCACTCCAGGTGCTTTCTTAGGTTCCATAGAAAAATAAAGGCATGTTCTTGTAGTTATTTCAAGCTCTACAACTTAAACCCATCTGCCCTAGCTCAAATCCATGTGTTCGAGCTCAAACTCGAACCCTAACAACCAATTTATCCTTTCTGCACACCTTTTCTTATTTCAAACAACTCTCTCCAATACACCAACATATTCCTTCTTTGCACTTGGTTTATCCACTGAACTTTCATATCGTGTAAGAAAAATTTAGGATTTCCTTCACCCATGTGCCTGGGTACCTGGCTATTGCCTAAATTCTTAACAAAACATGGCTAGCTCACACATGTAACTGCACTTGTCATCTCACGACCTACCATTTCATAAGTTCCATGTGCCCAGTTGTCACATATGACACTTGTAGTATCACTCTTAGAATGTACATCATCCCACTGAATAACTCCTTCCTTTGATGGCTCAAGTACTTCAGGATATCTAATTGTGTGCACATAAATTTTGTTCAAATCTTCTTCACTCAAAGGTTCTATATAAGGTGAAAATTTTCTATCTGCCAGAGGATTGATAATGTGCTCTTCCTTGTTCTCAAAACTGATACATCCTTTATTAAAGCACAAATAAACATTATTCACATAACACTAAGGGTGCCCAAGTAATGTTGGAAAACTATCTACCTCTAGAAGTGCCAAGACCTCAAATTCACTAATAAATTTGGCCCCTTGTATAGTAATAGTAACATCCTCCAAGACTCCAATGGGCGTGACTTTAATCTTGTTTTCCATAAATGACACATTTGAATATGGTTGCAATGTTGGCCTCCCCATCTGATTCCGTGTATCCAAAGTGAGCACATTTACTTCTACACATGTATAAATGAAAATGTTACTTAACAACCATCCGTAAAAAATTGCATTCAAACTCCTTATTGTAATCAAGAGTGTGAGGAGGTAAGTTAACATGTAAAATCTATCTCTCGCGCTCAAATCCAGTGCATGGAATCTTCCCTCTTAACCATTACCCCAATAAAGGAATGATGTTTTATTGTCACAACATCTTGAAAACCTCCTTTAAATCATCAACATCCTTCTGAGGAAGCTCAACTTCTTTAGATATCTCTAGTTTCTATGACTACTCCTTAAAACATTATATCTCACCCTGTAAGTTTCTAATAACTTCCATGATTTATTGATAAAATTCCTTCTGGTGAGTGGGGTCTGGAAAATTTACATAAAAACACCTCCTCCTTTGTAATAAGAGGATTTTTCTTTGGAAATTCCATGACACGTTCAACCTTAGAGTGCGTAGTGACTAACATAGGTACCATCTCAGGATCAGGCGCTAACTTTGGCATCCATTGATCTTCCACAATGTGCTTTAATTTAACCATTCTCACACCCTTATCCTGATTGTGATTCTTACTCAAATGTTCATACAATTATGATAATTATTCATAGTTGTGCTTCTTTATGCAAAAAGAACAAATAATATTCTGAGGGAATTCAAGCTTGTAATGATCAGGGGATCCGCATGTATAACATGTTCCTCATGGAAATTCACTTCTTCCACCACCACGACCTTAGCCTCTGAATCTTCCATGGTAACCTCAAATTCCATCAGAGCACCCTTCATTATGATTATGCTCATGATGCCCACCTTGTTCCTTATAATTATTTACAACACTAGTCTTTCATACACCAGTATCAATGACATCATGAATCTGGTTAATCAATCTATAATTATCAGTATTGTGCATGGTAGACTTGCAAATATTGTAATAACAGGACACATTCTTCCTTATTACATGTTGCAGTATTGGGTACCTACTTGAATCATGGTCCAAGTGACATATCTCATAGTCGAGCAACATGGCATGCAGTGATTTATGAGGGAAACTATCCTTAGTATGTCCTTCTACCTCACAGTATGTGCACCAAATTCCACTTCGCATCTCATGAGCTCAATTAGCTGATAACCATTCCAGCTATTTTCCCATAGATGCAATTTAAGATTCCAAAAATAGGCTAACTACAATATCTACACTCCCAACTACCTCAGTGCATAGAGTAGCTTCCAAAGCCTCAAGCAGGTCTGTAAATTTCTTATGTGAGAATGCCCTTCTGAAATGTGTAATCAAACCTCTGATGAACCATTGAGCATGTTGAATTAGGTGAATATCATAATATAACTTTGTTAATAAAGTTTTAAAAAGGGTGTAATACTCCATTACACTCTCAACCATGTCATGCTTTATGTCCTTCAGTGCGATGATGCTCTTCTACTCAAACATAGGTATATGGAACTATGTAATAAATCATCATGCAACACAATATAATCCACGCAAGTTTGGTTTGGATCATATTTCCTATACCAACTATGCACACATCCTTGTAATGTGGTAGAGAATTCACTTGCCTTACATTTAGAGGCTATAATATCCTTCACATGCCAAAATATCTCTCACATATGCACGTTCTCAACTACATCTTCAATTCCTCTATATTATGGGAGATGAAGAGACATCTTAAAATACAATTTCCGTGGTTAGTGTAGACCCTGCCCACTAGATCCAGAACCAGTATTTTCTTCACATCTAGAATCACCAGATTCGCTAGATCTTAAACCACCTGATCCTTCACCCATAGTAGGAAATGGACAAGAGGATGCACTACCATGTGTTCCAATTTTTTTTTTAAATTGGACTCCCGTGGTATGAAATTTTTTGCTACTTCCAGACGTGACACCAAAGTTCTACGTTCCCACATTCTGTCATGATGATGCACCAGAAAATATACCTCCTACCAGACCTCCAAATAACATAGACAATGATTGTGCCACCATAGATGAATAAGCTACCTGATTAACTCCTAAACTTGACTGAAAATTAAACCTATCTATCGCTACTCTACTACCTATACTAGCTTGCTTACTAATTGCTATCGTAGAAACTAGAAAGCCAAGCACAAGGGCTAGGTCGCCATGTAGGATTAGATGTACACCTACTATTCTCAATATTTCTTCAAATGAACCTTCATTCGAAATTGAAGAGGTTCTCTTCCATGATTCCAAAAATAGAGGAGTTCTAGATTCTTTGGCTCCATGTATTCTACTTGAGCTCAAAATCCTTCATGATCCATCTCTCTCTGGAACACCATTCTTTCCACAATTTCTTGCTGCTTCGCCAAATCCCTCTCATGCGCTTCATTAAAATTAAGCCATTTCTTCTCTTTGTCTTTCCATAGCTAGGTCCACCATATTTCACCACTCCTACTCCTACCCTCATGCATGGTGAGGTTTAGCTAGCCATAAGACGTTGTTCCAAATCCAGGGTCACAATCAAGATCTTAATCACTAAAGGGATACCACACAAATAAGATCCTATGGGTTCACACAAAAACTGGAACTCAACAAACTCTAACATGACTAATTAGAAAGTTTGTACTCCAAAATATATCTACTTAGAAAACCACTCCACCAATGATGTACAATGTTCATCCAAGTTAGAGGAGCATCATGCAAAGCCTGAAATTCTTCTTGTGTTCAAACAAGTTTTTGAAACCTCCAATTTCTCTTAAATGCATAAGCTACTAGCCACTCATACAAATTGATGGGGAAAAAGTCAAAAAATGTCTCATACATCTCGTGATATAGATTCTATTCAACCCATGCGCATGTATCAAAATCAGATCCAGTCTTAAATCTATGAGCATAATCTTCCTCTAAATTCTCTAACCACTATTCAATATTGGCCAAAGTCAACCGATATGTCTTCATCATGTAAAATCCTGCAAACAACTGAAAAAGAGTTCTCAACGATGGAACCAAAATGTAGTCTATATTTTTACCCACAATAACCCAAAGTGTGCTAACACATAACTCAGCTAGAGTTGAGATCACACCTGAAGCATGTAATGGTACCAGGTCCCTCTTTTATGTTAGGTTGTTCAAAGAGTTAGCACGACCATACAAATATTCTAGATCCATAGTAGATAATCGAGTTTATTTTATAACATAAACTAGATCTAGATCTTAACCATATGTAAGAATATCTAAACAAGAACCATACTCAGATTTACCATATAAGACCCATGCTTAGTTAAGTCAACAACTAATATCCAACCACAAAGGTCCATTATATTAATTGTTGTAAAACACAAAGGCTTCATACATATATAATGCTATCACAATAGGTTACACATGCTCAAGAACCAATACCATAACCTTACAAAACATAGATGATCCCTAAACAATGCAAATCAATACATATATACAGGGGTGTGGACTTTCCCTTCACCACCCATGCATTCTCAAAATAGGCTATATAAGCAGAATAACCATGCACCCTTACATGATAAATACAAAAACATGTAAGCTAACTAATAATAGATTATTGAATAATATAACTATAGTCTAATCCTATTAATAGCTCTAAAACTTTGCATGTCAATTGATCTTCCTCTTGTCCAAAATAGCCTTCACATTCTCTATAAGTCTTCTACAAAATGTGCTCTACACTTCATGTCTATATTTATCCTTACACTGAAAACAAATAAGTCCTAACTTTATGCTTTCCTGGGTGTGCCTTGTTTCCCTATGCTTTTGTGCTCATTTATGTGACCTATTCCCGCGTGCTTAATCATTCTGCACCTTTCATAGTTAGGCTGAAATCTGCCATCCCAACATATGATATACATCTTAGTCAGCATGCACAGTGGTTTGTGTAGACACCTATAATTTGGATCAAGTAAATTAAATACTTAAATTGTGCTAATTATAGGTTTTCCCACAAATTGATGACATATATTCAATAACACACCTTTTCTCATATATCACCATTAAATAGTTACATTACGCTAACTAATTAACCCTCTTATCACTCAAAAATGCTGATTAACAACCTTCCATTAATTAATATCCCTTTAAACTAGATTAATTAATTAATTCTTTCTTCTATTGGATCAATAAATCATCATTTATTTGATTAAAATACCCCCATAGCATAGCTCATGCTAACTTTCCTCATGAATGCTTCTATAAGCTACACCTACCTATTAATTAATCATTCTTGATTAATTAAGACATCCCCTTCAATTCTCATGAGTCACTAATGACTTATTAAACTCTTCTAAATCAAGATTACTTTATCTAAAACAACCTTATCCATAACTAACCTAAATTTTCTATTATCCCACATACAATAGGATGTAAATATTCTTCAAACCAGAGGGTTATATATAGAACAATCCTCTTACCTTTCTTTTTACACCTTTGCATGTATATAACATAAACTGTAGGCATTTTCATCTTTGATCATCTTCCATTAGTGTTGAGCTAGGTATCTTCATCTTCCATTCATCCATCCAAGATTTTAAGTCATATGGGGATAATCAAGAAGGTATTGTAGCCATGTCTTGAATGAGACTCCATTCTCAAACCCTTGGGATCAAGAAAAATATCATATTTTGATTTCTAAGGATCTACATAGGTCCATCTCTATTTAAGCTTTCAAAGAGTAGAGGATAAATGTTTAATAAGTTAATTTTATTTCCTTCAAACTTATAATGCATATTGTTTATATTTAGTCTCTTTAAGCTCTTAGCATGATGATCTAGGTTTAGTTAGCTTTGTTTTGGAACTATTAGGTGTTAGTTTCAATTATCTTAGCTTAGCTAACTAATACATAGATATAATTTGTTGATGGGTTGTTGACTCCATTTAGAAGGGTGTTATCTCAAAAGTATTTTTTGGATTAGCGCGACGCTTTGGAGGTGGCTCTATGCATTGAGGTAGTTGGGAGTGTGGACACTAGGGTAAGCCTGTTTCTTGAAGTGTAGATTACATATTTGGTTAAATAGTTGGAAAATATCTATGCTAATTTAGCTCATGAGACGTGTAGTGGGATATGGTGTACAGATTGCAAGGTTGAAAGACACACTAAGGATAAATGTCCTCACAAGTCAGTGTGCACCATACTACTTGATGTAGCCTAGAATTCAATGATACAAGCCCAATACGTGTTGCACATCACTTAGCCTAAACTGAGTGCTCACCCGAAGTGTGAAAAGGTACCAGGTCCCTCTTTAGGGTTGTAGTAGGATGTTAGCATGATGGAGACTTAACATATATAGTTCTATTAATAGCTCATCATTCTACAGAGCATACCAAATCTATATCTAAGGAAAATCAGAATTAAGTACTAACCATGATGAGATCAAACACATACTAGATTCAAATACACATAAAACTAACACTTAGATTAAGCTAATATCCTCCATTATATTAACTGTAATAAGTTTACAGAAGCTTCAATACAATATTAGTAGTATGCATGTAGCAGATTTAACAACATATCTCTATATATCCCGATCCCCTTTGTGTATACCTATATCTCTCTATATCTATTACATAGTTTACAACATATATATAAGGGTGGGGACTTTCCCTTCACCGCTTATTCATTCCAAAAATAGGTTGCATTCTATTCTTAGCCACGCTCCTTTAAAAAACTAGCCACACATGCAAGTACACTGATAATAGACTACTACTAACTAACTAACAGTAGTAGATCTATTTCCGGCTTGTGTCCATGTAAAGTGATTTGTATCCAATCTTCCAAAAATAACCAATACGTGGTGTGCATGTCTCTACCTCATTTGTGTTCTTTACACATCACCTCTACAAATATACCATAATGAGCTCAATGGCTAAGTCTCAAAAACTAAACTTTTGTTCCACGTGTGTGTTCTCCTTATCCATTCGCGCCTTTAAATATGACCTGCTTCCCCCATGTGGACTTCCTGTGTGCTTTCTTTGTCAATTTTTCTTTGATAAACATTACCCCACACTAATTTTATTATCTCCTTGACAATGGTCATCTCCAAAAACTTAAGAATAGAAGAATGGAAAGAATCAAAGAATGTATGAAAGAATATTTTTACTCCACAGTCTCTTCTTCATCATGAACTAATTCAGGATATTACTATTTTATTTTAGCCTCCAAGGTATGTCATTTAGCGAGTGATTCCTCTTATTTTTCTATAATGTCCACAATAATGGACTCCAATGCATCCCTCATAATCTCCCCTTTTTAATTTTTCAAGACCAACACAATACAGAACATTGAAGTCATCCTTCCCTCTAGTAAATCCATCTTCTACGAAATGAGCTTTCAAAGCTTTTCTAGCTGAGTCTTGTGTGGTTCTTGTGCTACTTCCAGGGCCTTGTGCTTCTGCTTAACCATTGATAATCTTTCTCCATGGCCCAATGTCTCATCCTCCATCGCTCTCTGGACTTCACTATTCTCCTCCCGGGTTTTTATGTTGATGAGCACCTCCAGAGCTGTGCCAATGTTCAATGTTTGGTCTTCATTCTTTAATTATTCTTATAGCAATTGTAGTAGTCCTTCATATGATGTAATATTCTACATCACTGAAGCCTTCTCTCATTCTACCTCTTGTGCTGGGTCCTTTGGTACTGGCATGCGCAGAGACTCATCTTCATGGACTAGGTCCAACAACTTTCCTACATAGTGTATTGCTGAAGGAAATTTCTATGGTACCTTTGGATCCAAGTGTGGCCTAGCTCTTATGAAATTTTCACCAATATCCTCTATGATGATGATACATACAGTGTTGTTTTTATGTTCTAAGTCTCTCTCTTGCATTAGGCACGTTATTTCCCCATCCTTAGCTTTGATCTCTTCCTTGAGCACCCTAATTATGAAAACCTTTTCCATATTCCACCTTGTCGCCTCTGTTGATACTTTGACCAATGCATTACTCACCTATTCATCTGACATGACAGTAGGCTTTACTTTCATGTGTCTAGCTTGAGGTGTTTTCTTTAACCTCCTTGATACGCACGACTCCTCACACACATCAAAATCTGGCTCATCCATGTGTGTGTGCATGGACCATGATAACTACTTCCTCATGTGCATTGTGGCCATATCTTCATCCATTAGTTCCCAACCATATAATTCCTTTTGTGACAGAGTGCTCTAGAAACAAGCATAGACAATTTTACCTGCATCCTTGGCATAACACATGGCTGGTGGAATGTGCTCTCCACTTGTTCTTCTAGAACAAGGCTGCTTAGGAACTTGAGATTTTAAATTTGGGACTTGTGTCTCCATGTCCTGAGAAGTATCTATAGCTATCTCATTTGTTCCCTTTTCCTCCTCTTCTCCTTGCTTCATTTCTTCATCTTTTTGTTCTACATTCTCTAGAGGTGTAGGAGAAGTAGGCACACTTTCCTTTAACTCTTTCACCTCCTCATTAAAATTCAATTTCATTATCCTTTGCGTGGTTATCTCCTTCTATGGAGAGAGTCTGGGTGATTTGCACACTATTTGTGGAGTAGCACCTTGGGTCCTCATTCTCCTGAATACTCAATTAAATCTGTGCTCTCCTTAGACTACATCTAAGTCCTCATCATTCTCTTCTTGTGGTTGAGGTGGTGTAGTGGCATGCTCAGCTTCATCCTTGTTCGTAAGATGTCTTCTACCTTTATGCTCTAAACCACCACTATACTCGTGCTCATCCTCCTCATCCTCCACTTATATTGACTCTGTGGGCTTAAGCACTGGGATGTTCTCCAATGTGTGCTTACCCTTTGGTGGTGCTGGAACTGCGAACTCATCCTCAACATACTTGTTATTCTCCATCTTGGGACTCAGTTGAAGATACACCAATGTTGCTCCAATATCTCCCACAACCATACTTATTGGTTTAATGCTTAATACATTTGAAATGTGCCTTTCAATACATGCACCCCACCTTGGATACACATATTTCTTCCTTAGTGTGTGGTAGTCACAATCTACCTTATCCACATTGAATGTCAGTCGCCGTGTGTCTGTGAACCTGTGTACTGATGCCTAGAAGTACCTTACTATGAAGGCATATGGAAACTTACACCAAGGGTCCCATGCTCCATCTTTCATGGTGAACTGTGTTGTACAGAAATGCTGGAATATAGCAAACTGAACTACCTTTCCAACCACCAAAGGAAAGTCCTTAGGAATGCACCATTATTCTTCAAAGGCTACATGGAGCCTATCGTACCATTTCTCAGCCCTTTTCTTAACCTGTTGTGTCATGGATCCCTCACACAAGTATTTCTTGAAGTGTTTTGTAGGTGACTTGTGTTCCATGGGATACTCCCATATCTTCTCCTTTGGTCCATCAGGTACTCTAATCTCCATGAACACCAGTGATAAAAGAACAACTACAAAGCTGATCTTTCCTCCTGTGCATGCTTCCTCTATGATTGTTTCTACAATATAACATGAAATTTTGTATACTACCCCTTTAGACATCTTTTTGGAAATGTGTGGCCACATGGTGTTCACTTATGACCACCTTTCCTGGTCATTTAGCTTTGTAACAAGATGCGCGACTACTTGTAACACTAAATACTTCTTCAATTTATTGATGTCCATGCTGCGCAGACCCTTTTTTTACCCCAACTCCTTTGTGGTCTCCAATATTGTAGACTTATCTATTAAATCATCTTTTAGATCTTCTCCTGTGCCTTTCAACCCTGTTACCATGGAGATGAGCGTGGCTGAATTTATGGCTCGACGTCCTATAAAGTAGAAAAATCTTCGTGCACTCTGCTCATGAGCCACTGGTATAAAGGCTCATATTTCCCAAAGTAAGGGAGTTCATATAGTTGGTAAACTCCTATCTTCTTTAAGATCTTCTCGCCAACATTGCCATACACTGTCATGTCTTCTGTCATGTGTTTATTTGTCTTCATGTTCAACAACGCATCAAGCTCCTTATTCTTTGTGGTATGGTGATATTACTCACTCACCTTACTTTTCCTTATGTGAGAATCCCACTCCTAGCTGATGATAACCCCCTCTAGATATTGCATTTCTAAAAAATAGCTTTCAAGAGATATCTCCTCTTCTTCTTCTACCACCTTCTTATTTCCTTTCACTCCTGCTATAACTTCTTTCTTAGGTGCCATTTCTACCTTGCAATACTTTGTAGATACATGCCTCTTGAATTCTACAATGTGTGAATCAAACCCTAGCTTGATTCAACATGCCCTAGGTGAGTTTACTTACCATAGATCCTATCTGTCGCATTGCTTCACTCAAACCCTTCACCACCGGGGACACAAGATCTTTTTGCACAAAGATCTCTTTATCACAACTGGTTACACACCTCTCGCAACTCAATACAATCACTTATCTCTTAGCACTTGGCTCCTTTTTAAATACTCTTAATCGTAACGGTAAAAATGAACTCACATCCCATCCTTATATATATTTTCAAATTTTTAATACATTCATTTCTCCTTCACCTACAAAATATCCTCTCATTAATTAACCAACTCCATCCTTTCCACACGTTATATCTTCACACCTCACCTATAACCTTCTAGCACACCTTCCTACCCTCTGGTAACAAACTTCTCTTTAGTGCACTTCCTTTCACTTGAGTACCTCGTTACTGCACCTTCTACTAGTAGTTGTTATTGCCTCTGCTTACCTTGTGTTATACTGTTATTTCATTCATCTCCATCTTTGGTCACTTTTTAGAGGCAATCCTTTGAATTGAAGAGCACCCATAGTAGATTATTCCTTTCACCTTTAAATTCCCACAATCTTTTACCTGGATGCCGATAACCACCCTACACTAAAATTATGTGTAGCCCTCTGCGCATAAACATGCTTTATGTAGTAATTAGCTTCATGTGCGTAATCGCGCTTATTTCACAACACACCAACTAAATTGAAAAAATATAACGAAAAATAAGGAAACAAATTAAGGAAATATAGAATTGAAAACCTAATCTAAATGGAAATACTTCCTTTTTACAAACACCAAGAAGACTTACTTATAGTATGGCTTTAACCTACTCCCATTGAAGTAATCAGGTAGCCATGTTCCATCAAATGTTTCTAACTGGAAAGAACTTATTTCAAGGATGTAAGTGATAACATACAACCTTAACCAATGTACCTTAATTTTTCCTGGATGGCATAAGAACTTAGATTCATAGAGAAGTACCATTTGTCCAATCTCAAACTTCTTATTCCTTATGTTTTTGTCATGCCATGCTTTCCTCCTGTCCTTTCCACTCATAAACTAACTGAAATGGCATGGCTTTTTTCAACCTTTTATATGTTGTTCTATATGCCCAAAGTACTGTAGATACTTTATCATCCCAATCCTTTCTTCCAACATAATATATTTTTGTCAATGTGTGGCTCAAAATTTTGTTAAAAGCCTCAACAGTTCCATTTTCCTGAGGATGATAGGGTGTAGTCTTATGGTGTGAAATCATGAACACATCCAATAAAATTTTGATTGTCTCATTAAGAAAATGTGTGCCCCTATCACTAGTCAAACTTAAAGGACATCCATACCTTGTAATAATATGTTCCCATAGAAACTGAGCTGTTGTAGCCGATGTACAGTCATTGGTAGGTGTTGCTTCTTCCTACCTTGTTAGATAGTTTGTGTAAGTAATAATTTAGCATGGTCTAGTTTTACATGCAGTTGGTGAAATAGGACCCACAAAATCTATATCCCATTTCTCAAACGGTACTGTGCTAGTAATAGGTCTCATAGGCATTTCATCTCATTGACCTGGTCTTCTAAGACGTTGACAATGATCACATGCCTTATAAAATTCCTTCCAATATTTATAGAGGTCTCCCACCATAATCTAGTGAGTAGAATATTATGCACTGTGGCATCACCTGCATAGTGGTCTCCTGCAATTCCACCATGAGCTTCTTCCATAATGCCTGTGTGCTCATGTTCTAATACACAACGACACAATATTGCATCCCGGCCCATTTTGTACAAGTCACCACTAATTAACATATAAGGTGCAACGCGTATAGAAAGTTGTTTCTTCTCCAAGGATTTCATTCCTTCTAGTGCCATCCATGTGCATAAAATGACAACAATGTCCTCTATTTTTGATGGCGTGAATTGTAACATGTATAACTGTGCATATGACATGGTATCCTCAATTGCATGTGCTTCTTCTCCAAACTATAGTCTTGATAAATGGTTCGGTCCAGAATTAATTTTTCCTAGTTTTACCAGAACTGTAAAATCAAACTCTTGAAATAAGAGCAGCCATCGACATATGTGCCCTTGTAAAATAGGCTTACAAACCAAATAATTCAATGCCATGTGATCTGTATAAAAGACGAATGGTGTAGCTAGTAGGTATTGGAAAAATTTATGCAATGCATAGATCATTGACAAAGCTTCGCACTCTGTAGCCATGTAATTATTTTTTGAAGGAGTCAACTTTCTACTAGAAAAACAGACAGGATGATCTACAATACCTTTTCCATGTTGAGCCAACACCACAGCAATGGCCATGCTAGAGGCATCAACATGTACATGAAATGGTTTGTCCCATGAAGGAAAATGAAGAATAAGCACGGTAGTAAGTTTCTCCTTTAATGTTTCAAATGCGCACTACTGTTGTTCTCCCCAGTAGAACATACCTTTTCCTTTCAGTAACTCTTCTAAGGGTGTGGAAAATTTGGCATAGCCTTTGATAATTTTTTTGTAATATCCTGTATGTCCCAAAAATCCACACGCCTCACTTTGACTAGTAGGTTCCCCTAATGACTGCAACCTTTGTTGGATCAACCAAAAAACCCTCCTTGAAGATTATGTGTCCTAAAAGTATCCCAAATGGTGTAGCAAATATGCACTTCTTGATGTTCACAGAGATACTCAACTATCTACACCATTCAAACATTAAGTGTAGGTTTTCACAGTTATCCTTAACTAACCCATACACCATCCAATCGTCTAAATATAAATGTAAGAAGTTATGAATAAATTCCTTGAATACTTGGACAAATATGCACGAAAATACAGTAGGCACATTTTTAAGACCAAAAGGAATTACAGTATAGGTGAACCTACCCCATTTAGTAGAAAATGTAATATTTTCCTTATCCTCTTGGGAAATCCTAATCTGATGATACCTAGAGAACCCATCTGTAAATGAATATATTTCGCACCTTGCAACTCCTAGTATTTCTTCAGTAAATGGCATAGGGAATGGATTTGTTACACATGCAACATTCAACTCCCTGTATTTAACACATATTCTAATCCGTCTATCCTTCTTGATACTGATCACCATTGGACTAACCCATTTTGACTCATCAAGGGGCTTGATAATCCCAGACTTCAACATGTTATCAATATCTTATTTGACCTTTTCACGCAAATTGGGGTTCATTCTGTAAGGTCTCTTTGTAATTGGGTGTGCAACCTCTTTAAGATTTATCGTCATCTCCCCTAATGATTCATGCACACCTTTGAGTTCATGGTACATCCTAGGAAATAGGTCTTGATAGTCCCTTAATAACTCTATTATTTTTTCCACTTTAGAGTCTGACCAATAGTCTCCAATTACGGCTTCCTTAGGCTCAGTCTCATTCCAATATTCACCTACTTTATCTTCATAGGTTCATGATAGACGCGTGTGGTCCTATCTACACTGTCCAATACCTCATGCCTTCCTGTTGAATGGTTTACATCTAGATTATCTACTTCTTCATCATCCACTAGGTAGACCATTTTTCCTTTCTCCTTCTCAAGGCAAGTGCGTTGAAGTAATGTTACATCAGCCTCTAGTTCACTATCAAGACATGATCCTGAGTATTCTTTATCTAATAAATCATGAAGGAGTTCTTTAGCCTTGGCACTATCCCCCATAGTTAATCACTTGATAACTTTTAATGCTTCTTCTACCAGAGGTTTTGTAGAGAAGAATTCAAACTTCTGGGCCATTCCTATAAATAAATTCTACCAATTTCTAGTTTCTCTATGAAGTTCTGCATATACATACTAAGCATGTGCACAACCCTATAAAGTGGAATAAAAATAGTGCACCCATAGTGAAGGTGGTAAATCATCCTACCCTTTTGTCAAGAGTCTCTCACACTTCTGAACATGGTGTTGAACAAGTTGATCATTGTGATAATTGCATATTTGTGTAGGTGCATTGCTCCTTAAGAACCTAGTAGTAAGAGCAACCCCAATTTCATCCCATCCGACTAGATTATCCCTATGGACCACCCACCAGTGTGTTGTTGTCCCATGTAGTGTATGCGCTAGCATATTTATCCTCTCTAGTGGGTCTATCCATTTTTCTTCCATGGTGCGCATGAATACCATGGGATCCCTAGGGGACCGAGTTGTTACCTATCCTTCTGACATAACACAGTTTTGTGCCTCAAGGGAATATTATCTTTACTTCATGCCCTACCAACTCATAAGTATTGTGAGCCCAATTATCACAAGAAACACTTGTAGTATCACTAATAGACTGTGCATCCTCCCACTGAATTAGTCCTTCTTTGGTTGGTTCAATCATCTCTGGATCTTGGATGACGCATACATAAATCCTATTCATATCTTCTTCACTTAAAGGCTCAACATAAGGCATGGAATTTTCATCTGTTAAAGGGATAATGACCCTTTCCTATTTATTTTCAAAAATGATATAGCCCTTGTTGAACCAAAGATCAACATTATTTGCATAGCACTAAGGACGCCCTTATAGATTTGGGAATCTATCTGATTCTGTTAGCACTAAAACTTCAAAGTCTCTAGTGAACTTGGCTCCTTGTATGGTAATGGATGAATCTTTTAAAACTCCTATGGGAGTGGGCTTAGTCCGATTAGCCATGAATAATACATTAGAGGATGGCTACAATGGGGGTCTCCCCATTTTTACCCATGCATCTAAGGTAAGAACATTAACTTCTGCGCTTGTATCAATTAGTATATTACTCAACAACCATCCATCAGAAAAAGCATTTAGAGTGATTTCCTTGTCAAAATAAAGGCTATGAGGAGGGAGATTTACATGTAGGATTTGTCATCTGGTCTCAATACTTACGCACAGAGTGTTCCCTTTCAGCCAACTTCCTAACAGTGGAATGATGTTCTCCTAGCGCAACATTTTAAACACTTCTCTCAAGTCATCTATATCAGTTTGGACCATCTCTTACGATTTCTTCTGATCCTTTAAATATTGTATCTCACCCTAAAGATCCCTTAGCACTTCCATGGTATCCTGATAAACCTCCTTCTGATACGTAGGATCTATGTACCGTGCATGAATAACCTAATCCTTAGTGATGGTAGGTTTCTGCTAGATTTCCTCGCTGACATGTGTTGCCTTAGTGTGGGTCATGATCTTTACTTGTAGTACCTTTGACTATGCTCCTATTTATGGCATCCATTGATTGTCCATAGCGCGCTCCATCCTAACCATCCCTGTGCACTTGTTTTCTTGTTTATGTTGCTTACTCAAATGATCATATAAGTCTAGGAACTCTTCATGGATATGATTCTTTCCACAAAAAGAACATGTAATATTATGAGGACATTCATGCCTATAGTTGTTAGGAGATATACATGTATAACATGTTCTATGAAGAAACTCACTTCTTCCACCACCACAGCCTCATCCTCCGAATCCACTGTGGTATCCTCTATAGACACCTATAATTACGCCTAAGCAATTTAAATACTTAAATTGTGCTAATTATCTCCTTTCCCACAAATTGACAACATAGTGTCAATAGCACTCATCTTCTCTTCCATTGTCGTTAATTTATTGCATTACACTAATTAATTAAGTTGACTATCCAAAACATACCCTAATTAACGACCTTTCGTTAATTGACACCTTCTATCTAGTCTAATTAATTATTATTAATTAATTAGCCTCCCTTCTCATTAAATCGATAAATCTCTATTTAATTGGTTTAATTCCCTCCTAATGGTCTAAATCACACTAAAATCCATATAAAAGCTTATAAAAGCTTGCACATGTATTTATTAATCATCTTGATTAATTAATGCACCCCCTTTATCCACATGAGCCACTTGAGGACAAACTAAACCCTCCTAAAGCTAACTCAACCCCATCTAAAACCCCCCCTTATCCATAACTAACTCTACATCTCCACATATCCCACATTCATGAGGATATGTTGAATCCTTTATCCTTTGGGCTATATAAAGAGCCCTCCTCCTACCTTTATACTTACACCTAAATCTCTCAAGAGACAAAAGTAAGCACATAGTTTCATACTAATAGCCTTTTGTCATTCTTGAGCCCCTCCATCCTCCATTATTGAAGAGCTAAGCCTCATACCCAAGCATCCATTGAAGGATCAAAGCAAGCAAACATGGTTTGATTGCCATTTGGACTATTTAGGTCCATTTTAAATGTTTAATTTAGGCAATTAAAGGGGAATAGAGTTCATGAATTTACATTTTTTTTGATTAAGTTCAAGGTTATTAATGTTTAAAGGGTGGGACTTGCTCACTTCCTCATCATGATGGTGTATATTTTCACATTTTTAGCTAGGTTAGGAAGCTATTTTTAGGTGGTAGCTTTCTTGCTTTAAGTTTAGTTAAATTTGTAGAAACACTTGCACACATTTGGCATGCCCGATGGGACACTTAGTCCCATTGCATTTTAGTTTAAGTTTCATTGTTTTGGCTAACTTTTGATATGCACATGTAGTAATTAATGTTCATTTTCTTGGAATTTTTTCTCATTTGATATGTGTAACTTCATGTTCATAGCCTTAATTTTAATGGGTTATTTCCATTCTTAAACTAACTTCTCAAAATTTAGAGATATTGTGAAGTTTTCTATGTTTTTACCGTACTCTGGTTGTAGGTCTGGTGTAGGCACGATTTTAGGGGTGCAGGTGTGATTTTTTTGGTGCAGGTGTGGTTTTCAGGGTGCACACATCCCTTTGGTGGCATAGGCATACTGTTAAAATCTGTTTGCCAACCCCTGGTGTATGCACACTAACCATCTTGCACATACCCTAACCAGCACGTAGGTGCACACACCCGTGTGCACACATTGTTTCGTACTATACCTTCACTGCATACTAAAACCTGTCAGATCAATGCACACACCCTAACCAAGGTGCACATTTGGTTTTAGTGGTGTAGGTATATTTTTCTGGTAATGCAGTTATTCTGTCTATTTTTCTGTCTCTTTTTCTCAGAGTAGTGCATATGTTGTTTTCATGGCGCACACACCTCTCTAGTGGCACAGGTGTTTAATAGATCTAAAAATTCCACAGAGTGGCATAGGTACTATTTTAGGGGCATAGGCACTATTTTCATGGTGCACACATCTCTCGGGTGACGTAGGTATCGTGTGTGCCAAAAACAACCTTTGGTGGCGCATATGCCCTAACCCATGCGTAGGCATTGAAAAAGGAGTGGAGGTGTCTGTTTGCATTTTTTGAAATTAACATGTTGATGTGCTAACATTCTTACAGGTTTATCTAATCATATATTTGTCTTCGTAGGCTGTTTTTACATGTTTGTATTTGATTAGGTAATATTTTGCATTATTTACTTATAGGATTAAGATCGTGTATGCTCTTCCCTCACATCCCTTGGGGTGATCTTGGGAATCATAAATGATTCTTAAGTACTTTTGATGCTTTGAGATTGTTAGGGGTTTTTTATTTGGAATTGGTTAATTTGGCATAGTTGAATTAAAGTGTTTTCCATTTGATATCTTTTAGACTTTTGAAAACAAATCACGTATGATCTTCTCTTGTGTCCTTGATGATCTGTAGAATCAGAAATGATGCCTTCTCTTATGATGGAAAACTACTAAACGTCATCATACATGACCAAAATACTTGTCAAAGAACAGAGGAATCAAAACAAAAGTCAGAAAACTACTAATATAGTTGTTATACAGGTTGCCAAATGGTGTTCGAGAAAACCACATCTAATTAAAAAAAGATAAAAAGAACAACATATTCAAAACACTGTATTGTAGGTTTCAGAAAAGGGTACGTCCCTCTCCACTCAACTGGAACATAACCCCTTTGGCATAACACCTTAAGCTATAACAATGGGGGTGGTTCCAGGAACCCCAAAGTAGTCCACACAAGAGGGAACCTTGTGGATGAAATGGGAAGTACTCCACACTACCTATCTAACTAGTAAATCCTTTGTGAGATAGAGTTACAAGTTGTCCCTAAGTGACCCTTTTAAGTACACATTTGGATGCATTTATTGCCCACTGTGCTTGAAGGGGGAAAAGTTGAGATAATCCCAAGATAGTCGGGACTATTTGGGTAAATCATCTCGCTCGTGGATAATATTTATAGCACCTAGGATGAGAGAACCACCTAGGAAGATATACTTTGGCCAGGAGCCCACTTTGACCATTCTAAAAATAGTGTTGAGTTGTGAACCATATTTTCGTTGTGAAATATGGGACGCATTACTTTTGCTTAGTTTTTACTTGCCTTAGGGCAAGGTGAAACTCTACCGAAGTAAGGCCAGCATTTTTCATATTTTTGTTGATTTGCTTCCTTCACATTCTTTTGAAACTTTGTTGATCATAAGAAGGGTGACTACCTTTGTGTTACCAATTGACTATTTTTGTCACTTTTTTGTCCATTTACGCCCATCCATGTTTGCAGTTGGGTTAGTTAAACGTCTAAAGTGTGTAGAGGTGTTTTCATGTCATTGGTAGCCATTGTGATCTTGATACCCATGTCAAGATCATCATTATAGTTAGGCGTGGTTCATCACCGTGGAATTCCTTAGAAGAGTTAGTTTGTTTGTATCGTATCACTACAATTTCGATATTTACGTCTTGTTTCTTGTGAACTCGACATAAACATCTATATTGTAAGGTTATGCTGCACACATTTTTAACTATTCCTAGCTATACTTTGATATTTTTAGTTTGATTCTATTATTACCTCGATTTCAAAGAGTGCTAGGTGTTACTATTTGTGCGTGTTATATCAATAACACCTTGATATCAATACTGCACTTTCTCGCAAAGTGGGTTAACATATCTTGGTGATATTGTTGTGTCATTCACGAATTGTAATTGGCACTTTTTGAGATATAGGTCTTAATTGGGTTTGAGCTCGCTCATCATATATCTTGATTGGGAGGTCACATTGACTCCTTGTATTTACTTAAATTTTTTTCATTACCTTGAACTTGGCATAAGTGAAGACATCTTGTTAATCATCTTACAACACAAAACTACTTTTTGAAATGTAATCTAGGAGGTACTTCATTTAAACAGGTTTCGATACCAAATGCTTGTGTTACTGGTGATTTATCACTCTATCACATTGGTATTCTCACACTGTAGACTTATTCATACTCTTAACAAATACATTTTGCATTTCACTTAGGGGTAGTCGCTAAGCTTTGAACACATCTACAACTCACCCTAGTGAAACTATCAAGAAAACATGGCTCCTAAAACATGTCTAGGGTTAAAGAAACAAACATATGAGGAAAAACAAGTGCAAGCTTGGGAAACCTCTAATAGACAAGGGTCAAACCCCTTCATTAGACATGACCTAGGACTGCTGTTTTCTATAGAAAAGGAAACAAAAGAGATGGTCGATCATAGGGGAAATGAATTAGAATCACCACATGCAGAATTTGATTGTGAACCCACTCTACTAGATGAGTTTCTTCTCAGAAACAAAGATAGAGTGTTAGCATGGGTCGTATAATTAGGGGCCAAAATACCCACCAAGAATGAAAAAATACTACCTGTGAATAATGCTACTGAGGAAGAAAATCCCCTTATCAATATGGAAGATATTTTAATGCATAGACAAGCTTCTACCTCTTACACAGAAAACAATAAAGTAGTCAGGCATAGAATGCCCCTTATCAAAGTGCCATGAAGAAACAAGATAGAACATGAGATAGGAGAAGAACCTCCACAATATGAGGAGGAGGATTTAGAAGAAGAAACAACAAACCAAGCCACTATTCAACAACAAATTAGTAACCTAAGCTGACAACTAGCTTTGCTTACTTCCCATGTACAGAACGATGCAAACAAGAACACTCTAAAATTGAGGCCGAAGGTTAAGATCAATGAACTCCATCAGGAAAAACAAGGAGAAGAGGACATAGGGTACCATCATGTTTACATCCCTGCTTCTCCCACTAAAGAAAAATTACTCACACAAGAAGTGCAATCTATGAAAGAGATGCTTGCAAGCCTATAAGAGAGAAATATAGGGAGCATCAGGAAATATCAATATGAATAATTATGCCCCTATCCTTTTGACAAGACAATGACCCTTCAGCCCTTTCCAAAGAAATTTGATATGCCAAAGTTCAACAAATACAAAGGAAAAGGAGACCCAAGGGATCATGTTAAATATTTCTACATGTCAAGTCAAGAGGTGTCTTATAGTGACAATTACCTTATCATAATTTTTCCCAAGAGTCTCGGAGGTCAATCATTGGAGTGGTTTACACACCACGAGGATCAATTTTCACCTAGCCAGAATTGGCAAAAAGATTCATGCGTTACTTCTCGTATAACATAGAGAGTGATGTCACCATGGCAGACTTGTGTGGGGCCAAGAAACACCCAAATGAGACCTTCACCAGATTCCTCCAATGGTGGAGAGGGATAGCTAGTTGCTTCCCTTGTGCTTTCCCTAAAAAGCAGCTGGTCAGTATTTTCGTTCCCAATCTCAACCCGGATATAGCTTTCCACCTCCAAATGCATTGTGTCTGTACTTTTGAGGAGGTTATCGAGAAAGGGATTTAGATAGAAAAGGATCTCATTGCCAAAGGTACCCTCAAAAACCAATCTAAAGAAAACTAAAGTGTCAAACCCGCAGAAAATTTGAAGATCTTTAACAAAAAGAAATGTGGTGGGAGATGGAATCAATGATTACAAACGTGTTCAAACGGTCCAAATTGGTCAACCTTTTAAACTGACCAAGGGCCCAATTCAACCACCACCAAAGTGAAGAACATTCACCTTTCTCAATGAACCATTATTAGTCATACTAAAACAGTTGGATGCGGACCACATGATGACCTATCCTACAATGCAACCATTTGATGACAACGCTCTGAAACCTTCGTGGTACAAAGAACATGAATATTTCAAAATGCATCTCGTTAAAGGACATAAGACAAAAAAATGTCTGCATCTTTGCCATTATATTTAGGACCTCATTGATAATGGGGAGATAGAGGTGGATAACCTTAGTAAAACACAATCACCTAACGAGGAAATGGGGATTTATAAAGAACCATTCCCTAAGCATGATAAGTCGGAAAAGACAAATACGGATCGGGGAGAGTCATTCCAAACTTATAAAGGCACGAATTACTTGTATACCAAAAGAGATAACAATCATTACAATTCACTTATTGGATGTATTCGCTCTCCTGCTGACTATGTCAATACCATTTGGATCAAGGGAAAGGACTGTGCTACCATAACAAGGCGTGCCCACCTCGTGATTCTGGAACCTTCTCTGTCGACCCCGCATATTGGTAAATATAATCTTTTAGAACATCTTGAGAAGATGTCTACTAAGATTTTGATCTTAGATCTTCTCAAGATATCCAATGTGCATAAAGATATTCTATATCAAACTCTTCAGGGGTCAGAAGTTCCTTTAGAAGTTAATCCTGCACACCTTCAAGCCATGGTGGCAAACATTGCACCAAGTGAGCATCTCACTTTCAACCATAGGGAGATCCCTACCAAGAATCCTTCACATAATCTTCCCTTATACATTGAGGTAGTTGTCACCCGTAAGAAAATCAAATGGGTGCTTGTGGACAATGGATCAGAGTTGAACATCTACATGCTTAAGTTGGTCGAACAATTGGGACATACATAGGAAGATCTTGAGTCCCATATCATCACTATCACTGCATACAAAAATGCGGAAAGATAGTCAGTTGGCACCATCACGCTACCCATAGAGGTGGGCCCCACTTATCATCAGATAAAGTTTCATGTCCTCGACTTGGAAATTCCATATAACATGCTTCTAGGCTGACCTTGGATTCATGCCATGCAGGTCGTGCCATCAATGTTTCATCAATGCATAAGTTGAAGCATGAGGGACACATGGTTAAAATACCAAGAGATTCAGAGCCCTTTACTCATTTTAGATCTCTCAATAACTTTGCATGGAGGGGTACATATGCATGTCCCTCCATAGATATAGTTGTCCCTCTTCAGTCTGAGGCCATGGAATCCCGAGTAGATTTGGATTCTCTTAGTTCTTGCACTCATGGGGCATCTACTTCAACATATCCATTTTATTCATGGGAGATGAAAATTCTGGAATATGGTTGCAAGGAGTATAATTTATAATAAGCGCTCTTGGTTTCTGACCTCTCTTTGTCACCCAAGACTAGGGGTCGACCCAACTACCGCTTTAGGAGACCTAGAGAGAAATACACTATTGGGTCATTCCTACTTGGAGGCTTGTTAGCTGAGGAGAATTTTTTTTGATCCACATACTACTTGGGTCCATGAGGACACTCATTCATCCTGTTATGGAACCCTAGAATATGAAAAATCTAGCAGAATGATGTACTCCATGGGCTACAAAGGCCTAGGATGTGGGAGGAACGAACAAGGGAAAAGAGAACCAGTTCCTCTTCTACATTTCAAAATAGAAAGATATGGAATTAGGATTCGCCCTTATGGAGCACACTCTAATGATCAAGACGTAACTTGTTTAGATCATGAGGATAGCTATGACTATCTATAAAATGATATGGATTCCCATTGTAGCCAATATGAGGATCTGGCCTCCACGAACCTTTTCATGAATAACGTTGTCCTAACCTTAACCCCCAAAAAACCAACCCTTGACCTTGTATACCCTTCCCTTGTTGAATGGGACCAACAACATCACGTGCCACTAGATTTATTTGAGAACAACGAGGATATTGTATAGTTCATGGGCATAAGGGATACAATCCCCATTGGAGATCATAAGAAGGGTTTCTTTATCGACTTAGATACCTGTGCCTACTTCAGTGAGGAGGCTGAACTTTGTGGTCAGCAAAATTTAAAGAAAAGCAAGGGCAAAAGTTCTAAAGAAAATCCTCGAAAAAAATCAAAGTCCAAGTCGCACAGTGAAAAACTCTTTGAGGCACTGGCTGACAAACAAAGTTACCATGCCAAGGATGAAAATCTTTTGGAGACATCCTTAGATGAAGATCTCAACCTTCCTCCTAATCCTATGCATATGGAGGATTTATAAAAATTGTTAGTTGAAGAAACCATTGATGTAAATATTGGTACATAAGAGGATCCCAATATTGTAAAATTGGGGGCATCACTCTCAGCTAGAGAATAAAATATGCTCACTATGTTGTTGTGAGAGTTTATTGATGTGTTTGCATGGTCTTACAAGGACATGTCTGGTTTAGATCCAACTTTGGTCATTCACAACCTATTTGTGCATGTAGAAGCTAATCTTATCAAATAGAAGCTCTGAAAGATGCACCCAAGAGTGACCCTGTTGGTTAAAGAAGATTTGGAAAGATTGCTTGCAGCCGGCTTCATCAGACCAATTGATTATTCTAAATGGATATCGAACATTGTTCTTGTCTAGAAGAAACATATCGGTATCCAAATCTACATGGATTTTAGGGACATCAATAAAGATTTCCCTAAAGATGATTTTCTGCTGCCCAACATTGATATGATTGTTGACTCAATGATAGGGTACGAAATGATATCACTCATGGATGGTTTTTCGGGTTATAATCAAATTAAGATCGCTGAAGAGGACCAACACAAAACAAATTTTACGACTCCTTGGGGCACCTTCTGCTATCACGTGATGTCATTTGGACTTAAGAATGTAGGAGATACCTATCAGCGGGCCATGACAATAATTTTTCATGATATGATTCATGATATCATGGAGGACTACGTAGATGACATCCTGTGAAAGTCCAAAACAAGAGAGGATCATCCAGTCATCTTACGGCATATCTTTAAACACCTGCATGAATATAAAGTCAGGCTAAATCCAAAGAAGTGTGTCTTCAATGTTCTATCTGGGAAACTATTGGGATTCATTGGGTCAAGATGAGGTATTGAAGTAGACCCTGCTAAAGTGTCTGTTATCACTGAAATGCCTCCACCTGAGAATATCAAGAAACTACATAGCTTGCAGGGGAAAATTTAGGCCATTTTCCACTTCATCTCCTAGCTTGCAGATAAATGTCACTCATTCACCCATTTGCTTAAAAATGATGTCATTTTCCTTTGGGGACCCGAGCAATAGCTAGCCTTTTCTTTGCTTAAACACTACTTGGCTAATCCACCTGTCCTCATGCCTCCCACTCGGGGAGAACCACTTTTGCTCTATATTTCCCCTACACAATTTTCTATTGGTGCACTACTTGCCCAATACGACCTTGGCCATAAGGAAAAAGTGGTGTACTATCTGAGTCGTACCCTCATTTCCTATGAACTCAATTATCCTCAAATTGAAAAGGCTTGCTTGGCCATTTTTTTTACCTTTCAAAAACTTTACCATTACCTGCTGAATACTAAGACCAAGCTCATATCCAAGGATGACCCACTCAAGTATTTGTTGTCCAAACCCACCCTCACGGGAAGAATGGTTAATTGGGTCATTGTACTTAGTGAGTTTGACATAGAATTTGTCCATAAAAAATCGGTTAAAGGACAAGTACTTGCAGACCAGCTAGCAGAAGCACCTCTGCAAAGCACGGAACCTTTGAGTCTGGATCTGCTAGATGCCTCCCTGCTCCACATTGACGAATCTATCATGTGGTAGATACATTTTGATGGATCATTTACTTTTCATGGTTCAGGTGTAGGAGTGGTCCTTATTACTCCTTCAAGTGATCCTATACCACAGGATTTTTGCCAGAGCTTCCCTTGCATGAACAACATTACAGAATATGAAGCACTCATTGTAGGGATGAAATTAGCCATCAAGTGGAATTTTCATCATGTTAAGGTTGTAGGTGATTCATAGTTAATCATCAAAGAGTTAATGATGAATATAAGGTTAAGGATGACAAGCTCATACCTTATAAAAAGTTAGTGGAAACTCTAAAGGAGTATTTTGTGCGCATCACCTTTGAGAAAATCCCAAGAGCGTAGAACAGATCGGCAGATGCCATGGTAATATTGGGGTCTATGCTTTGTATTCCACAAGGGAATAATGATATGCCATTTTTCTTAGAAAATCTATGCCAACCCACATATGACATGCCAGAATCTTGCCTGGCTTGTGAGGTTGTTAGTCCCCATTCCCCATGGTATGAACCCATTTTCACCTATCTTAAGGACAGCAATTTCCCTCCCAATATCTCCCATTCTGAAAAGCAAAGCCTAATTTTCTAGATTGCCCATTACACCCTTTTAGGAGGTACACTTTATCGTCATGGCTACGATGGGAATCTATTACGTTGTCTGGATGTGACGGAGTCAATCCAGGTAATCAAATAAGTGCACGAAGGGGTATGCGGAGCACATAAAAATGGAATGGTCTTGGCTAAGAAACTGTTGAGAGTAGGTTACTTTTGGCCTACCATGGAAATTGATTGTTGCAATTATGTTAGAAAATGTGTACTTTGCCAAAAAATATGGAAATTTCATCTATGCTTCGTCGCAACCATTGCAACCTATCACTACCCCATGGCCATTCTCCAAGTGGGCACTTGATCTAATAGGAAAACTTACTCCTACCTCATTTGATGGTCATACACATATCATCAATGCCACATAATATTTTACAAAATGGGTAGAGGCTGTCCCTTTAACCTATGTCACAGGAGCACAAATTTCTAAATTCATCATGAATCACATTATTTATCGATATGGTATTCCTGCATCCATGGTTACAAATAATGGGAAGTCATTTAAGAACAAAAATGTGAAATATCTTTACCAATGGTTCCAAATCAGATTAAAATGGTCCACACCATATTACCCTCAGGGTAATGGACAAGCAGAGGCAACAAACAAGACTTTGGTAAGGATTATGGAGAAGATGGTTAGCAAGATAGGTCAAAACTAGCACCTGCAAATCCATCTGGCCCTTTGGGCTTACTGAACATCCATTCAAACTCCTACGGGTGCAACACCATATTCCCTAGTGTTCGGGACAGAATCTATCATCCCCTTACAGATCAAACTTTTGTCCCTGAGAATCTCTCTTCGAGACTATCTAGATAAGGATGAAGATTATCGATTGACAAGACTGGCTGAGTTAGAATTACTGGATGAGAGGTGCATTCACGCTCTTAATCACCTGAAATTATATCAACATAGAGTCTCCAGAAACTACAACAAGAGAATCATCCCTTGTCAGTTTGAGGTTGGTGATTTAGTCATGAAGGAGAACCAGTTCAACACCAGAGTAGAGTGAGAAAAGAAAGGGAAGTTCGAACCACATTGGTTAGGACCCTATGTCATAGTCACCAAGTATGGCACAAGGGTGTACAAGCTGGCTCACCCCAATGGTGATGAACTGTGGGAGCCCATGAACGCCATGCATCTTAAGAGGTTCTATGATTGAACATGGCCTAAGGACATTAAAAATCAAAAATACAAAAAATCAAAAACATCAAAAAAAGAAAAAGAGAAAACCTATCGTCCACTAGTGAAAACCACATAATTGTAGCACTTTGGACACATCCTTGGGTGAAAACCAGTTTCTGGAACCTTAGGAGAATTCATTACTCACAAGCATTCTATGTCAGGAGGGTAGTTTTCTTTAGCCTAGACCTAGTTCTACCTTCAAGATTCCTTGTGCACACCATCATGTCCAGCCTTGATTTAGCTTTGTCATCTTCTATTTATCTGTAAGGGGCGCAGTCTTTCACTATCTCCCATCTTATGATGGGTGAAACTCAATGAATTCACCTTCTTGTTCATAAACGCATGGCTTCTGCCCTTGTATATTCCCCATCTAATGTTGGGGGCATCCACGCTTTCTTGGTTACCTGCACATAGCTTTGGAAAACTGTTAGAAAACACAAAAACAATAGAAAATTGTTAGGATACACAAAAACAATAGAAGATTGTTTCGAAAAAAAAACCTAAACAATAGAAAATTATTTCACAAAAACCTAAACAATATAAAATTGGTGCATGAAAACACATATCTTACAAAAGAATTTACTTACATTGTCTTGTTTCCTTGCTTTGCTTGTTTCTTGTATAGTGTTTTGCATTCTTGCTTTTTGGGTTGTTTGTTGCTTGAGTGTACTTTTTTTTTATTCATCTTTTCTTGCTTAAGTTAGATTTATTCTTACTTATGCATATTGTGGTATGTTTTTGCATGTTAATAAATTTTGGGAAATCATGATGTAATGTGTTACTTCATTGTGTTTGTTACATGTCAATGACACATGATGAATCATGATGTATTGCATTAATTCCTAGTGTTCTTTGTTAGCATTTGGTGGTGTTTATTGCATGTGCTCTATTTTATTATCATTCACATCACATTACCATCATTATCATCACATCTAACATCATCTATACATCATATATAAACAAAAATGCTAAGTTTCACATCATGCATGTATGCTAAGCTAAATCATCATGTATTGTATCATCAATGGGGGAAAGAGGGGTTGTGCATAATAAAAAATCTATCCCCCCTCGCACCATTATCATCATATCATCTCATCCATATACATAAAAAATAACACATGTGAAATATATTTGATATCATCTGCAAATATATCATCTAACATCCACAACACATGTATACATCAAACATCAAAATCAGATACATACAAAGTATAAAATTAGATAACATCATAACACATCCATAAGTCCTGAATCAAAACATAAATCATGTAATGTGAATCAATGTATGCCCACTCGTGTCACAATGCATCCATAAGTGCTGAATCAAACAAACGCAACGTGCAATGAGAATCAACATATAGTAATTTCTGAAAAGGGGTATTTCACATCATAGAATTATGCCCACTCATGTCACATGCATCAGAGTACAAATAAAATAAAATGCATCATCTCATAACCATGTGTATTTGAGCCAAAACAAAGTAATCCTCATATATATATATATATATATATATATATATATATACATACATGTGTGTCAAATATACATCTATGTCAAAAATGGATACAAATCCATGCTCTACATCAAAAATGCCTTCAGCTGAGGTGTACAAAGATGATACATCAACAATGTCTGTGTACATACATACAATGTCCAAATAGGTACTCAATACAAATACATGATTGATACACAATGCCATAAAAAAGGGCATGTATTTGAAAGAATCAAGGCTTCATCATGAGGCATCATAAAAAATACATGTAAAACATAACTGTACATCATCATTGGCCTTCATAAGAGGAATACATACTAAAGAATCTATACAATAAAAATTTGGCTCTCAACCATAGCTCTCACCGTCGCTAGGGCTCCTAGATCTGTCCTCTGGATGCCGAAACACTGGAGACTGGGATGGCACTGGTCTCACCGACTACTTTGGTAGAGGCTGTCTAGCTGATATAGTGGAATGACCTGACCTCCATGATCGAGATCCTAATGCACTCGACCCAAAAAATTGTCTCAGTGCCACTTGCTACTCTGGCGGAACCACTCTATAATATGAAGTCCTGTAAAAGAGGGCCTCACCACCAAGCCTAGTGGCATTGCGTATCAGGTCTGCATCTCTAGAGGTGAGCGCTACCTGAAGGGTAGTATCTCACTCACCTATAACTTAGCCCAGGATTTTATTAGCCTATCTATAGGTGGCAGCCTCTCAATCTCTCTCTATGGTCATCACCTGTAACTCAGTGCGGGCCTGGTCCCTTTGTGCTAATAAGGCCTATGATCATGCATACACATGATCTCTCTGTGTAATGACCATGCACACCTGTGACTGGGACTGATGAAGGAGGCTCAATATCTATGCCCCTTGTGTAGTTGTCTCTCGAATCTAGCTCCACCATGTTGCTCTATCATCTCCTGGCCTAGCCGGGGCCTGAGCCTGATCCCACTCTGAAAGTAAAGTCACAATGTGAGTTTAGGCCTTGTCCCTCTCTGTTACGGATGTCACGTACCAGCCTCAAGCCTCATCTCTCTCCACTCTATCTGCATCTCTCTTGGCTATGAGCTATTTTACCTATACCTATACTATGGCTATCTATGCCACTAGCTAGGAGGCTGTGTATGCCTTAGAGACTGGTCCCTGAGGTGCTCTAGAAGACTACCCCTACTAAAAAACCCTACCTCTGGGTGGCTGCATGGCTACCTGTGTTAGGCCATGCAGCCTTGGTCCCTGTGCCTGGGGTGCACCCTGTCCATCATGTGGGATACCATCAAATGGATCCTCTAGGTCTAGCCCTAGTGCCACTACTCTAGCCCTACGCTCTGCCCCATGCCATACCTCTACAGGTGGGTGAATGCCTACTACCCAAGCTGCATCTGGAATAGTCAGACGCTAGGGTAATACTATCACATACCACACTACATAATCAGCTATGGTCCTTGGGTCTCTCACCTATCATAATGGGTCCCATGCCTGGGGGACCACCTGTGTGAAACTAGCCCTGGCTTGGGCCACTGGTATATGAGGCCCCATGGTTTGCCTCTCTATGTGTATGCCAGATATCTAGCTGGAGAGCCCCCTGTACTCTGCCAAGCTGTCACTGGCACCTGTCGACATGATATAGCTCCATGATATAGCTGTGGCTACCAATAATAAAGTTATCCACAAAGCACATGCTGAGCTCTGTGGCATCCTCTAGCCACTGGAAGTGCCTGTATGGACTCCAAATGGCATCTATCGCTGCTAGCTCATTGAAATCCCATCTATATCTAAATAGGCTGCCAAGATGGCCATGTACATCTTCACCAGATGCTATCCAAGCCATGTATGATGGCTCCTCAAGATCTTGAACTCAGAAAGGACCCACAAGGCACCTGATAGAAATATGATCCCACAACCATATCTGTAATAATGATGCTGGACCCACGGTATTTTGACCATGGTATATAATCAGGTGCAAATCCCAGTATAAATGGGCTAGTATGCATTACCCCCAACAGTACCTCTCGCCATTGTATATGCCATGAACTAGTGGTAGTAATCCTCTCGGGAATGAAGTCCATATCTTATCAGTGAGTAGGAACCCACTGATAAGATCCATAATATAGAGAGGTCCCCGATGCAATGTTAGGTCAGAGATGCACTCATGTAAAGCTATAGTCATCTTGTCATGGGGGATGTCATCGACACCAAATAGGTCACTGCATGCTGCTCTAATCAACCTTACATCTGAACTATACTTGATCAATGTACCCATCATGGGCAAGCACAGAATTTTCTAAACATCCTCAATGGTCACTATCATCTCTCCTGTGGGCAACCTGAAACACTAACTCTTGATATGCCCTCGCTTGGCTAGCGTAGTCAAAAGGTCATAATCTAGAACAATCGATGGCATCCGAGCCACGGGGCCCAGCCCCACTACCTCAAGTAATATTTCCATAGCTTGCCAATCATGCCGGCGCATACTACCCTCCAACTTAGCAATCTGGGAGTGACGCTCCGGCATCTGTAACATTGGTAGTTGTCTTTACAAAATAATGTGTGGCTCATCATTTCCTAGCATTTCTTCTAAAAATCTATCTCATCTTTTAGGGTTAACCCAAAAATCCTGAAAATTCTTCTAAGTGTCATGTTTTTGGACACTTTCCTATCTTTTTCTACCTATCTAGGGAATTTACACGCCCTTTTGGGCACGTGCACCATGTTTTTGGCACCTGCACTTACACGCGTGTGTTTTCTGGTGCGTGTGCCCTCTTTTGGGCACTTGTGCACCCTTATTGGCATGTGCACCACCAATTTGGTGCCTGCTCTTGGGAACATGCACTTTTGTGTGTGTGCACCCACCTCTCCATGCTTACGCCACACTTTTGCGTGTGCACCCCATTTTTAGTGGGTGGGCGTGCGCACACATGTGCTCATGTGTGTGCATGTGTGTGTGTGTGTGTGTGATTTGTGTCTGCGCATGTGTACATTTCCAACTTGGTGCCTGCGCCCTCAAAAGGATGCTTGCACCTCCAAAATGGTGCCTGTGCGCAGGCACACCTACATGTTTTTCTACTTCTAAAGACATAATTTAAGGCATTAATGACAAAAATTTATGAGTAGGGTTGCGATAATCGCAAAGGGGCCATCTTCCACGTGCCGTTGGTACCCCCAGACTACATCTGTGCACCTCAAATGGTCCCGTGCAATCACCATGGTTCTCTTGAGTGTCAGAGCCTCACAGTAAAATTTTCTCAACTGCTCAATTAAAATGAATTAGTTGTGATATTTTTACCCCCCTAGGGGGGTATATTAAATTGTTTTTCACCATTCAGAAGGTCGGGAGACCCGTTTCGATCACTGTTTTCTCCTCTGTTTGCTATGGAATAATTATTTTTATTAAATAATTATTTTTCTCTTCTTTCTCACCATATTAGGGAATTGTTTGCTATCCAATACCCCCTTCTTCTCCCTCAGACAATTTTATTGCTCCCTGGCAATTTTTATTCTTCTACACACTCTTGTAAATAATTTTTTTTTCAAATAATTATTTTTTATTAGTTTTTCCACTTCATAAGGACATTATTTGTCCTTTGTTTCTCCTTTCTTCAACCTAGGACACTTTCTGTCGCCCCTAGGCCCTTCAATTTCTTCTTCTACTTTCTTGTACTATTCACCGTAGTTTGGAAAGCAAAAGCAATAAAAACAATATATATATATATATATATCAAAAACCCAAAAACAAGGAAATTTTTTTCAAAAAAAAATAATCCTAAAAAGTAAAAACCCCTACAAAACCATGGTAACTGGCTTATTACAGCTGAAACTTGTGTCTTGCACATGGTATTTTCCCCATATCCTATTGATTTTTCTCACATCTTCCCTGATTAATACGACTCGCGGATCACCAGATTCACAACCATTCACAAAGCTGGCTTCTTGATTCGTCTATACTCTGAGGCACTTTTGTTGTCTGGTGTTGTTTTGTTGTGCACAAATGCTTTTCATGGACCCTATGTCCACTATCATTTCCCCTTGCATGTATCCTTGCTTGGGGCATCATTTTTAACCCTTTTCATCAATCACAAACTTGTGGATCTCTTCAACACTGATAACAAAATATTTGTACAACTGTCTTGACCATTGTTGGGTTGGATATGTGCGTTCGTACTTTTTTTTCCCTATTACATGAGCTTGTTTCCTTCTCGTATTGCATTGCATTATTGTATGTTGCGTGGAGTTGGTATTTTCAGCAATGGAAAATTATTTGTAGTATGGCTTTTCATGTCATTCTACCTTTGTCGTATGCTTATATTTTTCATCCGGATCGATGATGTAGTTTATATGGCAATATGATGATATCCACTTTGTTCCAATAAACGCCGGCTAGAGGCTAAGCTCTTCTCTCCCCTCTTTCATATTTCTTCTACGTCACTTCCCTTTCACCCCTAATTTTCTCTCTCACCAGGGCATCCAGCCTCTTCCCCATTCTTCTACCTATCTCTCACCTTTTTCGATCGTCGATCGAATTCTTCCATCACCCCATCGACACTTGAGGGGGCATCTCTCCCTCCTACTAATTTTTCTTCTATCCCTTCAAAATTTTCTTCCGTCTACTATCTTTAAAGTGAATTCACTTACACCACCCCAAAGAGGGGAAAATGTAGACACCTATAATTACACCTAAGCAATTTAAATACTTAAATTGCACTAATTATCTCCTTTCCCACAAATTGACGACATATTGTCAATAACACTCATCTTCTCTTCCATTGTCATTAATTGATTGCATTACACTAATTAATTAAGTCGCCTATCCAACACATACCCTAATTAATGACTTTTCATTAATTGACACCTTTTATCTAGTCTAATTAATTATTATTAATTAATTATCCTCCCTTCTCATTAAATCAATAAATCTCTATTTAATTGGTTTAATTCCCTCTTAATGGTCTAAATCACACTAAAATTCATCTAAAAGCTTATAAAAGCTTGCACATGTATTTATTAATAATCTTGATTAATGAATGCACCCCCTTTATCCACATGAGCCACTTGAGGACAAAATAAACCCTCCTAAAGCTAACTCAACCCCATCTAAACCCCCCCTTATCCATAACTAACTCTACATCTCCACTTATCCCACATTCATGAGGATATGTTGAATCCTTTATCCTTTGGGCTATATAAATATCCCTCCTCCTACCTTTATACTTACACCCCTATCTCTCAAGAGACAAAAGTAAGAACATAGTTTCATACTAATAGCCTGTGCTCATTCTTGAGCCCCTCCATCCTCCATTCTTGAAGAGCTAAGCCTCACACCCAAGCGTCTATTGAAGGATCAAAGTAAGCAAACATGGTTTGATTGCCATTTGGACTATTTAGGTTCATTTTAAATGTTTAATTTAGGTAATTATAGGGGAATAGAGTTCATGCATTTACATTTTGTTTTGATTAAGTTCAAGGTTATTAATGTTTAAAGGGTAGGACTTGATCACTTCCTCATCATGATGGTGTATATTTTCACATTTTTAGCTAGGTTAGGAAGCTATTTTTTAGGTGGTAGCTTTCTTGCTTTAGGTTTGGTTAAATTTTTAGAAACACTTGCACACATCCTTGACCTCTACCACGGATGCCTTCAAAATGCCCCTCATTCCAATCATAGCATGCCTAATTGTGCTCCTGGTCCTGATGTTCTTTCTTTCCCTTAGAGTTATCTGAAACTTCTATCTACCGTACACTAGTATCTATAGCATCATGAATCTATCCAATCAGTCAACATTCCTTTGTGTCATGAGTTGTGGACCTATAGATTTTACAGTAGCTTAAAATGTTCTTCCTTATCACACGTTGTAATAATAGGTAGAGGATAGCATCATGGTTTAAGTGGCATATCTCACAATCCATCAATAATGAGCGTATTGTTCTGTGAGGACAACTATCCTTTATGTGACCCTCTACTTCACAATTTGTACACCAAATTCAAGAGCACATTTCATGGTCTAAATTTGCTGATAATTTCTCTATTTGCTTTTCCATAGCTGTAATCTATGCCTCTAAGAATGGGCTAACACTAGTGTTAATACTCCCATCTTCCTTAGCATGTAGGGCTGCTTCCAATGCCTCACGCAGATTAGTATATGTCTTATGTTAAAACACCTTCATAAATGGTGTAATCAATCCCCAAAAAAACCAATTTGCATGCTGGCTTGTGTGAATATCATAGGAAATTTTAGGAAAGCGTTTTAAAATGTGCATCATACTCATGCATACTTTCAGTAGTGCCTTGCTTAATAACCTTGAGTGCACTTATACTCTTTTTCTCAAATTCAGGGATATGAAACTCTTTCAAGAATGTATCCTTTAATGTTGCATAATCTATGCAAGTCTGACTAGGGTCAAACTTTCTATACCAACTGTGTGTGAACCCTTGTAATGTAGTAGAAAGTTGGCTTTCCCTACACTTAGAAGCCGTGATTCCTTTTCTGCGCCACAATATTTCACACATATGCACATGTTCAACAACATCTATTCACCTATATTATGGAAGATGAAGAGACATTTCCATATAAATATTCTAGGGTTGGTGCAGACCTTACCCACCTGATCCAGAACCTCCAGTGTTCCCCCTACCTCTAGAACCTGTAGATCCACATGAACTAAAAATTCCCATGCCTCCTGATCCTAAATCTATAGCTAGAATAGGTCCTATAGACATACTCCCCTGTGCTTCAACAGTAGTACTGTATTGAACTCCTACAGTCTGTGAAGTAGTTTCACTTCCAGATTTGAATCCAACATTCGGTGCGCTCATATTCTATGCGGATGATGCACCTGAAAAACAAACCTCCAAATAACAATGAATCCATCTACTCTGCCATTAATGTACTTGCTTGCTTACTTCCCAAATTTTCTTGTTGATTATTTATCATACTAGATATTAGAAACCAAACACAAGGGCTAGGTTACCAGGTGGATTTAGATGAGTTCCCATGGCCCAATTCATCTCTATTTGCGCTCTTCCTTGTGATATTGAGGGGGGTTACCTCTCATGCTTTCCCAGATGGGGGATTTCCTGATTCTCTGGCTCCATGTCATCTACGTGAGCTCCAAATCCTTCATGAGCCATCTCTCTCCTTAACTCCATCCGAGTTGCAACATCATGATGCTTCTCTATCTCCCTCTAATGTGCCTCTTTATACTTAAGCCACCTTTCTTCTCTTTGCCTTCCCGCTGCTAAGTCTATCATCCTACACCACTCTTTTCCCCACCCCCACGCGTGGTGGGGTTTAGTTAGCTATCAATTTACTCTCCATGTTCAAAGTTACCATCATGATCTTGATTGCTAGCAGAATCCCTTATAGGTAAGATCCCCATGGATGTCGTAATACTTGGAATTTAGCTACATTTGGACATGAATAAGTGGAAATTGAGTATTCCAAGATATAATTGTTCAAGACACCATGAAACCATGTATCCATAACTCAAGTCCAAATCATATTAGCATCATAAAGGGAATGGAATTATTTTTGCATCTAGACAAGTGTGTGCTACCTCCAATTTGGTTTAGATGCATAAGCAACCAGCCACTTGTACAATTCTACTGGAAAGATAGTGAAAAAGCTCTCATATAAACTATCTTACATATTATGTTCCACCCAAGTGCGTGCATTAAACTTAGATCCAGTGTTGAACCGCCATGCGTATTCTTCTTCCAGATCGCGTATCCATTATTCAATACTTGTTTAGGTCAAATGATATGTCTTCATTGTGAACCATCCTAAAAATAACTGAAAAAGAGGTCCCGGTAATGGAACTAATGATACAGCCTAGAATTTAGTGATACAAACCCAATAAAACCCTAGATGTGCTAGCACATCACTCAGTCTAAACTGAGTGCTCACCCGAAGTGTGCAAAGGTACCAAGTCCCTCTTAAGGGTTTTTGTAGCAAGATGTTAGCATGATGGAGACTTAACATATATAGTTCTATTTCTATCTCGTCATTCTATAAAGCATACCAGATCTATATCTAAGGAAAATCAGAATTAAGTACTAACCATGATGAGATCAAACAGATACTATATTCAGATACACATAAAATTAACGCTTAGATTCAGCCAATAGCCTCCATTATATTAACTAAAATAAGTTTATAAAAGCTTCATTACAATATCAGTAGTATGCACATAGCAGATTTAACAACATATCTTTGTATATCTTAATCCCCTTTGTGTATACCTATAGATCTCTATATCTAATACATAGTTTACTAAATATATATAAGGGTGGGGACTTTCCCTTCACCACTTATTCATTCTAAAAATAGGTTGTATGCTATTCTTAACCATGTTCCTTTACAAAACAAGCCACATATGCAAGTGCGCTAACAATATACTACTACTAGCTAATTAATAGTAGTAGATCTATTTCTAGCTTGTGTCCATGCAAAGTGTTTCATATCCAATCCTCCAAAAATAGCCAATGTGTGGCACGCATGTCTCTACCTTGTTTGTGTGCTCTGCACGTCACCTCTAAAAATAGACCTTAATGACTAAAATGGATAATTCCCAAAAGTTGAACTTCTGTTTTGCACGTGTGTTCTCCCTATCAATTCATGCCTTTGAATATGACATGTTTCCCCGTGTGAACTTCCTATGTGATTTCTTTAGCAAGTGTTCTTTGATCAACACTATTAGATTGTGATATTTATCATTTGGACCATGATGCGAGTATATGTCCTCTTTTGCAGTGCACAATCTAGAAGAATGTGTCTATGTATTGTAAGATTTTCAATACTCATACTCATGAAACTGTTAACTATAGAGTGACTAATCATATTCATGAAGCCATTGAAATTGGTATGTGCTAGACTAGCATAGTAGGTGGATCTAAAGAATAATGATAACAACATAATGGAGGTAACAATAATGGGATAACAAGGGTAGAGGATATTGTGGAGGATATAGAGGTTGAGGTCATGGTGGTGGAAGAGGAGGATTTCATAGAGGAACTTTTTTAGCTTGTGGATCTCCTTATCATTATCAGCGGGAGTGCCCTCAGAATGTGGTTTTCTCATGGTGTGGAAAATAATAGAAATTTGAAGAATGTCATGAATTATATGATCATATGAGTAAGAAGCATAAAAAATATAAGGGAACAATTGTGATTAAGATACATTGCGTAGATGGAGATCAACAGATGCCAAAGGTTGGGCTGAATTCTAAATTACAACTAGTGTTAGTTACCACACTCATTGAGGCTACACTCACTCATGAACCTCTAAAGTATAAAAAATATATAACAAAGTAAGAAATGATTAATGCAAAGTACCCTAGTGTTGAACATCAAAAAGAAGTTTACATAGGGACTATGGATGTTATTAGGAATTTACAAGGAGAGATTCAAATATTGAAGGAACATGCACACGTGATGGAATGAGAAAATAAAGTTGAACTCCCATAAAAGGATGTACATGATTTAAATGAGGAATGTCAAATGTTGTGCCAGGAGAACATAATCCATTTGTTAGGAGAGTGGTTGAGAGAGACAATACCACGTGCAGGTAATGAGTGTGAGAGGTAGATACTTCATTAAAATATGCTTCCCCATAATCATGAGTATGATAAGGAGATTACATTGAATGTGATCATAGATGGATGGCTTATGAGAAATATCATGATAGATATAGGTGCAAAAGTTAATGTACTTTCATTGGATGCTTGTAATACGATGGGAAGATCACCAATACAACCTTCTTCGAATGTGAACTATATATGGAAAACATAACTAGGGATAATCCTATTGGAGTGTTAAAATTTATGGCTATTATGATTTAGGGAGCCAATTTTACTAGGGACTTTGAAGTATTGGATATTTCTGAGGTAGATAGTTTCTCAACAATACTTGGGCACCCATGGTGGTCTAGAAATAATACATATTTGTTCTTCAATAATGGGTACATTATATTTGAAAAAAAATAAGACTTAATCATTATACCTTTGAAATATGTAAAGGCTTCCCTGTATGTTGATCCTTTGAGTGATGAGGAATTGAATAAAATATATGCATGCACGATTAGAGATCCTGAGGCAAATGAGCGATCTAAGGAATGAGTGATTCAATGGGATGATACTCATTTAGTTAGTGATACTAAAAGTATTGTTTATGACAACTGGGTGCATGAAATGTATGAAGTAGTTGGGAAAGAAATCAAGAATACTATTACTCATGTGATCAAGTTGTGTGTCATTTGACACTTAAGTCATAACTAGGAACCTTGATGTCTTTCTACATGTCATGGAAGCCTAGTGGAAGGATGAGAGTGACAGAAGAAATATGATGGTTTATACCCTACACGAGACAAGAGCGCATTGGTGGACTACACACAACCAACCTATTGGAATGGCAAGAGGTGAGAATCACCCTTTCTACTAGGTTTCTAAGGAGTAATGTACCTTCTCATATATGTGAATTCCATGGGAATCTTCACACCACGTATGGGAATGTGAGAGGCTTTGGATGAAGGGGCAGGAGGCCTTACCACTGTCACTATGGGTACATAAGTTCCATGCCACCCTAAGTGGCTACACGTGTGCATGGTATGTACATGCATAGTTGACATAGGAGATAGTTAGTTGGAAGGAGACGACACCAGGTATGATCCATACTTTTGATTAATTTTGTAATAAATCTACGGTTAATGAATCACTATAGAATATGAAGCGCCTTACTTTGGGAGATAGTGTGAAGGATGAGGAACTTATTTCAGACATGTTTGGAGAGATGGATTTGGAGATGCGCCTTGACCTTGAGGAGACTGAAGAAGAAGAGATGGTCATGCCTGGGAAAAAAAGGAAAGGGGTAAACTGGTATGCATAGTGAATGATGATGATGAGGACAACAACCTGGATGTTAACCACACTAAAAAATAATAAGGTTAACATTGGGACAAATGTAGAGCCTAAAGAGGCCATTATTGGTTATTATTGGTAGGAGAAAGAGATGGAAAAGATTATTGAGCTACCGTGAGACTTCCAGGACTTATTTTCATGAGGCTATCATGAGTTAAAAGGAGTGCATCAATCTTTGGGTGAAATGAGGATCATATTAAAAGAATGTGTATGCCCAGTTAGGAAGATACCTTACAAGATGAATCCTAATCTACACATCAAGGTGAAAGAGGAAATAGATGAGATGTTCAAATCTAGATACATTGAGCCCATTGAAGAATCAAAGTGGTTTAGCCTGATGGTAATAAGCATAAAGAAATATGGTAGGATAAGGATCTATGTGGAATTTAAAGAGTTGAATGATGCTTATGTCATAGACCCTTTTCACACTCATTTTACTGAGGATATCTTGGAGGGTGTCGCAGGGCGTGAGATTTACTCTTTCATAGATGGATTTTCAGGTTATCATCAAGTACACATAGCAAAGGAAGATCATGAAAAGATAACTTTCAGCACTGAATGGGGAAGTTTTTCATACATAATTATGCCCTTTGGACTGAAGAATGTGCCAATGGTGTTCTCACGCATTGTGGTACAAGATTTTTTATATTTCATTCATAATTTTTTACAGGTATATCAAGATGATTGGAAAATGTATGGTTTGGTTAAGGATCATTGTAACAATTTTAGGCTTATGTTTGAGAGGTGTAGGATGTAGAGAATCTCTCTGAACATCCAAAAATTTATTTTTGCAAAACCTTTCCAAAATTTTCTTGGGCATATTATTTGAAAGAAGGGCTTGTTGGTAGATCCATCCAAGGTCGTTGTGATCTTGGGATTGGAAGAACCTAACAATCAAAGTGAAGTAAAATGATTTCTTAGTCATACATGGTATTATAGGGAATTCATTAAGGGATATGTAAAGATTACGGTGCCCCCGGAGGAAATTTTAAAGGTTAAGGGAAAATTCTATTGAGGTGAGGCACAACAACCTATATTTGAAACACTAAAGAAAAGGCTGACCACTGCACCTATTTTGTGCTTTCCTTTATGGGACAAACCCTTCCTTGTTCATGTGGATTCTTCTAGGATGACGATTGGCATCGTGTTACCATAACTAGGTGAAGGAATTACAGACCACCCTATTTGTTTTGCATGTAGGAAGTTGACACCAGTTAAAAAAAATTATACAACTATTGAGCACGAAGCTTTGTCCATGATTTATGCACTGCACAAGTTCAGAAAATACTTATTAGCTACACCATTTATATTCTTTACTAATCATATGGAACTTAAGTATTTGGTCAATAAGCCTGTTTTACAAGGGTGCACTTACAAGTGGATATTACTATTTAATGAGTTTTAGTTTATTGTTGTTGTAAAACCAAGGAAAAGAAACCAATGACCTAACCATTTTTTGGGGATCAACTCTTGCAAGGATGTGCAAAGAATTTAAAACATGATGTCAGATGCACAAATCTTTAGATTGAATCGCATGCCCACCGACCTGGAAGATATTACCATTTTTTTGTGCATTGGAAAAACACTTAAGGGAACGAAAAACTTAGAGACGAAACAACTTGCAATATGTGCGGCACCTTACCAGTTGATAGGTGGATATTTATACAAGCTAGGCCATGATTAAGTTTTTTTCCAGTGTGTACTGGAGCATGAGTATGAGGTGATAATGGAAGAAGCTCATGATGGAATTGTAGAAGGTCATTATAAAGGAGATGCCACCGCGCACAAGATTATGATGGTTGGATTATGGAGGGAAACTTTATATAAGGATTTCAAGGAGTATCTCAAGGCATGTGATCATTTTTAGTGACTTAGGAAGCCTCAAACTAGAGATGAGATGCCTTTGAGGCCGATTTCAAGTGCTAAACCTTTTAAGAAATGAATGATTGACTTTATAGGTCCTATTTATCCACCTACATGTAGGACTGACACGCACTACATTATAAATTGTATAGACTATCTGAAAAGGTGGGAAGGAGTAGTACCTGCAAAGTATTATACGACAACTACAACAACAAGATTTCTATGGGAAAATATTATGAGTAGATATGGATGTCCGTTGAGCTTGAAAAGTGATAGGGGAACTCATTTTCTTAATGAGACCATCAAAATTATTTTGACTAAATTTATGGTGGAACACCATAAGACAAAACCCTATCACCCACATGCCAATAGTTTTGTTGAGGATTTCAACAAGATTCTAGGACACACACTAATAAAAATTTGTGATGTTGGAAGGTGGTGTCACCCAGATTTCATCCAGAAATCTGTGACTACCCTATCCAAAAAAAAAATCATACTTTTAAAATAATGGATCGTTTTGTGTTTTTATTACCTGAAAGTTCTTGTATTGCGTCAAGATAATCCCAAAGAGCCATATTAGCCTTATTCGCCAAATACCCAGATGCCCAAAATTGTTATATTCTGTCGTCGGGATTTGTCTGCGGGAAATTTGTATTTAATTATTTTGAGCCCCGTATGAGGCTATTTGCGCTCTGTTTTAAAGGAATTATGAGCGAATATGTCATTATTCCTATGTGCCAAAAGGGTTTTAACTTGGAATAAGTTTTGGGCTTTATTTGTAACTTTTGGCAATTTTTTGTGTTTTTGTGGTGTCCCGTTTCGTTTTCTGTGAAATTTCTCTTGAACAATTTCTTTACCGGGTAAGCCCAATTTTTTCCCTGGAGCAGCTGGAAAACTTATACGCACATTATGCCAGGAGGAAGTTGCAATTGGAGGTCTAGATCACTGGGAAAAAGCGAAGTTGTGCACAGAAAAGCCCCTGCGGGGATGGGCACATTTTTGGAAAACAAAGGATTTAAGCTGCGATGGGAAAAATAGAAGCCGCAGGCATGATGGTAATTTTGTACCTACTTAGCAGGGTACTTTTTCCCGTGATATAAAATTCACTTAAGCTGCAGTGGGAAAGTTAGAGGCTGCAGGCAGGCGGGAATTTATTGCCTGCCTTGCAGGGTAAAAATTCCCATGGTGAAATAAAAGAAAAGTGACTTAAGTGAAATCACGGGATTTTATTGCCTGCCTTGCAGGGTAAATAATCCCATTGTCAAAGTCAAATCACTTAAGTGGATAATGGTATTTCCGGGGCTGCCTTGCAGGGTAAAAATTCCCATTGTCAGAAATTCTTAAAAATAGAATTCTATTATGCAAAAAAGTGCGACCCACCTTGGGTGAATAATAATGCATTAAATAAATATTTGTTAATATTTATTCACCCAATTTTGGCACCCAGGCTTGTGGTAAAGTCAACAAAGGGAAGTGGACAAAAGGAATTTAAAAATAGAATTCCAAAATTAAATAAATTTAATTTATTTAATGCAGCCCCTTTTGAGAAGGAATTAATACTTTTTAAAGTATTAAATGATTATATTAATTCCTATTTTAAGTGGCTATGGTCAATGCACACTGTGAAGCTTCAGTGAAGTGAAGTGTGGATGATTAAATTGAATTAATTTAATTGATTGGATGGCTGTCCTTAAACATGCTATATTTAAAAGAGAAGAGCTTGATTTTTAATTAATTAATTGCCTTTAATTGTTAGGGCAATTATTAATTATAGAATTGTGAAGGTTATATAAGCATGGGCAGCCATATGGGTGAATTATTTAATTCACAGGTAAAGAATTGCAGCCAAGAGGAAAAGTGCGCCCCCATTTGAAGAAGGATTTTGCTCAGGCAAGGTGGAAACAAGGCTAAAAGCTTCCAAATTTGGTGCATGCTTTGAATGAGGTTGATCTTTGTCTGCATAATTGTTTGCACAGATGTTACAGGAGCTCAGGTGTTTTTGAAAGGATTCATGCTCTCTTTATGTGTAAATTAAACACCATTTTTTGGGGCAGCAGGCTTGAAAAGTGCAGATTTTTACAATTAAAATTCACTATTCATGCTCCGGTGGCCATTTTTGTCTGAATAAATTGCAGGAATTCATTACAGGTGCTTTACAAAAGAAAAGGAGCTTTTATCAATGTCAAATACATTGCATATATCCTCCGAATTTGAAGAATTGTCCAGATCTGCACCAGTTTTGAAGAATTCCAGTTAAATAAGAAGAAAAAGAATTGTTCAGACAAAGATAGACAAAGCTATGGCGAAGAAAGATGAAAAAGAAAGCACAACGGAGTCATGCATCACTTTTAAATTTGCAACTACTAAAGACACGGATCTAGGCTCGAAACCTCTTGCTGAATTGATAGACAGATCCAAGAAAAAAAGACTTCACTCATGCATGCAGCAGAAACTTCACTCATGCCCGCAGAATAAAAGCAGTGGAATTATTCGAGTTGAAGTTTTTCCATCCATAGTCCAATTGCCAGAGTTTCTTATGCAGGTGCAGATCCATATCCAGATGCAGATGCAAATCCATATGCAGATCTAGATCTAGATGTCATAGTTGCAAAAGCTTCCGGCACAAAGGCTTCATCCTCTTGTTTCAAGTGCAGCCTGTGAAGAAGTCAGTGTGTGGAAAATTCCTTCCAAGATCCTATGCATGTGCTCTCATTTTCCAGTTGAATCTTTCATTGAATTTTCATTCATCTGAAGTGCTTTCCAGGATTTTTAATTGCTCATATGCAATTAAAAATAAGGATGATGAGTTATCTACGGTAAACACTGCATTGATGCATGTATTAGAGAAGAACTGCAAAAGCTTCAAGGATAAAAGAGAAGACAAGGTGAAGGCAAAATTCCAGCTTGCTTCCAATTCCAATTGCTTGTAATTCCAGCTTGTTTCCAGATCCAGCTGCTTCAAGATCCAACTAATTCCAGCTTGTTTCCAGATCTAGTTTGAATCAGCTGCATGCAAACATGAAAAAGGACAAAGTCAGCTTTCCTCTTCCTTCTTCTTTCCTTCGACAAAGTAATTGAGTGATATATTAAATTATACAACTTAAAGTGATTGGTTTAAAATCCATTCCTTGAAGAAGTCAACTACTTGGAGATAGGTGGCAGGCATGTAAAATAGAAAGTTCTATTTTCAGTTGCAAATCATACATGTCATGCAAAGAGGAATTCCAAGAGGGAGATTGTCAGTTGTTTCTTCTCCGACTTCCACATGTGCCAGTTAAAGTAAAGCTTCCAACTTGTAATTGCCCCTCTACATTCTATAAGTAGAGGAAGAACCTTTGGGTTAATCGATCAGAATTTGTGAGAAGCAATCTTGTGTTCTAGACTTTGTGCTGAACCCCTGAGAGCAACTTGGAGCAAAGGAATACAAAGGAGAAGGTTTCTGGAGAACTTTGTGTCACGGTGTACTTTGTTTCTTGTTTTTAATCTTAGATATCTTAATAAACTTTGTGTTATTTTAGATTTGGATCTAGATCTGCCTTTGTTTTATGATTCGGTGTGTTCATATCTATTAAGTTTCTTCTATGTGCATGCAATTAGCTCTGCTATTTACTAATTGGGATGTACATCTTCCCCATTTCTTCTCTGTATTTCCTTTACTTCCTTCTTCTATAAAATACTTCCTTTCTTGAACACTGCTTACTTATTGTAGAACTTCTTAGTTATGGTTCATGAACTAAGTGGGTTAAAGTAAAACCCCTGATAGATAATAACACATTTTTATTGAAAAATCTGACACGGGAGCCTCAACTGGTTAAATGAGGGAGATTTATCTCATGACTACCTAGGTTTTGATGCTATGTAGAAAATCTAGCCAATAGTTTTTTGGCAACTCTGCTAGGGAACAACTATCTTTGCAAATCAAAGCTTATCTATTGAAGATCAGAGTGTTTTCCATACAAATATCAACCTGGTTGAATGTCCATTCACCCGATCTGTGAAGGTGCATAAGGAAGGATTGATCATTTGTTTAGATTGCAGGAGTATAATCAATTTCAATCATCCTCCTCAAGTTAGAAAGCCATAGATTTAGTATTTCACCAGGAAGAAGAGTGCACGCTCATCCAGATCCGGATCATCTTTAGCATAATCCGGCAGCTGGAATTATTCATCAAGTCTATTCTCAAAGAAGACATGATCCTTTCATGATGTAGAATCATCCACTTGCCCCTGCAGTGCCTGTTTCCATGGGGTGCAACCTTTGGACCTCTGAATCTGATTCCTCCTATGCATGATCTACCTAAAGGGACGAGAAATAATTTTCCAAAATTCTTTGGAGAATGGAAAGAAAAATCCTGGATGATGATTTGGCTGTGCTTTCTTTCATATCCTGTGGAGTGTTTGCAGTCAAACATGAAGATGTATTTGTCAGACTCTTCATAGAGACTCTGCATGACTTGGCTGGAGAATGGTTCTACCAGCTATCTCCTGGTACCATAACCAACTGGGCTACTATGCAGGATGCGTTCCTGAAAATATTCAAGGTAGTTGAAGATTCCAGCACATTGATAACTCAACTCACTTAGTTGAAGAAGGAGCCACATGAGCACGATGCGGGATTTTATTGTAAAATTCCAAAGATTACTATACAAAATTCCAACTTCTGCTTCTTTGAATGACGAGGAATCAAAAAGTATTCTTCATCAATGCTTTGCTTCCCGAAGTAAGCTATCAACTGTGAAGAGCACGTCCTTCTGATTTGTTTAGCAGCTCAAAACATGGTGGTTGAAATTGAAGATGACCTCATCATGGCTGAAAAGATTAAGAGTAGCACTTCTAGAGGCTGAAATTTTATCCTCTGCTACTACATCTGATTCACTATTGCAAAAAGTTAGCAAATGAGATGATCACAGATAAAGAAACAAATGGCTCAAATGGCTCAGGGCAATAATACTGGCCCCTGCTTAGGAATTTCAACAACAACCGGAACCGCATTGCTAGTTCCCAAAGATTAGCAATTGAAGCTGCTCCTAGAAACAACATGGAGATGAATGAAGAAGACCTGGAAGTTTGACACTAATCAAGCTTCGAGGATGATGATTTTACAGGGCCTTGCTGGCGAACTCCAACATTAAATACCTGAACTAACAAATTTGAACATGACGATGAGAAACTTCATGAAGATGATCATGGTCATGCATATGCAGTACTTACAAGATCACAAACTCACCAAGCTAAGGCATTAGATGACGAACAAAAAAGGGGGATCCCTTTACCTTCTTCCTTGGCTCCTAGAGATAAGAATGCAAGTTCTTCATCTCAACCACATTAAATCGGCTCAGGTATCTGAATCTATTCCTTCCCTCGGCATTGTTGATCATGCCAAGAAAACTAAAGTTCAAATGTCAGAAGCTGAATACCTGAGAGATTTTCCCTAAGCAGTTAAATATGCTAGTCAAATATGTGTAAGCACAAGGACAATCCAGTACATCAAAAGGCCTTTTGCCTAAGCCCAAAGGATACTCCTCCCCAGAAAAACAAAACAGTTGTTAAATCCTCACCATCTTCTGAAAGAGTGGAACCCTTCTATGTTTCCCTATTGCTTAATGGTTTCAAGTTAAGCAATTGTGTTTTAGATTCGGGTGCTTCTGATAATATCATGCCAGCTAAAGTTGTAGATGCACTTGGGCTTACCTTGACGAAGACTAGAAAAAGGTGCTACTCCATGGAGAGACAAGTCCTTTTAATCAAACAAATCAAATATACACAAGCTGTTCTGGTAGCTTTTCCTGACAAGAGATTAAAGATGAAAATCTCTAGTTGCAGATATTCCTGTCTCCTACAGATGTTACTAAGCAGAAACTTCTGCAAAGATTTGGGAGGAGAAGTAAAGATGGATTAGTCCTACGCTCATATTCCTATCAAAGGGTTTAAACTAGAAGTTAGAGCCAGAAAAGAAATCCAAATTACACGGTTATAAAATCTGAGGATCCTAGATCTCAGATTCTTTTTCAAGGATCTGACCGCGGGGTCTATTTCTTGAAAACAGATAAAAACATTCTAGAGCCAGAACTTCAACTAGAACCAGAGCCAACAAAAGAAGAAGAATTGGAAATGGATAAAGGTGTGTTCCAGAGAAAGAACTTCAACCAGAGCCAACAAAAGAAGAAGAAAAAGTTTGGACTCTGGAGTTTAAAGGCACTTGTTGTTCTTTTGGATCAGGAACGGGTGCTATGTTAATATCTCCAGATCATGAGATATTCCCATAGTCTCACAAGTTGATGATCGAGAACACCAATCATATGGCGGAGTATGAAGCATTGCTTCTAGGAATGGAGCAAGCTAAAAAGAAAGGAGTAAGAACTCCTCAAAGCCCAAGGAGATACTAAACTTCTAGTAAAGCAGGTTCGAGGGCAAAGTCAAGTCAAAAGAGATAAGTTGGATAATTACAGAGATAAATTGCTTTCTGCCACATTCGATTTTGTAGCCTTCTCTATTGACTTCGTTCTAATAAACCAAAACTCCAAGGTAGATTCTTTGGCAGTCACGGCTGCACTATTGAATCTAGATAGACCACGGTCCATATTCAGACAAGGAAACTATAAAGTGGAGATGGTCTACCACCCTAGAATCCCTGAACAAACATCTACATGTCTGCATGTTGAGGGGAGTAAATCACCACCATGACAAATAGTCAAAGGAAAAGTTGATCCAGGTTACCGATGACAGTAGTGGAGTAGTCCAACCTAAAGGTAACAAAATACCCAAGGGTTTGGTTTCCTTAGTGGAGACTTTCAACAAGCATGATCAGTACCTGAAGAAGAAGAAGGAATATGGTGATAGTTCTTCCTCAGAAAATACAACCGATAAATCTGGGAACGAGAGGAAGTTGATGTAGACTTACCCCACCACAGAGAGAAGAAAGGATGAGCCACCACCAGATGAAGTTGATAAGGACTTTCCCAGAGTATTTGACAAGAAGGCAAAAGAAAGGAAGTTTGAGATCGGAGACTGGGTACTCTGGTGGGACAAGAGACATGAACCAAAGGGCATACACGAACAAATTTGATCCACTCTAGAAAGGGCCCTTCGTGATCAAAAGAGCTACAAGAATGGATACTTTCTTCCTTACCTACCGGGATGGAATTGAGTTACCATTTCCTTTCAACGAGCAGCATCTGAAGCTGTTCAGGAACTGAAGAAGCAGGGTAAAACCTGTATGTACATAGATAAAACTTTGTTTGTTTTTCCTTGTTTTGTTTTTGTTTTTGTGTTGTGTTTGTTTTCCTGACCCCGTGCCCAAAGGACAAGATACAAAACTAGAGATGCTGAGATCTCTTCTTTTAACTTTGTCATTCTGATAGAGAAAAAGATGTCCACATACAGAAGCCAACTGGTGTCACCCAGATTTCATCCTTAAAATCCGTGACTACCCTATCCAAAAAAAAATTTGTACTTTTAAAATAATGGGTCATTTTTTTTTTTTTATTGCCTGAAAGTTTCTTGTATTACATTAAGATATTCCCAAAGGAGCCATATTAGCCTTTTTGGTCAAATACCCAGATGCCCAAAATTGTTATATTCTGTCGTCGGGATTTGTCTGCAAGAAATTTGTATTTAATTATTTTGAGCCTCGTATGAGGCTATTTTCGCTCCATTTTAACTCTGTTACGATCGAACATATGTCATTATTCCCTATGTACCAAGAGGATTTTAACAAGGAATAAGTTTTGGGCTTTATTTGTGACTTTTGGCATTTTTTCATGTTTTTGTGTTGTCCCATTTCATTTTCTGTGAAACTTCTCTAGAATGATTCCTTTGTCGGGTTAGGCCCAATTCTTGGCATGGAGCAGCTGGAGAACATATATGCACGTTATGCCCAGAGGAAGTTGCACCATCAAAGGTCTGGTTCCCTGGGAAAAGGCGAAGTCGTGCACAGAAAAAACCCTATGGGGTTGGGCACTTTTTTAGAAAACAAAGGATTTAAGTTGTAATGGGAAAAATAGAAGCTAACAGGCAAGGTGAGTAATTTTATACCAGCCTAGTAGGGTACTTTTTCCCTGTGATATAAAATTCACTTAAGCTACAGTGGAAAAATTAGAGGCAGCAGGAAGACGGGAATTTTTTACCTGCCTTGCAGGATAAAAATTCCCATGGTGAAATAAAAGAAAAGTGGCTTAAGTGAAATAACGAGATTTTATTGCCTACCTTGCAGGGTAAAAAATCCCCTTGTCAAAGTCAAATCACTTAAGTGGATCATGGGATTTTCGGGGCTTCCTTGTATGGTAAAGAAATCCCATTGTGAAAAATTCTTAAAAATAGAATTCTATTATGCAAAAAAGTGTGACCCACCTTGAGTGAATAATAATGCATTAAATAAATATTTTTTAATATTTATTCACCCAATTTTGACACCCAAGCTTGTGGAAAAGTCAACAAAGGGAAGTGGACATAAGGAATTTAAAAATAGAATTCCAAAATTAAATAAATTTAATTTGTTTAATGCAGTGCCTTTTGAAAAGGAATTAATACTTTTTAAAGTATTAAATGATTATATTAATTCCTATTTTCAGTGGCTATGGTCAAAGCACACTGTGAAGCTTAAGTGAAGTGAAGTGTGGATGATTAAATTGAATTAATTTAATTGATTGGATGGATGTCCTTAAACATGCTATATTTAAAAGAGAAGAGCTTGATTTTTAATTAGTTAATTGCCTTTAATTGTTAGGGCAATTATTAATTATAGAATTGTGAGGGTTATATAAGCATAGGCAGCCGTATGGGTGAATTATTTAATTCATAGGTAAAGAATTTCAGCCAAGAGGAATAGTGCGCCCCCATTTGAAGAAGGATTTTGCTCAAGCAAGGTGGAAACAAGGCTTTTGAAGAAGGATTCCAAATTTGGCGCATGCTTTGAATGAGGTGGCAACTTTGTCTGCATAATTGTTTGAAGAAGGATTTTACAAGAGCTCAGGTGTTTTTGAAAGGATTCATGCTCTCTTTAGGTGTAAAATTAGATTCCAAATTTTGGGTCAGTATGACTTTGAAAAGTGCAGGTTGATACAATTAAAAATGTCACTATTCATGCTCCGTTTACCATAAGTGTTATAGGTGCTCAGGAATTCATTACAGGTGCTTTACAAAGGAAAAGGAGCTTTTATCAATGTCGAATACATTACATATATTCTATGAATCTGAAGAATTGTCTTGATCTACACTAGTTTTGAAGAATTCCAGTCAAATAAGAAGAAAAAGAATTGTTCAGACAAAGATAGACAAAGCTATGACGAAGAAAGATGAAAAAGAAAGCACAACAGAGTTATGTATCACTTCTAAATTTACAGATACTGGAGACATAGATCTAGGCTCGAAACCTCTTGCTAAATTGATAGACAGATCCAGAGCAGGAAAGAATTCACTCATGTGTGCAGGTGAAACTTCACTCATGCATGTAGATTAAAAGTAGTGGACTTATTCGAGTTGCAGCTTTTCCATCCATATCCCAGTTGCCAAAGTTTGTTATGCAGGTGCAGATCCATATCCAGATGTAGATGGAGATGCAAATCCGTATGCAGATCCAAATCCAGATCTCATAGTTACAAAATCTTCTGGCACAAAGGCTTCATCCTCTTGTTTCAAATGCAACCTGTGAAGAAGTCATTGCGTGGAAAATTCCTTCCAAGATCCTGTGCATGTGCTCTCGTCTTCCAGTTGAAGCCTTCATTGAATTTTCATTCATCCGAAGTGCTTTCCAGGATTTTTAATTGCTCATATGCAATTAAAAATAAGGATGAGGAGTTATCTACGGCAAACAATACATTGATGCATGTACTGGAGAAGAAATGCAAAAGCTTCAAGGATAAAAGAGAAGATAAGGCGAATGCAAAATTCCAGCTTGCTTCCAATTAGAACTACTTGCAATTGCTACTTGTTTCCAGATCCAGCCACTTCATGATCCAACTCAATTCCAGCTTATTTCAAGATCCAGTTAGAATCAGCTACAGGAAGACATGAAAAATGACAAAGTCAGCTTTCCTCTTCCTTCTTCTTTCCTCCGAAAAAGTAATTGAGTGATCAATTAAATTATACAACTTAAGTGATTGGTTTAAAAGCCATTACTTGAAGAAGCCAACTACTTGGAGATAGGTGGCACGCATGCAAAGTAGAAGGTTCTTTTTTCAGTTGCAAATCATACATGTCACGCAAAGAGGAATTCCAGGAGGAAGATTTCCAGTTGTTTCTTTCTGATTTCCACATGTGCCAGTTCAACTAAAGCTTCCAACTTGTAATTTCCCCTCTACATTCTATAAGTAGAGGAAGAACCTTCATGTTAAATGGATTAGAATTTGTAAGCAAAAATCTTGTGTTCTAGAATTTGTGTTGAACCCCTAAGAGCAACTTGGAGAAAAGGAATACAAAGGAGAAAGTTTCCAGAGAACTTTGTGTCACAGTGTACTTTGTTTCTTGTTTTTAATCTTATATCTCTTAATAAACTTTGTGTTATTTTAGATCTGGATATAGAGCTACCTTTGTTTTATGATTCGGTGTGTTCATATCTATTGTTTCTTCTATGCGCATGCAATTAGCTCTGCTATCTACTAATTGGGATGCACATCTTCCCCATTTCTTCTATGTATTTCCTTTACTTCCTTCTTCTATAAAATACTTCCTTTCTTGAATAGCTGCTTACTTGTTGTAGAACTTCTTAGTTATGGTTCATGAACTAAGTGGTTAAAGTAAAACCCCTGATAGATAATAACACATTTATATTGACAAATCTGACACGGGAGCCTCACCAGTTAAATGAGGGAGATTTATCTCATGACTTCCTAGGTTTGATGCTATGCAGAAAATCTAGCCAACAGAAGGAAAGAAAGGGATGATAAGGTATCTATTGTAATTTAGGCATATAAGACCACTCACAAATGATTGAATAAAGCCACACCCTTTCAATTGGTGTTTGGTATAGAGGGTGTATTGCCTATGGATTTCATGTTTTCATTCCTTTGTATTGTGTGCACAGGAGGATTAGATGATGAACAATATGTTGAAGAGCAAATATAAAAACTGATGCAGTTGGATGAGTGGCACACAATTTTCTGGTGGAGTTAAAAGACTCGAGAAAAAAGGTATGACATGATAGACATATTCAGAACAAAGAATTTGAGGTTGGAAAGATGGTTCTTTTGTATGATTCAAAGTTCATGTGCCACCCTGGGAAGTTGAAATTTCATTGATTAGGACCCTTTTTACTAACAAAAATATTAGAATCAAGTGCTTTCTAGTTATAGGTGCTGGATGACACTTTATTACCTAGTTACTTTAATGGGAGTAGGCTGAAGCCCTACTATAAAAAATTCTTCTTGGTTTTTGTAATAAATTAGTATTTCCACTTAGATTAGATTTCCCTTTGATTCATTTTATTTATATGTGATTTGTTTAATCGTTGCTATGCTTTGTTAATTTAGTTTAGTGTTTTTTTGTAATAAGCATGCTTACGTGCCAGTAGCTGATTACTATCTATTGGATTAATGCACAGAGGACTACACATACTTTTAGTGTGTGTTGGATTGGAAATAATAAGTTATTGGTGCTATGTTACAGATTTGTGCGTGAATTGAAAAGGTTACAGGTGCTCTAATTAAAGGTATTTAAGAAAATTTACTCATATTAAAGACCATGCATAAATGGATGGAGACACAATGTAACATGAGGTAGGCAACAACATGGGAAACTACTTAGTATGAGGCACAGTGGATAGGTAATTTTGTGTAAGGAAGTGCACGAAAGGAAGTTTGTGGCCGAAAAGTAATGAGTGCACCAAAAGGTTATGACTGGGGTGTGGAAGAATATGGTTTAATGCATGGAAGAGTGAAAGAATGAAATTAATGACGCATACCGTGGTAGTTTGGGAACAATTAATGTAGGTAAACGAAAAATTTGGAAAGAAAAAAATATAAAGGGAGAGCATGTGAAACTATTTCTTACCTTGCATCCTTTTGTTTTCAAGCTGAGAAGTGTGACAAAGTGTGAAGTGTGAAGAAAAATTGATCGAATGAAGAATCAAGTGATTCCAAGACATGATAGTACTAGATATCCAAGTGGGAAAATTATTTGGAGGAGAAAACATTCACGTCTAGGGCACACAAGGGAATGAGATATTTGAAGAAATAAAGGAGATCATGGGTGTAAGTGTAAGGAGTTAATTTTTTTTAGTTTTTAGAGCATGTTGTTATCTAATTAAGTAATGGCACTAAGGAGAGTTACGGACATTGAGAAGGAGACTGAGGAATCACCACATGAGTGGTTTGTAGAAATTCAATACCTTGAAGAGGTTATTGAAATAAGGGCATGGAAATCCCAGCTGAAAAAGTGCAAAATCAGTGTCTTCAATCATCGAACAAAGAACACCTAAATGGACATAAAGGAAGATATGATTTTGAAGACAAACAATAAAACTACATATGTGCAAAGAGTAATGGAAAACTTGATCTACAAGATACTTGAGATTGTTGGGGTTATACAGTTGTTTGAGTTTCCATTCTTTGGATAGCCTGAAAGTTTGTGCTAGTGGATCATATCATGGGTTCATGAATATTACTTATATTTTGTAGGAAGAAGGATGTGAATTACATCAAAATTGATCATAAAAGTTATAGTGTTGCGCTATTCCGGTATAAAGATTACAAGTGATATGTCAGATGATGATGGAGTAGAGGCAATAAATTTCACCTTTAAGTATCACAAGGGAGGCCAAGAATTTAATGTTAAAATAATAGAGGATAAATCCACCAGGGTAGTTGCACGCCTGGTCAGTTACAAATTGGGGGCTTCAGAGAGATATAAGGAGGTGAACAAGCGCTGGTTATACATAGCACACAAAATGGTAAACAAGACGTATTATAACATTATGGAGCACATTATAGAGGGCATTATGGAAGAGGCACACATCCAAGATGATAAACATGAGAAGATAACTTATGGCGCCATCTTGTTGTTGATTGTGTTCAATGAAGTGGGTGGAAAAGATGTGGGTGTATCCCTTAGAAAACAAGTTTCCTATGAGGAAGTTTGCAAGCTTCACATGTCAAGGCACTATGATAGGGTCACGTGTCATGGCACTATAATAGGGACTTATAAGTAGTGTAAAGAGAAGTGGTACAAAAGGATGTATGACACATTTGAAGGAGAGTGGTTCATCCTGTGTGAGTTTCCTGGTGTATTGAAGGAGTAAACAAAGTTCATGGCCTATCAAAACTTTTGTTTTGGGTGCTTTTACATGACAACAGGTGAGAAAATCCCTTGGTGTAAGTTGACTTTTGCCATTACTACTTTTTACTTTAAAGATTCACTGAACCGGCTACAAAACGTATGGAAATTACAATTGGATGCTGATAAGGTAGATGCAGACATTCATAATTTGTGCAAGACATATGTATACCCAAACAAAGAGGCATATGTGGATAAAATGGATTAAGATAATATTAATATCACTCTAGAGGTGAGAGAAATAAAACCAATGTGAATCTATGTATATCTAAGGCCAAGGTTTAAGGATGGGAAGTAAATTGATGCTGAGGACATATAAATTCTAGGATATCTAAAGAATAAAAAAATTGTGGGCACAAAAATAAAATTTGAGGAGACACCCCCAAGGCAGGAAAAACACAGCATCAAGAATGTCCTTGAGCATGAGGAAGAATAAAAATAAGACAATACTATGCTGGAACATGGCAGAAGAAAACTACACAGGGGGTGAAAGAATGTAGATGTGGGTGTTGTAACTTCACAACCTTTGAGGAGGTCACTACATTTAAGGCTAGTGTATAAGGCTGAAGAAGAGAAGAGAAGAAGGTGCAAGTATTTGTTTGTAAAATATAATGATGAAGATAATTCATTAGATGGGGGTGCAAACAATAATGTTTCCAAACCAAGCTTGGAAGTTAGAGAAGATGAGGGGATCAGTGCTGAGAAACCACTGTTTGATATGGACATACCTAGTGTAAGGGCACATGATCATGATGAATAAAGCTATGTTGTAGGAGACACAGAGAAGGAAGATAATGTTGAGAAGCCGATGGGTGGCCCTGACACTAGAATTGGGGGAGAGAATAAAGAGGGTGCTGAAACACAAGAATATATAGGTGAGAAAACTAGTGAACCCAAGGAAGAAGAGATGGTGAAGAATATGAAATTTGCGTATATCAATGACCAAAAAAATGTTATATGTGTCATGTTCCATAACACTCGTTCCCCATAACAAGTATATGGATGGGAGCTGATGGACCTGGAGATGGCGAACATGTGCATAAGTATTGGTCGTCAAATAGGACTTTTAAGAAGAGCAACAGTTAGGGGACAAGAAGTCCCTCCTCTTTAACGGGAGAGGTTCCCTTATTCAGAAATGAACCTATTTACAAATATACAAGATATGATTTTGTGATTGAACTTGGATATTACTAAAGTGTTTTCTATAAAGATCATCAGTTACGAAAGGGCTGAGGAAAGGGAATATGAGGATGAGAAGAAAAGCAACATGCAGAATTATAGATAACAGAATAATTCTTTATGTATATGAAGTTACAGTGAATTGAAACAAGATCATTTGCATCGTATGAATAAGATGAAACTTAAAGACACAAAGTTCTATAAATAACATCCTTCAGATTCATTAATCAAGGACACACAGTTCCTTCTTGGTTATACAAGATCACTGTGCTTGTAAAATTTGGAAAAGTATGCTATCAGAGAGACTAACAAACTAGAGATAAAATGATCTTCACAACATTTAAAAGAAAGCTTAGGGATAACAGAGATCGGATAGACAAAGAATAGAAAGCCCTTTTGTATTGATTTCTTTTTCGATTTATTTACACTTTCATAAAATATGCCAAGTTCTTCCTCCTTTAGAATGGCGTAAAGAAGGGCATTATATAACTTACAAATCAGTTACTCTTTGTAACCGTTTCTTTTAACTAAAGAATAGTTAAGGACCGCCAATCGTAGTACCTTAACTTATTACAAGGAAAATGGAAAAAGAAAGGGAAGAAGAGAAAAGAATGGGGAAGAAGACAGGTGGCCAGTCACAGAGAGGGACCCAATGAATTCAAAATCAACTACCTGAATTTCTTTAACACCTCAGCTATATCTCTGCCACGAGGGACTGACGTGTTAGTCGTAGACTGAGTCCAAAATCCCAGACACGTTTCCATCTCTTTATCAAACTCGACATGAGTATGATAATCTTTATTTGCTTCTTCAATGGCAGATTGAAGAGAGCAGATCTCTTTCATTTTTTCTTTGGAGATGGAGCTTTCCTTGAATAAATTATCTTTGACAAAAGCTCTGAATTGAGCTTTGATTTCTTGCAAGGAAAGGGAAGTACCAGAAGTCTCATCCTGAAGATGACAGTGTATGTCTTTGAAAGCAGAGACAACCAGTGTCTTGAAAGCTTCGCCCTTCTGCCAACTGTTCTTCAGTTCTCCTAAAGCATCCTCCAGGACTCTGATCTTCCACTCCACGCTGTAGATCCAGGACTTTGACAGATTATCCTTTGCTTCATCAAAGACTTTACTTGCCAATAAAATTTTCTCATCTGCCTGTCCCATGAGTCGGAGGTCTACTATGCAACTGCTCCAGAGTTTGAGCTCTTTATCCATGATATTGATAGTATCAGAGCCGCAACCTAAATAAGGGGAAGAATTACAAAGAAAAGGGATACACGCGCAGGGAATTAGGTTCCAAGGGTTCGAGCAAGGGTAGCATGGAAACAATGTAAGAATTGCAAAGGTGGCTTGCTCATTATATAGCCGTTGAGGAGAGAGAAGGGTGATTAATGCGCATTAAATTCATATCTATCAGTTTGAAAAACAACATATTCGGGTATAGCGGGAAAAACTAAGTATGAATGGCATTTATTTCGCTTGGGACATGTGAGACGCGAATGCGCGAAACACGCGGCTCGGCTGATTCGGGCGAAATAGGGAGAAGACGCACAAATGCATTTTGGGACATCTGGGATGAAAACGCGCAAAGGATGCGGTTCGGGTGTTTCGGCCGAAAATGGAACAAAAAGGCCCGTTTGAACTTTGGGACATTCAGGACGAAAAGTTCCGAAGTACGCGGTTCGGGCGAATCGGCCGAAAATGGAACAACTTGCACAATCTGACTTGGGACATTTGGGACATGAAAGAGTGAAGTACGCGGTTCAGGTGTTTTGGCTGAAAATGGAACAGCTTACATAATTAACTTTGGGACATTTGGGACGAAAAGTTCCGACGGGCTCGAAAATGGAACAACTTCGGGTATTTCGGCCGATCGGGGAACAGAGCACACTTTCAAACTTGGGATAGTTGGGACAAAATTGTCCGACAGGCCCGAAAAACACACAAAAAGACCCAAAATGCATACTTTTCTCAATTTCACGACTTCGGTACATTAGAGAAAACACTTAAACTCAAAATTTTGAAATTTTTACTTTCATCAGAGCAGGGAATTTTGAGTGGACAACAGCTGGCTCCTTCTGGGGATGACTTGGCATAAATTCAAGGAATGAGATAAGGCAAGAACTTAGACAAACTCGGGGAAGCAGACCAGTACCTTATTCATTGGGCAACGGAGTGAAAAAGCAAATCAAAACAAAGGGCAACACACCAAAACAAAAAGAAAGAAAATCAAAAACGCTATACAGAATATACAAGGGACTTCCTAATCACCTAGGACTTGAACAACTTGAGATACTACCCACTATAAGGAAGTGGGAGAGGAGAACCATCCATGTAATCAAGGTAGAAAGAATTCTTACCAGCAAAGTGTCTGATCTTGAAAGGTCCGAGCCAAAGGGAATCAAACTTTCCATGGCTGCCACGAGGTTCATGCCTTTTATCCCATAACAGCACAGTGTCTCCAACTTGGAAATCTTTGAACCTAGCTTTCTTATCAAATAGGACCTTTACCTTCTGCTGGTGAACAGATATCCTATCAACAACCACCAATCTGTCCTCATTCAGTTTGTGCAGGTACATAATTCTCTTGTCCAAAGCATCTCTAAAACTAGTATCTTCAATGGCCTTCATTAGGTGCAAGGCTGGCAGTTCCACTGTTACTGACAATTGAGCTTCTACTCCATATACCACTTGAAAAGGAGACATTCCAATAGCTCTCTTTGGTGTAATCATGTCTGCCCAAAGAGCATCGTAGAGCTTCTTGTGCCAATTTCGTTGAGACTCATTTACTAACTTCCTTATAATAGTCACCAGATTTTTGTTAGTGGATTCTGCTTGCCCATTTCCCTAAGGGTAATAATCTGAATAATGAGCCAGGGAGATGCCATACCCGTAGCAGAAATCCATTATCTCGAGTTGAAGAGAAATTCGAAGCATTATCTGTTACAATCTTGTTAGGTACACCATACCTTACCAAGATGTTCTCTTTAATGAAGCTGCACACCACTTCAGAAGTAGTACTCTTGACTGGAATAGCTTCTACCCATTTGGTGAAATAGTCAGTGGCAGTTAGCACATGAGTGTGACCAGCACTAGAAGCAGGATTAAGTGTTCCAATGAAGTCCAAACCCCACTGTTGAAAAGGCTCTTCAATTACAACTGGCTTAAGAGGCAAAGAGGCCAATTTGGGTCTTCCCACGAAGGTCTGACAAGCCTCACATTTATCAACCCACTTGGATGCATCTCTGAACAAGGAAGGCCAGTAATATCCTCCACAGAGTATCTTATGAGCTGTAACCATTGATGAATAGTGCCCTCCACATGCCTGATCATGAAAAGCTGAGAGCAACTTTCTCTGTTGTTCCTTGTCCACACACTTCAAAAATCTCCCATCTAACCCACGCTTGAACAAGGCATTTTCCCACAATACATATTGCACTGACCTCAATTTAACAGTCCTCTTTTCTTTGGCAGTTAAATGAGAGGGGCATTCCCCATAGGTGAGAAAATGGGCGATGTCAGCATACCATTCATCAACTGAGCTAAGGAACAGAACGGTAGGAAGGTCAACTTTCTCCTCCAGCAACTCATGTTTGGCTCCTTCAGCAATGAGCTCACAAAGGCCTTTTCCACGAACCAGCTTGGTCGGTTTGATGTCAATGTCATACTCTTGGACCTTAGCAACCCAGTTCCCTCTCTTGGATCCAAATTCTTGCTGTGTGAGAATTGACTTGACAGTTGTATCTGGAACCAATACCATGGAATGAGAGTTGAGGATGTAAAAGCGAAACTGCTTGACAACTTTAACCACTGCAAAAGCATGTTTCTCCATCATGGTGTATTTCAACTCGTGATCCTTCAGAATATAGCTCATGAATGCAATTGGGAGCTCATGCTCATTAGAGTCTTCTTGAGTCAAAACAGCAGCTAAGGTATTATCTGTGGCATAGCAATAGATAATAAAATCTTTGCTAAAATCAGGACAGGCTAAAACAGGAGTTTTAGCGATAGCTCTCTTGATACCTTCAAAGGATCCCTTTCCTTCAGAAGACCAACCAAATGTTTGCTTCCCTTTCATCATCTGAGAAATATTCAAAGTTAACTCTGCAAAATCAGGGATGAACCTTCTTAAAAAATTGATCTTACCAAAGAAAGAGTGCACGCCCTTTTTACTGGTTGGGAGAGGAATTTGCTGGATAGCTTGTACTCGTTCAGGATCAATCTTAATACCATCTTTGGAAACGATGTGCCCTAATAATTTTCCCTCTGTGACACAAAAGACAGATTTTTTAGGGTTCAAAGAAATCCCATGCTCTCTGCATCTTAGCAGAACTGTCTCCAGGTGATCAAAATGATCCGCTCTTGTTTTAGAAAACACAGTCAAGTCATCAAGTTATATGACAATACACTTCCCTTTCAAACTTCCAAAAGCCAGGTCCATAGCTCTTTGAAAAGTGGCACCAACATTAATGAGCCCAAAAGGCATTCTCTTATAGGCAAAGGTACCCCAAGGAGTAGTGAAAGCTGTTTTGTGTTGATCTACAGTATCAACCTCTACCTGATTGTATCCCGAGAATCCATCGAGCATGGATAACATTTCAGACCCTATTACTGCTTGCAAGAACTGGTCCATCATGGGTAAAGGGTAATTATCCTTCAAAGAAGCCTGATTTAGATTCCTGAAATCTACACAGATGCGGATCTCACCATTTTTCTTCCTAACAGGCACAATATTTGCAATCCATGTTGAATGGTGAATGAGAAAAATGAATTTAGCCTTCAACAACTTCTGAATTTCCTGAAAGATGGTGTCAGCTATTTTGGGATTATACTGCCTCTGTTTCTGCTTAAAAGGTTTAATTCCTGGTTTGAGAGGAATAGAATGCTGCATATCTTTTGGCTTGAAGGCTTTTAGATCCTCATAAGAATAAGAAAGAACATCCTTATACCTCCTTAGAAGATCAATTTCTTTTCTTCTTTCATCTGTTGTGCAACATCTTCTAATATTCACTAGCCTAGGATCAGTAGAACTCCCAATATTGATTTTGTCATGCTCAGCTGATTGCCGAGGTCCAGTAGAAGCCCTAGACTTCACATACCTATCATGTTTATCAAATAGTTCCTCTAAGCTTACCAATCCTTTAGGAATCTTATTCCCCTTGAGTTTAATGCACCCTTCCTGATCTTTTTCTTCTCCTTGGGTGACTGCTTTGTCAAAGAGCACACTCTCACGAGGTAGGTTGTCACTTCCCTCAAAATACAGTTGTTCAAAATTACCCTTGAGTTCTAGGAAGGAAAGAAAATGTTGATGATCATTGAAAACCTGCCAGTTATTGGTATTATCAGGTACACTGGGCCGATGGATCATCTCAATGGTGAACTTGTCTTGAGAGAAATCAGGATGAGGAATCAGTAGTGACCCTGAGATAGCTAGTGAATCAGCCCTACTGTTCTTTTCCCTAGGTACTGCTTCGATAGAGAAAGCATCAAGGAATTCAATGGAATCCCAAACCTGATTCTGGTAATGTTTCAGCCTTCCATTTTTTACTTGAAAAAGGTTTCTGACCTGCTTTACAATCAACTCTGCATCACCACGAGCCAGAAGATTCTTTACACCTTGTTCTTTGGCCACTTGCAATCCAAGAATGAGAGCCTCGTACTCTGTTGTGTTATTAGTATTCTCGAACTGCAACTTAAATGAAAAGGGGTGTAGACTTCCTTCAGGTGACACCAGCAAGACACCGGCTCCAGAACCAGTTGAGGAATAACTTCCATCAAACTCTAAAATCCAAATCCCATTAGGATCTTTAGGAGATACTTTGGGGGGTTGGATTTCATCAGGGGACATAATCATGTAGTTACCATGCCCCATATCCTCGTAGAGTATTTGTGTTTTAAGATCATCCGTTTTCTGCACAATATACTCAGATTACTTCTCAAGCATCAACTTCTTCATTTGTCCATTAACAGGTATGAGTGCATGTGACCAATCCATTTGAATTTCTCCACCCACATCCTTACAGAAGTTCCTACTTAGCAACATCCCGTATGAAGGAGGAATATCTGCTACTAAGATGGTAGCCAAAACTCTCTTTTCAGGCAAAGCAGCAAAATCCATTCGTGCATCGTTAATTCTTCTGACCAGGGGCGCTTCTTTACTCCCCATGGAGTAACAAGATCCATAATTACGTGTGAGAGTCAGGCCTAAAGCATGAGCTACTTTAGTAGGCATCACATTATCTGAGGCTTTAGAATCTATGACACAATTACTGAGCCTATGACCAGCTATAAGAAGTGTTACATAAAAAGGCTTGATTTTGTCATCAGGCGAGGTGACAGCGGCTACCAGACTAGGCTGTGGTGCAGAAGCAGGAGTGGGCAAAAGGCCTTTAGAGGTGGTCTTAGAGTGGGAATTGACAAAGTGGATCATTTTAGCAAAATCTTTGGGATGGGTTTGATAATACTCAGCTTTTGAGATTTGGACCTTGGTATTTTTCAGGTGATCAACAATATCAAAGGATCCAGAAGTGGACGGGCCATCATCATTCGGTACTTTAGGCTTATCAAATTTAGGAGAGAAAGAAGAAGCAATTTTAGTAGTAGGATTAATAGGACTCACCTTTTGGCATAGATGAGGTAGGGATAGGAGATCCTCTTTTTGCAATCACGGGAATAGTTATCGACTGCTCCTTAGATTTCTTGATGGGCTGTGTCACTTTCTCCCTCTGATTTGTCTGCTCTCGAGTCATGACAGCGAATGATTCACTATTCATGTCTGCTACTACTTCATCATAGTCATCTCCATCATCGATGCCCTCCATGGTGAAGAAATTTACTCGAGATCCCTCAAGTTCGTCTGCTTCGTCATCAACTTCTTCCGCAAACTCCTCGCAAGCTTCATTATCTCCATCATCATCTGGTTCTTCCACTTCGCAGGTCGCATTGACAGGGACTTTAACAGGAGGTCCTTCAAGTGCTAATCTTGTTTGAGAAGCAGGCAAATGATTTTTGGGCTGAAAATTCCTCCTTGGAATGTCTGCATAAGGAGCGTGCTGAGCTAATTGTTTCTTTATAGCAATGAGGTCATTCGCAAGTTTCTGAACTAATGGATTAGTGTTAGGTCTAGGGGTGGAAGAGGAAGAAGCAGCAGACTTAGATTTGGAAGGGTCTCTTCTCAACTTCCCTGACATGATCAAGTCATCCTCGATACTAACAGCGAGGATTTGATCCTCAACCAATGTTGTGAGATTAGCCCTTCTTAGTGCATAACTAACTTTGGGCGATTGAGCATTTAGGAAGAAACATTTTTGAATTTGATCACAGGTTGGGTAAGCTGTGGAATTTTATTGATCAATTTGTTGAATTGGGCCACAAATTCTCTCATGGGCTCTTGCGAATCTTTCTTTATTTGAGAGATTTGGGCTAGCAAGGCATGTACATCTTCTGCCAGCTTGAAATGGTTTTCAAACTGAGTTCTCATTTTGTCCTAGTCGGTGATAGCACCAGTCAGAAGGTGGTAGAACCAATCAGCAGCATTATCTTGTAACGTCTCAACAAACAGCCTTACGGAGACGTCTTCATGTTTGACTCCCAGAACTCCACATGCAACAATGAAGGCTGCGATGTGTTCATCAGGATGCACTTTGCCATCGCCTTTGAATTTAGGGAAGTTCTTCTGGTTACCTCTGGGTAACTCATGCAAAGGCTGAGTAAGGGCCAGGGGCCCGACACGATGACCCCATGGTAATGGCACCGCCATTCTTGGAAAAATGGCTTGGAGAGGGACTGCAACACCAGCAAGAATCAAAGCTTGAAGATTAGGGCTAGCTGGCTCTGAAGAAAAACCACCCGTGGGAATTCTGTCTTGAACAGGTGGAGTGCTTGTCGAACGAGTCCTTCTATTTGTTGAATGAAGGGAAAGGAAAACCTTGCTGCTCCAAAAGCTGAAACTGAGAATCTTCAACACCGAGGGCCCTTTCTCCCTTGAGTAAAACATGGAGTCGCCAGATCAAAGGATGATAAAAAATTGCAGAACTGGAATGCGATTTTCCCCAGCGGAGTCGCCAAAAATTGTTGGTCGTCAAATAGGACTTTTAAGAAGAGCAACAGTCAGGGGACAAGAAGTCCCTCCTCTTTAATGGGAGAGGTTCCCTTATTCAGAAACGAACCTATTTAAAAATATACAAGATATGATTTTGTGATTGAACTTGGATATTACTAAAGTGTTTTCTATAAAGATCATCAGTTATGAAAGGGCTGAGGAAAGGGAATATGAGGATGAGAAGAAAAGCAACATGCAGAATTATAGATAACAGAATAATTCTTTATGTATACGAAGTTATAGTGAATTGAAACAAGATCATTTGCATCGTATGAATAAGATGAAACTTAAAGACACAAAGTTCTGTAAATAACATCCTTCAGATTCATTAATCAAGGACACAAAGTTCCTTCTTGGTTATACAAGATCGCTGTGCTTGCAAAATTTGGAAAAGTATGCAATCAGAGAGACTAACAAACTAGAGATAAAATGATCTTCACAACATTTAAAAGAAATCTTAGGGATAATAGAGATCAGATAGACAAAGAATAGAAATCCCTTTTTTATTGATTTCTTTTTCGATTTATTTACACTTTCATAAAATATGCCAAGTTCTTCCTCGTTAGAATGGCGTAAAGAAGGCCATTATATAGCTTACAAATCAGTTACTCTTCGTAACCATTTCTTTTAACTAAAGAATAGTTAAGGACCGCCAATCGCAGTACCTCAACTTATTACAAAGAAAACGGAAAAAGAAAGGGAAGAAGAGAAAAGAATGGGGAAGAAGACAGGTGGCTGGTCACTGAGAGGGACCCACTGACTTCAGAATCCGCTGCCTGAATTTCTTTAATGCCTCAGCTATATCTCTGCCACGAGGGACTGACATGTTAGTCATAGACTGAGTCCAAAATCCCAGACACTTTTCCATCTCTTTATCAAACTCGACATGAGTATGATAATCTTTATTTGCTTCTTCAATGGCAGATTGAAGAGAGCAGATCTCTTTCATTTTTTCTTTGGAGATGGAGCTTTCCTTGAATAAATTATCTTTGACAAAAGCTCTGAATTGAGCTTTGATTTCTTGCAAGGAAAGGGAAGTACCAGAAGTCTCATCCTGAAGATGACAGTGTATGTCTTTGAAAGCAGAGACAACCAGTGTCTTGATAGCTTCCCCCTTCTGCCAACTGTTCTTCAGTTCTCCCAAAGCCTCCTCCAGGACTCTGATCTTCCACTCCACGCTGTATACCCAGGACTTCGACAGATTATCCTTTGCATCATCAAAGACTTTACTTGCCAATAAAATGTTCTCATTTGCCTGTCCCATGAGTCGGAGGTCTATTATGCAACTGCTCCAGAGTTTGAGCTCTTTATCCATGATATTGATAGTATCAGAGCTGCAACCTAAATTCGGGGAGGAATTACAAAGAAAAGGGATACACGCACAGGGAGTTAGGTTGCAAGTGTTCGAGCAAGGGTAGCATGGAAACAATGTAAGAATTACAAAGGTGGCTTGCTCGTTATATAGCCGTTGAGGAGCGAGAAGGGTGATCGATGCACATTAAATTCATATCTATCAGTTTGAAAAACAACATATTCGGGTATAGCGGGAAAAACTAAGTATGAATGGCATTTAGTTCGCTTAGGACATGTGAGATGCGAATGCGCGAAACACGCGGCTCGGCCGATTCGGGCGAAACAGGGAGAAGACGCACAAATGCATTTTGGGACATTTGGGATGAAAACGCGCGAAGGATGCGGTTCAGGTGTTTTGGCCGAAAATGGAACAAAAAGGACCGTTTGAACTTTGGGACATTTGGGACGAAAAGTTCTGAAGTACGCGGTTCGGGCGATTCGGCCGAAAATGGAACAACTTGCACAATCTGACTTGGGACATTTGGGACATGAAAGAGTGAAGTACGCGGTTCAGGTGTTTCGGCTGAAAATGAAACAGCTTGCATAATTAACTTTGGGACATTTGGGACGAAAAGTTCCGACGGGCCCGAAAATGGAACAACTTCGGGGATTTCGGCCGATCGGGGAACAGAGCGCACTTTCGAACTTGGGACAGTTGGGACAAAATTGTCTGACAGGCCCGAAAAACACACAAAAAGACCCAAAATGCATACTTTTCTCAATTTCACGACTTCGGTACATTAGAGAAAACACTTAAACTCAAAATTTTGAAATTTTTACTTTCATCAGAGCAGGGAATTTTGAGTGGACAACAGCTGGCTCCTTCTGGGGATGACTTGGCATAAATTCAAGGAATGAGACAAGGCAAGAACTTAGACAAACTCAGGGGAAGTAGACCAGTACCTTATTCATTGGGCAACGGAGTCAAAAAGCAGATCAAAACAAAGGGTAACACACCAAAACAAAAAGAAAGAAAAGCAAAAATGCTGTACAGAATATACAAGGGACTTCCTAATCACCTAGGACTTGAACAACTTGAGATACTGCCCACTATAAGGAAGTGGGAGAGGAGAACCATCCATGTAATCAAGGTAGAAAGAATTCTTACCAGCAAAGTGTCTAATCTTGAAAGGTCCGAGCCAAAGGGAATCAAACTTTCCATGGCTGCCATGAGGTTCATGCCTTTTATCCCATAACAGCACAGTGTCTCCAACTTGGAAATCTCTGAACCTAGCTTTCTTATCAAACAGGACCTTTACCTTCTGCTGGTGAATAGATATCCTATCAACAACCACCAATCTGTCCTCATTCAGTTTGTGCAGGTACATAATTCTCTTGTCCAAAGCATCTCTAAAACTAGTATCTTCAATGGCCTTCATTAGGTGCAAGGCTGGCAGTTCCACTGTTACTGACAATTGAGCTTCTACTCCATATACCACTTGAAAAGGAGACATTCCAATAGCTCTCTTTGGTGTAATCCTATCTGCCCAAAGAGCATCGTAGAGCTTCTTGTGCCAATTTCGTTGAGACTCATTTACTAACTTTCTTATAATAGCCACCAGATTTTTGTTAGTGGATTATGCTTGCCCATTTCTTTGGGGGTAATAATATGAAGAATGAGCCAGGGAGATGACATACCCGTAGCAGAAATCCATTATCTCGATTGAAGAGAAATTTGAAGCATTATCTGTTACAATCTTATTAGGTACACCATACCTTACCAAGATGTTCTCTTTTATGAAGCTGCACACCACTTCAGAAGTAGTACTCTTGACTGGAATAGCTTCTACCCATTTGGTGAAATAGTCAGTGGCAGTTAGCACATGAGTGTGACCAGCACTAGAAGCAGGATTAAGTGTTCCAATGAAGTCCAAACCCCACTGCTGAAAAGGTTCTTCAATTACAACTGGCTTAAGAGGCAAAGAGGCCAATTTGGGTCTTCCCACGAAGGTCTGACAAGCCTCACATTTATCAACCCACTTGGATGCATCTCTGAACAAGGAAGGCCAGTAATATCCTCCACGGAGTATCTTATGAGCTGTAACCATTGATGAATAGTGCCCTCCACATGCCTGATCATGAAAAGCTGAGAGCAACTTTCTCTGTTGTTCCTTGTCCACACACTTCAAAAATCTCCCATCTAACCCACGCTTGAACAAGGCATTTTCCCACAATACATATTGCACTGACCTCAATTTAACAGTCCTCTTTTCTTTGGCAGTTAAATGAGAGGGGCATTCCCCATAGGTGAGAAAATGGGTGATGTCAGCATACCATTCATCAACTGAGCTAAGGAACAGAACAGTAGGAAGGTCAACTTTCTCCTCCAGCAACTCATGTTTGGCTCCTTCAGCAATGAGCTCACAAAGGCCTTTTCCACGAACCAGCTTGGTCGGTTTGATGTCAATGTCATACTCTTGGACCTTAGCAACCCAGTTCCCTCTCTTGGATCCAAATTCTTGCTGTGTGAGAATCGACTTGACAGTTGTATCTGGAACCAATACCATGGAATGAGAGTTGAGGATGTAAAAGTGAAACTGCTTGACAACTTTAACCACTGCAAAAGCATGTTTCTCCATCATGGTGTATTTCAACTTGTGATCTTTCAGAATATAGCTCATGAACGCAATTGGGAGCTCATGCTCATTAGAGTCTTCTTGAGTCAAAACAGCAGCTAAGGTATTATCTGTGGCATAGCAATAGATAATAAAATCTTTGCTGAAATCAGGACAGGCTAAAACAGGAGTTTTAGCGATAGCTCTCTTGATACCTTCAAAGGATTCCTTTCCTTCAGAAGACCAACCAAATGTTTGCTTCCCTTTCATCATCTGAGAAATATTCAAAGTTAACTCTGTAAAATCAGGGATGAACCTTCTTAAAAAATTGATCTTACCAAAGAAAGAGTGCACGCCCTTTTTACTTGTTGGGAGAGGAATTTGCTGGATAGCTTGTACTCGTTCAGGATCAATCTTAATACCATCTTTGGAAACGATGTGCCCTAATAACTTTCCCTCTGTGACACAAAAGATAGATTTTTTAGGGTTCAGAGAAATCCCATGCTCTCTGCATCTCAGTAGAACTTTTTCCAGGTGGTCGAAATGATCTGCCCTTGTTTTAGAAAACATAGTCAAGTCATCAAGTTATATGATAATACACTTCCCTTTCAAACTTCCAAAAGCCAGGTCCATAGCTCTTTGAAAAGTGGCACCAACATTAATGAGCCCAAAAGGCATTCTCTTATAGGCAAAGGTACCCCAAGGAGTAGTGAAAGTTGTTTTGTGCTGATCTGCAGTATCAACCTCTACCTGATTGTATCCCGAGAATCCATCGAGCATGGATAACATTTCAGACCCTGTTACTGCTTGCAAGACCTGGTCCATCATGGGTAAAGGGTAATTATCCTTCAAAGAAGCCTGATTCAGATTCCTGAAATCTACACAGATGCGGATCTCACCATTTTTCTTCCTAACAGGCACAATATTTGCAATCCATGTTGAATGGTGAATGGGAAAAATGATTTTAGCCTTCAACAACTTCTGAATTTCCTGAAAGATGGTGTCAGCTATTTTGGGATTATACTGCCTCTGTTTCTGCTTAAAAGGTTTAATTCCTGGTTTGAGAGGAATAGAATGCTGCATATCTTTTGGCTTGAAGGCTTTTAGATCCTCATAAGAATAAGCAAGAACATCCTTATACCTCCTTAGAAGATCAATTTCTTTTCTTCTTTCATCTGTTGTGCAACATCTTCCAATATTCACTAGCCTAGGATCAGTAGAACTCCCAATATTGATTTTGTCATGCTCAGCTGATTGCTGAGGTCCAGTAGAAGCCCTAGACTTCACATACCTATCATGTTTATCAAATAGTTCCTCTAAGCTTACCAATCCTTTAGGAATCTTATTCCCCTTGATTTTAATGCACCCTTCCTGATCTTTTTCTTCTCCTTGGGTGACTGCTTTGTCAAAGGGCACACTCTCACGAGGTAGGTTGTCACTTCCCTCAAAATACAGTTGTTTGAAATTACCCTTGAGTTCCAGGAAGGAAAGAAAATGTTGATCATCATTGAAAACCTGCCAGTTATTGGTATTATCAGGTACACTGGGTCGATGGATCATCTCAATGGTGAACTTGTCTTGAGAGAAATCAGGATGAGGAATCAGTAGTGACCCTGAGACAGCTAGTGAATCAGCCCTACTGTTCTTTTCCCTAGGTACTGCTTCGATAGAGAAAGCATCAAGGAATTCAATGGAATCCCAAACCTGATTCTAGTAATGTTTCAGCCTTCCATTTTTTACTTGAAAAAGGTTTCTGACCTGCTTTACAATCAACTCTGCATCACCACGAGCCAAAAGATTCTTTACACCTTGTTCTTTGGCCACTTGCAATCGAACAATGAGAGCCTCGTACTCTGCTGTGTTATTAGTATTCTCAAACTGCAACATAAATGAAAAGGGGCGTAGACTTCCTTCAGGTGACACCAGCAGGACACCGGCTCTAGAACCAGCTGAGGAACAACTTCCATCAAACTCTAAAATCCAAATACTGTTAGGATCTTTAGGAGATACTTTGGGGGGTTGGATTTCATCAGGGGACATAATCATGTAGTTACCATGCCCCATATCCTTGTAGAGTATTTGTGTTTTAAGATCATCCGTTTTCTGCACAATATACTCAGATTGCTTCTCAAGCATCAACTTCTTCATTTGTCCATTAACAGGTACGAGTGCATGTGACCAATCCATTTGAATTTCTCCACCCACATCCTTACAGAAGTTCCTACTTAGCAACATCCCGTATGAAGGAGGAATATCTGCTACTAAGATGGTAGCCAAAACTCTCTTTTCAGGAAAAGCAACAAAAGCCATTTGTGCATCCTTAATTCTTCTGACCAGGGGCACTTCTTTACTCTCCATGGAGTAACAAGATCCATAAGTGCATGTGAGAGTCAGGCCTAAAGCATGAGCTACTTTAGCAGGCATCACATTATCTGAGGCTCCAAAACCTATGACACAATTACTGAGCCTATGACCAGCTATAAGAAGTGTTACATAAAAAGGCTTGATTCTTTCATTAGGCGAGGTGACAGCGGCTACCAGACTAGGCTGTGGTGCAGAAGGATGAGTGGGAAAAAGGCCTTTAGAGGTGGTCTTAGAGTGGGAATTGACAAAGTGGATCATTTTAGCAAAATCTTTGGGATGGGTTTGATAATACTCAGCTTCTGAGATTTGGACCTTGGTCTTTTTCAGGGGATCAACAATATCAAAGGATCCAGAAGTGGATGGGCCATCATCATTCGGTACTCTAGGCTTATCAAATTTAGGAGAGAAAGAAGAAGCAATTTTAGTAGTAGGATGAATAGGACTCACCTTTGGCATAGATGAGGTAGGGATAGGAGATCCTCTTTTTGCAATCACGGGAATAGTTGTCGACTGCTCCTTAGATTTCTTGATGGGCTGTGTCACTTTCTCCCTCTGATTTGTCTGCTCTCAAGTCATGACAACGAATGATTTTCTATTCATGTTTGCTACTACTTCATCATAGTCATCTCCATCATCGACGCCCTCCATGGTGAAGAAATTTACTCGAGATCCCTCAAGTTTGTCTACTTCGTCATCAACTTCTTCCGCAAACTCCTCGCAAGCTTCATTATCTCCATCATCATCTGGTTCTTCCACTTCACAGGTCGCATTGATAGGGACTTTAACAGGAGGTCCTTCAAGTGCTAATCTTGTTTGAGAAGCAGGAAAATGATTTCTGGGCTGAAAATTCCTCCTTGGAACGTCTGCATAAGGAGCGTGCTGAGCTAATTGTTTCTTTATAGCAATGAGGTCATTCGCAAGTTTCTGAACTAATGGATCAGTGTTAGGTCTAGGGGTGGAAGAGGAAGAAGCAACAGACTTAGATTTGGAAGGGTCTCTTCTCAACTTCCCTGACATGATCAAGTCATCCTCGATACTAACAGCGAGGATTTGATCCTCAACCAATGTTGTGAGATTAGCCCTTCTTAGTGCATAACTAACTTTGGGCGATTGAGCATTTAGGAAGAAACATTTTTGAATTTGATCAACAGGTCGGGTAAGCTGCGGAATTTTATTGATCAATTTGTTGAATTGGGCCACAAATTCTCTCATGGGCTCTTGCGAATCTTTCTTTATCTGAGAGATTTGGGCTAGCAAGGCAAGTACATCTTCTGCTAGCTTGAAATGGTTTTCAAACTGAGTTCTCATTGTGTCCTAGTCGGTGATAGCGCCAGTTAGAAGGTGGTAGAACCAATCAGCAGCATTATCTTGTAACGTCTCAGCAAACATCCTTACGGAGACGTCTTCATGTTCGACTCCCAGAACTCCACATGCAACAATGAAGGCTGCGATGTGTTCATCAGGATGCACTTTGCCATCGCCTTTGAATTTAGGGAAGTTCTTCCGGTTACCTCTGGGTAACTCATGCAAAGGCTGAGTAAGGGCCAGGGGCCCGACACGATGACCCCATGGTAATGGCACCGCCATTCTTGGAAAAATGGCTTGGAGAGGGACTGCAACACCAGCAAGAATCAAAGCTTGAAGATTAGGGCTAGCTGGCTCTGAAGAAAAACCACCCGTGGGAATTCTGTCTTGAACAGGTGGAGTGCTTGTCGAACGAGTCCTTCTATTTGTTGAAGGGAAAGGAAAACCTTGCTGCTCCAAAAGCTGAAACTGAGAATCTTCATCACCGAGGGCCCTCCTCCCTTGAGTAAAACACGGAGTCGCCAGATCAAAGGATGATAAAAAATTGCAGAACTGGAATGCGATTTTCCCCAGCGGAGTCGCCAAAAATTGTTGGTCGTCAAATAGGACTTTTAAGAAGAGCAACAGTCAGGGGACAAGAAGTCCCTCCTCTTTAATGGGAGAGGTTCCCTTATTCAGAAACGAACCTATTTACAAATATACAAGATATGATTTTGTGATTGAACTTGGATATTACTAAAGTGTTTTCTATAAAGATCATCAGTTACGAAAGGGCTGAGGAAAGGGAATATGAGGATGAGAAGAAAAGCAACATGCAGAATTATAGATAACAGAATAATTCTTTATGTATACGAAGTTACAGTGAATTGAAACAAGATCATTTGCATCGTATGAATAAGATGAAACTTAAAGACACAAAGTTCTGTAAATAACATCCTTCAGATTCATTAATCAAGGACACAAAGTTCCTTCTTGGTTATACAAGATCGCTGTGCTTGCAAAATTTGGAAAAGTATGCAATCAGAGAGACTAACAAACTAGAGATAAAATGATCTTCACAACATTTAAAAGAAATCTTAGGGATAACAGAGATCGGATAGACAAAGAATAGAAAGCCCTTTTGTATTGATTTCTTTTTCGATTTATTTACACTTTCATAAAATATGCCAAGTTCTTCCTCGTTAGAATGGCGTAAAGAAGGCCATTATATAGCTTACAAATCAGTTACTCTTCGTAACCGTTTCTTTTAACTAAAGAATAGTTAAGGACCGCCAATCGCAGTACCTCAACTTATTACAAGGAAAACGGAAAAAGAAAGGGAAGAAGAGAAAAGAATGGGGAAGAAGACAGGTGGCCAGTCACTGAGAGGGACCCAATGACTTCAGAATCCACTGCCTGAATTTCTTTAACGCCTCAGCTATATCTCTGCCACGAGGGACTGACGTGTTAGTCGTAGACTGAGTCCAAAATCCCAGACACTTTTCCATCTCTTTATCAAACTCAACATGAGTATGATAATCTTTATTTGCTTCTTCAATGGCAGATTGAAGAGAGCAGATCTCTTTCATTTTTTCTTTGGAGATGGAACTTTCCTTGAATAAATTATCTTTGACAAAAGCTTTGAATTGAGCTTTGATTTCTTGCAAGGAAAGGGAAGTACCAGAAGTCTCATCCTGAAGATGACAGTGTATGTGTTTGAAAGCAGAGACAACCAGTGTCTTGAAAGCTTCTCCCTTTTGCCAACTATTCTTCAGTTCTCGCAAAGCCTCCTCCAGGACTCTGATCTTCCACTCCACGCTGTAGACCCAAGACTTCGACAGATTATCCTTTGCATCATCAAGGACTTTACTTGCCGATAAATTGTTCTCATCTGCCTGTCCCATGAGTCGAAGGTCTACTATGCAACTGCTCCAGAGTTTGAGCTCTTTATCCATGATATTGATAGTATCAGAGCTGCAACCTAAATTCGGGGAGGAATTACAAAGAAAAGGGATACACGCGCAGGGAATTAGGTTGCAAGGGTTCGAGCAAGGGTAGCATGGAAACAATGTAAGAATTGCAAAGGTGGCTTGCTCGTTATATAGCCGTTGAGGAGAGAGAAGGGTGATCAATGCGCATTAAATTCATATCTATCAGTTTGAAAAACAACATATTCAGGTAGAGCGGGAAAAACTAAGTATGAATGGCATTTGGTTCGCTTGGGACATGTGAGACGCGAATGCGCGAAACACGTGGTTCGGCCGATTCGGGAAAAACAGGGAGAAGACGCACAAATGCATTTTGGGACATATGGGACGAAAACGCGTGAAGGACACGGTTCGGGTGTTTTGGCCGAAAATGGAACAAAAAGGCCCTTTTGAACTTTGGGACATTCGGGACGAAAATTTCCGAAGTACGCGGTTCGGGCGAATCTGCCGCAAATGGAACAACTTGCACAATCTGACTTGGGACATTTGAAAGAGCGAAGTACGCGGTTCGGGTGTTTCGGCTGAAAATGGAACAGCTTGCATAATTAACTTTGGGACATTTGGGACGAAAAGTTCCGACGGGCCCGAAAATGGAACAACTTCCGGGATTTCGGCCGATCGGGGAACAGTGCGCACTTTTGAACTTGGGACAGTTGGGACAAAATTGTCCGACAGGCCCGAAAAACACACAAAAAGACCCAAAATGCATACTTTTCTCAATTTCACGACTTCGGTACATTAGAGAAAACACTTAAACTCAAAATTTTGAAATTTTTACTTTCATCAGAGCAGGGAATTTTGAGTGGACAACAATAAGGAAATAGTTGTCATGGAATATGCATAATCACATGGATGAGGCCATATTTTATATGTGTGAGGATTCATGTGCTATAAGATGAATGAAGAATACTGCACATTCTAAACATGTGATAATCAATCCCACAAATTTCTCCAATGAGCAAGCAAGCAATGCATTGACTAAAATAGGTGTAGAGGTTGCGCACTGGAATGTTGATAAGGAATCAACCTTGAGAGAATTTCTCAGGGATAAAAAGGAGAAGGAAGAGGAGATATAAATCCTGAAGAAAGTAAAGGAGGAATAAATTCAATGTTTGATAACGGTAAGAGATATGGTAGAGTGCAAGGTGAAGGTTTTTCTTGAAATGGTCATGGTAATTGGAGAAGAAATATTGAAGGAATGACCAAAATATGAAGAGAAGGTAACTGGAACCTTTCCCTATGCACTAAACTACTTGTAGAAGTTAGTACATTTACTATTGGATGAGGGAACCAATGCCTAAGGTCCAAGTTCTGAGGACATAGTTGCTAAGGAGGAGAAACATGTTGTAACTAATAAGGAGAGAACACAGACAAGGATTACGCAACATACAGTTGAGTATGAAGAAATAATTGAAACTTTGAAGGATAAGTTAAAACTAGTAGAATTAGCACTGAATGTATATGCATATCTAGATCCAATCATTAAAACAAGGACATTGATATAAGAAAATGAAGTCCTTGTCGCCAGAAAGAATGATACTTTGGGACATGAGGAGATGCTAAAGTCACTAGTAGAGAAGCGCGACACACTTTAGGAAGCTAGAGACCCACATGATGACATGTTAAAGGAGTTGGGGAACTTGATAGGAAGACATATGGATTTAATGGATGTCATGCTATTAGGTTTGGTGAATTTTCTCAGAGTGATGAAGAACAAGGGAGAAGATATGAATTTAGATGAAATGGATGTTGTGTTTGGTAACATTCCTGTAAGGAAAAATAAGGGACTTAGGGATTAGGATGAGTTTTAAGAAGAAATCAAGAATGATTACCCTAAATTATTACTTCTGGATGTAGAAGAGCACGTTGGGTGATGAATTCTTTCATTCTTTCATTAATTTTGTTAAGTTATTCTTTATTCTTTAGATTCTTTGGAGAGATAAGGTATGAGTACCCATTGCTGGGGGTGAAAATGATATCAATGTGGGGTAATTTTGGCCTTGTAAAATATTTATTGAGTATCATATGTGCATATGAAAATGGTATGAAAGAAGGGGGCACGTGGACAGGCGCAGAAGGTTGATAGATTTGTGCCCAGGAAAGACAGAGTTTGCACTTATCCGTTTTTCATGTATGGGCTAAAAATAGGTTAGAGTACAAAGCACGCATTGGATAAAGACATGAAGACTTCAATAATATGTGAAGAAATTTTTGGGAACATGTGGAAGATCAAGAGTTATGCAAAGTTCAAGCTAATAATAGGATTAGATCTGGAGTAAATTATAGATAATCTATTATTAGGAGAATCTTGCATTCTTCTTTAGGTATCTTTGTAGCGGTGTATGGTTATTTTGAGCATGCAAACTATTCTGAGAGTGCATGGGTGGTGAAGGTAGAGTACCCACCCCTATATATATGTATTGATTTACACTATTTTGAGAGGAGTGTGTATGAATGTATGTAATAGATTTATGTTGCTAGTATGGTTTTGCGTACATGAATTTGTGTTTGTATTTATGATGTATTCTTCTACTTTGGTTTGTGATGATTGAATATAATGGATCATTATGGTTGGATATTGATTGTTGATTTTTTTCCTCATGGTCATTGTCTGGTGAATCTTGTATCCTTGTGTGATCTTTATGTTCCCTTATTATGTGTGTTTCCAAACTGAGATCTGGTTCTTATTATGATATGTATACTTTGATTATGGATTATGTGGAACATGCATGCTAACACCTTGGTAAGGCAGTAATAAAGAGAGACCTCGTACCTTTGTATGCATTGGGTGAGCACTCAGATCTGTCTGAGAGATGTGCCAACACATCCAGGGTTTTAGTGGGAAAATAATACTACAAATGGGCATGCCATATGCTATTTTTAGTAAGTTTACTATGGGTGTCAGATTGCGATGAAAAAGGTTTTGAAATTTTGGGTTTTATTCCAGGATTCCTTGGTCTAAATCTTGTGTGATTTCACCTTTCAGATCTTTAGGAAATTGAGATTTTTCAAAGAGGGCAGAATGTTGATGAAAAACATAGCCCTCCATATCCCTACAAAATAGGGGCTTTATGGCATGAAAAATAGCTCACACGAAACTAATTTTTTTGATGATCATTTCCTCCAAGTTTCACAAGATTCCATGCCCAATGGAACCTCAGGAAGTGAATATGATGTTCACTTCCATTTCACTATTATGTCATAAAATTTAGTAGTGGATTCTTAAAGCTGTGATAGTGATAAAAATCATAGAGATGCTCCAGAGAAGAGAACTTATCTCGAACCTTTGGTATGATTAATTTCTTTGTTCGCCGGAATTTAAAAATCATTGTTTTTGCAATCATGGATGCTTTCAGAGACACTTGATGGGGTATATGATGAATTTTCAGGTTTAATGGAGGTTTTTTAGTAGTTCTTATGGAGTCATGGAGAATAAATGAAGTGGATAAGAGTTTATCTCATGGTAAAAGCTTTCGGGCAACATTTTCAATTTATGGGCAGAAGAAGTAGGAGGAAGTAGTGTGTAAACAATTAATTTATTTTTAATTTTTCAATCAATTTGGGCATGGGTTGCATTTTTGTGTCCTAACTATCCCCACTTTCCTATGATAGTTTGGAAATTAAAATACTCCTTGTTCTCAGATCCTGACAAGTGGCGGGAAATGAGTGGGTGACGATGGAGGAGAGAGAAAGGTTTTAGCACCCGATGAGAAAGATTGGATGTTACATGATGAACCAAAGAGGGCGGTAGGGTGGGACAGTTTTTAATGTCCCAAATGTCCCAAAATTCTTGGAAATTTGGGATAGTAGGGTTAGAAAAATGCACCTAGGGCCTAAGGTAAAAAACTTAGCCAAAATTGCATGTTTGATCATTTAGCACCTACTAGGAAGGTCCAAGGTCATATTGGGGTCAAAAGGCTTCAGAAAGAGGGTAAGGCACATTTTTTTGCCCCAAATGTCCCCACTATCCCAAATTTCTTGGAAATTCAGGATAGTTAGGAAAATCCAAACACCAAAATGTGTCAGGCTTCCAACTATAAATTTGACTAACTCCCATAATCTTGAAAAAACTTTCCCAGAGTTTTAGGAGGTCTTTTTAGGTGAAATTTGTTGTCCATTGTGTATTTGTGTTGTTTTTTTATGTCAACTCTATTGATGTAAAAGGGTGTCATGGTGTGTTATGTGTATCCATGAGGTGTTAGTTAATGGTCAAACATGAAGATTGATTGCTAATGTCCATGTTTGGTGAGTTTTAGGAGGTCTTGGAGCATGGTTGAGTGAGATGAGTCATTATATGAGGTTTCCCAAGTGATTTATAAGTTGTCATGATGTCATACATGGTCCATGAGGTATGTTATAGGTGTCATTGACCTGCATGAGGTCAACATGATAAGGTCATGAGGTTACATGGTTGAGTTAGGTCATTACAGACATGTTTCTAGCCCAGAAGCATGCACAATTTTATGGAGGTGTGATATTTGGACCAAATAAATCATGGTGGATCATGGTAGTAGTATGGTGATAGTGTATATGAAGTTATTTGTGAGTTTTAGGTCAATACTTAGTGGATTAGAGGTGTTTTAGGGTCCTTGGGAAGCAAACAAATGAGAAACAAACATGTTGGCATAGGTAATTCACTGTGGCTAGAGAGTTACAAGAATATTTGAGATACATGGTGATTATGAACATGTATAAGATACTTTCATGATTTTCAGGTCATTCTGACACGGGAATTGAAAGCTATGAAAGTTTTGGCAAAATTAGGTAAGTAATAGTGTGTTTTAAAGTAAACGTTGACCTTTTGATTCTTGTTGTGAATTTAATTTTCTGCATGGGGATATGATATCTTTAAAATATATTCTTAGGTAAGTTATGAAGCTTTCAAAAAAATAATGAGATGGTTTGATTGTCACATTTTTATGAACGATAGTTAAGAAGTTAAAGTTGTTTGAAACCCTAACAAAACCCTTGCCAGGAGCAACTCGGAGAAAAGTGAGTATACCTACGTATTTTTGATTTATTTTGTAAATGTGATGATTGGATGTTGTATAGGAATATTCCACATTTCCATAAAGGTATATTAGACCATGTGGTGATATGTGGGCCCCACTTGAATTTGCTTATTTTTGAATAGTTCTAGTTTAAGGAGAATTTATTCAAAGAAGGTGATGATTAAATTGAAATTGGTTTTATAATTTATTTTTATATATGTTGATGAAGGTTTTAGGTCATGGTTGTGGTTAAAAAAGTGCAAAGTATACCCTATTTATGAAGACTAGTTTTTAGGTCAGTTTAGAGAAGCTTGTAGTAAAATTGACATTGTAGGAGCTACATGGGGAGTTAGGAATCCATTAAAGTTTTTTTGTGAAGTTTTTAAAGATATATTTCCATTTATATATCAAAATTAATTATTGGATAAGGTATGCAAAAGTTATGAGCTGTTTTTTCAGGTTCAATTTTGTAGGATGTTGAATCTAGAAGGGTGTCATGTAACTTGATGAGGTAAGGTGATGATTTTTAGTTGTTAATTATTTTTTAAGGCTGCTGATTTCTTAGAATTTTTTAAAGTGTTTTATATGCTTTGGTTTAGTCTGGAAGTGTATTTTTGTATGATGGATTATGTTGAGCCCTTGTCTAGTTCTTGAGTCCTAGAAAGCATAAAAATCAGTTTGTAGAGATTGGATTGGTTGAAGGACTTACACTTAGAGTTGGAAGGATTTATAATATATTTTGGAAAGGTTATTCATATATATTTCTAGTGATGTATGGATTTATTCTTGGTGAGGTCATTTTATGTCTCTTTTAGGTTGATTTGTGAAGAAGGTAAGATGATTTTCAATAAATGATTGTTCTTGTTGAAACATTGAGTTACTTGAGGAATGAAATGGATTGTTTTATGCTTTATACCACATGGAAAGTGAAGAGGGATGAATTATTTTCCTAGCGAAGTAATTTAGAGGTCTTTAAATTGACATAAAGGATGTTAATCATCTGAGTTTACAAAACTAGGTTTTGGGCAGATTATTTTGGTAAAGGGTAACGTCGTTGTGGTTTGAACATATGATTCTTTCATGACGTATAACTTTCTTATAAGTGTTATAAAAGTTTCTAGGTTTACATATAGTTGTCACATGCCATAGTTGAGATCATATTGGGTGTTATTGAGTGCAAAAGGTGAAATACAGATGCTAATAGCATCTATTTTGTGAAGGATATGAGCTAGTGAGCCCATTTAATCAAATATTTGATTGGTTAAAGTAAATTTGTGACCATTTATGATTTTTTTATGCTATATTACTCATTTGTGGTGAATTTAGAATATTTAAAAAGCATGGTTTTTGTATGAGTGGATTTTTATCATCCTAGTGATGGGGGTTTGAGGCATTTTGGTGCATGATGAGTGGTTTTTGGCATGACCGACCTATATGGGTCATATGTGACCATTTTTAATGAATTTAATGGGATTTAATTTAGTTTTATTGGTTGTGAAAAAGTTTTAGGACTGAACTCTCTTTTGTTTGAAGGAAGAAAATTCTATAAATCAAGTGTTTGAGTTCATTTTCAAAGTAGTGCTTTTAGAGGAAAAGTGTGACCCACGTAGGAGTGTTTTACATGTTTGAAGACATGATTTGAGAGATGATTATATGTGTTAAAAGTTGAGGAAGTTTTGATATAATATTTTCAATATATTATAGCCAATTAAAGTCAAAGAAGAAGACAATATATTAAGTTAAAGGAATGAGGGTTTGAACAAGGGTTTGTGAGCTGAATTAGATATATCCATTAGTTGTGGTAGCAACAAAATCTAGAGATCATCATCATTAGGTGGATAAGTTGGTGATTAGTCATCATAGGGGGTTGTAGCCTCCTGGTGGAGTAGGTGCTTCACTAAATTAGGCATTGGTGATCCCTGTAGGGTTAGTTCTCCTTGTGAAGTTGGTGTTTCACTAAATTTCTTTGTTGTGTGTAATATCAACAAAGTTTCAATGGGTTTTCTTCCCCATGATGGTTTCCAACATATATATTGTGTTCATGTGTATTATTCTTTGTTTCATGTTTACATGAATGTTTAGCACACACCTAATGTGTGCATATAGTTATGGATGCTAAATGAATGAATGAAATGATGAATGTAAGAGTTGGAAAATGAATTAAATTTTTTGTAGAACTGATTCACACCCCCCATCATTCCATTGTGCTTAAATTTTTTTATATAGTTTTTACTCCAAATACCATTTTAAGAACAATGGGAGTGTTTTAAATACTTGATTCTAAATCCTCTAAGAAAATCCACTTGTTTATTCAGGACCATAAGGTGAGTCTGCACAAACTTCTGTACCTTGCAAAGATCCTATTCCTTGAGAAGCATATTATTTTTTCCATCATGTAGGTAATTAAAATATATTGAAAATGGTATCTTTTTTTCCTCTTTAATCATTCTGAAGCTCCTAGAATCTTCATTTGAAGGTCAAGTTCTTTTTTGCACTGCAAGCTCCTCAAGCCTCTAAAGACAACTTTCACTGTCTTGACTCTTAAACCTCTAAAACTTTCCCAAAATTTCATAATACTACTCCATTGAATTTTATAGTATTAAAATACATCTGAAATTTATTTTAGGCTCCTTGATCAACTCCATAGGGTGCACACCTATCCCAAAAGGGCTAGGTAATAACCGTTTAGACCTAGTATATATTTCAACTCTTGATGGTGTTTCACTGAATCGACTAGATGACCTCATGACCATATATCACATACTTAGGAAGGTTTTTTATACCATCACAAGGTTTTTAAATGATGGGAATGGTATGACACATAAGTTAGGTCGATATAGAGGATGACTCAGGAGGGGTTTTGGACAAAGTTTTTGACACTTAGGTCCGTTGTCATGCTTGAAAGTTTGAAATTTTTATGTTGCACATTTTTAATGAAAACAATAACCATTTTACCTTGTGATACCTCAATATCTATACCTTTTTAAATAAATTTTTCATAGTTGCACTCATTCTTTGTCAATGGAAACATTGTGTTCTTTGTTGCACCTTCACTCATCTCTTTTAGATCCATCATGCATAACAACTCTTGCAAAAGATCATCTACTTCCCTTACTTAAAATTGATCATCACATCCTTGTTTCTAATTATAATCACTTAGTGAAATTAAATCAATCAAATCTTGCTGACTTACTTCTTACTTCTCACATCAACTAGGTGATTAATTTTATATAATTTCAAGGAATTCACTCAAAGAAACATCAAATAAGCAAGTTTTGATTCAATTTTTTTTACCTTACCATCATCCCATGCATGCATCTCCTCTGTAGCATCTTGTACCTACTATTCCATGTAATTTTCAACCATGATAATATCTCTTGGACTTATTTCCTTCTATTCAACATGTGGATTGAACAAGTCTTCAAGATATTTCATCTCTTCCTCTACCTTAAAATCATCCAATTCTTTGTTAACTTCATCGTACATAAGTTTCTAATCCTTGATTTCTATTTCACCTTGTAAATTTTCAAATAAAAAATACTTGTTTTTGAAAATTTTCTTGTTCACATACCTCATTAATAAGTTGATATACTATTGTATCTACTTTGTTTCATTTTATTCATCCAACTCATAACTTTTAGTAAGCATATCACCTTCTTTAGGGTAGAAATAGACTACCTATTCATCACTAAAATATTATTCATTTCCTTCTTCACTTTCCCATTCATCCTCTACTTTAAGGTGGCTTCTTCATATACATTTTCCTCTTCAATAGTTACCTCTAAGTACTCTTCAAGAAGATTGATTATCTTCACAAATTTCTTCCTCATCTTTGCAAGCTCTTCTCTAGGGATAACTTATAGTACCATATTTGCTTTCCTTTCCTCATTCCTTATCCTATAATCCAAATATTTCAACAAATTAATCATCTATTCCATTTGGTCCTATTTCATACCAATGGCCATATACTCTCTCTATCTTTCCTCTTATCTAATTTCTTTCACCAAACAAGTCTCTTTCACATTGTTTGAATCTAAGTCTCTCTTACCCTGGAATATTTCTTTATGAGCTATCAATCATATCAAATTTTTCTTCCCTATGCTTCTTGGACTCACCAAGAGTCTCTTTCATATTATCTTATTGTTTTCATAAGTGAGCTTGCTTCACCTTATCCTCCTCTTTCACTCTCTTTGCTTTCACAATCACACACTAAACAACCACCTTCATAAATACTTGTTAGAATATTTTTTTTATCTTTATGATCTAAATAATATCTAATAACAAATGATGCAGATCTATACATGGATTCAATTAAATTAACAAGTTATTAAAGACCAAACACTAAACTACACTGAATGATTTGCAAAGAGGATCTTCTCTACTAGCCTTATAATGGCTCAAACATGTAAGAATTGAACTTTTAAGCATAAAATTACCTCCATCATCAATTTAACCTTCTCATTCTCCCTATTCAATACAAATTCAACCTTCACTTAGATCAAAAACACTAGAAATTCATATTCTCTTACCTTCTATTAGAATGCTCTTCCTTAACTCTTCAAGAATAGGCTCAAATAGGAAACATTTGAATATTTTGGACTTATTTGTCCCTAGAAACCAATAGAACCATATTCAATATGAAATCAATCCTCTTAAATGATAAAACTTGAAGGAAATCTCAAATTTATTTTCCTCTTCTAAAACTACTTACTTTATGCTCAAGAACCATAGTCACTGGTGATTTCATGGTTAGAACAATTTGTAAAGGCTCTCAATAAGGTGAAATCTATTCCAAGTACCCATTACACCTCCTGAGGTGTAAGGTAAATCTTAGGTTTCAAATCCTACAATAAGATACTTTTCCACAATAGGATCTCCTCTAGTTACACTAATCCCTACTAGCCCTGCCACTAGATTTTTATAAGCCTAATTTTTGTTACAAAAGTTCCACAACAAACTAAGGGCATATTAGGATACCCTTTTTCTTGTTTAACCTTTCAAAAAAGTCTCAATGGTCATATTCAATTAGAAACTTATTTTCTTTCAATGTAGACCCCTCTGATTAGGTATAGGTGATTGTAACAGTCTTCCCTTTCTGAATTTGTTAAAGATTCCAATATTTTGGATTCTTATCAACAGTCAAGTATTTCAAATATGAATGTATACTCCCTCAAGATGGTATCTATAAATTTTTAAGTCACCATTCAAATTACAAAGGCTCAAATCTTGATTCTTGTATCAGACCCTACCTAAACCCTTACACTATCCCAAGAGGTTTAAAAGTTTATAAAATGTATTGCAATTGTTTTCAGACCCTAAATTTTAGTTTCTAATCCTGTATTTTCTTCTTCTATCTTCTTGTTGTGACACTCAATCAAATACCTTGATAAATCTTTTAATTTATTCAATAACCTTACCAGTTACATAGTTGGATAAGGTTATTTTTCCTATCAAATAGAATCAATGTTGAAATAGAGTAATGAGGATGCTTATTATCCTTTTAATGGTATATTGATACCTTCTATACTCATGATGCCACAAGAAGAAATATACAACAAATCTCTTCAAGATTCCATACATCAAAAACCGTCACAGAAACACAGTCGCACAATTTTAACAGTCCTTCCAACCAAAGTTCCAACCATGCAGAGAGACAAAAAAGTATTTACCATATCAAAACATGAATTAAACTCCTTGAGATAAGTTTCTAGAAAACTACTCAAATTCTCATAAGTATAATGGTTTATTAAAAACAAAGATGTAAAAACTTGTATTCTCAATGAAGGATTCCATAAAATAGAGTATCTTCTTTAACTGTATCTTATCCTTACAAAATTACTTCTTATATTTTACCACCCTTTCTTAGAACCCCTCAAGGAATTCCCCAAAAAATTGAATCTCATTCAAGTTTTATCCCATTCTTCTTTCATTTCATAACCCAAAATCACATGACTCGTGATGCCCATGCATAGAAAAATAGACATATTTACAACTTCTTTTTATTGATTCACTTCATCCATAGACTTATCGATAACATGCATAGACATGTAATACTCAATTCAAACCATTAAACCCTCTTTTCAATCACTTATAATCCCAATCTTCACATTTACAACCTTTAATGGTTTGAATTACAAAATGGAGAGAAATACAAATTTGAAATTTTTGCACACCTAGACTCCACCTATAACTATGAAATGTGCCTAAGACCTTCTCTAATGACCTCATGACCCAATAAGAAAGATAATTTGACATTTGATGATTCTTTCTCTGATATTATTGCATCAATAAATAGGAGTGTTGTGTAATTATTAATCATGGACTCATCATACCTCCATAAGGGAGAAAGGAGTTAGAATTTTGATGCAACCTAGAATTCACTGTGAATAACCCAAGTGCATTAGCACATCACTCAGCCAAAGTTGAGTGCTCACCCAAAGCATGAAAATGCATCAGGTCCCTCTCTAGAGTTTTTTGTATATAATGTTAGCATCATGGTGAATATAGGTATTCAGATTCATAACCAATAGTAAACAACACACAATGCATAAACCAGATTTAGATATTAGATTTTATGTAAGATGAACTAAAAAATGAAAATAACAAGATTTACCATATAAGAACCAGATTTAGTCTTGTTCAACACTATTATCCAACAAATATGAACCATTGTATTAAATACTGTAAAACATAGAAGCTTCTTACATTATATAATTATCTCCATGAATCATGCATGTGAAAAAACCAACACAACTCTACAAATTGACACACAAAACTGTGAAAATCAATACATACATACATACATACATACATACATACATACATACATACATACATATATATATATATATATATATATATATATATATATATAGGGGTGGGGACTTTCCCTTCACTGCCCATGCACTTCTCAAAAATAGGTCACATGATAATTATAACCATGTGCCTTTACAAAAGGTTACATAACATGCAAGTTATCTTAAGAATAGACTTCCTATAGTTAAATTTGAGTAGAAATCCTATTACTAGCTTAAACTATACATGACGCTCAGTTGTTACTTGTTCCTAAAATACCATTGAGTGAACTACAAGTCTTTATGTCTTTGTGTGATCAACACACTAACTCCAAAAATATCCTTTAAAATAGAAATGACTAAGTCCTCCTGGACACTTCATAAATATTTTAGCATCGCGCACTCTTCCAGTACCCTACATTAACGTGCCCAAAACTTAGGCCATTTTTGTCCATCCAACATTACCCCACACTAAAATGATTGTCACCTCAGTAATGGGTAATCACCTTGTCACTCCAAAGAATATAGGATAAATGAAGGAAAGAACAAATAATAAAAAATATGGTGAGCCGTCTTATTGTGTACCCTTTTTTTCTTCTGGAAAAATGAATTCTGGATATTCACTTTGAATCTCTCCCTGAAATTCATACCTGTCCTTAAGTGTTGCATTTTCCTTGTCAGGGATGTCCACAACGATGCCATCTAACTCATTCAAAGTCATGTTTTCGCCCTCTCTTTTAAATTTTTTTAGGATGTTTGTCATACCTAATACCATCCCTTCCATGACATCTACCCTTGCAGAAATGAGATTCTCAATGCCCTTGATCTGATCCATGTGTTCTTTCCTTGCAACATTCAACACGTTGTGTTTTTGTCTCCACCAAGGTAAATCATCCTGTGTGCCCGAGTGTTTCATCCTTTTATGCATGTAGAAATTCATTTTACTCTTCTTTTGTTCTTTCCTGAACTAAGTTATCAGGCACCATACACATGGACAATACTATATCTGCCTTCCTCATTTCATCTTTTAAGGCTTGCAAAATAGCCTCATAACTAGTTATCTTCCTTGCAATCGAAGCCTTGGCCCTTGATGCTTCTTCTGCAGCATCCTTTAGCTTAGGTATACATACTACTTTATCCTCTAAAAGTAAACGAAATATTGTATGGAGGTAATGTATCTCCAACTCGAACTCCTTTGGCACCTGTTTCTAAAAACTGGGCCTTTTCTACAAGATTTCATTGGAAATCTTCTCAGCCATCTTTTTGACATTCTGTGCCTCAACCACTGCATTATCCCACTCCTAGGTGAGTCATTTGATTTTTATGTCCTTATCTTCCTCATCTTCTAGGATTTCATGTACTGTTGTTGCCTTATCAATATTCTGACGCGCTACTTCAGTAGACACTTTGACCAATGCGTTACTCACTTGTTCATCAGAAAATTTTGTGGGTTTGATGGTCATATGGCACGTATGTGGTGCCTTCCTCATCTTATTTGAGCTAAACACCTCCCTGTAAACATCAAAATTAGGATCATCCATGTGAGTCTGCATGCTCCATGATAATTTTTAGCGAGTGCGCATATTGGCCATCTCTAGGTCTATCCAATCCCAACCATACAATTGTATATTGGGCAAGGTGCTCTAGAAGTGGGCGTTAATTATTTTTTCTTGGTCATCTAAGTATCCCAACTTTTGAGTTCCCACTGCCTCTTTATCATTATGCCAACTTGTGTGTTTACCAATGTCCTCATGAACAGACATGCCCTATTCTTGCTATACTAACATGCATGCATCCTACTGTATAGTGCCTCTAACATTCTAGTTTACTTTTCCCTCTTTATCTTCTCCTTCAGGTGTGGGGAATTCTAGAACTTTTGTATCCCAAGCAGTCTAACTTTCCCCTTCACCTGAGTGCTAATCATGGGTACTCATACTATTGTCAATGGTTTCATATATGACCAGGTCCCTAATATATTCATCCTTCTACATCACAATGCTAGGGGTTTCCTCCTTCTTCTACGTGCTTTGTTGAGGGGACTCTTCCTCCTCACTGTCCTTTACAGGAACATATTTTTGGCACTTTATCCTTTCTTCTTCCTCATTCTTCACAGGAGTTATGTGCAGTGATCTTCTTACTAGCTACAAATTCCCTATGCTGGTGTCTCTAGATGTGTGCCTTTTCTACAGAACTCTCCTTGTATGCATAATTCTAACACTGTCCTTTGGTTCCTCCTGCTCCAGTACATTCTCTAACCTAGTATGATCTAGATCTTCCTGAGTAAGGGGCATCAATGTAACTTTCCTTGAGGTTCTTAATGTGTGCCCCTTATTTGGAAGTATTGGGAGTGTCATATTCATGCCCTTCCCCACCTTTCCATCCTTGAACATTGGCCTCAGATAAATGTACACTTGCACGGGTTCAATTTTTCTTATGGCCAAAATCTCTGACATGATGTCCACATTTCCTGATTCCATGGTTTCCACATAGGCCTCTTTCCCTGGCCATAAATAAGTCTTGCATAGAATGTGGATATTTGTGTCTACTTTTTTCAGGTCAAACTAGAGCTTACGTGCATCATGTAACCTATTCACTAAATCCTTGAAATATCTGGTAGTAAAAGTAAAGGAAAACTTATACCATGGGCTCTTACTACCTAACTACATATGGAAGCGCCCTGAGATGAAGTGCTGGTAGACTGCAAACTCAGTTTCTCCATTTAGTACTTTGGGCATCTCACCTGGAATACACCATTCTCCTTCAAACGCCATGCATAGTCTCTTGAACCACCTTCCCAAGCACTCCTTATACATTTTAGAAATAGTTCCATGTAAAGTGTATTTGGTAAATTTATTTGTTTGGGATTTATTCTCCAACGAAAAACTCCCATATGCTCTCCATAGGTCTATCGAGTACTCTAATTTAACTAATTATAATCAATAATAGGATTGCACCCCAAGTAATCTTCTCAAATTTATCTTCTTAGATGCATGCCTCATTCACCAAGCTTTCTATGATGTACCTAGAAATTTTGTAATATGTCTTGTTGACCATTTTATGTGCTATATGTAGCCAACACATATTCACCTCATTCCACCATTTAGTGACATCCAAATTACTTCCTGTTAAGTGTGCTACAACCCTGGTGGCCATGTTTGAAATGTTGGTTTCTTTGAAGGCTCGATCCCCCTTCTTATACTAATGTAGGGTGGATGTGGAATCAATGCCCTCATTGTCTAATAGATCTCCAATGATCTTCGATCTCGAGTCACGTAGCCATGTCACCTTCCCAGTCAACTTGGCAGTGATCCTCATTCTCTTTCCTGTGAAGTAGAAAAAATCTTCATGGATGCATGACATGAGCCATTGATACAACTACTCAGGATTCCCAAAGTAGGGAAATTCCAAAATCTACTTGACCCCCATGCTTTCGAGTAACCTCTTTATGGAGGAATCCAAAACCCTAGTGTTTTCTGCCAACCACCAATTTGTCTTCCTGTAAGCTTATGTTGTGACGTCCTTTAGGCATTTCTCAGTGCGGTGGTTTATTTATAAAACCCTACACTATGTGATCTTTGTTTTCCATGGCCGCCACTCAATAAATTCTTCCAGATATAACATCTCAACCAACCACTCCTTTGCTAAGTTGTCAACCTCCTTCTCCACAATTGGAGACCTCCATGGTGTCATCATTCCTTTCAATCCTTTGAGTGTGAATGAAAACCCTAGCTATCATGCAAATAAAACCTAAGTCACCCTCCCATTGTGAAAATGCACGACCACTTGAATCCTTCTTCCGTACCTAGATTCTCAACAATTTTCTTCAAAACGGGATAGGTCTACTCGCTCTGTAGAGTGCTCGTCATCTCTAGCTCTTCATCACACTTCTCAATTTTATTTGAACTCATAAGGTAAAAAATGTCATTGCAAATTCCAACTTTAAACCAAGTTTCAAAAATAACCTTCATTAATTACTCCACCTACCACTATACATGGCATTAATTCCCTTTGAGTATTTTTTACATCTCTTTGTCCTGTGCCCAAATCTCTTGTGCCTCCAAATTTTGCACCTTAGTCATAACTTTCTTGCGCGTCACTACTTATTTGCCATAGGTCTTCACTACTTGCGCTTCCTCACACTGAATTATTTATCCAATGTGACCCAAACATACGTAGTCTCAAATGATGTAGCCTCCTTGAGTTATAATGAGTTCTCACCACCTTACGCATGGTCTTTAACTTTGAGAGATCCTCTTTAAGTTTTCATTAATTTTCAAAACATGTTACCTTTATGGACACTCATGAGTTTATTTCTTTTATGTACTAGACTACCCTTCTCTATCCACCCCACACTAAGGGTATGTGTAGTCCTTTATGCATAAAAACACTTGAGATTGTAATAGGCTTCCAATGCGTAAACATGCTTATTACACATAACACTGAACTAAATTGACAAAGCATAGCAACAATGAAGGAAATGAATCTAAAGGAAATACAGTGAGGGAAATCTAATCTAAATGGAAATACTACCTTATTAAAAACACCAAGAAGACTTATTTATAGTAGGGCTTTAGTCTACTCTCATTGAAGTAACTAGGAAATCATATTCCATCAAGCGCCTCTAGCTGGAAAGTGACCGATTCAAGTATATGAGTGATAATATACGGTCCCAAATAATGCACCTTAAGATTTCTTGGGTGGCGTAGACACTTCAAATATTAAATAAGTACTATATACCCAACCTCAAGCTTCTAGTCCATGATGTTCCTGTCATGTCGTGCCTTTTACCTCACTTTTTATTGCTTCTGACTCCATCATGCTATGGCACGCCTCTCATCCATCTGTATCAACTTGTCAATTCTCTCTTCTAATGCTTTATCATCAGCTAGACCTCCTGTGCATGAAATACGTAAAGAAGGTAACATGAATTCCATGGGAAGAACTGATTTTCTATCAAACACCAAGTGAAAGGGTGTTGCTTTATTCAACCATTTGTAGGTTGTTCTATATGCCCAAAGCACAAAATTCTTTTTATCATCCCAGTCTATCCTTCCAACATCAAATTTTTTTTCAAATTATGGCTCAATATCTTGTTAAAAGACTCAGAAGTCCCATTTTCCTGAGGGTGACAAGGTGTTTTCTTATGATGTACAACCATAAATTCATCTAATAATATCCTCATGGTCTCATTAAGGAAATGAGTGCCTCTATCACTTGTTAAACTTAAATGACATCCATACATGGTAAGAATATTTTTCCATAAGAACATTGATGTTGTTGTTGTTATAAAATCCTTTATAGGTGCCACTTCATCCAACCTTGTAAATAATTTGTACAATTGATGATATAACGTAATCCAGTTCTATGCGCGGCTAGGGAAATAGGACCCACAAAGTCTATTTCCCATTTCTCAAAAGGTTATGTGCTAGCAATAGGCATCAAAGGCATTTCATCTCTTTGCTTAGGTTTTCCAAGGTGATGACAGTGATCACATGCCTTACAATACTCCTTGTAATATTTGTACAAGGTATTCCACAGTAAACTAACTAGTAGATCCTTATGTGTAGTGGTGTCACTTGCATAGTGTCCACCTACAATAGCACCATAAGACTCCTCCATGATTACCATACACTCATGCTCTAGTAAAAATTGACACAAGACTTCATTTCAGCCTATTTTGTATAATTCATCACTGATCAACATGAAAGGTGCAACATAAATTGTAAGTTTTTTCTATTCCAAGGCCTTCATTCCTGCGGGTGCCATACCCATTCATAAAAACACAAAAATATCCTATAATTACGAGGGTGCGTAGTTTAACCTATATAACTATGCATCTAGCATTATATCTTCAATACTTTTTGCATCCTCTCCTGATTGAATCCTTGATAAGTGATCTAGAACAAAATTTATTTTATCTAGCTTTACCACCACTGTAAAGTCAAACTCCTGGAATAATAGAACCCATCGGCATATGCACCCTTGTAAAACTGGCTTGTTCACCAAGTATCTCAATGCCATGTGATCCGTATAGATAACAAAAGGTGTTACTAGAAAGTACTACCAGAACTTATGTAGCACATAGATCATTGAAAAGGCCTCGCACTTCGTAGTTGTATAATTCTATTCTATAGGAGTCAATTTTTTTCTAGTAAAGAAAATAGGATGATCTATAATACCTTCTCCAGGCTGAGCCAAAAAGGTTCCAATGGCCATGCCAGAGGCACCCACATGTACATGAAATGATAGATGCTATGAAGGCAAACGTAGAATAGGTGTTGTAGTAAGCCTTTCCTTCAACACTTCGAATGTGGGTTGCTGTGGTTCTCCCCAATAGAACTTTCCTTTACCCTTCAATAACTCCTCTAAGGGTGCAAAAATCTTAGCATATCCTTTGATAAGCTTCCTATAATACCTTGTGTGGCCCAAGAATATGTTCACCTCACTTTGACTAGTGGGCACCTCCAAGCCTAAGATAACTACAACTTTAGCTAGATCTACCAATAAACCCTCCTTGCAGAAGATATGCTCTAGAAGAGTTCCAAAAGGTGTAGCAAATACACACTTCCTGATATTTAAAGAGATGCTTAACTATCTACACCTCTTAAACATTAACCAAAAATTGTCGCAATGATCCTGAATAAGCCCATACATGGTCCAATCATCCAAGTAAACCTGTAAGAATTTGTGAATAAAATATTGGAATGCTTGAACAATAATGCATGAAAATACCACAGGTGCATCCTTCAATCCAAAGGGAATCACCATGTATGCAAAAATTCCCCATTTAGTGGTGAAATTTGTCTTCTCTTGATCCTCTTTAGAAATTATTACTTGATGATACCCAGAGAAGCCATCTGTAAAAGAGTAAATTTCACACCATGCAATGCCTTCCAATATTTCCTCAGTGAATGGTGTAGGGAAAGGATGAATCACACATGCAACATTCAACTCCCTGTATTCCACACAAATATTGATTATTCCATATTTATTTATGCTTATTACCATAGGGCTAACCCACTCTGATTCCTTTATGGGCTCAATAATGCCAAATTCTAACATCTTGTTAATTTCTTCTTTAAATTTTATGCCTAGGTTAGGGTTTATCTTTTAAGGTCTCTTCCTAACTGAGCATGCACCTTCCTTTAATTTAATTTTCATATTTTCCAAATATTCACATACTCCTTGCAACTCTTGGTAGCCCCTAGGAAACAAGTCCTGCAAATCACATAGTAACTCAATTATCTTATCCACTTTAGAGTCAGACCAATAATCTCCAATTATGGCCTTCTTAGGTTCAACATCCATGCCAATGTTCACTTTCTTCATCTTCATAGGTTCATGGTAGGTGTGTTCCTTCTATTCTACATTGTCTAAGACCTCGCGTGTACCCTCTAAATGATCTATGTTCCAATTTTCCACTTCTTCATCATCCACCATATAGACCATCTATCCTTTCTCCTTCTCTAGGAAAGTGCACTCAAGAAATTCTACATTTGTCCCATCTACTTCATCAAAATGCACTTCTAGGTGTAACTCACCAAATAACTCCTAAATGAGTTCTTCATCCTTTGCACTATCTCCTATAGTCAAGTGATTCATAACCTGTAATGCCTTTTTCACTAGAGTTTTAGTAGAGAAGTAGTGAAAATTCTGGATCATTCCTACAGTCAAGTCTTTCCAATTTTCAGTCTCGCTATGCAGCTCTGCATAAACATACCAAGCGAGTGCACAACCTTGCAAGGTGAAATAAAGTTTATGCACCAAAAAATAAGGTGGTAAATCTTCCTACCCCTTTGTCCAGAGTATCTCACACTACTAAATGTGGTGATGAACAAGATTATTACCATGATATTCACATATTTGAGTAGGTGCATTAATCTTGAGAAACTGGGCTGATAGAGCAATTCTCACTTCTCTCCATTCCATGAGATTATCCCTATGAACCATCCACCAACGTGTTATTATCCCACACAAGGTATAAACTAATATATTATTTTTTTCCACATGATCCTTCCACTGTACTTCTATGGATTATAGGAATACCTTATGGTTTCCCTTACCAGTGTACTGGGAGATAGGGTTGTTTCCTAACCACCTAACACAACAGAACTTGTTTATGCACACAGCTGCACTTCTTACCTCACGCCCAACCATATCGTAAGTTTTATGTGCTCAATTATCAAAGGTAATACTTGTAGTATCACTGATGGAGTTTTCATCATCCCACTACAAAATTTTTTCCTTAGATGGCTCAAGCACTTCTGGATCTCGAATAGTGTGCACATAAATTCTGTGTAGGTCTTCTTGAATTAAAGGATCAACATAAGGTGAATATTTTCCATCTGTCAAAGGGATAATAACTCATTCTTCCTTGCTCGCAAAATTGATATGTACCTTATTGAACCATAGATCAACATTATTTGCATAACATCAAGGGTGCCCAAGCAGAGTTGGGAACCTTTCTTCTTCTGTAAGCGTTAAGACCTCAAAGTCCCTAGTGAACTTGACCCCTTGTATAACAATGGGTGCATCCTTCAATTGTCTAATTAAAATGGCCTTAGTCTGATTTTCCATATATAAAACATTGGAAGATGACTACAATAGAGGTCTGCCCATCTGAACACATGCATCTAAGGTAAGAAAATTCACTTATACGCCTATGTTAATAAAAATATTTCTCAAAATCCATCCATCCATTAAAAAAATTAGAGTGATCTCCTTATCATAATCCAAAGTATGAAGAGGAAGATTAACACAGAGAATATTTCATTCATTCTCAATACCAGGGCGCAGAGTGTTTCCTTTTAACCAACTCCCTAGTAATGGAATAATGTTCTCTTGACACAACATCTCACATACTTCCTTTAGATCATTAACATCTAACTGGAAAGTCTCATTTGCCTTCTTCTATTCCAACTTCCATGACTATTCCTTTAAATAATGTATTTCTCCCTACATATTTATAAGTACCTCCATGGTTTCTTGATAAACCTCCTTCTGATATGTAGGGTATGGGTATTTTTCATGTAAAACCTCCTCTTTAGTAATGGTAGGCTTCTGTTGTAACATTTATCTAGCACACACAACCTCAATGTGTGTAGTAATCTTCATAGCTACTACCTTAGGATTCGGTGCTAACTTTGGCTTCCATTAGTTCTCCATGGCACGCTATATTCTAACTATCCCTGCACCCTTATTATCCTATTTTTGCTTTATGCTTATATGTTCATATAAGTCCGTCACTCTTCATAATTATGATTCTTTTCGCAAAAATAACAAGTAATGTTATGAGGACATTCATGCCTGTAATGGCCAGGAGATCCACATGTATAACATGTTCCATGAGGGAACTCACCTTGTCCACCACCACAGCCTTGGTTTCTAAATCCACCATGTATCCTTGACCTTTACCACAGAATCCCTCAAAGTTCCCTTCATTTTGATCATAAAACCCTTGATTGTGATTGTGATCATGTTTATCACTTTTATCCTTAGAGTTATTTGAAACTCCCATCTATCATACACTAATATCAATGGCATCATGGATCCAATCAATCAACATGTAATCTTCATTATTGTGAGTTTTGAATCAGAAAATATTATAGTAGCAAAACATGTTATTCGTTATCGAATGTTACAACAATGGCTAACGGCTTGCATCATGGTCTAAATGACATATCTCATAATACAATAGCAAGGAGTGCACTGATATGTGAGGAAAACTATCCTTAGTATGCCCCTTTACTTCACAATATATACACCAAATTCCACTACATGTCTCATGTGATGTATTGGCTAATAGTTTCTCTAACTTTTTTTCCATTTCTGTAATATGAGCTTCTAAGAATGGACTCACTCTAGTGTTTATGATCCTAACTACCTCATTGTATAAATCTAATTCAAGTGCCTCACACGGGTCTATATAAGTCTTATGTGAGAGTTCCCTCCTAAAATCTGATGTTGACTTGCGTGAATATCATATGATAAATTAGACAAGATTGTTTTGAAATGAGCATCATATTCCCAAACACTCTCAGTAGTGTCCTTCTTGATGTTGTTGAGTGTGCTTATAATTTTATACTTGAACTTAGGGATATAAAATTCTTTAATGAAAGCATATTGTAATGTCGTATAATCCACACAAGTATGATTGGGGTCAAACTTCATGTACCATCTGTGCACGCATCCCTGTAATGTAGTTTCAAACTAAATGGCCTTAAGCTCAGAAGTTGTAATTCCTTTCATGTGCCATAGTATCTCACACATATGCACATGCTAAACAACATATTCTATTCCCCTATACTCTGGGAGATGAAGTGACATATCCATGTAAATATTCTGGAGTTGGTGAGGACCATGCCCACCAAATCCAAAACCTCTTGTGTTACCTTTACCTCCAAATCCACTAGATCCTTTAGATCCTGAGCCACATGTTCCTCATGATCCTCCACCTATAATAAGAATTGAACATGAGTATGCATTTCCTTGTGTCCTAACAATGGTGCTAAATAGAACTCCTATAGTATGCAAAGTTGTGTTACTCTGCAATGTGAGTTTGAATTTATACATGCCTATGTTCTTTGCCGATGATGTGCCTAAAAAGGTTCCTCCAACCGGTCTTCCAAATAATAGGGAATACATATTCCCAGCCATAAATGTACTTTCTATTTGATTTACACCTGATCATGCTGATAATTCAACATTACCTCTTGCTACTCTACTACCCAAACTACATTTTTGACTATTGGCTATACTAGAAATTGGAAAACCAAGCGCAAGGGCTAGGTTACTTAGTAGATTTAAATGCACACCCATGGCCCATGTTGTATCTATTGGTATGCTCTCATAAGAGGATGATGAGGGTTCCCTTTCATGCTTGAATAAATGGGGGAGTTCCAAATGCTCTGGCTCCACATCCTCTGCATGAGCTCCAAATCCTTCACAAGAAATATCTCTCCAGAATGCCATCCGTTTTGTAACTTTATGCTACTTCTACAAATCCCTCTCATGCACCTCATTAAAATTAAGCTTCCTTTCTTCTCTTTTCCTCTCTACCACTAGGTCCATCATCCTTCACCACACCTGTTCCTACCCCCGCGTGTGGTGGGGTTTAGTTAGCCATTGAATTCTCTTCCAAATTCAGGGTTACCATCAAGATCTTGATCACTAGTGGAATTCCATGCAGATATGATCCCATGAGATAGCGTAAAAATTTGAAACTCAACTACCTCCACACAAGAGTAAGTGTAAATTGAGTACTCCAAAATACAGCTATTCAAAACACCACGAAACCAAGTATCCATAGCACACGTCCAAATTAGATCAACATCATAGAGAGCCTGAAATTATTCTTGTATCCAAAAAATTGTGCAAAACCTCCAATTCCTTTTAGATGCATAAGCAACCAGCCACTCATATAGTTTTATGGGGAAGATAAAAAAGAAGCTTTCATATAAGTAGTCATACAAATTATGCTCTACCCATGCATGTGCATCAAACTCAGATCCAATGCTGAATCTTTGAGTGTACTCTTCTTCCATACCTACTATCCACTCCTCAACACTTGCCAAGTTCAACTAATACATCTACATCATGCAACATCCTAAAAACAACTGAAAAAGAGGTCCTGACAACAGAACCAATGATACAGGCTTGAATTCAATGTGACTAACCTAGGTGCATTGGCACATCACTCAGCCTAAGATGAGTGTTCACTTAAAACACACAAATGCACCACATTCCTCTTTAGAGTTGTTTTTATAGAATGTTAGAATGATGGTGCATATAGGTATTCAGATTCATAACCAATAGAAAATAACACACAATGTATAAACAATATCTAGATCTTAGAGTATATGTAAGATGAACTAAACAATGACTATAAAAATATTTACCATACAAGAACTAGATTCATTCTTGTTTAACACCATTATCTAGCTAATATGAACTATTGTTTTAAATATTGTAAAACACATAATCTTCTTACATTACATAAGTATCTCCATGAGTCATGCACGTGAAAAAACCAACAACATAACTCTACAAATTGACACATAGAAAACCATGCAAATCAATACATATATATAGGGGTGGGGACTTTCCCTTCACCATCCATGCACTTCTTGAATATGTCACATGATAATAATAGCCATGTGCCTTTACAAAAGGTTACACAATATGCAAGTGCTCTTAAGAATAGAATTCCTATAATTAAATCTATGTTCCTATTATTATCTTAAAATATTTATGGCACTCAGCTATTTCTTATTCCCAAAATACCATTGTGTGGACTGCAAGTCTTCATTTCTTTGTGTGCTTAGCATGCTAACTCCAAAAATAACCTTTAAAATAGAAACGACTAAGTCCTGATCCTAAGCACTTCATATATATTGTAGTGTTACATACTCTTCTAGTGCCCTGCATTCACGCGCCAAACACTTAGGCCATTTTTTCCATCCAAAAAATTCATAAATAGAATGTAACTCCTATATGACATATGATACACACTGACGCATTATGACACATATGACAAAATCTGTCATGCATTAGATAAATCCTAATGAAAACTTAAATACATATGACTAACCTAATGTGAGAAGACTCACCATGTGTAAGGGAACAAGAACCTAATAAAAGGTAAATGAACCCCATTACACCAGGAGAACACATGTTTGTAAAGATTAAAGAGATATGTTATCTATCAAACCAAAGTGACAAAAATATGTATAATGTAAAGTGCAAACAACTCAAGCTAAGTGTACAAGTAATAATTTTGTATTATTGTAAATATATGAATGCATTTTTATTTTGATGCTTTGGTGTTTTTAAATTTTTAGATATGTACAAGGAGAGGGGTATAATTGAGCTACCCTATGAGAACCTCCTGAAGAGATGGATAAATTGTTGGAGAATATGAAGGCTCAGGCCTCAATTGCACCAAAGAATTTGATTCAAATGTCAGTGGTATGAAAGTAGTAATGTATAACCAATAAGGCCTAGGAGACAAATTGCATGCAATAAATTCATGAGAAGTGTGTGAAACAAAATAATTTTGTGGACTAGAAGAGTGAGTACTCTTAGATATACCATGGGAACTAGAATACTTGTGAGAAATTGTAGAGAGAGCATATGCACTAGAGGACCAACTTGGGATCCTATGAGAGTAAGAGTCATGAGAAATAATGTGTTAAACCACATGCCTATCACAAGACTTGGGAGGGATAGATTTGTGAGAGGAATTGTATGTAACCAAAGACCTATTAGGAGGCCTAGGAGGGATAGATCTGCTAGAGATACTATGTAGAACCAAGGGCCTAGAAAAGAACTTAGGAGGGCTAGAGATCTAGGAATAATGTTTAAAACCAAATACCTATCTGTAGATGTACTAGGGGTAGGAATAGAAACTATAGAATAATGAATAGGAAAACTAGGAGAAGGAGCCTCAAAAGAAACACCCTAAATTGTGACAATATACTAATTATGAATAAACTTGACACATTGGTGAATGACTGATGGAATAGCCCTCAGAGCATGTACCTAAGGTATACCTAAACATAATGCAATAGGGATAAGGGAAGAAAAAATAAAGAATGAAAATGGTGTAGTAATAAAACCAATAATAATAGGGATATTAATGTGCCAATACCAAGGATTAGTATCAAATGTGATATTCTTTGTAGAAATGCCAAATGATTGAAGTAGTGCATGAGATAAAACATTATCCTTATTATGTGGATCAACCAAAACACCATGCATAAATGATTAATTAATAGAGAAAGGAATGGATAGAGTATTTAAAATAATCCTATCAAATATATTAGAGTCATAGAAAGTGATAATCATTGTAAAATATGATGTGTCAATGATTATCCCAATCATTACATCTAAAGGATGATCATAGGAAGATGATGGTGGAACTACATAATAAGTATCATGCACTTCAAAATATTTTTCATTGTTATGCTTAAAAATTGGATCTTTGAAGATTTTTAATTTGGCATTATCATTGGTTGGCTTAGAAGATTCATTGGGCTCATCATACTCAATGGAATTTGAATCAATAAGATCTTGAATGAGTAAAATATCTTGATACACATATTAGTGAGGTGACCAATACATTAGTGATAACCATAATAAGCATTGGTATTAAAACTCTTACTTTGAGGATTTCTCGTATAAAACTCAAATGGTGGAGGGGAAAGACAAGATTATCCTCAAGCAATTGTTCTAATACAATGTGTGGGGCATAAGGTACGTGAGTAGACTATTATTATGCAAGTTGTAATTGTAGCTTAGTAGGTTGAGCAATGACACCAACAGTGTCCTTAGAAGTAGTCTTAGTATCATTGGTCTTTCCTTTGAATTTGGATTTACTTTGAAACTTAACATTAGATGTATTATGAGTGCTAGAAATGTACTTATGTTTATTCATATGTAACAACCTAGATTCACACTTTTTAAATGTATGACATCGATTGTAAAAATTTTGAAACTTGTCAAATATGACCGAATCTTGCAGAGGAGAAATAAAATTTATGTGAAGAGATCTTGTAACTCACTATTAGATGAGATATTGATCATATTGGTAAACATGGTATTTTATCGTAATCCATAATTGTTGATAGGTTCATTATATCGTTTCTTGTGTGTAAGAAAATTTGTCCCTAATGTTGATAGAGAATTGTGCCAAAAATTTATTTCCGAAGTAGTAAAAAATTGCACAAAGTGTGTGGGGCGATCACAGAACCATAGCAATGCAAAGTCATGTTATCCAAAATTCCCCCGTCAAGGTAATTTTGATAACTTGTATATTCATTCAAAATTTAACAAGGATAAAATTGAGTAAAAATGGAAAATTGAAGTATTCTAATGTTTCCCTTTTCCTTTAAATAATTCCTTAGTTCCATACTTGACCAAAAAACTTAAATTTTTTGAGAAAATGGACCAAGGATTCATTTACAATGTATTGCGGAAATTCTGGGTATGGGTAGAATAATTCTCTATTTCCCTTTGTTCTCTGATTTCTGGTTTATCCACAAAACTAAGAAATTTGGGTAAGGATAGATGAGTGTAGAAATGTGGTTGAGAGAAGGAACTCAGGAACAAGTTCCCCATATGGGCTTGTGACCCACATTGAAAGAATTTACGAACGAGATAGTGTTTTGTGAAGTTTTGGGAGTTTTGTGAAATGAAAGAACTAGTTCCACTGGGGAACTAGTTCCCCACATGAGCACCCAGACTGATCAACAAGGAGCAAGGAGTTTCAGGGGGGATGTTCTAAAATGAAATGGAACTATGTCAAAATTAATCTAGAGCAGTGGTGAATTATAGACCTTCCTTTGAGTTGTGAAATGTGTTCTTGTGCCTTCTTCCTCATATCCAATGGACTATGCATACTTTCAAAGAAATAAAATATGTATTTTTTGGTTTTTATCTCAACGCTAACTCATATTTTTTGTATTTCCTTGACTCTCCATTTTTTGCTATGGTATTTTGTGCATGTATTTCTAACTTGTAGACTCATTTGATTGTGTTTCATGGAGAATATAAGCTAAATGTTGCTTTAGGTCTATGTCACCTCTATTTGACCTCTCTTTTCTCCATTTTCCTTCTCCCTTTTCCATCAGTAGAGTATTTCCACCCCTTTTCTTGGTGTTATTACCTCTCTATAGCTTAAGATTTCCATTTTTATGCATCTTTATATTCCTTTGGTCCCTTAGATTGTTAGAGTAGGATTAGATAGTTGCATTTCATTCCTTAGGAGTAGTTTAACATTAGGATTAGGTAGAAAAACCAACCTTCTGTAGAGGTTTGTTTCAAGTAGAAAGTCCCATAACTTGAGAGACAATCCCATGTTACCTAAAAACATTGATTGCTCTTCCACACATACGTGAAAAATTAGAGGGTGCTTTTTTTTGTGATAATAGTTCTGGCACACCCAATGGGACCAAAAATGAAATTTTATTGTAATTTCATTGATCTTTGGTGTGTATCTTGGTGAAATTACAGCCTTTTAAGGCTCTGTAGAAACACATTTGATGACTCCAAGCTTCATATCAACTGGTTTCAGCAGTGTTGGTGTCTAATTTTCATGAGAAGAATTAAAACTAGGTAAAAAAATAGAAGAAGGATCATTTGATTACTTTTAGATGTCACCAAGGAGAAGGAGAAGAGGCATCTCAGTCCATAGATCACCATCTCCACCAAATAGGGTTATTTCTACTCCACCTCCTAGTAGGCCCTTCTTAAAGTATTCTAGAGTTTTGAGACCTATTGTAATCATGGCAACATAAATAAATATTCCCTCTTCTAGTTTCAATAATGGTATTCCTCTAGCTCTTAATACACAACATGATATATCAGTATCTACACTTAAGAGTATTCCTTTCTTTACTGGTGAAAATCATACTACCCCAAATGATCACATTCAAGATGTTGTTAATGTTTGTTCAGTTAATGTTATCATTAAAGAAGATGTTGCAGTTAGAATTATGGTCTCACCTTTCAAGAGAAATGCTTTGTAATGGTATAGGATTTTAATACCATCTTCTATTACCAACTGGGATCAACTTGGGATAACCTTATGTAATCATTTTGAGGACAAATTAGATCACCTATCCTTGGTAGAGTAGCTGATAACCATAAAGAGATCCCCTAATGAGAAGATGATAAATTTTAACATCAGATTTCAAATGATTTGGGACTAAATTCCTCAATTTGTAAGGCATACACCCCAATATTCATTTCTTTATTACCTAAAGGATTTGAATAGTGATATTTCAGTCATGATTTATTCCATGGGGGTGGAACATTACCAGGTGTTTATGATATTGCCATTAGGGCTAATAATGGTCTTATTTAGGATGAGAAACTTTCTCCTAGACTACCAATTCCTATTTTCCTAGAGATTAAGAACCCCAATACAAACCAAACCCCTAAGTTAGCCCCTCACCCAACCCCAAGAAATCAAATCTCTAGCGAAGCATCCAATTCCTCAAGTACTTCAACTGAGTTACAAGAAGTGATGAAACAATTGTAAAATTTTGGGAATGAGTTGGTATCCATTAAGAGACAACAAGAACAAAGTTTCAGACCTTGTCAACCTCTATACCAACCAAATATGGCCCCTTATTATCCAAACAAGACTCCATCCCAAGCTATAAATAAAAAAATCAATTTCCTTATGCTAGGCCATTTCAACCATACAATCCCAATGCAATTAGCTCATTTCAAGCTTTGGTTCCCATTCAAAACAATTTAGTGCAAGATTATGAATGGTGTTTCCCTTATCATCTTCCACATAACCAAACAATGTGTCCTAATGGAATTCTAAACCAAGATTTGATGGTGAAAAGTAATTTTTCTCTCAAGAAATGCCTATAGAGGAAAACAAAAATCATATAGCCACACAGGAAACACTTCCAAGTGACACTTCACTTGTGAATTGGAAAACATAATATTTTTTTGGAGTAAATCAAACTCTTCTTCAAGGTGTGGATATAAACATTAGATCTAGGAAAAGAGCTATAGAAGAGGGATAATCAAAAAATGTAGGACCTTATCAACCTTCTTTGACACTCCAACGAGGTAGCAGTTCAAACATAGTTCTGAATATGCAAAATCATCCTAAAGTACCTTCTAGATTAGTTCAAGTGTAAGAAAATATTGTTACAAGAAAGGTGCAACAAAAGGATAATCCAAATCCCTTCAAAATCATTGAGAAAATGAAGAAAAACAACATGAACATATCCATGTGGGAGTCATTGGAAATTCTAAGAGAAAGAGATCTTTTACAAGCAGTTATGGCCAACTTGTCTATCTCAAGTGAGTCATCCAAGAAATAGGAAAAGGTTCTTACTAAGGAAATACAAAAAAATGAGGATGAACCAAGTAGAAACATGAAACCTTCACCATTCTATGCATCTTTGATCATAGGAAATAACTTTGTGCACAATTGGATGATCAAATCCGGAGCAAGCAGTTTAGTCATGCCAAAAAAAATTCATACCAACTAGGCCTCAAGTATGAACCTCTTTCAAAAGGTGTGGTGCAGTTTGAGGAGACAAAAATAATAACTATTGCAGTTACTAAAGGTTTGAGCCTCACATTGTATGCGTGCCCTAATGTCTCAGTTCCTCAATATTTCTTCATAATTGATCTACCTCTACTTTTTTCTCTACGCCTATCTATGGATTTCACTACCAAGATTAGATGATACTTTTCTGTAAATTGATCTCACATGCTTTTCAGGACAAAATATGGCATTAAGTATAATATCAAGTTTGAATCAATTAATACATACCATATAGAGCCCTATGTTTTTATCCCCATTAATGCAAATTGTATAACTTTTTATCAAGAGAATTTCCCAAGTACTCAAGAATGAGATACTCAAATTGGAGGCATTCATGATTTGAGACTTGATGAATAGGTAAATGCATGCTATGGTTTTGATCCATATAATCAGATTGAAGAGGTTGGCCTAGGTATTTACTACTTACATGAAGAAAATGCACCCCTTCCTAATGTCACCAAGCCAAATGATGAATAAGATAATGGTATTTTTCAGATATTCTTTGATGGATCAAGAAGCAGGAAAGGTGTCAGAGGAGGTGTAGTACTCGTGAATCCTAGAAGTATAAAGTATTACTCATCTTCCAAGTTTCAGTTTAGTTGCTCCAACAACACATTGTAGTATGAGTCCCTCATCCATGGATTACAATGGGCTAGAAAGAGGAATATTAAGACTTTTTAGACTTTTGGGGATAGTGAAATGATATTAAACTAGACCAGGGGATCAAATGCAACCAAGAATTACTTGCTCAAGGCCTAAAAATATAGGGTTTGGGATATTTTGGAGGATTTTGAAGCTTTCAACATCCAGACCATTCCTAGAAAAGAGAATATCCATAATTGGAGCAAGGCTTGTTGAAAACATCAAGAGAGGAAAAGTGTAACCACATATCAAGGTGATAGTGAGACCTACTATACTAGACAATGTCACAAATTGGAAAGTGTTTGAAAATAATCAACAAATTGTCAATTTCATTTAAATAGAAGTTGAGTTTTCTTCAAGGAATTAGGAAAAGTTGGAAAAGTAATATGGAGATCAAGTTATCTAACTCAAATCAAATAAAATACCTAAGGGCCTAGTGACCTTGGAATCTATTTTCAAACCTAATGACCAGTTTAGAAAATAAAAAGAAAATATAACGGTCAAAGGTGAAGATTCAAAGCCCATCTTAGTTGGTGAAGGAAAAGTTATTAAAATTGGCTAGCTAAGCACTTCACAAGAAAAACATGGTCTTGTAGAACTTGGCTGAGAATTTGCTGATGTTTTTTCATGGATCTATGAAGACCTTAGAGGTTTTTATCCTATTTTAGCTAAACATACCATTGAGTTAGATCCAACTGCTAAGTCTATCAGATAGAAACAGGGGATTGTTAATCCACATATTGAGCCCTTGATGAAGAAAGAATTGAATAAATTGATTGAAGAAAGCCTCATTTTTCTAATTAAGCACTCATCATGGGTGGCCAACCTTGTCTTGTTGTGTAAAAGGAATGAATACATTAGGTTGTGTGTTGATTTCAAAGACGTAAACAAGGAATCCTTGAAGGATCACTACCCAATGCCTTCAATGGAACACATTTTACAAATGGTAGCAGTTTCTAAAATATTTTCCCTCCTAGATGGATACTAAGGGTATAATGAAATCATGGTAAAGGAGGAAGACCAATTCAAGACAATATTTACTACAAAATGGGGAACCTATGCCTATAGGAATATACCATTTGGTCTATCTAATGCAGGAAATTTTTTTAAAAGGGCCATGGACATGAAATTCTAAGGGCTAATCAAATTATTTTTTCTTGTGTACCTTGATGATATCACAATGTTCTCTAAGGATGTAAATGATCATCTTCTTCATCTTAGGAAATTCTTTGAAAGGTGTAGGTAGTTTAGAGTTTCCCTCAATCCCAAGAAATGCATCTTCTTAGCTCATGAAGGTAAACTCCTAGGCCATATTGTTTCTAAAGAAGGATTAAGAATTGATCTAGAGAGAGTTAGTTCCATACTTGTATTGGAAATACCAAGTCATAAGAAAGCACTCCAAAGTTTTGTGGGAAGAATTGACTTTTTCAGAAGGTTTGTCATAAATTTTACCAATCTTGTCAAGCCTTTGACACTAATGCGAAGAGTATGGATTTCAAATGGATAGCCTAGGGAAAGGAAAAATTTAAATCCACAAAGAAGGAAATTGCAAAGGCCCCAAACCTCATGAACCCACATTTCAAAAAGGAATTCACCTTATACACTTTTGGTGGCATAGAGATAATATCAGCCATACTAGTGAAACTGAATAAAGAAGGATTAGAGAAACCCATTGCATTTTTTAGCTAGAATCCTGAAGATTATGAGGTGATATATTTATTTATTGAGAAATATGTGTTATCTGTCATAAGAGGTTTAAATAATTCATACATTTGGTTTCCAACAACAAGATTAATCTACTAGTTTCACATGCCGGTGTAAAATCCTTTCTCTTGAACAAGGATCTGAAAAAAAGAGCTATTTGGATAACCAGAGTGATGGATTATGACATTGAAATCAAGGTGACCAAGATAGTTAAAGACAAGGGACTATGTGAGCAACTGGTTTCAGACCAATATATTGATGAAGAATCCATCCTTGTGCTCTAAGATGAACAAGAAAAACCAATCAATCCTTTACCCTGTCCTTTTTAGACTCATGATAGAATCAAATTCCTCCAAACTAGACAATTCCCTTGAGATTTGAAAAAGGATAAAATAAGGTATTACAAATTTCAATCCATTCCATAAGTTCTTATTAATGGCATTATATTCAAGAAATATGTGAATGGTGTCCTCCTAAGATGTATCAAAACATATCAGATTGAGAATGTGTTGCATGAGTTCCATGATGGTGAAGTAGGAGGTCACTTTTCTTCAAGGGTAAAAACCCTTAGGATCATGAAGGCTAGTTATTATTATGTCAAAAAAGTAACACCCTAGGATTATTCTATTACAAATCCATACTTTTTACTAACATGGGATTGTCTCTCAAGTTGTGGGACTTTCTACTTGAGACAAACCTCCGGAGAAGGTTGGTTCCTCTACCTAATCCTAATACTAAAATAATCCTCAGGAAGGAAAAGAAACTATCTAACCCTATTCTAAACTTCCAAGGGACCAGTGGGAGAGAGAAATGTATAAAAAGATGAAATCCTACACTAACAAAGGTGATAACACCAATAAAAGGGTGTGGAAATATCCTGCCATGTGAGAAGAGAGAAGGAAAATGGAGTAGGGAGAGGCTAGAAAACTATGACACAAACCCAATGCTTCATTTACCATATGTTATCCATGAAACACAATAATATGAACATGTAAATGAGAAATACATACACAAAATGCAACAACAAGAATGGAGAGGAAAGGAAATATAATTAAAAAAAGTGCTAGGGTTAAAGGAAACACCACAAAATAGAGATTTTATTGCTTTCAAAATAAGCACAATTCATTACATGTGAAGAATAGAGGCCCATGTGAAGTATTACAACTCACTAGTGCTAAGAAACAATTGTGAAAGAGTTTCCCCACATCCCATAATACCCCCCCTCTCAAATGCGAGTTTTTTAAAATATATAGAAGAAGATGAGAAGAGAGAATTATATAATCAAGAAATTCCCTTTTCCCCCACCAAAAAAATGCATTAATTATATGAAAAGGGGCATGGACAACCTGAAAAATCCATCCTTCCATGATCTTTTTCTTGTTGGATAAGAAAGAGCACCAAATCTGAATGTTTAGCTGCTTAGAGTTGTGCTTTGAATGTTGGAAGTGTTTTCTACCTTTTTCCCCAACCTACTCTCACATAAATAAATATTTTATATTTCAATGGTGAAGAGAATGAAAATGCATTTCAAGTGATATAAATTTTATAAAATTTGGACAAGTGGAGAGGAAGATATTACCATGCAGATATGGAGGGGTAGGGAGGAACACGGGTTCCCTGTTTTAATTCATAGTCCACAATTATATGATTATCCCCTTTGCAATGTGGATACTATGGTATTTTGAGGTATAAAGGGTATTGGGGTATTGGGTCACGTGTTCCTTATTTCTCTATATTATCTGCAGTGAAATTTGGCCTTTGTTTTATGCTTGGATCGGATAAACGGGTCCCATGTGGAACTTAGGAACTGTTCCACCTAGGACGTTAGTGCCTGTAACCCTTATGTCTCCTAAAATGAACTATGCCTTCGCTGCCCCCACTTTTATTTGTATTTCATATCATTCTTTGGTGTGATAAATTCTCCTCTGTAGGGAACTTACATTCCTGTGGAACTTGTTCCATTTCATCCCCAGTCCTCCACACCTCACCCCGATCCACATTACATTATCTCGACCACTTCCTTGGACTTATTTCCTTTTTTGGGGATGCTGGGAACTTACAAACCATGAGAAATTTTTCTTCTTGTCCCTAAAACACCCAAATTTCCATATAGAACTATCCCCTTAGCTTTTCGTGCCCAAACCAAATGTGGGGAACCTTTGTTCTTGAGGAACTAGCTCCATTTGCAACCCCCAGACCCACAATACACAAGAAAGCCCATTTTTCTCATTTTGTTTCCAAATTTTATTAATTTTTTGGATTTCTAATGAACTAAGGAGTTAGGAAAAAATGGGGAAATGTCTTGGCAAAATTACAAGTGCTCTTAAAGCATGAAAATATTTAAATTTTGCATATTCTTTACCAAGTTTCCATGAAGCTGCATAAGTCCAAATTTTTTAGGTTGTCCATTTTTCCAAGGGTAAAAAAATGGACAAAAATTATTATTTTCCCAGTCTCTTCAATGATTACTATTCGTGGGTCAAGAAATGTAAGAAGTGTGCATTCTTTATAGACAATTAAAGGTTATCGGCCCTTCTACTCCATTCCATGTCTATAGATATCCCATTCATGTTATGGGGTTTAAAACTCATTGGAGTGATCAACCCACATTCAATATTGGGACACAAGTGGATCCTCATGGCCATAGAATACTTCACCAAATGGACAAAGGTAGTTACACTAAAGGAGGAAAATGAGACTAGCATTCTGGACTTCTATGAAAGTGTTGTGGCTAGGTTTGGTGTTCCTTCCATAATTATTTCTGATAATGCTCTAGCATTCATTGGCTCAAAGATAAATGAATGGGTTTTTAGGAATGGAATATAGTTGAGAAGCTCTTTAAATTATTACCCATAGTGTAATGGTTAGGCTGAGTCCACAAGTAAAATTTTTTTGAGGATCATAAGGAGAACTTTAAATGAGAACTAGAGGACTTGGCACAAATATTTAAGATCATCCTTATGGGATGACAAAATTACACCCAAAAGATCAACTGATAGCCCCCCTATAATCTCTTGAATTAATAGCCTTGGAGCTCATCAAAAAAATTGAGTTATTTGATTTTTAGGCCATGAAAGTCAGGTATGTAGAGCTCATGGCGTTAGAAGATCTGATAAACCAAGTAGTACAAATAATGGAGAAATATCAAACTCAGATTAATATGAGTTTTGACAAGAAGGCAAAGGCTAGGAGCTTCCTAGAAGGGGACTTAGTCCTGAAGTGGGATGCAAATAGGGGAAAATTTGGTAGGCACTCAAATTTTGATGGAATATGGAGTGGCCCCTACATTATCTAAGGATGCAAATCAAACAATTATTTTCAAGATTGGATGAAGAAGAATTATAGATCTCAGTCAATTGGATCTACATCAAGAATTGTTATTAAAGGAATTACCCCCCCCCCCCTTGTACATAGTATCTTCGTTTCAATAACTCTAAGTTATTTTAACACATTTTCTTTCTCATAGAATAGGTTTCAGTTTCCTTAAGTGCTTTGAACAATGTTTTGTTGCTTTGGATGGCATGGTTTCAATGCAAAATGCTTTATGGAGGACTCTAAAGAAGATATGTTCATAAAGGTTGAGATTGGAAGAGTTTCAAGGTTGTAAGGATAAATTGTAATCTCAGAAGATCAAATGTAGAGTAACTAAAACTAGATTTGTGATAGTTTCACATATTCATTCATTTATTCCAACAAATCAGCTACAGGATCAAATTTACATGCATTTTAGATTAAGGATATTGCTACTCAATCTCATCTTTGTCTTCTAGGAAACAAGGTGAAATCATTACGTTAAAAAAAATTCCTCTCTCATAAATTTTAGTTTAGAATATATTTTTATGATGCGAGAACCAATTCAAGTTTTGGATAAACTTCAAGTCCAAGCAGTGTTTAAGTGGACCTGGGGTGAGAAGTTCAAGTTTCAAATCAGTTTTAGACTATAAGGTTGACTACATGCCTAATGGATGCCACAAGGTCACTTATCTCTTCATTTGGAAGGAAGATAGCCCTATTGAGTTACCAAATTGTTATCCAAAATTCCCTTGTCAAGTTAATTTTGATAACTTGTATATTCATTCAGAATTGAACAAGGATAAAATTGAGTAAAAATGGAAAATTGAAGTATTATAAGGCTTCCCCTTTCATATGCATAATTCCTTAGTTCCATAATTGGCCAATTTTTTTTTATCATTTTGAGAAAAATGGACTACAATGTTTTACAATGTATTGTGGAAGTTTTAGGCCTAGGCAGAACAATTCTCTAGTTCCCTTTGTTCTCTGATTTCCTAGTTTACCTACAAAATAAAGAATTTTTTCTAAGAATAAATAAGTGCATAAATTCTATTAGGAGAAGGAACCCATGAAAAATTTCCTTAGGGTAGGTGTTTCCCTACATGGAATTATGACCCGCAGTGAAATACTTTTCAAAGGAGATAGTGTTTTTTGGATTTTCAATAGTTTTGCAGAATGACGGAACTAGTTCTGTAGAGGAACTAGTTCCCTACATGAGTTTCTGGGCTGATCAAAAAGGAGTAAGGAGTTTTAGGGAGGATGTTCTTAAATTTAATGGAACTCTGTCAAATTTTTTCCAGAGTAGTTGTGAGTTGCATACCTTCCTTTGAGTTGTGAAAGGTGTTCTTGTTCCTTCTTCCTCACATGTATTGGACTAAGCATACTTTGAAAGCAATAAAATATGAATTTTGTGGTGTTCTCTCAACTCTAGATCATATTTTTTTATATTTCCTCACCTCTCCATTCTTGCTATGGTATTTTTTGCATGTATTTCTCACTTGCAGGTTCATTTGATTGTGTTTCATGGAGAATATAAGGTAAAATGTTGCTTTAGATGTGTGTCACATCTGTGTGACCTATCCCTTCTCCATTTTCCTTCTCCCTTTTTCCTCATTAGAGTATTTCCACCCATTTATTGGTGCTATCAACTCTTTTTAGCTTAGGATTTCCATTTTTATGCATCTTTCTCTTCACCTGGTGCCTTGGATTGTTAGAGTAGGATTAGATAGTTGCATTTCCTTCCTTAGGAGTAGTTTAACATTAGGATTAGTTAGAGGAACTAGCCTTCTCTGGAGGTTTCTCTCAAGTATCAAGTATCACAAAATGAGGGAAAATCCCTTGGTACCCAAAAAAAATGATTGTTCATCCACACATACATGCCAATTAGAGGGTGTTGTTTTCTGGTGATAACAAGTCCTTAAGACTTTTAGGGAACATATTGGTGAATAAGATGTCACAAGAGGCATAATAAAAATAAGCCACATTAATTGATCTAAGGTGTTCTATGGGGTCCACTTTTCCATCATAGATAGGGAGTTTAAGTGAAACAAAACCAATAGGCAAAGGGTAAGAAGCCACTTCAGGTACAATTGGGTTATGAAGAAACTAAATAGAATCCATAACATGAGAATAAATGGATGAACCTCGTTGTAATTATAATATTTGAGATTTTAATGTATGAAAAAGGGTTTCAAGATCCTATGTGCAATATGAAGAAGTATGAGAACCATTATGATTGAATATGGGATGTGTAGTAACAATAATGGTTACATGATGAGGCATAAAGACACTATGCATTGAAAGATTAGGTTCCTTTAGGGATGTAGGAACCGTAGATGTAGGAATACTAGATGTCTCTATATGAGATAATGAAGCATACTTGAGTTGACCTCTCGTAAAATATATAATAATACCAATATTAGTGGGATTCTATTATAAGAATCACATATTATGTTGTGATTTATCTTTAGAAAGATCAATAGAGTGAGTATCAGAGTTATTATTAGAGCCTTCACCTTATATGGGATTAATGTTAATAGTGAAAACAACATCGAAAAATATATCAACATTAGAATAAGGTTGAGCACTAGGAACTATGCTTGTTTGATTAGAAGTAAAAGATATGGGATCCTCTTGGAGAGAAAATCCCTTGACAATATTTCTAGTACATACTTAGGAGATTTGTTGGGATGAATAAAAGTATAAAGAAGGTTAATGATTGCCTCCTTACATGTGGGGTTATGAATTAGATATTTAAGGAATGATATGGTTTGATCTTGAGAGGAAGCCATTATTGTAATAAAAAATGGAATAATCAAGCCTAGAAGAAGAATCATAAAACAAGATAATCCTAAGATTTATGAAAAGATCAAGTCACAAGTCAGGTTCACCAAAATTTTTACACCCTCATTAGATTAAGAATCTAGATTAACAAGTTAAATACACTAAAGGATGTAAAGGGGAGTTACAAGAGGTTATTGTGAATAATTAACTTATAAGATTAATTATCTAATATCATAACAACACAATAATACTTTCAACTAATGATGATGATGGAGCGTGTGAGTAAGGAGAGGATGAGAATAGAGCAGGGACCAAATTTTGAATTTGGTCAAGGCAAAAAAGTTTCTATAGACTAGAAGAATGAGATTCTATACCCATATTTGACCAAAGGTAAGAAGGGTGTGGTGTTCTCAATTGAAAGAGACAAAGGGGCTCCACTTGGTCCTCCCACGGGGCTGGCCAAGGTTAAATTTGGTAATAATCTGATCCAATGGAAGTGCATCAATATTATCTTCAAGGAACATACAATGAATGATGTCAAATTCATTTGTGATATCATTGAGGCCATCAATTTCCTTGATTCTTCCCTCATTTAGTTTTTCCATCACCTCCTACAACATCTGGCCATGAAATTCCATGGATTCATTATATTCAAACAACTTTGAGGATTCGTCAATGACCCCTTCTCCTAAGAGTAGACCAGATTTGATGCTCCAAACCTCCTTCCAAGATTTTGTTATTCAATTTTTTCCCATGGAGTGAAATTGGACAAATAGGAGCCTATTATTCTCTAAAAACTAGAAAAGAGTCTTTGTGAAGAATTCCATGACATTTCAAGTAAATTTTGCATTTAATAATTTCTCATAATATTCTGGGTAGTTTGAGAGTCATCTTGAGAGATTCTTCCCTTTTCCAGTGTCTTGGAGGTTCAAAGTATGTTTAAAGAAAGAGAATTGGCTTTGGGGCCCACTTCTAGTGAACAAGGGAAAAATTGGCCAAAATTGATTGATAATATGTAAAGGGGTCCTTTTTTCATTTCATGGTCCTCATGATTTGAGAAAATCAAGGAAAATTCAAAATTTTAAGAAACCAAGTGTGAAAATACCCAAATGGGGCTTTGAGTTCAAACAACTCACTGAGCAGCTTAACGAGTTGATATCATACATAAGGTGGAATTTGAGATATATTAGCTCTGGATCAAGCTATCTTCATCACGTAGGGTTATATCAAGGTTGAATGAGATTTTATCAGTGTAAAGGCTGAGTCATGTTATTATAATGGCATATCAAGTGAGGTCAAGTGAATGAAGCAAGCTAAGGAGATTGTATAGGTGGCTCGATTGTTACAGGTGAACTCGATCTCAAGCTCAAGGATCTATTCACTTAAGTAACTCATGATATCTAGTTTAGGGTTAACATGGTGGTGAACAGTTCAAGATGAGTCACTTACTGGTAATGGGTTCGTTGTTCAAATGCAAATGGGAAAACAACCTTGAATTGGTCGTGGTTTTGCCAATTAAAAGAAAGGAATGACTTGGTGAGTCATGAAGGCAAGTCATGGAGAAAGTTTGAAGTAAGATGACTTGGCTAAGGCTAAACATGGGCGTGTGCGTAGAGATTCAAAACTGAGTGAGTTTCTTAACATTAGAACATAGTGAAGGAGTTTTGAATCATTCGTTATTTCATAAGTGAGATATGATCCTAACCAAGGTGGTCGAATGATTCCGCTAAATCAATGAGATCAGATTCTATTGCATTCATGATTGAGTGAGTCATTGATTCAAAAATAGGAGTGATGGAGTTTCTTAGATGATTTGGATGAGTTCCTGTAGGAGATAGAAAATAACTTGGTGGGGGAGTTTCAAGACTTTGTGGTCATGACGAAGATAACACCTTGGCAGGACAAGCCAACAGTTCCGCATGGGAAAATTTCATCCTGATCGCCAAGTGGAAATGTTGGGATGGAAAACCAACATAAGACTTCCACACAAGCAGGTCTCCTAGAGGATTAGAAGACATTGGCAAAATTGGAGGAGGCGGTTGATGATCGAGTCATGGCGAGTGAATCGATGTGTAAGGTGGAGGATCAGGGCATGATGTCGAAGGTGGAAGATTGAGTCAAATGCCAAGCATTAAGGAAATAGAGGTTGGAGTATAGAGACTCAATGCATCAAAGAGGAGGAATGCCAACCATGCACAAGTCATTCACCATCAAGTTCCAAGATGTCAATTTTTTATGGGAGACAAGTCAATGGTGAGTTTATAAGTAGATCTTGAGGAGTCAAGCCATATGAAGGAGATTGAAGATAATGCAGGGTGGATTCATGTTGATCAGAGAATACTTGTTAGAGAACACATAAAGAGTCTATGCAGGAGATAAGGCTAGGGTCAAGGGCGCGGAAGGAAAGGAAGGACCCGCACATGGAAGGTAAGTTCAGCTTTCAGAACTTATCTATTTTTGAGCATGGAGACCTATTTCTAGAAGATGGCATGCAGAACACACCAACAATGCAGAGACATGCGCGCCATGCATTGTATATATTTGGAGGAGAAGATCGAAGCACTTTTACATGGAGACGAGCTAAGAAAAGAATTGACACTTCAGTTAACTACAAGAGGTTGATAGATAGCACACTTGCATGTGTGGCTGTGCCTAAAAATGGTGTGTGGCTATTAATAGCATGCGGCCTTTTTCTGGAGTAGATAAGCAGTGAAGGGCAAGTACCCACCCTATATATATGATGTTAGGTACATAGTAAGAAGAGTGTGTAATAGAGAATATACAAAGTGTGTGTATGTATGTGTGGTACAGAGATATACACATATGAATGAATTACTGCATCAGTTCCATACGCGTATCGGTATAGATTGACATTATTGTAAGGAGATTATGTATTTATTAATAGATGGAAGATATTGGCTGAATCTAAGTATCTTTTTGTGTGAAGTTATGTAGTGCATGTTATTAATTCAATCATGATTACTGTTTAAGCTTGTTCTTTCATAGATCTGAGCATAACATGCATTATAGAATGATGGATTAGTTATGAATCTATATGTTTCTTCCTTCATCTTTCTAACATCCTACTACAACAACCCTAAAGAGGAACTTGGTACCTTGCACACTTTGGGTGAGTGCTCAGTCAAGGTTGAGTGATGTGTCAGCATAACTAGGGTGTTATCTAGTAAATTCTAGGTTGCATCATTAGTTCCTTTGCCGGGACCTCTTTTTCAGTTGTTTTCAAGATGGTTCACAATGAAGACGTATTGGTTAACTCTAGCAAGTATTGAGGAATGGATACACGATCTGGAGGAAGAATATGCATTGCGGTTTAGTAGTGGATCTGAGTTTAACGCATACACTTGGGTAGAACATAATCTATATGACAGCTTATATGAGAGATTTTTCACTATTTTTCTAGTAGAACTATACGAGTGGCTTACTGCTTATGCATTTAGTAGAAGTAGAGGTATCACACACTTGTTTAGACACAGGAAGAATTTTAGGCCCTTTATGATGTTGATCTGATCTGGACTTGCGCTATGGATACATGGTTTTGTGGTGTTCTAAATAGTTATATTATGGAATATTCAATTTCAACGTACTCTTGCCCAGAGGTAGCTGAATTCCAGATTTTACGGTATCAAAGGGGAACATATCTGCAACGTATTCCATTGGTGATCAAGATCTTGATGGTAACTCTGAACCTAGAGAGTAAACCAATGGCTAACTAAAATTCACCACACACGAGGGCAAGAACATCAAGAAGTGCATAGTTTCTACACCATTTGGAATACTGTTAGGACATATAATCTGCAAGGAAGGTTTTCTGGTTGATCTAGCAAAGGTTGTAGTCATTTTAGGTTTGGAAGTGCCTACTAGTCAAGGTGAGGTGCACGGATTTTTAGGTCATACAAGATATTATAGAAAATTCATCAAAGGGTATGCCAAACTTTTTGCACCATTGGAAGAATTACTAAAAGGAAAAGGTACATTTTATTGGGGAGAACTACAATAGCACACTTTTGAGATATTAAAAGAGAAAGTTACTACCATGCCCATTCTACACTTTCCCTTATGGGATAAGCCATTTCATGTGCATGTGGAAACTTCTGGCATGGCCATTGGCACTGTGTTGGCTAAACCTAGTGAAGGTATTGTAGATCATCCAATCTATTTTGCTAGTAAGAAGCTAACTCCTGCTAAACAGAATTATACAACTACAAAGTGTGAATATTTTTCCGTGATCTAGGCATTGCACAAGTTTCAAAAGTACTTGTTAGCAACACCATTTTTTTTTATACAGATCACATGGCATTGAAGTACTTGGTATAAAATCCCATCTTATAGGGGAAAATATGTAGATGGTTGCTCCTATTTCAAGAGTTTGACTTCACACTTGTGGTGAAGCTAGGGAAAAGCAATTATGGATCAAACCATTTATTTAGAATCAAATCACAAGAGGAAGCACAAAAAATTGAAGAAACCATGCCAGATGCACAGTTGTATAGGTTACAATGTGCACCCATGGAATTAGAAGACATTGTTTTCTTTCTACGAACAAGTATGGAACCAAAAGGAATGAAAGCATTAGAAAATAAATAGCTTGCTATACATGTGGCACTGTTTATGTTAATCATTGGTGACCTCTATAAGATATCTAGAGATGAAGTATCACACCATTGTGTACTAGAGCATGAGTGCCAGGATATTATGGAAGAATCTCATAGCGGTATTGCAAGAGGCCAATATGCAGGTGATGTGACTGTCTGGAAGATCCTACTTGTTGGATTATGGTGGGAGACATTGTATAAGGACTATAAATAATATTGTAAGGCATGTGATGATATTCAGCGCCTAGGAAAACTAGCACAAAGAGATGAGATGCCTTTGAGACTGATTCCTAGAGATGAACCATTTGAGAAATGGTCCATTGAATTTGTAGGACCTATTTCGCCAGCCGCGCACGTAGGACTAGATTACACTATATCATTACTTGCATAGATTATCTCACACAGTGGGCAGAAGCAGCACCTACGAAGGACTATACAGCAGCTACAACAACTAGGTTTCTATGGGAGAATGTTCTTACAAGATATGGATGTCCCTTAAGCTTGACAAGTGATAGGGGTACACACTTTTTAAATGAGACAATCAGGATCTTATTAGATGAGTTTATGGTTGCACACCATAAAACTACACCTTACCATCCTCAGGAAAATGGAACTGCTGAGGCTTTCAACAAGATTTTGAGCCAGACTTTGACAAAAATTTGTGATGTTGGATGAAAGGATTGGGATGACAAAGTGTCAGTTGTTATTTGGGAATATAGAAAACATTACAAGAGATTGAAAAAGGCCACACCATTTCAGTTGATGTTTAGCACGGAAGCCATTCTCCTTATAGAATTTATGTTACCTTCTTAGCGCATTACGCACACTGGAGGTCTAGCTGACAAACAAGATTTAGAAGAGCATATTGAGAAGATGATTCAACTGGATGAGTGCCAAGCCATAACACGATGGAGTTAGAAGTAGGAAAAGGCGAGGAAAAAGGCATGACATGACAGAAACATAAGGAATAAGAAGTTTGAGATTGGAAAAATGGTACTTCTTTATGACTCAAAGTTCTTGTGCCATCCAGGTAAGCTTAAAGTACATTGGTTGGGGCCGTATGTTATCACTTCTATACTTGAATCAGGTGCTTGCCAGTTAGAAGCACTTGATGGAACATGGCCACCTGGTTACTTTAACGGGAGTAGGTTGAAGCTCTACTATAAATAAGTCTTCTTGGTGTTTGTAATAAGGTAGTATTTCCATTTAGATTATTTTTTCAATTCTATATTTCCTTAATGTATTTCCTTCATTGTTGCTATGCTTTGTCAATTTAGTTGTTGTCTTTGTGTAATAAGCGTGTTTACACGCATGAAGCTAATTACTATATAAATAATGTCTATGCACAGAGGACTACACATACCTTTCATGTGGGGTGGTTGTAGTTATCCAAGTAAAAGACTGTGGGAATTGAAAGGTGAAAGGAATAAGCTGCTACGGGTGTGCTTTAAGTCAAAAGAATATTGCTTCTCAAAAGTGACCAAGGATGGAGATGAATGAAAGGACAGTATAACACGAGGTAAGCAGAGGCCATGATAGCTACCAGGAGAAGGTACAGTGATGAGGTACTCAGGTGCAAGGGCACACGCTAAAGAGAAGTCTGTGACCAGAGGGTAGGAAGGCATGCTAGAAGGTTATAGCTGGGGCGTGAAGATGTACCGCATCGGATGAATGAATTTGGTCAATAAATTTGGATATTTGGTAGGTGAAGGAGCAATAAATGCATCAAAATTTGAAAAAATATATATAAGGATGGGATGTAGATTCATTTTTACTGTTGCAACTAAGAGAATTTGAGGAAAGAGCTAATTGCAAAGAGCCGAGTGATCAGGTTAAGGTGCGAAGGGTGTGAAACCAAGCATGACAACCAGATCTGTGTGACAAGAAGCTTGCATCCCCGGTGGTGAAGGGTTTGAGTGAATCAGGGAGACAGAAAAGAGTTAGGTGACGAAGTTTCCACCTAGGGCATGATTGAATCGAGCTAGGGTTTGATTCACAAAGTTATAGAGTTAAAAATGAGACATTTGCAAGGTAAAAATGGCACCTAAGAAGGCATCTGCAACAGCAGTAAAAGGAAAGAAGAAGGTGGTTGTTGAGGAAGAAGAGATGGCACCTGAAAGCCATTTTTTAGAAATGCAATATCCAGAAGGAGTCATCGTCAGCTAGGAATGGGATTCACCCATCAGAAAGAGTGAAATAAGTGAATATAATCACAAGACCATGGAAAATAAGAAGGAACTTGATTCCTTGCTCACTGCTAGGATGAACAAGCACACGAAAGATGACATGCCAGTTTATGACGATGCATGCGAGAATATTTTGAAGAGAATTGGGGTATACCAATTATATGAGCTTCCATATTTTCGGAAGTATGAGCCCTTGTATCAATGGCTCATGAGCAGGGTGCATGAGGACTTATTCTACTTTACATGACGCAGAGTTAGAATCTCGTATGTGCTTATGTCATCAGTTACAGGTTTGAAGGCCATAGGAGAGGACATAAAAAAGTGATCTCACAGATTAAAGACCAGACAGGAGTTAGGGTACCTAAAGGGTCCACATGGAATGGATATAGACAAATTGAAGAACTGTCCAGTTGTGCAAGCTGCAACACACCTTGTTACAAAGTTGAATGATCAGGAGCGGTGGTCACAGGTAAATACTATGTGGTTACACGTTGCACATAAGATGTCAGAAGGGGCAATCTACAACATTACAGGCTATATTGCAGAGAAAATAGTCGAAGAAGTGCACATGAGGGAAGATCAGCTTTGGGGTTGTTCTACTATCACTGGTATTCATGGAGATTGGAGTACCAGACGGACCGAAGGAAAAGGTATGGGAATACCCCATGGAGAACAAGTCACCAACTGAAAGGTTTAGAACGTATCTATGTAAAGAGGCCATGACAGACGATGTAAAGAAAAGGTTAGAGAAATGGTATGACAGGCTCTGCGTGGTATTTGGAGAGGAGTGGTGCGTCCCAAAGGACCTACCAGTAGTGGTAGGGAAACAAGTTTAGTTTGTTATATATCAACATTTTTGCATCACGTGCATCCCAATGAAAGATGGAGTCTTGAGCCCTTGGTGTAAATTACCTTACGCATTCACTGTAAGGTATTTCCAATGACCTGTTCATAGATTCACAGACATGCACCAACTGGTATTCAATGCAGATAAGGTAGGCTGTGACTGCCACGTATTGAGAAAAAAGTATGTGTATCCTGACAGAAGTGATTATAAAGAGAGAATAATTTCAGAGGTGCTGAATATTAAGCCAATAAGTCTGGCTATAGCAGATGTGGGGGAAGCATTGGTGTATCTCCAGTTAAAGCCAAAGATGGAGAATAACAAGTATGTGGAAGGTGAGTTCACACTTCCAGCACCACCAAAGGGAAAGCATACAATGGAGAACATCCCAATGCCTAAGCCCACAGATCCAATTGAAGTGGAGGATGAGGAGGAGGAGTGCGAAAGATAGTGGTGGTTTGGAGCATAGAGGTAGGAGACATCCTACAAATAAGGGTGAAGCTGAGTGTGCAATTAAACCACCTCAGCCACAAGAGGGGGATGATGAGGACTTGAATGCAGTCCAAGGGGAGCACAAATTTAAGAAGGTGTTTCGGAGAACCAGGACCCAAGGTGCTACTCCAACCACATGGTGCATAGATCACCTAGAATCTCTCCACATAAGGAGGAAACCGTGTAAATAAGGAGGAAACTGAAGTTAAATGAGGAGGTGGAAGAGTCAGAAGAAAGTGTGCCTAATTCTCCTACACTTCTAGAGAACATAGAAGAACAGGGTGAGGGATCAAAGGAAAGAGAAGAGGATGAGAAGAGACCAGAAGAGATAGCTATAGAGAATGTTCAGGACATGGAGACACAAGTCCCAAATTTGGAAGCTAAATTTCCTAAGCTGCAACGGTCTAGAAGAAAAAGTGGAGAGAACATTCCACCAGCCATGGGGTATGTAGAGGACACAGGTAAAATTATTCGCACCTGCTTCCATAGCACGATAGCATAGAAGCATTTATTCAGCTGGGAGCTAATGGATGAGGATATGGTGACTGTGCACACTTGAAAACAACTATCATGGTCAATGCAAACCCACATGGATGATCCTGAATTTGATGTGTGCAAAGAGTCATGCATTTCAAGATTAATGAAGAAGGCACCCAAGCTAGACACATGACAGTAAAGCCTACTGTCATGTCAGATGAGTAGGTCAGCAATGCATTGGTGAAGGTTTCTACTGAGGTGGCTAGAAGAAATATGGACAAAGCTGCAATGATCAGAGCACTATGCAAGGAGCTGAAGACAAAGGATGCAGAGATAGCATACATAATGCAAGAGAGGGACTTTGTGCAAAAGAAAAATGAAGTATTTATCAGCATCGCAGAGGATATTGGGGACAATGTCATCAGAGCAAGGCCACACTTGGAGGCCAAGGTACCACAGATGTTTCCTTCAGTGATACATTATGTAGGAAAGTTGGTGAACTTGGTACTTAAAGATGAACCTTTGCGCATGCCAGAGCAAGATGCGAAATGGGAGAAATCCTCGATGATGCGAAAGATTGCATCTTATGAAGGGATGTTGTAAGCATTATACGAAGTATTGAAAAAGTATACCATGCGTTAAACATATGCACAAATCTAGAGGTGCTTATCAACATAAAGACCCTAGAAGAGAATAATGAGGTTTATAAAGTGATGAAGGATGAAACATTGGGCCACATAGAAAGATTATCAATGGTTAAACAGAAGTGTGAGGCCCTGATAGTAGAGCACAAGATCTGCACAAGACTCGGATGGAAGAGCTTGGGAAGCTAATTGCACAGAAGATGGATCTTTTAGAAGGAGAAATGACATCAATGTCCAGTGTTGTGTTAGTTTTGTGGAATGAAAAAGGAGAGATTGCAAGGGATGAGTTGGAATCCATTGTTGTGGACATCCCAGAAAAAGTGGAATAAGCACTCACTGAATGGCAGATTTTGGAGGCCGAAATAAAGGAGGAGTATCCAGAGTTGATACTGCAAAGTGATACAGAGGAGGTTGTCTAATAAAAATTCTTTATTTGTCTACATTCTTTCATTCTTATTCTTTCCATTATTCTATTCTTTACTTCAATTTTTAGAGATACCCATTGTCGGGATGACAATGAGATTAGTGTGGGGTAATGTTGATAAGAGAATACTTGTTAAAGAACACACAAGGAGTCCACGTGGGAGAGAAGGCCAGGATCAAGGGTGCGGAAGGATAGGAAGGACCTGCGTGTAGAAGGCAAGTTCAACTTTCAGGACTTAGCCGATTTTGAGCATGGAGACCTATTTTTAGAAGATGGCGTGTGGAACACACCAACGATGCAGAGACATGCGCGCCATGCATTGTCTATCTTTGGAGGAGCAGATCGAAGATTTTTTGCATGGAGACGAGCTAAGAATAGAATTGACACTTCAGTTAACTACAAGAGGTCTATAGATAGCACACTTGCATGTGTGGCTATGCCTAAAAACGGTGTGTGGCTATCAATAGCATGTGGCCTATTTCTAGAATAGATAAGCAGTGAAGGGCAAGTCCCCACCCTATATATATGATGTTAGGTATATAGTAAGAGGAGTGTGTAACAGAGAATATACAGGGTGTGTGTATGTATGTGTGGTAAAGAGATATACGCATATGACTGAATTATTGTATCAGTTCTATACGCATCGGTATAGATTGACATTACTGTAAGGAGCTTATGTATTTATTAATAGATGGAAGATATTGGCTGAATCTAAGTGTCATTCTGTGTGTAGTTGCGTAGTGCATGTTATTAATTCAATCATGATTATTGTTTAAGCTTGTTCTTTCATAGATCTGAGCATAGTGTGCATTATAGAATGATGGATTAATTATGAATCTATATGTTTCTTACTTCATCTTGCTAACATCCTACTACAAAAACCCTAAAGAGGGACCTGGTACCTTGCATGCTTTAGGTGAGTGCTCAATCAAGGCTGAGTGATGTGCTAGTGTGACTAGGGTGTTATCTGGTAAATTCTAGGCTGCATCAATTCAGTTGGAAGATAAACTTGGTGTTGAGAGTGAGCCACATAGGCACCAAGGAGAAACATTGGAGTTACTCAACCGAGCTGGTTGTTAGGTTCACTGAGCATGAGATTGTTGCATGATAGGAGTTGACTAAACATTAACACAAGATGAGCCTCAGGATTTTGAGCTAAGAAATTATAGGTAAGACTGAGTGATTTGTTTGATGTAAGGGCAGAGGGAAATATTTTCTAATCATCGGGTCAAGTCTTTAAAGGAGTCATTCGCCCAGATATTTAGAGAGCTCGTTGAGAAAACAATAAGAGCTCACAGAGATCAACTGCTGGACCATTTCAAGCTCATGCAATTGAGTTAAGTAGAATGGGTGAGAGTGTGATCATTAGCTTGGTGATGGGTCAACATGGAGGAATTCCTAAGAGCTTGACCAAGCAATATTGACCAGTTCGATCACCTGGGGTTGTAACTCATGAAAAATATCAGACATAGGAGTTGTTGTTCATGGATAAGGGAGAACTATGGGTCAAGATCAGTAGTGAGCTCACGTGCAGAAAACCCAGCCTCATGTATGAGTAAAAAATAATAAAAGAGTCAATTAAGGTTGAGAACAAGGTGGTTCAATAACTCGCCTAGTGAGTCAGAATGAAAGGGTAAAGTTGCCTGATGAATTGAGCTATAAGTAGGGGTTTGATACTCATCGGAGGATGGCTGAGCCACTAAAATACCCAATCGATATCTTCACTAAGAAATCAACCTATGAGTTCATCATGGAGATAAGCTAAGCTTAACGAAATAATGGGAGGGATCTCTTTCAAGTTCAACATGTTGAGAGATCAAGCTAATGGGCTAGGTGATTCGCTCATGGAGGATTCGTTGACATGAACTGATTAGAGTTTGACAATTTAAAATTATGAAGGGCTCGGCATTGAGTTTAGGTGATGGTGTGACTCATGAAATTATTCACTCAGAGGAGATGGTGAGAGGTTGGTATTACACTCACCAAGGTGTGTGTTGAAGGAAAGTCATAGATTAGGGGATCCATGGTGAGCCCATTTCAGATTGAGTTGCAGGCATTATGTTTAGGAGTTCACGACTCAAAATTCACAAGGCAGGTGTGGTAGCTCAACTCGAAAAGGGATTATCTCGAGGGATGAAGTTGGAAAGAGCTTGGAAAAAGCCAAGTTGACCTCAAGTTGAGAGGGAAATAGGTAATTCAGGGTGAGTTAAAGGTATCTCACAAAGAAAAGAGTGTGGAGCTCGCACGAAGGATTCGACCTGCCGAGTTGAACCATTCATCGAGTGAGTTTGCATACGGGACAAGATTGCATGGGTAATTGAGTTGGTGAATGAAGAGAGTTCTTGAGCCAAAAAAATGTGAGATGAGCTCAAAAAAAAGTAAAGGAAACAAAGCTGGTCAACCAAGTCATGGATGAGCAGTGTGGTCATAGTTAGAGCTTGGTTGAGGGGGAGATCGGTAAGAAGAACTCAGTAAAGAGAATGCAAAAGGTTTGAATAGACATGGAGAGTAATCTGAGTGAACATATCTCAGTCAATGCATACAGAAAATGGGAACTTGATTCGGAATGGGAGCTCATTATGGTGAAGGATGAAGGGGCTCAAGCCTTAACTTAGTGAGTTGGCTCGTTGAACCAACCACCAAGTTGGGCTATTTTTTGACTGTTTTTCATGAACCCCTCCCCATTCAATGCAAACCAATCCTAAAGGGGGCCCACCATAATTTTATTTAAATATTTTAATAATGAAATTTATTATTATTATTATAATATTTTATTTAAATATTTTAATAATGAAATTTATTATTATTATTATTATATTTTATTTAAATATTCCTTTAATTAATTGAGAATATTAAGTCAACGAGCCATTAATGCACATGATGGAATCTTCTCAAATGGTTTAACAAACTTTGTAATAAATGAACCATCATGTACCTTCATTTAATGAAGGAATTTATGAATTTTCCTCCTCTTTCTCACAAAATTCATCTATAAATGTAAGTTGGAAGCTCATTTCAACGGGTTGGATAGGCTAGATAGTTATACAAGTGCATATTTTTTAGAGAATCCTCCTTCTGCAAGTTGTTCTTGTATGTTGAGGGAACTTTTAAGGCTTCTTCCAAGATTGTAATGGAAAATATTTCCTCTTCCTAATGCAATAATGCATTGTGCATGTTATTGAAGTAATAAAAGTGTGTGTTTTGTGACTAATATTTGTCCTTTCATCCTTCTATAATTCTTTGTGGCTTTCTCATGCTTACAGGTACACTGTACAAGTTCAAGTCTCTATTGCAGGTTCTTGGAGTTATGTGCTTATCAAGTGGTGGAGTATTTCATGCAGTTGAGTTGTGGTGCTTGTTCACCCTTCTTAGGTTCATCCTTCTTCACTTGAATACTGATAGATTTTTTTGTCTGATTGAGTTTAACAAAGGGAATGCATGCTTTCTAGTCTATGGTATTCTGTTACCCTCTCTAAGTTGCAGTAGTTGAAGTTGACTTGTAGTACACAACACCCTCTTCAAATCAACCCTTCCTGAGTCTAACAACACCCTTTATTTGGTGCACCACCATCCCTAGTATAGTTTCATTTCTTGCAAATATCTTTCCCTAAAACCCATAAAAATGTTAACATAGGTCTAGATAACCATTTTATTGCACTAGGAGTAGTATAACACTTAGTATAGGAAGAGTAATTCAACCTTCTCCAGAGGTTCACCTCAATCCCAATTCCCATATCTTAAGAGGTTATCCCATGTTACCCAATCACACCGAACATCCTATTCACATTCTGGCCATTCATAGGGTACAATAATTTGGTGATAACAATTTTTGGCACGCCCGGTGGGACCACAAGATTCATATATTTCACAGATGTGTGTATTGTGTTCACTTCATTTCATTAATTTGTTATAATCTTAGTGAAATTTCAGCCTTAAGAGGTATACCCAAGCACAACTGGTGACTCCATTAGTCAAAGTAACCCACTCTTTGTGTTGCAGAATTTCATTTTTACCCATTTCCATCTAGTTTTCTTTGACATATTTCTATTTTTCTCATTCATGAAGTGGTGCAATCATGGCTTCATTTCCATAGTGGGATTTCCACTTGTAGTGGTGGTGGTTCTTTCCATCTTCAGGCCATTGTAATCCACCTCAAGACCAATTTCATGACAAATATAAATTTGAACATGCATGTATACATGAGTAAGATGCAGATCATTTTGGTTACCCACCAAACTGGAGGGATACTGAAGAACAATGGCATGCAAATTTTGGAATCTATCATACACCTGAAGAAGACCATTTAAAGAAGAAGGTTCAAGAGTTAGAGTATAACATGGTGCAAATAAGGATCGATGAAATGATAAAGGAAACCCAGATTGGTTTCAGCATTCCGTACCCATGGATTGGCCTTATACCATGTGATTTTAATCCTTAACAATATATTTATTTAATAATCAAGAAAATGACTCAAGTTGGAGAATGGATCAAGAAGAGGGGTTCTCACGAATATAATGTTAGTCAACCCTGTCAAAGGGAGGTCCCAATATTACCATCTATTAACCCTCTTTTCATGTTTCCATCCATGTAGTTGCAATTTGAGCCCCATGGTCATAACCTTCTAGTTGCTACCCTTGCAGTGGAATTCACTACTTCATCTTTTATTCCTCCATTCCATCATGAATCTTCCATGCCTCATTCTTCTAAAGTTCCTTATTTTCTACAAGGGCCATCAAGATAAGAATCTGAATCTCTTCCACTTCCTCAAACAGTGAGGGAATTAGTTAAATCCCAACCCGCCCCTCCTCTTGTAGTCCCAAATCCATTTTGGGAAGAGTATCATCAAGAAATGAATAAAAGGGAGGAGTATATGGTCGAGGATACTAGCAAAGGAGAGCATGTAAAGAATCTACAGGAATGTGATGAAAAAAGTAACATCAAATAAACTTCATTCCTGAATAAACCTTCTACAAAGGTTCAAGTTCATAAACAGACAAAACAAACTATTTTTGTACCCAAAAAAATTCCAAAGTTGAAGGATGAAGACTAGCAATCTACCTATTTAGAATGCAGTATCCATATTGGTTCTATATCTTCAAAGGAGGTTGAATCACCACAAGTGGAAAAACTAGTTCTAGAATATAAAAATTTAGCTCCAAATATGCTAGAATAATATCATGTGTAAGCCAAAGAAAAAATAATCTCAAGCATACTAGGTGATTCTAATGAGTCTGATGATCCTAATTTCCATCCATGTTAAGAACTATCGGCACTTCTGGAAGGTTGTAGCATCTTTCTAAGGTCATCATTGGATGTTAAAATCATCCAAAAAAAGTTTCACAAGACCAAGGAAGATTCAAAGATCATGGATGTAGATGAAGCCATGTAGAGGCCTTCTATTCATTTTCCCTATCCACCTTCTCAAAAATCTGATTTTTTAGATGAATTTGATCTTTCTAAATTCATGTTTGAAAATGAAGAATATCAAGGTGAAGGAGGTTCTAGTTCAGAGGATAATGAGATTGAAGAGGAACCTTTGACATCATCATAGAATGAAGAAGTAGATTATCTATCAGATTTAGAAGAATATTTTGATGTACAAGCACCTATGGAACTTGACAAATTTTCTATTTTGTCACTCTTTTAAAACACAAAGTACCTATTACTGTGGAGGGAAATTCTCAAGAACAACTTGTTTCTCATAACTACCTTCTTGAGATAAGATTGGAGGAATTGGTTCTTCCACATTCCTCATTGAATGAAGAGGAAAATGAACACATGGGAAAATATAGGACTGATTTAGAAGCATTGAATGAATACTATGTCATGGAGAGATTCCTATTTTCAGTTACGAAACTTGTTTTGGTTAATGAGTATGTGATAGAGGCAAGTATTCTTGAAGATTTTTATTCCCCTAATAATCTTCAAAAGCTGAAAATAATAGGGTTTGAATTTTCAAATTCCATGTCAAATGAGGGAAATGTAACTGTGATACCATCTATCGAGGTGAAAGATCAATTTCTTGTAAATGGGAAACAATAGGGAAATCATGTCATAAACAACCATATTTTTTAAGTATGTCTTCAACTAGAACTTCTTATTAAAGTTGAAGTTTGGAGTGGTAGGAATATTCAATGGGTTAGACCATGTCCCATAAGGTATTTGGCTTCATTGAAGCCAAAGGAGAAGCCATAACTAGTTACATTAATTTAAGAATGTGAGGATGAGATTCAAAGCCCCAAGGATTATTTGTAATGTCTTTACAAAACAAATGCAGAGTAACTAATAGAGGAATTATTTCTCTTTCCAGTTGATGCCTTGGTGAACCAAGTGGAAAATTGGGCTTGTTTCAGTTTTCCACTCTCAGCCATGTCTATTGTTAAATCATCTATGTGGCTGCCCATTGTGACGAAAGGGATCTATTTTACACAACCAGTTGCAGGGTTTTTTTAACTCACATGTGCCTCCAGTTAACATAGAGTAGACATAGGTTTTTTTTTAGTAGAATAAGTGCATTGCACATCCTGCATGTTTCAATTGGGGCATGTATGGTTTTCATCATTTCAGTGTGTGTTGTGTGTTACATGTTATCTAATTTCCTCTGCCACCCACTAAAATTAGATAACAAACAGATTCCTACTAGATTGACTAAGTAATTTTTAATATTCTTATAGATTCGATTCCCACTAGGGGTCAATCCTTTGGTGATATGGGAAAAGGACTTAGCCAAATAAATGATAAAAAACTAAACCAAGAGAAGCCAACTCGAGAATGAGTAGCGGGCTCGCGGACGGTGCTAAGTGTCAACCCAACACAATTCTAGAAATTGAAGGGGGAAATGAAGCCTCAAAATCCCATGAGGCTTATACATGGATTCAACTATAAGGATCCCACCTAAAAAATGGTCTTTGCATTAATATGCAGAAAATCCAATACTTACCCAAAGAGAGATTAGAGGACTCACAGAGGGTGCCATGTGTTAGCCCAACGCACTTCCAAAAGCTATGGAGAAAAGTAAAGACCCTAGAGATGTGTTTGGCTTCCACATGGATCTCACAAAAAATGGACTACAAGTTTGAATTAGGTTACAAAAGATTGGTGATAAGCCAACTATCATGTATGGGAAATTATGAAACCCATCTAGAAGTTTTAAATTCTTAGATCTTTTCAACAGGTAAAAGGTGAAAAATCATTCAGCTTGTCTTTTCAGCAATAGAGTTAATGCACAGTCCATATAAAGAGTGAAAACCTACAAATAATCAATTTGTTCACCTACACTCAAAGGGTCATTTTAGCATAACAACATAAAAATAGGTGTCGCTGGAATCAAGAGCCTAGAGCGTGATGCATAATGATGTAGAAGATATGTAATAAAGATTTAAAAGGATGTTCCTTAAATAATGAGTCCACTTTAAGGGAGTCGGCTGTAAAATAGTTAAATATGTATTAAATGGGTATGGATCTCACTCCTTAAATAACAAATCACGGGGAAGCGTGAGATAGATTTTTGAAATTTATTTTTTTCACTTCACACCATTTATCATAGCTTACAAGTAGTTAAAAGGTGGTTCCGGAATGATATTCTTATCTTCTTCTCATCCAATATATTGTAGTGAAAAGTTTTTCAAAAAACATTAGGAGTTAGCCAATTATTATTTTGTCTCAATTCCTCCTCTGTGAATGGTAGGGGGTCTAGAGCTCTAGCCTTCTTTCTGAGCTTTTTAATAGCACTATGCTTGCCTCTTATCTGTTGTTGTAATGTGTACATATTTTGGAGTAATATAATATGCCCTGTGGTGGATTTTTTCCATCCTTTGCATATCTGTATTATCTCTAATAGCCTTTGTTTCGATGTTGGTATATTGTACATACTTATGACATTATTACTAGTTATGAAGTTGTGCTTATTATTTTGAAGTGGTGTTCTATGTGAATCTATCTTTAGACTGTGGTCATTTCATCCACCCTTTTCATTGTTCACCTTTTCCCATTTCACACAGTTAAATTCTTGATTAAAACATCTTCTTTTGGTGTATCGCCTTCGTTATTTTTCACAGTTTCATCTCAGTTTGTGCTATCTTTATCCTTGACACAGAGAAGAGATAACTTCTTTAAAATATGAAGGTTACCTTAGGATATGTGTCCCACTAACCTAAGGTATCCAATGAATCTGACGGTTCATCTGCAAAGATAATTGTCAACATTTCCCTTGCATAATGTGTTGACAGTGGAATTTATTCAAGAAAAGGTCTAGTTTTCAATAAGAGTTTCATGATATCTCTAATTCAACATTTTCTTCATTCAAAATTTTGTGGTGTTCCATAGATGCAAAGCATTCAATAGATTCAAAATACCTCATGCCAAACATTCCAGAGAGGTCTAAGATTGACAATGCTCAAGGGGATTTGATGATCCATTGTAAATAATTAAATCAATTTCAGTATTCCAATATTGACTCCATGCCCAATGGATGACTTAATGCTACTAGAATCATGCTTAGCAGGAAATTATCCCCGAGAGGATGCCAAAAATATTATCCAATTTTTTCCCATGGGTGAAGATTGGACTAATAGGGCCATATTACTCTCTAAAAACTGGAAAAGAGTCTTCATGAATAATTCCATGACATTTCAAGTAAATTTTTCATTTAAGAAGTGTTCATAATGTTTTGGGTAGTTTCAGAGTTATCTTGAGTGATTCTTCCCTTTACCAGTGTCTTGTAGGTTCGAAGTATGTTTAGAGCAAGAGAATTGGCTTTGAGGCCCACTTGCAATGAACAAGGTAAAAATTGGACAAAATTGATTGATCATATGTAAAGGGGTCCTTTTGTAATTTCATGGTCCTCATGGTTTGAGAAAATATAAGAAAATTCAAAATTTTAAGAAACCAGGTGTGAAAATACCCAAATGGGGCTTTGAGTTCAAACAGATTTCCGAGTAGCTTGGTCAGTTGATATCATACATAAGGTGGGAGTTGAGATCTATTATCTATGGGTCAAGCTATCTTCATCGAGTAGGGTTATATTAAGGTTGAATGAGATTTTATCAGCCTAAAGGCCGAGTCATGTTATTATAATGGCATACCAAGTGAGGTCAAACAAATGAAGCAAGTTAAGGATATTGTATAGGTGGCTTGGTTGTTATGGGTGAACTCAACCTCAAGCTCAAGGATTTATTCACTTAAGAAAATTAGGACACCTAGTCTAGGATTAACATGGTGGTGAGTGGTTTAGGCCAAGTCACTTAGTGGTAATGGGTTCTTCGTTAAAAAAAAGGGGGAAAATGAACTTGAATCGGCCATGGGTTTGCCAAAGAAAAGAAAGGAATGACTCAGTGAGTTATGAAGGTGAGTCATGGAGTGAGTCTGAAGAAGGCTGACTTGGCTAAGGATCTACATGGGCGAGTGCGTAGAGCTTCGAAATCGAGCAAGTTTCTCAACGTTGGACCATAGTGAAGGAATTTTGAATCATTTGTTATTTCAGAAGTGAGATATGATCCTAGCCAAGGTGGTCGAGATATTTTGCTAATAAATGAGCTTAGAATCTATTACATTCATGATTAAGCGAGTCATTGAGTTAGAAACAAGGGTGATGGAGTTTCTTATATGATTCAGGTGAGTTCCTATAGGAGATAGCAAACAAATCATTGGGGGAGTTTCAAGCATTTGCAGCCATGGTGGAGATAACACCTTGGTAGGACAAGCCAACAATTCTGCATGGGAAAATTTCAACCCGAATGCCAGGTGAAAATGTTATGATGGAAAACCAACACAAGACTTCTGCATGAGTGGGTCACCAAGAGGATCAGAAAGCATTGGAGAAATTGGAGGATGTGGTTGATGACCTAGTCAAGATGAGTGAATCACTGTGTAAGGTGCAGGATCAGGGCATGATGTCGAAGGTGGAGGACTGAGTCAAATGTCAAGTGGTGCATAAATAAAGGTCAACACGTATAGAGCAAACATATCAAAGAGGAGGAACGAAAACCATGCACAAGTCATTTAGCATCAAGTTCTAAGATGATGAGTTTTCATTGAAGACGAGTCACTTGGTGGTGAGTTTGTAAGTAGAGCTCGAGGAGTTGAGCCATATGAAGGAGAATTTAGAGAAAGTAAGGTGGATTTTATTGGAAGATAAAATCAGAATTGAGAACGAGCCACACAAGTGCCAGGGAGAAATATTGGAGTCACTCAACCAAGCTAGTTTTTAGGCTCACTGAGTACGATCTTGTTGCACAATAGGACTTAACTCAACATTAACACAATATGAGCCTTAGGATTTCAAGCTAAGTAAGTACATGTAATACTAAGTGAGTTTCTCAATGCCAACACATCGGAAAATATTTTCTAATCATTTGGTCAAGTCTTTAAAGGAGGTATTCACTGAGATATTTGGAGAGCTCATTGAAAAAAGAATAAGATCTCATAGAGATTGGATGTAGGACCATTTCAAGCTCATGCAATTGAGTCAAGTAGAATGGGTGAGAGCATGATCATTGGCTCGGTGAAAAATCAACGTGGAGGAATTCCTAAGAGCTTGACTGAGTAATATTGATCAGGTCACTTTCCTGGGATGGTAACTCATGTAAAAGCTCAGATGGATGAGTTGTCATTCATGGACAAGGACGATCTCTAGGTCGAGCTAAGTAGTGAGATCACGTGTTAATGACCCAACCTCATGCATGAGTCACAAATAATTAAAGAGCTGATCGAGGTGTAGAATAGGGTGGTTCGATAACTCTCCCACCAAGTCAGAATGAAAGTTAAGTCACTTGATACATCGAGCTATAAGTAGGGGCTCGATATTCATAAGAGGATATCTTAGCAACTAGAATACTTGATCGAGCTCTTCATTGAGAAATTGACCTATGCATTCATTTTGGAGATAATATGAGCTCAACGAAATAATTGGAGAGAGCTCTTTCAATCTCAACATGTTGAGAGATAAGGCTAATGGGATAGGTGATTTACTCACAGAGGAGTCCTTGAAAAGAACTGAGTTGAGCTCAACAGTTTAAACTTGTGAAGGTCTAGAAATTGAGTTCAGGTGATGGTGTGACTCATGAAATCATTCCTACAAAGGATATGGTGAGAGATCGGTATTTCACTTACCAAGGTGTATGTTGAAGGAAAGTCACAGATCAGGGGATCCATGGCAAGCCCATTTCAGATTGAGTTTCAAGCGTTATGTTTAGGATTTCACTACTCAAAATTCACAAGGTAGGTTCAGTAGCTCAACTTGGCGAGGGATTCACTCAAGGGATGAATTTGGAAAGATCTTGGGAAAATATGAGTCGACCTCAAGTTAATAGGGCAATAGGTGATTTAAGGCGAGTTACAGGTAACTCATAGAGAAAAGAGTGTGGAGCTCGCACGAAGGATTCAAACCACCGAGTTGAACCATTCATTGAGTGAGTTTGCATATGGGATGATATTGCATGGGTAATTGAGTTGGTGAAGGATTGCTAAAGAGAGTTCCCAAGCCAAACAAATTTGAGATGAGCTCGACAAACAAGCTAAGGCAATAGATTTGGTCAACCAAGTCATGGCTAAGCAATGTGGTTGTAGTTAGAGCTCGGTTGAGGGGGAGATTGGAAAGAAGAACTTAGAAAAGATCTCACAAAAGGCTTAGATCAAGAGGACCTTGATTTAGAATGGAAGATTGGTTGTGGTGAAGGATTAAGGAGCTTGAGCCCTAACTTAGTGAGTTGGCTTGGCGAGTCAACCTCTGAGTTGGGCTATTTTTTGACCATTTTTCATGAACCCCCCATTCAATGCAAAGTAATCCTAAAGGGGGCCCACCATAATTTTATTAAATTAATATTTTTATTTAAATATTTTAATAATAATATTTATTATTATTAAAATATTTTATTTAAATATTCCTTTAATTAATTGAGAAGATTAAGTCAACGGGCCATTAATGACACATGATGGAAGCTTCTCAAATGGTTTAACCAACTTTGTAATAAATGAACCATCATGTAACTTCATTTAAGGAAGTAATTTATGAATTTTCCTCCTCTCTCTCACAAAATTCTTCTATAAATGTAAGTTGGAAGCTCATTCCAATGGGTTGGATAGGTTAGATGGTTAGACAAGTGCATATTTTTAAGAGAATCCTCCTTCTGAGATTTGTTCTTGTATGTTGAGGGAACTTTCAAGCCTTCTTCCAAGATTGTAATGGAAACTATTGACTCTTCCTAATGTAATGATTCATTGTGCACATTGTTGAAGTAATAAAAGTTTGTGTTTTGTGACTAATCTTCATTCTTTCATCCTTTTATACTTCTTTGTGGATTTCTCATGCTTATAGGTACATTGTGCAAGTTCAATTTTTTATTGCAGGTTCTTACATTTTTGTGCTTATCAAGTGGTTGAGTATTGCATGCAGTCTATTTGTGGTGATTTTTCACCCTTCTCAGGTTCATCCTTCTTTACTTGAAGACCGATAGACTGTTTTGTCTGATTGAGTTTAATAAAGGGAATGTTTGCTTCCTAGTCTATGGCATTCTATTACCCTCTCTAAGTTGCAGTAGGTGAAGTTTACTATTGGTGCATAACATCCTCTTCAAATAAACCCTTCATGAGTCTAGAAACACCCTTTATTTGGTACAGGACCATCCCTAGTACAGTTTCATTTCTTACAAATATATTTCCCTAAAACCCATGAAAATGTTAGCATAGGTCTAGATAACCATTTTATTGCACTAGGATTAGTATAGGAAGTGGAAGCCAAAATTCTCTAGAGGTTCACCTTAAGCCCAAGTCCCATAACTTGAGAGGTAATCCCATGTTACCCAATCACACCGAACATCCTGTTCACATTCTAGCCATTCAGAGGGTGTAGTGATTTGGCGATAACAACTTCTAGTGTGAGCTCCAAATTGTCACATTTTTCTACAAGAATACCATACATTTTAGTGACTATGTATTTTTCTTATTCATGTTCATTATACAGATCGAAAACATCCTTTATCACTTGTTCTCGTTCTAGAATTTAGATTTTAATCCAAGCCCCAACTGCTCGACCTCGTTGTCTAATTTTTTGTACCATGGAGAAATAAGTGTCATCAAAACTTGTAGGAACAACAAGAGTAGTTGTATGAATATGCTATGCAATCTTATGTAGGATGATAGTCACCTGATCCACTTTTCCTTTTAATTCATCCTTCATGACATTGTCTTTGTCAAATTTGTCTAGAAGGTTGTTGAGCGTAACTTGGACATCATGTTTCACACCTTCATGTGTGGTATTACTAAGAGAAACTTTGAAATTTGATAGTCTGTTGTAGTTATATTCTCTTTTGATTTTTCTCCAGAAGGATTTTCTATTTCATCAAATCTTTCCCCTATTTGATTGACTGAAAAGTGAGAGATAAACCTTGGCCTTTTTTCTTATCACCTGGGAGTCATGTCTAGGATGCTAAGATAAAAAATATCTCCGACGAGAATTTTCTTATTCTTATTAGGAGTTTATCTATTTAACTATGTAGGAGTGGAAGAAGAAGACATTTTCTTAGTGGATGGCATGGGTGTTGTTATTGTAGTAGTAAAATGAATGGGTGATATAAGGGAACATGTTGCAGTAACCATGTGTGGTAATGAAGAGGTGAAAAGTAGGGACATAGTGGAAAGTACGGCCATGGGGGTAGATGAAATGGGAAGAATGATGGGAGACGAGGTGGGAAGAAAATGTTGAGGAAGGGGAGTTCTTGGGGGGGACCTTAGATCTAAAAGATCCCTGGATGTCAGAAAGGGAAGGGAAGAAAAGACTTAGGCCATTGTAGGGGACGAGGTCAGGGGAGAAGGAAAAATAAGAGGAGAGGAAATAAAATATGTGGGAAAAGAGAGAGTGAGAGGTGGAGGAGATGGAGGAGCTGAAAATGGGGATGAAGGGAGAGGTGGTGAGGAAGGTGAATGCAACACTTGATTTATATGTGGTGGTGAAGCATTAATATCAATAACTTTTGTAGAAGGAACTTTGGGAGGAGCAACTTCTGTAGAGGGAACTCTGGAGGAAGAACCAAAACCTCTGCAAATATTGGTGATCTTGTGAGGCTTTGGAGTAGGTTTGGAAGCATAATTCATTCCTTTTAAAGAGGTGGGGTGGCCCACTGGTGGTTGTACCTTTGATGTTGTAATAGGAAGTTTCTCTAACACTTTGGCATAATTCCCAATGATATTAGCCACTGATGGGTCTGGTTGATGATGTGAGTTACGCACTCCTTCGATTTAATACACTCTTGGATTGACCAATTGATCCATGGAAATGAATGATATTTCACATTATTTTGATCATAAATGGGGTCTAGGACTTGTCCATCATCTTGAAGGCCCTTAGGCAAATTTGTAATTCCATACTTAACCACTTCTTTGAGAGTTAACATTTCAAATTCTATACCCTGTATTGCAAATTCATCTCTACAATTAAACTAGATTTCCTCCCCAATAATCAAAACTAACCTATGGGTGATATGTATTCAATGTCATTTGCTACATTTATCCTTAAATGTTCTTTTCTTTATACATAGATACATAGTATATCGTCCCAAGGCTACTAGGGATTGAACCCCTATCTTATGCCTATCATGATGGATATTTTGAAAGTGTAGCAGTTTTCAAACTAATTCCATCAAGACCCATTTGTCCCTGGGACACCTTGGTAGTTAATAAGGAGTGTTTGAGAATCCTCCCACCCTGAGGTATGTGAATGTTGGAGATTACGAGAAAATGCCTCCCCAAGTCCTCACCACGTTCCAAGAATTATCTAAAATCCTTTAGTTGTAGATTTATTTGTCGAGGATACATAGGTTAGTAGTAAAGAAAGCATCACTAACTCTCTTGAAATGATTTTCCCACTCCATTGTGATTTGAGGATAAAATTCATAAATTTGTGACGAATTCCTTGATCCCACTGGTGACAAGCCTAGATAATTCTTTATCCCTGTAGCCACATACACAAGATAGGAATTCATGTAGAAATTTCCTGAAGTTATGAAATATGACATCTGAATATGTATGACATTGTTGATATGCTCTTCCCATTGAATAAGATCAAAATTATTTCAGTTAGTGGCAATATATAGATATATCCACTCTTGGAAATCTTTAGAAGATGGGAGTCCTGTAACTTTACTTATTAGTGTGATAATATACTTCACCTCTCGAATGGAATATGAATAGGGAATAGTCTTTGGGACTCTAGAAATAGGAGGCTTAGATTTTACCAGATAGATTTTGTTAATAACCCTAGTTCAAGTATCACAATTTTTTTCCCAATGTTCAAGGGTAGAGTCAAGAGAAATTGAGGCATATCCTTCAACATTGGTGAGCTTCAATAAATCCTCAAATTAATCAACATCTAGTTTGATTACGACTATTTTGTCATCATCTCTTACAATGCAAGAGTTTTTATCATAATGTGTTGCAATTGTGAGCAAAAATTCCATACATTTCATCGATCGTATGCAGCAGCTAGAGCAAGTCCATTATCATAAATACCCTTCATCCAGACATTTTTCGATGGAGCATTAACTCTACCCAAAAATCTTGTAGATCAATATGTCCAAGGTCAGTATCTCTGATATTATCAACATTTGATGTGATACTCGAAGGGGGAGCCACCCATTAGAAACTATATTTCATTTTATCCTTCCCCTTGGATGATGATTCAGAAATTTTCCCCTAGAATAAAACTTTGAGAACATCTCTAAAACTAAAAGTGGAAGTTTAACCCTACACCATAGCCTTGCACTTCCGACCTACAACTCCACCTTGTAGTTATGACGACGGAAGTTGAAACCTATTTTACAATTTAAAACCTCTGAATGAAACCTTGATCTCTAATGACAATTCATCCTTTTTTCTTCAAGAAAATTTCACCTTGAAGCGTAATCTTCAACAAAAATAAACCAATGAAGGAGGAATTACATGTAAAATTTAATCCCAAAACACAAGAAGGAAAACCCAAAATTGACACAAAAAAGAAGACACCAAGGGTACCCATAATTCCAATAAAAGAATGGTAAGAAATATGAGAAGGGAAGCCCAAAAACCTTACAAAAATTATTTAAAAATAAAAAATTACCAAAATACCAAGTGGGTTGAAGAGGAAACGTTAAAATTGCCCAAAATTCATGCAAATTTTACAGTCAAAGGTAGGTGAGGCGTCAGCAAGTCAGTGTACAAAGTGTCAGTTGAAAAAGACAAGTAAAAATTCACCCTTAAATAGAAAAGGGAAAATTTATTACCACATAGGCGACACATGTGGGTAGGTGGAATAAAATGCACTAACTTGGCGAAGGATTTCAGAAGTTAGAAATCATAATGTAGTTTGTATGTAATTTGCAACATTAAATCTGAAATCTAAAATAGTCTTGATCTTCATATTTCGGAATTCAGAAGCCGACTTGCAGTTTGCATACAAATTGCAATTTGAGTTTCAAAACCCAAAATGCACTTGAATGGTCGGGGGTTGAGTTTTGGGGGTCAAGTTGCAGTTTTCATGCAAAATGCAATTTGGGTTCTGAAACCTGAAATGCACATGGGGGTTCATATTTTGGAACTTAACTTGCAGTTTTCATGAAAACTACACTTCAGATTCCGACTTCCAATTTGCACTAACTTCCTATGTATTTCAGGTTTTGAGCTTCATAATTCATCAAGAATTTTACATGCAAACTGCAACTTGAATTCAAAAATATGAAATATGAAATGCATAAGAAAATCAGTACTTAGATAATTTCCTCAAATAATTTAACAAAACTAAAACTTGATACAAGGTAAAAATTTTGCAAGAATTTTTTTAAAAAGATTGTTGACAAGGGAAATTGGAAAGTTAACATTTTTTTCTACCTTTAGGGAACGCTTTCCTACTAAGAATTAATCTAACAACCTTATATAATCCATTAGGCATCAGAGTAATTCAACCTCAAGAATATAAAGAAATAGAAAACAACCAGAAAGAAAGAAAAATGAAAAACAAAGTCAGACAAAACATAAAATAAAAATATAATGTGTAGAGAACTTGGAGGAAGGGAAACTAGACTAATACTGTATAGGGTAAAAATATCTCAATAGAAATATTTGAGGTCTATCCCTTTAATTGGGATAGGAAATGCTTCTATATTAAGCTTAGATAGGAAAAATAAATTTTCCTCTTTGCAACTTGTGATTAAGTATGGCCCACTCTAGAGAGCATCAAATTTTACATGCATCCCAGGCTTGGCCCTATCCTCATCCCATTTAAGGACCATATATCCTTCTTACAAATATCTCTGAGATGATTTCTTGTCAAAATTCTTCTTGGTATGAGCTTGGTGCAGCTCTCGAGTCTTCATAGCCTTATTTTGTGTCTCTTTGAATTCCATTAATTCAACGAACCTTATTGTTATAGGATCAGTTTCCATTACTTCTAACTTATGAGCCAGTTCCAAAGATGGAAACCCCAAAGAAATAGGAATATTTTCTTCCCTACCATATACTAGCATAAAAAGAGAATTCTGAATGGCCCTTTTTGGAGTGATTCTATCTACCCATAGAGCGGTCTTAAGTTGTGTGTGACAAGTTCACTAGTTTCTTTCCATTTTCCTCTTGACGATCTATATCAGATTCTTGTTAGTAGACTTGGCCAAACCATTTCCCAGTGGATAATAGTTTGATGAGGTTTTTAAATAAACACCATTTTTCACAGCCCATTCACTAAGCGTTGTGCCTATAAATACCTTAACGTTGTCAAAAATAACTATGAAGGGCACACAAAACCTTATCATAATACCTTTGAGGAAATCCAAGCTATATTTCTCATCGCATTCCTTTAATTCTACTGTCTCCGTCCATCAGGTGAAATAATTGATCGCAGTTAGCACCCACCTATGACCATCACTAGATGGAGGATTTATCATTCGAATAAAGTCTAGATCCCATTGTATGAAATATTGGTCCATTTGGATTAGATGGAGAGGAATAGTAGCCAATATTTTCTTCCCTATTAAAAAGGCACATTCCTTACATTTTCTTACCAATATATGGGCATATTTGAATAGATCTAGCTAATAGTAACCAATCCTCATGATTTTAATAGCAATTGTCCTTATTGAGTAGTGACCACCTGATGACCCATTATGAAATTATTCTAGTATCTTATCAACATGTTCCGAGTTTATACACCTAATAATGACTCTATTTAAATTCATTCAAAAGAGTAGATTATCTATGAGAGCATAGGGAATGGATTGAAGCCGAAAGATTTTCCTCAGAGTTTTGTCTAGGATGGGAGGATATTCTTCTAATAGAAAAAAATTATTCATGTTGAACATCTAATCAGTAAGAGTGTGAATTCCTTCTTGATGATGATTGCATAACACATTATCGCATCCTTCTTTTTCTTCCAAGTCGAAAGTGAGGTCTTGACATAGAAATTTCCCTCTAACCAGTTTGGTTACTTTTATATGGACATCTTACTCCATGACCTTCATAATCCATCCAACCATTTTTTAGTTCATGTGTTTATTCAACAAGAAATCATTAGCACCTAGGTGTGATACCATCAACTGGATCCTATTATTGTACAACATATGTTTGAATTTATTTAGAACCTGAATGATAGAGAGAACTTGTTTCTCATCAAAATAATAATTGAGTTTGTAATCTTTGAGGGATTGACTGAAGTAGTAAATTGGTTGCTCCATTAGATCATCATTCTACTGAGTGAGGATCCCTGAGATACTTTTCAATCTTACAAATGCATAGAGAATGAAATCCTTCTAATAATTAGGATTTACCAATGTGGGATCCTAAGAAATGGCCATTTTGATGGCCTCAAATATGCTCTTACCCTCTTTATTCCAACTAAAAAGTATGCTATTTTTTAGCATAGTTGTGAGTCACTTATCCAAGGTAGATAATTGGGGTATGAATCTCCTTACAAAGTTAATAGTCCCCAAGAATCTTTGGAGACCATTTTTATGACTTGGAAGAAAAAAGGCCAAGATGGCAAAAATTATCTCTGGGTCAATTGAAAGTGCAACTTCCAAAATAATATACCCTAACAAATTCCCTTTCTAGACTGCAAAATACATTTGTTCAAGCTCAAAGAAACCTTGAATTCCATGAATCTTTCAAAAAAATTCCTCAAATAGTCCATATGATCTTGTGCATGCTTGGAATACACAATTATATCATATAGATAGATGAGGATCATGTCATTTATAAGATTAAAGGAAAATGTGTCCCACTTGGTGTAGACATAAAATCACACACTTACTACTATTTACAATACCGCCAAGTATGATGTTTTATAAATGGATCTTACGTAAGAAAAATATTCACCGGTGACCTAATTTATAGTTCATTTGTTTGATTTTATTTTTTCTATTTGTTTTATCTTTTGCATCTGTCACTCATAAATACATTTCTGGTCAGGTCAAAGGGATCCCTGTTATTCAATATTCACACATTTTTCATCACTTGTCTTTGGACATCAGCACCCAGGACTAGACACTAGCACCCAAACGCTCTTGTCCATCCTCGGCACCCATGTCCTCTTTGTTATTGTTCACATTTTTGACATTTTTGGTCGGTATTTTTGGTTTTCCCACTCATATCACAAGGTACTAGTCAACATGTCGGGTCATTTGTGTTAAAATTCAGGCAAGAGATCTCTATATAAACACAACATACATACCATTATAAGGGCTGGAAATTTTTATCAAGGGCTATCTATCTACATAGCTCAAGGGACTGCATTTGGGTGCATTTTTTGCATACACACTGCATATGAAGGGAAATTTATAAATTCCATCCCATAAATTTGTATTTTATCTAGTTACTGCCCACTATCCTTGCCTCATTGACATGAGGGAAACCTAGGATAACTATTTCACACATAATCACATAGAATTATGTTAGGTTTGATATGTAGTGAAGTGTTTAGTCATAAGATCACCATTATGATAGATGAGGATAGTCCAACCCCTCATATTTCATCTTTCTTTTCAAGATTTGATGTTGTTTTTATGGTTTTGGAGGAGGATATTTGTATCGTAGATTTGCAGGTACTCCCACAATCAAAGTGCGACTTTCAAAAGATCATTAGTGAACAAGCGTTAAGCCCTACCGAAAATGTTAGAACCAGATTCTCATATTTTTGTAGTCTATAGTGCTCATGAACAGAGGCCTAGGGCATCCTTAGGCACTCCTACCCCTATATAGGTTCCCGTGTATAGGATTTTTTAGCACCTCTGTATTTTTCTGAGTGAGATTGCGACAGTCTATGTTTCTGTTCCATCACATTCTCTAGTCCAAACACACTTTAGGGAAAGAAAAATTGAGGTGAGTTCTCTATCTCTTGTATTTTATTTTCATAATTAAATAAAAAAATCATAGCATCTGTATTTCATTGTATATCAGTTATAGCATATATTTTCATTCATATTTTAATAAAATATACATATTTTATCAAATCATTTTGGTGAAGTTATAGCTTAGAACTATTTTCCCTATGATCTACTAAAACCCTAATGGCTAAGGATAGATCTTTTCCTCCTAGGATAGCCATGCCTCATATGATTATTAATCCTATTTATGATGAAGAAACCATATTTGAACTTAGCGCTCTATATTCAAACACTATTCTTCTAGATGATACTCAAAAGAAACTATTAGCTAGTGAATGCAATGTTCCTACTAGCTTTTATCATTCTACCATTAGCATTATTTTTGACCCAACAATCTTTTATGGTTGTAGACCTTATTATTTAATCAGCCACACTCCACCCTCTTCTATTTCTATGAAAAATTTAGATGATGTTATTTTTAGTTTTATATTTAGTATTGATGTTGATAATTCATATTAAAAACATGATGAAAAGAAACATCTGCATGAAGTTTTTTTATCATACTAGTCAGGATGATTCTATAGTTACATCTCATACTCCTTGCATTTATGAAAATGTCTCCAATAATTGAAATGATACATATCATACTAGTTCTCCTTCTACTTCATTATATGTTGATGATACACTTAATGAAATCCTTACATCTGAATCCTTATCTAATATTGATGATACACATGCTAGTAATGATTCTGATTCTTTGCATACTACTGAATGTGAATTATCCAGTACACTTTCATCTTATTTTGAGATTTTATCTAGTAACATGCATGTTAATTCATCTCCTTCTATTATTTAATGTCCTAATAACTCTTCTGATGTTATTCTTACCACTTCTATCGACACTCCATGTTCTTCACCACCTATTGTTTCTTTAATACCTACATATAGTGTTCCCTTAGCATTAATATCTTCCACTTCTTCTCTTGACATCCCTATGATCAATCATAATGGAAAGATTCAACCACTAAATACACCAATCATATCTTCTACCATTCCTTCACATGACATCTTACCACTGGGTAAGTGCAGCAAGTTGGGGGACAATTAAGTGGACATCAAATCCTGAATTTTACATCAAAAACAACAAAACATCAAATTTAGTCTTTTGCGGAATTGAACCATGCTAAAAAGTAAAAAATATGTCATAAAAATGGTACCATCGTATAGGGGAGATTATTAGCTTTGTAGAAATATTTATTTTAAACTAAATAGAATAGGATGAATATCATTTTATAATTTTTTACTAATAGTAGGTCTTTAAGAAATTTTTTCTTATGAATGTTTATGTCTACGTTTAAGACTGCAATTTTTGTTTCACTTGTCAGAATGTGATAAAACTTATACCATCCCAACCATGGTGAAATTATAAACATGTTCAAAAAATAATAATTTGATTTCAATATTTTTAATGAAGTTATGGCAGATAAATGGAAAGTGCTATGTTTTCTTTATGTTTTCAGATCACTATCATGGAAAAAATCATAAAAAATAAAATATTGCTCAAAAAAATACAAAATAAAATCTATCCCAAGATAGATAGTAGCATCTAACTTCTCACCTAAGGAAAACAATATATATCAATTTTTGGTCATCCAAATCATGGGAAAACAGACTACAATCTTATAGGCATTTAAAAAAAAACGAATTCATTGAATTTGGAGTGTTTAATATAGTTAAACTTGTCTATTTTTTAAAAAAATTAGTAGTTTAGAAGCTAGATTCTGGATGTTGTGATTCATATTGATATAATTTTTTCTAATTTTGAGTGTATGCATTGTTAATAATCCCTACAAATTGATATTATGTTGTATTTGCAATAGGAATTTCCACTTATGACCCCTTTTTTGTCTCCCAACTTGTTGCACTTACCCCACTCGTGCATGGTGTTGGCCACTTACAATATCAGGTTCAATCTCTCACTCTTGAAAGAAAGGCTTATTATGCTTCTATCGATAATAATTATTTACATGCCTACACTATTCTAAAAAAAATTCATAATTCAACATTTCCTAATAATTTTATTATGCCTACATTTTCATTTTTTGATGGTACTGACAGTCCATACTTACATCTCAAGCATTACTATCTAGCTATGGATTCTTACTCCAATGATTGATTATTACTTAAGGATTTTCTTCATAATATTACTGATGATGCTCTCAGATGGTACACACATATAACTTATGGATCTAGTAATACCTATTGTGACATGGAGGAATCCTTCCTTCGATGCTTTATACTTAACAATGGCCCTAGAGTCACACATGACTGCTTATTAGGCTTACATCAAGGCAAGAAAGAAACCTATTATTGATTACATTCTGCATTTCAATGCTTGTATACATCATTTAGTCTTATAATCCATTGATTTATAAAATTAATTCATATTTTTTCATGGCTTGATTCCTTCTTTAGAGAAACACTTGCAATATGATACACGCGAATGATTCACACTCTTATGTTATAAAGTCATTGATTTAGAAAAAGATCTCATTGCTGCACATATCATAGATCATCCTACTACTTCTGCTACTACTACACCATTTATTTTGTATCCTCTTCCATATGTTGAGTGTCCTCCTAGGTCTCCATCTCCTCCACCTTGAAATAAAGTTCAATCTTCTCCATCACATAATAATTCTTCATCTCCTCCATTGGGTCGGTCTCCACCTAAGAATTCTCCATATCCTCCATGGAATCCATTATAATTCTCTCAAGACACTAGGCCTCATGATGTGCTGCATGCTTTTCATGACAAAAAAATTATTTTCTTACCTTCTAATCAACACCATCCATCTCATTTCTTGCAACAAAAACATGATATACCTTATTGCAACTATCATCGCATCAATGGCCACCGTGAAAATGAATGTTGTGCCCTTCATGATAAATTTCAAAAACTATAAGAAAAGGGTGTCATTGACTATGGTGCTCACTCTTATGAGTAGTATATATCTCCAATACCATGCAAACTTGCTTCTAGTTCAGTTCACTTGTAGTGCCCACTTCCCTTTGGCACCTTTTTTTTAACTGATCATGATACTGTAGACTATATGACCTAAATTTTAATAGTTTTGATTTAGTATGGTGTTAGATGTCAGATCCTGGATTATTGTTGAATTTGATTATATATAATGCATGATGATTATTAGAGACACTCATATGTGGATGATGATATACTATTGACATGGATGTTTAATGTAAGTTATTCGGACTTGTGATTTTGGAGATTATGAGTAAACCTAGAAAAGGAAAATTATTTGATGATGATATAGTTGTCGATATAAATTGTAAATGATTTCGTTGATTGCATGATGATTGTTGTGATTCATATGTATAGATGATTTTTTGATTTTATTATACATTCATTTTGGATGTTCTGATATGGCCACGAGGCCGAAGGAGGTATTTATGTTTTGGAGGTTTACAATATCACAACAAACATTGGGGGATTGGAGACTAACCAAAGTGGAATTCTAGGTAAATTCGATAAGGTCACCATGGCAACTTGTTTTATGGTGTGTGTGTGTTGTAATTTTGTTAGAGATTCCCATGGGGGGGGGATCATCTTTACATGTGACCATGGGTTGTGTATTTTATTAATGTGGTAAAATGTTATTGTTGTATGTATTTTATTAGTAATGTATTCCTTCCTTTAATTTATTAAATTTGTGGTAGATTAATGTGGAAATCTTATGATTAAAATTTAAATAAATCAAATGGGAATATGGGAAAATAATAACGGAAGTTGTTGGTTTGTGTAAGAGTATGTTTAAGTTTGTTTTGGAGTATGAAACACTCCACCTCCATGAAAAATTCGAATTTGTCCTTGAGAATTGTTTTTGGAGGCTTGTGGGACAAGAAAAACTTGTCCCATACCTCTAAATTTAATATACCAACCATACTTATGGACGGAGATGTGATTTTTGACTTTTAAATGCATTTTATTTATCATGTTGCTTGTTTTGGATTTCACTCTCATACATTTTATTAAATTATTGTCCCTTGAGGTGTGGGCTCTTTTTGGAGTGTGCAAGTAACCTGACATATTTTCGCCCACCTCTTTATTGTTCTTGGGAGAATGAATTTTTGTCTTTTGTGTTTGATTTGGTGGATGTTTGATGTGGCATCCTATATGGATCCACATCATCCTCTTATCTCCCTCTTCTATTTAATTAAAATTGTCTTCTTGTTTTGGGGGTTGTTGAAACATTTGGCATGCATCCTTAGGCGCATTTTTCTTGTGATTGGAGCTCTTACTTTGGGGAAGCTTTGGTGAAGACTGTTTCTTGGTTGTTGAAACTCCTTGCATTCATCCTTGGGCACATTTTTTTGTGATTAGAGCTCTTGTTGATTTGGAAGATATTGGAGAGCATTTGATACTTTGGCACTACTGTTTTGGGACTGTAGTTTTTGACATTCAAATATTTTTGTGTGGAGGAAATCCTTCCATGGAGAGGTAGGATTTTATTCCTTCTTTTATTGCTATTATTTTCTTGTTGAGTTGTGTGTATGGAGAATGTTTTATTGCTTTTTTTGGTTGGTTGGGTAGACTACCTTAGGTAAGGTGTAGGAGAAGGCTATGGAGAATACATGTGGGGGGCATAAGAGAATGCTAGTGGCGTCAATTTTATTGTGGAGGGAGTTTTGGTTTTGGGATCTACCATGGAAAAGAAATAGCTTGCATGTCTTACTTGTGGGGGGGCATAAGGAGGGGTTGGGAGGCATAAGGTTTATGGGATATGATATGTTATATTGGTGGTATGATTATAGGTGGATGCCCAATTCCCAATTGGGAGGCATAAGTAGCTTCCCCCATAGTACTTGCTCCTTTGGCTTGCATGATCAAGCTTGAGTTGTGATTTACATGTTTGCTATTGCAGTTGTAAACCGGTGTTTTGTATTGAGTTATGTTTTATAAAGAAATGTGTATGTGAAAGAATGTTGTGTTGTGGAAGCTAGTTGTTTCCATGGTTGAATTACACCTTTGATTGTACTTTGGTTGGGGCTCGGGGGCCAATGATGAAGGAAGGATTCTCCTTTCATTGGATTTCTTGGTTGGGTTGAGAGCATTGCCTTTCCCCCCTCTTTTGTTTGATCAACTTGGAGAAAAGAGAAAATGAGCATGCTATTATTTTTGAGCAAGAGGAATATATAGTTTGACAGTCCCTTCTTTGAGAAAGTTCATTGTAACCCTTCCCACTTTGAAGTGGATGAATTTTATAGCAATTTTTAATGTGAAGATACTTGTATTGATGATGGAAGATTGGAAATTGGAATGTGAAATGTAAAGAAGTTATATTCTACTCTCTCTTTTGAAAAGAAACGTGAAAGAATGTTGTATATTTTGTAAATTGTATTTGAAACCAAATGGAAAAGAGAAGTTGTAAAGTTGTAATTTTTGAATTCATTAAAGGAATGCACTACTTTTATCAAACTTGCATTATTTCTTGGAATTGAATTACTATTGTGAATTAAAATATCTGTTTGAAACAATAATGAGTATGAAGGAAAAAGGTAGTGCTTTGTTCTATTTGAATTGAGTTGAAATTTGAAAATCAAACTTTTCTTATTGACAGTTAAATGTTGTGTGAATTTGATGGAATGTAATAGACTTGCATGGAATGAACTCCCACACTTGGAGAATGGAAAAATGTTTAAGAACCTTTAATGTTTGATCTCTGTTTTATTTTCTAAATCTTGCAATCAAATTTATCAAAGAAATGAGAAGCTCAAACTTGCACCAAGAAATAATATATGAGACATTGTATTTGAGACTTAACAATTCCTAAGGCACTCAATTTGACAATAAAACTTAAGAAAGACCTTTCAGTACTTTGTAAAATCAAAATCAAAGCTTGTGCAGTCATCTTAGTGTCAAGTGATGCAAAATTTTAATTGTAACTCTCCTAAACAAATTGAATCTTGGAACCTTCCTAAATTCATCAAAAGACAAGTATGCATGTCTATTTGACATGTGGAGAAATAAGGAATTCAAAATTGAACACAAAAAAATATAAGTTAGAAATTTCCAGTTTTCTTTGCAAAACCGTGTAGATTGGTTTCTCAAAATTTACCTCTCAAAATTTATCAAATTCCAAAATTGATGACTTCTATGTAAAGAGGGCTTTGATAAATTTCCAAAAAGTCCAATTTTTCCCAAATCTGAGCTTCCTATCAAAAGTTATGGCCATTTGAAGTTTTACTTCAATTTGGCATTAAAAAATAAAATAAATCTAACTGTTAACTTTAATTTTTGACTTTGGAAAATTTTCCACAAAAATTATGTGGCCCCCGCCATCTCGTAACCAATCAGGACCTTCCACGTGGTACCTCAGAGGGGCATACCAAATCTTAAACTTTTCCTTTTTGAAAATTTTACCTTGGGAAAATTTTCCCACTTGGCCCCGCATCCCCGCTAACCTGCAGCCAATCACGTGCCAACACGTGGCTAGGTGGAAGCACAGGAGATATTTGGACTTAGTGCCTTTGTTCCCTTTTGGTGAAAATTCCCCTTTGTCCCCATGACACCACTCCAGCGCTGCACCTTAGAATTTATTCCTTTATAGATGCGCGGGCCCACACGTGGCGTTGATCCTTTTTTCCCTTCTAGCTTAGTGCCTTAAGTTCCTCTACCACCCCGCCTCCTGTGTTCAACCTGGGCATGACATGTGTCTCCCCACTGGGCTCACAGGTGCACGAATGCAAATTGTGCTTTGCACTTAAGTAGGGAAAATGCCTCTAAATTCCCCGCGGCTCTATTTTTCCACCCTACCTTGGAATTTTATTCTTCCGCAAGCACGTGGACCCATGCATCCCTTTTCCCTTTTTCATTCTCCCGTTGAAGAAATTTGGTAATCTTCTCCGCTACTCCGCCAACCCCTCACCCCTTGCCCGCTTGGCACCGGGACTCAACATGTGTCCACCAGGGACCCATGGAGGCACGGAATAAATTTTTCCTTTGTGTGCGCATGATGGAAAAATTCCCCAAGCCACCCCGCAAGCCGCTAACCCATTGAAGGTGATTTCCCCACCTCTTGACACGTGTCCCCCTAGGGGAAAATTTGACCTAAAAACTCCGCCCGCTCATATCTTGAGTTATGTAAGGAGTTAGGAGGACTTCTTTATATCACCAGAAAGGTGAGAAAATTTCCTATCCATTGGGAATTGTTTAGGGAAATTTTGGAAGTGCTAAGTATGAGAGAAATCTATTTGAAAATTTGAGCATGTTAGAGAGTGGGTATGGGGGTAAATTACTCCCTGAACCTAACTGAAACTTCTAGCCCTAAGTTTTGGACCTTGTGACCTCTACGAATTGTTAATAAAAGAGAAGTTTATTCTTGTGGATTTGAGTTGTTCTAGAATCTGTTAGTGGTAGTTGTTGCCTAACAACCTAGTTGTAGACACCCCTAATCAATTTCTAGGAGTGGGTAAGTGAGACCTTACTCTGTTGATTTTAAATATGTTTTTCCTTTCTCACTGCAATTAAACCTTTCTCTTCTCTTTATATTGTGGAATTAAATACCTTGGGTATTTAATTGTTTTGGGTCCCTTAACCCTAACATTTCTGATCAAGAAATATTGATCTAAAATTTCAATGTAATCAGTAATTAAATTAATCCCTAGGGATATTTTAGCTAGGTGTGGACTTATTTCTCTTGTTTCTTTTTAATGTGGAATTAGTAATTATTATAATGGGAAAAGTTATCAGTTTAATTTAACTATTTTTGAGACTTTGGTCGTTAACTCCTAATCAAAAAAATTATTCCATAATTTTCTAACTAAACCTAGGTTGTTCATGATTCTCAAGTGGGTTGTTTTGAACGGGCATCACATCACTTATATCCTCCACTAGCTCCTAAGATCACTATTTGTCTACTGCCACATGTTATTATTCATGCATGCTCTCTATCTCATCCATCCACCGCTGCACCATCTCACCAACTGTATAGTGCTCTCAATTCACATTGGTTTCCTTACCCATTGGCATATGTGTCTCCCATCACTGCATCACCCATCATTAACACCATATCATCAGGAATTCAGTTTAGTTCATACACACATGCCTCTTCCACTCCATATGCTTTTATCGCTCCACACCCACTTAGTCTCTGGTAGGTGATGTTATCTCCTTACCCCCTTGATGATGAACTCATGTTCTCATGGTTCTTATATGAATGTTGAGGGATATATTACAATAAGTACCTCACTCCATCTCTTGCACTACGAATTTCATCAATATGTCTATCTAGCACAAACTATTGAATAACTTACCAATGATACACTCTTGCTTTTTGGTTCATTCTTGACTGTTGAGGTGTCTTATATAAATGAACCTCATCATCTACACACTAGGGGGAATCACTATTCTCCTCCCTCTCTTCAGTATAATAACATGTACTTAAGCACACTTTTATGATAATCTCATGAACATACACTTTTACAACATACTTTACCATTCATAACATCTCTACTCATACATACAATATCCTTTTACAGTATATATCTATCACATGACGTAATTACATTATACATCTCATAAATTTCATACACTATCCATTATCACATATGTTATTTCCTCACTTATCTATCTATGATAATTCTAAACATCATTATCCATTAGTCAACATTTACAACTACGCAATGAAAATCAAATAAACAAATACAATACATCACATATCAATCCAGCACATCAATACACTACAATAATGACAACCATCCATCTCTATATATCATTAAAAGATCAAATTTAAATAGTACAACCACTAGGGGCTCTAGAACAAATATCATTGTCATTATCACTATTATTTTCTACAAATTCTCTAGAGCATATCCATCATAGCTCATCATCACTATCATTTTCTATAATTGCGGGAGCTCTAGAACAAGATGCTTCACCACTCACTCTCCACCATTGGTTGTAGCCCCTATACCTCTCTACCTGCCTATGCAATAAATTAATTCTAATCAAATGATCCAAAACATGACCTTGTAGCCCCACAAACCTCATAAAAACATCATGCACTAGAGGACCAATACCAATAGCCTCTCTAGCCCATTTTGTATCCTCTCGTGCTTGATATCTCTTGCTCAATAAAACTATAAACGTCATCATCATTACCACCATTGGATCAAATAGATGAGCATGTTAACCCACAATATCATCCACCCACTCTATCATACCACATCTTATGAGCACATCGATGGGCACATTCCACATCAATGTGAAGATTGAAGTATCTATAAACAATAACTAATAAACATCTCCTGCAATAATACAAGACATCACATTAGTTCATATACACAAGACGATGAAACTCAAAGAAACTCAATAATAATATACAAATAGTACTACATGTATACTCATACTCCACTATCAACGTTGTCATAAAATCACCACCAAGGGCATGTGCCTACCACTCTCCTCCTCCTACTATAGGTACTCCCACTACATTCATAATAAATGGATATAATAAAACCCATCGATGCACTATACTCCTCTATATAACCTATGTCATCCATCTATATTGGGCATATGGTCGCACCTGACTCCTTTGTCCCATGAGGTATTAGTTGTGCCCCTGTGGGCCTTGGTCTATCTCCAGCCTTCCTTGGTTCTCTCATGGACCTCACCCATATGTATGGCTATGGAGGAACATCCTGAACCATGCGAAACTACTATGACACACGCTCTCCCTAAAATAGTTCCACAACCCTTATAAATCTTTCCTCTAATAACATAGTATGATGAAGACATCAAAGTTCCACTACGTCCTCGAGTTATCCAACATAGTCACAATATGGCTTACAGATAATGGTCCCTAGCCCCATGCGATCTAGCATATATCTATATGTAACAATATCCATCCTCCTACCTTGCACACCTACCCACCACTTGACAAATATACTATTTCTATCCCACTCTCCACGTGGCCCACCAAGTGACATCATTATGGAAATGTGCTCGTATTCCCACCTATGTAATAAAGTTGTGGCTCCTAGCCCATCTGAATCTATACAAGTGCTTGTAAAAATGGGACAATACACATCGTTCCTAAGCATATATCATCCCATACTCCTCTATACGATGAAAAATATCATGCATCTTATACAATATTCCTATACCACCACTTTCGACTACAAATGAAGAAGAAATAATGGCAATAAAATTTCATGATCATGAAAACCCTAACCTCAGTATAGCACCCAAACTGATATGGACCTCAGTATGAACTCAAGTCCCTATGAAATATCACATAACAACCCTCATCTATCTCTGTGTGTCATCTATGGTCATAAATTATGCCCTCTCACGAACAATCAGAAATCACAATATGTGGTATACATCCTCCAGAGTCATTGTCATCTCTCCTATAGGAAACCAAAATGTGCATGTATTTGCACACAATCTCTCACATACTACAGTGATTATTGGCATATTATGAGGCACATCCCCCATCCTCACTATGTGTCACAAGCCAACATGTTCTAGAACATCTCACTCATCATCAAATAACACAAATCCTAGGAATGAATATCCCATGAATGAATATCCTTCTACACAACACCAAACATCGACAAAAACAATATTAGTACATCATATACATGTAAAAACAACCACCAAAAACATCAACATATATGAATTTTCATGTTTACAATACTCTCAGCTCAACCCAAACCTTCTGGATCACTAGCACCTAGGAGTAGGACTAGGGAACCCAAGAAGAAGTCACTAACGCCCATGCCTAGGTGCTACTGCCCCAAAGGTCATTAGCACTATCATTTCTCTTACCCAGGTCATAAATGCCAAGAAACTTGAAAACAATCATTTTGTAAAAATTCACGAAAATGACTAATTTCAACACAATATTAAAAAAAATCACACTTACTAGTTCATATGTCATACATGATGCCACGACTTCCACCACCACCTTGAATCGACTCAATCGCAGTTCTCTCAATTGTGAAATCTTCACACACTTAGAGATTAAAATCACACTCATGTAAATGATCAAATGAAATACCTATTCACTTTTCCAATTACTATTTATAGTAACTCTTAATTGACTACCTTGTTATGGTCACTATTTACACTCATTCCCCTAACTAAATACACATCACATTATTTTAATCGTATCTTGAGCATTACTAATCTGATTTTTGTTTCATTTACATCATTCTCTTCAAAAATCAGCCTACTACAATATCATAAACATTCATTCAACACTATATTCCTCTAAATAGTAGCAATTCAATATACACAAAAAATTACATCATCACACACCTACTTTTGAATCATTGTTTTTTTGCATCATCACTCTCCCTTTCCCTAAAAGGGGGGACATACAATCAGGCTTATCCTACAATTTCCCTCACAATGTTATATGATCAATCTACATTTCTAATTCACCATTTATAAAAAAAAATCTTGTACATCATATGACATTTCACACCACTTTTTTGTAATCCCCCCTAATGACCTAATATGGGGGAAACAAGTGTAAAATATACCATGAGTAATCAATCAAACACATTCAAATCTCACCAACAAAAATATTCTACTATTCAAAAAAACATCAATCCATTGACACAAACATAGAACACTTCTCCCAGATGACCTAACTTGGGAGTTATATCATTACTTTCCTAGATGACCTAACATGGGAAGTTATATCCACATTTTCAACCACTTCCAGATGACCTAACATGGAACCATCTCATACATACCACGTAACTCGTAGAGTAGAGGTAATGAGACATCATTGTATTTATTATATTTCTCCTATATGGGTTATTCACATTCGATTGAAAAATATCGAAATGAACAAATTTGGTCTTTGTCCATCTATAATGGCTAGACCTTTTAAGGATGTATTTAAAATCAGAGGGTGAACTAGACCTCTCTCCCTACACTCTTCCTCTAATGGTAAGACACCCAAATCCTAAGTTTTTCACACGCACAAAATTGGGTTGGGAATTGATCACTGTATTCCCCCATCAAAATAATCAATCTCACTAATTAATCCTCACAACGGTTTGTCATCTCTATGTATGCCACATGGATCGACACACTGGTCCATGGTCCATGATGTTATATACTATCATTTTGCATGTACTTATGTGACAACGCTTCTCCATAATTCTCATAGGTATGTTCCTTACTTCCTTTACACTACTTGAATTTCATTTAAATAACATAAAGGGGGAAAATGTATACAAAAAATCATGCACTTACTACTATTTACTATACCTCCAATTATGTTGTTTTATATATGGATCTTGCGTAAGAAAAGTATTCACTGGTGAACTAATATCTAGTTAATTTGTTTTCTTTGTTTTTTATCTTTTGCATTTGTCACTCCTAGATACATTTTTGGTTATGTCACATGGATCCATGTTTGTCATTCTTCGAACATTTTTCATCACTTGTCTTGAGACACCAATACCCAAGACTGAACACTAGCACCCAGACACTATTGTCCATCCTGGGCACCTGTGTCCTCTTTCTTCTTGTTCACATTTTTGACATTTTTGGCTGCTCTTTTCAATTTTCCCACTCATATCCCTAGGTACTAGTCAGCATGTTAGGTCATTAGTGTCAAAATTAAGGCAAGAGATCCCTATATAAACACAACATACATAAAATTATAAGGGAGGGAAATTTTTATCAAGGGATATGTATCTACATATCTTAAGGGAGTGAATTTGAGCACATTTTTCTACATACACATTGCATAGGATGGGGAATTTCTAAGTTCCATCACACACATTTGAATTTTATCTAGCTAATGCCTACTATCTTGGCATCATCAGTGTAAGGTTAACTGAGGAGCACTATTACACACACAATCACATAGAACTACATTATGTCTGAGATGTAGTGAATTTCTCAGTCAGATGATCAACATTGTGACAGTTGAGGATTGTCTAACCCCTCATATTACATATTTATTTTCAATATTTTATGTTTTTAAGGGTTTTGTAGGAGGATATTTGTATTGCAGATTTATAGGTACTCCCACAGTCAAAGTGTGACTTTTAGGTGATCATTGGCGAATAAGTGGGAAGCCCTAGCGATAGTGTTAGAACTAGATCCTAAGATTTTTCATAGTCTACAGTGCCCACTAGAGGCCTAGGGCACCCACATGTGCCCCTACCTTTATCCAAGATCCCGTGTCCAGGAGTTTCGAGTACCTTGGCATTTTTTTGAGTGGGATTTTGATGATCTGTGTTTCTATTCCATCACATTCTCCAATACAAACACACTCCATGGAAAGTAAAACTGAGGTAATTTCCCTATCTCTTGTATTTTAGTTCATAATAAAATAAAATAAATTTCTTAGCATCTTTATTTCATTGTATATCAGTTATAGAAAATTATTTGCATTCATAGTTTATGAAATCAGTTGTGGTGAACCCCGTAGCTTGAACTATTTCCCTAGGATCCAATAAAACCCTAATGTGCATGTATTTGCACACAATCTCTAACATACTACAGTGATTATTGGCATATTATGAGGCACATCCCCATCCTCACTATGGGTCACAAGCCAACATGTTATAGAAACATCTCACTCATATCAAATAACACAAATCTAGGATGAATATCCATGAATGAATATCCTTCTAAAACAACACAAGAACATCGACAAAAAAATCTTTAGTACCCATCTACCATGGAAAACACACCACCAAAACATCAAATATATGGAATGTTATGCTAAATATCTCAGTAACCCAACTTCGGATCTGCACCTAGGGTAGGGACGAGGGAACCAAAGGAAGAAGTCACTAACACGGCCCATGCTAGGTGCACTGCCCCAAAGGTCATTAAGCACTATATTTCTCTTACACCAGTCATAAATGCCAAGAACATTGAAAACAAATCAGTTGTAAAAATTCACGGACATGACCTAATTTCAACACAGTATAAAAAAAAATCACATTCCTAGTTCATTGTCATTAATGATGCCACGACTTACCACACCACTTGAATCGCTCAATCGCAGTTCTTCAATGTGAAATTCTCACACACTTAGAGATTTTAAATCACACTCATGTAAAATGATCAAATTGAAATACCTAGTCACTTTTCCAATTACTATTTTCTAGTAACTTCTTAATTGACTCGTTATGGTCACTATTTACACTCATTCCACTAAACTAAATACACATACATTATTTTAATCGGTATCTGAGCATTACTAATCTGATTTTGTTAATGTAAATCATTATCTTCAAAAATAAGCCTACTACAATATCATAAACATTCACACCCCACTATTTCCTCTAAATAGTAGCAATTTCAATATACACAAAAAATACATCATCACACACCTCTTTTGAAATTCATGTTTTTTGCATCATCACTATCCTTTACAGAAAAGGCCCACCCCTGGGGACATACAATCAGGCTTATCCTACATTCCCCTCCACAATGTTATATGATCAATCTACATTTCTAATTCCACCATTATAAAAAAAAATATTGCGCACATAATATGACATTTCACACACTTTTTGTCATCCCCCTTAATGACCTAAATGGGGGAAACAAGTGTAAAAATCTTACCAGGAGTAATCAATCAAACACATTCAAATATTCACCAACAAAAATATTAAATATTCAAAAAAAAATAAAATACATTGACACCAAACATATGGGACACTTCTCCCAGATGACCTAATGGGAGTTATATCAGTACTTCCTAGATCGACCAACTGGGAAGTTAGATCCACATTGTCAACAACTTCACAGATGACCTAACAGGGAACCATCTCATACATACCGTAATCGTAGAGTAGAGGTAATGAGACATCATTTGTATTTATTATATTTTCATATATGGTTATTCCACATTCGATTGAAAAATATCGAAAGGGAAACATTCTGTATTTGTCCATCGAGTAATGCTAGACCTTTTAGGATGTATTTAAAATTCAGCGGGTGAACTAGACATCTCTCCATACACTCTTCCTCTAATGGTAGAACCCAAATCCTAGTTTTTCACACGCACAAAAATTGGTTGGAATTGATCACTGTATTCCCCCATCAACATAATCAACTCATAATTAATCCTCACAACGTTTGCATCTCCTATGTATGCCACATGGATCGACACACTGGTCCATGGTCATGATGTTATATTACTATCATTTTGCATGTACTTATGTGAAACGCTTCTTCCATAATTCTCATAGGTATGTTCCTACTTCCGTTACATCCTTGAATTTTAATTTTAAAAAACATAAGGGGGCAAATGTATACAAAAAATAGCACTACTAATGATTTACTATACCTCCAATTATGTTGTTTATATATGGAATATTGAGTAAGAAAATATTCACTGGGTGAACTAATATCTAGTAATTTGGTGTCTTGTTTTTTATCTTTTGCATTTGTCACTCTACGAACATTTTTGGTTATGTCACAGGATCCATGTTTGTCATTGCTTCGCAACATTTTATCAATTGTATTGAGACACCAAGACCCCCCCCCCCCCCCCCCGCACTGAACACAGCACCACAGACAATATTGGCCACCTGGGCCCTGTGCATCTTTCTTCTTGTCACATTTTGACATTTTGCGCTCTTCAATTTTCCCCCACTCATATCCCTAGGTATATAGTCAGCAGTTAGTTATAGTGTCAAAATTAAGGCAAGAGATCCATATATCAACACACTACATAAAATTATAAGGGAGGGAAATTTTTATAAAGGGCTCTGCTCTCCATCTCTTAAAGGGAGTGAATTTGAAGCACATTTTTCTCCATACACATGCATCGATGGGAATTATAAGTCCATCACACACATTTGATTTATCTAGCTATGCCTACTATTTGGCAGCATCCGTGTAAGGTTAACTGAGGAGCACTATTGCCACCACACCATAAATAGAACTACATTATGTCTGAGATGTAAGTTGATTTCTCAGTCAGATGATCAACATTGGGACAGTTGAGATTGTCTAACCCCTCATATTACTCTTTATTTCCATATTTCGTTTTTCCGGGTTTGTCGGGCGGCTCTTTGTTATTGAGATTTCTAGGTACTCCCACAGTCAAAGTGTGACTTTTAGGTGATATGGCGAATAAGTGCGGAAGCCCTAGCGATAGTGTTAGAACTAGATCCTAGATTTGTATAGTCTACAGTGCCCAATAGGAGGGCCTGGCACCCACAGTGACCCTACCGTTAACAAGATCGGTGTCCCAGGAGTTTCGGTACCGTGGCATTTTGTTGAGTGGGATTTTGATGATTGTGTTTATTCCCATCCACATTTCCAATCAAACACACTCATGGAAGAAAAATGAGGTAATTTCCCATCTCTTGTATTTTAGTTCATAATAAAATAAAATCACTTCTTAGCCTCGTTATTTCATGTGTATATCAGTTATAGAAACTATTTGATTTTCTGTATTACTCATTTGGTGAAACGTAGCGTAGACATATTTCTAGCGATCCAATAAAACCTAATGGCTAGGATATATCTTATCCTCAGGCTAGCCATGTTTTTTTTTTTCCTCAGGTTGAGTATGCAATCTATTATGATGCAAGCAAAACCATATCCGAACTAGTTGCTCTATATCCCAATAACTATTATTTCCATGATTCAAAGGTCATTGGTGGCTAACAAATGAAATGTTCAGTCTGCTTGATCATTCTACCATTAACATGTTTTTGTCCAAACCAATATTCTAGTGTAGACCTGATTATTTAGTATCTAACAATCCACACATATTATTAGCTTATGAAAACCGTAGATGATGATATTATTAGTTTTGCTTAGTGTGCTGATGATACTTTCAGATAAAACATGTGATGAAAAAAAACATGTGCATGATTTTGGTTATACTCCTTTATTCTGAAAAATGTTCCAATGATTGTACTGATTACATATCATACTAGTTTCTTCTAGTTCATTTATGTTGATGATACATTTTATGAAAATACTTGGATCATAGTGATGATTTACGCTTATGTAAATAGTATTGAATGTGAATTCTCCAATACACTTTCATCTTCTTCTACGATGTGTATCTGTAACATGCATGTTGATTTATTATCCTTCTATATTTAATCTCCTAATAATCTTCTGATGTATTCCTACTACTTCTATCAACCCTCCATGTTCTCACTGATTATTACTTACTTCAACACGAAAATAGTGGGCACTTAGCCATCAGTATCTGCCACTTATTATCGACATCCCTATGATCACTCATATGGCAGCTGCAACCACTCATAAAAAATTCATATATTCTACCATTTCCAATGACATATTATCAATAATGCTTGTTACAATCCAAATAATATCTCCACTCTTGAAAGAAGGCATTTTATTCACTTAGATCGATAACAATTTCTTTACATGGAAAACCATATTCAAAAAAGATTCATAACCAACATTTCTAAGGATTTTATTATGTCTTACATTTTCATGCTTGGATGGTAATGACAATCCATTCGTAAATCTCAGATTCTCTCTAGCTATGGATCTTACTCCAATGATCATTTTATTACTTAAGGATTTTATTCATAGTCTTACTGATGAGTTCTCTCCAATTGGTACACACATTTACCTTTTGCGATATATAGACCTATTGTGAAATGGAGGAGGCATTCCTTGATGCTTATACTTAACAAGTGGACCATAGAGGCATCCATGACCTCTTACTGGATTACCTCAATGCAAGAGAGAACATAGTAATCATTACATTCGACATTTTAATGCTTGCATGCACAATTAGTCTACCATCCCATTTATTGTATAAAAGTAATTCATTTTTGGCATGGATGGGATTTCCTTTTTTAAAGAACACTTGACATCGTTGAATATATGTGAATCCTTCACACGTATGCTATAAATCATTGATTTAGATAGGGACGCATTACTGCACAAACCTCACAAAACATCTTGCACTAGAGGACACCCACCTGCATACTCTATATCCCACTATGTATCATCTCTTCCTCATCTCTCTCACTCCATAAAAACAATGTCTGTTGTCACCACTACGCCCACGGATGAAAATTTTTTAAAAAAAATAAGAATTCCTCACTGCAATATCATCCACCCACTCGATCATACCACTCTATGGCACCTCGCTAGGCACATTCCATGTAAGGTGTAGTCGAAGTGCTATAATCAAAGACCAAGTAACATCTCCTAACAATAATAAAGAACATTGACATTAGTTAAGTAAAAAACTGACGCAAACTCAAAAGCGAACTAAATAACAATCTACAAACAGTATACATGTCCCCTTGTATACTCAACTTCGCTATCGCCATGCCAAAAAATCACCCATTGGGTGACTGTTCTTACCCCTCTCCTCACCTAGTGCGGACTCCGCTACATCCACAAAACAAATGGATATAATAAACACCCATCGGTGCACTGACCATAATGTACTATACTCCTTTATTTAACTGCGTCATCCATCGATAGTGGGATCAATGAGTCGCATCTGACACCTTTGGTCATAGGGGTACTAGTTGTGCCCCTTATGGGCCCTGGTCTATCTCTAGCCTCGGTCCATCATGGCCCTCACCACTTGTGATGCTATAAAGGGATATCCCAAGCCAATGAAAATTTGTGGTGGCAATACTCTCCTTGAAAAGTTCCAAAACCCACAGGAATAGGTCTTCAGCCAATAGTGCGATGAATACATCAAAGGTCGATTACATCCTCAGTCCATCCACCATAGTCCATGATAGGCCTATAGATAATGGCCCCAGGCCCCATGCGATACCACACAAACAACACCCCCACACACACACATCTCCTCCTACCCCGCATGCTACCCACAGATCAAAACACATACTAGGTCTAGCCTCCTCTCCAATGGACCACCAAACAACTCAATAGGGAAATTGTTGGTAGTACACTTACAATGCAATAAATTGGTGGCTCCTATCCCCCCCCCATGCTCCTCTGTGCATGAATCTATACAATTCTCTATATAACTGGGCCAATACACATCATTCCTAAGTATTTTTCCATCCTCCTCTATACAAAGGAAATATATGCATCTTATACAAATGCTATACAACCACCGTTGAGTGGCAAAGGAAGAAGTAGATGACGGAAAAAATTTCCACAATCATGACACCGCCATCCGGTTATAGCAGTCCAAATTGATTGGACCTCAATATGAACTTGGGGCCCTATGAATACCACTCGAGCCCTCATCTACTATGGTTCTAGCCTACACCCTCTACCAACCAATTAGCAATCGCAGTAGTAATATACATCCTTCAGCGTCACTATCATCTTCTCTTATAGGCAGTCAAATGTGTTTATCTAAACACCATATCCACACAATGCAGTGATCATCAACATATTCTGTGGCAATCCCATCACACTATGTATCGCCAAGCCAACATGGTCTAGAACATCCAACTCATCATCAGACACCCTAGGCCGATAATTAATTCAACTGGAAAACCACCACAAAAAAACTCCTTTGGAGTTAATATCCATATGTACGAAACCCACCCTTGAAAAACACAATACTAGTACATTCATATACATGTAAAAAAAAAAACCACTAACAACAAACAAACATAAATTTTCATGTTTACACAACTCTTGGCTCAACCCAAACCTTATGGGTCGATAGCACTCGGAGTAGGTCAAGCACCCATGTATGGGCACGCTACTCCCTAAGGTAATTGTGACCTAACTGCTCTTTCCGGTTTAAAATTACGAGAAATTGAAACACCCCCAAACATTTTGTGAAAATTCACAAAAAAATAATTAATTTCAACAACCAACTTTAGAAAAAAATCACACCATTATTAGTGTTGGGATAGCAAAATGGTAAGTATGAAGAACATGTGGGGGAAAGTAGGGTGTATCGACATGCGTTAGAAGACCAAAAAAATGGTACATGGGAAGGCATGGCCCAGAAGACAAAACCCAACCATTAGTGATTTTGCAGTTAGGTCCAAAAATAGAAAAAATTACGTTACAGTGGGGCTCAAGCAAAGGAGAAAATCCAAGGAGACTTGGTGGCAAGGAAATTCTATTTGGGGAACGAAACATGTAGAGGGAATATGGAAATGTCATGCATGGATGGAGACTAAAATAGGATAAAGAAAGGTTATTTATAGGATTAATCTCATATTAGGTATTGTAGAAAAAAACATGCATGCCTTATGGTTATTTTTGGATGTACACATGGCTATTGTGAGCATGCAATCTATGTTGATAATGCAAGGGTGGTAAAGGAAAATTCCCTACCCCTATATAAAACTATTATATGTATTTCTTTTGAGGACCATATGAGAGATAGGATGTATTAGTGTTAAGATTCTTTGATGTACTAGCACATAGTACTCTGTTTTTACTAATTGAAGGTTATGTAATCAGATTTGTTATGTAATAATTTTATGTAATGGATTATGTATGATGGATTATGGTAATTAATGTATTTTAATATGGTGATTACATGGTGCAATTAGTCTTAGGGGTTATCTAATCTGTTATGTTTCCTTATTAGATGTTTTTCCATTATAATCTCATGATATGATGTTTGTAATGATCAACACTTGAATGTATTCTTTGATATCAGTTATCATGGATATGTATGCTAACATCTTGAGAAACAACACAAAGGACATACCTAGTAACTTTGCATGCTTTGGGTGAGTGTTTAGAGTTTTCTAAATGAGGGGACAATGTGCATAGCAGTTAGGTGGAAATAAGAGACTACATTTCAGTTTGGTCTAATGGACTTATGTAAAACATCTGCGGGATTTTGTTTCATATGGCGTTCGATTGATGCGTGAGAAATTAAAATTGCGGTAGAAGATGGAAAGAGAAGTTTTCCACAAGAGATAGTATGGACCTTGCTTTCAATGCACGATGGTGGGTGGAAGATAATCTTTATCATGAGCTCTATGATACATTATTTAGATTTTTTCTAGTAGAATTGTATGAGTGGTTGATAGAATATTCATTAGGGAAGAATTGGGGATATAGGCTTAAGATTTTGATGCAAAAATATTATCAGACTTTTTTTGATGATGATATGGAGTGGACTAGAGCTGTAGATAATTAGTGGGCTAGCGTATTGCACAATTATACATTGGAGTGTGTTATTTCTACTTGTGTCCAGAGGAGGCCGATTTCATATCTTCATGAGCTTGGAGGCTTTGTATTTGCTGCTATGACCATTCTAAATTAAGATGGTGAATCATAGAAAGGGATTAGAGAGCCTCCTATGGTGAAATATGGTGAACTGTTGGTAGATAAACCAAAGGCAGAAAGACTACTCACATTTCATGACGCCCGAGGGCGGCAATGACATGTGACACAAGCCATTGTGGAGTCACCTCAGTTGAGGGGCATGATGGCTCGCACGGTTTGAAGATCTTGTGGAAGAGAAGTCACAACATCAGGTACTCCAAAATTTAGGCAAGCGTAGTAGATATTCCCCTTTGACTTAAAATGAGAGAACATCATAGAAGAGGAGGACCACAAGAATGAATCTAATCCCACATAGCCACCTATCTCTTATGTTTTACATTCCAAATCCAAAGGTAGTTATTACGAATCATGATAGTACAAGTAGGAAAATAGAGATAGGTAGATATCATTTTACGTTAAAATCAGAAGTACATCATGCAACACATATACGTATGATAGTTTAGAGAATGCCATTGTTTAGAAGTTTGATTGTAGGTTTATTTTTAGGTGTGTCCTCAGGAAAAAATGTTGATGTGTAGACCATTGGTGGAACTTTTGTGAGTGTTGCGACTAAGCAAATTGTGGGTGTCCAGTTTAGTACTACAACTAGGACATAAGGGATCATGTCAAATGGTCTATAGCTTGTAATAGGGGGCGTAAGAGGATCATGAGGATTAGGAAGATTATGAGGAGGAAATATTGGTGGAGGTTATAGTTCTAGATCTAGTGGAAAAGGTACACACCCACAAAAACCACCTCAACAACCTCTACAACCACAAAAGATACCCCGATATACTTTGGGATGTCCCTCTACTTACCAGAGTATAGGGGTATTAAAGATGCAACATAACATGTACATAAGTGTTAGATACTATGGCACACTATAGGAATTATAACTTCAGATAAGAAGGAAATTTTATTTTCCACTACTCTTAAAGGGTGTGTGCATATCTAGTATATGAAGTATGATCCACATCAGAATGTGGTTGATTATAATGCTTTGCACACTTTGTTTTTGGTGGATTTTCACATTAAAGAGTTTGAGTAGTAGAGCATCAGAGTGCTCTAGGATATAAGGCATGGCTTATCTGAAAGCTTGAGGGAATATGATGTGTGTTTTAAGACTCTACTATAAAAATTGTCTTATGGCATTCATCAAATTCAGCATGCATAGTGGTTTGTTGGAGGATTTTTGACTCTATTCCATAGATAATTATCTTATAAGAAGTATATTGATCTGTGAGATGCTTTGGGAGTAGCTCTATGTGCTGAAGCAGTTAGGAGTGTTGATACTGGAGTGAGCATGTTTTTAGAAGTTCATATTATAGCTATGGAAAAGCATATGGAGAAGATTTCTAGTAATTCAACTCATGAGATGTGCAATGGTATAATGGTTTGGTTTTACACAAATGGTGAGGTTGGCAAGGCCTACAAAAGGATAATTTTCATGCCAATGCAATGCACACATTGTTATTGAATTATGGGGTCTGTCACCTAAACCATGATGTTTGGGATTTTCCTCTTTTACAACGTGTTATTCAGAAGAAGGTGTGTATTGTAAGATTCACAAGTCCCATACTCACGACACCAATGACTAGAGAATAATTGATCATATCCATGAATACATTGAGATGGGAGTGTGCCAAACTAGTGTGGCAAGTGGATCGAAGGAATAGGTCAGACAAAATAATAAAGGGCACAACAATGAAGATAAAAGGAATTGAGGCTTCCAAGGAGGATATCAAGGTTGAGGTCACGGTGGTGGTAGAGGTAGATTTGCATGAGGAACTTGTTATACTTGTGGATCTCCTGATCACTATCAACTTGATTTCCCTTAGAATTCAACTTACCCATAGTGTAGGAATCAACATAAGTTAGAAAAATGCCTAGATTTATATGAAAATATGAGTAAAAATAAGAAGAAAGACAACAGGAATGATTAAGGTACAATGCTTTTTTGTTGATAAGTGGATGCCTAAGAAGGCACCTAATCCTGCTTTACATATGGTGATGGTTACCACACATGCTAAGTTTGCACACACACAAGCCTCTGAAGACTAATCCATTCATGACAAGGGAATAGGTGATACATGATAAGTATCTAGATGTTACGCAGTAGAAGTAAGTCTACCAAGAAACCATGGGGGTCATCAAGGAACTTTAGGGGGAAATTCAGTACTTGAAAGAATAGGTACACAAGAGAGATTGTGGAAAGAATGTTGGCTCCGTAGAAGGAGTGGATGACTTGAGAGGTGCGCCAAAATTTCTTACACCAAGAGAAGATCATTCCTCTACTAGGGAATGGATATGAGAAAAGGTACCACACGTTGAAGTTGAGTGCAAGAGACATATACTTCACATAAATCTATCACCTCAGAATCATGAATTTAAAAAAGAGATTACATTGGATGTAGTAATTGATGGGTGGTTATTATGCAATATCATGATTGAAATAGGCACGGAAGTGAATGTATTAACTCCGGATGCATGGAATCATATGGCTAGACCAACATTGTAGCCATCTTCCAATGTGTTGTATATGGAAAAAAAACTAGGGCTATGCCTATGGGGTATTGAGATGCATCTTACCATTCAGGAGAAAATTTGATTGGGGAATTTTAGGTATTAGAGCTTAGAAGTAGACAACTTCCACCAACATTGCGTAGAGGACCAGGGTTTCTTTGCAAACAATGCATATCTATATTTTAATAAAAGAGTTTTGAGAATGATGAGGAGAATTTGATCATATCCCTATAGGATAAGAAGGTAGAGCCTTACGTTGGTCCTTTAAGTGAAGAGGAACTTAATAGAATCTATTCCTATATATTTTGCAATCTAGAGACTTTAGAACCACCAAAGGAATGCATCCTTTAGTGGAAAGACACATAGTTTGTAAGTAACACTATTAGTGTTGCTTGTGATAAACAGGCTCATGGAACATATGAGATGGTCATGCAAGAAGTCAAAGGAACTTCACTCTCTGATTAGGCCACAAATGGTGGGTGGTTGGGATTAACTCAAGTACTAAGGTATATTGGTGAAGGAAATATTGATGCATTCCTACACATTATGGAGATTCAGTGGCATAATGAAGGGAATAGAAGAAACATGTTGGTCTATACTTTGTGTGGGACAACAATGCGTTGATGGGAAAAACATTGAGATAGCCTTTTGGAATGACGAGAAGTGAAAAATAAATTTTGTCTAATAGGAACGGTTACTCGAGTAATGTTACCTACACAAAATGCAATTTCCTGTCCGTCTCCGCCTCTTTTCATGTGATGAGTGTGAGAGATCATTGGCCCTCCGATAGTGTTAGAACTAGATCCTAAGATTTTTCATAGTCTACAGTGCCCACTAGAGGCCTAGGGCACCCACATGTGCCCCTACCTTTATCCAAGATCCCGTGTCCAGGAGTTTCGAGTACCTTGGCATTTTTTTGAGTGGGATTTTGATGATCTGTGTTTCTATTCCATCACATTCTCCAATACAAACACACTCCATGGAAAGTAAAACTGAGGTAATTTCCCTATCTCTTGTATTTTAGTTCATAATAAAATAAAATAAATTTCTTAGCATCTTTATTTCATTGTATATCAGTTATAGAAAATATTTGCATTCATATTTTATTAAATCATTTTGGTGAACCCGTAGCTTAGAACTATTTTCCCTAGGATCCAATAAAACCCTAATGGCTAAGGATATATCTTCTCCTCCTAGGCTAGCCATGTCTCATGTGAGTATTAATCCTACTTATGATGAAGCAACCATATCCGAACTTAGTGCTCTATATCCCAATACTATTCTTCTACATGATACTCAAAGGTAATTGTTGGCTAACAAATGAAATGTTCCTACTAGCTTTGATCATTCTACCATTAACATTGTTTTTTGCCAACCAATATTTTCTAGTTGTAGACCTTATTATTTAGTCATCTACACTCCACCCTCTTCTATCTCTATGGAAAACTTAGATGATGATATTATTAGTTTTATGCTTAGTGTTGATGATGATACTTCAGATAAAAAACATGATGAAAAAAACATGTGCATGATTTTGTTTCTCATACTCCTTGTATTTCTGAAAATGTCTCCAATGATTGTAATGATACATATCATACTAGTTCTCCTTCTAGTTCATTTTATGTTGATGATACATTTTATGAAATACTTGTATAATATTGATGATTATGCTTCTTTACATAGTATTGAATGTGAATTCTCCACTACACTTTCATCTTCTTCTAAGATTGTATCTAGTAACATGCATGTTGATTTATCTCCTTCTATTATTTCATCTCCTAATAAATCTTCTGATGTTATTCCTACTACTTCTATCAACACTCCATGTTCTTCACTGATTATTACTTCTTCAACACCTACATATAGTGTGCCCTTAGCATCAGTATCTTCCACTTATTATCTTGACATCCCTATGATCACTCATAATGGCAAGCTTCAACCACTCAATAAAACATTCATATATTCTACCATTTCTTCACATGACATATTATAACTCATGCATGCTTACAATCCCAAATCCAATATCCCACTCTTGAAAGTAAGGCATTTTATACTTATATCGATAAAAATTCTTTACATGGAAACCATATTCAAAAAAAGATTCATAAATCAACATTTCTTAAGGATTTTATTATGTCTACATTTTCATGCTTTGATGGTACTGACAATCCATTCGTACATCTCAAGCATTATCATCTAGCTATGGATTCTTACTCCAATGATCATTTATTACTTAAGGATTTTATTCATAGTCTTACTGATGATTCTCTCCAATGGTACACACATTTACCTTTTGGATATATTAGCACCTATTGTGAAATGGAGGAGGCCTTCCTTTGATGCTTTATACTTAACAATGGCCCTAGAGTCACACATGACCTCTTACTTGGATTACATCAATGCAAGAGAGAACATATTAATCATTACATTCTACATTTTAATGCTTGCATGCATCAATTAGTCTACCATCCCATTTATTTATAAAAGTAATTCATCTTTTGTCATGGATGGATTCCTTTTTTAAAGAAACACTTGAAATATGATATATGTGAATCATTCACACTGTTATGCTATAAATTCATTGATTTAGAATAGGATCTCATTACTGCACAAACCTCACAAAAACATCTTGCACTAGAGGACCACCACCTGCATCCTCTCTATCCCACTATGTATCCTCTCTTTCCTCATCTCTCTCACTCAATAACAATGTACATGTTGTCACCACTACCGCCACTGGATGAAATAAATAAGAATCCTCACCTGCAATATCATCCACCCACTCTATCATACCACCTCCTATGAGCACATCGATAGGCACATTCCATGTAAAGGTGTAGATCGAAGTAGCTATAATCAAAGACCAATTTTACATCTCCTACACAATAATACAGAACATTGCATTAGTTCATATACAAAAGATGACGAAACTCAAAGCAACTCAATAACAATCTACAACTAGTATTACATGTATACTCACACTTCGCTATCGCCACTGCCAAAAAATCACCATTGGGGGAATGTTCTTACCCCTCTCCTCCTACTAGTGGTACTCCCGCTACATCCACAACAAATGGATATAATAACACCCATCGGTGCACTGACCATAATGTACTATACTCCTTTATATAACCTGCGTCATCCATCTATATTGGATCAATGGTCGCATCTGACACCTTTGTCATAGGGGTACTAGTTGTGCCCCTATGGGCCCTGGTCTATCTCTAGCCCTCGGTTCCATCATGGCCCTCACCCATATGTATGGCTCTAAAGGCATATCCCAAGCCATGCCAAATTTTTGTGGCACATACTCTCCTTGAAATAGTTCCACAACCCCAGGAAATATGTCTTCTAGCCACATAGTGCGATGAATACATCAAAGCTCAATTACATCCTCAATCCATCCACCATAGTCATGATATGGCCTCTAGATAATGGCCCCAGGCCCCATGCGATAACACACACAAACACACACACACACACACATCCATCCTCCTACCCCGCATGCCTACCCACAGATCAAAACACATACTAGGTCTAGCCTACTCTCCATATGGCCCACCAAACAACCTCAATATGGAAATGTGTTAGTACACTTACACATGCAATAAATTGGTGGCTCCTAGCCCACCCCCATGCTCCTCTTGCATGAATCTATACAATTCTCTATATAAATGGGCCAATACACATCATTCCTAAGTATTTTTTTCCCATCCTCCTCTATACAAAGGAAAATATCATGCATCTTATACAATATGCCTATACAACCACCGTTGAGTGCAAATAAAGAAGTAATAATGAAGGAAATAAATTTCCACAATCATGAAACCCTTGACATCAGTATAGCATCCAAATTGATATGGACCTCAATATGAACTTGGGGCCCTATGAAATACCACTTAGCAGCCCTCATCTATCTATGGTTATAGCCTACACCCTCTCACCAACAATTAGCAATCGCAGTATGTAATATACATCCTTCAGAGTCACTATCATCTCTCTTATAGGCAGCAAAAATGTGCATTTATCTACACACCATATCTCACACAATGTTGTGATCATCAACATATTATGTGGCACATCCCCCATCCTCACTATGTATCGCAAGCCAACATGGTCTAGAACATCCCACTCATCATCAGACAACCCTAGTCCTATAATTATATTCAAATGGAAACCACCACAAAACTCCTTTGAGTTAATATCCATATGTACGAAACCAAACATTGAAAAACACAATACTAGTACATCATATACATGTAAAAACAACCACTAACAACATCAACAAACATAAATTTTCATGTTTACAACACTCTTGGCTCAACCCAAACCTTATGGGTCGCTAGCACTAAGGAGTAGGTCACTAGCACCCATGTATGGGAGCTACTTCCCTAAAGGTCATTAGTGCCTTCACTGCTCTTTCCCGGTTTAGAAATTCCGAGAAACTTGAAAACAAACATTTTGTGAAAATTCACAAAAAATAATTAATTTCAACACAACTTTAGAAAAAATCACACTTATTAGTGTTGGGATAGCAAAATGGCTAAGTATGAAGAACATGTGGGGGAAAGTAGGGTGTATAGACATGCGTTAGGACCAAAAAAATGGTACATGGAAGGCATGTGCCCAGGAAGACAAAACCCAACACATTAGTGATTTTGCAGTTATGGTCCAAAAATAGAAAAATTAAGTTAAAGTGTGGCTCAAGCAAAGGAGAAAATCAAGGAGACTTGGTGGCCAAGGAAATTCTATTTTGGGGAAAAGAACATGTAGAGGGAATATGAAATGTCATGCATGGATTGAACTAATAATAGGATTAAAGAAAGGTTTATTTATAGGATTAATCTATTATTAGGTATTGTAGAAAAAAACATGCATGCCTTATGGTTATTTTTGGATGTACACATGGCTATTGTGAGCATGCAATCTATGTTGATAATGCAAGGGTGGTAAAGGAAAATGTCCCCACCCCCTATATATCAGTATGTGCCTTTGTATTAAGTACTTGTATGAGTGACAGTGTATGAGAGATATTGTGATGTAGATACACTTTTGTGATGTATTAATGTTATGTCTTTGATGTACTAGCATGCGCAGTGACTCTGTTTTTACTAATTGAAGGTTATGTAATCAGATTTGTTATGTAATAATTTTATGTAATGGATTATGGAGGATGGATTCTGGTAATTGATGTATCTGAATATGGTGATTACATGGTGCAATTAGTCTTAGTTGTTATCTGATCTGTTATGTTTCCTTATTACATGTGTTTCCATTATAAGCTCATGATATGATGTTTGTAATGATGTGCAATCACTTGAATATATGCTTTGATATTAGTTATCATGGATATGTATGCTAACATCTTGACAAACAAGCACAAAGGAGGGACTTGGTAGCTTTGCATGCTTTGGGTGAACATTTAGATCTATCTGAATGAGGTGCCAATGTGCATAACAGTTCAATGGAAATAAGAGACTACATTTTGGTTCCATTGTCATGGGACCTCTTTTCAAACCATTTTTCAGGATGTTGGATGTAGATTGCGTATTGATTGACTCTTGAGAGCATTAAAATTTGGGTAGAAGATGGACAAGATAAGTTTCCACAAAGAGATAGTATTGGACCTGGATTTCAATGCACGATGGTGGGTGGAAGATAATCTTTATCATGAGCTCTATGATACATTATTTAGATTTTTTCTAGTAGAATTGTATGAGTGGTTGATAGCATATTCATTAGGGAAGTGTTGGGGTCCTAGGCTATAAGCTTTTGACACAAAAAGATTACCAGAAATTTTTTTGATGTTGATGTGGAGTGGACTAGAGTTATAAATCATTGGTTGGTTGGTTTGTTGCACAATTATACATTGGAGGACGTTATTTCTACTTGTGTCCAGAGGAGGCTAAGTTTCATATTCTTTCATGAGCTTGGAGGATTGTATTTGCATGCTATACCATTATAAATTAAGATGTTGATCATAGAAGTGGATTTAGAGAGCCTCCCTATGGTAGCTAAACCTGCACCATGCGCAAGGATAGGAGCAGGTGTGGTGAAAATGACGGACCCTGGAGGTAGAAGGAAGAGAAAGAATAATCACATTTAATGAAGCACGAGGGAGGGAAATGACACATGTGCAAGACATTGAGGAGTCACTCAGGTTGAGGGGAATGATGGCTCGCAAAGGTTTTGAAGCTCTCATGGAAGACGAGGAGCCACAACATCAGGTACTCCAAAATTTAGGCAAGCGTAGTAGATATTCCCCTTCGGACTTGGAAAATGAGAGTGTCAGAGGAGAGGATAAGGACCATGAATGCACATCTGATCCCACCTAGCCACCTATCCCTTGCGCTTGGTGTTTCCAAATCCAGAGGTAGTTATTGACGAAGTAGGCTAGTGTAAGTAGGAAAATAGAGATAGGTAGATATCATTTTACGTTAAAATCAGAAGTACATCATGCAACACATATACGTATGATAGTTTAGAGAATGCCATTGTTTAGAAGTTTGATTGTAGGTTTATTTTTAGGTGTGTCCTCAGGACAGAGTGTGGATGCGTAGACTATTGGAAGCACTTTTGTGGGTGTTGTGACCATAGCACCATGGGTGTCTAGTTTAGTACTACAACTGGGACACAAGGGAGTACATCAACTGGCCCGTAGCCTATAGTAGGGGGCGTAAGAGGATCAGGAGGATTAGGAAGATCAAGAGGAAAATATTGGTGGAGGTTCTAGTTCTAGATCTAGTGGACGATGTCCACACCAACAAAAACCACATCAACAACCTCTATAACCACAAAAGACACCCTCGATCTACTTTGAGTGGTCTCTCCACTTACCATAGTATAGAGGTATTGAAGATCCAGAAAATCACATGCATAAGTGTGAACTAATATGGCACACTAAAGGAATTACAACTTAAGATAAGAAGGTAAGTCAATTTTCCACTACTCTTCAAGGGGTGTGTGCATAGTTAGTATAATGAAGTATGATCCACATCAGAATGTGGTGGATTATAATGCTTTGTGCACTGTGTTTCTGGTAGAGTTTCACATTCAAGAGTTTGAGTAACAGAGCATCAACGTGCTCAAGGATATCAATCAAGGCTTATCTGAAAGTGTGAGGGAATATGATGTGTGTTTTAAGACTCTACTGTCAAAATTATCTTATGACATTCATCAAATTCAGCATGCACAGTGGTTTGTTGGAGGATTGTTGACTCTATTCCATAGAGCTTTATCTCATAAGACAGTATATTGATCTGTGAGGCCTTGGAAGGAGCTCTGCATGTTGAGGTGGTTAGAAGTGTTGAGACTGGAGTGAGCCCATTCTTGGAAGTTCATATTATAGCTATGGAAAAGCATATGGAGAAGATTTCTAGTAATTCAACTCATGAGATGTGCAATGGTATATGGTGCACAAATTGTGAGGTTGAAGGACATACAAAAGATAATTTTCCATGCAAGTCAATGCACACATTGTTATTGGATTGTTAGGTTGGTCACCTAAACCATGATGTTTAGGATTGTATTCTATTGCAATGTGCTATTCAGAAGAAGGTATCCATGTATTGTAAGATTTGTAAGTCCCATACTCACGACACCACTGACTGTAGTCTGATTGATCATATCCATGAAGCCATTGAGACAGGGGTGTGCCAGACTAGTGTGGTGAGTGGATCGAAGGAAAAGAATGAAAAAATAATAAAGGGCACAACAATGGGGATAACAAGAATGGAGGCTTCCAAGGAGGATATCGAGGTCGTGGTCACGGTGGTGGTAGAGGTAAATTCATGAGGAACTTGTTATACTTGTGGATCTCCTGATCACTATCAACTGTGATTTCCCTCAGAATACAACTTACCCATAGTGTAGGAATCAACATAAGTTAGAAAAATGCCTAGATTTATATGAACAACATGAGTAAAAATAAGAAGAAGGATAAGGGCACAGGGATGATCAAGGTACAATGCACGTGAATGTTGATCAGTGGATGCCTAAGAAGACACATGATCCTGCTTTATAAGCATATGGTGATTGGTTACCACACATGCGCTAAGTTTGCACATGCACACATGAGCCTCTAAAGGCTAATCCACTCATCAAGAGGGATGAAGTGATACATGATAAATATCCAGATGTTACGCATTAGAAGGAAGTCTACCAAGAAACCATGGGGGTCATCAAGGAACTTTAGGGGGAAATACAATGCTTGAAAGAATAGGCACAAGAGAGATTGTGGAAAGAATGTTGAGCTCCCGTAGAAGGATGTGGATGACTTGAAGGAGGTGTGCAAAATGTTGCACCAAGAGAATATCATTCCTTTACTAGGGGAATGGATATGAGAAAAGGTACCACACGTTGGAGTTGAGTGCAAGAGACATATACTTCACATAAATCTACCACCTCAGAATCATGAATTTGAAAAAGAGATTACACTGGATGTAGTAATTGATGGGTGGTTATTATGCAATATCATGATTGAAATAGGCACGGAAGTGAATGTATTGACTCTGGATGCATGGAATCATATGGGTAGACCAACATTGTAGCCATCTTCAAATGTGTTGTATATGGAAAAAAAGACTAGGGCTATGCCTATTGGGGTATTGAAGGATGCATCCATTACCATTCAGGGAGCCAAGTTTACTGGGGACTTTGAGGTATTAGAGCTTGTCAGAAGTAGACAACTTCCCAACATTACTTAGATGACCTTGGTGCTATGCGAACAATGTTGATCTATGTGCTTTAATAAAAGGTACATTTTGAGAATGATGATGAGTGCGTGATCATACCCCTACATGATAAGAAGGCAGAGCCTTATGTTGAGCCCTTGAGTGAAGAATAACTTAATCAAATCTATGCCTCATACAGTGTGCAATCTAGAGAATATAGAACCATCAAAGGAAGGTGCATCCTTCAGTGGGAAGACACATAGTCTGTAAGTGACATTACTAGTGTTGCTTGTGATAACTAGGCTCATGGAACGTATGAGATGGTCGGGTGTGAAGTCAAAGGAAGATTCACTAGAATGATTAGGCCACACATGGTGAGGCAGTTGGGATCAACTCAAGTACCAAGGTATACTGGTGAAGGGAATCCTGATACATTCTTATGCACATTGGAGACTCAGTGGAAAAATGAAGGGGATAGAAGAAACATGTTGGTCTATACTTTGTGTGGGACAACAACACGATGGTGGGAAACACATAGAGATAGCCTTTTGGAATGGAGAGAAGTGATAATCACCTTTTCTACTAGGTTTACTCAGAGTAATGTACCTACACAAACATGCAAATTTCATGTAAGTCTCCTGCCTCTTTTCATGTGCATGAGTGTGAGAGATCATGGCCGCAAGGAAAGGAGGATTTACCTCCATCACTTTGGGTACATAAGTTCCACTTCACACATGTGCTGTGTGCACATGCATGGTATGTCCATGCCAAGTTAAAAAGGGAAACATAAAATTGGCAAGAGATGACTACAAGTATGATCCAAACTTTGATTACTTTTCTACAAAGCCTCTAGTCCATGAAGCATTACAGATCATAAATCACATCACTTTGGGGGATAATGTGAAGGTTAAAGAGCTCATGTTGGAGTTGTTTGGGGAACCTGATCTTAAGGTGCACCTTGTTCTTGAAGAGATAGAAGAAGTACAAAAAGGCCATGCCTGGAAGGAAAAATTAAAGGAAAATTGGTATACATGATTGATGATGAGGAATTTGATAACCTGTATGTTATCCACACTGAATGTGTGCATGAGGTAATGGACACTACATATGAGAAGGCATGCACATACCATGCTCCTATGAAGACAAATAAGGTTAACATTTACACCGAGGAAGAGCCTAAGGAGGCCATTATTGGTGATTACTAGTCAGAGCAAGAAGTAGCAAAGATTATTGAGCTCTTACATGACTTCCAGGACTTATTCCTATGGGGATATCATGATTTAAAGGGAGTACATGCTTCCTTAGGAAAATTGAAGATCAAGATGAAAGAAGGCATGCACCCGGTTAGGAAGAGGCCTTATAGGATGAATCCTAATCTGCACATGAAGGTGAAGGAGGAAATTGATAAGATGCTCAAGTCTGGAATTATTAAGCCTATTGAAGAATCTGAATGGGTTAGCCCCATGGTTATAAGCATTAAGAAGGATGGAAGGATAAGGATTTGTGTGGATTATAGAGAACTCAATGCTTCATGTGTTATAGATCCTTTTCCTACCCCTTTCACAAAAGAAATCCTTGAAGGAGTTGCTGGGTGCGAGATATATTATTTTATAGATGGATTTTCAAGTTATCACCAGGTGCACATCACCAAAGATGACCAAGAGAAGATAAATTTCACCATTGAATGGGGAATTTTTGCATATATAGTTATGCCCTTTGGATTGAAAAATGCGCCAATAGTGTTCTCACACATTGTTGTGCAGGCCTTTCAAGATTTTATTCATAAATTCTTACAGGTATATTTGGATGATTGGATGATATATGGCTTAGTGAAGGACCACTATGATATTCTGAGGCTCATGTTTGAGAGGTGCAGGAAGTTGAGCATCTCTCTCAACATTAAAAAGTTCATCTTTGCTACATCTTTTGGCACTTTACTTGGGCACATCATTTGCAAGGAAGGATTGCTGGTAGACCCAACCAAGATAGTTGTGATCTTGGGTTTTAGAATATCTTACCAATGAGAGTTAAGCGTGTGCATTTATAGGGAACACTAGTTACTAAAAGAATTTTATAAAACGCTATGCAAAAATTTCTGCACCTATGGAAGAATTGTTCAAGGCTAAAGGGAAATTTTATTGGGGAGAGGTGCAAAAGTAGGTGTTTGAAGAATTAAAGGAAAATCTCACCACTGTACCTATCTTGCGCTTTCCTTCATGGGAAAAACCATTTCATGTCCATGTTGATGCCTTTGACATGGAAATTGGCACAGTTTATTGGCATAACCTAGGGGAAGGAATTTTGGATCATCCTATTTACTTTACAAGCAGGATGTTGACACTTGTGGAGCATAATTACACTACCATTGAGCATGAAGCATTTTCTATGATCTACGTGTTGCACAAGTTTAGATAGTACTTGTTGGCAACCCCATTTATTTTCTATACAGATCATATGATGCTTAAGTACTTAGTCAACAAGCTTGTTTTGATAGGGCACATATGCAGGTGGATACTTCTATTTTAGGAGTTTGACTTCACAATTGTTGTGAAACCAGGTAAGAGAAATTCAGGGCTTGATCATTTATCAAGGATCAATTTTGATGAGGACATGTAGATTGTTAAGGATATAATGCTAGATGAAAAAAAATAGATTAAACCACGTGCCCATAGATTTAGAATATATTGTACTCTTTTTGTGCACTATAATGACACCTGAAGGAACAATGAAATTCGAGAAAAAGTAGCTTTCTATACGTGTGGTGCCTTATCAGTTGATTGGTGGATATTTATACAAGTTGGGCCATGATGAATTATTGTGTCGTTATGTTCTAGAGCATGAGTGTGAGGCCATTATGGAAGAGGATCATGGTGAAATAACAGAAGGGCATTGTGTAGGTGATGTTATAGTGCGTAAAATTCTAATGGATGGAATTTGATGGTAAAATTTATACAAGGAAATAAAGGAATATGTGAAGGCATGTGATCATTTTCAACACCTTGGATAGAGATAAGATGTCATTGCATCCTATTACAAGTTTGGATCCTTTTGAAAAGTGGGCTATTAAATTTGTAGGTCCTATTTCACCACTTGCGTGTAGGAATGGCATGCACTACATTATCACTTGCACAGACTATATGATAAGGTATCTAGAGGAAACACCTATAAAGGATTATGCAGTAGTCACAACAACAAGATTTTTGTGGGAAAATACTATTAGCAGGTATGGCTACCCATTAAGCTTGACAAGTGATAGAGGAACTCATTTTATTAATAAGACAATAAGAATCCTATTGGCAGAGTTTATGGTGGCACACCATAAGAATAATCCTTATCACCCACAAGATAATGGTACTGAAAAAATATTTCAACAAGATATTGGGCCAAACATTGGAAAAAATATGTGATGTTGGAAGAAAATATTGGGATGATAAAGTGTTAGTTGTACTTTGGGCTTAAAACACCACTTATAAAAGTTTAAATAGAGCCATAACATTTTAGTTGGTGTTCGATGCAGAAGTTGTACTTCCTATGGAATTCATGTTACCATCCTTGCATATCGTACGTGCATGTGGAGTTGTAGATGAACAAGATATTGAAGAACAATTTGAAAAAGTAATGAAATTAAATGAGTGGTGTGTCATTGTGCGTTGGAGCCAAAATATTGAGAAATCAAGAACATAAGGCATGGCATGATAGGAACATTAAGAATAAGACATTTGCAGTTGGTAAGATGGTCCTTCTCTATGACTCCAAGTTTGCACGCCACCCAAGGAAATTGAAGGTGCATTGGTTGGGACCATTTTGTAGTGACCAAGATACTTGAAACATGCACATTTCAATTGTAGGCGCTGGATGGCACCATGTTTCCCGGTTACTCCAGTGGGAGTAGGATGAAGCCATACTATAGATAAGGCTTCTTGGTGTTTATAATAAGGCATTATTGACATATAGATTATATTTCCCTTTCATGTGTTCATTTCTAGTTTTTTATGCTTTGTTATTTTTTTCTTTGTTTTGTTGTAATAAGTGTGCTTGCGTATAGGAATTTTATTACCATCTATTAAGTTCATACGCAGAGGACCATGCATACTTTTAGTGTGGCATGAACCAGGTGCAAGTTCACGAAAGAGAAAAATAAAATTATTGGCGGTTGGGATTTATATAGGTTGGCGTGTTTAAGGGTGTTCTATGAAGTATTGTAGCATAAGGAAAAGGTACTATAGGTGCTAGGGATGAAGGTGATATTAAGGGATATGGTTTCATATTGAAGTCCTAGCTGATCAGCTATTTGCTTGGGCATCACTGAGCTACTTGCCCTGGAATCAATCAGGCAATTGTTCACCAATTGGTTTCCAAGGATTAATGAGACATAAAAAGGAGGGGGCTTCAACATTTTACCTTGTTGTCCTCCATGATTCCCTTCAGGCTGGGCTGCATTTTTGAGCACTTTCTCTTGCATTTGGACTTGCTGATTCGAAGTTGGCCAGTCCTTCATGACAGCTTGTAGCAAATCTCTCTGGCTTGGGATAGATAGGGATTCCCACATTGATATATTTACATTTTTCTTCTTCATCTGATCAATGATACTAAATGGTGATGAAGGATCTCTTTGTTGTCCCTTGGTTTGCATATTCATCCCATGCATGTGGGCAGTAACAACTGGTATTTGAGTTGGTCTAGGAGATGTTCTTGGCTGCCCTTGTGCATTTACAACTGGATTTTGTTTGCCAACCATTTTTGGAGCCATAAAAGGTTGTGGATTGGTTGGAGTTAATGGCTGTTCTTCACCCAAATTCCTTCTTTTTGACCTTGTGTTGGCTGCAACACCTTGAGAGACTGTTTGATTTATGCCACAAAAATCCTCTGCCTGCCAGTTCACAAGTGTGGTGTCATTTGGAGCTGATTGCTGCTGGAATGTTTCTTGTTGTTGGTTGTTTCCTTGACTACCCTCACCCTCCACACCAGTAGTTTTCACCATTAATGCTTGATTCAAGGCACCTTTGAAACACATAGATTGGTTGTGAGGTTCATTGCATGGAAAACACCAATCATACTCCTGAGCAACGTTGTTTTGTGTTGGAACCAATGCCTTAGAGGCAGATATAGCATTTGGATTATAGGGCTGAAATGGTCTGTTGGCAGGAGGCCTTGCTTGATTTAGATTTGCAGCTAGATTGGGTGGTCTATGAGGTTGATATGGTTTCCTATTAGGCTGAGCTTGAGGCTGGAAGGAAGGTCTAAAACTTTGGGCTTGTTGCCTCTTGAGAGTAACCAGCTCATTACCTAAATTTTGCAATTGCTTCATGACTTCTTGAAGTTCATTTGAGGCACTAGAAGATGAAGTGGAAGCTTCACTTGAATTCTGATTTCTAGGAGTGGGAGAAGGAGCCAAATTAGATGCTTGATAAGTGTTTGGGCTCTCTGAACTTGGAAACAATGGCATGGGATGTCTAGGGGCTAGTTTGCCAGCTTGGATCAAACAATTTTCAGCTCTAATGGCAATGCTATAAGCAATGGGGATAGTTATGCCTCCCATGGACTGAATTAACATAGAAATATCAGAATTTAGAGCTTTGAGATAGTAAAGAAAAGCACCTTCTGCTGTTGGCCTGACTGCCACTAGAATTCTCCCCCAAGTCCTTTGAAATCTGAAGTTGAAATCAGTCAGCTGCTCATTGGGAGCTCTCTTGATGGTTGTCAACTGCTCTAAAAGAGACAAGTTGTCTCCCTTCTCTCCAAATTGCTCATGAAGTGCTACACATAGCTGGTTCCAATTTTGAATAGAACCTGAGGCAATGCTTTTAAACCATTGCAAAGCCTTCCCCTTGAATGAAGATGCCAACAATTTGATAGCAACTTGCATCTCATTGATTTCATGAATTGCACCAAGGTTGGCAATGTCTTTAACATGATCACCAAGAGTAGTATAATTCTCTCCAGTGAAGTATGGAATGTTCTTCAAGGCTGCAATTGGAAATGGATTTTGTGCATTGAGAGCAAGTGGGATGCTGCCAGTGAAATTGACATAGGGGTTGTTTTGTGCCATTCTAATTGGCCTTAGAACCCTTGTTGATTGAATGAAAGGCCTACCAGGTGGAGGAGTTGAGAGAGTTATATTTTGTGGAGATGGAGACCTTTGGATTATCCTCCCACTTTTCCTTACTCTTGGAGATAACTACAGATATTCAAACAGCATCTCTTCTTCTACAACTCTTGACCTTGTAGTGATTCTTCTCATGAGTTTCAGGTCTGCACTGCTAAAACCAGCTGATTCTTCTTCCTTGGAGTCACTAGATGTGTAACTTATAGCTCTTTTAAGAAAGAAAAATGTAACAGATGCACATCAAATTTGTTGCAATGAAAATGAGACCTCTAAGGTCCCACCAGGCATGCCAAAACTGTTGTTGCAAATCAGCAGCACCCTTGGATGCAAATCAGGTTTCTAAGTTGATGTTTTAGGCATCCAGTGTGATTACACAACATTGAAACCTCTCTCTAAGTGTGGGACTTGTAAAATGAGAGAGGAATCTCCAGATTAGAGGTTGGTTCCTCAAACTCCTCTGATCAAATATGTTATTTACACAATTACAGAGGTTTGAATCCTAATCCTACTCTAGATTCCAAGGAGACAAAGATAGAGAGAGTAAAAGAAACTAAAAAATAATGCTAAGGTGATGCACCAAAGGAGTTGTAGACACTTGACTGCATGAAATACACAATCCACAAGGAAACACAGCACAAAACATGCACAAAATGCTCAAAATGTAATGAAAGATCAAGAAATCAATGATAGATATATGAAAGGATTGAGGAATTTAATCACATAACATATATCAACATTGAGATCCAATACAGTGCATTACAGTGATCCAGAGGAAAGAAAAAGTGTTGTATTACATGGAAAGGTAAAAATTTCTTCACAAATTCTGCCAAAGAAGGAAGAAAAGGAAGTTGCAGAGCTGAAAAGGTGTCTCTCCTTGCAAAATGAACTCATTCTGGCTTTTACAGTGCAAGCCATGACCCCCAGGAGAGAGAAACGTGGGAAAACATGCAATCCATTCAACCATTGACCAAATTGCATTCAAAATAGCATGGGTGACCTGACAAACCCATTCTCAGGCATTTTTAACCATGCTGGGAGAGAATGCGAGCCATTCTTCATTAAAACGGTGGTTGAAACGTCAGTTCTGTTCATGGCCACATACCAGAGGTGTTTCTTGATTTTCTCTCTCTAAACTCAACAAAAATGTAAAATTGAACCTATAATCATGTAGAGAATTTCACCAGATTTCCATTGATATAAATAACGTGAAAAACTGAGCTCTGGATCGAAAGATATGGCGATTTGAAGTTTTAGGGCAAAAACAGGCCAAAATCGGATCAGCGGGCAAAAAGTTTGAATTTTTACCCGTTTGGTCTTTGGAACATTTTTCAAATTTTCCCCGTGCTCCGCCACTCCAGGTGCCACATGGCACATTCTGATTGGTTGTGGGCCCTTCCTGACCATTTTTTCCTTCGGGCGTTTGGTGTTTTTTCACCCTTGGACACGTGGCAGCTCTTGATTGGCTGCGGGCCTTCTAGGGAAAAATTTCCCACCAAAACTCTACTGAGCCATAACTTGAAAAATAGGTGGAGTTAGGAGGAAAAATTTACCTTTCTGGAAAGCTGAGAAAGATCTCTATCCAATGGTGCCATTTTCAGAAGGTTTTGAGTGCCTAGAAAACAAAATATTCTGACTGAGGCATAAGAGAAGGAAAGATGTAAAGGAGTTAGCCACAAAATGAGCAGGGGGCACATTTGGGATAACAATAATCACATGAGTACTTAATCTTATTAACTTCATATAGGAATCCACTTTAGGAAAGGGGTTTCAGTGAATATACCATAATGAGTTATGTCCATCTAAATAAACGATGAGGTACATAGATGAAATGTAATTGTGTTAATGAAGGATAGAAATGATAATGGGGTTAGGAGTATAATGAACCTAACCTTAAGGAATTAATATCATGGTTCTTCTTGCTGTAACAATGAAACTACAAGCATGATAAAAAATTTGATTTGTATGCATGAAACAATTATACTATGAAAAATGAAATTAAGGGACTGTTCACTATCGGGTGACATAATGAACCCTTTGAATGACTATGAGTTGGACGTAAAATGTCCTTCTACAATATATTTTTTACACTTAAGGGATTAATTTTAACCAAGTAATTTCATTTTGAATAAGTTAAATGACTTAAATTAAGTAAATGTACATCATGATATTAATGTAGGTCGAATATATAAGATCTAATTAGGAGTTATTAAAATGAACTTAAATGCTCCTTAAGGTATAATTGGATGAACAAGGCTATTGCCCTACAACATACTTACATGATGTTCTAAAGGTATAAAGTAAACAAATGAAGGTTTCTTACTTAAGAAAATAAGTAACAAGGAGGAACAAACTTGCATATCCTTCTAGTTAACTTAAGTATAAACGTAATGTTTCTTGACAGAACGATTGATAGGACCCAAGTTAATCCTTAGGTGGATGAAAATAACTAGGGTGGGATTAAAAAGATATAAATATAAGGTATTAATGAACTTATTAAGGAAGGAGGTTTATATCCTCAAACTTAATAGGTTTTTGTAGCATAACCACTACTACACAATACCCATCCAATGATGAGGTTCATTGGGTGGTTACTATAGAGTAGTCGTTATGGCATAACAATCCATTTAGCTCCACTAATTGAGACCATATCGGAATGGGATCTCAATTTATTGTTAAACACTAGGTAGTGATGAGTCCATGGTCTACAGTTGATGTCAGTTTCTATTGACTATGGGTGATGAAGTGTACTTGAAATGACAAGGTCGATTCGAATACACTTGATGAGCCTTAATCACCATAAGAGGATCATCTACCCTAGCCCATGTGGGTTATCTCTTCCTAGAATCTAACACGAAAAATGAGAATGATTGACATGATTCAAAAAATGTCTAATCAAGATAATAGTTTTGAATGTGGTGAAAGACACATTCCTTCATGATGAGTATGCCATCTTGGAATATAGGCATGACAAACATGTCTAAAACTTTGGCAAAAGTATCGCAAGTTGTTGGTTGTGTTGTCTTAAATTCACCAGACTAAGGTGTGGGATATAGGATGGGTACTCATAAAATTTAGCTAGATAAGCCCTTGGTCAGTTGCACTTGATGATCCCTTGAATGAAAAAGGGGAACTGAAATTATACTGAGTATACTATTAAATGGAATAGAGATATTGGTTGTACACCGAGTCATAACAACTGCATATGGTTACTATTGCAAGATTGATTAACATGTTTAATGTGGTTCTAAATGCTGAATTTAGGACAATGAACATTAGTGTTAAAAAAATCCCTTGCTTTTGTAATCATGAAATAGGGATGTTACATTTATGGTCAAGTATTCTTCATTTAGGTTGAATGTTCAAAGTGCAGTTTTGGGGTAGTAAAAAGTAGCATTCAGTAAAATAAACATAACAAGAGCTAAATGAGGAGTTAGGATGTGATTAAAGTTGTGTTAGAAATATTATTAATAGATATTTATAGTGACATAAGGTTTATCTCATGATGATGTTTTTTCTTAGGTTTATAGGTCAGTTTTTGGACATGAATATTTTTTCTAGTACAGGATTGCATAAGATCTGTTAGATGTTTTGAGCTAGTTGGAGCATGATATAGATTAGGTGATGATTTATATCACCTGGAGAGTGAATAGGGATGAATTTTTCATCGAATGAATCCATTTATAGGGATTTATTGTTCTAGGAAGGGTGTAAACAATTGATTTTTAAAAACTACTTTTTGGGCAACATGAATTGGTGAAGACAAAAGTTGTTGTGGTTTGAGAAAGTCAATGTTTCAAATATATAAAATGCTTAACATTTTTTTGCAGGTTATTTAATTTCCATATAGTGGTCACATGCCATATTTTAGGTGTTCTTGTGTCGTATTGAGGCTCAAAGTCAGATTCAGGGTATTGGAAGCACTTGTTTGGTGAAGGTAATTAGCCCCTTGGCCCATTAAACAAAATAATTTGATTGGTTCATGAAAATTTAGATCATGGATGATGTTTAAATGTTATTTTAAATATGTGTGATGAATTTAATAGGTCAAATAAAAATGGTTTTGGTATAAGGATATTTTTAGCATTCCAATGCAAGGGTTTTGAGGATTTTTAGTGCATGGAATATTATTTTTAGCTAGGACAGCCTATTTGGGTCAAATGTGACCATTATAATGGATGTATTTGAATTAGTGAAGGTGTATGGGTTTTATTTATCATGAGGGACTGAAATAATTTGGGTTAGAGATAAGAAAAACATATAAAAGTGAAGTTTGAGCTCATTTTGCAAGCTAGTCTTGCAAGGGGGAAAAGTACGACCTAGAGGAGAGATATTTGCAGGTATGAAGACATGAATTGAATACTGATAGAGTTTTTTTGGATTTAATAAGGTATGGAATCATGAGAGAAAGATATTAGAGGTAAGACAAGTTGATAAATAGTGAGTTTGAAGACCTAGGGTTTGACCTAGGGTTTGTGAGCTGAATATGTGATTTCCATTAGTTGTGGCAAAAAACAAATCAGAGATAAAACATCTATAGGTGGCTGAGTTATTTATTGGTTATCCTAGGGTGTTGTAGCCTCATTTTGGAGTTGGTGCTTCACTAAGTTAGGGGTGCTCCTTGTAGGGTTGTTTCTCTACTAAATTATTCTTGCAGGGTTAGTGCTCTACTAAACTAGAAGTTGGTGCTCCTTATGAAGTTGGTGCTTCACTAATTTTTTTTAGTAAAATAAATAAAGTTTCAATGGGTTTTATTCATGGTGAGTTAGAGGAGGAATTGTATATGTATCAGCCATAGGGTTATGAGGTCAAAGGGAAGGAGAGGTTAGTGTGCAAATTGAAGAAGAGCTTGTATGGCCTGAAACAATCTCCACGGCAGTGGTACAAGAAGTTTGACAATTTTATGCAGGAGAAGGGTTACTCCAGGTGTCACTTAGACCATTACATGTACATCAAGAAGTTTCTTGATGGTAGTTATATTATTATGTGCCTATATTTGGATGATATGCTTGTTGCAAGGAAGAACATTTAGGAAATAAAGGTACTCAAGAAGCAGCTAGGTGAATCCTTTGATATGAAAGATTTGGGGGCAGAAAAACAAATCCTTGGTATGAGAATAACTAAAAATAGGAAATAGAGGAAGCTGGTGTTATCTCAAGAAGAGTACATAAAGAAGGTCTTGGAGAGGTTTAGTATGCAGGATGCTAAACTAGTTAGTAGCCCTTTGGTAGGTCACTTTAAATTATCAAAGGAGTGGAGTCCTAAGACTAAGGAGGATAAAATATAAATGTCTAGGGTACCATACTCATCAGGGGTTGGTAGCTTGATGTATGCTATGTTATGCACTGGGCTTGACATTGCCATGCAGTGGGAGTAGTGAGCAGGTTTATGAGTGATCCAGGTAGAGAGAAATGGAAGGCAATGAAGTGGATCCTTCAGTATTTGAGAGGGACCATGGTAGAGACTTTGTGTTCCAGAGGATCAGACACTACATTGTGTGGTTATGTAGATTCAAACATGGCAGGAGATTTAGACAGTAGGAGGAACATGACATGTTATGTATTTACAGTTGGTAATAAAATGATGAGGTGGATTTTATAGTTACAAAAGGTTGTAGCTTTGTCAACCACAAAGGCTAAGTATGTTACTGCCACAGAGGAAACAAAGGAGATGATTTGGCTATAACAGTTGCTTGATGATTTGGGTCATAAGAAGGAAGTTGGGAGACTACATAGTGATAGTTAGAGCACTATTCATTTAGCAAAGAAATCCACTTTTCACTCTAGGACGAAGCACATTCAGCTGAGATATCATTTCATCAAGGCAGCTTTGGAAGAAGATAATTTGAAGTTGGAAAAGATTCATACCAGTCAAAATCCTATGGATATGATGTGGTCATAAGGGAGAATTTGAAGTTTTGTTCAACTTTGATTGGCATTCATGGTTGAGAACTTTTCTCATTAGGAACAGTCTCTAAGTGGGAGATTGTTGGGGTGTGGAGCCTAGTTTTTGGTCTTCTCAAATCAGTATTGAAGTGTAGAGTTCAAATTGAGAAGATGAAAGTTCATGACCATTTATTTTCTAGCCATGGAAAGATGAAAGGTCGTGACAATTTCTTTTCCATCCATGGGAAGATGAAAAGTCATGAATTTCAAACTTTTAGGGTCGGCTTTTGGACTTCTTAAAGGATTGTAATCCTATAAAAAAAGGTGTTAGGGTATCTTGAAGATATCTTGTGTGTTCAAGAGGTCTTGAGTCTTAGTGATCAAGAGGTGACCAAGAGTGATCAAGGTTAAGCAATTGGGTGTCAATTTTGGTTTAGATGTGGTTTAACATCTTTGGAATTCTATTGTGAGTTCATAACTGAGAGAAGACTATTAGATTTGTTTTACTCTTGTTGATAATAAAATCTGAGCAAGTTCTTGGTGGACGTAGCCCACATTGGGCGAACCACGTTAAATCTTGTCTTGTCTTCTTTTGTGCATTATTTATTTATGTTGTTATATTTATGCTATTATATTTATGCATGTATAATTCTGCTATATAGTTTCCTACTGCTGTGGTTTAAGGAATTGTTTCCATATATTTGTTCTCTAATTCCTAACAACTGGTATCAGAGCTTTGGTGGTTTTTTTCTGAAGTGGTAAATCAAAGGAAAATTTTAGCTTGAGTGGGAGCGATAGCAGATGAATGCAGATCAAGGGTTGAGAAGTTCAATGGGTAGAAATTTGGTTTGTAGAAGATGCAAATGGAGGATTACTTATATCAAAAATACCTCCATGTTCCTTTGGATGGAAAAGAAAAGAAACCTACGACCATGTCAGATGAGGATTGGGAGTTACTTGATAGAAAGGCACTCGAGGAAATTCAGTTAAGCCTTGCATCTTTGGTTGCTTTCAACATATCGCAGGAGAACAGCATAGAAGGTCTCATGAGTGCATTGGGGAAGTTATATGAAAAACGCTCTGCCTATAATCAAATATTTTTGATGAAAAATTTAATTAATCTAAATATGTCTGAGAATGGTTCTATTGTTGTTTATTTTCATGAATTTAATACGGTTGTGAGTATGTTAAACTCAGTCAAAAATTGACTTTGATGATGAGATCATGGATTTGTTGATGTTTTTCTCCTTTCTAGATAGCTCGGACAGTTTGGTTATGGCTGTAAGTAATTCACTCTCTAATAATTCAAAGCTGAAGTTTGAGGATGTAATAGGTGTGATCCTAAGCAAGGAAATGCAAAGAAAGAGCACCAGATATTCTTCTACTTCTGGAAATTCTTTGATGGTGGAGAGCAGAGGGAGACAAAATAATAGACAAAAAGTTAACTGTGGGAAGTCGAATGATCGTGGAAGGTCAAATTCTAAGAGTAAGTTAGAATGTTGGCACTGTGGGAAGGTTGGTTATGCTAAGAAAGATTTTTGGGCTCTTCAGGATAAGAAAAATAAGGAGGAAAATCAAGAGGTAAATGTGGCAGCAGATGATGTTTTTCAGGATGCCTTAATTCTTTCTTTAGATAATATTGTTGAGTCTTGGGTGTTAGATTAAGGGGATTATTTCCATGCTACCCCATATAGACATTATTTTATTGATTTTGTTCAAGGATATTTTGGACATGTATATCTTGGTGATGATGAACCATGCAACATAGTGGGGAAAGGTTATGTTCGGGTGAAAATGCAGAATGGGAACACATGGCTACTTAAGGATGTCATGCATGTGCCTAAGTTGAGGTGGAACTTGATATCAGTGGGTCAGCTGGGAAGTGATGGAAGGTTAGCAAGGGAACTGTTGTGGTTTTAAGAGGTAAGAAAACTAGTACTTTGTATTTAACTAGTGGTGTTGATTATTGTAATTTAGTTGCTGCAAATAGAGATGTAACTTTGTGGCACCAGAGACTCATTCATATGAGTCAAAAAGGCATACAGATTATAAAGGACAGGTTACCCGGATTAAAGGAGTTAGATTTAGACTTATGTGAGGACTATGTTTATGGAAAACAAAAGTGGGAGAGATTCCTCAAGGTTGGACCTACCAGGAAGGAGGGTAAGTTGGATTTAGTGCATACAGATGTATGGGGGCCAGCTAAGGTAAACCCTATTGGTGGTTCATGTTATTATGTCACTTTCATTGATGATGCAACTAGAAAAGTTTGGGTATATTGCATTAGAAATAAATATGATGTGTTTGAAACCTTCAAAAGATGGAAATCCTTGGTTGAGAATGAAACAGGTATAAAGTTGAAATTGTCTTAGGTCAGATAATGGAGGGGAGTATTACAGTAATGAATTTCTTGATTACTATTCAGTAAATGGAATATGTAGGCAAAGAATAGTTCTAAATACTCCATAAGAAAATGGAGTGTCAGAGAGAATGAACAAGACAATCATGGAGTGTTCTAGGTGCATGAGGTTACAAGCGGGGGTGCCACTCATATTTTGGGTAGAAGTGGTGAGCACAGATGTATATCTGATTAATAAAGGAATCTCTATGGCTTTGGATGTAGGTACACCTGAGGAGGCTTGGTCTAGTAAGAAAATTGATTACTCATTTCTTAGAGTATTTGGATGTGAGGTATTTTCTCACATTGATAAAGATGATAGGACCAAGTTAGAGGCTAAGTCTGAGAAATGCACCTTTGTTGGATATGGTGAGGATGACTTTGGTTTCCGTGGTTGGAGTCTTAAGGAAAAGAAAATATTTCAGTCTAGAGATATTGGCTTTAATGAAAAAGTCATGCATAAAGATTAGTTGCAAGAACAGAAAGAGGAATCAAAGAAAGAATACACACTGGTAGAGGACATTGCAGACAACAAGGTGTCCAAGTGGCCGGTTTAGGTGCAACATGTTATGACACAGCCAGTTAAGGAACCTACTCATCAGGAACCCCAAAATCCTGAGGTGAGAAGGTCTTCTACGGTAAGAAGGGAACCTGAACAATTTACTCCATCTTTGAATTATTTATTGCTCACTGACAGTGGAGAGCCAGAGTGCTTTGAGGAAGCAGTGTAGGTGGATGCTAGGAAGAAATGAGACTAGGCCATACATGAAGAGCATAGATCTTGTATGGAAAACCAGACTTGGGATCTAGTGGAGCTACCCGAGGGAAAGAGATCATTGCAGAACAAGTGGGTGTATAGAATCAAAGAGGAAGATGGAGACATGAAAACATATAAGGCCCGGTTGGTGGTCAAGGGATTTGTATAGAAGAAAGGTATAGAATTTGATGAATTTTTTTCTCTTGTTGTTAAAATGACTTCTATTAGGACTATTCTTGGTTTAATAGTAGTAGAAGACATACACTTAGAGCATTTGGATGTGAAGACTACATTCCTTCATGGTGAGTTGGAGGAGGAATTGTATATGCAACAGCCACAGGGTTATGAGGGCAAAGAGAAGGAGAGGTGGTGTCTCTAGATTTAACCTTGAAATCTGGGACTACCCCTTGTAAAAAAAAAATATACTTTTAAAATAATGGGTTGTTTTGTGTTTTAATTGCTAGAAGATGTCTATATTGTGTCAAGATATTCTTAGAGAGTCATATAAGCCAATTTTTACAAATACCTAGATGCCCAAACTCGTTGTATCCTGTTGCTGGGGTTTTCCTGCGAGAGATTTTTATTTAATTATTTTAAGCCCTGTTTTAGGTAAATTGTGCTCCAGTTTAACCCTGTTGAGGTTATACATGTAAATAATCCCATATACCAGTAAGGTTTCCACCAGGAATGAATCATGGGCTTTATCTATGACTTTTGGCAACGTTTTATGTTTTTGGTTTTTTTCTCATTTTGTTTTCTGTGAAATATCTCTAGGTCAATTCCTTTGCCAGTTCAGTCTATTTTCTTGCCTAGAGTATCTAGAGATCATCTATGGACGTCATGCTAGAAGGAATTTTTCACAGGAGGTATGGTTCTCTCTAAAAATATGAAGTCATGGACAGAAAAGGCCTTTTCTGGGCAAGTCACATTTTGGGAAAGGAAGGTTTTAAGCTACAATGAGATTTTTGGTAGCAGTAGGTAGGTGGGCATTTTGTACCTTCTTGGTAGGGTACTTTTTCCCATGGAAGCAAAGCCACTTAAGTCATAATGGGAAAATTAGAGGCAACAAGCAGGTGGGAATTTCCTCCCTACCTTACAGGGTGAAAATTCCCATTGTGAAATAAAAGAAAATCACTTAAGGCATTGATGGGAATTTCTTACCTGCCTTGCAGGGTAAAAAATCCCATTATGAAAGTCAAACAACTTAAGTGGATGAAGGTTATATAAGCATGGTCTATCATATTAATGAAGTAATTAATTCTAGAATAGGAGAGATAATAATTAATTATAAAATGATGAAGGTTATATAAGCATGGGTTGTTGTATTAATGAAGTAATTAATTCTTTAGCAAGGAAGTGCAACCCAATTTTGGCACCCAAATAAGGAGGAATTTTGCTCAGAGGAAGGTGTTTTCACTACCGGAAATCTTCAAATTTTGGTGCCTAGGTTTGAAGGATCTTGATTTAAGTCTGATTAATTGTCTGTATAGTGGTACAAGTGCCTAGGTGAAGTTGACAATATTCATGCTTGCTTTGTATGCAAACAAAACCTCAACATTTGGGGTAACAGGCTTTATATATGCAGATTTTTATGATTAAAATCAAGTGTTCATGTTCCGGTTGCCATCTTTATCTGAATTAATTGCAAGAACTCATTACAAGTGCTTTTATAATTTAAAGGGAGCTTAAATCAATGTCAGATACATTGAATATATCCTTCGAATCTGAAGAAATATCCAGATATACACTAGTTGTAAAGAATTCCGGTTGAATAAAGAGAAAAAAAGTTTCTCAGACAAAGAAAAATCCGGCCATGGAAAAGCGAGATGAAAAAAAAAGCTTAACAAAATCATGAATTACTTCTAGGTTTCCTAACATCAGAGATACAGATCTAGGTCTAGAACCTCTTTTTGAATTGATTGATAGATCCACAGCTAAAAAGACTTCTCTCATGTGTACAGTCAAAAGTAATGGAATCATTCAAGCTTTAGCATTCCCATTCACAGCTCAGTTACAAGAATTTGTCATGGAATGTGCTAGATCTTACCACCCACTATCTAGATCATTCTGAGATGCTGTGGGGAAGACAATAATATGGCTAGACACACAGTTCATCAATTATTGTCTGAAAATTCTAGAATGACAGGTGGTGACTACTATTAGCATACTGGATGCCGGAAATAGATGGGAAAAGCATAAAGTCGATTGTGTGGGCATAATTAATAGCAGATACATGAAGAATCCCAGATCTCCATCCAAGTTCTTGAGAATTCTTCCATAATCCAATTTGGTACAGAAGGTGGATAACATTACCAAATTGTTATGTAGGATAAATGGCGAAGCTAACGCTCGCAACTTCCACTCATGGATGTATGCCTTCATTAGGACCATTGGAATCAACAAAGAAGATTCTATAATCAATTGGTTGGAAATCATTAGTGACAACATCAGTGAGCAGATCCAAAATTTGATGTGGACTTACAGCTTCAAAATGACTTCATATTTGGTATATGCATCAGCTTCATAGGGTATCTTCTCCAAGCTGGATAGACATGGTGTGCTCTCCAAGGATCATTTTTTGAGTTCTATCCACAGCTTACTATGCCCACATGCAATAAATATTATAAGGTGGTCAACGATGGATTCTTCTACGGATTAATTTGTAGGTTGAACAACAATCTAAAGGCCAACAGGGTGAGCAAGGAATCTTGGGAAGCTGTGTCCAAGATTGGCAGTATCTTCATCCAGTTTATGAACTTTACATACATCAGGGTCACCAACTTTTTGGGAGAACCAGTCAAGTTACCCAAATATCCAAGTGATAGATTGGTCATCATAGAGTTGAGTAGATAACTTGTGAAGATGCATGACCTACAATTGAAACAAAACAAGTCTACAAGATTCTTCCCCATCGCAATGGGCTATTACAGCTGCCATAGCATTCATAATGCCAGAGGAATTGAAGCAGAGATGTTATCTGAATATGAGAAATATTTCTTCCCAAAACGGATCAAATTTGATCGATATGGGGTGGTAAGGAAGACAATCTCCCAGAAGTACGTGCATGTTCCTTCATTGGAATATTTCTGGATGAAGTGCAAAAGAGAGTACAAAGTTAGAAAGAAATATTTCAGCAGGTTATCAGCGTGGCAAGTGTTTGAATTTGGATTAGCATGGATACCTACAGATCTTAAAGATGATGGGCATATGTTACTTGACACATACCATCAGATGGGAGGAGATAGAATTATACTTCATGAGAGCATAGGTGGCTGCCACACAATCGAGGAAAGGTCTGCTACCATTCTGGTCAATACTTCAAACTGGTTGCTGACAAAGGGATATTGCCTTGATGAAGCATTTATGATAAGATCACTGAAAAAATCAGCACAGGAGATTCCCTTAAAAGGAAGAATGAGGGAGAAAGTAGTACAAGTCCTGAAAAGATTAAAGTGCACAAAAATTCTTGTTCAAGGGAGAAGATCACTTCTACTACTATGGTGTTAGTTTTGAATTTTCCTGCATCAAGTACTTCACCGACTGTTGTACCTCAGCAAGATATTGTCATTCCTCCATTAAATCTAGCAACATTCATCTTTTCTCCTCAGCCACTCTATTTAGCACCTCTTTCTGAAGAAACATTGAAGTTGCAGATGGTAGAATTTGAAAGAGCTTTGTCTTTAAACAATATAGAGGATGGTAGCCATAACAATGTAGCAGTTTCAGATGACGAGCAACCAGAGCACGAGATGGTGGTACACTCGGCAACTCTTATTCTCTAAGAAGTAATTTCTCTAAATGGTTGGCTTCACAGTGGGTTCCAGAGGCTAGAGAGGAGATCAACTTGGAAGAACATGACTTGCAGCTGCTCTTGAGTTTGGGAAGAAAAGACAGAAAACCTAAAGTTACTAAGGTGACATCAAGGGTGATTATTGAGGAGTCAGGGTAGAAGTTCGATGAGATGTCAGTTCCAGCAGAAGGGAAGAAGAAGGATGAGCTCATAGCAGAAGATATAATAGTGACCAGAGTACCGATAAATCAATCCACCAAAGAAGGATTGAAGCAAGACACACAAACATTGATAGATGCTTTATTCCTTAGGCTTGACAAAGAAAAGGTGGAGAAAGTTGAACTTTAGAAGTAGGTGTGTTAGTTGTGTTAGATTATTGTATCATAATTTGTAAGCAACATTCTTGTGTTCCAAACTTTGTGCTGAAATCCCTGATAGCTATTTGAAGCAAAGGAATAGAAAGGAGTAGATTTTTGGAGAACTTTGTGTCACGGTGCATTTTTTTTCTTACTTTTTGCCTTAGATCTACTTATAAACTTTGTGTTATTCTAGATCTGGATCTTAAAGCTGCCTTTTCTTATAATTCTATGTTAATATCTATTAGTTTTGTCTATGTGCATGCAATCAACTTTGTAATCTATTGATTGGGTTGCACATCTTGCCTCTTTCTTTCTTGTGTTTATATTGTTTCCTTCTTTATTATATAGTTTCCTTTCTTTAACAGTTTCTTACTTGCTGCAAAACTATACAACTATGGTTCATGAGCTGCATGGTTAAAGTAAAACCCCAAAATATATACTAACATATTTAATTGATCAAACTTATATGGGAGCCTCACCGGTAAATGAGGGAGATTTATCTCATGACTGCCTAGGTTTTTAGCTATGTAGAAAATCTAGCCAATAGTTTTTGGTGACTCTGTTGGGGAACAACTATCTTTGTAGATCAAAGCTTATATCTTGCAGATTAGAGTGTTTCCCATTCAACTTTCAACCTGGATGAACATCCATTCACCTGATCTATAAAGGCACAAGGAAGGACTAATCATTTCTTCAAAATGCATGAGAAATTCAATTTCAATCATCCTCCTCAAGTTAGAAGCCATAGATCTAGTCTCTCACCAGGAAGGAGAGTACGCACTCATCGAGATCCGGATCATCTTCAACATAATCCGGTGGCTGGAATTATTCACCAAGTCTACACAAGGAGAAGATGTGCCCTATTCATCATGCAGAATCAAAATCAGAATTAGAGAGTACCTGTCCCATGGGGATCAGATTTTGGGCCACTAAACTTGACTCTGCCTATGCACGATCTGCCTATAGGATCTAGAAAGAATTTCCTAAATTTCTTTGGAGAGGGCAAGCAAAATCCGGATGATCATTTGGAAGCATTATTCATATCTTGTGGTGTGCTTGTAGTAGAGCATGAATATGTCTCAGTTAGACTTTTCATTGAGACTCTACACGACTTGGATAGAGAATGGTTCTATCGGTTAGCCCCTGGAACTATAACAAATTGGGCATCCATGCGAGAGAAAATTTTAAAAAGATTCAAGCTTGTAGAAGACGCTAGCACCCTGATCACATAACTGACATAGTTGAAGAAGGATCCAAATGAGAACATGCGGGACTTTAATGTAAGATTCCAAAGGGTTTTGTATAAAATCCCCACTTCTACTGCATTGAGTGATGAAAATCAAAAGATGTTTTTTATAAACGCTTTGTTTCCTGAAGTTGGATATTAGCTGTGAAGGGCAAGACCTATGAATCTACTAGAAGCACAAAATGTTGCCATGGAAGTTGAAGATAACTTGATCATGGCTGGAAAAATCAAACAATCACCCCACAAAGGTGATGGAGCTTCTTCAAGTACTTCAGATCCTTTGCTGCAAAGGTTGGCTAACGATATGCTGTAAATCAAGAAGCATATATCTCAAGCAGGAAATCTGACCCCTTCAAGGATAACTCCTACTCAAATCTTTACCGGTCAAAATTAAAATTGAAATAGACTTACTGATACACCACAACAGTTGGCAATTGAACCTACTCCAAGGAATAACTTGGAAACTAATGAAGAAGATCTAGGCATTGATGAATCATTTGATGATGAGGACTTTGTAGATCCCACTGACAACTCCAACATTGGTTACCGAGACTATGAATCTGATGAGGGCTATTATGAATCTTTTGAAGATTTTGATGGTCACACATTTGTGGTGTTCATAAGGTCCCAAGCATGCAAAAATGATGAAGCATCCACAAGTGGCAAAAGAAGAGAAATAGAAGATCTTGGGCTAGATGTTACTATCCTAAAAAGAGGTAGCACGCTAACTTCTTCATTAGCTCCAAAAGATAAGAATGTAAATTATTTCAATTCGCAGCATAGGGCCAACGTGCATCCGGCTGAAGTAAGTCAAGCTTTCAACATTATTGATCACATTAAAAAGACAAAGGTCCAAATGTTAGAAGATGAGTATTTAAGGGCATTTCCTGATCAACTAAATAGATTGGTCAAGTATGTGAAAAGTAATGGTCCCAACACTCCAACAAATAATTATTCATGAGGTTCTTGTCAAGTCTGAAGATTAATCCTCCTTCAAATAATGTGGCTGCAAGCTCTTCTCCTTCTACTTCTTCTCTTACTACATAGGAAAGGATCAAACCATTCTATGTGTCATTGCTTATTAATGGATACAAATTGAGTAATTGCATTTTGGACATCGGAAGATGCTATTCAATGGAAAGAAAAGTGCGTCTGGTTAGGAAAATCAAATATGCACAGGAAATACTTGCTTCTTTCCCATAGAAGAGATTAAAAATGACTATCCTCATAACAGACATCGCAGTGTCTTATGGCATTCTCTTAAGTAGAAATTTCTATAAAGAGCTAGATAGAGAAGTCAAGATGGATTGGTCTTGTGTGCACATACCAATCAAAGGAGTTAATCATAAGTTATAACCTGAGAAGAAATCCAAGTACACAGTATTGAATTCTAAATATCCTAGATCTCAGATCTTGTTTCAAGAATCTGATCACAGATTTTACTATCTAGAAATGAATAAAGATGAAATTCAACCTGTGATTCAAGAATCGCATCAACTTGATAATAAGGTTTGGTCTTTGGAATTCGATGGTAGCTACTGTTCATTTGGATCTAGTGCAGGTGTTGTTCTTATTTCTCCTGAGGGAAAGGTGCATGCACATTCCTTCAAATTCATGTTTGAAAATACTAACAACACGGTAGAATATGAAGTATTGTTGTTAGGTATGGAGCAGGCAAGAACAATGGGAATCAAGCTCTTACATGCAAAGGGAGATGCTGAGCTGATTGTTAAGTAGATAAGAGGTCTCTACCAAGTAAATAAGGACAAACTTCAACATTATAGAGATCAAGTCCATTCCATTATCCTAAATTTTTCAGCTTTCTCAGTATCTTACATTCCAAGAGAGAAAAATTCTAGAGCTGATTCACTTGTAGTGACTGTAGCTTTATTAAATCCTTATCAGCCTACCACATTTTTGAGACAGGGGGATTACATAGTTGAGATGGTCTTCCACCCAAAGATTCCTGGTAACATCCAAAAGTGGCAGGTTTTTAATGATGACAAGCAAATTGCTGCATTTCTCTAGCAAAATGATAACTTCGAAGAGATCTACTATGATGGAAGCAACTTGCCTCCAAGACAAACCACTGTGGGAGAAATGGATGCAAAGGTCTCAGGAAGTCAATAGATTATCCAAATAAAGGGAAATACAATTCCTAAAGGCTTAGTATCTCTTGAGGAAATGTTCGACAAGCATGATCAGATGCGTAAGAAGAATGAAGAAAGTGGGGAAGGTGCTTCCTCCGATACACAGTTACTAAATTTGGGAGCAAGCGATGATCCTAAATTAATAAATTGGGTAAGTGTTGTTCAGAGGTAGAAAGAGAAGCTTTTACAAAGCTTCTTAAGAAATACATGGATGTTTTTGCTTGGTCTTACCAGGATCTAAAGACATATCAGCCTGCAGAAGTTCAACACTATATCTCATTAAAACCAGAACAAAAGCCTTTCAAGTAGAAGCTGCGGCAACATAACCCTACTATTTCAGGAACTATATTTGTATAAATATAGAAGTTGTTAGATGAAAAGATAATTTATCCCATATATCACTCTGAATCGTTAGCCAACATAGTTCATGTGAGAAAGAAGAGTGGCGAGATTAGACTGTGCATTGACTTTCACAATCTTAATCAAGCCTCATTAAAAGATTACTAGCCCATCCCCATTATGGATCACACTCTGCAGGTGGTCACTAGATCTGAAATTCTTTTCATGCTTGATGGTTTCTCAGGATACAATTAGGTCAAGGTGGTTGAGGAAGATCAATATAAAATGGTGTTCATTACACCTTGGGGAAATTTTTCTTATCAAAAGATTCCTTTTGGTTTGATCAATGTTGGAGCTATGTTTCAAAGAGCTATGGATTTAGCATTTTCTCATCTCAAGGATGTAAGCATAGTGGTTTACCTTGATGATATTATAGTCTTTTCCAAGAATAGAAGTGCACACATTTCAAATACGGAAGAGGTTTTCATCCAATACCACAAACATGGTATTTCTCTGAATCCTAAGAAATCTATCTTTGTTGTGACATAAGGAAAGCTACTAGGGCATATTGTCTCAAAAGAAGGAATTAAGATAGATATGGAACGTGTCAAATTTATTCAAACTTTTCCATTTCCAACATCCAAAAAAGGTGTTCACTCTTTCTTTGGTAAAGTTAATTTTCTCAGGAGATTCATCCTGGACTTTGCTGAGCTAACTCATCATATTTCAAATATGATGAGGAAGACACATTATTTAAAATGGAGCAGCAAAGGAAGCATTTGATAAAATTGAAGAGGCCCTGTCAAAATCCCCAGTCTTGGTTTCACCTGACTTTAGTAAAGAATTTATTCTTTACTATTATTCCTCTGAGTACACAATGTCAGTAATCTTGATGCAGAAGCTCCAATTGCTTTTATGAGCATGCCTCTCAAATCTTATGAGTTGAAATATACTCCAATGAAAAAACATGCATACTCAATGGTAAAGACATATAAGGCATTCAAGTATTATATTATTTCCTCACATACTATGGTTCTGATTCCAGATACTGCAGTAAAATCTATTCTCACCCAACAAGAGTTAGGGTTGTTAAGAGGCACATGGGTGACAAAAGTTCAAGACTATGACCTGGATATCAAACCTACAAAGTTGGTTCAAGGAAGAGGTTTTTGTGAATCGATGACTGAGATGAAAGAAACAATGCTAGAGGTAGATCAAGATTTTCCTATAGTCCTTTTTATAGATCTAGTGGAAGAGTGGTATAGTAACATTGCCTATTTTCTGACTTATGGAGAATGCCCAGATCAACTTTCTCGAAAAGAGAAATGTACTATTAAACTAAAGTCCAGAGATTTTGTTCTTTGGGACAATGGTTTATACAAAAGAGGAATTGATGATTTGTTTCTCCGATGCATAGATAAAGCTCAGCAGGATCAACTTTTAAAACAATTTCATAACATGGCTTGTAGTGGTCATTTCTCATCTCGAGTCACTACTCACAAGATCCTGCAAGCAAGGTATTACTGACCCATGCTTTTTCAAGATACTGTAGAGTGGGTGTCTAAGTGTTAAGTGTGTCAACAATTCATTGGTTGTGTAAGATTACTGTTGTTGCAAGTGTGGGAACTTGTGAAACTGAGAGAGGAATCTCCAGATTAGAGGCTGGTTCCTCAAACTCCTCTGATTTAGATCTATATTTTGCAAAACTACAGAGGTTTGAAACCTAATCCTACTCTAAAATCCAAGGAGACAGAGATAGAAAGTGCAAAAAATGAAACTAAACTAACAGGTGATACACCAAAGGAGGAGTGGTGAACACTTCTTGTTCTGCAGATAGACACAGATCATAAAATGCAACATAAAACATCATGCACAAGCTGATAAGATGTAATCAGAGGTCTGAAATGAAACAAGCAACACAAACAGAGGACTGAAAACTGATCACAGAGCCTGTATTGTCATTTCCACTGTCAAAATCCTTGTATTACAACATCAAAAAGGTAGAAAACCTGTTACAATTTTAGAAGAGGTCTGATACTTCAAAAATCACTTGTTCCAGGTGAAAGAAGAAGCTTGCTATCCAAAGAAGTGTTCCCCCTTAGAAATGAGCCAAATCTGGCTTTTTACATTGCATGGGTCGAGCCCAGGGGGACAGAAAACGTACAGAAACATGGGAACCCATCCCTCCTTGACTGCAGATGCATTAAAATGGCATGGGGGACCTTACAAACCCATACCCTATCATTTTGACCGGATTACAGGAGAATGCGACCCATTCTGCATTAAATCTGGTCGCTGAAATGTCACTTCTGGCCATGAACACGCGTCAGAGCCATTTTCTCAATTTTCTCTCTCTAGACTACACCAAAATTCAAGATTAACCCCGCAATCATGTAGAGAATTTCACAAGCTTTCTGTTGATATAAAGAACGTGCCAATCCGAGCTCTGGATCAAAAGATATGGAGATCTGAAGATCTAGGGCACAAAACAGGCGAAAACAGATTTTTAAATTTCTTCCCGCGCTCTGCCACCTGGATGACACGTGGCATGCATTGATTGGTCACGTGATTCTCTAACTCCTTCCTGAGCTCCGCATTCCTTACTCCATAGGACACGTGTCGTGATCTGATTGGCTCGGGCTGATCCTTCAAAACTCGCCCTTTGACTTTTGGACCTTTTCCCTTTTGACACGTGTCGTGATTTGATTGGTTCTCGGGCCTGCCGGACTTTCGCGTCCACCGCGTCCATTTGTCCCGGATGTCCCAGTGCTGTCTGGGACAAAAAATTCTGATCCACCCGAAATGGGCTTCCCTGTCCCTCATTCGGCCGACGACACGTGGCGTTGCTTGATTGGCTTTCGGCTCCTTCGGCTATCCGCGTCCCATGCGTCCCTTTGTCCCAACTGTCCCAATACGAAACTTCTCTGTTTCGGGCGAACCGGCCGGTTCGCATCCTTCGTGCACTCGCGGCCCAGATGTCCCAGTGTGAAAGTTTCCCATTCCAGCCGAACCGGCCGGTTCGCTTCCTTCGCGTACCTTTGTCCCAATTGCTCCCGGACAGTCTGGGGCAAATTCTTCCGATTCGCCCGGTTTGGGCATTTCGCGTCCGCCGCGTACTCTTGTCCCGCTTGCTCCCGGTTAAGGACTTGGACAAATTTTCTTTCTTTCGGCCGATTCGGGCATTTCACGTCCCGCGCGTACCTATGGCCCAGTCGTCCCAATTGCCGCGTGGACTGCCTGGCGGCTTTTCGGCCGGTTCGCGCCCCAACGTCCCAAATGTCCCGACTGCTGCGAGGACTAGGACTTAGCCAATTTTCACAATTTTTTCTGGCCCAAGCTTGTTTTTTTTTTTTGCAGCTTTTTGCATCTTCTCAGAGCTTGCTCTTTTCAACCTGGACAGGAGAGTTAGAAAAAATCTGAGGGGACCCTGGAAACATGAATTTTGCCCTGAATCAATCCATTTGCCTGGGACTTGAGAATTCTGATGTATGTTATCAATTCAACCCTGGGGGTGAATTTGGATAACAATTTGGCGACTCAGCGGGGATACCTGCCTGCTAGGTAGAAGATACCAGTTGCCTGAAGCAGTCCATTGGGCATGGAGTCATCAAATATTCTGTTTAGGACCCTAACTGACTCAGAATGTGCAAGGAGGAAGATGGAATGTTATCTGATGAAAGAAAGGAATGCCAAACATCTCCATGGACAGTAAGCTGTGCCAAAGCACTTAGGGAAAACAAAACAAAACTACAGAAAAACAATGTGCACAAGCACTTGGAGGAAAGAAAATCTAATCTAATATTTACAGAGGTAGTGAACTTCCCTCTAGAAGCAACGCTTGAGATAGATTCCGTTGACTGGAATCTGCAGTTCTTCACCATCCAATGAGGCCAATTGGAAAGCATTGTTGTTCTTGCACTTTGTGACCATGTATGGGCCACTCCAAATGGCATCAAATTTTGAATGCCTTCCCGGTTTTGCTCTATCCACATCCCATTTCAACACTAGATCTCCAACTTGAAAAGATCTATCTTTGGCCTTCCTATCAAAGGTCTTCTTGATCAAAGCTTGATCCTTTTCCATTGCTTGGGATGCCTGATTTCTGATCTCTTGCAGCTCCATCAGCTCTGCATACCTCACTTCCATGGGCTCAAATTCAAGCAACTCCAGCTGCTTCATGAGTTCCAACGTTGGCAACTCAAGTGACATGGGCAAGGTTGCCTCTCTTCCATAGACAAGCCTAAATGGAGAGTTACCTGTGGATCTTTTGGGAGTGATCCTATCAGCCCATAAGGCTGATTTCAGCTTGGTATGCCAAGACCTCTGATTCTCATCAAGAGTCCTCCTAATGATCCTCAACAAGTTCTTGTTTGTAGACTCGGCCTGGCCATTGCCCTGAGGGTAATAGTTCGATGAAGTGCTTAGGTAAATACCATTCTTGACAGCCCACTCAGTCACCCTGGATCCAATGAATGCCAATGCATTATCAGAGATTATTGTGGCAGGTACACCAAATCTGGTTGTTATCCCCTCATAAAAGTCTAAGATGCTAGACTCATTCGCCTCTTTGAGTGCTACTGCTTCTGTCCATTTGGTGAAGTAGTCTGTGGCTGTCAAAATCCATTTGTGCCCTTGGCTTGAATTGGGATTAATGACTCCAATGAAGTCCAAACCCCATTGCATGAATGGCTGGTCAACTGAGATTGGATGCAATGGAAGGGCAGCAAGTCTCTCTTTTCCTGTGAAGAATGCACAATTCTTACACCTCTTGATCCATGCATAGCAATCACTGAAGATTTTAGGCCAATAATAACCAGCCTTCATGATTTTTAGAGCTGTCACTCTTGGTGCAAAATGGCCACCAGCTGGTCCACCATGAAACTCTTCCAACACCCTTTGAATCTGACCTGTGCTAATGCATCTCAGCAGCACTCCATTCACATCTTTCTTGAACAAAACTCCATCAACAATGGCATACGGAACAGCCTGCAACCTGAAGTGTCTCCTTTGGGTCTTGTTCATCTCCGGAGGGCATAGGCCTGTGCTTAGGAAGTGCATAATACCTTGGGTCCAGCAAGGAGTCGGGGTAGCATTGTCTTCTTCTCGTTTGCCACTTGGCTTATGACTGTCCTGGACTGTCAAAATAGCCTCTTCTTCATTGCATACTTCTTTTTGTTTCCCCAGAACCAGCTGCTCACACAATCCTTTCCCTCTTACCAGCTTGGTGATCTTGATCTCAATGTCATACTCCATGACACGGGTGATCCAACCTGCCCTTTTCTCATTCAAATCCTTGTTGAGGAGGAAATCCTTAACCCCAGCATGTGAGACCAGCAGTTGAATCTTATTGTTTGAGACCAAATGTCTGAACTTCTTCAAGCTCCTGATGACAGCAAGGACATGCTTTTCGATGAAAGAATACTTTATTTCGTAATCTTCCAAGGTTTGGCTGAAGAATGCTATGGGCTGTTCTGAACCTTCTCTATTCAGCTGTGTTAAGATAGCTGAGATTGTGTCTGATCCTCCAAACGCATACAACATGAAGTCCTTTGAAAAGTCTGGGTTGATAAGAGTTGGAGCTTGTGATATTGCATGCTTGATGCTTTCAAAACTCTCTTTACCTTCTGCTGTCCATTTGAATGCCAGACTCTTCTTCAACATCATTGTTAGAGGCTTCACAAGAGTGGCAAAATTAGGCACAAATCTGCGGACAAAGTTTATCCTTCCTAAGAAGCTTTGAAGAGATTTCTTGTGGTGTGGCAATGGGAGCGTTCGGATAGCTTCAACCCTTTCAGGATCAATTGTTAGCCCTTCCCTAGAGACAATGTGGCCCAACAATTTGCCCTCGTGTGCCAAGAATATACACTTCTTTGGATTCAACGACACTCCGAACCTTCTACACCTCTGAAACACTTGTCTGAGGTGAAAGAGATGGTCTGTTGCATTCTTTGAGAAGACAGTGATATCATCTAGGTATACCAGCACTATATTGTTGATTAAGCCTTTGAATGCCATATCCATAGCTCGCTGAAATGTTGCTCCGGCATTTGATAGGCCAAATGGCATCTTCTTGTAGGCATAGGTGCCCCATTTGGTGGTGAAAGCCGTCTTGAATTGATCTTCTTCCTTCACCATTATCTGATTATAACCTGAGTATCCATCAAGTAGTGAGAACCTTTCTGAACTAGCTACAACTTGCAATATTTGCTCCATGGAAGGGAGTGGGTAATGGTCCTTGAGGGAGGCTCTGTTCAAGTCTCTGAAGTCAACACACAGTCTGATTTCTCCATTTCTTTTTCTCACTGGCACCAAGTTTGCAACCCAACTTGAGTGCTTGATGGGGAAGATGATACTGGCCTCAATAAGCTTGCTTAACTCTTTTCTCATGAGAGGTTCAATATGGGGATTCACTGGCCTTTGCTTTTGCCTAACGGGCTTGGATTCTGGATCCAGCTCAATAGTATGTCGTGCCAGCTTTGGGTTGAAACCTCTTAGATCTTTGTAAGTCCAAGCAAAGATATCTAGGAACTCTTGACAAAGCTGAACAAAATCAGATTTCTCTTGTGAGGTACTTACTTTGCCAATCTGCAATGTTTTGCCTTCTTCCACTAAAATAGGCTCTGAATCTTCACCCTTCACTTGAATATTTGCTTTCTCCTTCCGGAACTGATCATTCGGGTTGAAGATTGACTCCAAGGTTATGAGGCCTTTTGGTAATTTGTTAGTTCTCAGCTGTACTACCTGATCACCATATTGCTGCTCCAGCTTGTCTTGATTTCTGGCGGAGAACTCAGCTTCTTCTTGTAGGAAATTAACAATTTGCTGATCATTCTCGAAGACTTGCCAACTTGTGTTGTTATCTGGAACAGCTGGTCTCACAACCAATTTGATATGAGGCTGAGATTTCTCATTTTTGATACTCTCTGCAACATCAAACGCAGCCCCAATTGCTGCAAGTCTGTCAGCGGCTTCATTCTTTTTCCTTGGGATGGAATTGATGCTAAAAGCTTCAAAATCTTCAATAAGATCCCATACCCAATTTTTGTAGCACTTAAGCAGATCATTTTTGGCAGCATTTTTTCCTTTGACTTGGTTTACGACCAGCTCACTATCACCAAATACTTGTAAATTCCTGATGCCTTTCTTCATTGCCCAGTGCAGTCCATGAATTAAGGCTTCATACTCAGCCGTGTTGTTTGAACAGGAAAACTAGAAACAGAAGGCTGAGTAATACCTTATACCTTGCGGTGAAATGAGCATAGCTCCTCCTCCTGCACCTTGTCTACTCCTTGATCCATCAAAGAATAGCTGCCATACTTCATTCTTGTCCTTATAATCTGGCTTGGTGATGCTAGGGAGAGGTTGATTCTCTTCATGTAAACAATAAACTCCTAGCTCAGATTCTTCTATTTCTTGATAGGGATCAAAAGCATGTACCTTGCTTGCCCATTCATCAAGAGTCAAATCTAGAATGCTTCCAACTTTGGTGTCGGCTTCATCAGTGCTTGGATAATCTTCTTGATCAAATGCTGAATAGTTGGTATTGATTTGGCTGGTAGTGTAAGGCTCAATGTGAAAGTTCGTAATAGGTTCAGACCTGATTGTGGCCTTGGTTCCATACCTTGTTCTAAACAACATGTGTGACCAATCCGCTGAAAGATGGCCTCCAATTTTAGCAGTGAAGTCTCTTGACAAGCACAATGCAAAGAGTGGTGGCAGGTCTATGACTGACACATCTTGTAACACTATTACGTTGGGACATGCGTGCAGTGTGAGGCTCAAACCTTTGATTACTCCAACCGTTGTCACTGCTGTCCCGTCTAATTACACTACACCCTTGGAGATGACTTCATATTGAAGCCCTAGCTGATCAGCTATTTGCTTGGGCATTACTGAACTACTTGCCCCAGAGTCAATCATGCAATTATGTACCAACTTGTCTCCTATGATCAATGAAACATAAAATGGAGGGGGCTTCGACATTTTACCTTGCTGTCCTCCATGATTTCCTTTAGGCTAGGTAGCATTTGTGAGTACCTTCTCTTGCATTTGGACCTACTGGTTTGAAGTTGACCAGTCCTTCATGGCAGCTTGTAGCAAATCTCTTTGGCCTGGGATGGATAGCGATTTCCACATTGATATGTTTACATTTGTCTTCTTCATCTGATCAATGATGTTGAATGGGGATGAAGCATCCCTTTGTTGTCCCCTAGCTTGCACATTCATTCCTTGCACATGGGCAGCAACAACTGGCATCTGAGTTGGTTTAGGGGCTGGTTTGGGTGCTCCTTGCATGTTTGGAACTGCATTTTGTTTGCCAACACCTTGTGGAGTGACAGAAGGTCGTGAACTACTTGGGGCCAATGGCTGTTCTTCACCCAAATTCCTCCTTTTTGACCTTGTGTTGGCTGCAACACCTTGAGAGGGTATTTGATTCATACCACAGAAATCTTCAGCCTGCCAATTGACAAGAGTAGTTTCATTCGGAGATGTTCCTTGCTGAGGTGCTTCTTGCTGCTGATCTCCTTCATGGCTGGACTCTTGCGACCCACCAATGGTTTGCACCATCAGAGCTTGATTTAATGCACCGTTAAAGCACATTGATTGGTTATGTGGCTGACTACACGGGAAACACCAATCATATTCTTGGGCCATGTTATTTTGGACTGGCACTAATGCTTTAGAAGCAGATACAACATTGGGGTTATAGGGCTGAAATGGTCTATTAGCGGGAGGCCTTACTTGGCTTTGATTTTGATTTGCAGCCTGAGTTGGTGACCTATTTTGTTGGTATGGGGGCCTAGCCTGGTACTGTGCTTGAGGCTGATACGGTCTAGCACTTTGAGCTTGTTGTCTTTTGATAGTAACCAGCTCATTTCCCAAATTTTACAACTGTTTCATGACCTCTTGGAGTTCATTTGAAGCACTAGAGGATGAAGTAGAAGTTTCACTTGAACTTTGATTTCTAGGAGTGGGAACAGGAGCCAAAGTGGGTGCTTGACTAGTGCTTGGATTTTCTAAGTTTGGATACAAGGGCATGGGAGGCCTAGGAGCCAGTTTACCAGCTTGAATAAGATAGTTTTCGGCTCTAATGGCAATGCTATAAGCAGCAGGTAAGGTTGTGCCTCCCATAGATTGAATTAACATAGAAATATCAGAATTCAAAGCTTTAAGGTAATATAGAAAAGCACCTTCTGCTGTTGGCCTGACTGCCACTGGAATCCTATCCCAAGACCTTTGAAATCTGAATTTGAAGTCAATTAGCTGCTCGTTGGGGGCTCTCTTGATAGTTGTTAGCTGCTCCAAAAGAGACAAGTTGTCTCCCTTCTCTCCAAATTGCTCATGAAGTGCAATACACAGCTGATTCCAGTTTGTGATAGAACCAGCTCCAAGGCTCCTAAACCATTGCAATGCTTTACCCTTGAATGAAGATGCCAGTAACTTGACAGCCACTTGCATTTCATTGATTTCATGGATTGCACAAAGGTTAGCAATATCTTTAACATGATCACCTGGAGTAGTCTGATTTTCTCAAGTGAAGTAGGGAATGTTCTTCAAGGCTGCAATAGGAACTGGGTGTTGTGCATTGAGAGCAAGTGGGATGCTGCCAATGAAGTTGACGTAGGGGTTGTTCTGAGCCATTCGAATTGGTCTTAAAACCCTTGTATACTAAATGAAAGGCCTGTTAGGTGGAGGAGTTGAGAGAGTTCTGTTTGGTGGAGATGGAGACCTTTGAATCCTTCTTCCTCTTTTCCTTCTTCTTGGAGATAACTGCAGGTATTCAAACAACACTTCTTCTTCTCTAACTCTTGACCTCGTGGTGATTCTTCTCATGAGTTTTCAGGCCTGAGCTTGGAACCAGTTGATTCTTCCCCTTGGAGTCGCCAGATATGTAAATAATAGCTCTTTTCAAGCAAGAAGATTGCAGCAGATGCACATCAACCCTGCTGCAATAAAAATGAGACCTCTTGTCCCACCGGGCGTGCCAAAACTGTTGTTACAAACTCACAACACCCCTGGATGCAGATCAAGCTTCTAGGTTGATCACTCTAGCATCCAGTGTGATTGCACAACATGGAAACCTCTCTCCAAGTGTGGGAACTTGTGAAACTGAGAGAGGAATCTCCAGATTAGAGGATGGTTCCTCAAACTCCTCTGATTTAGATCTATATTTTGCAAAACTACAGAGGTTTGAAACCTAATCCTACTCTAAAATCCAAGGAGACAGAGATAGAAAGTGCAAAAAATGAAACTAAACTAACAGGTGATACACTAAAGGAGGAGTGGTGAACACTTCTTGTTCTGCAGATAGACACAGATCATAAAATGCAACATAAAACATCATGCACAAGTTGATAAGATGTAATCAGAGGTCTAAAATGAAACAAGCAACACAAACAGAGGACTGAAAACCGATTACAGAGCCTGTATTGTCATTTCCACTATCAAAATCCTTGTATTACAACATCAAAAAGGAAGAAAACCTGTTACAATTTTAGAAGAGGTCTGATACTTCAAAAATCACTTGTTCCAGGTGAAAGAAGAAGCTTGCTATCCAAAGAAGTGTTCCCCCTTAGAAATGAGCCAAATCTGGCTTTTTACATTGCATGGGTCGAGCCCAGGGGGACAGAAAACGTACAAAAACATGGGAACCCATCCCTCCTTGACTGCAGATGCATTAAAACGGCATGGGGGACCTTACAAACCCATACCCTATCATTTTGACCAGATTACAGGAGAATGTGACCCATTCTGCATTAAATCTGGTCGCTGAAATGTCACTTCTGGCCATGAACACGTGTCAGAGCCGTTTCTCAATTTTCTCTCTCCAGAATGCACCAAAACTCAAGATTAACCCTGCTATCATGTAGAGAATTTCACAAGCTTTACGTTGATATAAAGAACATGCCAATCCGAGCTCTGGATCAAAAGATATGGAGATCTGAAGATCTAGGGCACAAAACAGGCGAAAACGGATTTTTAAATTTCTTCCCGCGCTCTGCCACCTGGATGACACGTGGCATGCATTGATTGGTCGCGTGATTCTCTAACTCCTTCCCGAGCTCCGCATTCCTTACTCCATAGGACACGTGTCGTGATCTGATTGGCTCGGGCTGATCCTTCAAAACTCGCCCTTTGACTTTTGGACCTTTTCCCTTTTGACACGTGTCGTGATTTGATTGGTTCTCGGGCCTGCCAGACTTTCGCGTCCACCACGTCCATTTGTCCCAGATGTCCCAATGTTGTCTGGGACAAAAACTTCTGATCCGCCTGAAATGGGCTTCCCTGTCCCTCATTCGGCTGACAACACGTGGCGTTGCTTGATTGGCTTTCAGCTCCTTCGGCTATCCGCATCCCACGCGTCCCTTTGTCCCAACTGTCCTAATACGAAACTTCTCTGTTTCGGGCGAACCAGCCGGTTCACGTCCTTCGCGCACTCGCGGCCCAGATGTCTGAGTGCGAAAGTTTCCCGTTCCGGCTGAACCAGCCGGTTCACGTCCTTCACATACCTTTGTCCCAATTGCTCCCGGACAGTCTGGGGCAAATTCTTCCGATTCGCCCGGTTTGGGCATTTCGCGTCCGCCGCGTACTCTTGTCCCAGTTGCTCCCGGTTAAGGACTTGGAAAAATTTTCTTTCTTTCGGCCGATTCAGGCATTTCACATCCCGTGCGTACCTATGGCCTAGTCATCCCAATTACCGCGCAGACTGCCTAGCGGATTTTCAGCCGGTTCACGCCCCAGCATCCTAAATGTCCCGACTGCTGCGAGGACTAGGACTTAGCCAATTTTCACAATTTTTTCTGGCCCAAGCTTGTTTTTTTTTTTTTTTTGCAGCTTTTTGCATCTTCTCAGAGCTTGCTCTTTTCAACCTGGACAAGAGAGTTAGAAAAAATCTGAGGGGACCCTGGAAACATGAATTTTTCCCTGAATCAATCCATTTGCCTGGGACTTGAGAATTCTGATGTATGTTATCAATTCAACCCTGGGGGTGAATTTGGAGAACCCTTCTAGCAATGGGGAATGGATTTTATTGGTATGCTTAACCTGGCCTCCAGTGCCGATCATCACTATATTCTGACAGCTACTGATTATTTTAGTAAGTGGGTAGAAGCCATTCCTGTTAAGAACGCCACTTCCACGGAGGTGTGTAATTTTATAAAGGAAAATATTATTATTAGGTTTGGCGTACCTAACAAAATAGTAGCAGATAACACTCCAAATCTATCTTCTAAGGAGTTGGTTGATTTTTGCTACACTCATGGGATCCAGCTGGTACATTCCTCCAACTACTATCTATAAGGGAATGGCCAGACTGAATCAAGTAATAAAAATTTGGTGACTATTGTGTGAAAGCTAGTAACTGAAAATCAAATAACTTGGCATAAGAAGTTATTTGATGAATTATGGGCATATATGATTACACCAAAGAGGGCTATAGGCATGTACCATTTTCAACTATTATATGGAAGAGACACAGAGCTACCTCTTACCTTGGAACTTCCTGCCCTATAACTTTCTAGAGCCTTGGAGGATTCTACATTCAATGATGCTATTGAAAAAAGGATAATGTATCTGACTGAATTGCAAGAGGTACAGGCTCAAGTTGTAGATAGATTGTCAGAGCATCAAAATAAGGTGAAAGTGATCTTTGACAAAAAGGCTAGGGAAAGAAATTTTGATATTAATGACTGGGTCCTTTTATGGGACAAGAGAAGAGAAACAAAAGGCATGCACGACAAATTTGATTCAATATGGAAAGGGACTTTTGTGATTAAAAAGATTTCTAGAGAAGATCGATTCATTCTTGCTCATCAGGATGGATTTGAATTGTCATTGCCTTTAAATGGGCAACACTTGAAGTTGTTCCGAAAATGTAAAAGCAGGGTAAAACCTATATGTATATAAATAAGACTTTGTTTGTTTTTCCTTATTTTTCTGTGTTGTGTTGTTTTTGTTTTCCTAATCCACTAGCCCAAAGGACAAGATACAAAACTAGAGATGTTGGGATCTCATCTTTACCCTTGTAATTTTGACAGAGGTAAAGATTTCCATAGACGGAGCTGATTGGTGTCCCTAGATTTCACCCTGAAATCTAGGATTACCCCATGTAAAAAAAATCATAATTTTAAAATAATGGGTCATTTTTTGTTTTAATTGCTAGAAAATGTCTGTATTGTGTCAAGATATTCCCAGAGAGTCATATTAGCCTATTTCAAAAAACACTCAGATGCCCAAACTCGTTGTATCCTATTGCTGGGGTTTGCCTACAGGAAATTTTTATTTAATTATTTTAAGCCCCGTTTGAGGCAAATTGTGCTCTAGTTTAACCTTGATGAGATTTTACATGTCAATATTCCCATATACTAGTAGGGTTTCCACCAGGAATGAATCATAGGCTTTATCTGTGACTTTTGGCAATGTTTTGTGTTTTTGGTTGTTTTCTCATTTTGTTTTATGTGAAATTTCTCTAGGTTAATTCCTTTTCTAGTTGAGTCTATTTTCTTTCCCAGAGTATCTGGAGATCATCTACGGATGTCATGCCAGAAGGAATTTTCCACAGGAGGTATGGTTCTCTCTAAAAAGATGAATTTGTGCATAGAAAAGGCCTCTTCTAAGCAAGTCACATTTTGGGAAAGGAAGGTTTCAAGCTACAATGGGATTTTTTGTAGCAACAGGCAGGTGGGAATTTTGTACTTGCTTGGCAGGGTATTTTTTCCCATGGAAGCAAAGCCACTTAAGTCATAATGGGAAAATTAGAGGCAACAGGCAGGTGGGAATTTCTTACTTGCCTTGTAGGGTGAAAATTCCTATTGTGAAATAAAAGAAAATCACTTAAGGCATTGATGGGAATTTCTTACCTACCTTACAGGGTTAAAAATCCCATTATGAAAGTCAAACAGCTTAAGTGGATCATGGAATTTTTGGAGTTGCGGTGCAGGGTGAATAATCCCATTGGAAATTGACTTTTAAAAATAGAAATTAGCTATGTCAAAAAGTGTGACCCCTTTTAGAATAGAATGATAGCTTTAATTGCATTTATTAATTAATTTTATTTCCAAAATTGGTGCCCAAGCATGAGGAAAAGGCAACACAGGAGAAGAGGATAATGGAAATTAGAAATAGAATTCTAAAATCAAATAAATTTAATTTATTTAATGCAGCCCTCTCTCATGCAAAAAAGTACGACCCATCTAGAGGAGAAATAATACTTTTTAAAGTATTAATTGATGGAATTAATTCCTATTTTTGGTGCATGAGGTCAAAGCATAGTGTGAAGTCAATATGGACTGGAAGTAGAAAGATAAAATTAAATAAATTTAATTTATTGAATGGCAGCCATGAGCTTGCACAAAATAGGTGCCCAAATTGAAAAGAAAAACATGTTTATTAATTAATTAATTTCCAGGAATAGGAGAGGCAATAATTAATTATAGAATGATGAAGGTTATATAAGCATGAGCTGCCATATTAATGAAGTAATTAATTCTTTAGCAAGGAAGTGCAGCCCAGACAAGTTTGGAGCCCAAAGAAGGAGGAATTTTACTCAGAGGAAGGTGTTTTCACTACCGAAAAGATTCAAAGTTTGGCGCTTAGGTTTGAAGGAGCTTGATTTAAGTCTGATTAATTGTCTACATAGTGGTATAGGTGCCTTGGTGAAGTTGACAATATTCATGCTTGCTTTGCATGTAAACAAAACCTCAAATTTTGGGGCTGTAGGCTTTATATATGTAGATTTTTATGATTAAAATCAAGTGTTCATGATTCGGTTGTCGTATTTGTCTGAATTAATTGTAAGAATTCATTACATGTGCTTTTATAATTGAAAGGGAGCTTAAATCAATGTCAAATACATTGAATATATCCTCTGAATCTGAAGAAATCTCCAGATCTACATTGGTTGTAAAGAATTCCGATCAAATAAAGAGAAAAAGAGTTGATCAGACAAAGACAGATCCGGCCATGGAAAAGAAAGATGAAAAAGAAAGCCTACTAAAAATCATGCATTACTTCCAGGTTTGCTAACATCGAAGATATAGATCTAGGTCTAGAACCTCATTCTGAATTGATTGATAGATCCAGAGCTGGAAAAACTTCTCTCATGCATGCATTCAAAAGTAGTGGAATCATTTGAGCTTCAGCATTCCCATTCACAACTTAGTTGCCATAATTCATCATGGAGTGTGCTAGATCTTACCACCCACTATTTATATCAGTCTGAGATGTTGTGGGGAAGAAAATAGTCTAGTTAGATGCACAGTTCGTTAATTATTGTCTGAAGATTCCAACATGATAGGTGGTGACTACTATTAGCATATTAGATGTTGGTAATAGATGGAAAAAGTGTAAATTCAACTGTGTGGGCTTAATGAACAACAAATACATGAAGAAGCCTAGATCTCCATCCAAGTTCCTGAGAAATCTTCCATGATCCAATCTAGTACAGGAGGTGGATGAAATTACCAAATTGTTATGTAGGATAAATGGCAAAGCTAATGCTTAAAACTTCCACTCATGGATGTATGCCTTCATCAGGACCATTGAAATGAACAAAGAAGATTCTATAATCAATTGGTCAAAAATCATTAGTGACAATATGGGTAGCTTCGGAATGTGAGGCAAACTTACAACTCAAAAATGACCTCGTATTTGGTATATGCAGCAGCTTCATAGGGTATCTTCTCCAGGCTGGATAGACGTGGTGTGCTTTCCAAGGATCCTATTTTTGAGTGTTATCTACAACTTACTGTGACCATATGTAATAAATATTACACGGTGGTCAATGATGGATTCTTCTATGGATTCATTTGTAGGCTGAACGGTGATCTAAAGGCCAACAGGGTGAGCAAGGAAGCTTGGGAAGCTGTGTCCAAGATTGGCAGTATCTTCATCCAGTTTGTAAACTTTACATACATCAGGGTCACCAGATTTTCGAGAGAACTGGTCAATTTTCCCAAATATACGAGTGAAGGATTGGTCATCATGGAGTTTAGCAGACAACTCGTGGAGATGCATGACCTACAGTCAAAATGACACAAGTCTACATGCTTCTTCCTAATCACAGTGGGCTATTACACTTGTTAGAGCATTCATAAAGCCCGAGGAATTGAAGCAAATATGTTCGCTAAATATAAGAAATACTTCTTCCCATAATGGCTCAAATTCAATCCATATGGGGTGGCAAGGAAGAAAATCTCCTAGGAGTACGTGCATGTGCCTTCATTAGAAGATTTTTTGGATGAAGTGTAGAAGTGAGTACAAAGTTAGAAAGAAAGATTTCAACAGGTTATCAACATGGAAAGTGTTTGAATTTGGATTATCATGGATACATGTGGATCTTAAAGATGATGGGCCTATGTTACTTGACACATACCATCAGATGGGAGGAGATAGCGCTGTACTTTAGGAGAGCATAGGTGGTTACCACACGATCAAGGAAAGGTCTACTGCCATTCTAGTCAATACTTCAAACTAGTTCCTGATAAAGGGATATTAGCTTGATGAGCATTGATGAATAAGACACAGGCAACCTCAACACAGGATATTCCCTCAAAAGGAAGCACAAGGGAGAAAGCAATAGAAGTCCTGAAAATAATAGAGTGCACAAAAAGTCTCATTCAAGGGAGAATATCACTTCTACTACTATGGTGTTGGTTCTGACTTCTCCAGCATCAAGTACTTCACTGACTGTTGCACCTCAGCAAGATACTGTCATTCCTCCATTGAATCTAGAAACATTCATCTTTTCTCCTCAGCCACTCCGTTCAGCACCTCTTTCTGAAAAAATATTGAAGTTGCAGATGGCAGAATTTTAAAGAGCTTTGTCTTTAAACAATACAGAGGATGGTAGCCATGACACTGTAGAAGTTTTAGATGAAAAGGAACTAGAGAATGAGATGGTGGTACACTCGGTAACTTCTCATTCTCCGAGAAGTAATTTCTCTGAATGGTTGGCTTCACAGTTGGTTCTAGAGACTAGAGAGGAGATCAACTTGGAAGAACATGAATTGTAGCTGCTCCTGAGTTTGGGTGGAAAAGAAAGAAAACCTAAAGTTGCTAAGGTGACTTCGAGGTTGATTATTGAGGAGTCAGGGTAGAACTTTGCTGAGATGTTAGTTCTAGCAGAAGGGAAGAAGAAAGATGAGCTCACGGAAGAAGATATAACAGTGACCAGAGTACCCATAGGTCAAGCCACCATAGAAGGATTGAATCAAGACACATAGACATTGATAGATGCTTTATTCCTTAGGCTTGACAAAGAAAAGGTGGAGAAATTTAAACTTCAGAAGCAGGTGTCTTAGTTATGTGAGATTATTGCCAAAGTTGCCAAATCTTCTACTCAGCCAATTTCACCACATAAGCAGGTGAGTGATCATTTGATGCAGGAAGTGGAAGATGTAGGTAACTAGGTTAAAGTTATCAATGAATGGAAGAGTCTAATCATTCGCCAAGCTTTTATATAACTCACAGAGGTGTCAGCCTGTCTAAAGGTTATGAATGATGCATTGGTTTAGCTGAAGTAACTGGTGACGAGCATGATAGACATGAGCACATTAGCTGAAAGTAACCTGAGTACTTTGGTCAAAATAAATAAACTTCTGAGGGAGGTGTTGATTGCAGAATGAATTGTGCCCAATGGATCAATTAAGAAGGGGAAACAACTTGAGTTTGCAATATCTTTCTGCTTGGATATCTTTAGAATCATGTTGAAAAGGATACAAGCACTTGAGAGTATGGCATCATCTTTACCAAATAATGTCATTACTTTCACCAATGAGGAAGTGGTCAGAAATGTTTCTTCATATACAAGGACCATTCCTAGTGAAGTGCCTGATTCCCTGGAGGGATATTTTGTGATGGTAAAAGAGAGAATTGATGGAGCTGTTAAGCCTTTCATGATGGATTCCATTGGTAAGCTGGTAATGTTGCAGTCAGATATTGATAAGTTTTGGCCTAGCTTAAAGGATGTGGAAGCATGCATCGGGGTTTTGAATGAAGACTTGCTGTAATTTAGGACAGAGAGAGAAGTTGTGGCTAAAACAGATGGGAAGTTGCTGAATTACATGTTTGACAAGTACATTCAGTATAAAAAAAAGATGTAGATGTTACACCTAGCGAATATTTCTTCTTTTACTCTTTATTCTTCTATTTTCCACGTTCCCAGATGTAATTGTAAAAATTTAAAGTTATTGGTCTTAAAACTATTACTTTAAAGTTACGTGGAACGATTCTATAAGTTAACTGACAAATGTGTATAAGTTTGAATATGGATCTGGATGCATGTGACTTGGAGAGGAATTAGAGGAATATGATTTCTAGATGTTATCTTTACTTCTTGTTTATTTTCTAGTTCAGTTGAGTTTCTCATTTTTAATTTCCTTTCTACATTCTATTAGTAGAGGAAGAACCTTTGGGTTAAGCATCAGAATTTGTAAGAAGCATTATTGTGTTATAGACTTTGTGTTGAAATCCCTTATAGCTATTTGAAGCAAAGGAATAAAAAGGAGCAGATTTCTAGAGATCTTTGTGTCACGGTGCATTTTGTTTCTTTCTTTTTGTCTTAGATCTACTTATAAACTTTGTGTTATTCTAGATTTGGATCTGAAATCTAACTTTGCTTATAATTATGTGTGTTAATATCTATTGGTTTTGTCTATGTGCATGCAATCAACTCTGTAATCTATTGATTGGGTTGCACGTCTTCCGTCTTTCTTTCTTGTGTTTATATTATGTCCTTCTTCATTAGATAGTTTCCTTTCTTTAGTAGTTTCTTACTTGCTACAAAACTATATAGCTATGGTTCATGAGCTGCTTGATTAAAGTAAAACCCCAAAATAGATACTAGCATATTTAATTGAAAAATATTATACGAGAGCCTCATCGGTAAATGAGGGAGATTTATCTCATGAATGCTTAGGTTTTCAGCTATGTAGAAAATCTAGCCAACAAGACGTTAGTGTGCAAATTGAAGAAGAGCTTGTATGTCCTGAAACAAGCTCCACGTAAGTGGTACAAGAAGTTTGATAGTGTTATGTAGGATAAGGGTTACTCCAGGTGTCACTCAGACCATTACATGTACATCAAGAAGTTTCTTGATGGTAGTTATATTATTCAGTGCCTGTATGTGGATGATATGCTTATTGTAGGGAAGAACATGCAAGAAATAAAGGTACTTAAGAAGCACCTAGGTGACTCCTTTGCTATGAAGGATTTGGGGGCGGAAAAAAAAATCCTTGGTATGAGAATAACTCAAAACAGGAAAGAGAGGAAGTTGATGTTATCTCAAGAAGAGTACATAAAGAAGGTCTTGGAGATGTTTAGTATGCAGGATGCTAAACTGGTTAGTACCCCTTTGGCAGGTCACTTTAAATTATCAAAGGAGCAGATTCCCAAGACTGATGAGGATAAAATGTAGATGTCCAGGGTATCATACTCATCAGAAGTTGGTAGATTGATGTATGCTATGGTATGCAATAGGTCTGACATTTCCCATGCAGTGGGAGTAGTGAGCATGTTTATGAGTGATCCAGGTAGAGAGAACTGACATGCAGTGAAGTGGATCCTTCAGTATTTGAGAGGGACCATGGGAGCAACATTGTGTTTTGGTGGATCAGAAATTATATTGCATGGTTCTATAGATTCGGACATGGCTGGAGATTTGGACAACATGAGGAACACGATAGGTTATGTATTTACGCTTGGTAATTCAATGGTGAGTTGGATTTCACGGTTATAAAATGTTGTGGCTTTATCAACCATAGAGGTTGAGTATGTTACTGCCATAGAGGAAAGTAAGGAGATGATTTGGCTACAATAGTTGCTTGATGAGTTGGGTCATAAGTAGGAAGTTGGGAGACTACTTAGTGATAGTCAGAGTGCTATTAATTTAGCGAAGAACTTCACTTTTCACTATAGGATGAAGCACATTCATCTGAGATATCATTTCATTAAGGAAGATTTGGAAGAAGATAAGTTGAAGTTGGAAAAGATTCATACTAGTTAGAATCCTACGGATATGATGACCAAGGTATTCATAAGGGAGAATTTGAAGTTGTGTTCAACTTTTATTGGCCTTCATGGTTGATAATGAAGGGCTGAGAACTTTGGTCAATAGGAACAGTCTCAAAATGGGAGATTGTTGGGGTGTGGAGCCTATTTTTTGGTCTACTCAAATCAGTATTGAAGGGTGGATTTTGAATTGGGAAGATGAAAGGTCATGACCATTTCTTTTCCAACTATGGGAAGATGAAAGGTCATGACAGTTTCTTTTCCAATCGTGGGAAGATGAAAGGTCATGACGTTCAAACTTCTAGGGTCAGCTTTTGGACTTCTTAAAGGATTATAATCCTATAAATAGAGGTGTTAGGGCATCTTAAATATATCTTGTATGTTTAAGAGGTCTTGAGTCTTAATGATCAAGAGGTGATCAAGAATGATCAAGGTTAAGCAATTGGGTGTCAATTGTGGTTTAGATGTGGTTTAACATCTTTGGAATTCTGTTGTGAGTTCATAACTGAGAGAAGACTGTGAGAGTTGTTTTACTCTTCTTGATAATAAAATATGAGAAATTTCTTGGTGGACATATCCCACATTGGGTGAACCGCGTTAAATATGGTCTTGTCTTCTTTTTTGCATTATTTATTTATGTTGTTATATTTCTGCATGTATAATTCTGCTATATAGTTTCCTACTATTATGGTTTGAGGAATTGTTTCTGTATATTTTTTCTCTAAATCTTAATAATGGCATCATGAGAGAAAGAGATTATAGGCAAGACAAGTTGAGAAATAGTGAGTTTGAAGACCTAGGGTTTGTGAGCTAAATATGTGATTTCCATTAGTTGTGGTAGAAAAACAAGTCAGAGATAAAACATCTATAGGTGGCTGAGTTATTTCTTGGTCATCCTAGGGTGTTGTAGCCTCCTTGTGGAGTTGGTGCTTCACTAAATTAGGGGTTAGTGCTCCTTGTAGGGTTGTTTCTCTACTAAATTATTCTTGTAGGGTTAGTGCTCTACTAAACTAGGAGTCAGAGCTCCTTGTGAAGTTGGTGCTTCACTAATTTTTTTAGTAATATAAATAAAGTTTCAATGGGTTTTCTTACCCTTGAGGGTTTCCCACATATATTTTTTGTTCTTGTGTATTCTCTTACTCATTTTCTTGTGTATGATGTATTTGATGATTTATTAAACACACATATGGTTATTAATGGTTAATGGATGAATGAATTAATGAATGTATGTGATGGTAAATGAGTTGAAATTTTTATAGGATTGATTCAACCCCCCTCTAAGTATGTTGTTCTTCCAACATATGGGTCATGTTTAGGAATCCCATGTCTGAAGAAGTAAAGTGAGAGATTAAAATCATTGTACTAGTTCAAACAAGGATCAAATAGAGAAAAAGTTGATAAAGAAGACAAATCTTTGGACTGAAGATGATAAAACCAATTTATGATGACAAAGGATACAAAACTTAGAGAAAGTGGGGGTTCTGCAAGTCTATGAGTTTAACATTCCCATTTTAAGACTTTAGAAAAAAGGGATTTTTTTGTATAATGTTCTCTATTCTAAATAATCATAATTTAGAACACACATTCCAAGCCAATTAATCTCATAACAAAAAACCATATGCAATTGTAAATGACTCAGTGGAACATCAATCTCTCATTTCATGACTCGGTATCATATTGATCTCTCATGTTAACTTAATGATTTATATACTAAGTATACTTGGTTCCTTTACCCTTTTCAGGTTATTAAGTGTTATTTTTAAGAGGCCTATATGAATATTTGTTACCGATATTCATCTGAAATCCCACTTCTTAAACTAGGTGACATAGGAAAATGTAACCAGTAACTTGTAATACTTTGGCCAAAGATTTTAACGAAATATGACATACTCGTTAAATGGAATACGTCCTTCAACCCCACTTCATCTGTTATCTAGAATGGTCTTCACTGACTATTGTCAGTCCACTTGTTCAAGGTTTAACCCTAACCAAGGTTAGCAACATAGCCTAGTATGGAGGACTTCTCATAATGAATAAGGGTACATAAACATACTCAATCGACCTAAGTTGATTACATGTGTCTAGTTATTCTAAGTCATCGTGAGTGGACCCTGACACTAGTTCATGCCCCTAACTCTACCTAGGGTAGAATTGTGATCAAGTCAGAATTTATGTAGTTCTAGATGATTAAACTCTGAAGGGTGTTGCAACATGTCAACTGCAACATAATATCCTCATGAAGACCCAAGTATTCACGAAGGTACTATACTGCAGTTGGTGTGTGCCAACTTCCAACTGAGTTCTCCTCATCTGGATGAACATACCTTAGAAAGAAGTTAATGACTTATTAAATTTTTCCGTATTAAGGGTTAATTGTAGTAGCCTTACTGAATAACTAGGTTCATTAACCATTAGGGTTACAAGTAAAAATTGTAATTGGAGTTGGTATGCAGATACATTTTCCTCCTAACCATTTCATAAGTTTTGTTTTTAATCCATTAACATTTTGTTTTATGTTTCACATAACAACGATGTTTACTTAATTTACTTATCCAAGTATTATATTTATTAAGTTTTGAATCAGTTCTTTTTATATTAGACTTCATTGGGATTAAGTCTAATCCTAAATATTTTATTTTTCATCAGTCTTATTCAGATTAAGGAACTAATCAAGAGGAGCACACATTCCACTATCAAAGGATAACATTTGGATTTATTCCCAAAATGTCTTTAAACAAGTTTATGCATAATTTCCTAGAAGTTGTCTTCCCTTTTTTCTTATAAGGGGTAAATGTTCATTTATAATCACCAAAGTATATTATAAATTATTATCATAGTCTTATTCAGCCACAAACAATTGTTTTAATATAGCCATAGTGATATAGTTGAATATCATGCACAAATGTCAACTTTAGTAAATTGCATTTCATTAAAGAGGGTAGTACATTTAGTACCCTTGACCTCTATTCAATTTAATTCAACCCAAGAGGGTATATTACTGATATAAAAAAAAGAGATATACTTATCATTTCCATTCACATAATACCCAAGAAGATCACACATCAATTTCAAACAAATCCACAACTCTTTCATTCATCAACAGGGTGATTCATACATTATAAGTCCAAACACTTCATACATTTCTAGTTTCAAACAACAACAACAAGATCAATTACAAGTACAACTTTATTTTCCAACAAATACATTTCAATAATGATACATATTTCATCATAAAAGATCCAGTCTCTTTGGTAAACAAATGTAACATCCAAAAGATGTTTTCTCCTTTCATCACTTATGAAGACCATCTACAAAATTGCTAGCACGAGTCAGTTCATTGTACTAAGCATGATAAACACTAAACATTAAAATGATGTACTTTTAGCTAACTATTTCATAAAGAGAACTCTATTGTTATGAAACAATTTAAGCATTACAGAAAGACATAACAAAAGAAATCACCATTCACAAATGAGAGAGAGAGAAAAAAGTGGTAAACCATATCATAATTAAGAATAAATCATGATATAAACAACTTCAACTTTCATACTATTATTATACATAAAAAAATTAAAATAGTATTCCAGATAAGTACTATTTCATCAAAATCACAATTTTCCTTTCATATACTGTTTTACATGATTCACTTCTTACTTATTTCTATCTATCATGAGAAGATAACTATCCCCACAACTTCTTAGGAATAGTTTAGCATTAGATAGAACAATAGTACTTCCATCTCAAAAAAATTATTCACCTAAATTCATTCTAAATCTGAGATGCCAAGATCAATTCAAAACATAGGATTAAGTTTCGGATGTTCCAAACAATATAACTTAGAAAGAGTTTCTAATTTAAGAATCCTATAACTCAAATTCAGAATTAGAAACCAATTTAAGTTCAAGTTCAACACTAAACAGATTTCAACAATAAACAAATTTCAACAAAGGATGAGATCAATTTAACATGCAATTAGAACTAAGAACACAATCCCCAAAGAGATACATGATTACCAAAGTTTAAGTCAAAATAGTAGAATGAAGGGATTTAACAATCAGCTTCAGCTCCTTCAACCATTCAAATATTTTTCACCAAACAAAAAGACTTACTCAAAATATTTCCAACAAAAAACAACAATCCTTCTAAGTAACCTCTACTTCAGCTAAACTATCCTATCACAACTGGACTTAATTCTTCAAGCAAGTCACCATGAAGGTACTATGAAATAGACCAAATTGGACATCTCCCTCATCAAGATTGAAACAGAAGGAAATCAAAGGAGAGAGAGATTGTTCACTCAAATATCTAAGCATGATTAGAAAGAGAGCATGATCTAAATAAGAACATAAAAACAAGTCCAGTCACTACCGTCCTTTTAAAAAATCCTAAACAAAGGATAAAACAAGGATAAAATTGAATGATAACAGTCCTGAAGAAGAAAGAATGAAGAAAAACATTCAATTACCTTTCATAAATCAATGAGGATAGTAAAATAAATACCAAAATCCTCCAGACAATAAGTAACCAACTCCTACAGACATAGTGGAGAAATTAGGAGGATTAACCAAAGAGTAAGTCTTCCCAATCCTCTTAACTCAGATCCGGTAAGGAGAAGGAACTTAAAATGTGATTAAACTAAACAGGAGACGCCTTATTTTTTATCTTCAACGCTATAATATTTTAAACAATCAAAATGAACTGAAACCGAGTTTAATGGCCCCAAGCCAAGAGTCATGAAAACTAAACACAACAAAAAATGTTCATCAAACTGCTTCAGACATTTCAATTTGACAATAGCAAATGAAGAATAGTATGCTAAAAGCCAAGACAATTTTTTCCTTTCTTAGCAACATTGGCCTCGATCTTACAAGTTACCAAAAAACTCCAAACAAACAAAAGAAAAAATATAAACTTTTCTAAAATTACACTTGCATAAGGCATTAATTCCCTTTCAAGGAGCTAACACGGTTATTCCTTCTGAATCCTCCATTAATGAAAAAAATATCTCTAACAATTCTTAATAGATGAAAAATCTCTAACAAGTCTTAACAGACAAAAAACTCCTTTCTAAGCAAAACCTAGAACAATGTACTTTCCTCAATACTCAAAGGAACAAATAACTGAAATAGGGAGTTTAATACAAAATCCCAAAACAAAACCACAAAAGTGATAATAATTAGTGACATCTTTAATTTTAAAGCAATATCTAAGCAACAGTCGAGATGTTTAAAAGGTTAAACACTCTGTAGATTTCCTAGTGGTGAAACAAGTATTCTAACCAAGTTCCACACGTTAAGCAACTGAAATATTACCACATTTACACAACTCAACAAGATTACCTATAGTATTAACTTCATATCAAGCTCGCACAGAAAGATTAAAACATAATCCAGTAGACCAAATCAAGAAAAACAAAACCCATATCTTATTCTAATGGGGTCGATAAAGAATACACAATAACAATAAAAAATCACAAGTAGAGATATCATATCAACTAAGCAAAACTAGATTGTTTCCAAGAGTAGATTTCTTTTAATGAAGACACTTAATTAAAATCAAAAACAACTTAATGGGTAGAGTCTATCATGCCTAATAGATCTTCTCCTTGATTTGTCAGAAGATTTATAAGTAACACTTCAATAGGCTCTTCTTCTCCAAGTAACTTCAACCAACTTCCAATATTTTATCATCTTCTTATAGATTTTATAAAGTCCAAAAATAGCTCCATGTAATGCAAAAATAACCAGTCAAGCAAGAGTTGAAACTGGAGATTTGATGAATAGAAAAACATCATGCAGAGCTCGAGCTTGAAAATGAACCAAAGAACAAAACAACCGTGCAAAATCCCTCATGTATTTTCCTAGGTTGTTTTTCCAAGTTCAAAAACATTAAATGTAAAGGACTGTCAGTTCCCTCCATTTTCCATTCCACAGCCATCTCCACATTTAGCATTGTTTATTTTTAAATTTTTACATGCAACTAAACTCAATGGAGATGTCAACATAACCTCCCCTATCTTTTCCCAAATGCCCATGCCAAATTTGGCAGAGTAAGAGATAATAATGAATTAAATCCCATTTAATATTTTGAAATGGATGCCAGTGAACCACCCTTTGTCCATTTCGTTCCACACATCCCATTTAGGTTGGCCATACCTTAAGTTAGGTTACATTAGTTTAGTAAAACAACTTAGGTCCATAGATAATTCCATGGTATAAGTCTCAGGTCCCTCCTTATCCTTTTTCCTTCCCAATTAGCATAAGTCATAAAATCTTAGGTTAAGTTTAACCCCTAGGATAGACTCATTAGTTTTTAAACTTAGTTAAATTAGGTCCAAAGATCCCTCTAATGACATATCATCCTAGAAATAATAGAAAAGAGGAACTAGAATTGTTACTAGTCGTTTGTTAAGTATGAAGTAGAGACCTATGAAGAGGGTCATTTACAACCCTCACATACTCCAGACCAGAACTTCACCCATTTTTCCAAATTGGACATCATGTCAACAAAACATGCGAATTAGAAACATACATTGGATCAATGGAATTGATCCAAGTTAATATTGTTTGATTACTCTTAAATTATGAAAACTGAAACTTAAATTCATAATCCTGTGTAGTGACTTTATCCTAGATAACAGAGATGAATTGCTTCATTTTTAATTAAGAAATAATACAAAAAAATGTACCTTGTTTAATAGATTAATCATTTTCTACTAGAAACATGATTTCAAAAGTCATAAGAGTACACTGTCATAATACAAAATCACCTGTCAACATTTACATCTTTTAAAGTAGAAATCATCGTAGGTACTAGTCATGTTCGGAGGCATTACAGTTGTCATATTTTGGAAAACCATAGTGACTTTACCAATGGCTTATGTCAAGATTCCATGAGGACTTATTTTACTTCACATGAAGATGAGTGGAATCACCACACCACTGATTGAGAGACTTATAGGGTTATGGAGCTCAGGTGTAGAAATCACCATTGATATAGATGAAGAAGTAAGTGTGGAGGAAACTACGGTTGAGATGGCCTATTAAAAAGGATGGCACACAATGGATATCTCAAAGGTAATTAACCCTGCTGTTAAAATCACTGCACATATTTTGACCAAGTAAACAAGAAATGGCTCCACATTACAAAGAATATGGCTGAGGGGATAGTGTAAAATCTTACTGCATTCATCACAAAATGCATTATCAAGGAAGCATGTGTGGGTGATCATATTACATGAGGAATGATAATCTTACCCATTGTGTTTGTGAAAATTGGGGTACCAAATGGCCCCAAGGACAAGATATGACAGTACCCAGTAGAGAAGAAGTCATTGCATGAAAGGTTCAAGGAATACACATGTGATGGTATGTCAAGCACATATAAGATGAGATTGGAGATGTGGTATAGGAGAATGCACAAGGAATTTGAGCATGAGTGGCACATTCCAAGTAATTTTCCTATGGTGTTAAATAGGAAGGTGAAATTTGTATTTTACTAACATTACTGCATTGGGAGATTATTTATGAAGAATGGAAAGAAGAGCCGCTAGTGTAAATTACCATATGCATTGATTACATACGACTTCCAAGCCTCAGTGAACATTTTTTTAGATGCGTAGAAGCTAAGGTTTGATGCAGACAAGGTAGACTACGACTACCACAAACTCTGAAAGAATTACATATATCTTGGTAAGTCATCCTATATTGAGAATATGATATCATCATTAGCTCCATAATTTTAGTAGTTGTAAAGATAGATGCGGATAAGGTATACATCTACCTTAATCATAAATTGATTAAGGGAAGATACATTGAGGATGATTTCAAAATCCCTGAGCTACCTAAAGGAAAATAGACAGTCCAGACAAGACCAGTGTGTGATGTAACCCCTTCCAGGGAAAGAGGAGGAAGAATATCCTAAGGATGAAGAGAAAGAGTAGGAGGGTAGAAAAATGCTTGAACATGGAACTATAAGATGGCTAACATTAGGCATAAAAAGGAATCATGAAGATACTCCTATGAGGCAACAAGAGGAAGAGGTAAGAATTGACCTTGAGGCTGAGGAGATAGAAAAGTAACATAGTGGTGCATTGGACTAGGGCTATAAGTGAAAGCTGAGGATAAATCCCAAAATGTAGAGTAGTGTTGCAAGAATCTTTAAGGTAGTGAGGAGGTCACTGAGAATAATTCCTGTGAAACTGAGCCGAGAGAAAAAGAAGATGAAGGTGAGGTGTAATCTCATGACACAAAATGACAATGAGGAAGAGGAGGTGCTAGACGAGGCTACACATAACATAGAGCCATCTCTTGATGTCAATGAAGGTGGGGAGGAACCTAGGGAAGAGGATGCCTGCTGAGATGAAGAAGTTCACAATGAGCATGAGGAAGAAGGCTCCACTAGAGGAAATGAATATAAAGAGAGGAGTATATGTGAGTGATTTGAGGCACATGGAGAAGCTTATAGAGAAAAGGGAGAAGGTATGTTCTCCAGTATGGAGATACATATACCTATAGGAAGGAGAACTGTTATTCGAAGTGGGGAAGAGGTTGTGTGCACAATAGACATGGGGTATGTTAATGACCCTTATAAGATCATCAGTGCGAGGTTATAAAGTACATTAGCTAATGAGTAGTTATATGGGTGGTAGATGATAAAACCCAAGGGTGCAAACATGTGCACAAAAAATATGTTGAGTTGGAAAATGTAGATGCACATGGATGGACTTGAATTTGATGTCAGCGAAGAAGCATGTATAAGGTGAAAAATGAAGAAGGTGCCTCAAGTGACCCATATAATGATAAATCCCACAACGTTTACAGATGAGAAGGAAAGTAATACCTTGACAAAGATGGCAACAGAAGTATCTCAGAGAAATTTAGACAAGGGGGTCGCACTCATAACATTGTTGGAAGATAATAATAATAAGGAAAAGGAAATCCAATAATTGACTGAAGTGCATGAAAAGGATGAGAGACGTAAAAATGCTATTTTGGATTTTTTTGCCAACATTGGAAATGAATTTTTGGAAGCATGACCAAAATTTGATGAGCACACATAGAAGAATTTTTTTGCAAGATTTGGTTCACCTGCTACTTAAGGAGAAGCCGACCGTGCAAGGGAGAACTCAGGTAAACACTGTAGTGGAAAAGGAGAAGAATAAGAAGATTATATCGTGCATGATTATGAAGTATGAAACCATGTTACAAAAATTAAAGGATGAACTGGAGAAGGAAGGTTGGGAACTAAATAAATACCATGATCCAAAAAAATCCTTAAGGCATACATAGTCTAGGAATAAAATGAAGTACTCATGGCTAAGAAGGATGAAGCGCTTGGAAGAGAAGAGAAAATACTGGTGATTGCAAAGAAGTGCAATGCACTTAAGGTAGTAAGGGAGCCACATGATGAAAAAATAAAGGATTTTGGATCATTGTTGGTGTGAAAGATGGAATTTATGGAGGGAATGACTTTGGGCCTGGCTCGAGTGACAAGGGATATCAATCATAAAGGGGAGGATATGACTCTAGAAGAGATGGAAGGGATAGTTGGGACAATCCCAGATATAGTGAAAAAGAGGTTGGAAAAATGGAATGAGTTGGAGAGCACAGTTAAAAAAGAGTACCCTGAGATTTTTTTCCAATTGAGGAGAGAACGTGCTGATAATTCTTCCATTATTTCATTCTTTCATTCTTTGTAATAAATTATTTATTCATTAAAGCTACAAGATGAGACAACCCCATTACCGAGGATGACAATGTAATTAGTGTGGGGTAATGTTGGGCTAGCAAAATTGATAATTATGAAGATCGTGTGGGGGAATGAGGTGCATAAGTAAGATGCATAGACGCGTGCAAAAGGCCTGCACCTAGGAAGATAGAACCTAGGACTTATCCAATTTTGTAGTTACGGGCCAAAATTAGACAAAGAAAGATGGAGTGCAGCTCAAGAAAAGGAGAAAAACAAGGAGACTTGGTAGCCAAGAAAAGTCTATTTTGGGAAAAATCACATGTAGAGCGAAGATGAAATGTCATACATGGATCAAGCTAATAATAGGATTAAAGTAGATTTTATTTATAAGATTAATCTATTATTGGGTTTGGTAGAAAAATTATGCACACCTTATGGTTGTTTTTGGATGTATGCATGGCTATTTTTAACATGTAGTTTGTGTTGAGAATGTAAGGGTAGTGAAGGGAAATTCCTCACCCCTATATATTTGCTATATGCCATTATTTTGAGGACCGTATGAGAGACATGGTGTATTAGTTAGTGTTAAGTTTCTCGGATGTACTAGCATACACGGCTATGTGTTTATTGATTGAAGTTTATATAATCAGCTATGTTATGTAATACTTTAATGTAATGGATTATGGAGGATTGATTATGGTAATTTATGTATCTAAATATGGTGATTACATGGTGCAATTGGTCTTAATGGTTATCTGATCTATTGTGTTTTCTTATTACATGTGTTTACATTATAAGCTCATGATATGATGTTTGTAATGATCTCCACTTGAATGTATTATTTGATATTGGTTATCATGGATATGTATGCTAACATCTTGAGAAGTAACAAAAAGGAGGAACTGTTATCAAAATTTCACCCCCCCTGGGTAAATTTCGATAACATGCATTAGATTCTCAGGTCCCAGGAAAATTGATTGATTCGGGGCCAAAATTCAGGCTTGCAGGGTCCCTTCAGGTAATTTTCTAACTCCCCAGGCCGAAGAAGGAAGGAGCAAGCTTTGAGAAAGTGTGAAAAGTTGCAGAAAGGCAAATAGGATTGATCCAGGAAAAAGTGAAAAAATTGGCTAAGTCCTTCTAGAGGGAGCAGTCGGGACGTTTGGGACAGAAGGGCCCGAACCGGCCGGTTCGCGCGAAATCAGCACAAGGAGCCCAAAAGCAATTGGGAAAAGCGGGCCAGAAATACCCGAACCGGCCGAACCGGCCGAAATTGTCCCAAAAGGTCCAAAATCAAAATAGGACGTCCGGGACAAAAAGAATCGAAATACGCGAAGAAGCCGAAGGAGCCGAAAGCCAATCAAAAGGTGCCACGTGTCTTTGGCCAAATTAGGGACAAGGAAGCCCATTTCGGACGGATCGGAGGTTTTTGTCCCAAGCAGCACTGGGACATCCGGGACGAATGGACGCGAAGTATGCAGAAGACCCGGCAGGCCCGAGAACCATTGAGAAATTGCCACGTGTCATCAAGGAAAAATCGAAGGGTCAAAGGGCAAGATTTGAAGCGCTGGCCTGAGCCAATAGAAATTGGACACGTGTCCAATGGAGCATAGAAGTGCGGAGCTCAGGGAGGAGTTGGAAGGTTTGGCCAAATCTAAGCCAAAAGGGGTGAAAGTGAAGGAAGACCCGGCAGGTTCGTGAACCAACCAATGCATGCCACGTATCCCTAGTGGCGGGGCATGGAAAAAAAAAAAATGTGGAAAATATTCCAAGAGCACCAAAAGTCAAAATTCAAGAGACAGCCCGCCGAAAAGTAGAGGAGAGAGAATTATTCAGCGAATCAGAGCATGCCACGTGGCGTCCAAGTGGCAGTGCACGGGAAAATATTTCAAAATCCGTTTTCGCCTGTTCCGTGTCCTAAATCTTCAGATCGACATATCTTTCGATCCAGAGCTCGGATTTGCACGTTCTTGATATCAATGGAAAGTTGTTGAAATTCTCTACACATTTCCAGGGTCAATCTTGCATTTTGGTATAGTCTGGAGGGAGAAAATTGAGAAAACGCCTCTGGCACGAAATAACAAGCAGAGGTAATACTTCAACAACCACTTTAATGCAGCAGACAGTTCGCCGCTTCTGTTAGGCAAACCGCCGCTTTGCCAGAACCCGCCGCTTCTGCCTTGATGGATGAATTAAATGCAACCTAGAGGTGGTTGGGGTAGATTTCAAATTCCTCTCTTTTTTCTCTCCCATTCTTCCTATAAATTGTAAGGAGGGGTTTCTTTCTGTAGTTGGACATTTTCTGCTTTGCACCCTCCCTTCTCTCCTGTTCATAAGAAGATTTGTGGAGTTTTCAAACCTCCCATATAGACTATAACACCATTTTTTTTTTGCCTTCTGGCTATTGCAATGTATTGAATCGATCCTTGAGCAATATATATGTGTCTGTGGTTGCTTCTAAACCCTCTTACATATTTATTACTGTCATTCTTGATCTTTCATTGCATTTTTGCTATCTGTGCATGGTGTTGTGTTATATCTACATGGTCTGTGTTTAATGTGGCAAAGCATATGTTCTTCATTCCTCGGTGCATCACCTCTATTAGCTTAGATTTATTTTATGCATCTTCTTACCTTGTCTCCTTGGCAGATTAGATTAGATTATGAGAAAACCCTCTGCATATTTCGTGTGCACCTGAACAGAGGAATAGGAACCAGCCTTTCTCTAGAGATTCCTTTCTCACTCTTCAAGTCCCACACTTGGAGAAAGGATTCAATGTTATGCAATCACACTGGATATTAATATGATCAACCTAGAAAACTGATCAATATCTAGGGGTGCTGTGATTTTGCACTAACAGTTTTGGCACGCCCGGTGGGACCTTAGAGGTCTTTCACTTCATCTTTTGCAGGTTGATGTGTTCCTGTGAAGATTTAAGCCTTTGGAGGCACTTGCAAACACATCTGGCGACTCCATCTGGTCAACAACCATCTCTGAAGTTGTAGACCTTCCTTTCCATTCGTTTCCATACATTTTCATCCATCGTTATTTCCATCCCTCTCATTCTTTTCCATTCCATGAAGTTGTGCAATCATGACTTCATTTCCATCATGGATTTCACATCAACAACAGCAGTATATTCCACCTCCAACACGTTTTACAAATCCTCCATATCAGCATGCATACTCATATGAACAGCAGTGCCAAAGTCAGTTTGGCTATGAAGCTTCCCAAGAGCAAGGGTGTGCATACAATGAAGACCATCAGATCCAAGATGCTGGTCTGTTGGAGAAAATCCAAAAGATGGAGGAGGGGATGGTGCAGTCCAGGGCTCAAGCACAAATGAAAGCTTTTGGAATCGGTTATGGAGCACCCTGTCCATGGGTGGGACCTTTTCCAAGGCATTACAGCCCTCAGGAGAAGCTTGACTTCATGATTGCAATGCTGCCTTTGCTTGCACAATGGACAGCAGAAATAGAGGCCTACAGACTTGTTGTTGAACAACCTTGTCAATGGGTAAGTTCTACACCATCATCTGGTTTTTCTCTTTCCATTACTCAAGCAACATCATCTCATTTAAACTCCTCATCTGCTGTCCCAAATATTGAATCCATTTCTCCACCTCTCAGTCTCCCACCACACCTCGATTCTTCTTTCCTTTTTCCTTCCAAACAGTCATCCCCTCCACAAGAGCTAACAGAAACACCCCCTCCTCCAAAGAAACAAGAGGTTTCACTGCCTCCACCGCCACAAAAAATTGTAAAATCAGCTGAGTTACAACCCATCCCTCTTGCATTCCCAATTCCATGTGGGAAAGAAGAAATTGTAAAAATCAGTCATCAAGGACAGCAAGAGGAAGAGCCAAACAGAAAAGAAATGACAGACAGCTTGAAGGTTTGGGCTGCCAAATTTGGGATGACAAAGATCCCCTTGATGGTCAAGCCTACAAAAGAAGCTAGGGTTGGAGAACAAATGGTGGTCAGGACTGATTTTGTTGCAGCAGAAGAAGAAGATCTTGCAGCCCCAACTTGTCCTCTAGAGCAGCAGATTGAAGAGTTTGACTTGACAAACTTCATGCTGGAGAAGGAGTTCAACCAAGAGCAAGATTGCCTTCAAACATTGGAGGAAGGAGAAGCTGCTCCAAATCCAAAAGAAGAGGAGCACAATCTAGCTGTGGAGGAGAAAAACACAGATCCAAGGGCTTTGAGCACAAAGCAGGTTACAGAAGAACCTTCAGTTCTTCTTTCCACTTCATCTCTCTCAAGTTCTAGCACTGAAAAGGAGTTTGATCTCTCAAACTCAATATTGGAGAGTGAAGGAAACCATGGTGGTCAAGTTGCAAATCAAGAGGACACCATGGAGGAAGTTGAACACGAGCAGCAGGACAGCAATGAGGCAGTTTACCTGTCAGATTTGGAGGACTGTTTTGATGGAGAAGAGCCAGTTGAGTTTTCACCATTCTCTCTTTCATCATCCACATTCCAAACACAAGAGTCTGCTGTCATGAAGGAGAGCATTCATTTGCAGCATCCTGCATCTTATAGCAGCCCTTTGGAACCAAAATTGGAAGATTTAAATCTTCCATGTTCTTCATCGGAGGAAGAGAAAGGGCAGAAGGGTCCTACCATTTCTTCCACGTCATCCATTCAAGAAGGTCTGCAAGAGAACTCCATTCCTGGAGTTGAAAATCAGAGCAATGGGCATACTCAACGGATCAGACCTTGCCCAATCAGGTACTTGGCTTCATTGGAGCCAAGGGAGAAGCCAAAACCAGTCATGCTCGCTTCTGAGCATGAGGGTGAGATACAAAGTACCGAGGATCAGCTGCCATACCTCTTCAATTCAAATGCAGAGCAACTAAAAGAGGTATTGGATTTGCCTTCAGCTGATACCTTGATGATTTGGGTAGAAGATCAGCTTCTTGTTGATTTTCCATCCATCCAAACAGCCATGATCAGTGCCAAATCAATTCCATGGCTGCCAATTTTGAAGAAAGGAAGCTATTTCTCACAACCAGTTGCAGGATTTGTTTAGCTTGCCTTTGCTTCCAGTTAGAGTAGAGTAGCTAGGTTTGCTTTCAGTAGAAGAAGCGCTTGTGCACACTCTGCATGTTCCATTTGGGGCATGTATGATTTTCAGTTTTGTACATAGTTTTGGTGTTGCTGGTTCTGCTCTTGCACAGTTCATTTCAGTGGCATCTTGGTGAAGACACTCCAGGTTCAATGGGTTTCCAAGTGGCTCAGAGGGAGGTTTTCAAAGTTCAGATCAGTTGTAGGTTGCAACTCATGACTCCATGCCCAATGGATGCTTCAGGCTACTGATCATTCATCTAGCAGGCAGATGCCCCCACTGAGTCGCCAAACTGTTATCAAAATTTCACCCCCCCTGGGTAAATTTCGATAACATGCATTAGATTCTTAGGTCCCAGGAAAATTGATTGATTCGGGGCCAAAATTCAGGCTTGCAGGGTCCCTTCAGGTAATTTTCTAACTCCCCAGGCCGAAGAAGGAAGGAGCAAGCTTTGAGAAAGTGTGAAAAGTTGCAGAAAGGCAAATAGGATTGATCTAGGAAAAAGTGAAAAAATTGGCTAAGTCCTTCTAGAGGGAGCAGTCGGGACAATTTGGGACAGAAGGGCCCGAACCGGACGGTTCGCACGAAATCAGCACTAGGAGCCCAAAAGCAATTGGGACAAGCGGGCCAGAAATACCCGAACTGGCCGAAATTGTCCCAAAAGGTCCAAAATCAAAATAGGACGTCCGGGACAAAAAGAATCGAAATACGTGAAGAAGCTGAAGGAGCCGAAAGCCAATCAAAAGGTGCCACGTGTCTTTGGCCAAATGAGGGACAAGGAAGCCCATTTCAGACGGATCGGAGGTTTTTGTCCCAAGCAGCACTGGGACATCCGGGACGAATGGACGCGAAGTACGCGGAAGACCCGGCAGGCTTGAGAACCATTGAGAAATTGCCACGTGTCATCAAGGAAAAGTTGAAGGGTCAAAGGGCAAGATTTGAAGCGCTGGCCTGAGCCAATAGAAATTGGACACGTGTCCAATGGAGCATAGAAGTGCGGAGCTCGGGGAGGAGTTGGAAGGTTTGGCCAAATCTAAGCCAAAAGGGGTGAAAGTGAAGGAAGACCCGACAGGTTCGTGAACCAACCAATGCATGCCACGTATCCCTAGTGGCGGGGCATGGAAAAAAAAAATAAAAATGTGGAAAATATTCCAAGAGCACCAAAAGTCAAAATTCAAGAGACAGCCCGCCGAAAATCAGAGGAGAGAGAATTATTCAGCGAATCAGAGCATGCCACGTGGCGTCCAAGTGGCAGTGCACGGGAAAATATTTCAAAATCCGTTTTCGCCTGTTCCGTGTCCTAAATCTTCAGATTGACATATCTTTCGATCCAGAGCTCGGATTTGCACGTTCTTGATATCAATGGAAAGCTGTTGAAATTCTCTACACATTTCCAGGGTCAATCTTGCATTTTGGTATAGTCTGGAGGGAGAAAATTGAGAAAACGCCTCTAGCACGAAATAACAAGCAGAGGTAATACTTCAACAACCACTTTAATGCAGCAGACAGTTCGCCGCTTCTGTTAGGCAAACCGCCGCTTTGCCAGAACCTGCCGCTTTTGCCATGATGGACGAATTAAATGCAACCTAGAGGTGGTTGGGGCAGATTTCAAATTCCTCTCTTTTTTTCTCTCCCATTCTTCCTATAAATTGTAAGGAGGAGTTTCTTTCTGTAGTTGGACATTTTTCTGCTTTGCACCCTCCCTTCTCTCCTGTTCATAAGAAGATTTGTGGAGTTTTAAAACCTCCCATATAGACTGTAACACCGCTTTTTTTTTGCCTTCTGGCTATTGCAATGTATTGAATCGATCCTTGAGCAATATATATGTGTCTGTGGTTACTTCTAAACCCTCTTACATATTTATTACTGTCATTCTTGATCTTTCATTGCATTTTTGCTATCTGTGCATGGTGTTGTGTTATATCTACATGGTCTGTGTTTAATGTGGCAAAGCATATGTTCTTCATTCCTCGGTGCATCACCTCTATTAGCTTAGATTTATTTTATGCATCTTCTTACCTTGTCTCCTTGGCAGATTAGATTAGATTCTGAGAAAACCCTCTGCATATTTCGTGTGCACCTGAATAGAGGAATAGGAACCAGCCTTTCTCTGGAGATTCCTTTCTCACTCTTCAAGTCCCACACTTGGAGAAAGGATTCAATGTTATGCAATCACACTGGATATTAATATGATCAACCTAGAAAACTGATCAATATCCAGGGGTGCTGTGATTTTGCACTAACAGGAACCTGATAGATTCACACACTTTGGGTGAGTGTTTAGAGTTGTATGAATGAGGGGCCAATGTGCATTGTAGTTAGGTGGAAATAAAAGACTACAACTAGCTCAGTTGTTGTACGTGACACCACAACTACCACCACAATCTCAAATCGAATCAATCTAGGTTCTCTCACTTGAAAAATCTTCACACACTCAGAGATCAAAATCACACTTATGCAAATGATCAAATTAAATACCTATTCACTTTTCCAATTACTGTTTATAGTAACTCTTAATTTCCTACCTCTCTATAGTCACTATTTACACTCATTCCCCTCATTAAATACATGTCACACGATTTTAATCGTATCTTGAGGATAACTACTATGATTCTTGTCTGGTTTGTGTCATTCTCTTCAAAACTCCACATACTACCATATTGTAAAAATTCACTCAACATTATATTCCTCATTAACATAGTACTATCAGGAATATTATTATTAGTGCTCACATTATAACGTAGGGGTTAATAATATACATTAGTTGTGGAGTGATTTATCACATAACTTATGTTAGATGGGTTTGTTATTGATAGTTATGATGTGAGAAATATATGGGGTGAGTTGTTTGAGAAACCTCCTATCTATTATAGGAGTTGTCTCTCCTATAAATTTGTATGAGCTATGTAAGCATATGAATTCAATTAACGAAGTATTTTTCTATAATCTTTTGGGCATTCTAAACCAAATTCATCTTTTGGCATCATATTAGGTTACAAGGTTGTGTAATATGAGAGTCTCCAAATAAATTTTCTCGTTAGTTTGGAAGCAATAGTTTGCACATGTAGATATGTAAAGTTACAAGCAGCTTTACAGCTGGCACGTCATCCCATTCTCTAGTCCAATATTCTCAGGGATATTACATCAAATTAAAAATTCATGGTTTGTTTTGGTAACTTCCAGGTCTTCTACTGATACAACCCAGATCTATTTATGTGTGTATCAATCCTCCTTCTCTGAATTTCATTATTTGTGCCTACTACAATTATGTACATGTGAATCCTACAAAATTTTGTGAGAAGGATAATCAACGAATGTTCTTTTGGAAAGGTAAAAATAATTTCACAAAGACAATTTGTATGGTATTGACTTCTAATCAAATCTTAAATCCATACAAAGACATGAGAAGGAGTATTTTAATAAGATCCTATAGAAAGAATAAGATTTATAATGATGCATGTTAATGACCATTGATGAATTATACGTACATGTAATTATGTGGATCATCTGAGTGCATTGAGATATTGCAGAAGTTTATCATTGCATTGATTTTAGATGAGTTTAACATGTCTAACAAGAAAAATGTATATTCTACTCATGAAAATTTTCCATGCCTGCTATATAAATATGCATCTTATCTAGAAGAGATAACTCTTTCCTTTTGTACATTGATCCATGCATCTGAAAAAATAAGATTGGTTGTGTCAACCATATCCTTATGTTCTGCAAACAATTCTATGGATATTGACGTCTAACTGTCGTCACATGCATTAATAAGAAATCTGTTCTTCAACGTATTTGAAAGCACCAAATTCAAATATTGCCATAGTCTGGACTGTCAAATGGTACATGAGAAAACAAGACAAGATCTGATTTTTCAATCAAGTCGTGATCGTGTGATAGTTTTTTTAAGGTAGGGAAGGTGTAATGTTTCTTACATTTCATATCTCAAGTCAATAAATATAAGTGTATTTTTGTTAAGTATTGTCTTTTTAATTAGATTCAGTTCACTTTGTACCATATTTTTTAGTCATTATCATAATGGACAAGTTGAATCGAATTGAAAAATTCAAAGGAAAATATTTCCACACATAGCAGGTGAGAACTCAGTTGTTACTGATTAACATAGATCTATGGGATATTGTTGATGGAAAAATAAAGAAACCAAGACATGTAGATGAAGCCACAAAATGGGAAAGTAAGGATATAAAAGTAACAATGATTATTGGCCTGGGATTATCTAGATGCCTACATATATCATATAAATCTATCAAAAACAACACATGTCATTTGGATGACATTAAGCAAGTTGTTTGGGTCACAAGTAGAGAGTGCATAAGTGGCACTCAAGTAGAAGTTATTCGATCTAAAAATGGACAAAGGTGACAACCTGGTGGAACACATAAGTAAGTTTCATTATATATTAAATCAATCATCTAGAATAAAAGTAGATTTTCTTGATGATGATGTAAAATTTATATTTCTTAATAATATGCCTCCTAGCTATTCTAACATGGTATTCACTTTAAGAAAAATAAATCTGAGTCTAGAGGATTTAATTTATTCTCTGATAGAAGAAGAAAATACAACCAAGAAGATTGATCCAAAGGAAACTGTAATGTATGGAAGAAAAAAAGCATATGCTAAAATAATATTCGCACCTTCTTTTAAGTAAGAATCAACCTCCCAAGATCCACAAAAAAAAATTCGTCACTACTGTAATGCTCCTTGAAATGGTATTATGTATTGTAAGAAAAGAGAACAAGATCTACTTGATGGTAAATTAAAGAAAAAAGATTTTATTTTTTTAAAAATAGAAAAATAAGGTGATTTGGATATGAAGTCTACTCATTCTAATGATGAAGAAGAAAATGCTCAGCAAAGGGATGAAGACTTATTGTATTGAGTAATTTCAACACACTGGAGGATGAAGGCATAGGAGGATGGAGGTTAATCAATGACCTCTCATCAGTCACTGATGGTGGGGCCACACCAAGCTATGGTGATAATGTGTTGATGATTTTCCTTTCAGTATTTGATTTCCAGTGTGCTTCTTTTTCAAAGTTCCAATTTCAGTTGTGTGCAGTACTATTTCAGAGTTTCAGTTTTGTGTTGAATAAGTGGAAAATTCACATTAAGGGGGGGAACATGATCTCAATGTCCATTTTCAGTTCTTCCTCCTTTTTCAATTTTGTATTTAGTGATAATTATTTCCTGCATAATTCCCTTAAGGAAAACCATAGTGGAAAAGATGAAAGCACAAGGAAAAGCAACATCATGATATTTGGGTTGTTGGTTGTCATGTAAAACCATCTCTATATTTTGGGTTGTTGGTTATCCTTTAAAACCATCCTTGTAGGTTGTTGGCTGTCCTTGGAAAACCATCCTTGTTGAGGTTATTGGTTATCCTGGAAAACCATCCAGATCATGAGCATGCATAAGCGACAAGCTGTGAAGGAAGTGTGATTGTTTTTCTCCCATGCTCATACTAAGGGGGGAATGTTAGGAATATTATTATTAATGCTCACATTATAACATAGGGGTTAATATTTTATGTTATTTATGGAGTGATTTATCACATAACTTATATTAGATGGATTTTTTATGGATAGTTATGATGTAAGAAATATATGGAGTGAGTTGTTTGAGAAACCTCCTAGAATATAGGAGTTATATCTCCTATAAATTTGTATGAGCTATGTAATCATATGAATTTAATTAACGAAGTATTTTTCTATAATATTTTGTTGCAATATTGTGAAGTCTGTCAACTAGACCATGATGTCTAAAATTTCCCTCTTTTACAACGCGTGATTCAGAAGAAGGTGTCCATGTATTGTAAGATTTTTCATGCTCGTACCCATGAAACTACTGATTATAGACTGATTGATCATATCCATGAAGCCATTGAAACTAGAGTGTGTCATACTAGTGTGGCGAATAGATAAAAGGAACAAGAAGGAAAAAACCATTAAGGGTGCAACAATGGGGATAACAGGAATAGAGGCTTCCAAGGAGGATATCCAGGCTGAGGTCATGGTGGTGGTAGAGGTAGGTTTGATAGAGGAACTTGTTATACTTACAAGTCCCTTGATCATTATCAACGTTATTTCCCTTAGAATATAGTTTTCTCATGGTATGTGAAGCAACATAAGTTAGAATATTTCCTAGACCTATATGAGCACATGAGTAAGAATAAGAAGAAAGAAAAGGATGAGAGAATGATCAAGATACAATGCATAGTTGTGGATCAGTGGATTCCTAAAAATTTGCATAACCAGAAGTTACATATTGTATTGGTTACTATGCATGCTAAGGTTGCGCGCACATGCAAACCTCTTAAGGCCAAACCACTCATTATGAAAGAAGATGTGATACATGTGAAGTATCCATATGTTTCCCATCAAAAGGATGTATATCATGACACTATGGGAGTTATTAGGGATATGCAGGGTGAAATAAAATAATTAAAATAATAGTCACGTGTGAGGGAGCATGTGAAGAATATTGAGCTCCCATAGAAGGATGTTGAAAACCTAAAGGAAGTATGTAAGATGTTGCGCTAGGATAACATCGTTCCTCTGCTAGGGGAGTGGTTACATGAGAAAGTGTCACACACTAGAGTTGAACATGAGATACATATACTTCACATAAATATACCACCTCATAATCATGAATTTGATAAGGAGATCACGCTTGATGTAGTCTTTGATTTTTGGTTGGTAAGTAATATTTTGATAGACACAAGTGTGGAAGTGAATGTGCTCACGTTGGATGCATAAAATCAAATGGGTAGACAAAAATTACAACCATCCTCAAATATGTTGTATATGGAAAACAAAACTAGGGTTTAAAGGATGCAACCATTACCATTTAGGGAGCCAATTTTACTAGAGACTTTGAGGTATTGGAGCTTGCTAAGGCAGACAACTTCCTAGCATTACTTGGATGGCCTTGGTGCTATGTGAACAATGTTGATCTGTACTTTAACAAGAGGTACATTAGTTTTAAGAATAAATATGAGTGTGTGATCATACCTCTACATGATAAGAAGGAAGCACCTAATGTTGAGCCCTTGAGTGAAGAAGAGCTTAATTGAATTGATGCACAAACGATGCATGATCCAAATCATGTAGAACCATCAAAGGAAGGTGTACTTCAATGGGAAGATGTGTAGTATTTAAGTGACAATAATAGTTCTGATTTTGATAATTGGGCTCATAGGACATATGATATGGTCGGGCATGAAGTTAAAGGACTAGTCACCACGATGATTATTTTTCACATGGTGAGGCAGTTAGGTTCAACTCAGGTACCAAGGTATACTAGTGATGAGAATCTCAATATATTCTTGTGCACCATGGAATCTCAGTGGAAAAATGATGGGGATAGAAGAAACATGCTGGTCTATACTTTACGTGGGAACATGTTGGTGGGAAAAACATAGAGATAATATTTTGGAAAGGGAAGAAGTGAGAATCACATTTTCCACTAGGTTTACTTAGAGAAATGTACCTACACACATATGTGAATATAATGGAAAGACTCCTACCTTGTTTCACATCCATAATTGTGGGAGATGATATCCATACAGAACTGAAAAGGGAAACAAAAAATTTGCATGAGATGACTGTTATCCAAAAAAAAGCCCATGTTTATTTTTGGCTAACTCCTCCTCCTTTTCCTTTACTGGTACTTAAATTAAAAAAAATTCATGCTTCAAGGACTCAAAATTTTTTGGGTATGTTTTCATTAGATAGAGAATTTTCTCACCTTTCCAGAAAGGTAAAAAATTCATCCTAACTCGTTGTATTTTTTGAGTTATGGCTCAACGGAGGTAACAGTTAAAATTTTGCCCAAGGCTGGTTTGCATAGCTAAGTTGAAATTTTTTCCAAGGAAATTGGTGGGTCAGCGGAGACAAGGAAAAAATTTGGGCACTTAGCCCTTTTTGCAGAAAAAGGGCACAAAGGAAATATTTGGCCCGCGGTCCTGACAAAGGGAAGAAATGGACTCACGAGGGCAGGGAGGAAATTGTGACACTTAGGCTTTTTGGCTAAAAACTCAAAGTCAAAAAACACCCCATGAGCCCATGAAGGAGAAGAGAAAATTTTGGGCCACACCTTCGTGCCGAATCAAAAGGTGCCACGTGTCATTGGGAGAGCGAGGCGCAGATTTTTTTTGGGAAATTTTCCCAATTTGAAATCAGAGGGAAAAAGGGTAGATCTTCAGCCCGCGGATCATCCAAAGGGAGCCATGTGTCATCAGGAGAGTGGGGAGTGGAGGTAAATTGGGAAATTTTCCCAATTTAAAATTTAAAAGGAAAAAAGGTAAATATCAGCCCGAAAATGGGATTTTTACCCTAATTCTATCTATTTTTGACCAAATCTTCAGATGGGCATATCTTTCACACCAGAGCTTGGATTTTCATGATTTTTGCATCATTGGAAGGATGTTAAAATTATCTACGTGATGGACTCCTAAATTTTTATTTTTGGTCAAGTTTTGTGGGATAAAATCAAGAAAATGTCTTTGGCATGCAAAAAACACAGAAATGGTTCCCAACCACCAAAATCAATGAAGTATGGGTCATTTTTTGGATCTGCAGAGTAATGTACTTTGGCATATGGGTTTTTCTATGAATCCCATAACTTTGAAGGTGAGATTCAAGGGATTTGATTGGTGGTTGAGCTCATAAATCTCTGGCACTGTTGTCCACTCAGAACTACCCTGCTTTTGAGAAGTTGAAAATTGAAAATTTTTGAAGTTAAATGTCTTTTCTGTTGTCCTGGTAATGTGAAAAGTCAAGAAATTGGAAAAATATACATTTTTGGGTCATTTTGTGTGATTTTCGGGCCTGTTAGACATTTTTGTCCCAAGTGTCCCAAGTTCATTCGGGCTCTCTATTCCCCGATCGGTCGATTTACCGGAAGTCCGTTTCTTTCGGGCCCGTCAGAACTTTTTGTCCCAAGTGTCCCAAGTTCACCCGGACTCGTTGTTCCCTTTTCGTCTGATTCATCCGAATCGCATACTCCACGTACTTTCATCCCTCATGTCCTAGAAGCATTTGCACATACTTTTCCCGCATCGCCCGTATCGCCCGAATCGCGCTTTCGCGTCCCGCATGTCCCAAATGAACCAAAGGCCATTCGAGTTTATTTTTCCTTCTCTTCACAAATATATTGCTTTCCCATTTGGTAGGTGTTTATTTAATGTGCATTAATTTTCTTTCTCTCTCCCAAACGGCTATATAATGAACTGTCCCCTATGCATTTTGCACACTGCTTTCTTGCTATCCATTGCTCATACCTTTATGATCAAAATTTCTGTGCGCATACTCATTTCCCCTACAATTTCATCTCGAGTCTAGATTGCAACCTTGAATCCTCAAATTGCTAACAACATGAAGATTAAATTCCAAGGCCAGGAGCAAGTCTCACTGCTCGAGTCTGCCATTCCCGATATCAGGGACAGTGAGGTTCGTCACCTCAACTTTGGAGATTTTTGGGAAATAATGACAGACGTGAACCCTTCACCTATGGCAGAGATGATTCATGACAGTGGTTTGGCATTCGCTGGTGGTTTCCCTATCTCGATGTAATGCGTAGATATAGTACTCTCCTGCGGTGCTCATTTCAACCCTGATTTGAGTGAGCTGACGAATGTGCATGGGGAACTCATCGCCAAAATTGACACTGCTGCCATTGGCGCTGCCCTAAGAATTCCAGAGATGGAAAATGCTATAGTAATTTCTCAAAACCAGGCACAAGCCCTCTTCGATCAGGACAGTGAGAAATATAAGGCGCGGGTGGCGAAGTCCTAGCTTAAAAACCCTAAAAACGGGGCATCTCGTCTATCCAAGGTTCTTTTCCGTGTAGATTTCAATGAGGAATTATCAGATTTTATAATCCTACTAGCTCGGGTCATGGGCTTACCCTCTATAAATGAGTTCCATTTCTAGATGTGCCCACTTATCAATATGGTGTGCGAAGGAACTCAGAATATCAATTAGGCATATATCATTAGTATGAACCTAGCAGAGAAACTATCCAATGTACATCAAAACAAGAAGTTCTATATGACTTCATACTTGATGTATACTCTGGAAACATCAAGGCAATGGTTTGGCTTCTCATACATTGATGCTCACAAGGGTGACCCCGTATATGCCTACTGCCCTCAGTTCACCTTGGAAACTAGCAATCGCAACTTCAGAAGGGTGAATGATGCCTTCACCATGTACATTGTCAGGCTTCTGGAGAGCGATACAATGAGGAAATTTTCTGATGAAGCTATGAATCTGATATTGCACTACGGTGCCTACTTCATCCAATTTAAAAAAAATTCCTATATAAGGCTTACTAGCTATGAGAGCACCCCTCTCAAACTCCCCATGTTTTGCAATGATAAAATTGCCCGAAGTTAGTTATGCATTGAGAAGGGCTAATCTTACAACATTAGCTGAGGATCAAACTCTTGCTGTTAGTGTTGAAGATGATTTAATCATGTTGGGAAAGTTGAGGAGAGACCCTTCTAGATCTAAGTCTTCTCCTTCCTCCTCTTCCACTCCTGGACCTAATACTAATCCATTGGTACAAAAACTTACAAATGATCTCATCGCCATTAAGAAACAATTGGCTCAGCATGCTCCATATGCAGACATTCCAAGGAGTAATTTTCAGCCCAGAAATCGTTTGCCTACTTCTCAAACAAGGCTAGCGCTTGAAGGACCTCCTATTAAAGTTCCTGTCAATGCAACTTGTGAAGTTGAAGAACCAGAGGATGAGGAGGTTAATGAAGATTGTGAAGAATTTGTTGAAGAAGTTGATGATGGATTGGAAAAACTTGAGGGATCTCGAGTTAATTGCTTCACCACAGAAGGTGTTGATGAAGGAGATGATTATGATGAAGTAGTAGTAGACATGAATAGTGAATCATACACTGTCATGACTCGAGAGTAGAAAAATCAGAGGGAGAAAGTGATGCAGCCCACTAAAAAATCTAAGGAGCAACCGGCAACTATCCCTGTAATTGAAAAAAGAGGATCTCCTATCCCCATTTCATCCACGCCAAAGGTTATTTCTATCAATTCTACTACTAAAGTTACTTCTTTTTCTCCTAAAACTGATAAGCATAGGATCCCAAGTGATGATATCCCATTCACTTCTGGGTCTTTCGATATTATTGATCACCTAAAAAAGACTAAGGTTCAAATATCAGAGGCTGAATATTATCAAACCCATCCCAAGGCTTTTGCTAAAATGATTCACTTTGTCAATTCTCATTCTAAAACTACCTCTAAAGGTCTTTTACCCACTCCATCTTCTACACCACAGCCCAATCTGGTAGCCGTTGTCACCTCACCCAATGACAAAATCAAACCATTCTATGTGACACTCCTTATAGCCGGCCATAGGCTCAGTAATTACGTCATAGACTCAGGGGCATCAAACAATGTAATGCTTGGAAAAGTAGCCCATGCCTTAGGACTAACTCTAACATGCACTTACAGATCCTGTTATTCCATGGAGAGTAAGGAAGTGCCCCTGGTCAGAAGGATAAAGGATGCACAAGTTTATTTTTCCACTTTGCATGAGAAGAAAGTTTTGGCTACTATCCTAGTAGCGGACATTCCTCCTTCATATGGGATGCTACTGAGTAGGAACTTATATAAGGATGTGTGTGGAGAAATTCAAATGGATTGGTCACATGCCCTCATAACTGTTAATAGGTAAATGAAGAAGCTACTACCTGAGAAGCAGTATGAGTATATTGTAAAAAAAAATAGACGATCCCAGAGCACAAATAATATATGAGGATATGGGACATGGAAACAAAATTATTATGTCTCTAGAAGAAATCTAACTCCCCAAAGTGTCACATAAGGATCCTAATGGTGTTTGGATATTATATTTTGATGGAAGTTGTTCTTTAACTGGTTCTGGAGCTGGAGTCATATTGGTGTCACCTGAAGGAAGCATTCATGCTTTCTCATTCAAGTTACAATTTAAAAATACCAATAATACAGACATAGTATGAAACTATTATTCTTAGACTCCAGGTAGTAAAAGAATAAGGTATGAAGAATCTTCTAGCTCATGGAGAGGTGGAGTTGATTGTCAAGCAAGTTAGGAACCTTTTCTAGGTTAAAGAATAGAAGGTTGAAACATTACAGGAATCAGGTTTGGGACTCCATTGAATTTCTTGACGCCTTCTCCATTGAAGCAATGCCTAGGGAAGAGAATATTAGGGCTGATTCACTAGCAGTCTCAGGGTCATTACTTATACCTCATCTTGACTTTTCTCAAGATAACTTCAGCATTGAGATGATTCATAAACCTAGTGTACCTGATAATACAAGTAACTAGCAAGTTTTTAATGATGATCAACACTTGCTTTCTTTCTTAGAACTCAAGGATAATTTTGAACAGTTGTATTTTAAAGGAAGTGTTAATTTTCCTCAGGAAAGTGTTCCCTTTAACGAAGAAGCCATCCAGGAAGAAGGAGGTGGATCAGGATGGATGTATCAAACTCAAAGAAGACAAGATTCCAAAAGGATTGGTGAGTTTAGAAGAATTGTTTGACAAGCACAATAGTTATGTAAATTTTAAAGCTTCTACTAGACCTTAACAATTAGTTAAACATGACAAGGTTAATATTGGGAATTCTATTTATCCTAAACTCATAAACATTGGAAAATGTTGTACATCATATGAGAGGAAGAAGGTAATTAATCTTTTGAATAAGTATAAAGATGTCCTTGCCTATTCCTATGAAGATTTAAAAGCCTTTCAACCAAAGGAGATGCAACATTTTATCCCTCTCAAACCTGGAATTAAGCCTTTCAAACAGAAACAGAGGCAATACAATCCTAAGATAGCTGACACCATTTTTTAGGAAATACAGAAGTTATTAAAAGCCAAAATCATTTTTCCTATTCACCATTCAACATGGATTGCCAATATTGTAGCCTGTTAGAAAGAAAAATGGTGAGATCCGCATCTGTGTCGATTTTAGGAATCTGAATCAAGCTTCTTTAAAGGACAACTATCCTTTACCCATGATGGATCAGGTCTTGCAAGTAGTAACGGGATCTGAAATGTTGTCTATGCTTGATGGCTTCTCAGGATATAACTAGGTAGAAGTTAATACTGCAGATCAACACAAAACAGCTTTCACTACCCCTTGGGGTACCTTTGCTTACAAAAGGATGCCTTTTGGGCTCATTAATGCCGGTGCCACTTTTCAAAGGGCTATGGACTTGGCCTTTGGAATTTTGAAAGGGAAGTGTATTGTCGTATACCTTGATGACTTGACTGTATTTTCTAAAACAAGGGCAGATCATTTTCAGCATCTAGAAACAGTTCTTTTGAAATGTAGAGAACATGGGATCTCTTTAAATCCTAAGAAATCTATTTTTTGTGTCACAGAGGGGAAATTATTGGGGCACGTTATCTCCAAAGATGGTATAAAAATTGATCCTGAGCGAGTTCAAGCTATTCAGCAAATTCCTCTTCCAACCAGCAAGAAGGGAGTGCACTCTTTCTTTGGTAAGATTAACTTTCTGAGGAGATTCATCCCTGATTTTGAAGAGAAAAATTTGAATATCTCTCAAATGATGAAAGGAAAATAGACGTTTGGTTGGTCTCCTAAAGGGAAAGGGGCTTTCGAAGGTATTAAAAAGGCTATTGCTAAAACTCCTATTTTAGCGTGTCCAAATTTCAACAAAGATTTTATTATCTATTGCTATGCCACAGATAACACCCTGGCTGTTGTTCTGACTCAAAAAGATTCTAATGATCATGAACTCCCAATTGCATTCATGAGCTACATTCTAAAAAATCATGAGCTAAGATACACCATAATGGAGAAACATGCTTTTGCAGTGGTTAAAGCTGTCAAGCAGTTTTGTTTTTACATTCTTAATTCTCACTCCACAGTATTTGTACCAGATACAACCATCAAGTCCATTCTCACACAACAGGAGTTCAGATCCAAGAGAGGGAACTGGGTGGCCAAGGTCCAAGAATATGACATTGACATCAGACCAACTAAGCTCGTTCATGGAAAAGGCCTGTGTGAACTCATCGCTGAGGGAGCTGGACATGGGTTATTGGAGGATGAGGCTGATCTTCCTACCATTTTGTTTCTTGGCTCAATCGACGAATGGTATGCTGATATCACACATTTTCTCACCTATGGAGAGTGCCCCTCTCATTTGACTACCAAAGAAAAGAGAGCTGTTAAACTAAGGTCAGCCCAATATGTTTTGTGGGAAAATGCCTTGTTTAAGCGTGGATTGGATGGGAGATTTTTAAAATGTGTGGACAAGGAACAACAGAAGAAGCTACTTTCTACTTTTCATAATCAGGCATGTGGAGGGCACTACTCATCAACTGTTACTACTCATAAGATTCTTCGTGGAGGATATTACTGGCCTACCTTGTTCAGGGATGCATCAAAGTGGGTTGATAAATGTGAAGCATGTCAGACTTTCGTGGGTAGACCCAAGTTGGCCTCTTTGCCCCTTAAACCAGTTGTAATCGAAGAACCTTTTCAACAATGGGGTTTAGATTTCATTGGGACACTTAATCCCTCTTCTAGTACTGGTCATACCCATGTATTAACCACCAAAAATTATTTCACCAAGTGGGTAGAAGCCATTCCAGTAAAGAGTACTACTTCAAAAGTAGTATGCAGTTTTATCAAAGAAAACATCTTGGTAAGGTATGGTGTGCCAAACAAGATCGTGACAGATAATGCTTCAAATTTTTCTTCAACCAAGATGATGGATTTTTGTTATGGATATGGCATCTCCCTGGCTCACTCCTCAGATTATTATCCTCAGGGGAATGGACAAGCAGAATCAACAAATAAAAATCTGGTGGCTATAATAAGGAAATTAGTTAATGAGTCCCAACGGAACTGGCACAAGAAACTCTATGATGCTCTTTGGGCAGATAGGATCACACCTAAGAGAGCCATTGGGATGTCTCCTTTTCAGGTAGTATATGGAGTGGAAGCTCAATTACCAGTAACAGTGGAGCTACCAGCCTTGCATCTAATGAAGGCCATTGAAGACACCAGTTTCAATGATTCTTTGGATAAGAGGATCATGTACCTCTACAAATTGAATGAGGATAGATTGAAAGTTGCTGATAGGATATCTGCCCACCAACAGAAAGTAAAGGTTTTATTTGATAAAAAGGCCAGGTTCAGAGATTTCAAAGTTGGAGACATTGTTTTATTATGGGATAAAAGGCATGAACCTCGTGGCAGCCATGGCAAGTTTGATTCCCTTTGGCTCGGACCTTTCAAGATCAGGCACTTTGCTGGTAAGAATTATTTTTACCTTGATTATATGGACGGTTCTTCTCTCCCACTTCCTTATAGTGGGTAGTACCTGAAATTGTTTAAGTCATAGGTGATTAGGAAGTCCTTTTGTATATTCTGTATAGCGTTTTGTTTTTCCTTCCTTCTCTTTGTTTTGGTGTGTTGTCTTCTGTATTATTTTGATTTGATGACTCCATGGCCCAATGGATAAGGTACTGGTCTTTTTCCCCTAGTTTCTCTGAATTCTTTCCTTGTCTCATTCTTTGAACTTATGCCAAGTCATCCCCAGAAGGAGCCAGCTGTTGTCCACTCAAAATTCCCCTGCTTTTGAGAAGTTGAAAATTGAAAATTTTTGAAGTTAAATGTCTTTTCTGTTGTCCTGGTAATGTGAAAAGTCAAGAAATTGGAAAAATCTACGTTTTTTGGGTCATTTTGTGTGATTTTCGGGCCTGTCGGACATTTTTGTCCCAAGTGTCCCAAGTTCATTCGGGCTCTCTGTTCCCCGATCGGCCGCTTTACCCGAAGTCTGTTTCTTTCGGGCCCGTCGGAACTTTTTGTCCCAAGTGTCCCAAGTTCACCCGGACTCATTGTTCCCTTTTCATCCGATTCGGCCGAATCGCGTACTCCACGTACTTTCGTCCCTCATGTCCCAGAAGCATTTGTGCATACTTTTCCCGCATCGCCCGTATCGGCCGAATCGCGCTTTCGCGTCCCGCGTGTCCCAAATGAACCAAAGGCCATTCAAGTTAATTTTTCCCACTCTTCATAAATATCTTTCTTTCCAAGTTGGTAGGTGTGTATTTAATGTGCATTAATTGTCTTTCTCTCTCCCAAATGACTATATAATGAATTGCCTCCTATGTGTTTTGCACACTGCTTTCTTGCTATCCTTTGCTCATACCTTCGCGATCAAAATTTCTATGCGCATACTCATTTCCCCTGCAATTTCATCCTGAGTCCAGATTGCAACCTTGGCTCCTCAAATTGCTAACAACATGAAGATTAAATTCCAAGGCCAGGAGCAAGTCTCACCACTCGAGTCTGTCTTTCCCGATATCGGGGACAGTGAGGTTCGCCACCTCGACTTTGGAGATTTTTGGGAAAGAATGACAGATGCGAACCCTTCACCTATGGCACAGATGATTCATGACAGTGGTTTGGCATTCGTTGGTGGTTTCCCTATCTCGGTGCAATGCGCAGATACAGTACTCTCCTGCGGTGCTCATTTCAACCCTGATTCGAGTGAGCTGACGAATGTGCATGGGGAACTCATCGCCAAACTTGACGCTGCCACCATTGGCACTGCCCTAAGAATTCCAGAGATGGACAATGCTATAGTAATTTCTCAAAACCAGGCACAAGCCCTTTTCGATCAAGACAGTGAGAAATATAAGGCGTGGGTGGCAAAGTCCTGGCTTAAAAACCCTAAAAAGGGGGGCGTATCGTCTATCCAAGGTTATTTTCCGTGCAGATTTCAATGAGGAATTGTCAGATTTTATAATCCTACTGGCTCGGGTCATGGGCTTACCCTCTACAAATGAGTTCCATTTCTGGATGTGCCCACTTATCAATATGGTGTGTGAAGGAACTCAGAATATCAATTGGGTAGAGATCATTAGTATGAACCTAGCAGAGCAGTTGTCCAATGTACAACAAACCAAGAAGTTCTATATGACTTCATACTTGATGTATACTCTGGCAGCATCAAGGCAATGGTTTGGCTTCTCATACATTGATGCTCATAAGGGTGACCCCGTATATGCCTACTGCCCTCAGTTCACCTTGGAAACTAGCAATCGCAACTTCAGAAGGGTGAATGATGCCTTCACCATGTACATTGTCAGGCTTCTGGAGAGCGACACAGCGAGGAGATTTTCTGATGAAGCTATGAATCTGATATCACACTACGGTGCCTACTTCATCCAATTTAGAAAATTTTCCTATATAAGGCTTGTTGGCTATGAGAGCACCCCTCTCAAACTCCCAATGTTCTGCAATGATAAAATGGCCTTAATAGAAGTATGTAGGCAATTGGACAAGTTGCACAGAACCTACAGGGACAAGAAAATTACTAGCTTGCACTTCCCCATCACTTTGGGAAACTACACCTGCGAAAACGGCTCTAGATGCACAAAACATAGAAAGAGCCCTAGCTCCCATCACTGTCCATTTCTTCAGGCCAAGAACTTGTTTTGACTTGAAGAAGTTTATTGATCAGAACATCAAGATCACTTATCATCATAGGGCAGACACAGAAGATTATTGGGCTGACTGTGTTGATGATTTTGAAGCAAGAAGGAGGCATTATGGCAGATTTTCTCTTCAACTAATTCAAGAGCTTAACCTGTACCAAGTTCTTGAAGGGCTCCAGGATGATAATTCTGACCTGTACTCATATGAGTATGACAACGTGGTCAAACACACTCCCTTGGAGGATTTGGATTGGTTCAAAAAGGAGAAGGATGATCTGGCGAAATCCTAGCTCCCGTCTTGGTAAGAACCAAAATCTGGTTTGACAGGAGAGTTCGCGAACTCAGAAGGCACTCAGGTGAGTCCTCCAAAGACACCTCAACACCAAGAAAAGAGGCATTGTCACCTGATTCAAGAGCACCTATGCAGACCCCTCCTGCCTCGTCAACTCAAGGTCCCACAGTCTCCACTCCTTCCTCATCCACCTAGGTATACCAAAAGAAAGTCAGAGAAGTCAAGAAGGAGCCTGTGGAGGAAGATTCCCTAAGGAAGCATACGGAGTTGCCCTCAGGCCCAGAGAACATCATTGTTCTCAGTGAAAGCGAGGAGAGTGAAGTGCTGAGTCTCTACAAGCACTCCAGAAAGCCCCCATGGATAAAGAAAAGGAGGTCCAAAGCACTGAGCTTCCGGGTGCTAGTGACTCCTCTGTACCAGAAGCCCCAAGTGCTCCACTCATATCCCAACTAGAGGCAACAACAGTGCAAACCTTGGGTGCCATGAGTTCTTTGTCTCTTGGTCCTCTTGCCCCACCTGCTTCTTCCTCCTCCTCTTTTGCATGGGTGCAGCCTCCATGTTGACTGTAGGAAGAGAAAGTCTTCCTCCCGAATCTCAGGACCCAATTTTCATGTTGTGGTAGCCTTATTAGGCACTACTCCTCCTACTCACACCAAAAAAGCTAGAACTACCTCCAGGATAGTGTCTGATGCTCAGGGCCAACAATTCCTGGAGATAGCCAAGCCTAAGGTAGACAAGCCAGAGCAAGATTTGCAAGCATCAGACCTTGAGCTCTCAAGAATTCCCATGGGAGAGTCCACCCCTGAAGGTGAGATCCAAAATCTTCAGGAAATAGTCACTAGAGTCATTGGGAGGGTAGAGAAAGGACAACAAACCATAGAGCAGTTGGAGGAGCAGGCCCAGATTCTTACAAGTTTCATCAAGTCACTGTTGTCCAAGGACAAAGTTTTAGATCCTACCCCACTGACTACTCTTCCACCACCTGTGATTCTTAGCCAAGATGAGGTGCAGAGTATCAAAGATATACACAAGTATTCCATCTATGGAAGGGCTATGGAGGCCATGGTGGATGACATGCTCATTGCAGGATTGAATTTCATTGGAGAAGCCTTCAAACTCAATGAGAAGGTAAATAATTTGCAACAGAAGCTCTCCTCCACTATTGGGAATATAGATAAAGAACTCAAACTCTGGAGCAGTTGCATAGTAGACCTTCACCTTATGGGACAGGCTGATGAAAATATTTTGATGGCAAGAAAGGTCTTCGATGATGCAAAAGATAACTTGTCAAAGTCATGGGTATACAGTGTGGAATGGAAAATCAAGGTGCTGGAGGAGGCTTTGGGAGAGTTAAGAAATAGCTGGCAGAAGGGTGAGGCCTTCAAGACTCTAGTTGTATCTACCTTCAAGGATATACATTGCCATCTCCATGATGAGACTTCTGGTGTGCCTCTCTCTTTACAAGAAATCAAAGCTCAATTCAGAGCTTTTGTCAAAGAGAATTTGTTCAGGGAGGAGTCTATTTCCAAAGAAAAGATAAAGGAGATCTGCTCTCTCCAGTCTGCTATTGAGGAGGTGAATAAAGATTATCATACTCATGTCGAATTCAACAAAGAAATGGAGAAGTGCCTCAAATTTTGGAATCATTCCACTGCCAACACATCAGTCCCACGAGGCAGAGACATAGTAGAGGCATTGAAAAGATTCAGACAGCGGATCCTAAAGTCAGTGGGCCCCTCCCAGTCATGAACACCTGTCTTCTTTTCCTTATTCTTCTCCTTTTCTTCCTTCCTTTCTTCTCGATTTTATTGTAATTAGTTAGGGCATTGCGATTAGCAGCCCTCTAACTAAGCATTAGTTAAAAGAAGTAGTTACCAAGGATAACTAATTTGTAAACTATATAATGGCCTCTCCTCGCCATTTTTAAGGGGAGAAATTGGCTTATTTGAAAAAGTGTAAAGAAATCATAAAGAAATCAATACAGAAGGATTTCCATTCTTTGTCTATCTGATTCCTTTTCATTCGCAAGCTGTCCATTAAATATTGTTAGATCATTTGTCTACATTATGCTGAGAAGCTTTGTATTCTTGTAGATGTTATTCATAGAACTTGTGTGTCTTTTTAAATTTCATCTTATTAATGTGGGTACAAATGATCTTATTCCAATTCACTTGTATTCTTGCACACATAAGGAATTATTCTGTCATCTATAATTCTGAGGTGGTGCCTTTCTGCTTATTTCTCACATTTTCATTCCTCTGTCCTTTTGTAATTGGTGATCTATTTAGGAAACACTTTTATGATATCCAAGTTCCATTGTGAAACCATGCTTTGTACATGTGTAAATAGGTTCATTTTTGAATAAGGGAACCTCTCCCATTAAAGAGGAGGGACTTCTTGTCCCCTGACTATTGCTCTTCTTGAAGTTCCTTTTTGACGACCAACAGTTTTTGGCGACTCCGCTGGGGACTCGTATTCCAGTTCTATAATCATTTATCGATCATCTTTTGATCTGGTGACTCCACATTTTACTCGAGGGAGAAAGGCCCTTGGTATTGAAGATTCTCAGTTTCAGCTTTTGGAACAGCATGGTTTTCCTTTCCCTTCCACAAGAAGAAATAGAGAGGCTCGTTCAACAAGCACTCCTCCTATCAAAGATAGAATCCCTACGGGTGGTATTCCTTCAGAGAAAATCAGTCCTAATCTCTGAGCTCTGATTCTTGTTGGTGTTTCAGTTCCTCTTCAAGCCATTTTTCCAAGAATGGTGAGTACCATTGCCTTGGGGCCATCGTGTTGGGCCACTTTCCCTTCCTCAACCTTTGCATGAGTTACCCAGAGGTAATCGGAAGAACTTTCCTAAATTCAAGGGTGATGGCAAGGTACATCCTGATGAACACAGCACGGCCTTCATAGTTGTATGTGGAGTTCTGGGAGTTGAACATGAAGACGTCTCCATAAGGCTTTTTTTGAGACTTTACAAGATAATGCTGCTGATTGGTTCTATCACCTTCCAGCCGAAGCTATCACTAGCTGGAACACGATGAGAACTAGGTTTGAAAACCGTTTCAAACTGGCGGAAGACATGCATGCTTTGCTAGCCCAAATTTCTCAAATAAAGAAGGAATCACAAGAGCCCATGAGAGAATTTGTGGCTCGATTTAACAGGTTAATTAACAAAATTCCACCAGACACTCAACCTGTAGATCAAATCCAAAAGTGCTTCTTCCTAAATGCCCAATTGCCCAAAGTTAGTTATGCATTGAGAAGGGCTAATCTTGCAACATTGGCCGAGGATCAAACTCTTGTTGTTAGTGTTGAAGATGATTTAATCATGTCAGGAAAGTTGAGGAGAGACCCTTCTAGATCTAAGTCTTCTTCTTCCTCCTCTTCCACTCCTGGACCTAATACTGATCCATTGGTACAAAAACTTACAAATGATCTCATCGCCATTAAGAAATAATTGGCTCAGCATGCTCCATATGCAGACGTTCCAAGGAGGAATTTTCAGCCTAGAAATCATTTTCCTGCTTCTCAAACAAGGCTAGCACTTGAAGGACCTCCTATTAAAGTTCCTGTCAATGCAACCTGTGAAGTTGAAGAACCAGAGGATGAGGAGGTTAATGAAGATTGTGAAGAATTTGTTGGAGAAGTTGATGATGGAATGGAAGAACTTGAGGGATCTCGAGTTAATTTCTTCACCACTGAAGGCGTTGATGAAGGAGACGATTATGATGAAGTAGTAGCAGACATGAATATTGAATCATATGCTGTCATGACTCGAGAGTAGAAAAATTAGAGGGAGAAAGTGATGCAGCCCACCAAAAAATCTAAGGAGCAGCCGCCAACTATCTCTGTAATTTCAAAAAGAGGATCTCTTATCCCCATTTCATCTATGCCAAAGGTGAGTCCTATCAATTCTGCTACTAAAGTTACTTCCTTTTCTCCTAAAATTGATAAGCATAGGATCCCAAGTGATGATAGCCCATTCACTTCTGGGTCTTTCGATATTATTGATCACCTAAAAAAGACTAAGGTTCAAATATCAGAGGCTGAATATTATCAAACCCATCCCAAGGCTTTTGCTAAAATGATTCACTTTGTCAATTCTCAATCTAAAACTACCTCTAAAGGTATTTTACCCACTCCATCTTATACACCACAGCCCAATCTGGTAGCCGTTGTCACCTCACCCAATGACAAAATCAAACCATTCTATGTGACACTCCTTATAATCGGCCATAGGCTCAGTAATTGCATCATAGACTCAAGGGCATTAGACAATGTAATGCATGCCAAAGTAGCCCATGCCTTAGGCCTAACTCTCAAATGCACTTACTGATCTTGTTATTCCATGGAGAGTAAGGAAGTGCCCCTGGTCGGAAGAATTAAGGATGCACAAGTGGCTTTTGCTACTTTTCCTGAGAAGAAATTTTTCGCTACTATCCTAGTAGCGAACATTCCTCCTTCATATGGGATGCTGCTAAGCAGGAACTTCTGTAAGGATGTGGGTGGAGAAATTCAAATGGATTGGTCACATGCCGTCATACCTGTTAATGGGAAAATGAAGAAGTTGCTACCTGAGAAGCAGTCTGAGTATATTGTACAAAAAACAGATGATCCCAAAGCACAAATACTCTATGAGGATATGGGGCATGGAAACTACATGATTATGTCTCCAGAAGAAATCCAACTCCCCAAAGTGTCACCTAAGGATCCTAATGGTGTTTGGATATTAGAGTTTGATGGAAGTTGTTCTTCAGCTGGTTCTGGAGCTGCTGTCATATTGGTGTAACCTGAAGGAAGCATTCATCCTTTCTCATTCAAGTTACAATTTGAGAATACTAATAATATAGCAAAATATGAAGCTCTCATTCTCGGGCTTCATGTGGCAAAAGAACAGGGTGTGAAGAATCTCTTAGCTGATGGAGATGCGGAACTGATTTTCAAGCAAGTTAGAAACCTCTTCCAGGTAAAGAATAGAAGATTGAAACATTACAGGAATCAGGTTTGGGACTCCATTGAATTTCTTAGCGCCTTCTCCATCGAAGCAGTGCCTAGGGAGGAGAATATTAGGGCTGATTCACTAGCAGTCTCAGGGTCATTGCTTATACCTCATCCTGACTTCTCTTAAGATAAGTTTACCATTGAGATGATTCATAGACCCAGTGTACCTGATAATACAAGTAACTGGCAAGTTTTCAATGATGATCAACACCTGCTTTCTTTCTTAGAACTCAAGGATAATTTTGAACAGTTGTACTTTGAAGGAAGCATTAATTTGCCTTGAGAAACTGTGCCCTTTAACGAAGAAGTCGTCAAAGAAGAAGAGGCAGATCAGGATGGATGTATAAAACTCAAAGGAAACAAGATTCCAAAAGGATTGGTGAGTTTAGAAGAACTGTTTGACAAGCATGATAGGTATGTAAAGTTTAAAGCTTCTACTGGACCTCAAAAATCAGCTGAAGATGACAAAGTTAATATTGGGAGTTCTACTGACCCTAAACTCATGAACATTGGAAAATGTTGTACACCAAATGAGAGGAAGAAGGTAATTAATCTTGTAAATAAGTATAAAGATGTCCTTGCTTATTCCTATGAAGATTTAAAAGCCTTTTAATTAAAGTAGATGTAGCATTTTATCCCTCTCAAACCTAGAATTAAGCCTTTCAAACAAAAACAGAGGCAATACAATCCTAAGATAGCTGACACCATTTTTCAGGAAATACAGAAGTTATTAAAAGCCAAAATCATTTTTCCTATTCACCATTCAACATGGATTGCCAATATTGTGCCTGTTAGAAAGGAAAATGGTGAGATCCGCATCTGTGTTGATTTTAGGAATCTGAATCAAGCTTCTTTAAAGGACAACTATCCTTTACCCATGATGGATCAGGTCTTGCAAGTAGTAACAGGATCCGAAATGTTGTGTATGCTTGATGGATTCTCATGATATAACCAGGTAGAAGTTAATACTGTAGATCAACACAAAACGGCTTTCACTACCCCTTGGGGTACCTTTTCTTACAAAAGGATTTCTTTTGGGCTCATTAATTTCAGTGCCACTTTTCAAAGGGCTATGGACTTGGCCTTTGGAAGTTTGAAAGGGAAGTGTATTGTCGTATACCTTGATGACTTGACTGTATTTTCTAAAACAAGGACAAATCATTTTCAGCACCTGGAAATAGTTCTTTTGAAATGTAGAGAACATGGGATTTCTTTAAATCCTAAGAAATCTATTTTTTGTGTCACGGAGGGGAAATTATTGGGGCACGTTGTCTCCAAAGATGGTATAAAAATTGATCCTGAGTGAGCTCAAGCTATTCAGTAAATTCCTCTTCCAACTAGCAAGAAGGGAGTGCACTCTTTCTTTGGTAAGATTAACTTTCTGAGGAGATTCATCCCTGATTTTACAGAGCTAACTTTGAATATATCTCAAATGATGAAAGGAAAACAGATGTTTGGTTGGTCTCCCAAAGGGAAAGGGGCTTTTGAAGGTATTAAAAAGGCTATTGCTAAGACTCCAGTTTTAGCGTGTCCAAATTTCAACAAAGATTTTATTATCTATTGCTATGCCACATATAACACCCTAGCTATTGTTCTGACTCAAAAAGATTCTAATGATCATGAACTCCCAATTGCATTCATGAGCTACATTCTAAAAAATCATGAGCTAAGATACACCATAATGGAAAAACATGCTGTCAAACTAAGATACACCAAAGAAAAGAGAGCTGTTAAACTAAGGTCAACCCAAAATGTTTTGTGGGAAAATGCCTTGTTTAAGCATGGATTGGATGGGAGATTTTTAAAATGTGTGGACAAGGAACAACAGAAGAAGCTACTTTCTGCTTTTCATAATCAGGCATGTGGAGGGCACTACTCATCAACTATTACTGCTCATAAGATTCTTCGTGGAGGATATTACTGGCCTACCTTGTTCAGGGATGGATCAAAGTGGGTTGATAAATGTGAAGCATGTCAGACTTTCGTGGGTAGACCCAAGTTGGCCTCTTTGCCCTTTAAACCAGTTATGATTGAAGATCCTTTTCAACAATGGGGTTTAGATTTCATTGGGACACTTAATACCTCTTCTAGTGCTGGTCATACTCATGTATTAACTGCCATAGATTATTTCACCAAGTGGGTAGAAGCCATTCCAGTAAAGAGTACTACTTCAGAAATAGTATGCAAGTTTATCAAAGAAAACATCTTGGTAAGGTATGGTGTGCCAAACAAGATCATGACAAATAATGCTTCAAATTTTTCTTCAACCGAGATGATGGATTTTTGTTATGGATATGGCATCTCCCTAGCTCACTCCTCAGATTATTATCCTCAAGGGAATGGACAAGCAGAATCAACAAATAAAAATCTGGTGGCTATAATAAGGAAATTAGTTAATGAGTCCTAACGGAAATGGAACAAGAAACTCTATGATGCTCTTTGGGTAGGTAGGATCACACCTAAGAGAGCCATTGGGATGTCTCCTTTCTAGGTAGTATATGGAGTGGAAGCTCAATTTCCAGTAACAGTGGAGCTACCAGCTTTGCATCTAATGAAGGCCATTGAAGATACCAGTTTCAATGATTCTTTGAATAAGAGGATCTTGTACCTCTACAAATTGAATGAGGACAGATTGAAAGTTGTTGATAGGATATCTACCCACCAATAGAAAGTAAAGGTTTTATTTGATAAAAAGGCTAGGTTAAGAGATTTCAAAGTTGGAGACATTGTTTTATTGTGGGATAAAAGGCATGAACCTCGTGGAAGCCATGGAAAGTTTGATTCCCTTTGGCTCGGACCTTTCAAGATCAAGCACTTTGCTAGTAAGAATTCTTTTTACCTTGATTATATGGATGGTTATTCTCTCCCACTTCCTTATAGTGGGTAGTACCTAAAATTGTTTAAGTCATAGGTGATTAGGAAGTCCTTTTGTATATTCTGTATAGTGTTTTGTTTTTCCTTCCTTCTCTTTGTTTTGGTGTGTTGTCTTCTGTATTGTTTTGATTTGGTGACTCCATGGTCCAATGGATAAGGTACTGGTCTACTTCCCCTAGTTTCTCTAAATTCTTGCCTTGTCTCATTCTTTGAACTTATACCAAGTCATCCCCAGAAGGAGCCAGCTGTTGTCCACTCAAAATTCCCCTGCTTTTGAGAAGTTGAAAATTGAAAATTTTTGAAGTTAAATGTCTTTTCTCTTGTCCTGGTAATGTGAAAAGTCAAGAAATTGAAAAAATCTACATTTTTGGGTCATTTTGTGTGATTTTCGAGCCTGTCGGACATTTTTGTCCCAAGTGTCCCAAGTTCATTCATGCTCTCTGTTCCCCGATCGGCCACTTTACCCGAAGTCTGTTTCTTTTGGGCCCGTCGGAACTTTTCGTCCCAAGTGTCCCAAGTTCACCCGGACTCGTTGTTCCCTTTTCATCTGATTCGGCCGAATCACATACTCCACGTACTTTCATCCCTCATGTCCCAGAAGCATTTGTACATAATTTTCCTGCATCGCCCGTATCGGCCGAATCGCGCTTTCGCGTCCCGTGTGTCCCAAATGAACCAAAGGCCATTCAAGTTAATTTTCCCGCTCTTCACAAATATATTTCTTTCCCAGTTGGTAGGTGTGTCTTTAATGTGCATTAATAGTCTTTCTCTCTCCCAAACGGCTATATAATGAATTGCCCCTATGTGTTTCGCACACTGCTTTCTTGCTATCCATTGCTCATACCTTTGCGATCAAAATTTTTGCGTGCATACTCATTTCCCCTTGCAATTTCTTCCTGAGTCCAAATTACAACCTTGAATCCTCAAATTGCTAACAACATGAAGATTAAATTCCAAGGCCAGGAGCAAGTCTCACTACTCGAGTCTTCCGTTCCCGATATCGGGGACAGTGAGGTTCATCACCTCGACTTCAAAGATTTTTGGGCAAGAATGACAGACGCGAACCCTTCACCTATGGCACAGATGAATCATGATAGTGGTGTGGCATTCACCGGTGGTTTCCCTTTCTCGGTGCAATGCGCAAATACAGTTCTCTCTTACGGTGCTCATTTCAACCTTGATTTGAGTGAGCTGACGAATGTGCATGGGGAACTCATCACCAAAATTGACGCTGCCGCCATTTCCACTGCCCTAAGAATTTCAGAGATGGACAATGCTATAGTAATTTCTCAAAACCAAGAACAAGCCCTCTTCGATCAGGATAGTGAGAAATATAAGGCGCGGGTGGTGAAGTCCTAGCTTAAAAAACCCTAAAAATGGGGCGTCCCGTCTATCCAAGGTTCTTTTTCGTGTGGATTTCAATGAGGAATTGTCAGATTTTATAATCCTACTGGCTCGGGTCATGGGCTTACCCTCTACAAATGAGTTCCATTTTTGGATGTGCCCACTTATCAATATGGTGTGCGAAGGAACTCAGAATATCAATTGGGTAGAGATCATTAGTATGAACCTAGCAGAGCAGCTATCCAATGTACAACAAACCAAGAAGTTCTATATGACTTCATACTTGATGTATACCCTGGCAGCATCAAGGCAATGGTTTGGCTTCTCATACATTGATGCTCACAAGGGTTACCCCCTATATGCCTACTGCCCTCAGTTCACCTTGGAAACTAGCAATCGCAACTTCAGAAGGGTGAATGATGCCTTCACCATGTACATTGTCAGGGTTCTGGAGAGCGATACAGTGAGGAGATTTTTTGATGAAGCTATGAATCTGATATCGCACTATGGTGCCTTCTTCGTCCAATTTAGAAAATTTTCCTAAATAAGGCTTGCTGGCTATGAGAGCACCCCTCTCAAACTCCCCATGTTCTACAAGAAAATTACTGGTTTGCATTTCCCCATCACTTTGGGAAACTACACCTGCAAAACGAATCTAGATGCACAAAACATAGAAAGAGCCCTAGCTCCCATTACTGTCCATTTCTTCAGGCCAAGAACTTGTTTTGACTTGAAGAATTTTATTAAGCAGAACATCAAGATCACTTATCATCATAGGGTAGACACATAAGATTATTAGGCTGACTATGTTGATGGTTTTGAAGCAAGAAGGAGGCATTATGGCAGATTTTCTATTCAACTAATTCAAGAGCTTAACATGTACCAAGTTCCTGAAGGGATCCAGGATGATAATTCTGACCTGTACTCATATGAGTATGACAAAATGGTCAAACACACTCCCTTGGAGGATTTGGATTGGTTCAAAAAGGAGAAGGACGATCTGGTAGAAATCCTAGCTCCCGTCTTGGTAAGAATAAAAATTTTGTTTGACAGGAGAGTTTGCGAACTTAGAAGGCACTCAGGTGAGTCCTCCAAAGACACCTCAACACCAAGAAAAGAGGCATTGTCACCTGATTCGAGAGCACCTATGTAGACCCCTCGTGCCTCGTCAACTCAAGGTCCCACAGTCTCCACTCCTTCCTCATCCACCCAAGTATACCAAAAGAAAGTCAAAGAAGTCAAGAAGGAGCCTGTGGAGGAAGATACCCTAAGGAAGCATAAAAATTTGCCCTCAGGCCCAGAGAACATCATTGTTCTTAGTGAAAGTGAGGAGAGTGAAGTGCCAGTCTCTACAAGCACTCCAAAAGCCCCCATGGATAAAGAAAAGGAGGTCCAAAGCACTGAGCTTCCGGGTGCTAGTGACTCCTCTATACCAGAAGCCCCAAGCGCTCCACTCATATCCCAATTAGAGGGAACAATAGTGAAAACCTTGGGTGTCATGAGTTCTTTCTCTCTTGGTCCTCTTGCCCCTCCTACTTCTTCCTCCTCCTCTTTTGCATGGGTGCAGCCTCTTCTTGACAGTAGGAAGAGAAAGTCTTCCTCCCGAATCTCAGGACCCAATTTTGATGCTGTGGCGGCCTTATTAGGCACTACTCCTCCTACTCACACCAAAAATGATAGAACTACCTCCAATATAGTGTCTGATGCTTAGGGCCAACAATTCCTAGAGATAGCCAAACCTAAGGTAGACAAGCTAGAGAAAGATTTGCAAGCATCCGACCTTGAGCTCTCAAGAATTCCCATGGGATAGTCTACCCCTGAAGGTGAGATCCAAAATCTTCGGGAAACAGTCACTAGAGTCATTGGGAGGGTAGAGAAAGGAAAACAAACCATATAGCAGTTGGAGGAGCAGGCCCAGATTCTTACAAGTTTCATCAAGTCATTGTTATCCAAGGACAAAGTTTTAGATCCTACCCCACTAACTACTCTTCCACCACATGTGATTCTCAGCCAAGATGAGGTGCAGAGTATCAAAGATATACACAAGTATTCCATCTATGGAAGGGCTATGGAGGCCATGGTGGATGACATGCTCATTACAAGATTGAATTTCATTTGAGAAGCCTTCAAACTCAATGAGAAGGTAAATAATTTGCAACAGAAGCTCTCCTCCATTATTGGGAATATAGATAAAGAACTCAAACTCTGGAGCAGCCGCATAGTAGACCTTCACCTTATGGGATAGGCTGATGAAAATATTTTGATGGCAAGAAAGGTCTTTGATGATGTAAAAGATAAATTTTCAAAGTCATGGGTATACAGTGTGGAATGGAAAATCAAGGTGTTGGAGGAGGCTTTGGGAGAGTTAAGAAATAGCTGGTAGAAGGGTGAGGCCTTCAAGACTCTAGTTGTATCTACCTTCAAGGGTATACATTGCCATCTCCATGATGAGACTTCTGGTGTGCCTCTCTCTTTATAAGAAATCAAATCTCAATTCAGAGCTTTTGTCAAAGAGAATTTGTTCAGGGATGATTCTATTTCCAAAGAAAAGATAAAGGAGATCTACTCTCTCCATTCTGTTATTGAGGAGGTGAATAAATATTATCATACTCATGTCGAATTTGACAAAGAAATGGAGAAGTGCCTCAGATTTCGGACTCATTCCACTGCCAACACATCAGTCCCACAAGGAAGAGACATAGCAGAGGCATTGAAAAGATTTAGATAGTGAATCCTAAATTCAGTGGGCCCCTCTCAGTCGTGATCGCATGTCTTCTTCTCTTGATTCTTCTCTTTTCTTCTCGGATTTAATGTAATTAGTTGGGGTAATTACGATTAGCAGCCCTCTAACTAAACATTAGTTAATAGAAGTACTCACCAAGGATAACTAATTTGTAAACTATATAATGGCATCTCCTCGCCATTTTTAAGGGGAGAACTTGGCTTATTTGTGAAAGTGTAAAGAAATCATAAAGAAATCAATACAGAAGGATTTCCATTCTTTGTCTATCCGATTCCTTTTCATTCGTAAGCTGTCCATTAAATATAATTAGATCATTTGTCTACATTATGCTGAGAAGCTTTGTATTCTTGTAGATGTTATTCATAGAACTATGTGTCTTTTCAGATTTCATCTTATTAATGTGGGTACAAATGATCTTATTTCAATTCACTGTATTCTTGCACACATAAGGAATTATTCTGTTATCTATAATTTCATTCCTTTCTGCTTATTTTCACATTTTCATTCCTCTGTCCTTTTGTAATTGGTGATCTATTTAGGAAACATTTTTATGATATCCAGGTTCCATAGTGAAACCACACTTTGTACATGTGTAAATAGGTTCATTTCTGAATAAGGGAACCTCTCCCATTAAAGAGGAGGGACTTCTTATCCCCTGACTATTGCTCTTCTTGAAGTTAATTTTTGATGACCAACAGGCACACATTTTTTTATTTTTCCTCGATTCTGTGATTTGATAAAAATCCAAATTTGGCTCATTTTTAAAAAAGGTTGGACCCCCTTGCTTTTGCAAGCTCTCTTTTATTCCTTAGTAGGTAGATTTGTAGAATTTCAAACCTCCCATGGAGATTGTAACTCAATTTTTCCTCTTCGCCAATGGAATGTATTGTATCAAATTTGGAAATGATAATGTATGTTCTGTAATTGATTTTCAATCCTCTCATGAATTTATTATTTTCTTCTAATCTTTCATTGCATTCTAGTAATCTGTGCATGTTTTGGTGTTGAATCTCCATGATCTATGTCAAATTTTCAAAGCAAGAAATCCCGTACTCCTTTGGTGTATCACTATTCTGTTTTTGCTTAGTTTTGTTTTCATTTCCATGTTTTCTCTCAACCCTGTCTCCTTGGTAGTTTTAGAGTAGGAATTTTGAATTAGAACCTCTACAAAAATTACATGCATACACCTAAACAGAGGAGTAAGAACCAGATTCAATCTGGAGATTTTTCCCTAATTGCAAAGGTCCCACACTTTGGGAAAACTCCATGTTGTGCATTCACACCAAATTGGCCATTTGTCTACAGAAGATTTGAGGGTCGATTTGGGGGTGCTGTGAATCTGTACTAATATTTTTTTGCATGCCCAATGGGACCAACAGGTCTTCCACTTCATTTTTTTAGGTTGATGTGTTCTTGTATAAAATTTCAGCCTTTGGAGGCACTTGCAAACACATCTAGCGACTCCATCTGATCAATAACCCATATCTAAAATTGCAGACCTTCTTTCCATTCATTTTATTCCATTTTTCATTCCATCTCTTCATTCTTCTTTCATCCCATGATGTTGTGTAATCATGACTTCATTTTCCCCATGGAATTTACATTTGTTACAACAACAACAATGTTTCCCACCTCCAACGCATTCTCCAAATCCTCCATATCAACATTTTGACTAAATTCAAAACTAGTATGCATATCCAAATGAGCAATGCCAAAATAAGTTTGGCTATGAAGCATATCAAGCATAAGAATATGCATATGATGAGGGCAGTCAAGAAGAAAATTTGTATTTGTTGGAGAAAATCCAAAAGATGGAGGTAAACATGGTGCAATCAAGGGCTCAAGCATAGAGGAAAGCATTTGGAATCAGTTGTGGAGCACCCTATCCATGGGTGGTACCTTTTCCAAGGCATTATAGCCTGCAAGAGAAACTTGACTTCATTGTTGTAACGCTTCCATTGCTTACAAAGTGGACTAAAGGAATAGAGGTGTATGAGAGGAGTATTCAGAAACCTTGTCAATGGGTAAGCACAACATCTCATGCTTTTTCTTTTCCTCTTTCCCAATCTATTTTATCTCAGTAGTGTCAATTTTTAAAATCTCCATCTGTTGTCCCAAAATCTAATTCCATTTCTTCACCTCCTATTCTCCCATCCCACCTCAATTTATTTGCTCTTTTCCATTCCAAATAGTCATTCCCTCCAAAGAAAAATGAAGTTTTACCTCCTCCAAAACCATAAATAATTGAAAAAATAGTTGAACCACAACCCACCCCTCCTCTTGCATTCCCAAATACATGTTGGGAAATAAAAAATCAGAATTCCAGTCAAGGAAAATAGAAGAAAAAAGAAGAGCTAAACAAGGATGAAAAAATTCAAAGTTTGTTGAGTTTGGCTCTCAAATTCAGGATCACAAAAATCCCCTTGATGGTGAAGCCAAAAGTGGAAGTTGGAGTTAGGGAACAAGTGGTAAACAAGGCTGATTTTATAGCAGTAGTGAAGCAAGAAAATTACAGTTTTTTTGTGATGAGTTGGGTGTCCATGTTACACTTTTCCCAAAGAAAATACTGATCCAATTTGCACTACAAAATCAGTCATTATGGAGGAAGAAAAACCAGCTCAAAATCCCACTTTTGAGGAGAAAATGGATGAGATCAAGTCAGTTTTTACAACAGAAGAAGAAGGAAGCATTATTTATGCATTTTTTCTTTGGTTTGAAGGGGTTGATTTGATCGATGAAGCCATTATGGAGGTGAACAAAATAGGTCCAAATTGTGAGCAAACGGCACAAGAAACTCCATGTTCCTCTCCCACTTCATCTCTCCAAAAATCTGATTTCTTGGATGAGTTCGAATTGGTAAGTTACATGTTTGACAATGAAGTTACACATGGTGAAGAAAACATAGATTTAGAGGTCATCATGCAAGAGGGAAAATCTTTGTTGTAGTGGGACAACAAATAGTTTGATTTTTTATCAGACTTAGAGGAATGTCTTGAGGAGAAGCTAGCTGAAATTGCAACATTTTCTTCTCTGCCATCCGTTCTTCAACATCAAGAGCCTGCTACCATGAGGGAAAAAATTCCAAAATAGTAGCTTCTGTTTTGTGATAGCTCATTGGAACCAAGATTGGAAGATTTTAATCTTCCGTGTGCTTCACGGAAAGAAGAAGGGAAAGAGTATGGGGTTTCTACCATTTCTTCCACACCATTCATTCAGGAAGGTCTACGAGATGAATCCATTTGTGGAGTAGAAAATCAGAGTTATGGGCACATTCAATGGATCAGACCTTTCCCAATCAGGTATGTGGCTTCATTAAATCCAAAGGAGGAGTTTCCAATAGTCATGCTTACTTCCAAGCATGAGTATGAGAGTCAAAGCACTAAGGATCAATTGCAATGCCTCTTCAATCCAAATCCAAAGCAACTAAAAGAGGTATCTAATTTTCTTTCAGCTGACACCTTGCTAATTTGGGTAGAAGACCAGCTTATTGTTGATTTTCCACTCATCCAACCAACCATGATCAGCTCCAAATCAATTGCATGGTTGACCATTTTGAAGAAAGGAAGTTATTTTACACAACCAGTTGTAGGTTTTATTTAGCTCACATTTGTTGTTGGTTAGAGTAGTGTAGGTAGGTTTGTTTCTTGCAAAAGAAGTGCTTGTGCACACTCTGCATATCCTACTTTGGGTATGTATGATTTTCATGTTTGTACATAGTTTTTGTGGTGTCGGTTTTGTTCTTGCACAATGCATTGTTTTGGCTTTTGGTCATAACCGGTTTCAGTTTTCAGTGGTTTTCCAAAGGCGTAAAAGGGATTTTTTCAAGTAGAGGATCAGTTTGTAGGCTATCTATCATGACTCCATGCCCAACAGATGCTTCAAGGTAGCTGGTCTTTTCATCTAGTAGGAAGATGACCCCTCCGAGTCGCCAAAAGTGTTATCCAAAATAAGCCCATGCTTATTTTTGGCTAACTCCTCCTTTTCCTTTTTTGGTACTTAAAATGATTTTTTTGCATGCTTTAGGGACTCAAAAAAAATTTGGGTATGTTTTCATTAGATAGAGGATTTTCTCACCTTTCCAGAAAGGTAAAAAATTCATCCTAACTCCTTGTATTTTTTGAGTTATGGCTCGGCGGAGGTAACAGTTAAAATTATTCACTACGTGGGTCCATGGAGCTAAGTTAAAAAAATTTCCAAGGAAATTGGCGGGTCGGTGGAGACAGGGAGAAAATTTAGGCACTTAGCCCTTTTTGTGGAAAAAGGGAGCAAAGGAAATATTTGGCCCGCGGGCCCAACAAAGGGAAGAAACGGACTCACGAGGCCAGGGAGGAAATTGTGACACTTAGCCTTTTTGGCTAAAAACTCAAAGTCAAAAATCAGCCCATGAAGGAGAAGACAAAAATTTGGGCCGCAACTCTGCGTCGAATCAGAAGGCACCATGTGTCATCGGGAGAGCAGGGCATGGATTGTTTTTGGGAAATTTTCCCAATTTGAAATCAGAGGGAAAAATGGCAGGTCTTCAACCCACGGATCATTCAAAGGGTGCCACATGTCATCAGGAGAGCAGGGCATAGAGGTAAATTGGGAAATTTTTCCAATTTAAAATTTAAAAGGAAAAAAGGTAAATATCAGCCCGAAAACGTGATTTTTGCCCTAATTTTATCTATTTTCACCCAAATCTTCAGAGGGGCATATCTTTTGTACCAAAGCTCATATTTTCACGATTTTTACATCACTGGAAGGATGTTAAAATTCTCTACATGATGGAATCCTCAATTTTTATTTTTGGTCAATTTTTGTGGGATAAAATCGAGAAAATGTCTCTGGCATGCAAAAAACATAGAAATGGTTCCCAACCACCAAAATCAATGAAGTATGGGTCATTTTTTGGATCTGCAGAGCAATGTACTTTGGCGTATGGGTTTTTCCATGAAGCCCATCACTTTGTAGGTGATATTGAATAGATTTGATTGGTGGTTGAGCTCATAAATCTCTGGCATGCATTTTTTGCTTTTCCTCGGTTCCATGTTTTGATAAAAAGCCATATTTGGCTCACTTTTAAAAAAGGTTAGATCCCCTTGCTTCTGCAAGTTCTCTTTTCTTCCTTAGTAAGTAGATTTGTATAATTTCAGACCTCCCATGGAGATTGTAACTCATTTTTTACCTCTTCACCAATGGAACGTAATGTATCAAACTTGGAAATGATAATGTATGTTCTGTGATCGATTTTCAATCCTCTCATGCATTTATTATTGTCTTGTAATCTTTCATTGCATTCTGGTAATATGTGCATGTTTTGGTGTTGAATCTCCATGATCTATGTCAAATTTTCAAAGCAAGAAGTCACACACTCCTTTAGTGTATCATCGTTCTGTTTTTGCTTAGTGCTTTTTCCATTTCCATGTTTTCTCTCAACCCTGTCTCCTTGGTAGTTTTAGAGTAGGAATTTTGAATTAGAACCTCTACAAAAATTGCATGCATACACCTAAATAGAGGATTAAGAACCAGCTTCAATCTAGAGAGTTTTCCCCAATTGCAAAGGTCCCACACTTTGGCAAAACTCCATGTTGTGCATTCACACCGAATTGGCCATTTGTCTAAAACAGATCTGAGGGTCGATTTGGGGGTGTTGTGAATCTACACTAACAATGACTGCAAGTATGATTCAAACTTTTGATTATTTTTCTATTAAGCCTCTATTCCATGAGTCATTTTAGATCATGAGGCACATCATGTTACGGGATAATGCAAATGCTGAAGAGATCATGTTAGAACTGTTTGGTGAGAATGAATCCTAGGTGCCGCTAGATCTAGAGGAGACAGATGAGGTACAGATGGGTCACGCCTGGAAGGAAACATAAAATGGTAAATTGGTATGCATGATTCATTATGAGGAGATTGATAACCTAGATGTTAGCCATACTGAAGGTGTGCTCGAGGTGATGGACACCATGAATTAAAATGCATGTGTATACCATGCCCCTATGAAGATCAAGAAGGTTAACATTGGCATAGAGGATGCACCTAAAGAGGCCATTATTGGTGATTAATGGTCAGAGAAAGAAGTAAAAAAGATTATTGAACTCTTGCATGAATTCCAAGACTTATTCCCACATAGCTATCATGAGTTAAAGTGGTTACATCCTTCTTTATGTGAGATGAGATGAAGATTAAGCTAAAAGAAGGCATGTGCTCAGTTAGGAAGAGGTCTTATAGGATGAATCCTAACATGTGTATGACATTGAAGGAGGAGATTGATAAAATTCTCAAGTTTGGAATTATTGAGCCTATTGAGAAATTTGAGAGAGTTATCCCCATGGTTATAAACATTAAGAAGTATGGGAGGATAAGGATTTGTGTGGACTACATAGAACTTAATACTTTGTGTGTAATATATATTTTTCCCACCCCATTCATAGAGGAAATCCTTGAAGTATTTTCTAGGTGCGAGATATATTCTTTCACAGATGGGTTTTCAAGTTACCACCAGGTACGTATTGTGAAAGAAGATCAGGAGAAGAAAAATTTCACCACTAAATGGGGAATTTTTGCATATACATTCATGCCTTTTGGATTGAAAAATGTGTTGGTAGTATTCTCATGCATTATTATTTAAGCCTTTCAGAACTTTATTCACAAGTTCTTGCAAGTATATTTAGATGATCAGAATGTCTATGGTCTTTTTAAATATCATTGTGATAATCTAAGGCTCACGTTTGAGAGGTGCAAGAATTTGATCATCTCTGTTGACATTAAACAATGTATCTTTGCTACATTGTTTGGGACTTTACTTAGGCACATCATTTACAAACAAGGATTTTTGGTAGACCCAACCAAGATAGCTATGATCTTGGGTTTAGAAAAGCCTACCAATCAAAGTGAAGTGCATGGATTTATGGGACAAACTATTTACTATTGGAAGTTTATCAATAGATATGCAAAGATTTCCACGCCGCTAGAAGAGTTTCTCAAAGATAAAGGGAAATTTTATTGAGGTGACGTGCAATAACAAGTGTTTGATACATTAAAGAAGAGGCTTAGAATTGCACCAATTTTGCACTTTCCTTCATGGGAAAAACCATTTCACGTACATGTTAATGCCTCTGGCATGGTGATTGACACAATTTTGGAACAACTAGGGGAAGGAATTGTAGATAATCCTATTTTCTTTGCAAGCATGAAGTTGACACCTATAGAGAAGAATTATACCACCACTGAGTGTTAAGTATTATCTATAATCTACGTGATGCATAAATTCAAACAATACTTTTTGGAAAAAATATTTATATTTTATACAGATCATATGGTTTTGAAGTTCTTAGTCAAAAAACATGTTTTGTAAGGGTGCATCTATAGATGGATACTTCTATTTCAAGATTTTGAGTTCACAGCTGTTGTAAATCCTGGTAAGAGTAATTTGGGGCTTGATCATTTATCGTGGATCAAATCTGGAAAGAACACATAGATCATTAAAGACACTATGCCAGATGAAAAACATTTAAAGTAAAACCGTGCACTAGCAGATTTAGAAGAAATAGCCATGTTTTTGCAAATTGGGATGATACATGAAGGAATGAAGACGTTAGAGAAAAATAACCTTGATACATGTAACACCTTATCATCTGATTGGGGGAGTTCATAAAAATTGCACCATGATGAAGTCTTACACCATTGTGTTTTGGAAAATGAGTTTGATGCCATTATAGAGGAGGCTTGTGGTGGGATACCAGGAGAAAATTATGTATGTAATTCTATACCGTGCAAGATTTTTATGGTTGTACTTTAGTGGAAGACATTATGTAAGGTACCAAGGAATATGTGAAGGCATGTGACCATTATCAGTGCCTTGGGAAGCCTGGACATAGAGATGAGATGGTGTTGTGACCAATAGTAAGCACAAAGCCTTTTGAGAAGTGGGATATTGACTTTTTAGGACATATCGCACCACCCGTGTATATGACTAGCGCATTCTACATTATTACTTGTATAAACTATCTAAAAATATGGGCAGAGGAAACACCTACAAAGGATTGTACAATAGCCACAACAACAAGATTTCTTTGGGAAAACATTATTAGCATGTATGGTTATCCATTAATCTTTACAAGTGATAAAGGAACTCATTTTTTGAATGATACAATTAGGATTCTATTATCCAATTTTATGGTGGTCCATCATAAGACAAATCCTTATCACCCTCAAGATAATGGAATTGCAAAGTCTTTCAACAAAATCTTGGGACAAACATTGACAAAAATCTATGATGTTGAAGGAAAAGATTGGGATAGTAAAGTATCAATTGTACTTTGGGCATACATGATAACTTATAAAAATTTAAACAAGGCCACACCTTTTTAATTGGTTTTTGACACATAATCAAAGCTACCAATTGAATTCATGTTATAATCCATGTGTATTATGCACATAGGTGGACTAGATGACAAGTAGGCATTTGAGGAGTGCATTGAAAAACTAATGTAATTAGATGATTGGAGTATTATTGCGCATTGGATATAGAACAATGAGAAGGAATGATAGAAGGCATGTCATGATAGGAACATTGAGAACAAGACATTTGCAATTGGCATGATGGTCCTTCTCTGTGACTCCAAGTTTTCTTGCCACCCAGTAAAATTGAAGGTGCATTAGTTAGGACCTTTTGTAGTAACCAAGATACCTGAAACACGTGCATGTCAATTATAGGCACTGGATGGCACCATGTTTCCTAGTTACTTTAATGGGAGTAGGCTGAAGCATTACTATAAATAAATCTTCTTGGTGTTTTTAATAAGGAAATATTGCCACTTTGATTAGGTTTCCCTTTCATGTGTTTTTTTCCAATTGTTATTATCTATTTTATTATATTTTACCTTGTTTTATTGTACTAAGTGTGCTTGTGTGTACAAAGCTGATTAATACATTTGAGTTCATGCGTAGAGCACCAAACATACTTTTAGTGTGGGGTGAACCAGGTGCAAGTGCATGAAAGAGAAATCCATTTGTAATGAGATTTGAATACAGATCAACACTCCTAGGAAGGTTGACTCAAATGCATCTATGAAGATGTGAAGTAAGAATACTATCTGTAAGATGCATAAAAGAGAAAGGTTCTATAGGTGCTTGGGATGATACCACTCATGAGGAAGTTTCTCAGGATGAAAACCATGTGTGGAAAAAAGGATGCACAATGTAACACGAGGTAGGAAACATCAGGATGAACTACTTGGCATATGGCACAAAGGATTATGTATTGTGGCACATAGAGGCATGCGTAAGGAGGTATGTAGCTTAGGAAGTAGTATGCATGCTAAAAGGTTAGGACTATAGCACATGGAAAAAAGTGACGCAAAGCATGGAAAAAGTGAAAAAGATTAATCAAAGATGAGTATTGTGGTAGGTGAAGAACAATTAATGTGGGGAAATCATGAAAAATCTATAAAAAAGAGGTCAACAAAACTCATCCTTACCTTTTGTAAGAAATTATTCGAGCCTAGAAGAACAATTGAATTGTGAAAGAAGTGCAAAGTGCATGTGCAAAGGAGAAATTTAGTAAATTTGTGGAAGATTTGGCACGACTTGAGTGAGGAATCCTTCATAGGAAGTGTGAGGGAAAGATAAAGGCATGCAAAGAGAAGGATACATGGTTCATGTGTTGAGCTACAAAAGCTAGGGTTTGAGGAAAACGTTCGTATCTAGGGAACACTGGTTAGAGGAACTAAAGAAATCAAGTAGGTGAGAAGTTGCAGGAATATGTAGTGGTGAGTGACCTAACACCTAGGGTTCCTTATGAGTTGGAAAAAGTTTATTACAATAATTAGAAAAGATACCTTAGAAATTCATGAATAAGGGTAAGAACCTTATGACTGAAGAAGTGCTAGATGAGTGGTTTATAGAAATTTAATACCCAGGTGAGGCCATAGAGGGGAAGTCATATAAATATCGACTATTAAAGTGTAAAATTAGTGATTTTAATAACCACTCTGAGAAAAACTTGGAAGACATTGAAAAAATAATGTTATCAACACAAACTAGAAGATAAAAGAATGGCAAAGAATATATGAAGATTCTGTTAATAGAACCTTGGAGAGTGTGGGAGTGCTTCAACTTTTCAAGATTACATTCTTTAGGAAATTATAACACCTATATTAGTGGTTAGTATCGTGAGTCCACAAGGACTATTTTTATTTTTCAGCTAGGAGAATGTGCCTCACAAGGTAGTTGATAGGAAAAGTGATAGGGTTGCGTAGCCTAGGAGAAGAGATAGATCCAGATTTAGATGATGACGTGGGGTTAGAGGCCACATAAATCATGCTTTATTATCATAGGGGAGGCCATGTGATGGATGTGTTAGGCATCGATGAACTTGCAACAAGAGTGGTCGTACACTTAGTAAGCTACAAGCTAGGGGCATCTGAAATATGGAAAGATGTGAATAAGTTTTGGTTATATATTATGCACAAGATGGTGAATTAAACTTAATATAACATCACATAGTACAAAACATAAAGCATCATTAAGGAGGCGCATGTGAAGGAAAATAAAGGTGAGAAAATTACATGGGGTGTAATATTGTTATTGTTAGTATTTTTTGAGATTGGAATACCATATGGGCCCAAAGAAAAGATGTGGGTGTATCCTATGCAACACAAGTCACCATCCTAGAGGTTCGCTCAATTTACTTGTGAAGGTAATATTTAGGGCACCTATAAGTAGTGAGTCAAAAAATGGTATTGAAGGATGCGCAAAGCATTTAAAGGAGAATGACACATACCGAGGGAGTTACCCCTAGTTCTGAATGAACAAGAAGAATTTGTGGCCTACCAACACTTTTGTTTAGGAAGGTTCTTTATGAAGGATAGGGAGAAAATTCCATGGTGTAAGCTACCATTAACATTTACTGTATGATACTTCAAAGATTATGTGAATAGACTATATAACACAAACAAGATGATATTTGATAAAACTAGACACTGACTATCATATACTGTGTGAGACATATGTCTAACCCAACAAGATGGATTACAAAGAATTGATGAAGTTAAATAATATTGACATTACTCCTAAATCCATGACATTTGGGAAGAAAGGAGGGACCTGGTAGCTGCGTGTGATTTGGGTGAGCATTCAACTAGATTGGCTGAGGGTCTAGCGCGCAAAACAATTGAGTGGGTAAAATAAAAGACTACATTAAATTATTGTGTTTTCCTTTAAATTACAGATTCAAATTGTAAACATGTAATTATGATGTTTAAGGGGTCTAGATGGTTTGAGGGAATATGTAAGGATCTATTCATGTTAAAAATAACTCCTAGAATGTGTGAGGTAATCATAACTGCTTGAAAATATGTAAAAATTCCCAAATGTAATAAGGGGCATATGAAGAGTCATGTATGAGCATGAAGAACCTTGAGGAAAGTAGTTAGGGTTAAAAAAATGAGTGAGGAATGAGATAAGGAGGAAATAATTTGAATTCATGAGAGTTATCCACCTAAGATAAAGATGAGAGGATTCCTCAAGAGAGGCAGGCCCGAGGAATGGGAATGAAGAAGAGTAAGACATGATTTTGTAAGAATACACTTATATAAATATATAATGCTCTATTTTGTATTAATATTCTTTATTTGATGGTGGTTTATGAGTTTTTCATTTAAGAACATGTGGTATGCCTTTGATTTCATTTTAAAGTTTGGAATGACACTCTTGTATAAGGTTTTGGTGAAAGGATGAGTTGAATTACTTGTTTCCTCGATTGAAAACTAATACAGTGACTGTGTATGCAAGTTTTAATGATCTGTTTTGGGACAGAAGAAATACATTTTTCGTTTGATTTCCAATTGACATAAAATTTGGTTTTTAGGTGTAAAATATCATTCTACATATGGTTTTTTAATATATGACATTATTTCTTAGTATTTTTGGTAGTTGTGAAGTATTTTCTACCTAGACTTGAGAATGCATGTAAACTATCTGACATAACGTCTCCTTGGAAAAAAATTCATAAATTTTTTAAAAATTAATTAAAAATGGATGAAAATTGGAACATAAGTTCCTTATATATTCTCCTAAAATATACAAAAAATTTAGAGCAATTGGAATTGTGTAGAAAAATATATTCATGACAGAAATGTTTTGCAGACAGCTTGGTCTTGAGAACACTTGAATGACAGTTTTAAGAAAGATGGGTAAATATTATGGTTTGATTCTTTTTGAGTAATTATAATGATTGATCCAAGATTTATTTAAGTTTTGGAACAAGGTACATGCATTTGGAAGTGTCACAGAGGACTACAAAGAAAAAAATTCTTTTTTCAATGAAGAACTAGTGAAGGACGATGAAGGGCATTTTGGAGAATATGAGTAAGCTGGTTGTTTCCTTGAGAACGTGTCATTTTGAGGATGTATTTATTAGTTAATGAGGTATATAGAATAGGTAATTGTGATTAGTTATACCATTTAAGTTGAATTTGTTAATTTCTTGCATTTGAGCCTTTTTAGGCATCTTGAAGGATCCTCATTGCAGAGCCTAGGTGTAAAGTTGTTATTGATTCCTCCTAACATAATTGAATACATGAGAAATTTTTTTTTATCTACATCATATTTGGTATTAGAGTGTAGAATTATTATTGATGAGATTTGAATGATATTTTTGTGGCTAAAATTGCATTTTGTGAGTATGTGAATGAGTTTGATAGAGGAAGAGATAAGATAAGTAGAAGTGTAAGAGTGAAATAATAATGATAAGAGTTTGAGAAGAGTGAGAAGACACCAAAATAATAGGTTAACAATCCTAGATGAGGTGTGGAAGAAGAAAGGTGAAATAAATTTCTTGAGAAAAGAAGAAAGAGGAAAGATGGATAAGGAAGAGTTAGTGAGAGAGATGTTGAATTTGATAAGCAATAATAAGAGATAAGAAGATATATAGAGAAAGAAGAAATAATAATCCAAGAATAGAGAAGAGAAAAAACAAAAGGAATGGATGTAAAGAGAGTTGATAGAGTTGAGAAGAGATATGGAGAATCTTGGAGAGTTTATAAGAGGTCAGAATGAGATGAAGGATGGGATTGAGTTTGTGATGAAGAGGAAATCTAAATGGCCTATAGAGCTGATTGTGAAAAGAAATCAAATAATACATTTGAGGAAGAGGATCAAGCAAGGGGAAAATAAGATAAGACAAGAGGAAAAGAAAGAAAAATAAATCGTCAAGAAGATGAATGAAGAAAAGATTCATGTCTCAAATTCAGTCAAGAACCATGGATACATAGTGCCCAAGTGGATGAAAAAGACAACAATAGAGATAAAATATGAGAAACCAAAGAAAACAAATGAGAAGACAAGTGAACAAAGAAAAAGAAAGAGGGATAATTCAGGTTTCTTGAGGACACAAGCAATTCATGATGGACCAAAGATGATTTGGAAAACAAAGGAAACAAGAAAGGCACAAGAAAAATAGAATGAAATGATGAAGAAAGAGAATGAACACTTGAAGAACAAACAAATTTCAGAGGCTAAACAAGAAACGAAAGCAAAGGATGAAGGTAAGGTAAGGAAGGTTGATTCTTTATTAGTTGATATTAATGTTTGTGTGAGTGGATTCCTTGAAATTTTACAAGGTGAATCTAATTTTGCATTGGATAATAAATAACATGATGAAAAACAAGGATGTGATGAAGTTTTTATGGATGATGTTGATAATATTTTGTAAAGCTTGTTAGATGAAATGGATAGAAAAGAGAAAAGTACAGGTACAGTTGAGAAAGTTATGGTTTCTTGGGCACATGATGATCTAAATAAAGGAAAGGAAGATGTATATAAATATTTAGAGAAGTTTGGTGTGATGGTGAATAAAGGAAAAAAAGAAAATTTACAAGGAAACAAGGATCATGGCAATAAAAGTGATGAGAACATGAAGAGTATAGGTTATGCAGGGATGAAGGAAGTGATTAAATATGAAGAAGAGTATGTATTTGTTTTTATATTGTTTGTTTTTTCAGGTACAAGGAGTGAAAGCTTGAAAATGATGGAGATAAATATTGATATCAAGAAGAAATAAAGAGAATTGAAAGAAAATGGAATGATAAAGAGAATTTTTTTGGATCCAGGTAGTATTGAAAAAATTAAGGACAATAGGAGTGAAGAAAGAAGACCAAGAAGATGCAACAAAGATGATGAATCAAGAAAAGTATATGAAGATGTTTCTCTACCTTACGAGTATGATGCAGGGAAATCTTCAAGAACAAAAAAATTTCAAAATTCTACTTATTAATTATTGTAAAGGGTGTGATAACATGTGCTGAGTTCCTAAGATGGAGTTTTAGGTTATTTGGTACTCCTAAATTTGAATTATTGTGTTTCCCTCCAAATTAAAAATTCAAATTGTAAACATGTAATTATGAGGTTGAAGGGGTATAGATGGTTTAATGGAATGTGACCCTTGTATATTCATGATGAAAATGCAGAGTATCTAGAAACGTTTGATGGTAGTGCATAGATTACACTTCAAGCTATGTAAAAATGACCCAGATGTGTGAAGGGTCATATGTAGATTCATGGTATAGGGTTTGAAGTTCCATTTTGTTGATTTCAAATGGTTAGCGTTGATAATATGTGTGACACTGAGATACAGTTTGAAAATGAAGCATACATTCATGAGATTGATACTCCTAGGGCATAAATATGATATGTATAATCTCATTCAGGAGAGAGAGGTCCTAAGACTTGTACAATGAAGATCCATGACTACACAAATATTTTTGGAATACCTATACGTTTCCATATCAAGGCAGTTTCTAGTCATGTTTCCCATAAAAAAAGTATCTACTAATTCATTACTCCCGCTTGTCTAGTTTTTTCCCCTATATCTCTCCAAAACCACCTTATATAGCTTGGTACATTTCTTTTGTTATGTTATTTAAGCTTGTAGCATATTGCAAACACTAGTTTTATGTACCAAATATATTATTTTAATATTCTATGATTAATGTTGGAAGTTAATCAATAACCCCTTGTATTCTAATCTTATATTCTTTATTAGTTTTTATTCCCTCCATGACCATTGAATCTTAAGTTAATTTTTAAAATGGTATAAATAGAAAGACATTGGCACTATGTAACTTTATATATCTTTGTGACAGATTAAGTTATTGATTTAGTGAAATTTAATTCTATCCAGGGAAACTAATGACGAGATAAACACCAATAATATACAAGATCTAGCTAAAGAAGTACAAGCAAGAATGATGGATATGGTTTATAGAATGACTCATAATTTCTCCATAGGTATGACCTAATATTGGGCTAATGACATGTCTTGAAAGGTGAATTTTAGGCAGTTTGAGCTCTGATTCAGAAATCGGGACGTGAAAATATTAAGGACAAAAGCCATTGGGAGAGGACTCAACATCCTTGGAACTAACATATGTTCTGGGTGTTTGTTTATGTGGGATGGTTGTGAAATTGGTTCTCCTTTTCTCACTTATTTTCACATTTTGTTTGTTTTAGGTGACGAAAAGTTCAATGCACTCCTACTTTGTCATGCATATAGCTAAGAAAACTCTAGCTACATACAAAATATTAAATATCACATTAGACTGAATAAAATATTCATATGAGAGATTCAAATTACCCCATCCCCAATGTGACCTTGTTGTTGAGTGTTACACTACATTTTAGACTCCATGTAGTTCTTATGGTGTGTGATTGAATTTTTTTCCCTTCAGCTATGATGCCTTAGTGCAAGTCGCACAAAGAATAATGGGATACAACTAATTTTCTCCAATGCAAAAAAGTGTGGTATGGAATTCAGAACAACCTCCCCATGTATATTGAATAATGCAGCCCAAAATGAATTCCCTTGTATTGTTCAATGGTATGTGGTAGATATAGAAATGATAGCCTTGAATTTCCCGTCAGAATAGTTAGTAGGTTTTGTATCTAAATGAGTTCTTTGTTGGAATTTTAGTATATAGTGACATAGAAATATTACCTAGGTGATGAAAAGGACACAAGAAAGACCCAAATCCAAAGCAAAACTGACTAAATATATTTAATCAAAGTGAATAGGAGAGAGGTTCCTAGAAGGACATTAGCACATGGGTGTTATTTTCCTATCTAAGAAGTACTTTCCTAAAACAAGAAAATAGAAATATGACAAAAGATAAGAATATGGATCCTTGTGAATCAACCAAAATGATGCAAATGCAAGATCAAAGACACAAGAAGAGTCATTCAAAATAAAGAAAAGGACCAAATAGGCATCATCAGTCCCTAGTTTCCATACTTAGAATTCATGTATATAACAACATAATATATGCATAATGTAATATTAATAAGTGCATATTTTAGTGAGTACATTCCCCCATTATGATATTTGGATGAAATTTAAGTAATATAAAGGATATAAGAAGAGCGTACTTGAAGTGGGCTAAAGAAATTGTAGATAGAACATGTTGATAGTAAACACCATAACATGGATGAACATTTTGATCCATGCGTGGTGAAATTTGTTGTCACAGAGGATATTTTGGATATGAAATTGCTAAGGAAATATCAAAGACTTCAAAACTTAGATATTGAAGGAGGGATTCAGGAGTGAACAGTTCCTGAACCACTATATATTCTAAGGATTTGAGTGTCATGTCACTAAAATAAGGATTTGAGCATCTTGGCATTAGAAAAAGAGAGTTGGGAGAGAGGTCAAATTTTCTTTCCATTATGAAGCTTTCTTGAAATTAGGTTCTACCACTGCAGACGATAATATGATCCCATTTTTAAAAATTTCCTACTAGGTCCCAAAACCCCCTGTAAAGTGGTATAAGAAATGAAATGACATCTCATTTCCCCCACTTTATGATGTAAGGGTGAAAATGCTTGGTAAATTAGAACAACAGTGCATGATATATTAAATTGGTTCCCAGGTTAGGTTGTCTAAGAGGAAAAATTAGTACTTGGACTAGAATTTAAAGTTTCTTGTATTGATTTGGAATATATTACTTGATTTTATTTGAAATTTATCTCAAGGATTGAATTTCCACCAAATTAGGTCATTTGATGGAAAATTTGTGAGAATTCGTGAAAATGTGGATTCGTTGATAATTAGAATAGAATTTGAGACTTACATTTTGAAAAATAACCTTCAAAGGATTTGAATATTTTCTTTGATTTGACTTGGAATACATGATGATTCGATATCGTATTTGGAAATTTGTTTTGGATTGTTGAACAAGGGTTAATAAGACACCTTGAATATTTTCCTCCCTTTTGGAAAAGTGGGGAGTGGCCAAACGTTGAGCCATGATCCAAAATAATGAGATAAAATTCCTTAGAGATGAATTCAGAGTCAATGTAGGAATAGTCAAGTAAGGAGTGAAATATGAGAATATCGTAAAACCAAGCCTAAGGAGACATCATAGGGAACATTCAATGTGGAAGATATTGAAAATATAGATCTAATGCCACTAACAATGCTAAAATGGATAAATGATGCTCAAGATATGGAGGAAACAATAATGAGAAATCAGTTACCATAGAGGGTAGTATAAGAATTATAATAACTATAGGAACGAAGATTCTACTATAAATAGTAAGGTGAAAATTTCAAAAGGAATTTCATTTGTAAATTTGAGAATTGTGATTTGGAGCTTTGAGTGATAAAAATGCCACATGCACAAGAGGCCATCCTGACTAGGTTTGAGAGGGTGATAGAGGCCATTTCTACACATACTACAGATCAGTTGGTAAGTGACTTATTTTACCTATCAGATTAGGTTTATTTAGGTATTTTTCCATCAATTTTTACATTTTTTATATTTTTAGTGGTATAGGAATTTCTCTTTGAGAGAGTTTCAGATGGGCATTTTCTATCCTTTGGATAGTATCATATGGATTGGGGCACTAACATCCTAATTTTGGATGCTAGTGTGTAGAGAGTTGGGTGGTTTTGTTCAAGTTGTTTTAACAACTTGTGTATAGATTTCTTACTGAATTGAAATTACTAATTATGTTTTTGATGTAATGTTTTTGTTATTTAGAGATATATACACTTGAGGGAGCTTCTTCGAGGTAAACACATGTCCATTTTTCTTACATTGGGCTTGGAGGAGGAGGAGTGGGATGTCTTAGACCGTGCCAGGTAGCGACACATTACTAGATTGGGGGAGATACCCAACAATACACATTTTATGACCGCATTGTGTGAGATATGGCACACAGATACTTGCACATATTTGTTACCCACTACTGAAATGATAGTAATTTTGGAGGATGTATATAGGATTTTTTGGTTTTTGGTTGTAGGGGAGAGGGTACAAGAGATGGTCCCCACAAATACATAGAGGTAATAGAGGGCTGCAAGATGATATTTTGTAGGGTCATGAGCACATGAAAATTCATCAATCATGCTAGATGACATTATTATATTAGGTGTTTCATGATTGCAAAAGTTTATTACAGTGATATTGGCATCTAGTGTGGAAATGGATGGAGGTGGGGCATCTAATTCATATAGTATGTGTAGACAAAAAATCATGCACTTGGGTACATTTCTAGGTCCTAATCACATACTACTATTCATATGATTCCTAAGCGATAAAACTACTAATTGACATCTATCTTTGGAATTTTTCTTGTCCTTCTTGCTTTCTTTCTAGTCTTGCACACCCCACAACCTAGTCTGACCTTCGTTACTTTATCTTTCTTGGCTCTAGACACCAGCACCCAGCTAGGACATCAGCGCCCAGACACTCTCGTCCCCTCTGGGCACCCCCAACCTCTTTTTATCTTTCTCTCCCCTTTTGGGCCTCTTTTATATTTTGGGCATCTTATTTTCTTGGTGATATTCCTTTTATATGTTAATTACGAAATTCAAATAAGGGAATCATATAAATATAAATCTATGTTATCATAATAAAAGACCAATATCTAAGCATCTACTATCACCACCTAAGGTTGCATCCAAAGGCATTCTAAGAGCATCAAGGCATCCATCTAGCTATCATTAAAGGGACAAGGGACTGAATTTTTCTTCATGCACTTCATAGGAGAGGAAGTTAAAATTTACATCCACACATCTATTTACATTGTTACATTTAGTTATTGCTCACTATGATATATTTACCTATTGCTTGTTATTTTGTACATCTTGCACAAGAGCTTCATAGGGAATGATTCTACACACACACAAAAAAATACATGGAGTTTGAGATGTAGTGCAATGCTTATTTGTAAGTTCACTATGTTGGGTGACCAATGGGGTCAGTCTGACTCCCCATTGTATCTTTTTTATTTTTAGGATTTGATGTGTTTTTGGATTTTTGTAGGAGATAATTTGTTTTTTAGATAATTTATGTGGACCTAGTGCAACATACAGAAGATCAATAGTGAAGGTGAGTGAAAATCTTGCAATATAAAAAATAATTTAGGGTATTTATAGTCAAGGGTATCTAGAAGTAGACTATGGTGCCTAGGTGCATGTGACCCAGTCCTGACACCCTGTTCTAGCTTATTCTGGAAATTCAATATTTTCTATGCTCAATTACGACAGATTCCTCCCCTTGCTCAACATTTTTCCAGTCCAACACACTTCAAGATTAATTGTGAAATTAGTTAAGCCTCCTATTACCTCTCTTACACCTAGAGTTTCATTTTTATTTACCTTATTGCTTAGGTCAGATCTATGCTTCATTGATTATCCATTACATGTGACACTATAATATCTAGGGTTTAGATTAAATTCTATTTTTGTTAAATCATTTGGTGAACCCAACGTATTCAAATACTCTTGGATCCTCTTTTTTTCTTTTGTCATGGCTTCTCAAGCTCCTCAAGTCCCCTTATATCAATTTATACAAATCCACCCATCTTGTAAAGAGGCTATCCAAAAATTTGTATGCTCTATCTGCCTCCCTCTTGATACACCACCTACTCAAATCAGTGCCATATTCAATTGTCTCTCTGATGACTCTATTATTTCTAATTCTAATCAATAAATTTACAATTCTATTCAATATTTACATTATTTATTTCAAGATAAATTTCAGGATATGTAATCCACGATTACATCTCTTCAATCTAAAATCCAACATCTTAAGGACACTTCTCAAGCTCACGCTAGTTCTTCTTCTCAGCCTCATTTTATGTCTTCTACATGTGCTCATATCAATGAACCTCAAGTCTTTCCACTCCCCACACCTCTCAAGTTTTATCACAATGCTAAGCAACATGGCATTATTACTGAGCTCCTTAGTCATTAATTGATCAATTTGCCAACGATTCAATATTATCCTCCTTATCGGCTGGTCAAATATCAAGGTCTCCCATTTTGTGTTTATCATCAAAACAATGGACATAATGAAAATGATTGCTATGTTTTACAACACAAAATCAAGAATCATGAGCATTAATGTTTTATCTCATTCGATGCACAACATTCTAATATATTCCCATCTCCACTTGCTAAATCTCACTAGGTTCTTAAATCTGATTCATCTATGTCTAATGAGCATCATGCCATCGTTACCAATGCTCTTTCTACAAAAATTCAAGAGTCACCTAAGAGACTTCCTCTCAACATTAGTTCATCCTCTTCTCCTCTCGAGTCTTCTACAACATTATCAATCCCACATAATCTACTTTCATTCAAGATTCATTCCCATCCTACTCCAATTCCGTTTCCAATTCATTTTGTCAAAGAAATTTATCTTTATACTAATGGCCAAGACAAATTTCAAACACCACCACCATCACATGGTCCTACTGTTGCTTCTGCCTACCATTGTGTTGGTTCTCTCTTATCATGAAACAGTTAATACTCTCCCACAATGGCATGGTATCCCTCATGTCATCACATAACCCTCTATCATTAACACACGTGGGGGGAATCACACTTCCCCCATTCTCTAGCACTATTAATTTTTTATAACATTCTACTATCAAACTTAACGCTCTGTGATTCATGATTTTTTTCTAAGCACTTTCAAACCACTTGATATACTTGTATCATCATTACCTTATGACAAACTCTTATGCTACGGTTCAAACTTGACTGTATAGGGCATACTACATTCATGAACCTAACACGCTACACATTTCATGCTTTGCACTTCACACTACATCATTCTAATATTCATTTTTCACACATCGTACTATCCTCCTCTACACTCTACACTTTATGCTTCATTGATCATATATTTCTAAAAACATGTTCAAATCATTTCCCAATGACGCACTCTTGTTCTATGGCTCATTCTTGACTACCGAGGGGTATTAAATATAAATGAACCTAATCTCATGTTGATTTGTGTCCTCTCAGGGTGCACGATGCTCCTATCACACTCACTTTGCATTCCATTCCATCTCACTCATTCACAACATATTGTATATCTTGGTTTCATTTATCCTTTCTTACTTTGCTCACTATGTTAGATGGATATCCAATATGTCGTTATATTTTCTATATACACATGCATCTTTACTTTTTCTCTAGGTGTGAATATAGAATTTATACAGTCTTTACATGTAGTATGGATGATTGGCGTTATACCTCTTACCAGTCTCACTAAGGATCCTGGGGGCATCTAATTTTGTACACACTACAAGTGTTATTGTTTCATTTCTTACCACTTCCTATTATTACTAGAACACTACTCTATATAGGAACATACATGCTTTGACATACTTTTTATCTTTCTAACATGTTAACGGGTGCTTCATGTGTAACATTTTCTTTTCAGGAACTATTTTCTACCATGGTTTTTTGTTTCTCTTTTCTTGTTAATGTTTGTTATTGTATGCCATTGTTTGTGGGATTTTACCTATGTCTTGCTTATTTATTGCTAGTATGCTTTTGGCCTCTTTGGCCCTAATTATCTTGGGACATTGTGAGTAATTTCCCATGTTTTAAACCTTCTTTTCGTGGTCTACTTTATCTACACTATTTCTTGTTTACATTGTCTTCTATAGCATGTTTGTCACTTTTTATACTAACATATGTTTCTAGCCACTTTATATGCATGCGCCTTGGTTTCTACCATGCACATTCCCCATCCCCTGTAGAGTATCACTTTCATATCAGTTTCAGGTCCTCTCCTTTGGGTTGGATCCTCTTAAATACATCACATGCACCCCAAACGAGGGGGAATACATTGGATGAATCAGTCACCCCATACAACAACGCCGAGATACAACACAACACATCTTGGTACAAATTCCAACACCCAAAAACAAACACTAGCACATGGGTGCTCCTAACCTTTCTTGGGTGCCTATGACTAGGGGAATTTACAGTCACTTTCTCATATCACCACAGTTTTTAGCATTTCAAAAAGTAGTTTCACAGTACTAGCACAGTCTTTCAACAATCATAATGCATTCTATCTCCATTTTCTTCTCTTTCTACTTGGATAAAACTTGATCAAACTAGAACAAAGAAATATCACACCATCTGTAGTAGTGTATAAATTATAGGAATTGGTCAGGGATGGATAATGACATTAGAAATTTCTCCCCAACACTTCTTTTGTCATGGAATGAGATCACCCAAAAAACTTTCACTTGGCATGAGATCACCCAAACAACTGATATGTAGCATGAGATCTCCCAAAAAATCATTCTTATAAAACATTTAAAGGATATTTTCTAGCCTTTTCACTCTTCACAGATCAGGTGCACATATTCCTTTTACTAATTGTTCACATTTTTACAAAAAATATTTACATACTTGGATCAAATTTTTCACATACACATATTTGGCTACTATTTTTCTCTTCTTTTGCAAGTTCAACCTTAATACAAGACAAGAAGTAACCCTTTATCAAGTGACAACAACAACAACTACAATGTGATACAACACATAAACTTCACTGCTAGGGTCACTTCCTCTTCTTTAGCTTCCACGCTTCATTGTTATCACTCCACATTTTTTCTTGTCTCTTGGCATGTTTTCACCATCAATATACATGGCTATTAGGTACACATATCTTATCTACTTTATGTTATTGCGTATTCACTCAACAACATAAAGTAGGGGAAAATGTAGATACAAAATCATGCACTTGGGTACACTTCTTGGTCTTAGATAGATACTACTATTCATATGATTCCTAAGAGAGAAAACTAGTAATTGACATCTATCTTTGGCCTTTTTCTTGTCCTTATTGTTTTCTTCCTCATCTTGCACACCCCACAACCCAGTATGACCTTCATTTATTTATATTTCTTGGCTCTATACATCGTCACCTAGCTAGGATGCCAGCACCTAGGTTCCCTCATCCCCTTTAGGATCCCCTGATCTCTTTGTATCTTGCTCACCCCTTTTGGGTCTCTTTTATATTTTGTGCATCTTGTTTTCTTGGTCGTCAAACTTTTATATGTTATTTACAAAATTTAAACAAGGGAATCATATAAATATAAAGAGATGTGATCATAATAAAGGTCCAAACTCTAAGCATCTATTATCACCACTTAAGGTTGCATCTAAAGGAATTCTAAGAGCATCAAGGCATCCATCTAGTTATCATTCAAGGGACAAGGGACTGCATTTTTTTACATATAATTCATAGGAGGGGAATTTCATTTCAGCATCCACACATCTACTTACATCCCTACATTTATCTATTGCTCGTTATTCCATGCATCTTACACAAGAGCTTCCTTGGGAATGATTCTATACACACACATAACTACATGGAGTCTGAGATATAGTGCAATGTTGGGTTGTAAGTTCACTCTATCGAGTGACCACCAGAGTCAATCTGGCTCTCCATTTGTATATTTTTCTTTTTAGGATTTGATGTGTTTTGAGATTTTATTGGAGATCATTTTTTTGCAGGTTACAGGTGAATTTTACGGACCTAGTCTGATATATAGGTGATCAACAACGAATGTCAGCAAACATCTCACGACAAGAAAAAAAATATTTTTGAGGGTTTTCACAATCACAAGTGCCCAGAAGAAGAATCTGACACCTAGGAACCCCTGACCTAGTCCATGCACCCTATTCCAACGTATTCTAGAAATTCAATATTTTTCTATGCCCAATTGTGAAAAATTCCTCCTCCTATTTAGCAATTTTCTAGTCTAGCATACTTTGAGATTAATTGAGAAATAAACTAATCCACATATTCCCTATCTTACACCTAGGGTCTCATTTTTATCTAGCTTTGATTAGGTCATATTTATTCTTCATTGATTATCCATTGCATGTGACTCTGAAATATCTAGGATTTAGATTAAATTTTAATGTTATTAAATCAGTATGCATAACATTTTCTAGAAGTATTGAGGAGCATGACACATAGTATGTGTGGATTTGGTGTGTGTTGGCACACCTATACAAGGATTTGTATGATTTCACACAGGACGACCATGGTGGTGGTATATGAGCCACTTCACTATTGCATGTGTGGGCATACATGATCATATTATTATAGTGCAATCGTTGAGTATGCCAACGGAATATTGGGGTCAGCCAGAGATCTTTGTAGCTTAATGGGTGGGTGTGAGGAGCCGATGGTTTGAAACAATGACCTATAGGTCAATGCTGGATAGGATGGGGTCTACCACCATTATTTGGAGACCTTATATGGATTAAGGAGGATGGGTGGAGGATGATATAGAGGTGTGGTTAATTCAATGCACAGTGTGGTTGGAGGATAGGCTCCTAGGGGTTATAGAGTTATATTGGTATGAGTGAGTATATAGAAATTTTGGCATTACACAAGATGTGCCCCTTGAGCCATATGTATGGCAGAGATAGAGACGGGTAGTGAGGAGAGCGGGAACTAGGTTGGGACCCATTGTGGCTCATTTACAGTTACCTAGTGCCAAGGAAAGGGATATAGAGATAGTGAGGAGTACAGTAAATGATGCAAGGTGTACCCCAACTTATATACGGTGCTGGGAGGATCATCGATGGGTTTCTATTATATCGAATGGTTATAGATGTGGTCAAAGGTCATCCACGTGGACCTATAAGAGGTGGAGAGGTAGCGGGATTATGAGAAGCTAACCTTGAGGAGGATTCCATAGTGATGGAGGTTGCACATCGTAAGTAGAATTGATTTTTATTATTTGTGATTTTATAGATGTTGATATTGTTGTTTTTGATGATTGAACACTAATAAATATTATATGATTGTAGTTGATGAGTATTGATGACTAATTGTAGATATATTGATATGTATATGGAATCACAATGTGCCCTCAAATGTTCTTGTGGGAGGAGGTATGCTAGGGAGGATTGAGCATATTTCTAGTGATCATGCCTATTTATTCAATTCAGTGTCCATAATAGCCTCTACTTGTATTTTTTTGTAAACTAAGCGAGATGAGGAAAGGACGGAGTTAGCACGAGTGCAAGAGGTATTTAGTGGAGGTGGCCTCACATAGACTATGTTTAAGAGATATGTGAAGCTCTAGGGACAATATGAAGATGCCTTGACAAAGGTAGTGGAGTTACGAGTGATATTGGAGGAGCAGTGGTATGAAGCTCAAGAATAGAGATAGAGTGGGGGTGCATCTAGTTCTAGGGTAGCTATAACCTCTAATAGTGAGGATGATGTATGGTATATAGAAAGGGCTTGGGTCTATAATTTGTGTATTGTAAATTATTTTGAGAGATGTATATACATGATTATAGATTTTTGATGATGTATCATTTGTGTTATATTGAGTTTCTTTACTTATGTGATATGATTTTATTTTTATATTCTTATAAGTGATGATAATAATAATATCATAGATGTTGAAATTTTATAGACAAATATAGATAGGCATGCATGTTAAATATGGAGTGAAATGGTGATAAAGATATGTAATAAATAATTGATCATGTGTTAATAATCATAGTAGTGGAGGATAAACATGAAATAATATAGTATGAAAGGAGTGTATAACCCCTAATGAGAGGGAAGGTGATGATTATGCACAAGTGAATTGATGGATGTGATATCCTGAGTGTAGGTGTCAAAAGATAAACCTGAAGTGATTACAACAACACTAGGAAGATGTGAATATAAGAATGTATAGTGGTTCTCCTTTAGGACCCACTAGGGTGTGGTTCGAATAATAAATGGGATAGTTGGTTCATGCATAGTCAAAGGAGGATAAATGATGAAAGGAGGAGGAAGAGAGGTATTCAAATTCACAAAATATGGAGTGTGGCTTTATGACATGAAAAAATGTGAGCTATTAGCATGGCATGTGTGATACAAAATGAAATAATTTTCCTCAAGAAACTGAAGACAATCATGAAGATCATAGCAATCATTTTCAAAATGACTATTGATCCTATTAATATTACAAAATGGTTGGTTTTGATTGAGTCATAACTAACGAGGAGAATAATGCACATTAGAAGGTAAATGAATCAAACTCTCATCAATAAAAGTTCGTAAAACATTATAAGGCTTGGAAAAATGTATTTAGTATAATGGCTCACACTTAAGAGGTGGAGTGAAATGAGGTGGATGCCTAAGTGAGGGTAGATGGTGTGCATGAGTATGTTTAAGAAGATCATGAAGGTGGTGCAATAGGTAAAAGAGAATAAGAAGTGTTAGGTGGGGTAGGATTAAAAGAACTAGAAGCATGCACAATAGTATGATCATTAAGAAATCATCTTTCTAAATCTAGAAATTTAAAGAAAAGGATGGAAAATTCTTCACATATATCATATAGTAACTTTACTTTTAAAGGACAAATTAAGCCATGAAAAAAGATATATTGCATATCTAGATCAATATGCTGAAAAAGTAAATGATGCATAAAAGATTTGAAACATAAAATGTAATCATGAATTGGTTCATTCTTTCCTTGATGTAAAGAAGGTAAATGCTCAAATGTAACTTTATGACCATTATTAAAAATAAATAGTATAAGAAATGTCTCTTCCATATCAAGATACATACTAATAGATCGACTATGAAAATGATGAAACCAATGAGAAGTAATATCAATAATAATATTAGGAAAATCTTTGAGTAACAATCTATCATTAGAAAATGAATCCATAGCGAGTCTAAAATACTTAAGATGCATATAAGGATTACCCATCCCATTAAAAAGTGAAAAATTAGGCATAATAATACCCTTAAGAACAACTGAATCATAAGTCTTCTTAGGAATAGGGTTTCAATGAAGGAAATTATTATTAAAACTAATATAGTAGGTATTATTTTCAAGAGTATGAGTATGTATCTTATTTTGCAAATCACCAACAACATGCATGAGAGAAATAAGTTCTTGGGGAGGAATAACATACACATTGAGGGGTTCATTAAGGGGTTGTATTTTTCCATTATAAGTAGCAATGGGGACACAAATAGGTTGGAATTCAAATTTTGGATCAACAAGAGTATAAATAGTGGTAGGAATGAGAGGAACATCAATATCAAGGGAGGCTTTCAAACATTTATCAACAAGATCAAATAAATGAGGAGGAAAATCAACGTGCATATTTCGTTTATGATCAACATTTAGTACATTTTGTTTAGAAATATAGAGAGTATTAATACATGCATCATGACTAAAATCATATTGTAACACATTATAAGAAGAAATAAGAATATCAACAATAAGAGCACAAGTAATAAGAGGAGCAATGCATGTAAGAGAATAAGAAAGATATGTCTATGTAGGTACAATGGTCAATGACAAGTAAAATGTGGATGGGAAGGGGAAGGATCTAAAAGAGGATGATTAGCCTCTACATGATTAGTCCCAAGGATTTTTGCATATGTAAGGGGAGGAGAAGAAGGAAGAGGAGGAAGAATTGGGCTATGGCCATAGATAACAAAATTAACCAATTTAAGATACTCCAGAGAAAGAGAAGCATCATTAGCAAGGCACTCTTCATTAGAAAAATTGATTAGATCATCAATGCATGTCTCATTAGTAGTAATAGAATCATTTCCAGAACAAAAAAAATTAGCGGCCTCTATAGGGTGTAATAATACAACATTAGGGCTAGGGTTGTAAATCTTGGTAAAAACATGAGGTATTTTAGGATTGTAAGTAGGGTTACTATGAGACTTGTGATACAAATCATCTTCATCCTCAGTATTGGTGAAATAAAGTTAAATACCAGTAATAGGAATGGAGTCATACTTAGGAGAGCTAGACTTAGATTGGTGGTTTCCTAACATTTTTTGGTAGGCCATAAGGAATATACAAAATTATAGGATCCTAGAGAAATAAGGAATAGTATTCAAGCTAAATAATTATAAGCAAGAGTGAAAGATAGGAGATAAAGCTGACTCAACTTGTAACTGTAGGTCTTGACCAATTCTAGATAGATGAACAAGCTAGAAAGGTAGATTATGGACTTTATAAGTTTTGTGTCAAAAATTGGAATGTGACGATCTCAAGGATAGGAATTCCTAGAATGGGACAAGACCACCCAAGTGCTAGCATATGTTTTTGGTGCTAGTGTTTTTAGTGTTATTTCCTAGTTTCAATACTTAGAAATCAAGTATATAACAACATACTAGAGGTGTAATGTAATAGTAATAAGTCCATATTTTAGTGACCACACCTTCTATCAAGTAGAAGACTCATTACGTATATGAAATACATCACAATGATATTTATCTACTTTATATTTAAACATATTATTTTATTATTCAATGTGTAACACCTAATCCCAATGCAAACCAGCCTATTACCTAATATAAATAATTCCGCAAGTTACCTATTTGACTACATGTATTATAATCATATAACTAACTAAGGGGGTTGTGTGCCACATTTTAGCATCTTCATCAACCCATATATATAACGGAGCATGTTAAGATTAGATGGAATGTTATGTATCTAGTGTGTGTGTGTGTGTGTGTGTGTGTGTGTGTGTGTGTGTGTGTGTGTGTGTGTGTGTGTGTGTGTGTGTGTGTGTGTGTGTGCGCACGCACGCGAGTGCTTTCATGGACACATACACATATGCACACACACACACACACATAAACACTAAATACATAACATTCCATCTAATCTTGACATGTTTTGTTCCTGATACATGAGAATCATCCAACTAATAAGTGTGCTTCAATTAATTACACATTTTTCACTATGCTCAATTATCCAACCATACATATGTGATATTGGTGTTGATTTATATTTTAACCTAGTTCTATAATCACTAAGATTTTATTCCTCCACACATGACCATAGTTTTTCCTCCTCTTATTTCATTCATAACTATAGATTTTTCTCTTTCAGTGACATGTTTTAGCCATGTTCCATAATTATGGATCCATTGATTCCATGTATAGTTATAATGATTATTCCTATGAATCCCTATATAGACACATTATTTGTTGCATTATCACACTATGACATGCTTCCATGATGAGATTTTGACGATGCCAAAGAATTAACATCCTCAACTTATTTTTATTACATCTTCCACCTTTGTTATTCCTAGTGTTCTTATGTCTTGAGTAGATGAATTTTGATTTTATTATTTTTCTTTAAATACTTTTTATACTTCTTCTAAGTACCTTGATCTTTCTTTGTTTCGTGCTACGTGTGTTAACCTATAAGGTGACCTTATTTCTCTTGTAAAAAATTTTTACGAACTTATTTTGCATATTGATATTGATTATGCATAAGGTCTCTAACCAAGTATATTCAATAAAAATATCCAAACCATCCATATCTGATCCATAAAAATCTAAATGAAAAACATATTTTTCTATAATAAGATTCAAATCTTCAAAAACTTGAATATTCTTACTATTTACTTGTGCTTCGTTGATATTATGTTATTAAACATCTATATGTTGAGTCACATCCATGTGGATGAAATTATATATGTTACTAGGGTTTACGGATACAATTACCTTCTTCCTTAGAATGCATCCATAAAACTAAAATATTGAAATTTCCTTTTTTGGAGCTAAAGTACATAAACCAATATCCTCCATCTCTACTACTCCATCTAAATCATCTATAGAATCTTTTTAATCATAATGATGTTCCTCTTATTCTTATTCTTCTTCCTCATCTATGTCCTATGTCTTATCGTCATCATTAATTTCCTCTTCTTCTTTTATGTCCCATCTAGCCAAGAATGCATATTCCAATCCCTCTGAAGATCAATTAGACTTCTCCTTTTTCAAATAAGAGAGCCACCTAAATTGATATATACAAAAATTTCTATTTTTAAAGAAGACTCCTTAAACTAGATGGACCTTTGTTTAGCAATCATCTCCACAAAAAGGTTGCCTCCCCTTGATCAAAAAATTCTAAGGTCTTAACATAGTAGTATAGAATGGATCTCCTTTTACCAATATTTCATCTAATGATTTTGGGTTGAATTTAGCCTTAAAAAATAAAATAGAGAATAGATCCCCACTATATTTCAGCAATATTTCTAAAAATATAAATAAATAATTTAACATCTAAAAAATGCAGCACGTAGAGATAATTTGTGAAAAAAACTAAAATTGTAATAAATCCCTCAAATCGAATCACACAAAACTAACATTTCAGACCATATATTTCTTGAATATTTTTTAAACTCGAGTAAATTTAAAAAAACTACTAAGGTTTGTGACATATAGTCAAGTCTTTGAAATTAGGGTTTCAACATAATTTTCCCCCAAATCAAAGCTCTAATACCACTTAGTAAGATCTTCACATATAATAGTAAACTAAGTCAAATAATATGAACCACAACATGAGATATATTTGTAGGCCAATATGTCCTAATATTCAAGATATTCATAAATAGCTCATAAGACCCTTAAGGTAGAGGAACACCTTATAATACTCCTTAAAGAAGGAATAACTCCATTAGATCTCTCAATATGGGAATTCAACATCCATGAGGACACCTCCAGTATCCTTCTACAAAGAAATCTCAACACATAAATGAAATACATCATAATGATATTCTTATCCTCTATATTACCATGCATTACTCATACTGGGTGGCTAACACATAATCCCAATGTAGTCTGACTCAATACCTAATATAACTAATACCACAAGTTAACTATTCAATTCTATATATTATTGCCTTATAACTAAATAATGGGGATGTGTGTCACATGTCGACATCCCAATCAACCTGTATATATTGTAATATTGTAATATTATATCCCTAGGTCCATAACAATGAATGCGTACATGGTGATGGTTGTGTTGTATAATTTTAAGAATTTCACCAAGAAGGACTATGATGTTGGCCCCTTGTGGATTTTTATCTCATGGTAGTGAATATGGAGAAGAAAAATACATAATTCAAGGTTATTTTCCTTTATGGTTAAGCAAATTCTGAAGATGGGACACATCTAGAGCACTTTTTTTAGCATGTAATTGGATTTTCATAAACATATTTGGAAGAAACATAGGTTTTTTAAAAATTAGAAAAATATTTTATCAGGTGTATTGTTAGAAAAAATAGCTGAATTTATTTCTTTCCAAATTACAAATAATTTTCCCATGAAAAGCATGCCAAATGTAATTGATTTTATAGGTAACAAAGGAAAAACATTAGACAAACAATATGCCATGAAAAACATTTAGGCTAAAAGGATTTGATGAAAACATGAACTCGTGTCCAAATGTTGAGCTTTAATGTAGAATAAAATAATGTTTAGCATTATTTTCTTGGCTACAAAAATTACAGTTGGGATGAGTAATGCCTAATTGTAAAAAGTTATTTTCCAATAGTAGATTGTGGAAAATAAGACACTAATAAAATGAGTAAGAGTATGTTCAAGAATAGTAAATTTCATACATTCTAAATCATCCTACCTCATGTGTGAGCATAAGATTGAAGAGACCATCTTTCGTTTCGATTTTGAAACATGGGTAGTTAAGGAAAAAGATACTCATATCCTTATTATAAATTTAGTTGATGAAGGGGGTTTCAAAAAACCGCTTCCAAAAATTGCATCATGACTAGTGTAGACATAAAATCACGCACTTACTAATATTTTACTATACTGCCAAGTATGTTGTTTTAAATATGGTTCTTGAGTAGTAAAAGTATTCACTGGTGACACAGTTCCTAGTCCATCTACTTGTTTTTTTAGTTTATGTTGTTTTATCTCTCACATATGTTTCTTCTACATTCATTTATGGTCATAGGGATCCATGTTTGTCAGTCTTCTCACGTTTTTTCTCAGTTGTCTCAGGACACTAGTGCCCAGTATTGGACATTGGTGCCTAGGTGCTCCTGTCCAACGGGTGCTCATTTCCTCTTTGTTTTTTTTCACATTTTTGACGTTTATGATCGTCCTTTTTAGTTTTCTTACTCATATCCTAAGGTCTTAGTCATAATTTCATGTCACTAGTGTCAAAATTCAAGCAAGATATCCCTATATAAACACAATATACATACCATTATAATGGTGGGAAATTTTATCAATTGTTCTCTATCTACATATTATTAAAGGGACTGCATTTTAAAGCTTATTTCTTTGCATACAAAGCATAGAAAGGGGAAGTGCTAAATTCCATCCACACATTTACATTCTACCTAGGTTTATCTCACTATATTGGCATCATTGGCACTAGGGAAACCTAAGGACACGTTTTTATACACACGCACATATAACTACATGGAGTCTGAGATGTAGTGCAGTGCTCAATTGTAAGTTCACTCTGACGGGTGATTGTCGGGGTCAGTCTAACTCCCCATTTGCATATTTCTTTTTAATAGTTGATGTGTTTTTGGGTTTTGTGGGATATTATCCGATTTGTAGGTTACCAAAAAATTTGGTGATCTTCCAATGTCCTATAGGAAATTAACAACAAAGGGTAGAGAAACCCTAGAGACATGAAAGAAATTTTTTATGAGTTTTTCTACAGACTCCAGCACCCATGAGAGGTATCTAACACCCCAGGTGCCCTCGTACCCATGTCTAGACTGGTCTACAGGTTCCATAATTTACATCATCTAGAACTTTGTATTTCATTGTATATTTGTTGTAGTGACTCTTAAATCAGATTTACTAATAATATTTCATTTTTTTTTAATAAATCATTTGGTGAACTTGACTCTTAGAACTCCTTGTCCTAGAATAGACTAAACCCTAATGGCTAAAAGTAGATATTCCTCTCCTAGGAAAGCTATGCATTATGAGAGTGTCAATCCTATCCTTGATGATATTATTGAACATTGATCTTTATTACAATGTTCAATTTAATGCAAATGTGAAAATATTTCTTGATGTTAATGAACACAAAGTTCCTACTAGTTTTTACCACTCTTCACTTAGAAATGTTCCTTAGAGTCAAAGCTTCTTCATATGTAATCCTTGTTATTCCATAGCCACCAAAATTACAGCATCTTCTTCTATTGTTGGTGAAACTCTTGATGATGATATTATTGATTATATTCTTGGTCTTGAATGTGATACTTTAGATAAAAATCATGATGAAAATGTACATGCGCATAATGTTATTTCTCATACTAGTCAGGACGAATGTAAAGTTGTATCTCATGCTTCTCCTACTTCTGAAAATTCTTCTAATGATTGTAAAGATATATGTCATGATAGTTATTCTCCTACTTCACTCTATGTTGATGACTCACTTGATGAAATATTTACATGTGAAAATTTTTCTGATACTAAGTATATTTTTTAGTTTGAACATGTTAGCATCGATTCTACTTCTCTTAATACTACTGAATGTGAATTTTATGCTCCGCTTTCACATACTTCTGAGGTTTCTTCTGTTGGCATCCATGATGATTCTTCTATTTCTACTAGCTCACCTATTACGCTTTCTTCTGATATTACATGTTCATCTCTACCTCTTTCTTCGTCTTCCTCTCTTGATGATACTCATGTTGATTCTTCTATTCCTCCTAACATACCTCCTCTTATTTCTATTGTATCTACATCTAGTGTGCCTATAAAATATTCATCTTTCGCTTCATATTTTCACATTCCTATGATCAATCATAGTGGCAAGCTTCAACCGCTCAATGTACCTCTCACATCTTCTACAATTCCTCCACATGATATTTTATCACTCATGCATGTTGTTGGTTAGTTGCAATCTCAAGTTCAATCTCTCACTCTTTAAAGAAAACCTGATTATGCTTCTATTGATAATATTTATCTTCATGGAAATCCTATTCCAAATAAAATTCACAATTCAAAACTTCCTAAGGATTTCATCATGCCTACATTTTCAAGCTTTGATGACACTAGAAATCTATATCTATATCTTAAGAATCATCGTTTATCTATGGATTCTTATTCAAATTATTGTTTATTGCTAAAAGTATTTCATCATAGTCTTGTTGATGAAGTTATTCAATGGTACACTCATTTTCCTTTTGGATATATTAGTACATATTGTGAAATGGAATATTCTTTTCTTAGACACTTTATGTTAAACAATGGTCCTAAAGTCACATATGATTGTTTTCCTAGATTACATCAGGGAAAGACAAAACATATCCAAGATTACATTTTATGCTTCAATTCTTGCATGCATCAGCTAGTATTTCATCTTATTGATCTAGATAAGTAATCTATCTTTTTTCATGGCTTGATTCCCACTTTAAAAGAATGATTGCAATATGATACATGTGAATCATTTATACTTTTATGCTATAAGGTCATTGATCTAGAACAAGATTTAATTTATGCCCATGTTATAAATCCTCCTACTTCTTCTACTGTTGCATCATATCCTAGTTATTATCCTCTTCTATTTATTATGTGTCCACCTAGGCCTCCATATCCTCCCTAGAAAAAGCATGCTCCATCTCTCTACCGCATAAGCGTCCTCCATCTCTGCCACCACGTCACTCTCCACCTAAATTTTTTCCATCCCCTACTCGGGAGCCATTGTATTTCTCGCATGCTACTAAGCCTTATGATGTCTTGCTTGTTTTTCTTTATAAAAATTTAATTCACTTTCCTTCTAATCAACATCCTCCTCCTCATCACTTGCATTGCCAGAGTGATCATATTTATTGCAATTATCACCTAATTTATGGCCACCGTGACAATGACTATTGTACTCTTCATGATAAATTGCAAAAATTATGTCATTATTTTTGTCTCTCTCTCTCTCGTGAGAAATCTATTTCTCCTATTCTGTAAAAGTGTGCTACTACTTCAATTCACTTGTCTCCTTATCATATTTCTAAGGTCATCATTCGTCCACCATCTAAAGTTAGTATTCATGCACGGCCTCCACCTCGCTCATCCACTGCTGCACCATCTCGTCTATTGCATAATACTACTACTTCACATTGGCTTTCTAATCCATCAGCATCTGTGCTTCTCACCATTACATCTCTCATCATTGGCACCATCTCATTGGACATCTAGTTTGGCTCATACACTCATACTACTACCACTTCACATGATTCCATCTCTCCTCGCCACCCTCTTAATCTTTAGTAGGTGATTTTACTCACCTTTTTTCCCGATGACACACTCGTGTTCTTATGGTTCTTACATGACTATTGAGGGATCTATTATAATAATAACCCTGATCCATCTTTGCACTACACTCTTCATTTATCTATCTATTTAGCGTATACTATTAACCCATTTCCTAATGATGCACTCTTTCTTTATGGTTCATTCTTGATTATTGAGGGGTATTATAAAAATGAACCTAATATTCATACACGTACGCTGGGGGCATCACTCTTCTTTTGCCCCCTCTTCATCATACTTACACATGATTACATACATTTTTTACAATCATCTCATTCACATTATTCATTTCATACATACATCTATTACAATTTCTCTCATCTCTATTTATTCATCCCAATCCAATTTTCATTACTTATCTATGTCATAATCAACATCATCATCCATTTGTCAATATAATCATTTACGCAATACAAGTAAAGAAACCATGTATGAACTACAATCATCGCATCGCGTATCACAAAACATCAACATAACACAATAATACCAATCATCCATATATATATATATATATATATATATATATATATATATGTATATGCATATATATCATCAAAAATCATAGTTGCAAAAATACAATTGCTAGGGGGAAATCCCCCATACATCGGTACATCAATATATGTCATACATCATCGCCATTATTGTTATATACAATTACAGAAGCTCAAGAACTATATACTTCACCACTCAGTCAACACCGCTAGTCATGACCTCTATTTCTATCCATCTATCTACGTAATAATACCAACTCAACCGACTACTCCACAAACCATCCCTGTAGCTCTACATAATTTTTGAACACAACATGCACTAGGGCTTCTCCTCTTACAACCTCCCTAGCTTGTTGAGTCTCCAACCATGCATCATCATGCTCACTCAAAAATATAGTACATATAGCCTCCGTTATCGCCACTGGCTCAAACAAGTGGGCATGCTCACTCGCAATGACATGTACTCTCTCCAACATTCCACCTCCCACGAGTACATCAGTAGGTACATTCCATGTCAATGTGTAGATCGATGTGTCAACATTAAAAGACCAATAAGCATCCCCTATAACCATCCATGAATAGATTTAGTTACTATACATAAAATACACAATTATATAATTAAGTAACAAACCACAAATATCAATAAACACATACTCACGCTCTACTATCGCTCCGACTATACCATCGTCATTGGGGGCAGGTGCCTGCCCATTTACTCCTCTAACAGGAGGTGCTTCCACTACACCCACAAAAATAGGAAATAATAGTACCCATCGGTGTGTTGCCCACCATGAACTATATGCCTCAGTACATCCTGCATCATCCACTTGTATCAACTATATAGCCGCATATGCCTCATCCAGACTAGGTGGAATTAGTTGTGCCCTTATAGGGCCTAGTCTCACTCCTGGTATCCTCGGTACTCTAATGACTAACACCCATACATATAACTCTGGGGGAACATCATGAGCAATACCAAACTGACGTTGTGTGCATGTATACTTTGCTTAATGCTAAATCAAATGAAATAAGAACTACCACCTAAAATAGTTCTACAATTTAGCTAAAACAAAGCATAAACACCATCATGATAAGAATTAAACAAGGGTTAGATGCTAGCATTCATCAATACAAACTTTGAAACTAACAATGCTAAATATCTAAACTCTTCTATTCTCTAACAACAAATAAACTAATGGACCTAAGTAAGCTCCATGGCTATCAAAATAGTTATCCTTAATGTTCCAAGAACCTAGGAATGGGGGCTAATCAAAGTTGGGCTACAAGACCCTTTTGACACCTCCCATATGACCCAAGCACTTTAAGAAAGAGGCTTAATTCTTCAAGATGATGAACTCTCAAAAGGGCAAGGTGCAAGCTCTTAGTCTCTTTGCTATATGCTTTGCATTTGCTCTCTTAGAAAGTTTAGGTGTAAGTAAAAAGGTAGGTGGAGGGCTCTTTATATAGCCCAAAGGATAAAGGATTCAACACATTCTCATGAATGTGGGATAAAGGTAAAACATGATTAGGAATGGATAAGGTTGCTTTATTAAAGGTAACCTTACTTTAGAAGGGTTTAATACATGTTTAGCAAGTCATGGGAGTTGGGGGTATTTTAATTAATCAAAGGTGATTAATTAATAGGTAGGTTGAAGCTTATAGAAGCCAATTAGAGGAATATTAGTGTGATTTAGGCTATTATAAGGGGATTAAATCAATTAAATATTGATTTATTGGTTAAATGGAAGGGAAAGCTAATTAATTAATAATAACTAATTAGTCTAGGTAGAAGGGGTGATTTATTAATAGAAGGTCGTTAATTAGGGTATTTGTTGGATAGGCAACTTAATTAATTAGCTTAGTGTGATTAATTAATGATGATATGAGGGAAAATGAGTGCTTTTGACGATATGTCGTTGATTTGCGAGAAAGGGGATAATTAGCACAATTTAAGTATTTAAATTGCTTGGGTGTAATTATAGGTGTCTACATTTGCCCCTCTTTGGGGTGGCGTAAGTGATGCCAATTCAAAGATAGTAGACAGAAGAGATTTTGAAGGGATAGAAGAAAAATTAGTAGGAGGGAGAGATGCCCCCTCGAGTGTCGATGGGGTGATGAAGGAAGCCGATCGACGATTGAAAAATATGAGAAGTAGGCAGAAGAATGGGGACGAGGCAGGATGCCCCGAGGAGAGGGAGAATTAGGGGTGAATGGGAAGTCATGTAGAAGAAATATGGATTAGGAGAGAGAAGAGCTTAACCTCTAGCTGCTTATTTGTTTGGAACAAATTTGATGTCATCATATTGCCATAGGAACTACATCATCGGTCCTTATGAAAAATATAAGCATACGACAAAGGTAGAATGACATGAAAAGCCATACTACGAGCAATTGTCCATTGCTGAAAGTACTAACTCCACACAACATACAATAATGCAATGCAATATGAGAAAGAAACAAGCTCATATAACAGGGAAAACAAGTACGAACGCACATATCCAACCCAACAACGGTCAAGACAGTTGTACAAATGTTTTGTTATCAGTGCTGAAGAGATCCACAAGTTTGTGATTGACGACGAGGGTTAAAAATGATGCCCCAAGAAAGGATACATGCAAGGGGAAATGAAAATGGACACGGGTTCCATGAAAAGCATTTGTGCGCAACGAAATAGCACCAGGCAACCAAAAGTGCCCCAGAGTACAGACAAAGCAAGCAGCTAGCTTTTGTGAATGGTTGTGAATCCAGTGATCCGCGAGTCATATTAATCAGGGAAGATGTGAGATAAACCAACAGGATATGGAGAAAATACCATGTGCAAGACACAAGTTTCAGCCGTAAGAAGCAAGTTACCATTTTGTAGGGTGTTTTACTTTTTAGGAATTTTTTGAAAAATTTTGCCTTGTTTTTGGATTTTTTTGATATATATATATTTATATATATTGTTTTTGTTGTTTTCTCAAAACAATGTTCTATTGTTTTTGTGTTTTTCTCGAAACAATGTTCTATTGTTTTTGTGTTGTCTGAAACAATTTTCTATTGTTTTTTGTGTTTTCTGAAACAATTTTCTATTGTTTTTGTGTTTTCTCAAAATAATGTTGTATTGTTTTTGTGTTTTCTTGAAACAATTTTCTATTGCTTTTGTGTTTTCTGAAACAATTTTCTATTGTTTTTGTGTTTTCTCAAAACAATGTTTCTATTGTTTTTGTGTTTTTCTCAAAACAATTTTCTATTGTTTTTGTGTTTTTAACAGTTTTCCAAAGCTATGTGCAGGTAACCAAGAAAGCATGGATGCCCCCAGCGTTAGGTGGGGAATATACAAGGGCAGAAGCCACACGCTTATGAAAAAGAAGGTGAAGTCGTTGAGTTGCCCCCAGCGTAAGATGCGAAATAACGAAAGACCACGTACCTTACAGACGAATAGAAGAAGGAAAAGCTGGATCAAGGCTGGACTAGATGGTGTGCACAAGGAAACTCGAAGGCAAAACCAGGTCCAGGATAAAGACAACTACCCTTCTAATACAGAATGCTTGTGAACAACGAATCCTCCCGAGGCGCCGGAAACCGGTTTTCACCCAAGGACTTGTCCAAAGTGCCACAATTACGTGGTTTTCACTAGTGGACGACCTATTTTCTCTTTTTCTTTTTTTGATTTTTTTTTTTTGAAGTTTATATATATTTATATATATATATATATATATATATATATATATATATATATATATATTTTGATGTTTTTATAATTTTTTGTGATTTTTATGACTTTCTTATGCCATGTTTAGGCATAAAACCTCTTAAGATGCATGGCATTCATGGGCTCCCGGAGCTCATCACCATTGGGGTGAGCCAACTTGTATGCCCCTGTGCCATACTTGGTAACTATGACATAGGGTCCTAACCAGTGTGGTTTGAACTTCCCTTTCTTTTCTCGCTCTGCTCTGGTGTTGAACTAGTTCTCCTTCATAACTAAATCACCTACCTCAAACTAGCGAGGGATGATTCTCTTGTTGTAGTTGCGGGAGATTCTGTGTTGATATACCTTCAGGTGATTAAGAGCGCGAATGCGCCTCTCATCCAGGAGCTCTAACTCAGCCAATCTTGCCACTCGATAATCTTCATCCTTATCCAAATAGTCCCGAAGAGAAATTCGCAGGGATGGGAGTTCAATCTCTAAAGGGATGATAGATTCTGTCCTGAATACTAGGGAATATGGTGTGGCACCTGTAGGAGTGCGAATTGATGTTCGGTAGGCCCAGAGGGCTGGGTGGATTTGTAGGTGCCAGTTTCGACTGGTTTTGCTAACCATCTTCTCCATTATCCTAACCAAAGTCTTGTTTTTTGCCTCAACTTGTCCATTACCCTAAGGGTAATATGGCGTGGACCATTTCAATCTGATTTGGAACCGTTGGCAAAGACCTTTCACAATTTTGTTCTTAAATGACTTCCCATTATCTGTGACAATGGGTGCAGGGATACCATATCGGCAAATAATATGATTCATGATGAATTTAGAAATCTGTGCTCCTGTGACATAGGTTAAAGGGAAAACCTCCACCCATTTTGTAAAGTATTCTGTAGCTGTGATGATATGTGTATGACCATCAGATGAGGTATGAGTAAGCTTCCCTATTAGATCAAGTCCCCACTTGGAGAATGGCCACGGGGTAGTGATTGGTTGTAATGGTTGCGATGGAGCATGGATGAAATTTCCATACTTTTGGCAAAGCACACATTTTCTAAAATAATTACAACAATCAGTTTCCATGGTGGGCCAATAGTAACCTACTCTTAACAATTTCTTAGCCAAGACCATTCCATTTGTATGTGCTCCGCATACTCCTTCATATACTTCTTTAATTTCCTGGATTGACTCCGTCACATCCAGACAACGTAACAGGTTCCCATCGTAGCCATGACGATAAAGTGTACCTCCTAAAAGGGTGTAACGGGCTATCTGGAAAATCAGGATTTACTTTTCAGAACGGGAGATATTGGGAGGGAAAGTACTGTCCTTAAGATAGGTGAAAATGGGTTCATACCACGGGGAATGGGTACCAACAACCTCACAAGCCAGGTAAGATTCTGGCATGTCATACGTGGGCTGGCATAGATTTTCTACAAAGAATGGCATATCATTGTTCCATGGTGGAATATGAAGCATATATCCCACCGTTGCCATGGCATCTACCGATCTGTTCTGTGCTCTTGGAATCTGCTCAAAGGTGATGCGCACAAAATACTCCTTTAGAGTTTCCACTAACTTTTTGTAAGGTATGAGCTTATCATCCTTAACTTTATACTCATCATTAACCTGTTTGATGATTAGTTGTGAATCACCTACAACCTTAACATGTTGAATATTCCACTTGATGGCTAGCTTCATCCCTACAATGAGTGCTTCATATTCCGCAATGTTTTTTGCGCAAGGGAAGGCCAAGTGGAAATCCTATGGTATAGGATCACCTGAAGGAGTAATAAGGACCACTCCTGCACCTGAACCATGAAACGTAAAAGATCCATCAAAATGTATCTGCCATACGAAAGATTCTTCAATGTAGAGCAAAGATGCATCTGGCAGATCCAAACTCAAAGGTTTTATGCTTTGCAAAGGTGCTTCTGCTAGCTGGTCAGTAAGTACTTGTCCTTTAATTTATTTTTGATGGAAAAATTCTATATCAAACTCACTAAGTAGAATGATCCAATTAGCCATTCTACCTGTGAGGGCGGGTTTGGACAACAAATACTTGAGTGGGTTGACCTTGGATATGAGCTTGGTCTTAGTATTTAGCAGGTAATGGTGAAGTTTCTAAAAGGTAAAAACAATGGCCAAGCAAGCCTTTTCAATCTAAGGATAATTACGTTCATAGGTGATGAGGGTGCGACTCAGATAGTACACTACTTTCTCTTTATGGATAAGGTCATATTGGGCGAGTAGTGCACCAATAGCATATTGCGTAGCGAAAATATAGAGCAAAAGTGGTTCTCCCAGAGTGGGAGGCATGAGGACAGGTGGATTAGCCAGGTATTGTTTAAGCAAAGAAAAGGCTTGTTGTTGCTCAGGTCCCCAGATGAAAGTGATGCCCTTCTTAAGAAAATGAGTGAACGAGTGACATTTATCTGCAAGCTGGGAGATAAAGTGGCGAATGGCTTGAATTTTCCCTTGCAAGCTACGTATTTGCTTGATATTCTCAGGTGGAGGCATTTCTGTGATGGTAGACACTTTAGCAGGGTCTACCTCAATACCTCATCTTGACACGATGAAACCTAGTAGTTTCCCAGATAGCACACCGAAGACACACTTATTTGGATTTAGCTTGACTTTGTATTCACGCAGGCATTCAAATATACGCCACAAAATGATAGGATGATCCTCTCTTGTTTTGGACTTTCCCAGGATGTCTTTGACGTAGTCTTCCATGGTCTCATGAATCATATCGTGAAATATTACTGTCATGGCTCGCTGATAAGTTGCTCCCGCATTCTTAAGGCCAAATGGCATCACCTGATAATAGAAGGTGCCCCAAGGAGTTGTGAATTTTTTTTTTTGTTGGTCTTCCTCAGCGACCTTAATTTGATTATAACCCGAAAATCCATCCATAAGTGATAGCATTTTGTACCTTGGGGTTGAGTCAACAATCATGTCAATGTTGGGCAATGGAAAGTCATCTTTAGGGCAAGCTTTATTGATGTCCCTAAAATCTGTGCAAATTTGGATCTCAATAGGTTTCTTCTGGATAGGAACAATGTTCGATATCCATTCAAAATAATCAATTGGCCTGATGAATCTTGCTACAAGCAACCTTTCCAACTCTTCTTTAACTAACAAGGCCACTCTTGGGTGCATCTTTCGAAGCTTCTGTTTGATAGGCTTAGTGTCTACGTGCACAACCAGGTTATGCACGACCAAAGTTGGATCTAAGTCGGGCATGTCTTTATAAGACCATGCAAACACATCAATAAAATCTCGTAGTAGCATAGTGAACGTCTTTTGTTCTCTGGCTAAGAGTGATGCTCCCAATTTTACTATCTTGGGATCTTCTTCGATACCAATATTGACATCAATGGTTTCTTCAACTAACAATTTTGATAAATCCTCCATACGCGTAGGATCGGGAGGTAGGTTGAGATCTTCATCCAAGGATGTCTCTAAGAGATTTTCATCCTTGGTGTGGTCACTTTGTTTGTTCTTTGATTTTCTTATTTGTTTGTCAGCCAATGCCTTAAAGAGGTTTTCACTATGTGACTTGGAATTTGATTTTTGTCGAGGCTTTTCTTTAGAACTCTTGCCCTCGCTTTTCTGTAAATTTTGTTGACCACGAAGTTCAGCCTCCTCGCCGAAGTAGGCGTAGGTGTCTAAGTTGATAAAGAAACCCTTCTTGTGATCTCCAATGGGAATTGTATCCCTTATGCCCATGAACTCTGTAATAGCCTCGTCATTCTCAAATAAATCTAGTGGCACGTGACGTTGTTGGTCCCATTCAACAAGGGAGGGGTATACAAGGTCAAGGGTTGGTTCAGTGGGGGTGATGGTTAGGACAACGTTATTCTTGAAAAGGTTCGTGGAGGCCAGATCCTCATATTGGCTACAACAAGAATCTGTATCATTGTCTAGATAATCGGAGCTATCCTCATGCTCAGAAAAAGTCACATCTTAATCATTGGGGTGTGCTCCATAGGGGTGAATCCCAATGCCATATCTTTCTGTTTTGAAATGTGGAAGAGGGACTAGTTCTCTTTGTCCTTGTTCATTCCTCCCACATCTTAGGCCTTTGTAGCCCATGGAGTACATCATTCTCCTAGATTTTTCATATTCTGGGGTTTGATAACAAGATGGTTGAGTATCTTCAAGGACCCAAGTAGTAGGTGGATCAAGTAATTTTTCCTCAGCTAACAAGCCTCCCGGTAGGAACGACCCAATAGTGTGTTCCTCTCTAGGTCTCCTGAAGTGGTAGTTGGGTCGACCTCTAGTCTTGGGTGACAAGGAGAGGTCAGAAACCAAGAGCGCTTGTTGTACATTATACTCCCCATAGCCATATTCCAGAATTTTCATCTCCCATGAATTAAATGGAGATGTTGAAGTAGATTCCCCATGAGTGCAAGAACTAAGAGAATTTGAATCTACTCGAGATTCCATGGCCTCAGAATGAAGAGGGACAACTATATCTGTGGAGGGACATGCGTATGTACCCTTTCGTGCAAAGCTATTAAGAGCTCTACAATGAGCAAAGGGCTATGAGTCTCCTGGTATTGTTACTGTATGTCCCTCATGCTTCAGCTTGATGCATTGATGAAATGTTGATGGCATTGCTTGCATGGCATGGATCCATGGTCGACCTAGAAACATATTATATGGAAGTTCCAAGTCTAAGATGTGAAACTTTGTCTGATGGCAAGTGGGGCCCACCTCCAGTGGCAGCATAATGGTGCCTGCTGACTCTCTTTCCGTGTTGTCATATATTGTGATAGTGATGATATGGGACTCAAGATATTCTTCTGTATGTCCCAATTGTTTGACTAATTTAAGCGTGCAGATGTTCAATCCAGATCCGTTATCCACAAGCACCCATTTGATTTTCCTGTGGGTAACAACTACCTCAATGTATAAGGGAAGATTATGTGTAGGATTCTCCGTAGGGACCTCCCTATGGTTGAAAGTGAGATGCTCACTTGGTGCAATATTTACCACCGCAGTTTGAAGGTACGCAAGATCGACTTCTAAAGGAACTCCCGACCCCTGAAGAGTTTGATACAGGATGTCCTTATGTACATTGGAAATCTTGAGAAGGTCTAAGATCAAAATCTTAGCAGACATCTTCTCAAGTTGTTCTAAAAGGTTATACTTACCAGTATGCGGGGTCGATGGAGAGGGGTTCGGAATTACGAGGCGGGCGCACCTTGTTACCATAGCACAGTCCTTTCCCTTAATCCGGATGGTGTTGATGCGGTCAGCAGGGGAGCGAATACATCCGATAAGCGAATCGTAATGATTTTTATCTCTCTTAGTATACAAGTAATTTGCAGCTTTATAGGTTTGGGATGACTCTCCCTGATCTGGTTTTTCCTTTTCTGACTTATCATGCTTCGGGAATGGTTCCTTATAAATCCCCATTTTCTTGTTAGGTGTTTGCATGTGGCTAGGGTTATCCACCTCTATCTCCCCGTTGTCAATGAGGTCTTGAATATAGTGGCCAAGTCGCAAACATTTGTCTGTTTTATGACCTTTAACGCGATGCATTTCGTAGTATTCATGCTCCTTATACCATAAAGGTTTAGGAGCGTTTTCATCAAATGATTGCGTTATAGGATAGGTCATCATGTGGGCCGCATCCAACTGTTTTAGTATGACAGACAACGGCTCATTGAGGGAGGTGAATGTTCATCGCTTTAGTGGTGGTTGAATTGGGCCCTTGGTTAGTTTAAAAGGTTGACTGGTTTGGACCGTTTGAACACGTTTAGAATCAGTGATTCTGTCTCCCACCACATTTTTGTTTTTGTTAAAGATCTTCAAATTTTCAGTGGGTTTGACACTTTGGTTGTCTTTAGATTGGGTTTTGAGGGTACCTTTGGCAATGAGAGCCTTTTCTATTTGAATCCCTTTCTCGATAACCTCCTCAAAGGTGCGGACACAATGCATTTGGAGGTGGAAAGCTATATCTGGGTTGAGATTAGGGACGAAAATACTGACCAGCTGCTTCTCAGGGAAAGTGCAAGGGAAGCGACTAGCTATCCCTCTCCATCGTTGGAGGAAGATAGCGAAGGTCTCATTTGGGCGTTGTTTTGTGCCACACAAGTCTACCATGGTGACATCACTCTCTATGTTATATGAGAAATGACGCATGAATCTTTCTGCCAATTCTGGCCAGGTGAAAATAGATCGTCGTGGTAAGCGCGTAAACCATTCCAATGCTTGACCTCCGTGACTCTTAGGAAAAAGTCTGATGAGGTAATTATCACTATAAGACACCTCTTGACATGCCATGTAGAAATCTTTAACATGATCCCTTGGGTCTCCCTTTCCTTTGTATTTGTCGAACTTTGGAATATCAAATTTCTTTGGAAAGGGTTGAAGGGTCATTGTCTTGTCAAAAGGATAGGGGCATAGTTCTTCATATTGGTATTTCCTAATACTCCCTATATTGCTTTCTTGTATGCTCGCAAGTGTTGCTTTCATTGATTGTACTTCTTGTGCGAGCAATTGTTCTTTAGTGGGAGAAGTGGGGTGTGTACACGATGATACCCTATGTCTTCTTCTCCTTGGTTTTCTTGATGGAGTTCGTGGATCCTAAACTTAGGATTTGACTTTTGAACATTCTTGTTTGTGTCTTTCTATACCTAGAAAGTAAGCAAAGCTAGTTGTCGGCTTAGGTTACTGAGTTGTTGTTGGATTGTGACTTGGTTTGTGTCTTCTTCTTCTAAAGGTTCTTCCTCTTCGTATTGTGGAGGTTCTTCCCCTGTCTCATGTTCTATCTTGTTTCTTCGTGGCACTTTGATGAGGGGTATTCTATGCCCTACTACTTTATTGTTTTCTGCATAAGAAGTGGAAGCATGCCCACCTATTAAAATATCTTCCATATTGATAAGGGGGCGTTCTTCCTTAGTAGTGTCATTTATAGGTAATATTGGTTCATTTTCGGTGGGAAATTTGGCCCCTAATTCCATGACCCGTGCCAAAACTCTATCTTTATTTCTAAAGAGAAACTCATCTAGTAGAGTGGGGTCAAAATCAAAGTCTGCGTGTGGTGATTCTAATTCATTTCCACTATGGTCGACCATTTATTCTATTTCCTTTTTTGCAGAAAATAGTGGTCCGAGATCGTGTCCGATAAATGGGTTTAACCCTTGTTTGTTAGAGGTTTCCCAAGCTTGCGCCTGTTGTTCCTCATATGTTTGTTTATTTAAACCGAGACGTCTTGGGAGCCATGTTTTCGTGATAATTTTTATTAACGTAAGTTGTAGATTTGTTCAAAATTCAATGACTACCCCTAAGTGAAACACAAGATGTACGTGTTAAGAGTAAATTAATAGTGTGAGAATACCAATGTGATAGAATGATAAAGTCACCAATGAACAATCATTTGGTATCAAAACTTAATCAAATGAAGTACCTCCTAGACTACGTTTTAAAGTAATTTACGACGCCAGATGATTAACAAGATGTCTCCACTTATGCCAAGTTCAAAGGAATGAACAAGACGTAAGTAAATACATGAAGTTAAATGCGATCTCCCAATCAAGATATACGATGAGCAAGCTCAAGTTTGATTAAGACCTATATCTCAAAAAGTGTCAATTACGATTTGTGAATGACACAACAATATCACCAAGATATGTTAACCCACTTTGCAAGAAATTGAAGTATTGATATTGAGGAGTTATTGATATAACATGCACAAATGGTAGTGCCTAACACCTTTTGAAATCGAGGTAATAATAAAACCGAACTAAAAATCTCAAAGTATAGCTAGGAATAGTTAAGAATGTGTGCAGCGTAACCGTACAATATAGGTATTTATGTCGATTTTACAAGAAACAAGACATAAATATCGAAATTGTAATGATACGAGACAAACAAGCTAACTCCTCTATGGAAGTCCACAGTGATGAACCATGCCTAATTACAATGACGATCTTGATGTGGGTATCAAGATCACAATGGCTACCAAATGACGTGAAAATGCCTCCACTCACTTTAGACATTTAACTAACCCAGCTGCAAACATGGATGGGCGTAAACGGACATAAAAGTGAGAGAAACAGTCGAATGGCAACACAAAGGTAATCACACCTCTTTTGATCAACAAATTGTCAAAAGAATATGAAGGAAATAAATCAAGACAAAATGACAAAAAATGCTAGCCTCACTTCGGCAGAGTTTCACCTCGCCCTAAGGCAAGTAAAAACTAGGCGAAAGTAATACGTCACAAATTTCTCAAAAAGAAGGTTCACAACTCAACACTGTTTTAAAATGGTCAAAGTGGGCTCCTGGCCAAAGTATATTCTCCTAGGTGGTTCTCTCGCCCTAGGTGTTACAAAGTTGCCACAAGCGAGTGCGATTTACCCAAAAAGTCACACTGACTAGTTTGGGAGTATCTCGGCTTTACTTTACCCCCTTCAAAAACAGTAGGCAACTAGTGTGTCTACGTGTATTATCACTGGGGTTGCCACAATGGATAACTTGTAACGCTATCTCATAAAGGAATCACTAGTCAAGTAGGTAGTGCGGAGCACTTCCCATTTCGTCCACAAGGTTCCCTCTTGCGTGGACTACTTTGAGGTTCCTGGAACCACCCCCATTGTTGTAGCTTAAGGTGTTATGCCAAAGGGGTTATGTTCCAATTGAGCGGAGAGGGACATACCCTTTTCCGAAACCTGCAATACAGTGTTTTGAATATGTTGTTATTTTTATCTTGTTTAATTAGGTGTGGTTTGCTTGAACACCTTTTGGCAACCTGTATAACAACTGTATTAGTAGTTTTTTATTTTGTTTTGGTTCCTCCTTTCTTTGACAAGCGTTTTTAGGTCCTACACTCAAGCGTTAGTTCTCCAAGAAAATCATATTATTTAAAAGAGGATTAAGAGTTGCTTTTGATTCTCAAGATCATCCAAGGATGTAAGAGAAGAGCATACACAACAAATAATCCAACTAAAAAGTAAAGAAAATCTTTTCAATCAATGAGCCATACAAAATTCTTGAAAAATGTTCATTCCTTTAAACCAAAAGTGAAAGATGAAGTTTCCAATTTACCAAATGTTATAAAATGAAGACTAAAGTTGATTTTTATTCTCAAGATCACCCTAAGATGCAAGAGAAGAGCATACACAAACTTTATCCCAACTATATAGAAATGGAAAACTTCAAATCAAAGGACCATTTTAAAAAATCTTTGTAAAAGGTTCATTCCCTTAAGTAAAATGAATAATCAAGTTTCCAAGTTTAATCCCAATGTTAACAAGATAGAGATCAAAGTTGTTTTTGATTCTCAATATCACAAAAAGGTGCAAGAGTAGAGAATACACATGCTTTGGTCTAAATCGAGTAAGCATGGAAATACAACATTCATCAAAACATTAGACATGTTAGAAAATGACCAGTTTTAAAATAACAGAAAAACCTGTAACTTTTGTAAGTATAAATCCTGAATTTATGTTTTCATTGCATAGTTAACTTCAATACCTTTCCAACGCAAAAAAAATGGATTCATTTCGAGTTCGGGAGAAAAATTTATGGCCTTCGGAAGATGGGTTACGCATATGCTCTTATGATCATGGGTGTGCACTTGACATGCACTCAAAAAATGTCAAAAAAAACATCTCGTAATCTACAAAATAGGAAAATTTTTACAACCAAGATTCAATTTTGACAACAACCCATCACATTAATATATGAATAGAAGACTCAACGCTATCAAACATTAACATACATGCTCAAAAATTTAAAATTTTCAAGAAATTGACAAAACTAGCATGTAGAATGATGAAAAGTAAGCTCTAAAAATGAAAACATGATGAAATCTTGAAATTTTCTCACCAAGATTTAAATTTTGACAGCAACCCACCACATTAATATGTAAATAGAAGACTCAGCACTATCAAACACTAACCTATATGCTCAAGAATTGAAAATTTTTCAAGAAATTGACAAAACTAGCATGTAAAATGATGAAAAAGTAAGCTCTAAAAATGAAAACATGATGAAATCTTGAAATTTTTCTCAACAAGATTAAATTTTGACAGCAACCCACCACATTAAAATGTAAATAGAAGACTCAGCACTATCAAACACTAACCTACATGCTCAAGAATTGAAAATTTTCAAGAAATTGACAAAACTAGCATGTAAAATGTTAAAAAAGTAAGCTCTAAAAATGAAAACATGGAGAAATCTTGAAATTTTCCCCTCAATTCCAATTTTTACAGCACTTCACTTCCTTCATACCTACAAGGAAGACCCAACACATGCAAACTCAACAAAACATGTTAAGAAAAACAAGTTAGATCAACATGTGTAAAAAAGGGTTAGTAACCAAAAATAAAACTTAACTACAAAAACTTGAAATTAAGTGCAAAGGACAATGGAGTATGTCCCACCAGGCGTGCCAAATGTGTGCATGTATACTTTTCTTAATGCTAAATCAAATGAAACAAGAACTACCACCTAAAATAGTTCTACAATTTAGCTAAAACAAAGCATAAACACCATCATGATAAGAATTAAACAAGGGTTAGATGCTAGCATTCATCAATACAAACTTTGAAACTAACAATGCTAAATATCTAAACTCTTCTATTCTCTAACAACAAATAAATTAATGGACCTAAGTAAGCTCCATGGCTATCAAAATAGTTGTCCTTAATGTTCCAAGAACCTAGGAATGGGGCTAATCAAAGTTGGGCTACAAGACCCTTTTGACACCTCCCATATGACCCAAGCACTTTAAGAAAGAGGCTTAACCCTTCAAGATGATGAACTCTCAAAAGGGCAAGGTGCAAGCTCTTAGTCTCTTTGCTATATGCTTTGCATTTTCTCTCTTAGAAAGTTTAGGTGTAAGTAAAAAGGTAGGTGGAGGGCTCTTTATATAGCCCAAAGGATAAAGGATTCAACACATTCTCATGAATGTGGGATAAAGATAACACATGATTAGGAATGGATAAGGTTGCTCTATTAAAGGTAACCTTACTTTAGAAGGGTTTAATACATGTTTAGCAAGTCATGGGAGTTGGGGGTATTTTAATTAATCAAAGGTGATTAATTAATAGGTAGGTGTAAGCTTATAGAAGCCAATTAGAGGAATATTAGTGTGATTTAGGCTATTTTAAGGGGATTAAATCAATTAAATATTGATTTATTGGTTAAATGGAAGGGAAAGCTAATTATTTAATAATAATTAATTAGTCTAGGTAGAAGGGGTGATTTATTAACAGAAGGTCGTTAATTAGGGTATTTGTTGGATAGGCAACTTAATTAATTAGCTTAGTGTAATTAATTAATGATGATTTGAGGGAAAATGAGTGCTTTTGACGATATGTCGTTTATTTGTGAGAAAGGGGATAATTAGCACAATTTAAGTATTTAAATTACTTGGGCATAATTATAGGTGTCTACAAACATGATACACACTCTACCTTAAATAATGCAGTCACTCCAGGAAATTGATCCTCCAACCACATAGTATGATAGACACACCGTAGTTCTACTCCATCCTTTGTCCACCCTCCATAGGATTGAGAAGGCCTCCATATAATGGCCCCTAGCCCCATACAATCAAGCATGGATCTATAGGTAGTAGTATCAAGTCTCTTACTATGCGTGCCTATCCACATCACTGCAAAGATCTTGAGCCTCGCCCAATCAGCCTGTGGCCCACTGAGTGGCCTTAATATCATAATATGCTCATATACCCATAAATGTAAGAATGTGGTGGCTCCAATTCCACCCCCATGGTCCTCCTGTGTGAACATATATATATCCTTGTACAAGTGTGCCAATACACATCGTGACCATGCATATCTGGTCCCATCCTCCTTTATACACAGACAAATATCATGCATCTTATATAAGATACCCACACCTCCACCCTCCACTATCATTAATGAAGTAATAACCACTACAATGAACTTTCACAGTCACGAAAAACTTGATCTAAGTATGACATCCAAGTTAATATAGGTCTATGTCTATACATGTATCCCTAAAAATACCTCCTAGCTGCTCTCATTTGTCTCTATGCATCCTCTACTTCCATCACCTGGACCCTCTTTCCCACAACTGGAAATCACAATATGCGATATACATCCCTCTCCCTAGTAGGTAACCAAAAATTACAAGTATCTACACACCATAGCTCGCATAATGCAATGATCATTGACATATTATGGGGTACCTCCCTCAATCTAACTATGTGTTGTAGGCCAACACAATATAGTATATCCTACTCTACCTTAGATAAGCCTAATCCCAACAACATACTCAAGTTTCAACCTCCATGAAAATCCCTCAAATGAATATCCCTCTGCATAACACAAAAAACAACAAAACATGACATTATGACCTCATATACATGTAAAACAACTATTCATAATGCTAAAAGCCATCAAATTTCATATTATCATGTTCTGGGGTCAAAATAGCCTTCTGGGTTGTCAGCGCCGAGGAGTAAGATGTGGGCGCCCAAGAGCAAGTCACCAACGCCTAGAATTGAGTGATGGTGTCCTAAAGGATGTTAGCTCCTTGACCACTCTTTCTCGGGTCAGAAACACCTAGAAATTCAAAAACTCAAAAATCACAAAAATGTACTCATTTCAACAATTTTTTCAAAAAAATCATACTTACCAACTCAGTTGTCGTCTGTGATGCCACGACCATTACCACCATCTCAAATTAGCTTAATATCGCTTCTCTAATTTGCGGCATCTTCACTAGCTCAGAACTCAAAATTGTAATCAATCAAGGTTCAAATGAATTCACTATTCAATTTTTACCATCACTATATACAACACTTTTCATAATTTCTATATTACTATAGTCACTATTCGCGCTCATTCTCCCAACTAATATGCAACACATAATTTGGTACATATCTTGAGATTCGCTACTCCATTTTTACCCTTATTTGTGGAATTCGGTTCAGAGTTTATCCTACTATCACAATGAACACATTACATAGCACTATATTCCATTCTTGCACAATTTCAATGCGACATACACACATTTTTGTGATAACTACTATATTTCATTTGACTCACTATTACACATCATGTCACATATACTTTCGGATAAGTGTCCATTTTCCCCTCCAATCTCCTTTCATCGAAAGGGGGGTATACAATTAGGATCACCCTATGATCCCCCTTAGGCTACTATGCAATCACCACACACGCCTAATACATAATTATCATAATTTTTCGCATACAATATGCGATTTTTTTTGTAACTTTCTATCTATTTCCCCTAATGACCTAATCTGGGGGGAAAAAGTGAAAAATATCTCCATGATTAATTTATCATATCCATTCAATCTCAACATAGTTTTCTACTATTCCAATCAAATCAATTAATTGGTACAAAATAACATATTTTACTACTTCTCCCAGATGACCTAACTTGGGAGTTGTATCACTTCTTTATCTTTCCCATATGACTTAACATGGGAAATCACTTTACAGTTTCTATCGCTTCCAGATGACCTAACATGGAAGCCATCTAGTAGTATACATATCAGACACCCATGGAGTGGGGGAAATGAGACGTCATTTCCTTTACTATACTATTCCTATATGGGTTATTCAACATGGATCGAAATGATTCGAAATGTAACAAAATTTTGTCTTTATCCATCTGCAGCGGCTAGACCTTTTGAGGATGTAATCATAGTTGGAGGGTAAAACTAGACCTCTCTCCCTAACACTATTCCTCTAGCAGAAGGACGCCCAAATCATTCAGTTTTTCACACATAAAAAATCGGGTTGGGAATTAATCATTTCCTGCCCCCTCGAATCTCCATCAACAAGTTCAAAAATCTCCAAATCACTCAAAATCAAATCATCAATTTCTCTAGGTGCTCCTTACAACAACTTTCCATCTCTATTTACACCACATGGATTGACATGTTGATCTATAGTTCGCCATGCTATATGTTCTTATTTTGTGCGTACTTCTGCAATGGGGCTTCTTCAGACTTCTCATGTGTATGTTCCGTAATTACTTTACACCACTTGAATTTCATTCAAATAACATAGGGGGGAAATTTAGAAATAAAACCATGCACATAATACTATTTACTATGCTGCCAAGTATGTTGTTTTATATATGGATCTTGAGTAAGAAAAAGTATTCACTGGTGAAACACTTCCTAGTCTATCGGCTTGTTTTGGTTGTTTCTATTATTTTATCTCTCACATATGTCGCTTCTACACCCATTTCTGGTCAGGTCATATGGATCCCTATCTATCAATCTTCTCACATTTGTCGTCAGTTGTCTCAGGACACTAGCGCCCAGGCACTCCTGTCCAACCTGGGCGCTCTTGTCCTCTTTGTTTTTGTTCACATTTTTTACATTTTTGGTCGGCCTTTTTGGTTTTCTTACTCCTATCCCGAGGTCCTAGTTGGTATGTCATGTCCATAGTTTTGAAATTCAAGCAATAAATCCCTATATAAACACAAAATACATACCATTATAATGGCAAGAAATTTTATCAAGGGCTATCTATCTACATACTATGAAAGGGACTACATTTTTGGGCTTATTACTCTACATACACTACATAGGAAGAGGAAGTGTTGAATTTCAACCACACATTTGCAATCTACCTAGCTTTAGCCCACTATCTTGGTGTCATTGGCACAAGGGCAACCTAAGGACACAATTTTACACACATGCACATAAAACTACATTCAGTCTTAGATGTAGTGTAGAGCTTGGTTGTAAGTTCACTTTGTTGGGTGACCGTCAGGGTCAGTATGAATCCCCATTTTGCATCTTTCTTTTTAAGAGTTGATGTCTTTTGGGGTTTTATAGGGTATTATTTGTTTTATAGGTTACCGGCGAATTCAGAGATCTTCTAGTGACCTACATGCAATCAACAACGAAGGGTAGTGAATTCCTAACGACTCTGAAGAAATTGGTTTCCGGGCTTTTCTACAGACTCCAACACCTAAGAGAAGTCTCTGACACCCCATACGCCCTTACCCTTGCCCAGGCGCTCGTGTCCCGACTGGTTTGCAAGTGCCATAATTTACATCGAGAATTTCCATCATTTGGCCCATCCTTTTTATTAGTTTCTTCCAGTTTAGATACACTTTAGGATAAGAAAAAAATAGATAAGCTCCTTACCTCTCTCATCTTCTTTGTACAATTGCATCTTTAGATCATCTAGCACTTTGTATTTCATTGTATATTTGTTGTAGTGACTCTGAAATTAGATTTAATAATAACATTTTAGACTTTTATTAAATCACTAGAGAGAATACACAATAATATTATGCAACAACTCTATAAGGATGTCATCAATAATTTCATGCAAGGATTCATGGTCGATTTTCTATGAAGATTATACAATGATTTGGCCTCAAGGCAAGGGAGCCTAGAATGAGTGGTTTGGAGAAAATACCTTGAACAGTGGAAATGCCTTGTTTAAAATTAATTGAAGGCATGAACATAAGGAATCTATGTAAAGGGGAGCTCACGAATTTGATAAAAGGTGACCATCATAATGGGTAGTGGTTGATGGATAAAACATCACTAGAAATATGGTGCTATTCCTTAAGAACCAGGGTTTGGTAGCTTCCAAATCTTTCCAAATATTCTTGGCCAACAAAGCCTTTAGAATGTTAAGTGGAGTTGGATTGACTAGAAGTGTTCGAAGTCCTAAACCTTTCTAAGTTGCTCTCTCATAAGGAACACCATGAAAGATAATTCTACATGAAAATTTTGCATGATTTATTTCTTTTTCCAGCCTAAGTTATCCATTTAACACACAAATAAGTGCCTTGAAAATGGACAAAGAAAACCCAAATCAAGTTAGCATCTTTTGGTAAACACCAAGTCTCCCACACAAACTAATGGAAATCTTTTTTGTGTTAAAAAAAAATCTAAAGAAAATCTCTTATAAACTATTCAAAGTTTTGTTAAGAGACTTTAGAGGAAACATAATGTGCAAAGAGTAGTGGATATGAGACACAATGAGAACTTTATAATATATTTGAAGTTCACAAAATAACATAATAAGTTAATAATCTAGTTTGACAAGTTCTTTTCTACTTATCAAGATCATATTTTTCTACCCTATTAATGACATGGTCTCATAATATGGAAAGAGTATACTTTGAAATACCAAAAAATAAAAATAAAAAATTCCACCCTTTAAATCCAAGAAGGGAGAGATGTGAAGGATTTCTTAAATAGCATTACATCGGCTTCATTTAAATAGTATAGCCTCAACCACTTATAAAGTGTAAGTCAAAACAATTTCTTCTCATTTAATTAAGAGGAGGAAATGAAATCATCAAGAAAGTAGCCGGAGAGCTCTTTTTGGAGAGAAATTCCTCCAACAAGATCTTGAGAAACATCATTTGCCAAGCTATCCAAATACTTAAAACGCCTAGTAGTTCACCATATTTAAAAAAACCTGGAAAAAAACTCATTTGAACAGATATTACTAAGTACATTAATTAACAAAAGATGACAAAAACTATTTATATTTCCATGCATGTTGACTTTTTCCATCGATGATAACTGAGTAGAGCAGACATGCAAGATAAAATATTTCCTTCCACCTAATAATAAATAAGAAAAGGGAATAATACAACTTGCCAATTATAAGAAAAGTTTCTCAAAGCTATGATTTGAAAGCAATGCTTGAGTACATTCCAACGCAATACATCACTTCATGAATAATTAAGACAGACATGAAGCCTGAAAATCTGTTAATTCTGCTTTAGAGAACCATAAAAATGAGACCACCCTCCAACATTTTGTTTAGCTTTTTCCATCCCAAACAGCAAATCTTCCTCCTTTCACTTTCTGAAAATCAAAATGACAGGAAATCGAATCCCTAAAAGAGAACCCAAAATGACAGGAATGGAATTTATGCATGTAAAAAGCAGCAAGTATTAATCAACTAATTTAGTTGTTGGCAAGTCAAGATGCCAAAGGACTCCATTAACTGGATTGATTGTCAAGTACGCCAACATTCAAAGATGCCAAAGAAAAGCAAATACATTGGAGAAGGAAAAGATATCAACAGTCTTGAGTCTTCTAACTTTTTCTTACAGATCTCTACTTCTTCATCCCTGCAGGGGAAAAGCTGACTGGTTTTGTGTTTTTTTTCAATGAGAGTTTCTCTATGGGGAATGTGGCCTGTTTCGAGGGTATACTTTGAGAACATTAGGAATTTTTTCGGACTATATTCTCGGACCAGGCTTCATTCCCCTTAGACAGACTCTTATCTTCACAAATGTGCATTGGATTGTTGGTGAATTAATTTTCAATTTATGTAATTTATGTTTTCAGTTTGTCTGACTTATGTCCATAGTTCCAGATTTATCACCTTCTACTTATAATAATGTCAGGCCAGGAAGAGATTAGATTCATCACCTCTTCCTCATAAAAATGTCAGGTCAGGTCCACATAGTTACTAAATAAAGTAAAATTTTAAAGATTTTCTGTATTTTTTCGTTTTTTCCATTCAATTATATAAAATTTTATATTTTTAGTGGTGAAATTATAAAATGTAGGATTTAGAAAATTTATGTAATTTATTATTATTTTATACCATAAATGTTTAAAGTATGAACACCTCTAAGATTTTATAGATAGCAGTTGAAAAGATTTTCATTTTACAATATTATCATATTTATCGCATTTATTTGATCAACCATTTTTTTTCCATATTTGAAGACCATGGCTTAATACTCTCCATACGAAAGTTGCTAACTTGGGTCAGGAAAAGACTTTCTAGATTTATCACCTCCTGCTTATTATGTTAGGCCAAGAAAAGAGTTATGTTTATATCAGTGACAGCGTGTTATTACCCCTATGGTAATGTATTGGGCACCCTGCACTATTTTGGGAACAAATATATAGAAATATTATAATTTTTAAAGAGTCTTTTGAATACAGGTTTTTTATCATTAATTTAAGTAGAGAAATAATTGTTGAACTAAAAAATTTCTAAACAATTGTTTTTGAAAGAACTCTCACATTGAATGTTTAATTTCAAATAACAGGAGAAGCCTTCTTTTAAAGTGAGTATCCGCCTTTAAAAAATGACTCTTACTTAACTTTAGATTTATTTTTGGATTGAAAGTTTTGTTTATTGTTCAAAGATTATACATTACACCAAGGTGGTGTAGGTTAATATAATATTTTTGTTTTGGAATTGAGGAATATGTATACCACCAAATTAATTAATCCGTTGCCCCTTTGCACTTGGTCAGTATGAATCAGGTTCTTTGCCCAACTTAACTATTTCAAATTCGAAATTTATTTTGTTTTTAGGATATATTTTTGTATATTATACCTTTTTTATAATAAGTGTTCTTATTTTTATTGTATTTTAATTACTTCTTGACGGCACGTTCATTTGTTTACACGAGGAAACCTTAATTTTATTTTTGCTCATACTGGAATGTTCTGGAATTCAATTGGATAAGTTTTTTTTTTCATATCCAATGCCGTCAAAGATTACGTGAGATCAATCTCCTCCCTCGTGCAACGGAACGTAGTTAGTTTGGAAGGATTCTGGATTTAGATTTATTTCAACTTAGATCTAACTGTTATTTATTGTTTTATTACTGTTGTTGTCTCTCTATTCTTGAGAAACTTCGTGTATCTTATTCAATTCTATTAATATTTGTACAGGGAGGGATGAATACTCTTATGAGTTGAGTTACAAACTCAACCCAAAATAGATTTTGAGAATAAAAGAATTTGATTTTTATGGTTTGTGATGAAGTAGCGCAGGGAATGGGTAAAGATTGATTAAGGAATGGAGCATGCAGAGAATGGTATCCATGATAATATCAGGTAAAATGAGTTATATTGCTGTCAATGGAGATGGGTTTACATAAGAGTTATATTGAAGTAAAGTCTTGTGTGTTAATAGATCTCTGGATTTACCTTTCTATAATGATACTGTCATGGTGTAAAGTTGGTTGTGATTTTAGCTAATGCTATTGGATACAGCAGTTTTCAAAGGTTTTCTTTCTCTTTTGACTTTCTGGTTTGACAACTTAGAATGAAGGGAATAGGCTTTTCTCCAACCATAAGTCACAATGTAAAGATATTTATGTTTTCTTATCCAAGCCTTTTATTGGAGCATACAAAGGGTATTTACTACTAGCAAAATGCCATTTTGAGTTACTTTAACATTGAAATTAAGTTAATGTATTTTGAGTTATTTTAACGTCGAAATTAAGTTAAACTGGTATAAGAGGATTGTTATTTTTCCATTTACTTTATATTGTGTAATGAGGTATATGTACATCCACCTCCATATTCAGTGGTTTCTCCAATCCTACCCAATTCAATTCTATATTTAATCTAGTTCAATTGCTTGATCTTTGCCACTTGACACGTTGCTTTCCCTTCTTTTCCCTAAATATGGTTTGATTTTATTTGTTTGTCTCAAATTAATTTTCTTTTCTTCTTTTTCTTTTTCTTTTTTTTGGGAAAGGAAAGCCTCCATAAGATTGTAAGACAACTTGTGTTATTTTCATAATTGGCTTCTCTATTGAATGATTAACTCGACAATTACATAACTATCATGAGAGTTAAAATTTAATATACACAGTCGTCTCTTGAAACCTATTATTCACAATCCCCTCCAGTTCCAATCTCAATCTTTAGCCTTTGACATTTTGTCTTTGGGCTTAGTGTAGTAAAGCCCAAGTTCACCTTGAGCCACACTCCATATGGCTGAAAGGGAGAGCCCAAATGAAGGTTTTCAACACATTGACGCATATTTATTGCCACTCCACAAATAGAAGCTCCCACCACCAGCTATTTAAGACACGAACCAACGCGTCCACATTTCAGAAGACACTTGAAGAAAGGGATCATTGGATCCAAAGAGGAAGAAGGTGAAAGGGTGGGAATAAGGCATCCCTCAAAGAACTTCCTATGATTGCACCACACAAAATTTGCATCAGAAAATTTCTTATTACTCATTTAAATAGAAAAAGAAATAATAAAAAGTGAAAATGAAGAATATTAGAAGCTACTCTAATGTCATACCACCTCCTAGACCTTCTAAAATTCAACTAACAAGTTTTATATACACCCTAAATATAAATATCTGAGTGTTAATCTTATGCTATTGTCTTCATGACAATTAGAGAATTAAAGAATTATTTTTTGGTCACAAAGAATTAAAAAAAAATTAAATTATAATTTGTGTTCTATTAATTTTATGTTATTGTCTTTAATGAGAATTAGAGAATTTATTGAACTTATTTTATTAATCTTATATTATTATTTACATAATTCCATTAACAAAAAATCATTCACACCTATTTATGTCACAATTATTAATGATACTATATCATATTTTTTATTTCATGTAAAATTAGTGTTAAAGCAATTTAAAAGTACTTTCTATTTCATCGTACTCGCAAATCTAGCATGCTTATTAATTGCATTCACAACTTCAGTTGACATATTTCATCACTTCTATTTTCTTATTTCATTGTGGGTCTTTATGGGATTTACTTATATGTTGCTGCTTTGACTATATATATATATAATTGATTAATTATTACGCTATTAATTTATTTAGTGATCATTGGTACTCATGTTTGGTTCTTATTAGTGTACGCTTTTTGTATATTTTCTATCTTATAAATTTTTTGATGAAGTATTATTCATCTATGACCTCATTTTCTTTTTACCAATATATTCATTTTTCAGTATAATATTCCTGTCTAATTTCTTTTTTGTGTTTCTCCATTTTCCTAGTTTTTTTTAAATTCTTTTTTCCCCTATATTTTTAAATATTAATTAGAATTTATTTGAATGATTTTGGTCTTCTAGATCTATATTTGTATGGTTGTAGCTTTTTTTGTTTTTGTTTGTTAATCTATAATATACGTGTCTTGAGATTTTAGACATTATTTTTCAGTGTTTTTCAACTGTTTTCTATTCGCTTGTGCGCCAATAAAAATATAATTCAAATAATGATGTTTACAAATATAAAGATGCATTAGCGTATTTAAAATCCGTAAGAACAGAAGGAAGGAATACAATTGAATTTGTAAGGAAATAACATATCTATCTCTAAACAGTCCTCATACCAAACGGAGGATTCTAGAATATAGATAAATGCAACATTTACTAGTTGTTTGCATCCGTTGAAAAGACAAGGGTTGGGACACTTACACCGCACTTGATTGTTTCATTTTATATGTATGTTGATTGTCACAATATTCACCAGTTTAGGGGCATGATAAATACCAAGATCACATTTCTCTAGTTTATACTATTACATTTTGTATAAACCACAATAGAAGTTATATATGCAATTTTTGTTGTTTATTGATTTGATTTGTAGTACAAAAACAACACTAATCAGGTGCAAAATTTGTGCCTAATTTTTCCATGTTGCACCATAACTTTTATGTAAATTTAGAATACATCAATTTACCACATCTCTCTTCACTTAGATTTAAAAGTTTTTTTGTGCATATCTTCCAACCATGACATTTACCATATTTTCTATGCCTCTTATTTATAACATAGTCAGATTCCTCCCATATATTAAGAGAGCGAGATAGTTCCATGTAATATACGCTACCTTACAAATCTAATAAAAAATACCAAACATTGCAATCCTTAAAAAATCTTTAATTTACTATTTAATAAAAATATTAAATAAAATAACCTCAATATTACTAAAAAAAAAAAAAAAAACTAATACAACTATTCACAAAAAAAAGAACTGACAATATGGAAGCATGCCTTAAATTCAAACAGATCCGAAAACATAAAAAAACAAAAACAAAAACAGACCTGCAAGTCAAACCAACTATAAAATCAAATTAACATAAAATTTGTTCTAAAAAACAACCATGAATAATCTCAGCTTTTGAGGCTTCACTTGTGCCAACCTAAACAGCCTCATTGAACTTTACTTCCATATCATTTACACCGTCTTTAAATCTATTTTTCTTTCAATTAATCTTATACATAGGGTGTTCAAATGTAATAAATAAAAAATAAAATATTTTTAACTGCAATCCATATATTTTGAGGATAAAATAATTTGATTTTCTTATGGTTTATAATGAGGTTGCGCAGGGAATGGGAAAAGATTGAATAAGGAATCGAGCATGCAGATGAATGACATTCACGATAATGGAGATGGATTATAGATAGAAGTCTTACATGTGTTAATATGCTGTTGACTGGATCACTGAATTTTCATTTCACTCTCTCATTTACGTTACTGTCATGCTCTAAAGATGGTTTTGGCTTTGATTAATTTGCAGAGTTTTGGTCTTGGTCTTGGTTTTGATTGATTTACATTACTGTCATGTTCTTAAACATTGTTGCAGAGTTTTGTTGAGCAGTTACAAAAAAAAAAATTCTCTCTTTTGATTTTATAAGTTTTTTTTTGTTTGTGGTGCTGTTTACTGGTGTTTGATCCACTTCTATTTTATATGACATGTTTCGTGGTTTGTTGTCTTATCCAATTCAGTTGTACATCTTGTGTTTCATCGGTATATTTTAGAATTGGTTTTACTACAATTAAAAATTTCAATTGCTTGATCTTTTCAATTTGATGCATTGTTTTGGATTAGTTTCCCTTTTAATTTGGAGTCTGGAGTATATCTTGTTTACATTAATTCGGTCTCCTTATCTTTCTTTTAATGGTTTTTCCTAATTAAAAAAAGGCCATTATATGTTGCACCATAATTTATTTGGTTCTTGTAATTGTCGTCTTGATGAAATGATTACCCCTAATCAAAGAGAATCTTATATTGTAAGTCGGGAGTCTTACCATCACTCACCTGAAAAGAAAGTAAACTAATAAAAATAGAAGTAAAGAGTATTATAAACTCCTATACGATTATTCTACCTCCGAGATCATCTTAAATCAACTGACTTTCTTGATATACACCCTATCCCACATGTTAGAGGTCAAGAAGAATTAAACAATGATTAATTGTCACTTGTATTTTGTCATCTCTATAACATAATGTTTGTTTTGTTGTTTGCAAGACATTTAGAGAATAATAAAACTAGCTTTGTTTAGACATATTTTTAATTGTATTTCAATTAGGTGGATGGAGTGTCTTTTTCTTACTTTTTAAGATATTTAAATTAGGGTTAATCTAATTTATAATCAATTAATATGTGTAAATATGATTTAAAATTAGAAATTAATTAAATATAATAAATCATAGATCTTAGATTCATGTGTCATGATTAAATACAAAAAACATTCAAGCTCTTGAAAGCTAGATAAAGGAAGTGCAAGTTAGAGTTAGAAGAGATTCCATTAGTTTATTAGTTGAGAAAATAATGTAGCCAAATTAAGAACAAACCAGATATACTGCAAATAATATGAACTCCAAAAGAAAATAGATCTCCTTCTTTGTTCTCAAATAATGAATTACAATGTTTCCTAAATAGGAAAAAATGATAATGATTTGAGAGTGTGTAAGAAGGCCATGCAAAGTACTTTTGAACTTTCTTGGAAATACGGGAGTCTAAATCTAAGAGGACAAAGTTGCCTATCTAGGAAAAGTCACCCAAATGGTTGTCTTCTATGGATGGTTTTGCCTTGTGTAGGGTTTACTTAAATATCTCATTTGACACTAAGATCCTTTATGTCTAGAGCTTCACTTTATGTGTTCCGAAATTTGCAATTGCAATTATGTAAAAAAATAGGGTTTCTTCTTCAAATCTTAGCTCTCCTTTAATTACAAACCTAACAAGGGACTAGTCCAATTGAGTTGAGTTTCCACCATTACCTACGTAACAATACAATGAAGAGGCATCAAACCATTTTAGTTACCCACCTAATGAATGTGTGCAAGATGTGTAATAGTAATATGTTTTGGCAATGAAGACCCCATTATAAACTATGTAACTTGACAATGATTTTTGGTGTAGGATGTAGCTTTGCAAAATGTCCCAAAGAAATCGTCTAGGGTGTAAACATACTTAGTGGAGGATGTTGTGCTTGAGAGAGTGATATGGCTATTGGGTGCTTTGTTTTGATCTCCTAAATAGTCCCCTAAGATGTGTGATTAGAGACCCCTAAATGGGTAGTGCAAGTGTGTTTTTATAAGTGATTGTTCCAAAAGTGTTTCCCACATAATTGGCAATAGGTTGACTAGGCTAATTTGTGAATTTGAAAAATTTATCATTAAGACTTTGGAGGTAAAATCCGTTGGCTTGGAAAAAATCCTCCCAAACATCTTTGTCTATCATGGTCAAGTTTTTCATAGTAGGGTGAAAATTGCATCATGTCACTCGCAGATGGTGGTTGAATGTATTATCGAATATGTGTTTGATTCAACCTAAATTGGAGATGTAAACCTTAAATGTCTAGAGTTTATATCCTTCTATATTTACAATCTAAAAGCTATGCACATCGATATTATTAAAACCAATTTTAACATTGCATCTAAACATTCGGTAAATGATTAAAAAGTAGAGTTGATTAGGGTACATGGTAAATATAAACATTGACAATAAGATAATTACACTTAGCTTTATTTATTTTTATAGATTGATATTGTAGTTAAATGGGGTTGAATAGGCTAAAAATTTTCTTTAAACTTTCTTCATCTCTAAACTAGAGTTGAAACTACCCCTAGAAAAAGTTGACTAGATGAACATAATAAAACTACACTTGTTTGGAGTTACACAAAAATTTCCAGTTGAGGAAAATAGGTCTGCAACTTTGCCACCACTTGAGACTACTAAATTTTCTTCCCTGAGTGTGATTTGGGATCTAAAATATGTGTGCAAGATTCCAAACCCTATCTTCTTCTCTGTAAGAACCTATCTTCCTTGAAATACAAATAAAAAGGGGTGACCATTTCATGTTGTGGAACTCATGTGCTACCAAGACATAACACCACTTTGAATAGGCATCAAACCCACATGGTTCTTTACATATTGAAATTGCAAGTGTGAGGAAGCAACCACATGTATGCAACGAGAAATATGCCCTTGAAAGTTTAAAATAATGTTTTTGAGTTGTCTTGAGATACTCTTGAATTGGAATTGTCTATTCATAACCCGATTTAGAGTGCTTCATAATTATATATAGAGATTGTTCCTAATTTCTACTCTTAAATTAGAGAATATTAAGGCAAATTTAATTGTGATTTGATAAAAAAAATTCTGGAGGAGATCTTGGTAGATGATAGGCGAGTAAATGAGTGGGTTTAATTTTTATTTATAGGAATCCATGGATAATATTTCACACTAAAGATGATCTAAGAGGAGGAATAAAGATATGTACATTTTTAAAATTGAATTTTAAGATTGCTCTAGAGAGGATCAATTAGTCAATCTTGTCCCTACTAGAAAATTCTATGCAATGAGGTAGAAAATCTCACCAAAGGTTTTGAGAAGTTTACACAAGAGATATAAAGAGGTTTTTGAATGGTGGTAATGTTCCTAGAAGAATGATATATTTCCAGTATTGGGATAGCTTAGGATATTACATTCTATATTTTCTTATGTGCATAATTCATTTGTATGGAGTACAAGCAAAAATTAATATTATTACGTAGCAAAATGCCAAATTTGGGTATCTACATTCTCATCCTTTAATCTAGTAAATGAAATTTAATAGGTTAAAGGAAAGGTGTACCTATGTGTGTAGATACATGTTATTTTATTGAAGTTATTGAGTTGTTGATAACTTGAGAAGTATTTAATGTGAAACCTACATTACCAGAGTGTAGTCAATGTCCATATCATGAAAAATAAAACTTTAACTCTGAAAATTGAAATTGATAAAATAGATAGAGAAATAAAGGATTACACTTATATGTGTAGAAACCAAATGTTCCTTGTGAATATTGAGGATCCTTGGTGATGTTTTTACCTTAAATTCTAGGTCGTTTGTAGTGTTGTGGGAATGCACAACACCAAAAAGGATGAAATGGTTTGTAATAAGTAGACTATTTTGAATAATTAACTTACAACATTAACCATTCACAATATGAATAATGCATCATACTTGAAATAATTGAAATAATTGATAACCGAATGCTCAAATATACAAAAGGAGGGAGAGACTTAGATGTATAACATAGAACATGGATGGTTTATATGAGTAGGATGGTGGAACATGCTGATTAAGAACTATAGATGTTTCAATGAAATTTATAGAGTTGCAAACCCAATAAAGGCAAGACTGTACAAAATTTGTATAATCTAGACCTAATTTGGAGGGTCTTGACTTGGATATGTATGGGCTTGGACATTGTGATAGTCTGTACCTACAAATTGACATGTTCTTCACTTTTCTATAAATGGTCTTTGATGTATGTTGTTATTTCTCTCACAACTTCAGGGTGAATTCTAATCACCTACAAAAATGTGAAACCCTAGCAACTTATAGAACCCTTCATCAGAGCATTAGAAAACCAAAAGGAGAAAATATGTGTGTGTGATTGAGGATGGAATACTCTAGATAGTCATAATCCTTTCTATTTAACCAATCCATGTGATGCACTACATACCATCATTGCATGATCAATCCTTGTGTATTTTTCCTAGGTGCTTACAAAATTGTGAATTACTAACAAATCCCTAGAGGTGCCCTTGTGTATCTTGACACTAAGATAACATGCTAACTATGTATTGTAGAATGTACCTAGTGTGGTAGTAGTGAAATGTGGCATGCCTTAACTATGTGAGCTAAATTTTGTTAATTGAAACACTTATGCAATGCTTGGAGTGAATTTTATTTTTTAAAACATTACTCTATGAACTTTTCATTCTTGGAATTAGAGGAGGCTATAATATTTGACCTAGTTGCGTGATTCATACTTTTAGTAGTGACTCCTCTAAATAATTGGAGTTGATTTTATGATCTTGTAATAGTGTCATATGAGTTATAAAGTGACATTGAATTACTTTTATATCATTCTATAAGTGAAATATTCTAATAATCCCAACCCTAGGAAGGTTAAACAACCCAAATAAGATTTTAGAATTGAAATTAGAGTTGGTGAATGAGAAGGGGCGGGACCATATAGGTCATCAAGGACCATACCTCACATCTCGAACCTTCCCTATGTTTTTATACTGAAGAGATGATGAAAAAAAAAAATTATAGTTGTGTCATGAATAATAGATGTTTTATACTTGTTTTATCAAATAATAGTCTTATAATTAACAAAATAGCATAGTGTAAACATAAACAAGTTGTAGAGGAGCTAGAGAGATGAGGTGGTAAGATTCCAAATGCAATAATTTTTCTTAGCAAGTAGTAAAAATTGGTATTTCACAAGAAATCTTTTCAAAATTTTAGTATTTACATAACTCCCCATTTAATTTTGTATTTGAAAATTACATTATTACAGAAAAAACATACCTAAGTGTACATACACACTTTATCTTTTCTCAATAGTGGTTCTCTGATGTGATGGTATTGACATGTTCCAAGATTAAACCTATAAAAAATAATGTATTCAATGTCTATGAGAGAAACTAAATATTAACTATAAATATAGATAATGCTTGTAGCTTTGAATTTTAAAAAAATGATGTAAAGAGATGCAAAACATGGAAGGAACATACTTGTTTGTTTTACAGAGGCAGAATCTCATGTTTTGTGTCATGAATTGGAGAGTTGGATTTGCTACTAAAATATCAAAGGATTTGGGGTGATCAGTCCCTAGTTTTTTTCCAAAGGAGATGCTTGAGTGTTGAGTATTGAATATTTTGAGAAGAGGATCTAGTGCCCCCATTTTTGTAACTTTGTAAAGAGGAAAGTGTACAATATGAAGAATTTGGTTGCTTTTATGCATCCCCCATTTGGGAATCTAGTGAGAGAAGTGGAAAAATAAATTTACAAATAAGCTAACTACTTTGACACTTTTCACCAAACCCACAGACCAAACCATTGTAGATGGACATAAGCTTTATTTGTACAAACTTGAAAAATCAGACCTCGGAAGGAATGGACATTTCTATGCTACATAAGGTGTTATCATAACTAAAATTGATGATGTAGAATTTAAATATTCAATGAGAGAAGTAGGATCATGCCCCTAGACCTTTTTTTTAATCGGTAAAATAGGGTTGGAGGATCCCTCGCCCTTTTATTAATGTCATAAAAACGGATTACAAATATTCCATTGGCTTAAAATAAGCATCCTTAACGACTTCTAACAAGAATTTCAAATCTAAAAAAGATAAAAAAAAATAGGATTATGCTCTACTCAATATCCCAGAGAAATTATATTGAATAATAATTTGTGCCCATTCTCAAAAACTCCACATCTGTAGAAGTAACAACATTCTTTGGTTAAGATAATGCTCCATATTTTCAAGAATTCACTTGTTCCAATGCTAAATGCATCTATCCTCTTCTGTGCCAACCATCCCACCTAAGATAGAAACAACATGTTCATATGTTCCATAACATCACTATCCAAATCTAATGTTTCTAACTTTCTAGCCAAATGAGCCTTCTTCAACCTATAAAATATCTTGAGTCCCATCCATTCTGTTGGGTGTATGATAATGATGGAGTAAAGAGGATTCAACCTTGTTCCAGCATTCAAAAGAGTGTATGTAACACTATTGACCTCATGAATACCATGGTGAAAGTTAATGAAATGGAAGCATGTGGTCAAGACACAAGCCCCATGAAATATATGATTCAATTTCAAACCAGGGAAATTTTTTAGAACCCATACCAAAATCCAACTTGGATTTTTTTTGGAGAATTTCTAAAAAATTGATTTCGTGGTGATGGTGAATATGAGAAATGAATATAGTGATATATGTGAATAATTTATCTAGGAAAAGGAATGTCAGGGATGGAAACATGGTTATAAGGGAGAGACCATAAAAAATGCATAGATGCATTGATTGTACGGAACTATAGCAAGTAGGCATTTGGAAATGTATCCAAGTTCTTCATAAGGAATCATTACACGATGTATGATTACATATAAAGATGCCTATATGCATATGAAATTGGGAATCTACACATGTAGACACCCATCTGTATATACAACCGGGAAGCTATAGATATATATGTCCATATGCATATACTACCCAGGAAACTGCTTATGCAGACACCCAACTACATGGAGATTCAGGAATTTTTGCATGCAGTCATATGGTTGTGTATGCATACAGGCATCTACATGTACAAATGCCTATCTACACATGCAGTTGGCGGCTACATGTACAGACACCTGACTATTTATGTATTCGTACATCTATGCATATAACCGCCTGGTTACATGCAGAAATGTGTCTACATACAGGTGTTTGTCTATTAGTTTCAATACATGCAGCCACTCGGTTACACATACCACCTGACGCGACATGCTCTTTGTTGCTTATATATAGGTTTGAGACTGTTGTGCCCACATTTTACACACACAAATACAACAATAAAATACCAGGATAAATTTTTTTTTTGACTTACATTGCTCACTACAGAATACACAGTAAGGGCTCCAAGTACAAACTCGGTACATATGCGACAATCACATAAGTTATCGACTCACATAGACACATGCAGACGACATCAGCATGTCGACGCTACACTTTTCCCAATGGAAGGTTACTAGTAACGACCCAACCACAAGAAACGTGACTTTAGGAATGACGAACCCATGACATATCATTAATTTAAATGTATTTTAGTTACGGAAAACTTTCCAAGGTCATTAATAGGTAAGCATGATTTTATCCCTTTTTCCACCTACATGTTCTGAAAATTTGTTTCACAGTTCACTTATTGTTCAACCATTTACTTTTCTCTTTACCCTTATGAGAAACCTTCATAACTTACATAAGTATTTTCCATATTTCAAAATGCCTACCAGATTTTAAATCTCCCATTCTTATGTTAAGATTTTGCTTCTCAAACGTTTATTTAATGTTTATAATTTAACCTTGTTACACAAGTGAACCTAACGTGATGTCAGGATGAAATCTTGGGATTAAGAAAGACAGATTAAAATAGCTTTTTCCCCAAGAACATCCATCGATCATGGAATAGTTATTTCGCTACCACTATTATTATAGTTCAGTAATTTGTTGAATTCCAAATTTGATCTTTATATGTATATCTTTTGTTTTCTCGACATTAGGTCGCACCAAGGAAATTTATATTCTTTGTAACACATGAAGATGTTTAAATTAAGTCACAAGGACTCCCGGTAACATTATTCCCAACCTCAAATTTTTGTTTTACTCTCATATGATTTACTTTCGCGTCGCATTAGGATCTCATTATTACTATTGTTTTAAACACGAGTTATCAAAGTACTTATCTATCATATTAACAAAGCACATAATTAAGCTTACTTCTAGTTTCACCCAGGGCTTCAATCTCTATTATAGGTGTCATTAAGGTTAAAATGTATTTACCCTATATTCCTTTCATGAAAGATCAAGGCACTAAATTTTCACAAGCCCAGAACAAGACGTTTAACTACAAGGGACAAAAGGGTTCACTAACGAGAATGCAAGACATAGAACACTATATCATGACCTTCATTTAGGTCGTTTGGATCCAACAGAGATTCCATTCACTAATGAAGTTAATTTCTAAATCTAATTTCGTAAGGCCCAGAAATCCAATAGGATACAAGGGAGTAATATCTCTACCTACTCCACAGATGGGAAGGTTACTCCGCTTAGTCATTCCTTCTAACAAGGACTCATAAGGTGACTTCCATGGCGGTCTTCACCACTCAGTGTGGTATCAGCCCTGCAGAGAGGACATTCTTCTCGCGATTACCAAAACTAGAAGGAAACCGCATACTCTGGATAAAGTTGGACTATGTCATTTCTAAAGTATGGGTTCACGACAATGTCGCTAAACCTAATGAATATGACGGTAACTCCAACTAGGGGTTTATTTACCTAACCTGGGAGGTCTCATCGAGGGAAAAGCTTAAGTTCATCCTACAGTCTTAATTTTCTTATATGGTAAGAAGGATCACACAAGCAAGCGAGTTATGCACGAATATTTTATTTAGGGTCGAGTGTTCCCATTAAAAATCTTTATTATGTTTGCAAGGTAAGAAGATAACCTAGTGATTAATTTAATCATTTATTAAATATTGAGAAGGTACTACAATGTATTAACTTCGATTTCAATTTACTAAGTATAAATCCAACTCTTTTTGCCATACACAACTAATAAACAAATTGAACCGGTGATTAGATGCACATTTCCTAAGTATCCCTAAACTAGCATATCATGCATGTTAACAAATCTCAATTATAAATTTTCGGTAACAAGAGACTACATAACACAGTTATTCATCTTAAAATGACCTATAAGGATTACAATAATAATAATTAAATTTCACATCGCCTTCTTCATCGTCATTCATCCATCCTGTAAAACCCACGTGAGCATGATATCAGTGATAATTTGCTAGCATGACATCCACCCTAATCAATCATAATTTTCATTTTTCAGTTTCCCATTTACATCAGACAATAATTACAATTTTCCAATTGAAATAAAAAGTCTATAAACATGTATTCCTTGCATTTCATTTTTCTACATTTTATAAACCCATGATAGAGAAAGAGAAAGGGAAGAGAGAGAAAACATCATTTTATCAAAAGTTCCAAAACACACAAGTTTCATTATAGTGTTTTAAAAAGTTATTTACGTGTGTAAAAAGTTTCCAGGGTGATTTGGCAACCCTACGAGGGTCCGCAGCTTTCTACTTCTACATTTTCTCACTAGCTACGAAACATACAAAACGGGCTCAGAGGCTAAGAAAATGATTCCAAAGGTTATCTTCCGATGATCATGCACCTCATGACTAACTTTCTACGTGTCCCCAGATATACTAGGAATTCATAGCAACTGACGGAATTGAAAAAGAGCACATGGTTTGCGTTTGGCGGCTAGTTTTTCGGGAGCCACTGGTCGTAGTTCACCCAGTTGTAAAAATACATAAGTTAGCTCAAGTGGCCCAGAAAATCGTGTCCAAAATGATGTTCGATGGAAGAGTACGAAACAAGACATCTCCTACTAGTTCCCCTATGTAAAGAGAATTCATGAGAGTCGACGTGACTAAGAACTAGCGAGCCATTTTTAAATGGAAACAAGTTCTTTGAAGTGACAAAACGAAATTGGACCAGTTTGACCTCGTCAAACTGCGACCGGAGGCCTACAAAATGGCTTCGCCAAACTATCCCGAAAGGTGCTCTTTCCTATGTTGAATGTTCCATGCATTTGTCTAGTATAAATGCTAGAGGTTTGTGAGGACAAACAATGAATTCTCTTTCCGGGTTTCAAATGGTGGTCCATAACGAAAGCCAACTTTCCAGTTTTAACAACTCTCTACTGTTGTAAACCGATGTAATAGGGCTCCTATAAGAGCATTAAAAGGATTTCAAATGATCGTTTCGGGTTAAACCAAAAATCAAGGCAACTCCTCGTATACCAAGGTACGCGAATGAAACTTCACATCTCGTTTCCAGAGTTGCGAAGGGTGCTTAGTGAGTCTCCGAAAATTGCAAAATTTAACTAGGAAGAAGGTCATCTTAATCAATGGAGAGTCAAATTTTTCTGGTTGATAAAATGATATTGAATAGGTCAAAAGAGTAAGAGTTTTCTAGATCATCTTGAAGTGAGGGTGATAGTTCGTGGTTTAAAGTAGGCGAGTTATAATGGCTTCGAGAGTTGCGAGACGACACTAGATTGTTTTGCAATGAGTTGAAGGGACATTTAACTATATTAGGAGTCCCAATTATTTAAAATTTCTATTTGATTGCAAAGAGAACTAAAACATGAGAATTATGAGAGGTAAGGGAAGAAGGACCATGCCTGGGGAGCGAGTCTGTTGAAGCTACAGGCTTGGGTTCAGTCTCTTGCTCAGGAACTTCACCAACCGGTTGCCACGATGCATCCTCAAGCTCCAGTTACGCGCAACCCCAATCTATTATCGATTACACACAAGTTTCATCTCAAAACTCCATCAAAATCCCAGTTACTTGAGTGTTTCTAAAACCTTTTGATCACATATCAATTAGGGACCCCCTAACTTTTAATACCTGGCATTCAAGGTGATCTAACATTTCTCACTTGATACGGTTCAAAATTTTGACCTAATGGTTGATATTTATCTTGTGTTAGCTTACTGCCATTTGTACATAGATTAGACCTGTAGCGCACCGCTCATCAACTTACCATTCCTTCGTGAGGCATTATGCCTAGACCTATGTTCGAGGCAGTTCCATGGAGCTCCCATTTTGAAAGAGGCTACGAGGATGCTGGGACAAGGTTGAAAAAGTCTGGAATCTACCAGGTGCACTAAAATCTTCATCTAAGTCTTTGGGCAATAATTTCCTCAAGGCCCATTTAACAAACTCATTTCATTTTAATAATTGAAAACTAGCTGCAAGATCTTAACACTACTCAATCTGTAGTTCCAGGAAGCACATAAATTTCCAAATGTGCATTGTCGAAAAGCTCGCATCTATTACACTTATCTTTGCATATGTATCTATACTTGGGATTTTGTATCAGATACGCACCAAACTATGCTAGATTTCTATCTATAGGCACATAATGCTATATCAACATGACGCTCCTCTAATACAAGTATTGAAAAGAGCTCTATCTTTGTAATGTTTCACAAACAACAAGTGGGAATGACTACTGGCAAAGTAGAAGGGTAAGTTAGAAAGATCAAGAGCTTGGTAGGTGTACTATTTGCATAGAGTTCACGTAGCATAGATTCTCAGAACCCTTTTTAACAAATCCATTTTCTTGTAGATCCATTGTGGGGGGGAAAACCCGTGAATCTTTTGTACGCTCCTGAATGTGCAATCCCATGAGAGCTGTTCTCCCCTTGTACATACAATAAACCAAACACTAGAGGCAGCGTCCCCAAAGTCTCATTTGCCACTCCAACTAAAAAAACCTTTAAATCCTCTTACATTTGGATAAATGGTCACACTAAACTCATGTCCCCAGATAGGCTGGGAAGATTTGGCATGCAACAATAGAATGAGGTAATAATAGAGCCGCATATCTATCCAACGTGTAGGACTCATTTTTCCAACATCCAAGGGGCCTGTGATGTAATTTAGCCTGGCACATGCTAAACGGTTATCTACAGTCTAGCAAAGAAAAACGTGCATCATTCTGTTTATTTAACTTGTAAGTTTTCAACTACTCCAATTACAAAAAAAGTTTGTAATGTCAACACTTGGTTTCACTGTGGTCAAAAAAACTAGTTAACAACCAATCAAATACACTGTACTTGCCTATTACATTTCTTCCCCAAAAATGATGGATCTAAAACATGGTCCATTGAGGAAGCAAAGTGCCTTCACAGGGTTTTCACCTAGTCTGCCCATTCACGGAGCTCTTTGAAATAAATTACCTATTACCTATAGGCGACTAAAGTGATTTATCTACGGTCTCAACTATTATTATTATTTTTTTATTATTTTATTTTAAATTGGTAGTGGGGCACTACATTTTCCTCCCCTTATAAAGAGCATCATCCTCGATGCGACATACTATGATGAAAGAGAAATGCTACACAACAAGGGAATTCGAATAAGGCGAAGGTCACGCTAACTAAGGTTACGATTTCAAACACAAAATCACAGTCATGGGGTGGCCCTAGGAACTAATTGATAGAAATTTTAACTTTCAAGGTTCTGTGAAGGTTGGCAGTTCTCTCTTATTCGTTATTTCATTATTCTCTTTCCATTAACATTATTCTTAATTCAAGTCCTTTAAAATTTCATTTTTATCGAATTTTAGTTTATTCATTCCTATGGGTTCCCATCATGAACTGACAGTCACAATACCCTACCAGGGTCATACACAACACTAAAATTTCACAAGCATACTTTTACATACTTTTACGACCATATCACATCACAAGGGTTTCACCAAACCATGGAATGACAACAAGTAGACCACATAACAATTAATTTCCAACAATTTTTCACCTTATGACATAGATCAAGTACACACATATGACTAAAAAACAGAATCAACACATTGATACATATACAACGGGTATCACCAGCCCCAAAAATCCATGACTGCACCAACATAGTGCCAAGACAATATCCAATAGTCCATACCAATGAAGAGGATGAGTCAACCACTCAACATAACAAGGTATAACCAATACTCATACAGAGGACACATGACTCACTATACCAACTCCACACATAACAAAACCTCACGAAACAAACCCCAGATATCTCCAAAAGTACCACGTAAAACTCCATATATCTCCTGAATTATCATAAAGACAACTCCATATACTCCCCAAAGCATCACAAGATAAGCTCCATATACCTCCCAAAGAGAAAGAAACATAGTGTCAAAACCAAGTCGGGTCACTCAACCATAGAGCCCCATCCAGAATAACAGGTCACTCAAAGAGTGCCATAAGAAATAATATCGGTCACTCAACCATAGAGGCCCATCTCCTTTCTCCTTTTAAATGAGGTCGGGTCACCCTATGGCCCTATGCACATAGAGCCCCGTCACCCCCCAACCCAAGTGACATAATAACTCATGGTTCAATAACCTGCTAGTTATTTGTAACTCATTGGGGCGTACCCCCATACAACGAAGTGGTTCCATAGGTTCAACCACTCCATGGTGAATCCCATGACCCTATTCCAACACAGTACGACATTAGAACCAGCATAATAATCCATTCAAATGCTAAGTGGAAAAATCAAAAGCCTTGGGCTAGGCTATAAATCTCTCAAATATGAAAGAAAGTTTTAAAACCAAGAAAAACAAGTGGCTAATTAGCCATGGTTAGTGTAAAATCCAACTATTAGTGCAACAATCAAATAAATGCCCAAAATATAAGAACATGTCAATCAAGAAAACAGTTGGTTCTAGCTAAAAGAAAAAAAATAAATTTACAAATAAAATACGTAATGGGAAAAAAAAAAAGCACATCACAATCACTATGTGGCCTCATATCACCACCAAAGGGGTACTCATCAAGTTGCGGGAACTCAGACATCAAGCCTCAGCTCGTGCAAATATACATGTAACAAGAAATGAATATGTCAAATAATGTAACTGTCATCATCTCTGCCTAAATTCATTCCTCCATGGACTTCCACAAGGATCAACATAGTCAAAATCACATAGGATTATTCAATGAACAATCCAATAGGAAAGAACAGGGGAAACAAGGTTGCATAAGTTGAGCCTAAGGTGGTGTGCACCCACAATATATTGAGCAAGCTCGAAGTATACTAAACAGATAAAAGTGGGTTTTGAGTCTATATAAGACTCCACTTTCTCACTTGTACTCAGCTCAAGGTTATGACAACCTGGTCCACGCCTCCTCTCTCCACACATACACTCTTGACAGTTTATCCCCTTAGGGTCATCTAGTGTAGGGTTTCACGACGTACACAAAATTACGTCACTAACACAATGGTAACTCACACACAACAACCATAACGTATTACGCATGGTATAAACATACAGGGTACAACACAATCATTACCTTCATGGGTTACAATACATCACATTACCAAATCCTACACCCAAAGTGCAATCACTATACGCTAGGGATCATAGGCTCACCATATGCACCTAAATCATGACATGAACCATCACATATTACATTAATTATACATATGAGAAAAACATATGTCTAACATCATACGACATATACATTCCTTTGTAATACATACACAGGTGATACACACGACTTCATCAACAACACGGGTGACGACATCACAATATGATTCAATTTACTCTACACCAATTTTTCACGCAATACATCAACACATCATCACATCACATAAGGTCAAAATGTTCCAACACTCTGCAATTCACAATAACATTCCATTCACACAAAACAATGGTGGTACATCACACACGGATTCCTCATTGGATCCATGAAAAGGAGAGTCAATACTCTCATCACAAGCAGTAATTCACACGTGCATTTTTCATAGAATCCACACGAAGGAGAGAGAATACTCCCATCCCCAACACATCAACATGCAAACAAATGCACACTAAGTGACATACACATCATGTGCGTTCACACTATCACAATTATGACATAGTTCACTTAACAACATACATCACATTACTCTTCCATTATTTATCATCATCCATGAAACACCATCAACATCATGTAGAATCATCAAAAATCCAATCTATCCCAGAGGTTCGAGAGCATGAACCTCTGCTCTGATACCATATGTAGTGCCCACATTTTTCACACCCAAATACAATAGTAAAATACCAGGATAATTTTTTTTTGATTTACAAAGATTACTACACAATACACAACATGGGCTCCAAGTACAGGACTCAACACACATGCGACAATCACATAAGTCATCGACTAACATAGACACATGCAGATGACATCGGCACGTCGATGCCACGCTTTTCCCTACGAAATAAAACTAGCAAGGACCCAACCATTGGAAACATGCCTTTAAGAACGACGAACCCACGACATATCATTACTTTAAGTGAATTTTAGTTACGGCTAGCTTTCCCAAATCCTTATTAGGTAAGCATGATTTTCTCCCTTTTTCCACCTACATGTCCTGAAAATTCGTTTCACAGTTCACTTATTGTTCAACCATTTAATTATGCTCTTTACCCTTATGACAGATTTTTCATAACTTACATAAGTATTTTCCCTATTTCATATTTTATACAAAATCCTAACTCTCTCATTCTTATGTTAAGATTAGGCTTCCCAAAACACTTATTCAATGTTTAGAATTTAACCTTGTTGCACAAGTGAACCTAACGTGATGTCAGGGTGAAATCTTGGGATTAAGGAAGACATAGATTGGAGTAGTTTTTTTTTTTTCAAGAACATCCATCAATCACGAAATAGTTATTTCCCTACCATTATCATTATAGTACCATAACTTGTCTGAATTCCAAATTTGATCTTATATATATATCCATCCATTGTTTTCTTGACAGTTTGATCACACCATTTGAAAATTCATATTATTTGTACCACGTAAGAAGTTGCTTAAATTACGTCATAAGGACTCCCAGTGACAATATTCCTAACCTCAAATATTTGGTTTTACTCTCATATGATTTACTTTCGCATTGTACTAGGATCTCATTATTACTATCGTTTTAAACACAAGAGTTACAAAAGTACTTATCTGATCATATTAACAGAAGCACATAGGTTAATCTTAATTCTAGTTTCACCCAGGGCTTCAATCTCTATTATAGGTGTGATTAAGGTTAAAATGTATTTACCCTATATTCCTTTCGTGAAAGATCAAGTCACTAAATTTTCACAAGCCCAAAATAGGACGTTTAACTACAAGGGACAAAAGGGTTCACTAACGAGAATGCAAGACATAGAAAACTATATCATGACCTTCATTTAGGTTGTTTGGATCCAACAGAGATTCCATTCACTGATGAAGTTAATTTCTAAATCTAATTTTGTAAGGCCCCAAAATCCAATAGGATACAAGGGAGTAATATCTCTACCTACTCCACAGATGGGAAGGTTACTCCGCTTAGTCATTCCTTCTAAAAAGGACTCATAAGGTGACTTCCAAGGCGGTCTTCACCACTCAGCGTGGTATCAGCCCTGCAGAGAGGACATTCTTTTTGTGATTACCAAAACTAGAAGGAAACCGCATACTCTGGATAAAGTTGGACCATGTCATTTCTAAAGTATGGGTTCACGACAATGTCACTAAACCTAATGAATATGCCAGTAACTCCAACTAGGGGTTTTATTTACCTAACCTAGGAGGTCTCATCGAGGGCAAAGCTTAAGTTCATCCTACAGTCTTAATTTTCTTATATGGTAAGAAGGATCACACAAGCAGGCGAGTTATGCACAAATATTTTATTTAGGGTCGAGTGTTCCCATTAAAACTCTTTATTATGTTTGCAAGGTAAGAAGATAACCTAGTGATTAATTTAATCATTTATTAAATACTGAGAAGGTACTACAATGTATTAACTTTGATTTCAATTTACTAAGTATAAATCCAACTCTTTTTTCCATACACAACTAATAAACAAATTGAACTGGTGATTAGATGCACATTTCCTAAGTATCCCTAAACTAGCATATCATGCATGTTAACAAATCTCAATTATAACTTTTTGGTAACAAGAGACTACATAACACAGTTATTCATCTTAAAATGACCTATAAGGATTACAATAATAATAATTAAATTTCACATCGCCTTCTTCGTCGTCATTCATCCATCCTGTAAAACCCACGTGAGCATGATATCAACGATAATTCGCTGGCATGGCATCCACCCTAATCAATCATAATTTTCATTTTTCAATTTCCCATTTACATCAGACAATAATTACAATTTTCCAATCGAAATAAAAAGTCTATAAACATGTATTCCTTGCATTTCATTTTTCTACATTTTATAAACCCAGGAGAGAGAAAGAGAAAGGAAGAGAGAGAAAACATCATTTTATCAAAACTCCCAAAACACACAAGTTTCATTATACTGTTTTAAAAAGTTATTTACGTGTGTAAAAAGTTTCCAGGGTGATTTGGAAACCCTACGAGGGTCCGCAGCTTTCTACTTTTACATTTTCTCACTAGCTACGAAATGTACAAAACGGGCTCGGAGGATAAGAAACTACTTCCAAAGGTTATCTTCTGATGATCACACACCTCACGACTAACTTTCTACGTGTCCCCAAATATACTAGGAATTCATAGCAATTGACGGAATTGAAAAAGAGAGCTTGGTTTGCATTTGGCGGCTAGTTTTTCGGGGGCCACTGGTCGTAGTTCACCCAGTTGTAAAAACACAAAAGTTAGCTCAAGTGACCTAGAAAACTGTGTCCAAAACTATGTTTGATAGAAGAGCACGAAACAAGACATCTCCTACTAGTTCCCCTATGTAAAGAGAATTCATGAGAGTCGACGGGACTGAGAACTAGCGAGCCATTTTTAAATGGAAACAAGTTTTCTGAAGCGACAAAACGAAATTGGACCAGTTTGACCTCGTCAAACTGTGACTGGAGGCCTATAAAATGGCTTCAACAAACTATCCTGAAAGGTGCTCTTTCCTATGTTGAATGTTCCATGTATTTTTCTAGTATAAACGCTAGAGGCTTACGAGGACAAACAGTGAATTCTCTTTCCGGGTTTCAAATGGTGGTCCAAAACGAAAGCCAACTTTCTAGTTTTAACAACTCTCTACTATTGTAAACTGATGTAACAGGGCTCCTATAAGAGCATCAAAAGGATGTCAAATGATCATTTTAGGTCAAACCAAAAATCAAGGCGACTCCTTGTATACCAAGTTACGTGAATGAAACTTCACATCTTGTTTTCATAGTTGCGAAGGGTGTTTAGTGAGTCTCCGAAAAATGCAAATTTTAACTATTTTAAGTAGGAAGAAGGTTAACTTAATCAATGGAGAGTCAAATTTGTCTCGTAGATAAAATGATACTATAGCGATCAAAAGGGGTAAGAGTTTTCTAGATCATCTTGAAGCGAGGTTGATAGTTCATGGTTTAAAGTAGGCGAGTTATAATGGCTATGAGAGTTGCGACATGACACTTTATTGTTTTGCAATGAGTTAAAGAGACATTTAACTGTATTTAAAAATCCTAATGATTTAAAATTATATTTAATTGTAAAAGAGAACTAAAATACGAGAATTAGGAGAGGTAAGGGAAGAAGGACCATGCCTGGAGAACGAAGAGTGAAAAGGTACAAGGGGCTCCAAGCAGTTTACACTTGCGATCTGTCAAGGCCACCATTGTTTCCACATGATGCCAGGTAGTCACGTGCAAACCAAGCCATTCGTTGTGTACCCATGTCTCATCCAAACAGAACCATTTCGAGTTTTCAAGAAGTCATCTCGATCCAAGAGACTGCATTTCTATGTCGAACAAAACAAAAGCCTTTTCTTCACGTCCATTTTGTGCATATATTGTCATCATGGCATTCCATGAGACAACATTTCTTTGAGGCATTCTATCAAACAATTCAACGCTTTCTTAATAGACTCATTTTTTTGTTTATCCTGCTATTATTGTAGTCAAGGAGACCACATATCTTTCAGGTATTTTTTCAACCAGTTCACATGCATTGTGTATGCCTTCACATTTTGCATACCAACAGATCTGGGTACTTGACAAGACAGTAAGGGCTACTATCTCCCCATGATGCTTTGATGGTTGTCCATGCGTAGTTCTAAAGCTCCCATTTTTTCAGCAGTAAGGAAGGTAACAACAAGGGTTGGGGGTGTGGCTTCAAACCAGCCAAACCGTATTTGCTTGGAAAGGTTCCAATGCAGTTTCAACAAAACCATTTTGTGCATAACTCGAAATCATTGCAGTCCATGGAACTTGATTTATTTCATGCATTTAGACAACTAGATCGAATGCTTCCACGTTTTTACAAATGAATTGACTAGGGCACTTGCAACGGTGACATCTGGCAAAGTTCTTCTGCGTTTTGAATTCGATGGGAGCCCACGTAGTTCTGAGTGCAGGCTGGAAGAATTTTGGCCATGTGACCAGCTAAAACAAACAAAAAAACCTCCTCCATTTGCTTTGATGGGGTGTCCAAACTCTTTCCCCAAGGGTTTTGGCATCTGCAACAACATCTGACCAAAATACCTCTCTCCAAAGCTCGTTTTTCCCATGCAGGGGGTGTGTGGCGTGGCTTGGGAGATGATGGATGGTTGTGGAGTCTGGCTTTACACAAATCGAAGCATTTTCTTACAGGTTTTCAAGGCCATTTCAACAAACTCAATCCTTGCGTGCCGAACTCTACACCCCCAAACCAGTCGCCCAAATTCCTAACCCAACGCATTACAGGCTTGCATTTCCAAAACGTGGGAAGGGTTTTCCCTAGTCCGCCCCTTTATGGGCTTTTTGATTTTATTATTATTATTTTTTCTTTTAAATTTATTTATCTATTATTTATTTATTTATTTATTTCATTGTTTTACAATTAAAGGAGGCATTACAGAGACCTCATTTCTCCTTTCTCTTCCACACTCTGCTCTAGTCACTACCTCCAATTTCCAAGATCATATGGCTATCCAATCGATATCCTGAGTCCATACATCTGCATCATCATTCTACAATCTAAAAATGACATGTAATTTAACATCCTCTCAGTCTCAAGCTTAACCCAAATTTCAATTCCAAAACCTTATGTGCCTATAAATTTCCACATTTCTCAAACTAAAGGACACATTCAATGATTGGGTAGATAAATGTTGTTTTCAGGGGATAATTTACATGCCTCAATATCACACTGATACTATTTTACTGTAGTTTCTGTTATCCAATTATGAAAAATCCACATGTTTCTTCCATGTCAAGTTTCCATCACGATATTTTTTAGATAATCTCTAGAAGATATCCACCACTTAACAAGGCTTACACACATGAATGTTAACCTTATGAAAAAAAATCCTTACTCTTTGACTCAAATAAAAAGTATTTGGAGTCCCACTTTGGCATACAAGTTGAAGGTAATAATCTATTTTTTACATTTTTAATTTCTATTATTATCACAATAAGCTAATATGGGTTGAAGCTAAGCCTATTGGAATGCGTGAATTGGACATTATATGCTCAAGTTGTCACTAGTCAACTTTTGGGTCAAATTTGGTCAGTAAGAAAGCACATGTCAAATAGGACCCTGGTTCATTTCCATAACCTATTTGCATGATTCAAGGTTAGATGAGGAAAAAATAGACTTGTATGTGTTTGGTTTTATACGCAAGTCTTCATCGAGTGTGTGCAAAAAAATAGGACTTCAACATTGGGGTCCAGTTTTGTTTATGAAGGGGACTTGGCTGTTGTGGTTTGTGCCCTCTCATGCTAACATGTGGCAGGTGAATAGCTCATAGATTTGGAGAATTTGGAGAGGTCCACATCGTGGTTCCTCTGGCAACCACATGGCCTCCCACCATCCTAACTCATTTTCCAAATGAATTGAGCTTATGGGGCTATACCCATAAAAAACCATGGTGCCAACTCGGTAATGCCAACATGGTCAAACTGCTAACCACTCACCGACCGAGCTCTAACTCACCAACTCCATAACAATCCCAATAACTTATAAGTGGGGTTGTTCATATCAACTCTCCAACTCATCAATGGTCATGCATAGCTTGGTGGGATTTTATTACCATAAGTGGAAAAAAATATGGACGATGATACATGGGCGGTGGAAGCCTATTTAATGGGTTAAGTTGTTCCCAGCCCTTACATTGTGGTATAAACCCACTCAACCAAGCCTACGCCGTTGGATTCAAACCCATAACCTCCTTCCAAAAGGATAAGTGCCCTCACCAATACACCAACCACTTACAAGTGGTATAAAAATGGGTAAATTGGTTTTTGAAGGGGAGGTATGCAGATTGTGTATTATTTGTTATGGGAAGTTTGTACAAAATGGTGATTTAATCCATTGCAGGAACATTTTTTAACTTCTAAGAGGGTCTAGAGAATTGTTTAGAACTCAGAGGTTTTTTGTATGGAATAATTATTTTCCCATTGTGATGTTTATTTTCTATTATTGGAAGAATTTTGTAGTTTCTTTTGACAAGGATCTAAGGGAAATTGAATGTGTAAGTACTTCACAAAGGTAGAGGAAGTTGCTGGATGTAATCTGAGTCCTTTAAAGGTCCAATGGTATAATTTTTATAGGTTATTTATTCCATTATGGTATTGTGAGTTGTTTAATTGTACTTACAATTGATTTTTAATAGATCGGTTTGAATGAGTCCGAAGATGTAGTCATTTTACGCCAATTTTTGTAAACATTTTGTTGTTTCACGTGTACGTATGCATCTTTTATTTCTAATTATTTACAAATTTAAATCAGATTTTAACTAATTAGATGTGATTATAAAATATTCACAACGATTCAAAAATCATATTTTGATCCTTTTGATCATGTAAACTAGAAATGAATAATCATTTTAAATTTAGTATTTATGCACGTTTAAATAAGATTTTGGATCAATTTCTCATTTCTTTTAAATCGAGAAATTGAGATTTAATTAGTATCAAGTTTTTAACTATTTAATTGTAGGGAGTCTACTACAGTTTACGAATCGAATTTTGGTGTCAAAGTTGGTAGAATGGTGGACCAAATTCTATTTTATACTTTTTGATATCATATTATCACTGGTTTTGATTCAGTTTGTGAAAAAAATTGGGATTGTTGATCTTCCATTTACAGTGTGTAGTTTTTGGGAGTACAAGTTGTTTACAAAATACAGGGAACCATGTGATGAGAGGGACATGGAGATCTCTATTGATCTCATTTCTAGGGTGATGGCTATGGAAATGGAATCTAATCACCTAGTATTAGTCATTGTGTTTAGCGAGTAAACCATATTGTGAAGCTTTCCTTTCTAGTATGATATTTGTATCTATTTTTTTTCCTATGTCCTTTGATTAGAAGCAAGTAAAAATACCATTCCATTTTAAGATATGGAAATGGCATTAAGACATTGTTCAGGAATTGAATTTTTTTTGCACTGGGTAAGTGTAGCAAGTTGGTGGACAATTAAGTGGACATAAAAACCCAAAATTTAGGTACCGTGATCGTAGTTTTTAAACCGCACTCGCAGAATTTTTTTATAGGTTTGGTGATTTATGAACCTAAAACCGCGATTGCGTTTTGAAACCGCGATCGTAGTCCTTTGAGACAAAAAAAAATAGACTCGCGACTCCTCATTTTCCCCCATTTTTCCTTTCGAACTGTGATTTATCCTAAACCTTTGGCACTCGCATTTTAAATACCCCCTAAAAATTACTCTTCAGACTTCTGGATTGCAATAGTTTCAACCATGCCACCAAGACAAGGAGGCAAGCCCTCAATTTTGATCAATGTTTTTTGCATTTTAGATTATTTTTTGTGATTTTCATGGGTTTTCCAATTTTTTGTTTATGTATACAATTTTTTTATTTTGTCAATTGCTCAGCAAGCTCGTAATCTTGTAAACCATCGAAATATTCCTCAAAACCCTCTAAACATTCCTAAAAACCCTCCAAACAATCCTCAAAACCCTCCAAAAATTCCTCAAAACCCTCCTCTAAACATAGATCTGCCTCCTGTGGCTCCTTATGTCCCCACGGAACCAACAGGAAAACAAGCTGATATCGTTGGAAGAATCTGAAAAAATAAAATTTTCATTGAGAACCTATTTCATAATATAAGACAAAATCATGCCACGAATCCGTCCCACATGACTTTAGCCAACACATTGCAAACATTGATTGGCAAAGTCGACTCTGCAACCAACCAAATAAACAGATGGAATACCTTTAGAGGTGATTGTAGGTGGTGGTATGTAGATAAATTATCCCATGCGGATGTAAAAGACAATTTTTTTTAGAAAAGACTACATTTGTGCATTATTTACTGACCCGAGAACCAATGCCTCCCATAACTACTTGCAAACAGTTCCCAATCCATTGGTGCCACGATGACTGAATCAAGAATTTTTTTTGGGACCGACGGTGGATGGTGTTTTATTATCCACCATGCAACAAAAATGAGGTTCCTCTCTATTTTTTTGAAGAAATTATATTGCGAGTTCGTGCTTAATGAGGTCCAAAATTATTTTTACTTTTCTAAGTTTTATGGGAGAGGAGGTGGCTCTACATAGAGTAGACCCAAGGATCACCCATGCCCCAAAACCCCCACTACCTTTAGTTATCCCTCCTACAGTGAAGGAGGTTGTGGAGATTGACACACTACATGCATTGAGGGAGCTCACTAACACTCTGACCCAACATAGTGAATAGATTACATCTGGTGATGTTGGTGGAGGTGCTAGTTCTAGTGCACCACACCACTGTGGATCATGTGGTGTTGTATGCACTGCAGGCGAGACATCATTTGTTGGATCACATGATTTATTTTCTCTAGATGAGATGATGGTGGATGTTTTTAGAACTGGTGCAAATGATCTTGGTCTTTCACAGGTAAATGTCAAATAAATATTATATATATATATATATATATATACAATAGTTTAATTCATGTTTGAGATTTTAATATATATGTATTTGATTGTACGTCATGTACATACATGTAAAAAATAATTTTTTATTTTATTTTAAATAGCAAGAGCCAGTGAAGGAAACATCCGGCGTCGACATGCTAGCTACTGTAGTTGGGCGTGTTAAAAACGTAAGTTTCAAGTTGTACTTACATTTAAAATTTCATTTGATTTCACTTTTATTATTATAATGTTTCATGTGTACATGTAAATATTAATATATGTTTGTCTTTTATACGTAGGAGCCTGGTGGGTCATCCTCTACTCTTGGAACTGAGGCTACTGGCACGTGTCACGTGACTTTTACGTAGGTTAGTTTCTCTTTACACTTTGTTTCTAATTGTGGAAGTTCACGTGGATTATTCTTTGGGTCTGTTATGTGGCAGTCATGTAGATTAATATTTATTTGTACATGTTTTTTATGTAGCTTATGATTGCCAGAGAGACTCCTCCATATATGCAGATTGTGGAAGTTGTTGTAGATACTACCATAACATCTGCAGATCCACTAACTGAGGTACACACTTTCAAATTTGTTAAATTTTGGAGGAATTATTTCTTATTACTCAAATCTACAGTATCAAATCTTTTACATGAAATATTTAATTTGAAATTTAATTATTTGTATGTAGCTTACCCCTCATGAGTCTACTATTGTCCTTACGATGCGTCAACGACAAATTGATAGGGATCATGACGTTGCGGTAAGATTTCGCATGAATTTTAATTAAATTCTAAGTTTCTAAATTTTGAATGTATTATAAAAATTTGAGTGTTAAAAACTTGTTTTTTTATGAATGTGAAGGTTAGGTTGCAAGCCTACATAGAGACGCCTAGGACCACACGGATGAAATCCGTAGTGGCATCTCCCTCCACTATATCCCTAGGTTGTGGACATACTACTTCTAGCAGGGTGAAGATATGGAAGATTTTTCATGATTAGATTCATAGGACATGGATGTACATAGATATATATGGGTCATCTGGTCCTAGTTCATGATTCTTCATATAGTCCATTATATATATAGCCTTATGCGACTACATGTGGTCCTATATGTATGACACACTTAGTTCAAGATGTACACATGTTATGAACTTATATTTTCAAAGACGTGCATCCAGAACACTTAGTTTGAGATGTACACATGTTATGAACTTATATTTTCAGAGACGTGCATCTAACACATTTAGTTTGATACATTATATATCCATGTGTTGGTTTTCATAATGATATTACTTCTATGTTTGATTCAATTTCATTGCACATGATATCCTTTTATGTATGTTTTCATAACCATATATTAGTTCTATATGTATGTTTGATTTAAAATTAAAAAACCATGTCCCGAAGCACTACATGATACAATTTTTAAGAAAACTTATTCCATTAAGATAATCATACTAGGTGAACTATAAAATGGAAATATGTAATTAAGTTTTTCACAGTAATTACGTAGGGTTTATGTGCAACTCTAATTTTTTTTCTTCCTCCTAACAATGTGCACATCTTTGAAAGAATGGTTGTGAGGGAATTTCTATAACTAACATTTTTTCTTTTAAAGTTAACACTCATCTGTTGCATATCAACTAATGTGAACATTGTTAGAAATAAGTGAGGTAGAGTTCATATTGAACTATATGAATATAACGTTACTATGGTGCAATATTGCATGGTACAATTGTTAAGAAATTAAGGAAAGCATTTACATTGTTTTAGAGATTATCCCATTAATAGGGATTATCCCATTGATCAATAAATACACCTTATCTCTTTATAATTTGGTGCTATGCTAATCAACTAAGAAGTTACATATGATTTGATTATCGTAAGTAGATTCACTTTCCTATTAAGTCCTATATGTTTTTATATTTAAGCACACACTTTAAAAACCCCATTTTTGTATACTTCACAATCCTTCTAGTCCAAAATACACATTTTTGTGAGGGGGTTTGTCAATTAATTCACATCCTTACCATTCCAAGGTATTTGAAAAAATTTCAAGGTTCTTCAATGAATTTTAATACAATATATCGAAGAATTTGTGAACATTATTTACATATTTATTTAGGATGTTTGTACATATGTTACGACATATCAATCTAGATAAGAACACATAAATATGTATGTAATGTATATTGTCAAATAATTCACATCCTTGCATTTAAAGATGATACACTGAATTTTTTTTAGGAATTTCAAATGCTAGCAGGAATCCTTGTCATATTTATGTGAAACCCTAACATCTAATAAAAATGAGTGCATATCACTAGACCCAGTGAGTGTCATACAATCCTCGTAGTTAGTAATTTTTTGTTCCTCCATTAACCAAAAATATCTGTGAATTGTGGAATTTTCTTGAGAACCTCGTGCCATGTTGTCAATACACCAATCCACTATGCTCTTTGAATCTTTTAATTTAGCATCATCTTTGTACTTCAACTCTTCTCTTGCAAGATCTATTTTCACACACGCCCTTGCACCATCATGCTCTCCTTTTCCATGTCTAGCCTCAGTGAAACTCAAAATATGTTGTACACCCATCTTGATGTGCATCCTTCTCATCCAATAAAACATTCATGCATTCTTAAACTGAGACGTGTAATTATCTGACCATATATAATGTTGTTTGAAATTGATGTCCCTATCAGACAAGTTTCCATAAAATAACTAGAAACACCCTTGCAAAAATTCAGTAGAATGAGTACGGTCATCACTGATATAAAATTGGTACTCTCTTAAAATTATTGATAATTATCTGTACTGTTAGGAGAATATATAAATGTTATATACACAAAAATGGTAACTTGTACTGAGTTGTAATATTGCGATTGAACCTCCATTTGTGGTTTCAATGTATAATTCTCTGTAAAATCGACCACTGAAACAATAGTACCAATAGGAAATGTGTCCTTGCATATCTTGAATTGTTCATCCAACCATCAAGCTCTGTGTGTATGCCTAGCATACTCATAAATAATTTTATCCTTAAATTTTCTCATAAATTGAAAAACAGGCATATGTTTTGTTACTAGCTCACATCGTTTAGAATCTTTTCCATCTTTCAACTGGTATGCAAATGATTTATATTTATCAAACTTAACTAAATTATTTCCTATTGCACCTTCAATTTTCTCATGGATGTAACTTTCCAATTTAGGTAATCCACTGCATGTACCACAACTTCCATCTAAACAATCCTGACTATAAAAAAATTATCCAACTTATTTTTCACAAAATATCGTAGGAATGAAATCCCTGGAATATATTAGTGGAACTTGAACACCACATTCTGAAAATATAGTTTCAGAATGAAAATTAGAATGAATACATAAAAATTTAGCATAATGCATCGCAAATTCAACATGTTACCTACAACAAGTGGTGCAAGCATGGCTGATTTTCACATAAAATGGTTTCAACATTTCAAAAAAAAAAATGACTAATTTTAATTTCAAGATGCTCTTGTTCAAACTTACAAAAAAAATGAGTTTGAGTCATATCTAAGAAATTATTTGGATGTGTAGTGCACACATTTTCTAGCCTCAATTATCTGTTAATTCTTAACCCATAGTTGTGACTTAACATGGATTTTGACACATTTTTGGACATTATGATATGTTTGTTTGCCTTCTATTAGAGTAGGTATTTACCTTAGGTCATGTTCACCTAGGTACTTTATTTACATTTATTGTATTTATCCTCACCCACTTATATGTGTGGATATTTACTTTTATTTATTTAGATATTAGGGGGATATTATCTAGTTAGGTATACTTCTTTCCTTGATCTATGGTATTGACTAGATCCTTGATGTCTAGTTCTCTCATAAATCTATGGACTTAACTAGTTATTTCCATGATTTATGGCTTGATCTACGACCTTGACTGGTTATTAGATTGTTATTCCTTGCCTATATAAGCAAGGCCCATTCTCATTATATTTCATTGAATTCCATAATAATATATGATATTACTGCTCATTTGTTTGCAAAGGTTTTATGTAAAGTTATTCTGGTGAATTTATTTCATCTTATTGATCGTGGTGTTTGATTAGCATCAATGTTCTTGGCTTGGTACGATCTGGCTATCGTTCATTTTACCTTCATGGACATGTATGGTGATTTGGGGCGCGTAGCGCCAATTTGACTAGATTAGTAGATTGACACATTTTATTTGAGGATGTGGATACTAACACTTTTCTATGCGATTTGGGCCTAATGGATATATGTTGGATAATTAGTTTAGTCACATATCTTGATTTTATAAAGTATTTGATTTGCTGATGAGGAAACATGATAAAATTATGGTATGACATTTTTATGTATTGCAATACCTAACGTATGACGAATTGTGTGAGATTGTTACATTCCACATTAATGTTGTGATATCATTAATTTACATGTTTGAACTGATTTGCTTATTGACCAGTTAGTTTACTTTTGCATTAGACAAGTGCGTTTAATGTGTGTAATGAGTGTGCAGGTGAAAGGTCACAGAAGAATGTGGGTTTCAAGGCGGCAACACAAATTGTGCACAAGCGGCCCATGGGGCTAAGTCTAAACCGTGTTAATTGTTTGAGGCCGTATAGTTTGATTGTATTTTGGGTACCATGAGTGACCCTCATATGTGATGTAATATGTCATGTAAAATTTTATTTTTCTTAGAATATTTTATTGTTGTTAAATAAATTAGGTTTGGGGGCTTGATGGTCCCCACTTACATTAAGTTTTGGGTTTGGTTTATTCTGTATTAATTAGAGGGGATTAGGGTAACATGTGAACCCTTGGGTGGGCCCCACATCCTCTACACTTGTGTCCAGAATTTCCAAACCTGAAATTGAGTTATTTATGGCATTTTATGTGACCCCTTTTTAGTTTGGGAGTTTACTTAGCATGAAAATAATTCTTGGACCCTACCTAATAGGTATGGGGCTTAATTTCAAGGCATAATAGGATTTTCCCTCCCATTTTGCCTCTCTTTGGTCACCTTTCATGTAAGATGTATTGGTATGTGTGTTTTGTAGAAAGTTGCACAATTTTGTTTTATTTTCATTTTGGGTATTTTGGGAAGGGAGTGTTAAAAAGTGAATTTATCTTTTCTGTTTTTTATTTTGGAATCTTTGACTTGGAGGGAAGAGATGGTTGACATATTTCACCCCCTCATTGGTGATGAAATTGATTGGATTCTCTTCAAATTCTTCCTCATGGAGGAGAAAAAAGAAGTTTTGGTTCATTTGTTTTAGAGGATTAGCTTGGTGGTTGAGGATTTTGGAGCTAGTATTGCTTGAGGAAGAAAGTTGGAAAATCTTGTTTTGGAGAGCTCTTGGAGGTATGCTCTCGAGATATTTTTATGTTGGATGTTTTTACTAGATCTTAGCTTGCTTATAGTTGGAATGTTTTTTTAGTTGCTTGTATGGTTGTTGCTTAAGTATGGTTGTTATATTTATTTTTCTCCATCCATCATATGATTTGATGGATGTTGGAGTTCTTTGGGGGAAGAGAGAGGGATTTTCCCTCTCAAACTTCATGGCTTGATGGGAAATCCATGTAGGTTCCTTTTACTCCCCTCATATGGTTTGAGGTAGGTAAGGTGGTTTATATGGTTGGAACCCCCCCCCCCCCCCCCCATTCTTGGAGAGGAAACCCAATGGGTTTGAAAATCCTCCCAAGAAGGATCTCAATGAATGGGTGGAGCAATAAGGAGGGTTTTGTTGATTGAGAGGAATAAGGAGGTTGAGAAGAATCTTTTGTGCATCCTATGGTTGGATCACACCTTATGGCACTTTCAGGTATCTCATCTAATCTTCCCTAATTTTGAGGATGAATATGGCTTTCTCCTCTCTTTTTTTTTTGCTAAATGTTTTGTTTTTCCTTAGCGCATGGTCTTGGCTTGTATGTGAAAATATTGTGGTGTTTGTATCCCTAAAACTTGTGCACAAAGTTGTGGAAGCTAGCTCTATCTACCATGGGTTTAGGGGAGGCTAGCATGTTTTCCAACCTTTGGAAAGGCATGTAATGATGTCTATAGGTTGGAATGTAAAATAAATTGTACGTACCCAAAATTGTAGGGTACTGCACTGTTGAAACAACGTAACACGTGCCCCAATGATGATACAGGTTTCCTCGCAAGGTGTTCAGGATCCAGAAAATCTCTCCAAGTATGCGTTATCATCTCGCATGCCCTGCTTAGCCCCTGCGTGCTTTGATTTTCTCTTTTCCCCTCTTTTCTTTGCCTTTTACTCTTTAGTTACGAAATCGCCGCCCTGCCTGGGCGACGGTCTCGTGATCGCCACCCTAATCAGGGCGGCGGTCCTGTAACCCCCACCCTACTCAAGGCAGCGGTCCTTCACGTGTTTTCCAGAATGCTCTTTTAACACGACTCACGTAAATTTCAACGTTTACAGCTTTTTTTCACTGCCTTAGGCTTGCATTAATGATTATGGTTCCCTGGAATAGTTTTTTTCCATTGTTTATAGTTTAAGAGTTCAATTTGGTTTTTACCTTGGGTCAATGCAAATGCTATAAATAGTTGGCTTGTGCTCAAGCAAATGGCCCCTCAAATTTGCCTCTAAATTTCTCATTGCAATAGATTAGTCTTTCATTTTACTTAGAATTCTTAGTTTCTTTCATTGCATGCTTAGCTAGTGTTGTTTTGCTGTTAGGAAGCCACATATCCATCTTGTGCAAGTGTTGTTGATATTTCATCCAATTCATTGGAGTAGAATAGTTTGTTTTCAATAGGAAGCCATTAAAGTTACAGGTTTTGTTCTTCAAGCAGGATAGTTTCAGGTTCTAGACATTTTATGTTACATGACTCGCAATAAATCCTACTAGGAATTGCATAAGCCAAGCTCTGTACTCTTGCACTATCTCTCTCCTAGTCGCATTGTATTCAGTCTGTATCCTAAGTTGCCTTTGTCCCAATATCTACTTCTATTGATGCTAGCATTACATGCTTTTCTGGATCCACGTGAACATGAATGAGCAAGGAGTTCACACTGAAGGGACAAGATCACACACATCATCAGATTTGCCACTGTTCTACAGAATCTAGGTTTTAGCCTTCAAAGTTCTAAATTAAAAGCATATCAAATAGAGTAGCCAATCACTTTATTTCAATCAATTTTACTTTCGATGTTACCAGGGAAGCTATGAGGATTGATAGTTTCTGAGAGACTATGATTCTTTCCTCACTTATGAGGTAGGATTGAGAGTCTTTCAAATAGATTAGATCAGTTATTTCATTGTTTAGAATAGATTTACAATTACACAGGCAAGTAGCTATACTCGGTTACTTTGTTTGTTTTAAAATTTGTCACTAAATTAATTGTCAATTTCTAGATATATTAAAATAGCTGCTCCTTCATATTCACTTATAAAATTCATCAGAAAATAACAAAAATATAGAAGTTATATATGTTATAGATATACTTCGCGTAGTTAATTTTATTTTTCTGCATTTAGTTTACATTATTGCTTTTGTATGACAATCACGGGACCTAGAGAGCCAGGGAATACGTATTCGAGTCAATCGTGCCCCAACCCAATCTTGTCATAGCCATAACTGATATAGATTAGAATCTTAGGATCCAAGTCTTCCAAACAACGGTAAACTTACAACAAATCAGTTTCCAGCTGCACGGGTTAAACATAGAAGACAACCAAGCACACACGTTTTGGTCAAATCAACCAAACTATAGATTACTCTAGATACATATCCACATGACTGTGGAAGGGTTTGAAAGAGAGAATACATTTGGTTGTCATCCTTTGGTCCCATAGCCAGACGCATGAGACACTCTCACAGATATAGATACCGGCTTAAGAATTCAGGTCACACGGACGCCTATGAGATACTCTGAAAAGATTGCATGATTAATAATTCTAAATATAGAGGCTGAAAAATCATATGACTATTTGATACTAGGGATTAGGGATTGATTCCTTACATTACCATAGCAGGTCCACATCAACCACGAATCTACAGTTGTGACCCACAAATCCCACAGCCAAACGAGTCCATAGGTGAATCAGGTATAGATGTTGGCTTACATACATTAGTATTTAGATCTACTCCACTTCCACCTATCATCATCGAACAGTTATCCTTGCTAGACATAGTAGCTAACAAAGCTAAGGAGTTATGAACTAGGCCAGAGAATCACCCATAAAGTCAATTATATTTACCATCCGCCCTATGACCTTATCTGGAGACATACACGAAACTATCCCAGGTCATTTTCCACGTATTCCACAACCCATAGACTGAATCACGCCAGAGCTCGATATTGATTGGAGCCTTCGAGCAGTCATCCTTGCTGATCGATCTATCACACCAATTCAGGTTAGGAGGGCCTTCTTTGCCTTAGATTCACAATTTCCACTAGTGCACGTCGAAGACATCAGATTGCCTAATTAGCTTGTCTGCATCCCACACATATTCAATCCCCACCGGCTATCTCGGCACGACCTCGGGAGGTCGGGTGTGAGGTAAAGTTACTTGTAGATTCCCATGCTCATCTATCACTTTTCCATCATACAAAATTGGTGAACCTGACGTGAAACTTTCTACTTTCTGATTTGGAGTCAAATTTCAACTAGTTCTTTTAAATTAAATGACCTTTTTCATCTTTACTACCTCATCAGCTTTCACCATCACCTTCGCTCCTTCCCATTATTCTGCAGGTATTCATATACCCCCCGAATATGTCAGGATTCGATGCATATGGTAGGCCTCTCTTAGGTCTTGAGGCATACTATGCTCAACTAAATAGACAATCATCACCCTCACTCTCAGTATGGGGTGATAACTATGCAACTAACCAGTTGTCAACACAAACTCCAAGGGTCAGATATAGCCCATCTTTCCAAACAGAGGAGTTGGATCAATTCGCTCAAACACAACAAACAGAGCCTTTAGGCTCAAACAATATGAGTTCACAGGAGAGTCTAGTTCATCTCCTCAGGTACTACTTAGACCACAAATTAGTAGACAAGTTGACCCATACCTAGTTTTAGATAATGAACATTTGACACGTTATGCCAGGAATGAACAACGTTCCCAAGGTATGTACCCACCTATAGGGAATCTACAAATACAACCCGAGGTCTCTTTTCAAGAAAATACCTCCATGCCATTACATATAAATGCCCTCTGGGAAACTTGGTAGGGCAGCGATCAGTTCATAACAGGATATCACATGCCTATACAACACCATGATATACAAAAAACTCTGCTAAGGCAAAACACCGTGACTTCACCAAATGAAGTCATTTCAACGTTAGTAGAAAAAGTGAGGGGGTTAGAACTTGCTCGGGCAAATCACCATTCTCAACTCATGCAGGCAGGAAATTCTAAACCTAGCCAAATATACCTCCTCACAGGAATAGGTACGTTAGGCACGACCCCTCAGTATTCACAAAAAATGCCGACTAGAATAGTCATTTCTAACACCGATCTGACACCTCACGGTCTAGTACAAAATAATGCATTCTTGGACAATACTCCTTCATACTTAAAAATGTACTCCAAGTCACCACAAGGGGATATGTTCTCATCTCCCAGCATGATTCCTCAAACACAGGGGTTTCCTTACGCCCCTGCTAACACGTACGCTACACCATATCAACAACCCATTCCACCTCCACTCCCTCAACAGGCACCATCAATGGTCGAAAACCTATGCGATAGGGACATATTCAGAATACTTGAAAGAGCCCTTAGATTTCACCATACGAAGCGTCATGCTTCCAAGACCTCTTCCTGATTTTCCCAAGTACAAAGGTGAGGGAGATCCGAACACACATATCAAAGCTTATGCCACAGCCATCCGAGAACTACTCCCATGGGATGGGGTTGTTGCTAAAATATTTCCCAAAACCTTGGAAGGTATCACTCTCGATTGGTATTATAGAATACCTGAGGCTTCCATCCATTCATTCAAGCAACTCATTTCAGAGTTCATCAAGGAATTTTACATGAACAAACTATTAAGAACAGGAATCAGGGAATTCTTACACATCAAGCAAGAACACAATGAATCTATCACCCATTTCATCTAGAGGTGGCGTACAGTTCTTTATTCTTTGGCAAGTGCTCCAAATATGGACCAAATGGAACTATGCGATTTATTCCTTCATTCTCTCAGCAGAGAAGTGAAGGAAGAATTCCAGAAGTTCCCACTAAGAACTTACGATGAAGTACTTGAGAGTGCTCTCCGAATAGATCAAGCGGCAATTGATAGTGGTCGCAAAACATATGGAGCAAATGGGAGGTTAATCACCTCCAACCAAAACACTAAAAAATTATCCTACTACCATGAATGTCAATCAAGGACCTAAAATCCTTAATAAAAATCGCGGAGTAACAACAGATGGAGTAACTGATCAGGCTAGAAAGGTAAATGTTGTGAATACTCCACCACAAATAAACAACCAACGAAACAAAAAATTTACTCCAACAATCAATACAGTGGATTTTAGTCATCCACAACAACAACAACAACAACAACGGTGAAGCCCTACACAAGATCCAAATCTAAATTCAACTAGGTATCAAAACCAGAATTCAAACCAGAGACAAAAAATGCAAAACTTTAATAGGAAATGGTTTGATCAAAGTTTTAGGCCACAATATACACCAAGCCAACAAACTAGGAATTACAATCCTAACTCGTATTGTGGTTTTCACAAAATCCGAGGCCATGACACTAGAATGTGTCGTGACTACAATAAATTTATGCAACGTTTTCCAGAGGAACAAAGACAACTTTTTATAGATATGTTCTTGGCAGATCCTACGTCACCAGCACCAAATACTTTTACAGGGGTAGTTTCCCCTCAAAATGCACCCCTCCAGATCTTCAATGATCCACTTCCAAATCACAACAATAACAAGATAAATCCAAATGGGACAAACAAGGGTGTAATTATAGGAAACAATGATCATGAAGCCTCAACTTCACTGAATCCATTAGTTGCACCACAATTAGGAAGTCAGCCATGACCTAAGATAGTCGGTTTAGTGGAGTTAGATGTTGAACTACCCATAGAAGTTGTAACAAGGACACGAGAGTATTCCTCTTAGCTAAGTCCAAGCTACCCGCTAGAAACAGACAATATCCAACAAGTATTAATAAAACCCGTGGGTGCTTATGACTTAATTAATGATCTAATGAAAACCTTCTCGCACATCTCCTTTTTGGATTTATTGAAGAACTCCCCTTCTCACAGGGCTGCTCTTTTAGAAGCATTGGGTTTAGGTCATCTAATTAGCATCACTCCACCTCCCAAAACACAGGTAAACCATATAGACTTTGATATCCACCCTCCAGGGCAGCCGGATAGGGACACCGAATTCATATTCGAAATAAACAAAATGCCAACAAATGTTGAGATTGCATTCCGAGGTGATCCAGCCTTACACTTGCAAGTGTGGGTTTATAACAATTATGTGAAACACACGATGGTTGACGATGGGGCAGCAGTTAACATAGTCCCCTTTTCTTTCCTTCAAAAGCTAGGGTATGGAGAAACGAATTGTTCCACAACTCAAAATACACTAAGAGGCTATGACAGCCTTAAAGCCACTTCAATTGGAACTATAATACTACCGGTCACCTTAGGACCCAAAACAATCCTGACTGAGTTTTATATTATAGATCGGGAAACTAACTATAATATGATCCTCAGCCGACCATGGATACACCGTATGAAGGCAATCCCTTCTACGCTATTTCAAGAAGTAAGATTCTTGCATTTAGGAAAGGTGTTCATAGCCAAAGGTGATCCAAAACCATTCAATGTACACCTGGCTGACCTAAAGAAAAGACCAGGCATGCACTCAGAGTTTGAACTCCCAACAAACCAACTTAATAAACCTACCGACACGAAACTAGAATAAAATTTGGTACCTACGACAGATCTTGAAACTATGAGCCTAGCCAAGACAATCCCAGCCCTCAAAGATGAGGCTAACATTGTAGAAATAGTATCATTAGGAACTACTGCAAAAATTGTTGAATTACTAGAACAGGATCTACCAATGTTCCTACCATTTGATTCTGTAGGCATGGGGTACACCCTAGGTGTCGGTTCTCTCCCAGTAGTAGATCTCTGCATGGTAGAGGTAGAAGATGTTAACACAACAAATATCCCAGCGCCCATATTCCCAGCTAAGTATTGGACTCTCCATTTCGATGGAGCTAAATGTCGTTACGGAGCTGGGGCAGGAGTAATCCTTACTTCTCCTGAAAGAAAAGTCCTACCATTTGCCTTTAAACTAAATTTTGAATGCACAAACAACGACGCTGAGTATAAAGCCCTCCTCCTTGGCCTCATTGTAGCTAAGAGAATCATTGTTGATAACATCAGAGTGTTAGGAGACTCACAATTGGTAGCAAATCAAGTTGCTGAGATGTATGAAACCAAAGCTGAGCACTTACAACTCTACAAAACAGCTGTACTGAATTTAATCAAGGAGTTTGACTTCATATCAATCGAAGCAATCCCGTGAGAAAAAAATATTCTCGCCGATTCAATAGCAACCTCAGCATCGTGCTTTACTCCAAATAGTAAGTTAGAGGACACCCATTTCATGATATCCCTTTGTACTGAACCACTGATAAAAACAATGAAAAATCCTCTTTTAAATGGAAATGAAAACAAATCTACTATCCTAGACCACATCGATAGTGATACAAACACTCTTGATTTCTTGAACGCCTATGTGGCGTTACATCTCACCCATCACATGGTAGATTTATCCCTAATCCCACATTCATCCTCCTATTTCAAAAATCCCATGACAGAGCTTCCCCCACAAAAGGAACTCAACATATACACAGTCGAGAATGGAGATGATCTGGAACTACCTCCAGCCCCGCCTGAGTTTGAAGAAGGTAATGCTTCTTTAATCAAAGAAACAATTGATATTAACATCGGAACAGAAGACGAACCAAGGATATTGAAGTTAGGATCCTCATTAACTCCATTAGAAGTAGAAATACACACTCAGATCCTCAAGGAACATCAGAAGGCTTTTGCATTTAATTATAAAGAAATGACAGGGGTTGCACCACACATTGCGGTGCACAACCTCATCACTAAATCTGATGCAAAACTGATTAAACAAAAATCAAGACCAATGAAACCCAAGGTAGCTCTCATGGTGAAAGAGGAGGTAATGAAACTCCTCCAAGTAGGATTCATCAAACCAGTCGATTACTCTCAGTGGGTATCTAATATTGTTCCCATTCTCAAAAAGAATGGGAAGATACGCATCTGTGTAGACTTTCGAGACATTAACAAGGAATGTCCTAAAGACGACTTCCCATTACCATCTATAGATGTCATCTTTGACACAACAGCTAGATTTGAGATTTTATCTCTCATGGATGGATTCTCGGGATACAATCAAATCAAAATATCCAAACAAGATCAAGCTAAAACCACATTTATAACTCCTTGGGGAACCTATTGCTTTGATGTTATGCCATTTGGTCTCAAGAACGCTGGCGCTACGTACTAGCGAGCTATGACGTATATATTTCATGATCTTATTCATAAAATTGTGGAATCCTACGTAGATGACTTGTTGGCCAAGGCCAAGAAGCGTTGTGACCATCCAAAAGTACTTCATGTCATTCTTTCACGTCTGATAGAATACGGGGTCACACTAAATCCAGAAAAATGTGTCTTTGGTGTGACAGGAGGGAAGCTCCTAGGTTACATTATATCATCATGCGGGATCGATGTTGACCCAACCAAAATTAAAGCTTTTCTTGAAATGGTCCCACCTTCGGATGAATCTGGAATCAGGTCATTTCTCGAAAAACTTGGCGCAATCCAAAGATTCATCTTGGACTTAAGCTTTTCCATTCATCCAATCAACAATCTACTCAAGAAAGATTATAGCATTGATTGAACTGAAGACTGCAATGAAGCTTTCAACACAGTTAAGCATTTCTTGTTATCACCACCCACGCTAATGCCACCTAAGTCAGATCACCCATTAATTTTATATTCGCGAGCCACCAATGTCTCGCTAGCCTATACGCTGGCTCAAGAAGATGATGACAAGAGAGAACGCGCGATCTATTTCATTAGCCGGACATTTCTCGACTATGAAACATGCTATACGCAAGTAGAACAAGAATGCCTCGCCATAGTCTTTGCAACCAAACACTTAAGACATTACATGTTAAATCAAGAAACAAAGGTCATTGTAAAGACAAAAAATTTACGAACTTTCCTCACGTAAGGGTCCTTATCTAAAAAGGCTAGACTCTTTATAACCTTAATGGGTGAATTTGAATTAAAATTTGTAAATCAGAAGTCAATTAAAGGACAAATCATTGCGGATTGGTTAGCTGATAATCCATTAGATGGAGGTGATCTAGTAGATCTGGACTTTCCTGATGAGTGCATATACTACATCGAAACCCGACCTTCTATCTCTGAGTGTCCTTGGTACACTGATATTATTAATTATATCATGGATCATACGTATCCAGAAGGTGTTACATCGCAACAAAGAAGGCAGTTACGCATTATCATAGCTAAATACGTCATCATAGAGCAAGTTCTCTATCGAAAAGCATTTGATGGAATGCTGTTAAGATGTGTTGACACAGAAGAATCCAAGAGGATTCTCCACGAATCTCACAGTGGAATGTGTGGAGGCCACTTCGGTGGCCATGCCACCACTCAGAAAAATACATCGAATGGGCTATTTCTGGCCTACTCTAGAACACGACGCAGTAGAGTTTGTACGAAGGTGTCATAAGTGCCAAGAATTCTCTCATGAGATTCACATGCCGGCACAAGCTCTACAACCAATCACTACTCCATGGCCCTTTTCTATGTGGGGCCTAGATTTAATAGGGAAATTCTCTCCCTCATCTACAGATGGCCATAATTTCATAATCACGGCCACCGAATATTTTACCAAGTGGGTAGAGGCTATGCCTCTTACTACTGTGCCGGGTTCTGTAATCGCCAAGTTCATTTTGAACCAAATCATTTACAGGTACGGTATCCCGCAAATCATTATCTCAGATAATGGGACTTCTTTTAAGAATGACGAAGTTTGTGAATTGTGCAATAAATTTAAAATAAGCCATCATACGGCCTCCTTGTATTACCCTCAAGCCAATGGACAGGCTGAGGTGACAAACAAAACATTAAAATCCATTCTCCTTAAAACGGTGAAAGAAAACAAGCGAGATTGGCATTTGAAGTTATATCTGGCCTTATGGGCCCACCAAACCTCAATAAGAACACCAACAGGAGCCACTCCTTTTTCATTGGTATTCGGGGCAGAAGTAGTTCTCCCGCTTGAGGTTGAAATACCTAGTCTCTGTATCTCATTGCAAGGGATTCTGGATGAAGAAGCTTACAGAGAAGCACTTCTCTCCCAACTAGAAATCCTAGATGAGGCTAGATTAGATGCCGAACAACAGCATAGAGTCTATGCTGACTGAATGTGCTGGTAGTATAACAAGAAAGTATATGAATGCGACATATATGAAGGTGATCTAGTTCTAAGGCTAGATAGCCGGATCGACAAAAAAATCGGCGAAGGAAGGAAGTTCCGGCCCAAATGGTTGGGCCCATACCGAGTCATGAAGGACTATGGAAATGGTGCATATCTCCTATGTATGCTAGAAGGTGAGGAATTTGGTGAAACAGTCAATTCCCTACACCTCAAACAATTCTACGCGTAAGCAATTAGTACTACTTGTATAATTATATCTACATTGCATCTTCATATAGTTAGGATCATTTTTTCTGCTTGTTTCGTACAAATTTGTGATCAAGGAATTTATTCTCAAAGCAATTCATTACAAACTCATGATGTTGTTGGCATAAACACTCTAATCATACTTCTCTATTTCCATGATATCATCAAACTATTTCGGAATCACTTCATCAAATAAAGCTAGATATGACAAGGTCTCAATGGTAACCATACCAAGATCTACGGGTTTATCCTCACTTTTTGGTTTCTTTTTAGGATAGGTGTCTTGCCTATGGTCTGTTCTAGAAGCTTCATGGTGTCACATCTATCCCGTATGTATATCTCTTTGGAAATAAGAACACACTGACATTTTTCTCAAATAAACAAGTCAAATATAGATCAAACAGAAAATTTTAAATTTACACATTTCCTTGCCCCACCAACCTTCGGTGATGAGCTTGCATCTCTTACTAGTGACGTAGGGTTGGGAAAGGATGGAAATTCCCTTACTCACCTATGCCTTGCCTATGGTGATAAACCCACGCTTCTTACTAGTAGCATGGGGCAAGGTGTGGGGGGTCCTCTTGACAAGCAAATGTAAAAGGTCATAAACAAACAATTCAAATCTTGAAGTCTTGAGTCAAAAAGAAAATTAATCGGATGTCCAAAATTCCAAGAGAATTAAGAATCCTAAAACCCAGATTTTGTCTACCATGTGGCCATCTATGGATCTAAGTCTAGATAAACCGCAAAGCAAGTTGCATCCCAAAACTATGAAGTCACTCGAGTGGAGTAGGCTTATAGCATCCTAATTTGGTTCCGCCAAAGCTTTGTTTATCTTTCATCAATATCATTTCAACACATTTCATAACTTGTGCCCTTTTCAGCTCTCGGTGATGAGCCCTTGCATCTTACTAGTTGTGTGGGGTTAGGAGAGGGGTAGGTTTATCTGCTTATCATACCAGCTTATCTTCACCACTTTTCCAAAGCAAATATGAAGTATCCAAAATTGCTTACAGAAACTAAGATTCAAAATCACATTGTATCTACATTATCATAAATCAACATCATGAAATACAAAAGGAAAGTAAACATGTGTATCACTTGTTCTCCATTGCATACATTCTAAAAAGCATATAAGCATAATATCATAGTTCACATGAGGAAACAGAAATGCAAGTAAGCCAAAAGTGCCAAAAGTCTGATCCAAAAAGAATATATATATATATATATATATATATATATAAATTCCTATACAATGCCATCATGCCCTAAGCATGGTCAAAATGCTCAAAGAGCCTCGAGATATACAAAAATATCATACAAAAATCTAGGGGAGTCAAGTGGCTTCTCAAACCCTTATGAGACCCCTCTGAAGGTGCACGCCCACAGCCTAGGAATCCGGCTACGCCAGCGCTCTGAGTGCATGAAGGGCTTAGGATCCCGAGGGGTAGCCGTAATCTCACCATGAGAATGACTCCTCATCAAGTGCTCAGCTATCCTATACCCCCGCTAACTCCGTACAGAAGAGTCGATACCATCCTGGCCACATGCCAGACAGGGGCAAAGATGTCAGTATGTCTGCCAACTGTTGAGGGCTCCCCGACATCCACAGATATCTCCGCATGGGTCCTCTCCATGGGAATCATCAGGGTATCAGTGCATACCCTACGAATCAGGTCATGCCACTCATTAGCGGTCTCTGCAAACAAAGGAGAAAACAAATTAGAAATGAAACAAGAGATAAAACACAAGTGTAAACAAAAGGAGAGATAGCAACTAAGGAAATCCTAACTAAAAACAAACATTAAAAGGAAGGGTGGTAACTTACTCAGATCACCAGGCCTCCATGATGGATCTCTAGGGTCAGCACCCGCCACATATGCCGCCACTGACTGAGGTGCTCCCCCCGTGGCTGGATCAATGTAGCATCCTAAAATGGACTCATCCTCCCCACCATGGCCTTAGGAGAGTGGCTCCTCTGAAACCAGAGTCACTCTCTCTACACTCTGCTCTGCCCTCTCTACCTGCATGATATCCTAAGTGTCATACCACTCAGGATCACTGTCCTCCTTAGTCTCCTCCTTTGTCTATCCCCCCGTGAACTCCTCGGACTCGGAGTCTATGTTGATGGGGTCATCACTGCTATGGGTAGGACCTGCGGAAATCTAAAGTGGGGGTGCCTGAGGAGCACCCGGACTCTCCTTCGGGCATGTACTACCCTCCTAGTTGCAATAGGAATGCCAAGTGTAACAACTGTCCAACCCTGACCTCTAGGACCCCCCTCTAGCCTCTCCAAACTGACCTGTATACTTGACACTACCAGGGGAAGCATGCCCATGTAATGTAGGCCAAACTATTGAGGAACTCAGCCAAAGGGGTGTATCTCCACTCACCCCACTCTATCAATAAGCTGCCCTATGGTGGAGCAGGAGATCAAAAGTAAGAGCCTCCTCGCCCCATATGCCTACCATGGTCTGATATTGTGTGGCCTCCATGTCATCGGTGGTCAAAGAAGAAACTGGATGATGAGGTGCTCTGAGCACTGACATATCTATCCATCTGTTTTCCCTCATAGCTTTGAGATCTGTCACCTCTATGCCTCTGCCATAGGGGATGAAGTGCTCATAGACCCAACTCATGACCAGGGTCGAGTGGCTCAAAGACTGCCCTTGTAAACAGACTACCTTGTATAAGTCATGGTAGGTAGTCCCAAGTATATCTACTCCCCATGCATAAATCTGGTCATGACCCTTGATCTATGCAATAATGGGGGACTAGCAATATAGCAATGCGTCTCCTCCCTTGTCCCCGATCAATCTTGAGGCAAGGATCCCCATAATAGCCTGACGAAGCAAGGGGATGGGAAAACTAGGAAAAGACCGAACTCTGACCCCCTGCTTCGAACCCATGGAGATGACTTCATCTTCCATGTTAGAAGTCCACTGTGCTATCTGGGCCCATGAACCTGTTGTCTTAAGGGTGAGTCACCTCCCGATGATCGGGACCCCCAGGATACGGTAAACATCCTCCAGTGTAATGGTCCACTCACCTCGGACCCCTGGTAATCGAAAGGTGTTCCGATCAACATCCCAGTAGGAAAATAAGTCACAGAGTATGTGACTGGATGGTGCAACATGTGTTACCCATGATATACGTAGTATACTGGCCCTCTGAAGAGTATCCTGCTCGTCCTGTGAAAGGGCGTCTAGCACTGCTGGGAGCCAGCCACACTCCCTCTCTCAGCTCCACCGAATGTACTCCTCTCTCACCTGCATACACCCAAAAACACAAAAAAAAGTAAGTTAGCATCTAAATGACATTAGAAAAATCATGGAAACACATAGATATGCTAAAAATGCAAAAACAATCTCAAACAAGTGTTCTTTTGACATTCTGTAAAGAACCACCACCCTGAGCAGGGTGGCGGTCTTGTACCGCTGCTCTGAACAAGGCGACAGTTGTGTAACCGCCACCTTGAGCAAGGTAGCGGTCGTTTCCCGATAACCCACGCGGATTTTTAAACTTAAAATGGCCAAAAAACATGAAAAAAGGACCATTTAAACTAAAAACAAAGCCTACCCAGTACACGCCCCCCCTAGATGGACCTTTTGAACCTAACATTTTCGAAAATAACCCCCCCACGACAAAGATTTTAGCATTTTAAAAGTTTGGAGGTAAAAACATTAAATTGAGGAGAACTAACCTGTGATCTCGCGGGTCGATGATCTGCACGCGGAGGCATGATCACTATCTCGTCACGAACGTTTTGACCTACTCTCGTAAGAAACCGTCACCGTGGGTCCCAGAGCTCAGAATCAATCAAATCAACACACGCAAATGAATAGGAAAATGGGCCCACTTTCATATATATAGCAGCCTGACTTGTCTTAAATTCCCTTTTCGCACATTTGGAGCACCGACGGAGGTAAGTTATTACCCCCGCACAAATGGTACGTCCTCATTTCCCATTATTTTAGCATTTATTTTCCGATCTATCTTGTCTATCTGCACTTGAGTTCTCTTTTCATTTTATAGGGAGCGGGAATTTTGGATGGCGTCATTTCAAGACATGGACGTATTAGGTATAACTTCCAACTTCCCATTTGGGGACCGCTATACTCGGACCCACCATTTTACACCTCTTCATGGCTAAAAATGCTTCTCCGAGGGGGCAATATGTACATACCCAAAATTGTAGGGTACTGCATCGTCGAAACAACGTAACATGTGCCCCAATGATGATACAGGTCTCCTCACAAGGTGTTTGGGATCTGAAAAAGCTCTCAAAGTATGCGTTATCATCCCGCATGCCCCGCTTAGCCCCCGTGTGCTTTTCTTTTCTCTTTTCCCCTCTTTTCTTTGCCTTTTTCTCTTCAGTTACGAAACTGCCGCCCTGCCTGGGCGGCGGTCTCGTGACCACCGCCCTGATCAGGGTGGCGGTCCTATAACCACCACCCTGCTCAAGGCAGCGGTCCTTCATGCATTTTCCAGAATGCTCTTTTAACATGACTCACATAAATTTCAACGTTTACCAACTTTTTTTCATCGCCTTGGGCTTGTATTAATGATTCTGGTTCCCTGGAATAGTATTTTTCCATTTTTTATAGTTTAAGAGTTCAATTTGGTTTTTACCTTGGGTAAATGCAAATGTTATAAATAGTTGGCTTATGCTCAAGCAAATGGCCCCTCAAATTTGCCTCTAAATTTCTCATTGTAATAGATTAGTCTTTCATTTTTCTTAGAATTCTTAGTTTCTTTCATTGCATGCTTAGCTAGTGTTGTTTTGCTGTTAGGAAGCCACATATCCATCTTGTGCAAGTGCTGTTGATATTTCATCCAATCCATTGGAGTAGAATAGTTTGTTTTCAATAGGAAGCTATTAAAGTTGTAGGTTTTGTTCTTCAAGCAGGATAGTTTCAGGTTCTAGACATTTTATGTTACATGACGCGCAATAAATCCTACTAGGAATTGCATAAGTCAAGCTCTGTACTCTTGCGCTATCTCTCTCATACTCACATTGTATTTAGTCTGTATCCTAAGCTTCCTTTGTCCCAATATCTACTTCTGTTGATGCTAGCATTACACGATTTTTTGGATCCACGTGAACACGAAGGAGCGAGGAGGTCACACTGAGGGGACAAGATCACACACATCATCAGATTCGCCATTGTTCTGCATAATCTAGGTTTTATCTTTCAAAGTTCTAAATTAAAAGCATATCAAATAGAGTAGCCAATCACTTTATTTCAGTCAATTTTACTTTCGATGTTACCGGGGAAGCTATGAGGATTGATAGTTTCTGAGAGACTATGATTCTTTCCTCACTTATGAGGTAGGATCGAGAGTCTTTCAAATAGTTTAGATCAGTTATTTCATTGTTTAGAATAGATTTACAATTGCACAGGCAAGTAGCTATACTCGGTTACTTTGTTTGTTTTAAAATTTGTCACTAAATTAATTGTCAATTTCTAGATATATTAAAATAGCTGCTCCTTCATATTCACTTATAAAATTCATCAGAAAATAACAAAAATATAGAAGTTATATATGTTATAGATATACTTCGCGTAGTTAATTTTATTTTTCTGCATTTAGTTTACATTATTGCTTTTGTATGACAATCACGGGACCTAGAGAGCCAGGGAATACGTATTCGAGTCAATCGTGCCCCAACCCAATCTCATCACAGCCATAACTGATATAGATCAGAATCTTAGGATCCAAGTCTTCCAAACAACGGTAAACTTACAATAAATCAGTTTCCAGCTGCACGGGTTAAACATAGAAGACGACCAAGCACTTACGTTTTGGTCAAATCAACCAAACTATAGATTACTCTAGATACATATCCACATGACTGTGGAAGGGTTTGAAAGAGAGAAAACATTTGGTTGTGATCCTTTTGTCCCACAGCCAGACGTAGGAGACACTCTCACAGATATAGATACCAGCTTAAGAATTCAAGTCGCACGGAAACCTATGAGATACTCTGAAAAGATCGTACCATTAATAATTCTAAATATAGAGGCTGAAAAATCATATGACTATTAGATACTAGGGATTAGGGATTGATTCGTACATGACCATAGCAAGTCCACAACAACCACAAATCTACGGTTGTGACCCACAAATCCCATAGCCCAATGAGTCCATAGGTGAATCAGATATAGATGCTGGCCTACGTACATTAGTGTTCAGATCTACTCCACTTCCACCTATCATCATCGAACAGTTATCCTTGCTAGACATAGTAGCTAACAAAGCTAAGGAGTTCTGGACTAGGCCAGAGAATCACCCATAAAGTCAATTATATTTACCATCCGCCCTATGACCTTATCTGGAGACATACACGAAACTATCCCAGGTCATTTTCCACGTATTCCACAACCCATAGACCGAATCACGCCAGAGCTCGATATTGATTGGAGCCTTCGAACAGTCATCCTTGTTGATCTATCTATCACACCAGTTTAGGTTAGGAGGGCCTTCTTTGCCTTAGATTCGTAATTTCCACTAGTGCAAGTCGAAGACATCAGATTTCCTAATTAGCTTGTCTGCATCCCACACATATTCAATCCTCACCGGCTGTCTCGGCATGACCTCGGGAGGTTGGTTGCGAGGAAAAGTTACTTGTAGATTCCCATGCTCGCTTGTCACTTTTCCATCGTACACAAGCCTTGTTCTCTTTGTGTTGGAAACTATGTGGAAGAAAAGTTAGAGTCTAAAGCTTGAAGATGGTTGGAGAATTCTTGGTGATTATGGAAATTGGTTCCCCAAGTTAGGGAGAGTTCTACTTCTTGATATCATGTGGTTTGTGTTATGTCAAGTGTTCTTTTCTCCTTTGTAAGCCTCCCATTTTGGGATGTATGTATATCTTGTGCAAGCATGTGTTTCTTCAAAGTGGTATTATCCCTCTCTTTGAATGTAGCTTGATGGTTATAAATAATGGGATTGAAACCTACAACTCTCCACATGACAGGAAATGTCAATGTGTTGAAACTTTGTCTCCCTCAAGTATTGTGTATAACTCTCTCTCTCTCTCTTGTTTGTAAATGTTTATAAATCTCATTTTAAAGGAAGCATGGATATGTATACAAGTGTGACAAACACTCATACATTTGACAGTGTAGTGTGACTTTTGGAAAATGAAAGATTGGCTTACACTTGCATCTTTTGGGATGAAATTAAGTAGAGTACACATTCTTTGTTAGTGTGAATGGAATTAAAGTATATCATTCTTATGGATATACTTATATATAGTTTAAATTGTCTTATTCTTGTTATTTATAATATTCCCATTGGTTAACTCAGTCACCAAATCTTGACTTTTGGTTTTACCCTTGCTTCTGGAAGAATATAATTTTAGTCATTATAAAAGAAGGTTTATCATTTTTCTTTATTAAAAAAAACCATGTTTCTCTTTAAGGAGTCTACTCTAAAATAGGCCTCATGAAGACTTTCTTGTTTTGATTTATCCTCATACAAAATTTAATTTTGTTTCACTTCACCCTCATCCTGAAAATTTCCATAATCAATATTTTCTTAAATACACAAATTTAATAGAGGGTATATTGTAGGTTTGTTTTAAGGGCATTTGCCATGGATATTCCCTACTATAAGGTTCTGGTTGAAAAGATAATATATAAATCATATAGCTTTAAAATGCATCATATTTGTTGCTGGTTACTCCGTGTGTTTACCAGCAAAATAAAAGTTGAGTGAAAAATAATAATAATAATAATAAGACCCCTATCAAAAAAATCATAACTGTGCAAAACCCAAAGTGGAACATGGAGAATGGCACAACCTAAACAAATTTTTAGCCCTGTCATTTTATTACACAATATTAAAATCAAAAAGAGAAAAAGAAACCAGACATTTACAGTTAGGTCGCAGCCGCCATTGAGAGCCTGAAATTAATTATGCAAATTTATCAATTAAATAAAATAACTTGTTAAACCCCCTTGTCCTGATGCCTCAGCCATGGCCACCTCCATATGTAAGCTGCATCAAAAAAATATAAAAAAATAAAACTAGAATACCCATGTGTGGCCACCCAAATTTGAACCCAAAATAAATCTTGTTCAGATTTAAAATTACATACAAAAAATGCAACTTTGGACTGAAAAAACATATTTTCAAAAAAAATAATCAAAACTATGATGAATATAAATGCGACATTGGCAGGAGAAATTTTTAAATTAGAGCTTGGCGTCCATAGACGCATCCATCATAACTTGCCACACAAAACAAAATAAAAACAAATGAGATTTGAAGAATGCGGCTGAAAAAAAAGGGAGTTTGAAAACCATATAGATCTCAAAAGAAAGAAATTAGGGTAAGGGGAGATAGGTGGTTGGGATGGATTTAATCCAACGGTGGATCTTCTTTTGGAAAAAGTCTTTAAAAAGGAATATTATTAAAGTATCTCTCTAAAACAAAATAAACAAAGGAAAAATTTAGATCCACGTATGAATTTCTTTTTGGTTTTTTTTTTTTTTTTTTTTTTGTAATTTTAAGGAAATAAAATACCATTAAATAACTATATGAATAAATGAAGACATGGAGAGGTTTTTTTTTAAAGTAAGGTGAACTTTAACGTTTGTTTTTCATCTCTAAATATGATTATTATATTATTTTAGTGAGTAATAAAATAATAATAATTATTATTATTTTCACCCTTATTTATGGATTTTAAATAACAAATTGAATATATATATAAATAATCTTTGGTGACAAGGATAATATATTGTAGTCGTGTCTATTATGTTTTTACGTTTAAAACGAGGTATGCAAATTTTGGGCCTAATATTACAATGAAATGGAACCTCTTTGGCCGTGCATTTTAGTCATCCTTGAATTGGTTACCCCTTCGAGGCAGGGCTCATAACCAACTTTATTTGACATTATTGTATAATAACCAAGACCTGGACCTAGTGAATTTTTTTGTTTGTTTTGACGCACCATTTAGTAAGCTCTTCTTTTAGGTTTTAAACTTAACCGAGTCACGTTTAAGTTTATTCAAGTAAATAATAAATCAATCAATCAATCAATAAAATAAAAGTATTATCCCAATATTTGTTAGTACTATTTGGTTGGGTTTTGGGTCGCAAATGTGGGCATTAAATTTGGTATCAGAGCCATGGTTTGCACACGTGGACACTCTGGATAGAACATTTAATTGGTTATTAATTTTTTCATAACATTAAATGTAAAACAATGAAAATAATTTCTGCTAAACCGTTACATGGTTCAAAGCATCTCTCGTGTAACAGCATGGGAGAAATATGTTTGCTAACAAAATAGGTGGTAGACAAATTTTGATTACCTAATTTATTTAAAACAATTGGTAAAAGTTAAGAAAAATTTGTCATTAGATAACGTGCAAAATGACTTCTTGGTTCCCATAGTGGTGATCGATTTGGATAATCTTGTTCCTTAGTGACATAGGAATTCACATCAGCATTTAAACCCAACTTATAAGATCATTTGATCATGTAGTCACGAGCATTTTTGAGCTCAGTTAATCACATTGTTGTTTGAGACAACTACTTAAATTTAAGCAAAATCATTTCGGTTTGGACTTGTAAATTAGAGAGAGGTAGTAGGAAATTAAAATTTATGACTTCTAACATGTAGTATTTCTCCATGTCCATTGTCTACAGTGATTAGATTCGAGAAAAAGGAAAGGAGGGTTATTTTTCCAAGGGTGTTTAGGAGGACTCTTGACGTGTTGGTACAAAGCACAAACTTGTCAATAACATTAATTAGCTCCGGAAAGAAGGTCATAACTAGAGTGTTAGTCTTTATTTTTTCATTTTGTAAGTTGCGTCAATTTCTCTATATATAGGATAATTGATGCGAGTTAACATGACTCATTTTCAAGTTGGTATCACTTGTTTTCAAGACCTATTTTGTAGTGAATTTTCACTAATAATATGCTGAAATGCAATAGTAAAACTCTAATAGTTGGCTCCGAGAAGGTGCTTCCATTTCGAAACCTATTCACTAGTAATTAGAAATGTACGTCTTGATTGACTCTCTTTATAACAGAGAATTGACTAGAAGCTTTGTTTCACCATTTGGGTGTTGGGTACTTGTTTTGGTAGGCTCCTTTTGTAGCCATTTTCTCTAGATCATAGAACAAGGAAATTAGGTCTTAATAAACAAATAGATTTCTTAGGACAACTTTGGAGGGTGAAACATGTTATAATATGGTTATTGTTTTAAGCTACATGTTTCTAGGTTGAATGCTAAGACCCAAAATAAAATTTGTGCAACAAGTCATTTTTGAATGCTAACGGCCTTGGTTAGGTTGATCTTTATTGGACATCGAAGAAGGTCTAGTTTTTGGTTTCAGGAATATGAAGTAGGTCAAGATAAGAAAGTAGAATTGTTACCTTAATCTAAGGAATAAGTTTAAGGTGTTTGGTTAGTTTCTTCTTGTCTAAGTGATCCATTGTTTTTTGGAATCTCAACCGCCAAGTTAGAGGTCCCTCTTTGGATCTAACAAAACCCTTTTGGTATGGGTGTAAAATAAATGACTGTACCTTGTGTAAAAACCACCCAATGTGATAAAATAGTATTCCACATCTTGAAATTTCATTACTAGGAAATTTGAAATAATTTCTACTCCTCTTGTTTATGTTGCTAATCTTAGTTTTATAACCCTTTTATAAGGAAATTTACTAAATGACCTTATGACCTTGTTGTTTCCTTTTCAAAATTGTAGTTTGAAATTAAGTATAATTGGATGAAAATATTTTCTAATGCAAACTCCTCCAACTTGTCTAAACAATAAATGATAAAGGGAAAGAAATTTAGTGCCTCTCTTTTTCGGTGGTGTTGCTCGAAGTGATAGTTCTTAGATAATTTATCCTCTTCACGTAACGTAGGAATACATTGTGCTATTATAAAAGGAATCTAGTTTTCAAAAACTCCAATTTTTCATCAAAGATCTTGGTATAACTTTTAGAGTTAACTTCAGAAATGATCTACTTATTTTTCTTAATCCCTTTGGAACTCAATAAAACCTATTTTCATACTATAACCATTTACTAAGTTTCATTGCAATGTAACTTGGTTAAAACCTTCCTACCTTAGTAAGTGCACATGTGACTATAAAACTCCTCAATTTGATTTGAAATGTTCTGAGTTAATCATGTTTATAATGCTTTTACTTACGTGTAGAAATAAGGGAATCACTCTCTTTCTAACCTTAACTCATGGAATTAGAAGAACCATGATTATGCAAATATATATATATATATATATATATATATATATATATATATATATATATATAACAATGATCTTTCATTGTCTCTCTCTCTAAAAATTAAAATAAAATAAAATTAATTAGTGTTGAATAACTTCTTGGTTATCCATTGTGGTGTACCAATGATGGTGTTGACCATGATATTGCAATGTAATATGGTAAAATAATGGTGAATTTAATGTTTCATAATCCACAAAAATATATATGAATATATACATAAATAAACAAAAATATATAAGCACAATCGTGTACATATAAATTATAAACAACAATAGAAATGTGTAATTATATGTAATTTGGAAAAATCGTCAAATATATAAGTAAACAACGCTGTTTGGATAAACTGTTACCCCCTAAAAAGTTAAAATTGAGGTGATCCTAAAACTATTGTTTCAAATAGGATAGGTGATGGTTACTAATCTTTGTCTTGTGATATTCATATGGATTACACGCTAAATGGTTGGACTTTTGTAAGTAAATTAGGTATTGTGTTGTCTCCCTAAATTTTTAGGTGAGAAAGTTAATATGAATGATAGAATGATTGCGATGATCTCACAAATCAGATATGCCTTTGGATATTGGACTCTTAGGAAACTCTTTTATAAGATTTCATTCACATAGAAAACTAGTAGTATCTTATTATAATATAAATGATGAAGCCTTTATTGCAAGGACTAACAATAATGAATAACTAGTCTTTCCATGTACCGTGGGTAAAGACATCCTTTGTAATCAGTATAAAACACTAGTTAAGAAATGTAAATTTGGAAATTTTCTAGGGTACTCTTTAAAAATATGGCCCCATTTGTTTTTACCACTCGAAAGGGTGGAAAAATTTAAAGTTATTTTTGTAAAATGGATTTACCTTCTAGTTGATGAAGTGTATACATATCTATCTCTAGCAACACAATGGGCCATTTACGACCAAATAATTGTTTAAGTAAAGCTAACATAAGTTTCATATCTTGGGGAACATTATACTATACCTTTCCTTAAAGGAAAAAGTGTGTTGATCTCTTGTATTTTTGAGGAAGGTATACATAAGATAGTTCTATTCCGTTAAAATTATAAGTGCCTAGTATTTGGATAGGTTCGAGAAGCATCCACTTTAAATGAATTTTGTTTACATAACTCATTATTGTTTTCTCTTGATTATAGTATTTAGGAAAATGATAAAATTTAAGTAAAAAATTTTAATGTCTTATTGAATTGAAAGTTAGTTGTTTTCAGTAAGTTAAATATGGATTTGTTGGGATGCTGGGAGTTTGAAAATTGCTTTGTCATAGTGAGAACTGATATAAAAATTTCAAACAATGATAAGTTGAATTATCGTTTATGATATTTCTAAAGCAAACCTTGAACCAAAATTAAAATGTACTAGAAAATGATACAGACTATGAAACTTTGAAAACCAAACTATAAAAGCAATCCTCACCTAGTGGTTGACTATATATTTCACCCACAAATTTTTAATATTATGATTTTGTGAACATAAAATTAATGGTCAAATTAAGCCAACACCTTTAATTATGCGTGGTATTATGTGAATCTTCATCCTTGACCTTAATGAATAATGTAGATGCTAAAGTCATTCTTGGAGAGACTCGTGAACCATTTTTTTTCAAAATCTAAAGTAATGATGAACTAGGAGATGAAACCACATGGAACTTGGAAAATTTTCTCTCTCTCTCTTATTGTGTGGTATTTGTGACACCTTAGATAGTTTCCTTGAGTGGGATGGTACACAACTAGTATGCAAACCCTGATAACCCTTTTAGAACATCATTTATGTTCTTTTAGACCAGCCATCACTATTTTCCTTTGAATGTAGACCTTATGTTGTACATCCTCTTATTTGGACCCTTATAGGAAGGTTAGATGTTGAAGTAAATAAATTCGGTTTGGAAGCTACCATTCTCCTTGATTAAAATTCTCCTAATTGAAAAATACACTTGACCTTGAACCATGTTTTATTTGATGAGACACGTTTGTGAAGACAAATTAAAACACAATAATGTAGTTCCTTTAAAGTGACCTTAATGTTGGACATACACTACGTGTGATCATTTAGAGGTTTTACACAATGATGTTGATCATAGTTTCCGTGGAAGATATAAATTCCTTGAATTAAATTGATCTAAATAAGAGAAACACTTAGTACTTGACCAAGTTTGAATTGGTAGGAAATACTTATTGTGACCAACAAACGCATGATACAACACAATACCTCGTGAGGTCATATCCCTATCCCACCTAATGACTTCCAGGAGGAAGTCTAATTTTAGGGGAGGAGGATGTAGTGAGGATTTTAGGAGAGGAGAGGAGGATGTAGAGGAGGATTTTAGGAGAGAAGGATTCTAGCCTCAATTATCTGCTAAATTCTTAACCCATAGTTGTGACTTAACATGGATTTTGACATATTTTTAGACATTATGATATGTTGGTTTGCCTTCATGGACATGTATGGTGATTTGGGGTGCGTAGCGCTAATTTGACTAGATTAGTAGATTGACACATTTTATTTGAGGTTGTGGATACTAACACTTTTCTATGCAATTGGGGCCTAATTGATATATGTTGGATAATTAGTTTAGTCACATATCTTGATTTTATAAAGTATTTGATTTTCTGATGAGGAAACATGATGACATTATGGCATGACATTTTTATGTATTGCAATACCTAACGCATGAGGAATTGTGTGAGATTGTTTCATTCCACATTGATGTTGTTATATCATTAATTTACATGTTTGAACTGATTCGCTTATTGAGTAGTTACTTTAATCTTGCATTGGACAGGTGTGTTTAATGTGTGTAATGAGTTTGCAGGTGACAGGTCACAGGGGAACGCAGGTTTTAGAGTGGCTACAAAAATTGTGCACAAGTGGCCCATGGGGCTAAGTCCTAACTGTGTTATTTGTTTCAGGCCGTATAGTTTCATTTTATTTTGGGCACCATGAGTGACCCTCATATGTGATGTAATATGTCATGTAAAATTTTATTTTGTTTAGAATGTTTTATTGTTGTTAAATAAAGTAGGTTTGGGGGCTTAATGGTCCCCACTTACATTAAGTTTTGGGTTTGGTTTATTTTGTATTAATTAGAGAGGATTATGGTCACATGTGAACCCTTGGGTGGGCACCACATCCTCTACACTTGTGCCCATGAGTGCCAAACCCGAAATTGGGTTATTTATGGCATTTTAAGTGACCCCTTTTTAGTTTGGGAGTTCACTTAGCATGAAAATAAGCCTTGGACCCTACCTAATAGGTAGGGGGGCTTAATTTCAAGGTATAATGGGATTTTCCCTCCCATTTTGCCTCTCTTTGGTCACCATCCATGTAAGATGGATTGGTATGTGTGTTTTGTAGAAAGTTACACAATCTTGTTTTATTTTCATTTTGGGTATTTTGGGAAAGAAGTGTTAAAAAGTGAATTTATCTTTTCTTCTTTTTATTTTAGAATATTTGACTTGGAGGGAAGAAATGGGTGACACATTTCACCCCATCATTGGTGAGGAAATTGATTGGCTTATCTTCAAATTCTCCCTCATGGAGGAGAAAAAGGAACTTTTGGTTTTTTTTTTTTGAGGATTAGCTTGGTGGTTGAGGATTTTGGAGCTAGTATTGCTTGAGGAAGAAAGTTGGAAAATATTGTTTTGGAGAGCTCTTAGAGGTATGCTCTCGAGATCATTTTATGTTGGATGTTTTTGCTAGATCGTAGCTTTCTTATAGTTGGAATGTTTGTTTAGTTGCTTGTATGGTTGTTGCTTAATTATGGTTGTTGTATGTATTTTACTCCATCCATAATATGGTTTGATGGATGTTGGAGTTATTTGGGGGAAGAGAGAGGGATTTTACCTCTCAAACTTCATGGCTTGATGGGCAAGACATGTATGTTCCTTTTATTCCCCTCATATGGTTTGAGGTGGGTAAGGTGGTTCATATGGTTTGAACCCTCTCCTCATTCTTGGAGAGGAAACCCAATGGGTTTGAAAATCCTCCCAAGAAGGATCCTGGTGAATGGGTGGAGCAATAAGGAGGATTTTTTGATTAAGAGGAATAAGGAGGTTGAGAATAATCTTGTGTGTATCTTATGGTTTGATCACACCTTATGGCACTTTTAGGTATCTCATCTACTCTTCCCCAATTTTGAGGATGAATATGGTTTTCTCCTCTCTTTTTTGTTAAATGTTGTGTTTTTTTCCTTAGTTCATGGTCTTGGCTTGTATGTGAAAATATTGTGGTGTTTGTATCCCTAAACATTGTGCACAAAGGTATGGAGGCTAGCTCTCTCTCCCATGGTCTTGGGGGAGGCTAGCATGTCTTCCAACCTTTGGAAAAGACATGTAATGATGCCTATAGGTTGAGAGGTAAAACAATCCTTGTTCTCTTTGTGTTGGAAACTATGTGGAAGAAAAGTTAGAGTCTAAAGCTTGAAGATGGTTGGATCATTCTTAGTGATTATGGCAATTGGTTCCCTATGTTAGGGAGAGTTATACTTCTTGATATCATGTGGTTTTTGTTATGTCAAGTGTTTTTTTCTCCTTTGTAAGCCTCCCATTTTGGGATGTATGTATATCTTGTGCAAGCATGTGTTGCTTCAAAGTGGTATTATCCCTCTCTTTGAATGTAGCTTGATGGTTGTAAATAATGGGATGGAAACCTACAACTCTCCACATGACAGGAAATGTCAATGTGTTGGAACTTTGTCTCCCTTGTATTGTGTATAACTCTCTCTCTTTTGTTTGTAAATGTTTATAAATCTCATTTTAAAGGAAACAGGGATATGTATACAAGTTTTTTTTAATATTGGTAAATAGTTTTTTGAAAGGGACTATACCCTTGTGTACAAAAGGAGGCCTAAAAGCCTAAATAAGAGAGAGGAGCAGAGAAGCTGTATCAAAGCACAAAAGTTACAGCAAAGAACACCGAAGCCTAGAAACAGCAACACAAACGAGACTTAACAGAAAAACAACGGCAACAAAATAGCAAGCCTACAGCCAAGAAGCAGTAGTAAAACTGGACTACTTCTTGGCCGCTTGATCAATACTCATCTTTACTTTTTTCCAAGCATGGTACATACCCAGCGTGGTCATATGAGCAGCATCCGTCTTATCGAGCTCCTCTCTGGTTCTTTTACTCTCTTTGGGATTGCCCCAAAGAGTAATCGGGACACCGCTGAGATGCGAAACAGTTCTTGCATGACCTTCGATGAATTCCTCTATGGCCCTGAATGCTGCAATATTATACTCATGCCTAGTATTCATTTTCCCAAGGCCGGAGTCAAGGGAGGTCAGTTTTTTGTATATTTCATCAAGCTGGCTATTGTCAATGCTCCCTTCTCCCTCAATGCTTTTTTTGCCTTTTTGCTTAGCAAGATTTTTTACCTCATCCTTCAGCAATTTAAGCTCAGCCTCTAAGGCCTCCAATCTTCTAGAAGGGTTATCCGTTGGTGCCGCCTGGGGACTGGCACTACTAATGTATACAAGTTGTGTCACAAACACTCATACATTTAAGAGTGTAGTGTTACTTTTGGAAAATGAAAGATTGGGTTACACTTATATATTTTGGGATGACATGAAGAGTGCACATTCTTTGTTAGTGTGAATGGAATTAAATTATATCATTCTTATATATGTGTATATATATAGTTTAAATTGTCTTATTCTTGTTATTTATAATATTCCCATTGGTTAACTCAGTCACCAAATCTTGACTTTTGGTTTTACCCTTGCTTCTGGAATAATATAATTTTAGTCATTATAAAAGAAGGTTTATCATTTTTCTTTATTAAAAAAAAAAACCATGTTTCTCTTTAAGGAGTCTACTCTAAAATAGGCCTCATGAAGACTTTCTTGTTTTGATTTATCCTCATACAAAATTTAATTTTAATTTCACTTCACCCCTCATCCTGAAAATTGCCATAATCAATATTTTCTTAAATACAAAAAATTTAATAGAGCGGCATATTGTAGGTTTGTCTTTTAAGGGCATTTTCCATGGATATTCCCTACTATATAAGGTTCTGGTTCAAAATCTAATATATATAAATCGTATAGCTTTAAAATGCATCATATTTGTTGGTTACTCCATGTGTTTACCAGTAAAATAAAAGTTGAGTGAAAAATAATAATAACAAGAACCCTATCAAAAAAATCATAACTATGCAAAACCCAAAGTGGAACATGGAGAATGGCATAGCCCTAAACGAATTTTTAGCCTTGTCATTTTGTTGCACAATATTAAAATCAAAAGGAGAAAAAGAAACCAGACATTTATAGTTAGGTTGCAACCGCCATTGAGAACATGAAATTAACTATGCAAATTTATCAATTAAATAAAATAACTAGTTAAATGTCCATGTCCCAATGCCTCAACCATGGCCGCCTCCATTTGTAAGCTGCATCAAAAAAATATAAAAAAATAAAACCAGAATACCCATGTGTGGCTGCCCAAATTTGAGCCCAAAATTAATCTTTTTCAGATTTAAAATTGCATACAAAAAATGCAACTTTGGACTGATTAACATATTTTCAAAAAAAATAATCAAAACTATGATGAATATAAATGCGACATTGGCAGGAGAAATTTTTAAATTAGAGCTTGGCGTCCATAGACGCATCCATCATAACTTGCCACACAAAACAAAATAAAAACAAATGAGATTTGAAGAATGTGGCTGAAAAAAAAGGGAGTTTAAAAACCATATAGATCTCAAAAGAAAGAAATTAGGGTAAGGGGAGATAGGTGGCTAGGATGGATTTAATCCAACGGTGGATCTTCTTTTGGAAAAAGTCTTAAAAAGGGAAGATTATTAAAGTATATCTCTAAAAAAAAATAAACAAAGGAAAAAGTTAGATCCACGTATGAATTTCTTTTTGTTTTTTTTTTGAATTTGGTAATTTTAAGGAAATAAAATACCATTAAATAACTATATGACATAAATGAAGGCATGGAGAGGTTTTTTTTTAAGTAAGGTGAACTTCAATGTTTGTTTTTCATCTCTAAATATGATTATTATATTATTTTAGTGAGTAATAAAATAATAATAATAATAATTATGTTCACCCTTATTTATGGATTTTAAATAAAAAATTATATATATATATATAATATCTTTGGCGACAAGGATAATATATTGTAGTCATGTCTATTATGTGTTTACGTTTCAAATGAGGTATGAGAATTTTGGGCCTAATATTACAATGAAATGGAACCTCTTTGGCCGTGCATTTTAGTCATCCTTGAATTGGTTACCCTACCCCTTCGAGGCAGGGCACATTACCAACTTTATTTGACATTATTGTATAATAACCAAGACCTGGACCTAGTGAATTTTTTTGTTTGTTTTGACGCACCATTTAGTAAGCTCTTCTTTTAGGTTTTAAACTTAACCGAGTCACGTTTAAGTTTATTCAAGTAAATAATAAATAAATCAATCAATCAATAAAATAAAAGTAAAGAAAAAAAACTATCCCAATTTTTGTCAGTACCATTTGGTTGGGTTTTGGTTCACGAAAATGTGGGCATTACAGGATGTGGTTTGCGATTAGTAGAACCAATTCCTCGTTTTACAACATCTCTTGTATTAGGTGAAACTCTAGAGTTATCATACAAAAATTGAATAACAACTTCTCTTATAACATCATAATTATCTTTGTCCTTACGCGGTGCTCTAACAAAAAATGCCCAAAAATTGGTGTTATTGAATGATTGAAGGATATTACGTCTTTCAATTGCTTCTTCATTATGAGTTTTTCAATTAACTGGCAACATTCAACTTGTTTACATAATCAAACTTTGTTTTTTATTGATATCACTTACAACACTAGTAGCAAGTACAACGATGCACAATATTACTATCCATAGTGCGGTCTCTTGACACCAAACAGTGTGATATGCATCATGAAGGTTTACAACAATTGTAGAGGTTTGACCACATATATTAGATGTTTTCAATCCTAAGGTGTTTTAATTGTAGGTCTCATTTTAAATCAATTTCATCAATCTAACCAACAACTAGACATCTTTGGGAATTCATTTAAAATTTCAAAATGATTATCCCAAATTTTAAGTGGTTTTTCTTTCTGATTTTCCATTTAGAAATTTTGTCAGACATTAGTTTCAAAAAAATTTCATTAATTTCAATAAAATAATTAGGTTTCTTACGGAAAATCCTAGGAGGTGTTTTTATCAAATTTTGCTTCTCTACAGTTTCAACCTGAATTTTGTTATTCACATTTTCATTGTCTCCTTCAATTTCAACATATTTGCTACATCACGAGTATTTTAATTATTCTTCAACATTGATAGTAAAAACATATTCATCATGAGTATTTAATTCAACTTCAATATTGACAGTAGAAACATTACCTGGTTCCTCATTGCTTACAATAGTAGGGGTTGAAGATGAACCTCTTCTTGATTCATGAAAATTCCACATTCTCTCAGCATTTTTAAATCTATTTTCCTCTAATTTGTTTGGTTTTTTTTTACTTAATGACTTCGTTTCTTGTCTCCCGTGATGTTTTGCTTCTGGTGATAAGAAAAACAAGCAGAAAATGACATAATTTCACATTAATTCATATGGTAAATTCAAACAGTAAAAATCACATGGTAATTATAACATTAGGATGTGTGTAAATATGATTTAAGAACTGCGATTGTGCTTTATAAACCACGCTTGTGGTTTATAAAGTCTGTTGATCGGCATGGTTCTTGTTATAAAACCCGCAATCGTGATTTATAAACCATGATCGTGGGTCTATTTGTATCATCAAATCCAACCCTAAGGCTTGGGAAATCTTTGTTTTCCCCAACCAAAGCTATAGAAGGTCATTATGAAGTGTAAAAGGTCAAAAAACTTCAAATTTTTCTCTTCCATAGACTTTGAACGCAATGCTGAAAACAACTGAAAACATTTCACAAAAATGGTGCCATCACATAGGGGAGACTGTTAGCTTCATAGAAATATTGATTTTAAAGTGAATAGAATAAGATAAAATATCATTTTATAATTTTTTTACTAACAATAGGTATTTAAAGACATTTTTTCCCATGAATGTTCATGTCTACGTTTAAGATTGTAACTTTTGTTTCGCTTATCACAATGTGATAAAAACTTATTACCATCCCAAGCATGGATAAAATTATATACACATTAAAAAAATATTTTATTTGAATATTTTTTTATATAGTTATGGCAGGAAAATGGAAATTATATCCATTTTCCTAAATATTTTCAGACCACTTTCATGGAAAAAATCATTAAAAAAAATATATTGCTAAAAAAAACAAAATAAAATCCATCCCAAGATAGATGACTACATCTAACTATTCACCAAATGAAAAAAAAAGAAACAATATTTGGTCATCCAAATCGCCGGGTAAACAGACTACAATCTTATAGGTTTAAAAAAAAAAAACCCAATTCATATAATTTTTAAGTGTTTAATATAGCTAAACTTGTCAGATTTTTTTTAAAAATTGTAGTTTAGAAACTAGATTCCGGATTCTATGATTCATTATTTTATATAATTATTTCTAATTTTGAGTGCGTGTATTGCTAATAATACCTACAAGTTGATATTTCATTGTTTTTTGCAATATTCCGTCCACTTATGACCCCTTTTTTGTCCACCAACTTGTTGCACTTAGCCCACTTTGTTGTCCTATATTTTTGCATGGGAAAAATCCACCTGAAAACAAGACAACTTTACCCTAGTGTCAAATTTTTTATGTCATATCCTTCAATAAACCCCCCAAATCACCATTCCCCACAGTCCATATGTGATGTCATTAGTAATCCCCTAGGAGATTTAGGAATAAACAAGATCATTCAGACATGTTGGAGCAATGTTTTACAAAGTGAATTTTCGAGCATACTTGGAAATGGCTTTCATTAGCCTTTCCAAGCCAGGTGTAATATCATCATAGTGTAAAAAAATACCAATATTAATCATGGAGGTGTATTTAAGAGTCCAAGAAATCAAGGAACTTATTCAGGGAAAATTTGGAAAGAATTAGAGGTTTAGGAGCTAGGTCATTGAAGGTTGGGTTTTGAGGCCTAAGGAGCATGCAGCGAAAAAATTACTTGATCTTCAGAGAGTGATTCCAAGATATATAGAAGGATTTAGGGATAAAAAAATATATCATTAGAAATATATTTAAGTCCCCCATATTATATAAAAAACAAATCATCTTCAAGCATCATACATTTCTCAAGCTATCTCAATCTTTCTACACACAAATGATGATCCTAAGAAAAAGGAGCCAATTCGATGTGTTTCAGTCATAATTGAACCTTAGGACCATCACCATTCTTCTTAAAATGTCATTTTCATTTGAAATCATATAAATAAGCACTTGAAAACTCATTTGGGAGCTCAAGATATGGCCTTCTCAAGTCACCTGCCAAGGTAAGCATATTCGATACTTAGGTAAATTTTCAGTGGGACACGTGGCACAACTAGGTGAAGACACATTTTCATGTCCCCTTTTCACCTTTAAAAAGGGACATAAGGAGTAAAAAAAATTTCACCCAACCCCATTTTATACCCTTGTGGTCACTCATATGACCTTCGTGGACCTTCTCTCTCAGCCAGTTTAGCCCTTTGCACCATGTTTTAGCACCCTACCTAACCATGCATGCACGCAACTTGGAATATCAAGAGAAAGGTAAATTTTATTGCACCATTTGTACCTTTTTAAAAGGTACATAAGGGACATATAAATTCACCCCACCCCCTTTTATCCTTTAGGTCACACATGCAACCATCTCCCAGCTCCCAAGTGCTTCCGTTTAGATCCCTCTGCTAATATGCTCATCGAATAAACATGTGACAAGAAGATATTTTTTCTGAATTGCCATTTTCTATGTCCCATTTCTTCATTATTTCAAAGGGAATAAATGGATAGAAAAATGTTCCCCCCTCTCCCTCCTTCCATTCTAAATAGCACCATAGCCATTTTTTGCTCACCCCACACCTCTCCATGACCTAGAAATAAAGAAATTTCCTCCATGAAATCGAATGCCCTTGAATATTTTTGTGCTTGAATTCTTCCATCAAATGCCTCCATGATGTGAAAAATATAAAAAATCAAAAAGAATGGATCATATTATGAAGAAAAAATCAAGATTTTTTCCTCTTCCTCAACTTAGAAGTCAATCTGAAGATGGGGTGAGGTTAAAATTTCATATCTCCCAAAATACCAAATGGACCAAAATGCCATTTTTGCAATAATTTAGTTTTATAGAGGAAATGAGGATACAATTGAAATATTTTTCATACATGGCCCAAATTTTTTATGGTGAGTAAACCCTCTTTTCCCCAGGAAAAAAAATTTAAATTTTATTTCTCGCTTTCCATTGAGATCAAGTTGAAATTTCAGTGGTAGCACTATCGTGAAAGACCCATATCCAAAAATTTCATTTCATCTCAAACTGAGGTCCAAAAATGGACACTTAATAAAAATATCAGTCCTTCTTACACAAGTACCTGGACCATTTCTAAAAATATAAATTTCCAAAAGTCAAGTTGTGGCGAAGATCGATGTGCACCAGGAAGATATTAAATTGATTAGCAAGGTTGAAAACAATGCCCAGAAATGGTAAAAATTCCACTTACTAAAAAAGTAAGTTCCTTATATGGGCATGTGTGAAATAAATAGTAAGTCATCACAAATGGAAGAGGATGGAATGTGTAGAGAGGAATAGATAAGGGTAAAATTGAAGAAAATAATTCATGGTAGTGGGTCCCGAAAAAGCAGAAAATGGGCCACTTACTAAAAATAGTAAGTGCTTTATAGTCCTAAATATAGAAAGTTGCAACCATTCAGGCCAAATTTTCAATCAGTTGGGATCTAGAAAGGTGATAGTAAGATCACTTTATGGGATATGGGATGGTTTCATGGTATCAAACATGGAATTCAAATTCACAAGTTGTTGAGGCATCATTTCTGAGTTCAAATCATGTTAAAAGTCACAAAGAAGTAGTGATGTTTCATGGTTTAGAATGGTGGCTTCAAGCTTGCGGTATGAGTATTTACATCACCATCTCATTGGTGAGCTCAGGTCATTTGACCTTCTTAGTTGTTTGAAGTGATCACTAATGAGATAAAGGAGTCACCATGAATCAGTAGTGTCAAGGAGGATTTTCATAAGCATGTATTCATGTTCATCCCAGAATCACATGGGAAGGTCCCAAAACAATGTTTTTAAACACTCTTTTCGACAACCCATGGTGTGTCCATAAGTATCATAATTGGAAACACTTAGTTCCCCGGTTCTTCATCAAAAGCATAAGTGTCCTCAGTCATGCTATGGAGCAATTTCTTAGATCATCCCTTCTTTTCTCTTTCTCCCTCTTCTTTCTCTCCCCTTTCTAATTATTCGTTGGGCATAACCATTGTATTTTGTCTCATTCACTTAAGTGACTATTATGAAGTTACATGGCAAAAGTCCCCTTCTAAAAATTATAAAAGGGAACTTATTTCTCACTTCCTAGGAAGGTGAAAAGTCAAGAATTGGAATATGAGACAATGAAGAGTCATGTGGGGGGTAGGTGAAGGATTCAATTCACATTGATATAAATTGGGATGGCTTCTCCATTCCAAAGGATCCTAAAAATTCCAAATTTTTGAAGAACTTCTACTCTATAGCATTGTGAATTATGGTAGCTTGAGTTGAAGCTTTGTATTCGTCACTACACATGAAATAAAAACTACACTTATTTTATTTTCCCTTTCTTGTTTTCCCTCTATTTCCCTCTTGTATGCACTTTGTAAGCATGGTGATCAAAGAGAGCTTTGTGTCTTCTATGAACGAGCCTCAAGAAATGGTTGTGTCTATGTGGGTTTGGTTTATCTCACTAACCGATTCATTGTTTCTTTCTTCTATATTGGATGTTGAACTACTCCGGTTACTGGGTGTGAGCTATGCAATCTACTCACGGAAGTAATCTTCCTTGACTAATTTCCCCCCTTTCTCCTTAACACTGTAATTTCCTCCCTTGTACTCCCGTATAAGTACTTTTCCACAGGTTCAGTGGAGTGTCCCTATGTGATCCCTAGCCAATTTGGACACCCACAACATTTATATAGGATTAGGAGTAGTTACATTCAATAATGGGAGTTGTACCATTTAATGCAGAGTGGCATAACCTCGTGAATGTTGGTGGAGACACCCTAATTTGTCCATACTGGCAAATTTTATCACCAACAATTTTTGGCGATTCCACTAGGGATGAGATTTTCCCAAGTGCACCCAAAAAGGATCTTTGCCCATAAAATACAAAAAAGTATAAGATAAAAAATACATACATACATATACATATTCAAAACAAAAAAAACAAAAAAAATCATATTTCAATGAAGGCGACTCCGTCAAGGAACAAATCCTTGTCACGTTTGTTTCCTGCACCAAGAAGAAATTCCCAGATTGGAGTGAAGTATCAATGAGTGACAGTGAAAAAGAAGAAGAAGAAGATTGTTGTCAAGAAATGAAAATTGTTAATCAGCCATGGTTCCAGACTAGTCCTTGCAAAAGAGGAAAATTCGAGAATGACAGAAGGGTCCCTTTCTTCAAGCATTTACATGGCTATTAAAATCAAGGTAATACAGGGTAGAATAAGAAAAAAAATCTTCTTGTGAAGAACATGTCATCAAATCCTGGTGGCTAAAATTAAAGAGGATCCTCATTAAAGGAAAGAAAATGAGAATTGTTGCAGATGAGGATCAAGAATCCAAGAAACTGATGAAAAATATGCAGAGGAGGTATAAGATGTTGTATGAAGTCCAAGAAGATGAAGGATTTTCTACAAGTAATAATTTCAATCTCACATAGCTAAATGAAAATCTTGGAACCATGCCTTTCATCAACCTCCCTTGGGATGATTTCCTTATGTATAGAAATGATGAAATGACATCCTTGAAAACTGAGTATGTGTAAAGAGTCATGAGCATTATACAAGGAGATTCTGATCCCCGAATCTACCTCAAATTTTGAAATATGTCGAAGATTTGCAAGAGATGTATGAGCAACTTGAAGTAGCCCATAACAAGGAAGAAGAAGAGGATATTTGTCCTATGGAGGAAGACCCTCACGAAAATCAAATCATCACTTTGGAAAAATGAGGAAGGATGCACTAGAAAAGATATTTGTAATCTCACACAACTCACTGCAAAATTGAGAACATTTTCCTTCTTCTGAAATTCTTTTGATGACTTCCTTACATACGGTGATGAAGAAATGAAAATCCTGAAAAGAGAATATGTGGAAAGGCTTCAGAGCATAATAGAAGGAAATTATGACCCCAAAGCATATCATGAAATTTCGAGGTATGTTTTATCTTTGCAAAGAAAGGTATGAACACCTTGAAGCACTTAGTTTGTCAACAATGAAGAAACTCAACAATGCGTCCTATGATAATTGTCTGCATACTAAGAGGTGTTCATCCCAAAAAGATTCTTGGATGCTTCTGAGGAATGTCTTCTCTTTGAACCTCTATCGAAAACCAAAGAACATTCCTTGAAAGATGATGAAAAAACACATGGAGATGGAACCACCATTCATCAATTATTTTTGGCTTGAGGCACAACCCATCGGAGGAATAATATACTCAACAGAGGAAGATTCTTTCTGGCATCATGGATGATTACATGCTTTCCAAAGACTCCACCAACAATGAAGAAGTATAAGATGACCAATCCGAAGTAAGCATAAATAATCCTTTTTAAATTTTTATCTTTCAATTAATGAAGGAATGGAGATATGTGATGAAGTACAAGAAATCCATCCATTCATCATGGACATAAGATGATGAATTCAAGATTCATGGATGATTTTCCCTCCTATTTTGATTATTCAAGTGATGTAGAGATGTTGCATGAAGAAATGGAGACAACTAAATAACTAGATTCTCTTCTAGATTCAATCATGGATGATCTAATGGAATAAGTCCACTTCCTTTTTGAAGAAAAGGAAAATAAACAATTCAAACATAATATCTTCTCACCCAAGGAGAAAAATGATCAACACGGTGATTATGAAGTATTTCATTGTGCATATGAGAAAGTGGGTTCAATAATGGATTATCAAGATAATGTTGAAAGTTCTTCCCACATTGTTGCCTCAACGTCATCCCATCAAGAGGATGATATGTATTTTGATCTCAAAGGAGTGCCATTCCTAAAAGCATGGACCCCTTCTCCTTTTCAGAAGGTGTTGTGAATCAAGTATGCCCGTGCATGCAAGAAAGTGATTTTTTTGAAGCACAAATCATGGAAGAGGTAAACGAGAATTTTTCAAATAAATCATGTCCCCGAAGGGATCATATTTTCAATCATCTCCTAAAGGAAAAATATGAAGATTCTTCCCACGAGGATGAATATGATTCTATGGTAAACTTGGAAGAGCCATCTGTGCAAGACATCTTGAAGGTTGTAGAAGAAACTGAATATCCTCAACTTAGTCTTGAACTCTTGACTCGGGCTATGGAAATTCAAGACAGGTATGAATAATTTTTTTTTCTCACTTTGATGCACCAATGTTTGATGTTGATATAGAATGGATGAATGAGCTTGAGGACTTCCCCAATGACTTGATGGGTGAATGTGAAAACATGTATTTTTTTAACATTGTGTGAAGAGGCTCATAAGTACAAAAGAAGGAAGGTTATTGAATCTCCTTTGAATATCCTCAATATTGAAAATGACATCTCTGCCATGGAGGAAGATAACATGGAAAATATTGAGCTGATTTACATTGAATAAAGTTGTTTGGAACAAAGTGAAAAGATGCACGATTTTTGGCAGTGTGTTCAAGTTCAACTTGTTCCCACCACTTCAGAATACTCCACCAATACAGAACAAGAGTTCAGATGGAAAAATACACTCAAGGGTAAAGAATGCCTCTAGGAAGAAATTGAGGGTTGTAATTTCAAAAATGATATCAAGATGAGCTTTGAATAGATGGATATCGATGGCAATCTCTTTGGACAAAAAAGTTAGAAGGTTCATGAATCTCATAAAGGAAATCAAAATCATATTGCACTTACTTCACAAGGTCTAATGTATTTTGAACATGTTTTCATGTTGCATCAAGCTCTAAAGGATAATGAAGACATTTGGTCCAATGAAGTGGCATACATTCTAGAAAACACTTTCTCAGAGAAACAAAATAGGATATTCGGAGAAGTTGTTGAATGGGAAGGAAATCAATTTTTTCTCACTCCCTTGGAGTACCTTGATAATACATGAGATGATTTCGGGCTGCAATTTAAGGTTGAAGACTATCTCCTCAACGAGGTTAATATTTCCAATTTTGAAAATATGGAGAAACAATATCTCATGTTCACAAGATATCAAGAAGAAGCCTCAAGATGCAAGAGTTTCAAGAAGGTGATCAAATTTTCAATGGATGCAAGAAAATTCTCAATGAAGTGTGAATACAAGAATGGAATCATGGTTTGTCTTCTTCTTCTCAAGCCATGTAAATATTCACAAGGGCATGGCTTGACCATATAATAATTTTTGTGCTTCAAAGAGCTCATTTCAGCCCATTATTGCACGATGGCATGTAATTTTCTCAACCCGTTTCTAGGTATGTGTATATTATTTACCCACCTCTGTAAATATTCCTCCCCTGTATATAATTTCCCTTTTTTTGTGTGTTGTTTTCCCTTCTCGTGTGTTTCCCTTTTATTTGTGTGTGTGTTCAATAATGGAATTTGTGTACCATATCTCTCTGATGACTCTATAAAGCCAAATGGATAAAATAATGGTACACAAAGAAAATTGAGATTTTAGGAATTATCATGTCATGTCATCATTGCATTCGATCCGTAACATGTCCCCAAGCTAGATCCAATTGTTGTCCTATGTTTTTACATGGGAAAAATCCACCTGAAAATAGGACAACTATACCCTAGTGTCAATTTTTTTATGTCATATCCTTCAAGACACCCCCCAGATCAGCTTTCCCCATATTTTTAATTCAAATATTTTCATTAAATGTTCCATATGTGATGTTGTTATTACTCCCTTAGGTTATGTAGGAACAAACAAGATAATTTATACATGTTGCAACAATGTTTTGCAAAGTGAATTTTTAAGAAATATTTGAAATGGATTTCATCAGCCTTTCTAAGCCGGGTGTAATATCATCAGAGAATAACGAGAGACTAATATTGATCATGGAGGTGTATTTAAGAGTCCAGAACATCAAGGAATTGATTCATGGAAAATTTGGAAAGAATCAGAGGTTTAGGAGCCAGGTCATTGAAGGTTGGTTTTTGAGGCCTAAGGAGCTCGCACTGAAAAAAGCACCTGATCTTCAAAGAGTGATTCCGGGAGCTCTGGGAGGAGTTAGGGATCAAAAAAAATATATCATTGGAAATATGTTTTAGTCCCCCACATGGTAGAAAATTTTTTATCTTCAAGCATCATATATTTCTCGAGACATATCAGTATTTCCCACATGAACTGAGGTGATCCCATGAAAAAATGAGTCCATTTGTAGGTGTTTCAATTATAATTGAGCCTTGGGACCATCACAATTCTTCTTAAAAGGTAATTTTTATGTGAAATAATATAAATAAGCACCCAAAAACTCTTCCAGGAGCTCAATATATAGCTTTCTCAAGTCACCTATCAAGGTAAGCATATTCGATACTTCGGCAATTTTTTAGTTGGACACATGGCAAATCCAGGTGAAGGATCATTTTCATGTCCCCTTTGCAACTTTTCAAAGGTACATGAGGTGAAAAAAATTCTCCCCACTCCCATGAAGCCTTGTGGTCACCCATATGACCCGAAAACCTTCTCTCCAACCCTTTTGACCATGTTGACTAGCCCCTACCTAACCATGCATGCGCGACACTTGGTATCTCTAGAGAAAGGAACATTTTCTTACACCCTTTGTCCCTTTTTCAAAGGGACATAAAAATTTTCCCCACCCCCTTTTATCCTTCAGGTCACACATATGACCATCTCTTAGCTCCCAAGTGTTTCCATTTATCCCCCTCTGATAATGTGCTCATCAAATAAACGTGTGGTAAGTGACAAGCTTAGGGTAAGGAAAATTTTCATGTCCCCTTTGCACATTTGAAAAAGGAATAAAGGGACAGAAAAATTATCCCCCTCTCCCTCCTTCTATTTTCAAATTGTAAATGGAGGGACTAGCCATTTTTTCATTCTCGCCCCCACACCTCCACATGCTGCCAGAATGCTATACAAATTGTTTGCCATAAACCACAAAAATACTCCCCCATTTTTTGCAAGCTAAAATCAATATATTTTTGTCAATCCTTTTCATTGCGATATTGAAAAAAATATAAAAAACTCAAGAAATAATATGGAATGTAGGGCATCATGGATTGAAACAAAGAAAAAATAATATTTTTTGCTAGAAAACATAAAAGTCACTGAAACAAAAAATCTTCATATCTCCCAAAATAGCAAATGGGTCGAGATGTCATTTTTTAAAGTCATTTAGTTTTTTAGAGGCCATGAGGATCCAAGAGAAAGTTTTTTCATACATAGCCCATATTTTTTATGGTGAGTAAATCCTCGTTTCCCCACAACAAAAATTTAAATTTTAAAATCTCTCATTTTCGACATCAAATCAAGTTGAAATTTAAAGGTGCACTTGTTGGAAAAAACCCACATCAAAAAAGTTTGTTTCATCACAAACCAACCACCAAAGAGACCCAATTTCTAAAAATAGTAAGCCTTCCTACATGGGGATTAACTATTTTTGGCAAGTTAATACCAGAAGTAGTTGTGGTGAAGGAAATGTGCACCAAAGAAATCTCAGAAGGTACAGAATGGTCGAGCAGTGCCAGAAATGGTGAAAATGGTCACTTACTAAAAATAGTAAGTTCCCTATATGGGTACTAGCTATAAATAGTAAGTCATCACAGGAAAGAAGTTTCAAAGGGAACAGACTACACAAGTGTGATTTGAAGAAAACAATCTCATTGGTGGGACTAAAAAAGGGTGAAAATCACCACTTACTAAAAATAGTAAGTCTCCTATACGGGTGAGGTACATTAGTAAGTCATATCAAAATAGTATTTCTATGTAATTCAGGAGTGCATATAGGGGTAATCTTCACTAACATCATTATTTTGGATCCAAAAAGATGAATTCTGATAGTAAGTTCACTTTCAGTAAATACGGGGAAGTACCAGTGTCAGCCATGGAATTCAATTTCATGGTTTCCAGTTTCTCATGTCCATGTGTGATCATGTCACAAAGAAGTGGTGATTTTTCATGGTTTGGAATGGTGGTTTCGAGCTTGTGGTATGAGTATTCTTCGTTATCATCTCATCAGTGATCATCACTTATCTTCTCAGTGTACAGGAAGAGTACACCACTCCAGGAGCAATCCTTTTATTCAGAGCTTGGCTTTGTAGTGTCATAGAATATCATCACATTCAACAGTGTTCATGGTTTCTACGGGTCATCTTGAATTCACTTTGAAGGAAAAATTCAAACAGTGTTTTAAATCATTCATTCGACAAGTCCATCATGTTTATTGATAGAGTTTGGGATTATCATTGGATAAAAGGATCAGGGTAAAGCTTCATAAACAAATAGGCAGTGCTTACAAAGAGTCATTGCATCGACACTTCCTTCATTTCTCATCATTCCTCTCTGTTCCCCTCTTCTTTCTCTCTCCATTCTAATTATTCATTGGTGCCTTTCATCATTGTATTTTTTCATATTCACTTAAGTGACCTATTTTAAATTTGTAAAAATATTTTATCAAAATTATAAGAGGAATACTTAAGGGAAAACGAAATGTCTAAAGTTGAATATGGAAACAAAGAGTCATAAGAGGGAGGTGAAAGGACAATTCAAATTGTATAAATTGGGATGGCTTCTCCATTCCAAGGGATTTAGGTTTTTAAAAACTTCTACTATGTAGCATTGTGAATTGTGGTAGCTTGATTGAAGCTTTGTATTCATCACTACACATGGAATAAATACTACACTTATTCTATTTCCCCTCTATTTCCCTCTTGTATGCACTTTGTAAGCATGGTGATCAAAGAGAGATTTATATATTTGATGATTGAGCCTTAGATATTTTTGTGTCTATGTGAGTTTGTTTTGTCTCACTAACTTCTTCATTGTTTATTTTGTCTATATTGAATGTTGAACTACTTTGGTTACTAGGTGTGACCCATGTAATAATCCTACTCTCGGCAGTAACTCACCTCTAAATTATCCTCCTTCTCTCTAACCCACCTTAATTTCCAGCGTTATACCCCCATACAAGCATTTTGCAACATGTTCAGTGGAGTGTCCCTGTGTGATCCCTAGCCTATTTGGCCAACCAACAACATTTATATTAGGATTAGATTAGTTACATTCAATAAAGGGAGATATATCATTCAATGCAAAGGGGCATATCCTTGTGAACATTGGCGGAGACACTTAATTTTCCATACTGGAAATTTTTCTCACCAACAATTTTTGGCGACTCTGCCGGGGAGATATTTTCCCAAGTGCACCCAAAATAGTTAATAAAAAATTTTCAATCATACTCATGGATAGTAATCTCCCTATATCATATATATATATATATATATACATACATACATACATACATATACATATATATTAATAAAATTCAATGAAAATAATTTTTGAAGGTGACTCTGCCAAGGAATGAATCCCTATCAAGTTTATTTCCCACACCATGAAGAAATTTCTATATTTGATTGAAGTACAAATGATTGCTAGTGAAGAAGAAGAAGAAGATGGTTGCAAAAAATTTAAAATTATTGATCAGCTATGGTTCTAGACCAATCCTTGAAAATAAGGAAATCCAAGAATGACATAAGGGTCCCATTTTCAAGTAGTTGCATGGCTCTGAAAATCAAGGAAAGAAAAGGTAGAATAAGAAATTTTTCTGTTTGCAAAGAACCTATCATCAAATCCTGGTGGCTACAATTCAAGAGGAGCCTCATTAAAGGAAAGAAAATGATAATTGGAGTAGATGAGGATTACGAATCCAAGAAAATGATGAAAAACATATAGAGGATGTACAATATGTTGTATGAAGTCCAAGAAGATGAAGGATTTGTTGAGTGTAATAATTTCAATCTTACACAACTAAATGAAAGGATTGGAACCATGCCTTTCATCAACCTCCCTTGGGATGATTTCCTAGCATATATAAATGATAAGATGACATCCTTGAAAAATGAGTATGTGGAGAGATTCATGAGCAGTATATAAGGAGATTCTAATTCTTGAATCTACTTTGAAATTTTGAAATATGCCGAGGATTTGCAAGAGATGTATGAGCAACTTGAAGCAACCCATAACAAGGAAAAAGAAGAGGATATTTTTTCCTATGGAGTAAGACCCTGATAAAAAATAAAATAAGTAATTTGGAAAATGATGAAGGGTCCACTGGATAAGATATTTGCAATCTCACATGAATCACTGCAAAATTGAGAATATTTTCCTTCTTCTTCTGTTCTCTTGATAAATTCCATGCATACAGTGATGAATAAATGAACATGCGAAAAATAGAATAAGTGGAAAGGCTTCAAAACATAATAGAATGAAATTTTAACCCCAAAGCATATCATGAAATTTGGAGGTGTGATTTAGATTTGTAAAGAAGGTATGAACATCTTGAAGCACTTAGTGTTGTCAACAATGAAGAAACTCAATAAGATCCTGATAATTGTCTACACTATGAGGTGTTCATCTCAAAAATATTCTCAGATTCTTCTGATGAATGTCTTCTCCTTGAACCATCTATAAAAAAAATCAAAGAAATGCCTTGGAAGATGATGAAAAATACATGGATGTGGAACTGCCATTCATCAACTCTTTTTGGCTTGAGGCATAGCCCATTGGAGGAATAATATATTTAAGAGAGGAATATTTTTGCTGCATAATGGATGATTCAATGCTTTTTAAAGACTTGATATAACCTAGAATTCACCAGATAACACCCTAGTCATGCTGGAAAATAACTCAGCCTAGAATGAACACTCACTCGAAGCGCACAAAGGTACCAGGTCCCTCTTTAGGGTTACTGTAGAAAAATGTTAACATGATAAAGAATCAAAGCATATATATCCATAACTAATATATCATTACACAGTGTCTGATAGATCTAGATCTAGGAAAGAATAGGTTTAAACAATAATCGTGATGGAAATAAGAACATACACTACCCAATTACACACAAGAATAACACTTAGGTTCAATCAATATCTTCCATCATTTAATTATCACAATAACATAGAAGCTCCGTACAATACTTGAAAATCTATTACGTTGCATACATAGTTTTGATATAGTAGTCCAGAAAACATGCACACTATGTCATCTATCTCTCTATATCCCTCTCATCTCTTCTACCAAGTAATTCACTACATATATATAGGGTGCAAACTTTCTCTTCACCACATATCTATTTAAAAAATAGGTCATATGCTATTAAGAGCCATGCACCATTTTCATGCATAGCCACACATGTAAGTGTGTTATCCATAGACTACTGATAGTTAACTGAGGTGACAATCATATTCTTAGACTATCTCCATGCAAAATCACTATGAATTTGATTCTCCAGAAATAGACAACATGGTGCTCATTTCTCTACATCATCAGTGTGTTATGCACGCCATCTTCTAAAAATAGATCTTCTTGCCCAAAAATGGCTAAGTCTTGAATGTTGAACTTCTATTCTGTGTGTGCGTTCTCCTATTGATTCGCGCCCTTTAACCTGGCATATTTTCTCGTGCGGATGTCTTGTGTGAGTTCTGTCAATTGTTCTCTTATCAACATTACCCTACACTAATCTTATTGTTGCCCTGACAATGAGTATCTAAAAAAATTGTTTGAATAGAAAGAATCAGAAAGAATTTTAATGAATAAATAATGCTTTTATGTGGTAGACTTATCTGTCTCGTCTTGAAGGATCAACTCTGGATAATCCACTTTTATTTTGGCCTCTAAGGCCTGCCACTCAGTGAGACATTTCTCCTCTTTCTCTGGAATGTCCAAAACAATGGAATCAAGTTCATCCTTCACAATTTCCCCTTTTTCATTCTACAAGACCAGCATAATGCTGGACATTGCAGCCATTCTTCCCTCGAGTACATCCATTTTTTGTGTGATGAGTTTCCCAAGCTCATCTAATCTTTCCTTGTGTGGCTCTTGTACTGCTGACAGGGCCTCAGGATTTTTTTTTACAATGGTCAACCTCTCTATGCGGCCTAAGGTATCATCCCTCATAGCCTTCCAGACTTCCTTATCCTCTTCCAGAGTCTTTACCCTGATCAGTGCCTCTAGTGTTGGGCATATATTTAAGGCATGATCTAATTTTTACAATTCTTCTTGAAGCGCTTGCAACAGTTCATCGTAGGATGCAATATTTCGCATCACTGAAGCCTTTTTCATTCTACCTCTTGTTCTGGATCCTTTGGCACTCGCATATGTAGAGGTTCATCTTCAAGTACTAGGTCTACTAAGGTACTTACATAGTGTATCACCAATTTCCTCTGTGAGGATGATAAATACAACATTTTTCTTCTACGCCAAGTTCGTTTCCTATGTTAGGCATGCTATTTCCTCATCCTTAGTTTTAATCTCTTGCCTAAACACCTTAATTGTGGAGGCCTTATCCATATTGCACCTCACCACTTCTACTGAGAATTTTACCAATGTGTTACTCACCTATTCATCTGATATGACAATAGGCTTTACTGTCATATGCCTAGCCTAGGGTGCCTTCTTCAAACATCTTGACACACATGACTCCTCACATACATCAAAGTCAGGCTCATCCATGTGGGTGTGCATTGACCATGATAGCTTCTTTCGAGTGCATACGGTCATCATATCCTCATCCATTAGCTCCCAGCTGAATAAATACTTCTATGCTATCGTGCTATGGAAGTGGGCGTAGACAATCTTTCCTGAGTCCTCAGCATACCCCATGAGTGGTGCACTATGTTCTCCACTCATCCTCTTTTTCCTTGTCCCTTTTGGAACTTTAACTTCAAGGTTAGGATACTGCGTAGTATCCTGGGCAGTATCATGTGTGGTTTTAGATGTTTCCTTCTCTCCTTCTTCTTCGTCCTTCATTTCTTCATCCTTTGAATCTTCTTCTTGCTCAAGTGGAGTAGGAGATCCTGACACACTCTCCTCCTATTCTTCAGCCTCTTCATCTAACTTCAACTTCCTTCTCCTCTTTGGGTCAATGGACTCCTGTGGAGAGAGATGAGGTGGTCTCCTTATTGTTTGGGGGGTTCAACCTTGAGTCCTTATGCATTTGAATACTTTCTTGAACTTGTTCTCTCCCTATTTTACCCCTGTATCGTCTTCTTCATCTTGCCCCTATGGTGGAGTAGTGGCGTGATATGATTCCTTCTTATATGAAGGTTTCCTCTTTTTATGTTCCAAGCCACCACTATCTTCACACTCTTCTTCTTCATCTTCTACTGTAATGGTCTCTATGGGATTCGACATCGGTATGTTCTCCATTGTATGTTTTCTTTGTCAGCCCTGGGAGCGCGAACTCATTCTCCATGTACTTATTGTTTTACATCTTGGGATTTAACTAAAGGTATACTAGTTCTACCCCAATATCCCCTACACCTAGACTCATGGGCTTTATGCTCAATACTTCTGAAATGAGCCTCTCAATATACACACTTCACCCTGATTACACATATTTCTTTCTCAAGGTGTGGTAGTCATAGTCTACCTTCTCTGCATTGAAGGCTAGGTGGCATGTTTCTGTAAATCTGTGGACTGATGCTTGAAAGTACCTTGTTGTGAATGTGTAAGGAAACTTTCACTAAGGGCTCTAGGATCCATCTTTCATTGGGAAGCATGTGATGTAGAAATGTTGATATACAACAAACTGGACTTGTTTCCCTAATACCGAAGGTAGGTCCTTCGGGATGTGCCACTCTTCTTCAAAGGCCGCACGGAGCCTGTCATACCATTTCTCTAATCTTTGGTTGACATTTTCTGTTATGGACCCTTTACATAGGTATTTGCTAAACCTTTCTGCTGGTGACTTATTCTCCATGGGATATTCCCATATCTTCTCCTTCGGTCCGTTTGGTACTCCAATCTCTATGCATACTGGTGACAATAGAACGTCTCTAAAGATGATTTTTCCTCCCATGTGCACTTCCTAAACTATTTGTTCTACAATGTAGCCTACAATGTTGTAGATTACTCCTTCTGACATTAACTTCAAAACATGTAGCCACATGGTGTTCACTTGTGACCACCTCTCCTGGTCATTCAACTTTGTAACAAGATGTGTTGTTGCTTGTACAACTAGATAATTATTTAGTTTATCAATGTCCATATCGTGTGGACCCTTCATGTATCCCAACTCCTTCTTGTTTCTAAAATTGTGGCCATATCTGTTAGATCAGTCTTTATATCCCCTCCTGTGGACTTCAAACCTGTCACTGTTGAAATCATCATGGATGAGATTCTGACTCTGTGTCCTACAAATTAGAAAAAGTCCTCATGTACTCTTCTCACGAGCCATCAGGATAAAGGCTCATACTTCCCAAAATATTGAAGCTCATATAATTGGTAGACTCCAATACTTCTCAGGATCTTCTCTCTTGCATCATCATAAACCGACATGTCATCTTCCGTGTGTTTGTTCGTCTTCATGTTGAGTAGGGCATCGAGTTCCTTTTTGTTCTCTATGGTCCCATGGTTATATTCACCCACTTTTCTTTTTCTTATAGGTGAATCCCACTCCTAGCCAAATATGACACCCTCTGGATATTGCATCTTTGAAAAATTACTTTCAGGAACCATCTCTTCCTCCTCTATAACTACCTTCTTCTTACCCTTTGTTCCTGTTGCGGCTGCTTTCTTGGGTGGTATTTTTTTACCTTGTAATCTTTCTGTAGACACTTTCCTCTTCAACCCTGTAGTGCTCAATTCAACCCTAACTTGATTTAGTGTTCCCTAGGTGAAATCACATGCCCTAGCTCCTCTCTATCATCCTACTTCACTCAAACCCTTCACCATCGGGGACGCAAGTTTCTTCTACACAGAGATCTTTTTGTCATGTCTGGTTTCACACCCTTCGCACCTTAAATCAATTACTTGGATCTTCGTACTTAGCTCTTTCTCAAATAATCTTAATCACAATGGTAAAAATGAACTTGCATCCCATCCTTATATAGATTTTCAAATTTTGATGCATTTATTGCTTCTCTACCTACCAAATATCATCTCATTTATTGACCAAATTTATTCTTTCCGCGCGGTACATATTCAGGCCCCATCTATAACCTTCTAGCATGCCTTCCTACCCTCTGGTCATAGACTTCTCTTCATCACATGCCCATCTTCCTAAGTACCTCATTATTGTACCTTATCCTGGTAGTTATCATGGCCTCTGCTTACCTCATGTTATATTGTTCCTTCATTCATCTCCATCCTTGGTCACTTTTGAGAAGCAATATTTTTACTTTGAAAAACACCCGTAGCAGCTTATTCCTTTCCACCTATCAATTCCAGTAGTCCTGTACCTTGATATCAATAACCAAACCTCACACTAAAAGTTTGTGCAGTCAGCTGCGCATAAACATGATCCATATTTTAGTTAGCTTCATGCGTGCAAGCATGTTTATTACACAAGAACAAAAACTAAAGTGAAAAAGCATAGCGAAAATGAAGGAAATACATTAAGGAAAAATAGAATGGAAACCTAATCTAAGTGGCAATACTACCTTATTACAAATAGCAAGAAGACTTATTTATAGTAGGCCTTTATCCTACTCTCATTGAAGTAACCAGGTAGCCATGTTCCATCAAGTTATTCTAACTGGAAAGTGCATGTTTAAAGGATGTAAATAATAACATACAACCCTAACCAATGTACATTAAGTTTGTCTGGATGGCGCAAAAACTTAGAGTCATGAAGAAGTACCATTTTTCCAATCTCAAACTTCTTATCTCTTATGTTTCTATCATGCCATGCTTTCTACCTGGCCTTTTCATGCTTCTGAATCCTTCATGTTATGGCTCGCCGCTCATCCAATTTAATCATCTTCTCAATACGCTCTTCTAAATCTTGCTCATCAGCTAGACCTCTAGTGCACACAATGCGTAAAGAAGGTAACATAAATTTGATAGGGAGAACATATTTTGTGCCAAACACCAACTAAAATGGTGTGGCTTTGTTCAATCTCTTATAAGTTGCTCTATATGCCCAAAGAACAGCTGAAACTTTATAATCCCAATCCTTTCTTCCAACATCACAAAAGTTTTTCAATGTCTATCTCAAAATCTCATTAAAATCATTAGTAGTTTCATTTTCATTACGATGATAGGGTGTAGTCTTATGGTGTGCAACCATAAACTCATCTAATAGGATCCTTCTTGTCTTATTCAAAAAGTGTGTACCCCTATCACTTGTCAAGCTTAAAGGACATCCATATCTTGTAAGAAAATTCTCCCATAAAAACCTAGCTGTTGTAGCCATTGTACAGTCCTTCATAGGTGCTGCTTCTACCCACCTTGTGAGATTATTTGTACAAGTAATAATATAGCATGACCCAGTCCTACGTGCAACTGGACAAATAGGTCCTACAAAATCGATGGCCCATTTCTCAAATGGTTCGGCAATAGTAATATGTCTCAAAGGCATCTCATCTCTTTTCCCTTGTTTACCTAGACGCTGACAATGGTAAAATGCTTTGTAATACACTTTACAATCTTTATACAATGTCTCCAACCATAATCTAGCAAGTAGGATCTTTTGGGCAGTTACATCACCAACATAGTGGCCTCCTGTAATACCACCATGTGCCTCCTCCATTATATCCTTGCTCTCATGCGCTAATACATAATAGTGTAATGCTTCATCTCTACCTAACTTGTAGAGGTCACCACTAATTAACGTAAATGGTGCCGTGCGTATAGCAAGTTGTTTCTTTTCTAATGCCTTCATTGCTTTTGCTGCCACACCAGTCCGTAGAAAGATAACTATGTCTTCTAATTCTGATGGCATGTGATGTAACCTATATAACTATGCATCTGGCATGGTTTCTTTAATTGTATGTGCTTCTTCTCCTAAGTGAATAGTAGACAAGTGGTCTCGTCTAGAGTTACTTTTCCCTGGCTTCACCACAATTCTGAAGTCAAACTCTTGCAATAGGAGCATCCATCTGCATATGTGCCTTTGTAAGATGGGTTTGTTTACGAAATACTTCAATTCCATGTGATCTATATAAAACAAAAATGTTGTTGCTAGCAAGTACTGTTGAAACTTGTGAAATGCATAGATCATTGAAAAACCTTCTCGTACTTTAGTTGTATAATTTTGTTTAACAAGATTCAGCTTCCTACTAGAAAAAAAATTGGATGATCTACAATACTTTCGCTAGGTTGAGCTAACACAGTGCCAATAGACATGCTAGAGGCATCGACATGCACATGAAATGGTTAATCCCATGAGGGAAAGTGTACAATGGGTGGGGTAGTATGTTTCACCTTTAATATCTCAAACATGCACTGCTACGGTTCTCTACAATACAATGTACCTTTTCCTTTTAGTAACTCTTCCAATGGTGCAACAACTTTGGCATACCATTTGATGAACTTCTGATAATATCCTGTGTGACCCAAAAATCCACGCACCTCACTTTGAATGGTAGGTGCTTCCAAGCCTAAAATGACTACAACCTTAGCTGGATCAACCAAAAAACCTTCCTTGGAGATTATATGTCCTAACATTATTCCAAAAGGTGTAAAAAATATGCACTTCTTGATGTTCAAAGAGATACTCAATTGTCTGCATTGTTCAAACATTAAGCACAGATTGTCACAATGATCTTTCACAAGGCCATATACTGTCCAATCATCTAGATAAACCTGTAAGAAGTTGTGAATAAAAATTTTAAATGTCTAAAAAAAATCTACGAGAATACAACAAGCGCATTTTTCAATCCAAAAGGCATCAGAGTATAGGCAAACCTTCTCCATTCAGTAGTAAAATTTGTCTTTTCTTGATCCTCTTGAGCAATCATAACCTGATGATACAAGGAAAAAATATCCATAAATGAATATATTTCGCGCCCTGCCACTCCTTCCAGTATTTAATTTGTTAATGGTGTAGGAAAAGGGTCTATGACACATGCAACATTCAACTCCCTGTAATCCACACAGATTCGAATCCTACAATCCTTCTTGATACTTATCACCATAGGAATAATCACAAATTTCAGCATCTTATCAATCTCTTCCTTCACCTTTTCATGTAAATTGGGATTCATTATGTAAGGTCACTTTCAAACTGGGCATGCACTACCCTTAAGCTTTATCTTCATTTCCCCAAGCTATTCATGCATGCATTTAAGTTCATGATACCCTTGAGGGAATAATTACTGATAATCCCTGAGAAACTGAATGATCTTTGATACTTCTGATTTTGACCAATAGTATCCAATTATGACCTCCTTTGGCTCAACCTCTGAACCTATATTTACCTTCATTGTATTCATGGGTTCATGATAAGCACGCATATCCTTGGCTGCACTGTCCAGGACCTCGCGCACCCCTTGTGAATGTTCAATATCTAGGTTCTCAACTTCCTCATCATCCACTATGTAAACCATCATTCCTTTCTCTTTCTCAAGGAAAGCCTATTCAAGTAGTATGGTGTCTATTTCTTCTTCCTTTTCAAAATGCTATACGGACTCTGTCTCACCAAATATTTCTTAAATAAGCTCTTTTTCCTTTGCACTATCTCCCATAGTTAAGCTCTTGAAATTTTTGAATGCTTCTTCTACTGGAGGTTTAGTCGACAAGTATTCAAAGTTCTAGATCATTCTTGTAGTCAAATTCTACCAATTCCTAGTCTCTCAATGTAATTTTGCATATACATACCAGGCACGTGCGCATCCTTGTAAAGTAGAATACAATCTATGCACCCAGATTGGAGGCGGTAATACTTCCTGTCCCGCTATCCAGAGTCTCTCACAGTGCTGAATATGATGTTGAACAAGTTTAACACCCATGTGTTATCCAAAATTCACCCCTCAAGGTAATTTTGATAATATGCATCAAATTCTTTAGTCCCAAGCAATTATATTGAGTCCGGACAAAAATTCATGTTTCTAGGGTCCCCTCATATTTTTTCTAACTCCCCTGTCCAAGAAGAAGAGAGCAAGTTCTGAGGAAATGTGAAAAAATTGCAAAAAATAAGCTCGGGCCAGAAAAAATCATGAAAAATGGCTAAGTCCTAGTCCTTGCAATAGTCGGGACATGAGGGACATCTGGATGCGAACCGGCCGAAAGGCCGCTAGGCAATCCGCGCAGCATTTGGGACATTTGGGACAAAGGGACGCGCTAGACACGGAAATCCGAACTAGCCGAAAAATGGAAAAAATTGACTAATTGTTGAAACAGGCAGTCTGGGAAATCATGGAAATTAGTACGTGGAGGATGCAAGTCAGCCGAAAAGACTTCAGGCAGCCCAGAACAGTTGGGCCGAGGGTACGCGAAGTATGCGAACTGGCTGGATCGGCCGAAATGAGAACTTTCGTACCAGGACAGTTAGGACAAAAGGGCACGAACCGGCCGAACCGGGTGAATCAGGAAAATTTGTCCCAGATGGTCTGAAAACATATTCAGCTCCAGTCATTCAATGCTCATTCCCGTCAAATGACAGAAAACGCCTGCCAGACCCAAAATAGCTGCCCGCACTCAGAAGGCCATAACTTTTGCATTTCTCAACGAAATCGCACAAAAATTGGTACCATTGGAATCGTGGTTCCGATTCTGACACACATAAATCAATAAATTCTGGATTTTATCAGAAATTGATTTATATTTTTAAGAAAACATGGCCGGGGTTCAGAACAAACATGGCCGGGTTCAGAACAGTGTTTTATTTGGTAGCTGGGAGTGCAATTAAGAGGCATGGTCATCATTCTTTCTCTGCTGCAGCACATGGGATGGTATGGGGAGAATTTTTCAAGTAATGTATAACCATTTCACTCAATTTAATGCCTCTTACAGGTGGTTGAAGGAGAGATTTTAGGATTTCCATTTTCCCTTCTCTTTTCCTTCTCATTTTTCTATAAATTGGAGTGTTGGGATCATTGTAAAGGAGGGAGTTTTTGGGGTAGCAAAGCTCTACCAAAATTGCTTTGTGAAGCCAGTGTGTTGTAGGCCCTTTTTAGTGGACTCCTTGCATGGTGATCCAGGCCCTTATCTTGTAATAGATTGAACTGTGCATATCATGAAGCAATAAAATACCAGTTTGTGGATGTATCTTCCCATGCTGTGTTTTCTTGCATTCTTCTTGCCCCTTTAATCTTTCTATAAGAATATTGTGTCTATTTATTATGTTCTTGCAGGGATTCATTAACATTGTGTATGCTTGGAATATTGTTGTGAATGCATTTTGCTAGATTATGGAGAACTGTCATCACCTCTTCTAGTGTGCACTTTTCCTTTGTATTTCACACATTTGGAGATTACTCTCACATCCTCCTTTTCTGGTGTATCACCACTTTAGTGTAGGATTTCATTTTATGCATTCTCTTTCCCTGATCCCTTGAAAATTTAGATTAGAACAGTTAGCTTATCCTGCATTAGAGTAGATTGTGGCAGGTAGTTTAGGAGCAAGAACCAGCTTTCTCTGGAGGTCTATCTCAAGTAGCAAGTCCCACAACTTGGAGATAGTACCCATGTTATCCAATCACACTGTGAGTTCAAGTATATGCACAGGGGGTGCTGTGATTCAGGTGATTAACACCATGATAAGTATAGATTTGCATGGGTGCATTTCTCCTTACAAACCTAGTAGATAGGGTGGTTACAATCTCCCCCCATTCTATAAGATTATCTCTATGGACTACCCACCAGCACGATGTTGTCCCGCGTAAGGTATACACTAACATATCTCTTCTCTTAATTTGATATGTCCACTATGCTTCCATGGCTTTCAAAAATACAAGAAGATCTTCTGCCCCAGTATACCAAGGTACTGCGCTACCTATCCTTCGAACAGAATGAATTCAATTTGTGCGTGTAACCACACTTTTTACCTCACTCCCTACTAATTAATATGTACCATGAGCTCAATTGTCACAAGCAATACTCGTAGTATCACTAATAGAATGAGAATATTCCCACTGTAGGATGCCTTCCATTAATGGATCATTGCCCTCTGGGTCTTGAATAGCACGTACATAGATTTTGTTTAAGTCCTCCTTACTTAGATGCTCAACATATGGTGTAGACATCCCATCTGTCAAATGTATTACAACCGTTTCCTCTTTGTTCTCAAAGCTGATATAACCCTTATTGAATCTCAAGTTAGCATTATTCGCATAACACAGAGGGCATCCAAGCAAGGTTGGAAAACTGTGTACTTCTGCAAGTGCTAATATCTCAAAATCCCCAGTGAACTTGGCCCCTTGTATGTTTATAAATACATCCTTCAAAACTCCTATGGGAGTGGCCTTAGTTTGGTTTTCCATTAACAACACATTAGATGATGGATGTAATAGAGGCCTCCTCATTTTTACCCATGCATCTAATGTAAGAACATTCACTTTCACACCTATATCAATCAATATGATGCTTAGCATCCATCCATCCACAACATCGTTCAGAGTAATTTCCTTGTCATAGTCAATGCTTTCAGGGGGAATATTTGCATGTAGGATTTTCCATTCATTCTCAGTGCTTGTGCATGGGGTATTCCCCTTTAACTAATTTCCTAGAAATAGAATAATATTCTCCTAGCATAAAATTTTACAAACCTCTCAGATGTCATCAATATTAGAGGGGACATTTTCTACTTCTTTCTTCTGCTCCATCTTCCTTGATTGCTCCTTTAAACATTGTATCTCACCTTGAATATTCCTAATGAACTCAATGGTCTCTTGATAGAATTCCTTCCGATGAGTAGGATCTGGGTACCTTGTATGTAAAATGTCCTCCTTGATGATGATAGGCTTCTGGTGCAATGCCTCTCTTGTGCGTGATGCTTCAGATCATGTAGTAATCTTCACTGTTAATGCCTCAATTCCCAGTGATATCTTGGGCATCCACTGATCTTCTACCACACATTGGATTCTAACAATCTGATGCCTTTGTTTTCTTTCTTATGTTGCTTATTCTAATGCTCATATAAGTCTAGGAAATCTTCATAGCTATGGTTCTTTCCGCAGAAAGAACATGCAATATTATGTGGACATCCGTGCATATAGTGGTAAGGAGATCCACATGTATAACATGTTAAACGAGGGAACTCACCTCTTCCTCCACCACATCCTCTTCCTCCACCACAGCCTCTTCCTCTGTATCCATCGTGATATCCACTTCCTCTTCCACAAACTCCTTCAAAACGCCCCTCATTCTTGTCATAGCATGTTTGATTATGATCCCATATCTGGTGCTCATTCTTACCCTTAGAATTATCCGTTACACTTTTCTATCGTAACTCATTGTCTATAGCATCCTAGATCTGACCAATCAATCTAAAATATTTAGTATCATGGGTTGTGGACAAGAAAATTTTACAGTAACAAGATACATTCTTCCTTATCATGTGTTGTCGTTAAAGACAGTGACTAACATCATGATTCGAATGAGATATCTCACAGTCCAAGAGTAATGAGCGTATAGATCTATGAGGGAAACTATCCTTGGTGTGACCTTCCACTTCATAATCTGCACACCAAATCCCTGAGCACGTTTCATGGGTTGAATTTGCTGATAGCTTCTCTAATTGTTTTTCCATAGCTGCAATATTTACCTCTAAGAATGGACTAATGCTAGTGTCAATGCTCCCAAATGAATTAGCATGCAAAGTTTCTTCCAATGCTTCGCATGGATTAATGTATGTCTTATGTGAAAATGCTCTTCTGAATGGTGTAATAAATCCGCCAACAAACCATTGTGCATGTTGTCTTGCATGAATATCATAAGAAAACTTAGATAGGAGTGTTTTTAAATGGGCATCATACTCATGTACACTCTCAGTATTTATTTGCTTGATATCCTTGAGTGTGCTTATGCTCTTCTGCTCAAATTTTGGGATATAAAACTCTTTCAAGAAATCATCCTTTAATGCTGTATAATCCACGTAAGTTTGATTAGGGTCAAAATTCTTATGCCAGTTCTATGTAGGTCCCTCTAATGTAGTAGAAAATTGACTTGCCTTGCACTCAGAAGCTGTGATCCCTTTCGTGCGCCATAATATTTCACACATTTTATACATGCTCAACTACATTCGCTATGCCTCTATACTCTAAAAAGATGAAGAGACATATCCATATAAATATTTTGGGGTTGGTGTGGACCTTGCCCTCCTGATCCAGAACCTCTTGTGTTTCCCTTGCCTCCAGAACCACTAGATCCATAGGAACTAGAACCACATATACCTCCTGATCCTCCACGTATAGTTGGAATAGAACATGTACATGTACTCCCTTATGCTCTGACAGTAGTACTATACTGAACCCCTACAGTCTATGTAGTAGTTCCACTTCCAGAGGAGAATCCAACATTCAGCGCACTTACATTCTATGCAGATGATACGCCTAAAAATGTTTCTCCAAATAAAATTAAAGGCATCTATACTGCCATTGATGTAATTACTCTCTGACTTACTATTGTTCTCCTGTTTCCCAAATTCACTTGTTGATTACTTATCATACTAAATACTGGAAAATAAAGCACAAGGGCTAGGTCACAGGGTGGATTAAGATATGTTCCTATGGCCAAGGTAGTCTCTACTGGTGCACTTCTGTGTGAGGCCATGGGGGGATCCTTGTTATTATTTCCAAGATGAGGGAGCTCTTGATGCTCTGGCTCCGCATCTTCTATGCGAGCTTCAAATCCTTCACGAGCCACCTCTCTCCTCAATGCCATACTTTCTGTAATGGTACAATTCTTCTTTATCTCCCTCTAGCACTCCTCATTGTACTTAAGTTACCTTTCCTCTCTCTGACTTTATGCCACTAGGTCTACCATCTTTCACCAAACCTATTCCTTCCCTCATGCGTGGTGAGGTTTAGTTAGCTATCAGTTTACTCTCCACGTTAAAATTTATTATAGATATGTTCCTCTAGGATACTGCAAAAACTATAATTAAGATACCTTCGAGAAAGAATATGTCAAAATTTAATATTCCAGAATATAACTATTTAGAACACCACGAAACCATGTATCCAAAGCACGGGATTCCAGATTAGTATCAACATCATAAAGGGCCTAAAATTCTTCATGTGTCCAGACAAGTGCGTGATACCTCCCAATTCCACTTAGATGCGTAAGTAACCAGCCACTCATATAATTCTACTGGAAAGATGGTGAAAAAGCTCTCATCTAAACTGTCATACAGGTTTCATTTTAACCATACACGCGTGTTAAACTCAAATTCGTTGCTAAACCACTATGCATATTCTTCCTCTAGATCATGTTTCCACTCCTCAATACTCGCTAGAGTTAACCGGTACATCTTTATCACGAACCATCCTGAAAAAAACTTAAAAAGAGGTCTCAAAAACGGAACCAATGATGTAGCGTAGAATTCACGAGATAATACACTAGACATGCTGACACATCACTCAACCTAGACTGAGCACTCACCCGAAGCACAAAAAGTTACTATGTCCCTCTTTAGGGTTGTTGTAGCATAATGTTAACATGATGAAGACTTAAAGCATATAGATCCATAACTAATACATCATTATACAATTCATGATAGATCTAGATCTAGGAAAGAATAGGCTTAAACAATAATCATGATAGATATAAGAACATGCACTACCCAATTACACATAGGAATAACACTTAGGTTCAGTCTATATCTTCTGTCTCTTAATTATAACAATATCACAGAAGCTTCTTACAATACTGACAATCTATACCAATGCACTACGTGGATCTGATATGATAGTCCAGTAAAACAATACACATGGGTATGTCATCTATCTCTTCATATATCCATCACACTCTCTTACTACCATGTAATTCACTACATATATATATAGGGTGGGGACTTTCCCTTCACCACTTATCTATTCCAAAAATAGGCCGCATGCTATTAATAGCCACACACCGTTTTCATTCATAGCCACACATGCAAGTTTGCTATCTATAGACCTACCTATAGTTAACTGAGGTGACAATCCTATTCTTAGACTCGTCTCCATGTAAAAGCGCTCTCGATCCGATCCTCCAGCAATAGCACATCTTTGTATTGCTGGTGTGTTCTACACACCATTTTCTAAAAATAGGTTGTCATGCTCAAAATCGGCTAAGTCATGAATGTTTAATTTGCCTTATGCGCGCGGGTCCTTCCTGTGACTTCTTTCACCCTTGCTATCCTGGCCAATAAGACTCTCACCAATGATGGACTCCTTGTACAATATGTTCAATCTAAAGTAAGGATGAATGATCTCATGATCAACATATTCCTCTACTTCTCTCTTGATTAATGATGGATTGCAAGTATATGTGTTAGAGCATCAAAAATTTGCAATGCTCGATATCATAGACTGTAGGTAACTGTTAGTGTTTATACCAGTCATACATATCCCACTAGCGTCATTGTAATGTTTAATGCAGAAAATCTAAAATAGAAAAAGAATGCAATAAAATAGAGACTACATCTGGTTATCGTGGTGTGAACTCTGCAAATCGGACCTACGTCCACTAGACAACAACCAATCCCTTTATTCAGTCCAGCCAAAATCTCTCTCACTTTTCTGCCACTAATTCAATAAGCCTCATACATTACGACTCCCTTGTACCCTATACAAGCACTTTGTCATTTTGGGGAAACATGGAGTGTCACTTGTGTAGCTTTGTGATCCTATTTGGGCAATGGTCCTGATTTCAACAATTAGTTTAGGATTAGATTAGTTACATTTGGCTAATTGGGAGTGCTGCACCATTCGAATCCCCACTAGGGGTGTAGTGACCCCCTGAACCCTGAAAGGTGGGCAAAGACACCTTGCATTTGCCCATCATTGATCAGGATTTCTCACCAACCAATAGGTAATCCATGGAAGATGTTCACGGATTAATTGTCTCTCCTGATTTTGATTCTTAAAAATCATAGTTGATGCCAGAGATTGATCGCATGAGGGGGGAGTAAATAGGGGACAGACAAATGACTAGGTTTTCTTCCTAATTCAATGAGGGGTCATTTGAAGGAAGAATTCAACTCCATTATATTGAAGCACTAGTTGTCACAATGTAAAAATGATACAGGGGATATCTTATAAACAAAATAGCAGTAATGATCATGGCCACGATGAGTATGAAGTGTTTCATTGTCCATTTTGAGTAAGAGGGTTACTAAAAAAGTATGATCAACATCACTGTTAAAATGATTCTTCCCTACCATTCTTGCCTGAACATGGTCCCATCAAGAGCCCATGCTATGCTGCAATTCTTGATGCATGAATGTAGTTGTTTGTGTACCCGTAAAGCAAAGACCCATAATCCTTATCAGAATTCATGTCCTGTGAATCAAGTAATGCCCGTGAATGCAAGAAATTGAACTATTGGGTAGAAAAAATCATGGAGGAGGTAAACGAGAATGTTACAAACCTTTGCAATCATGGCCCTGAAGTTTGAGAAGATTTTCAGAGGGCATGCTTCCTGATGGCACAATCTTCAAGATTCTCCGAACACTGTCAAGGATTTGTCAATATGACGCCTATTCTCATTCTTGTCATGTTTCCATCTGTGGCCTTGTTACACCTTGCACTTTTCTAGAATAAATTTGAATATCCTCAACTCAGTCTTGAACTCTTGACTCGTGCTATGGAGCCTTCAAGACAACCATGAATCAGTTTGTTGACCTTTATAATTATTGATACACTGATGATTGATGTTGAGATAGAAAAATAAGAGATAAGCTCAAGAAATTCTTCGATGACTTGATGGGTGAACACGATTAACATGTACTATTCTTCCATCTTTGCCATATTGCTGTGTAAAAAACCTAACATATTTAGTGAAAAATGTCATAGGAAGGTTCTTGAGCCATCTGCTTGACATATCCTCAATCTTGAAAATGAAATCTCCACCATTGTGGAAGAGAACAGAGAAAATATTGAACTAATTTGCATTGACTAAAGTTGTTCCCAGTTGCAAGACTCGAAAAGTTGTAAGATGCAAGAGATGATTGACATCAAGATCCAACCTGTTCCAAAACAAATGTCACTTGGGCATACCCCACAAATACAAAACTAGAGTTCACATGGAAAAATAGTACTAAAGGGTATAATAAATTGCCTATTATGAAGTTCTTACTATGCACGTTTATCAAATTTGACTGAATTGCTCTCAAAATGAGATTTTAATAGATGTAATGAACGATAGTTTTTTAATCTCTTAAAAAGACAAAAAAGTGAGAAGGTGCATGACTCTCATAAATGAAATCGAAATCAAATTTCACTTACTTCCCAAGCTCCAATGTGTTTTGAACATGTTTTCATGTTGCGTCAAGCTCTAGAGGATGATGAAGACATTTGGTCCAATGAAGTGACATACATTCTAGAAATTTTTTTTTTAGAGAAACAAAGCAAGATATTCAAAGAAGTTGTTGAATGGGAAGGAAATCAGTTTTTTCTCACTCCCTTTGAGTACTTTGCTAATACAGGACATGATTTTGGGCTACAATTCAAGGATGAAGAATGTCTCCACGACGAGGTCAACATTTCCAATTTTGAAAATATGGAGAGATGGCATCTCATGTTTGCATGATATCAAGAAGAAGCCTCAAGATGCAAGAGTTTAAAGAAGGTTACCAAATTTTCAATGAATGCAAGAAAATTCTCAATGAAGTGTGAATACGAGTATGGAATCATGGTCTTTCTTCTTCTTCTCAAGTCATGCAAAGCCATCAAAATGGAATGGCTTAGTCAGATAATAATTTTTGTGCTTCACATATCACATTTCAGTCCATTATTTCACAATGGCATATACTTTTCTCAACCCATTTCTATGTATGTGTATATTATTTACCCACATTTTTGGATATCCCTCCCTTGTACATAATTTCCATTTAATTTTGTGTATTTTTTCCCTTCTCATGTGTTTCCCTTCTCTTTGCGTGTGTGTGCTCAATAAAATAATTTGTGTACCATATCTCTCTGATGAATCCATAAATCCTAGTGGATAAGGCACTAGTCCACAAAATAAATTGAGATTTTGGGAATTCTCAAATCATGTCCTCACTACGCTCGATATGTAACGTGTCCCCAAGATAGATCTTGTTTTTGTCCTATGTTTTTGAATGGTCAAAATCCACCCGAAAACAAGACAACTATACTCTAGTGTCAAACGTTTTATGTCATATGCTTCAAGAAACCTCCCACGGATCAAATTTCCCCATAGTGTCAAGTCATGTTTTACCATTCAAGATTCCATTTGTAATGTCGTCAATATTCCCCTAGGTGATTTGGGAGTAAACAAGATAATTAAGACATGTTGGAGTAATTTTTTGCAAAGAGAATTTTTGAGAATTATTAAAGATGGCTTTCATCAGCCTTTCTGAGCCATGTGTAATATCATCAGAGAATAACAAGAGACCAATATTAATCATGGATGTGTTTTTAAGAGTATAGAACATCAAAGAGCTGATTCAGGGAAATTTTGGAAAGAATTGTAGGTTTAGGAGCCAGGTCATTGAAGGTAGGTTTTTGAGGCCTAAAGAGATCGCGTCGAGAAAAAAACCTAATATTCAGAGAGTTTCAAGAGGAATTAGGGATCAAAAAATATATTATTGGAAATATATTTTAGTCCCCACATGGTATAATAAGAAAATAATTTTCAAGCATTATACATTTCTCAGGACATCTCGGTCTTTCCACACATAAACGACAATCCTGAGAAAAAAGATCCATTTAGAGGTGTTTCAGTAATAATTAAGATTTGGGACCATCACCATTCTACTTCAAAATTCATTTTCATGTGAAATCATATAAATAAGTACCTGAAAACTCATTTGGGAGGTCAAGATATGGATTTCTCAAGTTACCCGTAAAGGTAAGAATATTCGTTACTAAGCAATTTTAGGTGGGACATGTGGCAAAATAAAGTGAAGGCTTGTTGGTTTTTGCTTCTATATTGAATATTGAACTAATTTGGTTACTGGGTGTGACCTCTGTAATTATCCTACTCTCAGTAGTAAATCCCCTCCACATTATCCTCCTTCTCTCTAACCCACTTTAATTTCCACCCTTGTACCCTCGTACAAGAATTTTTCCACATGTTCAGTGGAGTTTCCTGTGTGATCCCCGACCTATTTGGCTAACCAAAAAAATTTATATTAGGATTAGATTAGTTACATTCAATAATGGGAGATATATCATTCAATGCACAAGGGTGTATCCCTGTGAATGTTGGTGGAGACACTTAATTTTCCATACTGAAAATTTTTCTCACCAATAGTTTTTGGTGACTCCGCTAGGGAGAGATTTTCCCAAGTGCATCCAAAATATATCTCTACCTAAAAATAAAAAATACAATATATATATATATATATACATATATTAAAAAAATAGATTTCAAAGAAAATAATTTTTGAAGGTGACTGTGCCAAGGAACAAATCCCTGTCAAGTTTATTTCCCGCACCATGAAGAAATTTATAGATTTGATTGAAGTACCAATGTTTGAAATTGAATAAGAAGAAGAAGATGGTTGCCAAAAAATTAAAATTGTTGATCAACTATGGTTCTAGACCAATCCTTGCAAAGAGGAAAATTTGAGAATGACAGAAGGGTCCCATTTTCAAGCAGTTACATAGCTCTAAAAATCAAGGAAAGACAAGGTAGAATAAGAAAAATTTCTTCTTACAAAGAACCTATCATCAAATCCTTGTGGCTACAATTCAAAAGGAGCCTTGTTAAAGGAAAGAAAATGATAATTGGTGGAGACGAGTATCAAGAATAGAAGAAACCAATGAAAAAAATGCCGAGGAGGTACAATATGTTGTATGAAGTCCAATAAGATGAAGGATTTTATGCGTGTGATGATTTCAATCTTACACAGCTAAATGAAAGTGTTTCACACAGAGTTTTGTTCCAGAATACAGTTATTTCTATCTTTTCATTCTCTTGAGAAATACATAAGGGTTAGGGCTAGGAGGAATACCTATTGAGTGTTGGGAAGGTGTGTGCATACCGTAGAGAGATCAGACTGATTATGAAGATCTCCTTTTTGTCTGGAAAGCACTACCTATAAATAAGAATGCAAGACCACCAGATTTTTGTTAAACAATAAGTGAGGGAATTGCCTTGGGCCCAGGAAATATTAGACTTCCTTTCGAAGATGGTCAGTTCCCTTTTAATACAAATTAATGCAAATGATAATAAAGAAGCTATTGCAAAATCACGATTTAGGTACCTCGTCACTAAAAGCAATAGAGACTAAACTACCAATAATAAAATGTCATGTTGTTTGTTTGGTCACTAGTTATTGATACGTTCAGATCAAGTTACAGGGATAGACAAGGCTGGATATGAGATTGTTTGGAGGTAAATAGGTGAAAGGTTGGTTTTTGGTATAAGTCACAGTGACCGATGTCGATCACTGGATAACCGACTGCGGTTATAAAACTAGTACCGGTAGGAGATAACCTATATCGGTAATGGCAGTGATTTAGGGGATTTTAAATGGAGGTTGGTTGTAAGGTGGTTATGGGGTTTAGAAGGTTGGTAGATGGTTGAGGGGAGTAGTAGGGTGATAGAGAAGACTCAGAGAGTGAGAAAGTTATCTTTGGGGCAATATAGAGATGGATGAATGAAGGTTAGGTGCAGGGTGCTGCCGGGTGGTAGATCTAGGAGTGAGATTATAATCACTATGAATCAAAATTTCATAAAGTAGTGTCTAGAAGCATACAAGGTAATAAAAGAGACTACTTACTAGTTTTTGATGCGGATGCAGGTCCAAGGAATGCAGTGGCGAGGGCAAGGCTTAGTTGGGATGACCCAGAAATTGGAAGTGAGCTGATGAAACTATCCTCTGACTCTCCCAATGTTTGGATGAGTGTGACCATGATCTAATTGCTCAGTTATAGTCTTGGGCTCAATACTCCTCTCTGCAACCTCTTCTCTCTCTCTCACTTGTCCCTATCTTATAAAATGAATTCGAATCCTTGCAAATGGATTCGGATCTTTTGATTTTGGTTGGGGGAGGTCATTTACAGGGAACTGATGGTGGTTTATTTCCTATAGAGACAAAAATAACAGGACTTCCAGGATCTCTGTATTTGGGAAGTAGAAGTTTTCCTACTAATAAATCAGCAAGTTTCCCATCTACTTTGGTAGTCTAGGGTACTATTTCTTCCTGCCAGGCTTTTTCATACATAACATTTTGATTAATTTGTTCAATTCTAGAATATATTTAATTGCCTGTAATATTGGTATTTCAATATTCAATTTCCTTAATCCCTGTACCAATTCAGACTCCTTGATTTCTATATCTTGTTTAAATCTCTCAGGAAATTGAGTTTTATTAGTGTTGTTATCTGGCTCCTTTTATTTTCTTTCTATATCCTCTTTTGGAACAATAGTACTAGGGTTTTCATTTTATTTTTCATTTTAGCGATTATAAGGGGTGGACTATTAACGATTTTCCTAGATCTAGTTTGAATATCCTTACAATCCATAGCATGTAAATCAACTATTTTTTCTGGTTCTGTTCCATAAATAGGAGTTGTTTGTTTGTTTTTGGGGTTTGCTACTGGCTGTGCTAGCATTTGTGTTTGGACTACATTCTCAAATTGTGAATTTTATGCAGGGGATCCCATGATGGCATGTTTATTCGGATTTGGATATGTTCTTCCTTGAGCATAATTATTAGGGTTCCATCTAGGTTGTGACCAAGCATAAGGATTTCCTTGACCATCCCATGGTTGTTGATGTCCCTAAGCATACCAAGCTTGATTTTCCCAATCTTGAGGGTTCCAGGTTGGTTAAGGTACCCAAGGTGGTTGTCTCCAATTTTGTGGTACTGCCTGAGCAACCCATGACATTGTCCATAGATTAGGAATTGATCTTGGCATAAACTGTCCTTGGTTAGGTTGTCTTTGAACAAAATTTAATTCTTCAGTAGTAGATGAGGCACTGGTTTGTTTAAGATGATTTTTAATAACAAGAAGTAAAGAACAAACATCAATATCATGTTCTTTCGATTCATAGATAAGACACATTTCTATTTTTTCCAAAGGACAATCTCTTAATGCATGCTTCTTCCTGCATCTAGGACAATACATAGCCAATGGTTCAGTTTTGGAATTTTCTTTAGCTTGTAATCCATCCATAGTAGAGGTTAATTACACTAAAATGTCTGTTTTAATGTTTACTAATTCATCCATTAGTTTTTTGATATCTGGATTCGGACTTTTCACTTATTTTCCTTTTCTAAGTCCACCTCTTGTTCTGGAATAACGTCTACAAATATCCTTAATTCCATTCAATATTATCTAATCAATGTCTCCACCTCCTATCAAGTTAAGGGCTTCTCTAGATTCGTCATTCAAACCTTTAAGAAAAATGGTTTTACTTAACTCTTCTGTAAGAACAAATCCACATCTCTTGCTAACAAAGAGGAATCTCTCTAAATAGTCTTCTATGTTTTCATCTTCCTCCTGCTTGATTTTGAAGAATTCTTCTTTCCTATTACTTCCTCTGTAATAATCCTAGTATTTATCTAGGAAGGCAGTCTCCATTTGTGCCCAAGTGCTAATAGAGTTGGATGTTAATCCCATGAACCACCTCATTGCTACATCCCTCAAAGTGGATGGAAACAGATTGAGTTTTTTATTATCTATTTTATAATCATAGGTCTGACATAGTACCTTGAATTCAAAAAGAAATTGGTTAGGATATTCAGATGACATCCCTCTAAATGTGGGTAAATGTGCAGGTGAGATATTTTTCATTGGTGTATCATCATCTCCCAATTGGATTGGATAAGTAAACGTCCTATCGGGTACTCCCTTAGCTTCTAGTGCCATTTTAAAGATATTTTTTGATTTTTCCTCCCAATCAATGTGGTAAGTAGTATGCCTTGGGGAAGGTGAAAACTTAGGAGTAAGAGGTTGACTACTCAATTGAGAATCAAAACTTTCCCTAAATGGATCTTGAGTAATAAGCCTTCCTTTAGAAGTTCCACTCCCTGCAGGTGACTGAACTGAGAATTCCAAAGGTGGCAATTTTGTTTCTTGTCTGACAAGGGATGGTGGTGCCTCCAATTCTTGATCAATTTCCTTATTTTGACTAGAGGATGTTATGAATTCTTGTGAAGATGTTTTTGGAAGGAATATACTCTATGAGTCTCTTGGTCTACTCATATATTTTGTGATATAGTAGGGAAGATTATTCAACTACTAGATGTATGTTTTGTTGCTCTTGTTAACACTTAATTAGAAATTTCCAACTAGTGATCCCTGGTAATGGCACCAAAAATGATGGGTTTCATTATTACCTTCATTTAATCAACTTCTTGTTGATGTCATATCAAACCAGGGGTGTTTCTAAAGCTATATGCAACAAGAGTACTTTAACCGATCTAGTAATTAACTGTAGTTATTTTTTGTATTTTCTAGGGGATATCGTTAATGTCTTAAGGACTTCTTGGTAAAACCTTATTCAAATCAAACTATAAAAACTTGCTGAAATTAAAAAACACACTAAAAGATTTACTGAAAGGAAACACACCATGCAGAATAGAAACACACTTGCTATTGGAGAATAAACACACTTAATTTAGAATGCTTGGAAATAATTGAAAGAAATATAAGAATCTAACTAAACACCTGCAAGAACAAATACACAACAGATTTTGACTTAAAATAATTAAAACAACACAGAATTAACATATCTAAACTATTTATTGAAGAAATATGAATACCAAATAAATGAATATCCTGGTCCTTGGGGGAGTGGGCCCTTGCTCCTCCTCAAATTAGGATTTAACAACTAAGAATTATCTCAAATCAGAATGGCTATTTTATTGATAAAAATTTAGTATTACAAAATGGACTGGATCTGAATACTTAGCCTATTTCTTTTCTTTGTTCTATATATATCTTATATCAGATTCTACATACATTTCTATTGCAAGTCTTTCTTTATATACATTTTACAATTACAACTGTCTCAATGATTCTAATGAAATCAAATCATGCCTAGAATAGATGCTGAGTCAAATTGTAATTAATTAGATAGTTGTAGGATAACTCTCCCTGGATCTGTGTTTATAAATATTCTCATCCTTCCTGATTGAAAGGGGTCGTAGATGTAAAATCTTCAGATGTGGTCTTAAAATAGATAACTCCCATTGGTTCTGAAACTTTTGAGAAATTCCAGAACCATAGGAAATTGTTAAAACCTATGAGAGTTTCGGATTTGTCCCCAAGAGTTCCAGAACTAAGTCCGAAAATTTTGGAACTAAATACTGGAGTTCCGGAACTAAGTCTGAAAGTTTCAAAACTAAATGATGGCTGTGTGATGGAATTCCGAAACTAGCTTGGAAGTTCCGGAACTAAGTTTTGTAGGAAAAAATGTTATCAAAAACATACTAAATGCCAATTGCTTCATTTTCTTGACTGATTAGACCTGCTTTATTACAAAACTGAATTTAAACACACACTATGTCAGGTATTTTAGATCTTTTAACATTAGGATCACAATCAATCAAAAGACAGACAGTTACATCCTAACTCATATCAGATCAACTAAAAGTCACACGATGCAATAAAACGTAATCAAAAGGAGAGTAAGATGAGATCATATATTATACATTAATCAAACATATTATGGCCTCATCAGTTGGGAGAGTTGGTTTTTGACGTTATTCAAAAGAAGAGATTCTTGAGAATCTCGGCTGGAGATATATTGTAAAATAACAAGAAATTTCATCAGGCATGATAGGCTCTTCTTATTAAACAATTTTGCTTTTTATTAAATGTCTTCATTAGAAAAACTCTGCTCTTTGACATGAATGGCTTTGTGGAAAATTTTTGGTGTATTTTTGTTGTGATCTTCTATTTGAGTTTCTTGATTTGAAAGGATGCAATATGGGTAATTTCTTAATGCATGTTGAGTAAATCATGTTTATCTTATTTAAAAATGGACTATTTCTTAAGTCGTGTGGACTTATGACTTCATGTGCAAAATGGATTAGGAGAAATTGTTGGGAAAAGATTTGATATGGTTTGTTTCCTCTACTAAAAGAAAGTATAAAATGTTGTGTATTTTGTTGAAGCTTGAGTTGCTTTGAATCTTTTCATTCCTATTGATTTATAATGGAACAATGGTTTGGATTCTACATTAGGTAGATTCACATTTTTTAGATGTAATAGAAAATGAGTTTATTACTTTTGAACCTTGCACATCTGATTTGTGAATCTCTAGTAGAATGCTTTGAAAGAAGATAATCTTAGCTCTCTTGATGTAGTTTCGTTCTATGTCACTTTAATTTGACCCTTCGTTTTCATGGTTTTTAGAAGCCTCTGTTTTATGGAATCAAATTTATTGAAAATAACAATAAGGAAGCCTTATTGTGCTTGATATGAATAAATTTTGTGGATTCTTGTGTATCTGTTTAAAACAATTGATAGAAGTTCTTGTTGTTCTCTTACATGTATGCATAAAATGGTTTGTGGAAAACCTTTTGTTTTGCATTTGTAGATGTTGATGTGAAAATCAAATACTATAGTGGAACGTGGAATTAGTTTGATTTTGGTTATCTAAGGGGTAAGAGTTGGAATGTTCTATTTTATTATTCTCTCTTTTGTTCGATTTTAGGAATTAATTTGGGGTTTCATTTCCTTTGATTTCTTTCATCTTAGTGAAAATTCAGTTGGAGAAATTTTTTTCTCCTTCTCCTTAAGCTCGATGATGAACACATGTGTTGGGGAATTACAATCCTTTCACTGAACCGAATTGTATTTGAATCTGATTGGATTTATTTTCATTGTATCTAAAAATGACTTCTTTCCTTCCTACAGAATAGGAAACATTTTTTCACTTGACTGTAGTCTCTTAATCACTTTCTATTTGGGATGATTAAGCTTTGTTTGTAGTTTGCAAGCTATCAATGTGGATGAATTTAGAATATCATTTGTTGCTTGATACTTCTGGTATGGTCGTAGAATGAATTCTTTGAATATTTCCTTTAGTAACAACTAGTAAGCTACTAAAATTGTCCTTGTTTTACGTTAAGGGAAGTACATTGCTATGATTTACATGTTACAGTTTATATAATTCGGTTTAGTATTGGGAAGAAAGAGTGAGAATATTTATCTCCTTTCTGAGTTGTGGATTTCATTACTATTATTCTTATGCTCAAAAGGTAGTTGATTGTTATCTCTCTCACTGACTATTTATTTCTCTTTATTATTACACCTTACTTGAAGCTGACCGTTTGGTATAGGTTAGCTGAAAGGGATTATAGAGTAGATAGTTGGATGAATTAATTTCTTTCATTTTTCTTTCCTTCTCAATTGATTGTTAAGGAGGTAATGAATCGATGTGTGACTATCTTCAGGAAAAGTACATGGAATTTAAACCTTGTAAAAGTTGTTGATGTTGAACAAAAAGGTTAGGCTATAGCTGGCTTAAATTGGAATGATTCAAAGACACTATAGTATGGAATAGATAAGTAATTGGGATGTAATATTACTTGTTTGTTGTATATTTTCTTATGAAATTGATGAACAAATATTGTTGTTTAATCTTGATACTTATTTAATGTGACAAGGATGCTCACTTTGTTCTTTTTTAGTGGTACTTAATTCTTTACTAGGTATCTGTCTATATTGCTTAATGTTTCATAAGATTAGAGTTCTTCTTATGAGACAGTTAGTCAAAATCACATTGCTTTAATGATTAATGATTATCATGCTCAGTTCAATGAACTGACCCGTGCTAGCAATTTTTACAGATGGATTCCGTAAGTGACAAAAGAAGACAAGTTCCTTTATGATGCTTCCTGAGTTTACTTAAAGGCTACATTTTTAATGAGGATTTATTATTATTTTTGAGATGTAATTGAAAAGGGGAAAATATGTAAATTTTACTTAATCTCATCAATGTTGATTAACATGAAAGATGTCTGAAATGTGTAGATCTGTAAAATATGTATTTTGTTTGATAAATGGAAAAGAGATTGAGTGTTATAGGCCTTTGATGTGCCATAATATTTTGGGATTACTGCAAGGGGATTGTAAACTTATTCTTATTCTCTTGTAAACATATATGTTTTAGATTATTTCAGTTGGACTCATATGAAATAGAGAAAAAGAGTATTGATACTCTATTCTCCTCTTAAACATAACTCCTAAGTTGGCATACATAGATGGACACTCAATTAGGTCAATATAGATTATTAATTGACATTAATAGAAGAGTAAAATACTTATGGATCCTTGTATAAGAAAATAACTGGAAATGGACGCTAACTAGTATATGCTAAAGGAAAGACAATTAGTCTTCAGGATAAATATTTCATTGTGACTCTTTCAGGTATTCTACTCAAAGGACAATTGAAAAGAGGAAATTATACCTCTTCTTAGAAACCTTAGCTGAGATAAGGTAATTAAAAATAAATGAATACATATGTATAAGAAATAGACTTCATTTTAATGAAGTCCATTATTAAGGAGTCTGGATTTAAATTCAGTCACAAATAAACTTGGTTAAGCTTAGTAAGTTAAATCTTACTGTGTTAAGTTGATTTGGATTGTAATCCTGAACATAAATTAAGAAACCAAGGAATGAAATACAATCCTTTAGGTAGAAGGATTGGTTGCAAATTAATTTACATGACAACCATAAGTCATTTATGACTAGCAACCATAATGATTGAAGAGATTAGAAAATTTATAGGGTTGTTGAAACTAAATCCTAAATTAAAAAGATAAGAAGCTAATTAACCTCTTATCTAGATATGTACCTCTAGATGAAAGGATTCTATGGGATGTTGGTACATGCCAACTGTAATAATGTGTCATCATGAATACTGGGTCTTCATGAGGACACAATGTTATAGCTAACATGTCGCAACACCCTTCCGAATCGGATCATCTAGGTTTACATAAACTCAGAATTGACTTGGTTACACACTAGATAAGTTTAGGGACATGATTTGATATAGGGAAGGAATCCTGATGACTAAAGGTAATTAGACACACACAATCGACCTATGTCGATTGTGTATGTCTATGTACCCTTAGTCACCACGAGTGGCCCTCTATACTAATCTATGTTACTAACCTGAGTTATGATTAAACCTTGGACAAGAGGATTGACATGAGTCAGTGAAGATAATTCTAGATAATAGATGAAATGGGGGTGAAGGATGTATTCCATTGATGAGTATGCCATCTAGGAATATGATCATGTAAAGCATGTGAAATTCTTTGGCCAAAGTATCGCAAGTTGTTGGTTGTGTTGTCCTATATCACCTAGTTTAAGAAGTAGGATATTAGATGAATATTGGTAACAAATATTCAGATAGGCCTCTTAAATGAAACACTTCAATACCCTGAAAATGGTAAAAGAACCAATTATACTTAGTATACAACACATTGAGTTAACATGAAGGATCGGTAAGAAACCGAGTCATGAAATGAGAGATCGATGAAACTCTGAGTCATGAAATGAGAAATCAACAGTCCATCAATTCATTACAACTATATATGGTTATTTGTTATGAGATTGATTGGCATGGAATGTGTGTTCTAAATCATAATCATTTAGAACAGTGAACATTATTTAAAAACTTGAAACGTGTGTTCTAAATTATGATAATTTAGAATAGAAAACGCTATTAAAAAAAAATTCCCTTGTTTCTATAGCTTTAAAATGGAAATGTTACAAATATTCTTATGCTAATAGCCTTATGTAAGAGGTGGTGTGTGGATACTCTTAAATTTTGGTTTCCTACATGTGAGAAGACATTTACTTTGGAGAATGTGTATCGCATACTGCAGTTTCCATTTGTTGGGGAGACAGTATAGGTCATGCCTCTGGAGGATATGGAGAGACATATGTGAGCCACTAGATGGTATTTTGTTGGGAATCGAGTACATGTCGAGGCCCATATTATTTTGGATGTTATTTTGAGGTCAGGGTTTCCACACTTGTGGAAGTTCATAGCCATGGTTATTTCTTCATCTATCATAGTAGAGGGAGGTGTGGGCATTTTATATAAGATGCACAATATATGCCATCAGATAGATGAGGAGAGCACAAGATATGTGGGGAACAATATGTGTTGTCCCACCTGTATAGGGATTTATACAAATTTACATAGGATGATCATGGATGTGGGATATGAGCTACTACATTATTACATGTATGGGCGTATGAGCATATAGCAGTGTTGAAAATGGTTGGTGGTCCACGAGAAGAGTGGGCTAGGATAGATATATTTACAAGGAGGTGGATTATTGTGCATGGGTGTAAGATTAACAATGATAATTACAAGGAATTAATAGATAGGATGGGACCTGAGGTAGTTGTATGGAGGCCATACTAAAATTATGAGGGTTGACTAGAGGATGTTGTAGAGTTATGGTGTATACGTAGAACCATGTGGATGGAGGATCATTTCCCAAGGGTGGATGAGTTATTCTAGGTAGAGAGGGTATCATGACAGTTTGGTATGGCTCAAGACATGCCCCCAGAGCCATATATATGGTTGGGAGATATTAGAGAACTGAGAAGGGATGGATTTAGACCAGGGCCCATAGGAGAGTAGTTAGTACCTCCTAGGCCTGATGAGATAGATGATGTGATAAAGTTGATAGATTCAGATGATGTAGGTTGTACAAAGTCCTACCATGCATGGTGGGAAACACATTGATGGTTATTCTTGTTTTTATTATTCACAGAAGCATCGGAGTTACCTCATGGAGGAGTGGGAGAGGGGGAGGCATATGCCCATGACAATGTAGCAGGAGCTATAACGAAGCGTGAGTATTCTTATAATTATGTTGTGTGTTTTGTTATTTTCTTATATGATAATGATGGTTATCTAATGGGTTGTTATGTGTGTTGTGGGTGATGTATATTAGTCTTTGATAGTGGATAATTCCATCCACAAATTGACGTGGAATGTGTTGACTGACATATTTACGGGTGGAGGGATATTAGATCATGTTGAGGTTATTACAGGTGAGCATGTTCATTTGTTTGAACCAGTGGCCATATCAGCAATGACGTGAACTATGGTAATAGGTGAGAGGGATGAGGCTCGCGAGGAGACATGACATGCAAGAGATGTAGTGGGTGGTGGTCCATTAGCGCAAGATGTGTTCACACAATTTATGGAACTATAGAGTCATTTTGTTGAGAAGTCTACACAAAATACTTGATTATGTAGGTAAGTGGAGAGGTATAGGATTCATAATCAGCTGCATCGAGTGAGTGGAAAGGATTCTAGTTCAAGAGCTCTCATAGTAGCAGAGTGCAATAACGATGATGATATTTGAGTTGCATTATTATGTATTATGTAGGGGCATTACCCCTAGTGATGGTATATTTTTTAATGATAATTATACTCAATATATATAGAAGGTTTTATTGGTGTATGATGATTTCATTTCATTTTGTATGATCATGTGATTATTGTTGTTATGCATGTGATGTGTTGGATATTGTTCATGTTAGTTGATGTAGACTTGCACTACGACGTTGGTATTGACTGAAAAAAATATCTAATGTGAATGATGATAGGTAACATATGTAATCTTATTTATTTGTTGAGTGAGATGCATATTTGTTGAATGGAACTTGTAATGTGTTGTTATTATAGTGGGTATAATAGAATGTGTGTAAAAATAGATAATGTATGATTGCCTAAATAACATGTCATGATAATGTAATGTGATCGTAATATGTTATCATGATGAATATGGAGAGAAGAAGATTATCGATGCCCTCCAACATATGGATGATGATGTTAATTTAGTTAAGACACCTCAACAGTTAAGAATGAACCACATAATTGGGAAATGTATGAGTGTGCTAGATGAATTGATAAAGTGCATGATGATATGTTCTTATAGAAAATCCCTTAATAGTCATGTAAGAACTGTAAGAACACAAGTACGTCATCGGGGGGTTAGGTGATAGTAATCACCTACAAAATACCAAGGTAGCGTGAAGTGGTGGAAACATGTGACATGAGAGCAGCATGAGCATATGAACGAAACTAAATATCATGTAGAGTTGTGGTGGGATGGATGAATGTGGAGGGTTGTGGCAGCTGATGTGAAGAAATAAAATGATGTGGTGGATGCAATGGTGCAACTATGGATGGATGCAGTGGAGAGTGTGTAGGCATGAAAACCTATGGTGATGGACACATAATAACCTTAGTAGTAGGTGGAGGAGAGAAATCAACCTGAGTAGAAATGCACTGACGAGGCAGAGGAGAGATGGACCACTCATGTGAGCGAGAGCCAAAGGAAATGGTTCCATTATCCTATAATTGTTATAATCTATCATGAAGGGAAAATAAATAATTTTCCCTATGTACATTCATACGATGATAACTATAATAGGGTTGTAGATGATGTTGTCAATGATGTTGATTAGAGGGAAAGCTAATTAGACTCTCATTAAGTAAAATATGCATCACATCATGTGGTTGAGTGTGATGAGAGAAATGTAATGGCTCACATTAAATAGATGGAGTAGAAGGAGAAGTATCCTGTCACGAAGGAGGAGAATAAGTATGCTTTTGTGATGGAATAGGTTGAGCTTTCTTGCTAGGTTGAGATGGAGACTGTGTAGGACACTCAACTGATGTCAATGGAGGAGTACTAGATGATGCAATATAAGTGGAGGTATATGGAGGATAAATGACATGTGTCAAAAGAATATATTTTTTAGGTATATGACTTTGTAGCATAGAAGAATGAATGACTCACATATATCCTATTGCAATATTTTCTTAAGCACGGGAATCAAACCACAACAGAAAATGAATTGCTTCTCTAAATCAATAGGTTGGAATACTAGTTGATGTATACAAGTGTTGAACCATAAGATATAATCCTTGATAGATTCTAATGAATCCTGATGTAGTGTAGGTAGGCATTCATAAGTAACTATAGGGCCATTATTGATGATAAAATGATGGAGGAAATATTTCTCCACATCATAGTAATTACTAATGGACCCAAATGGAAGATGAGTGTACCATTATAAAGCCTCATCAATAAGACTGTGTTGAAATTCCTTAAGCAATAACCTTTCATTACAATAGGGGTCCATATCCATGTGGTAATGTTGGAGATGTGCATAAGGGTCATTAATACTATTAAAACATGTGAATGTAGGCATGATAAATTCCTTAGGAAATGTAGAGTTATGAATCTTCTTGGGAATAGGGTTACCATGTTATGAGTTGTTTTCAATAGAAGCATAGTAATCCCTACTTTATAAAGTGAGAGAATGAACTTGAGATTGTAATTGACCAAAAAAATTCATGAGAGACATAACATTTTGTGGAGGAATAGTAGGAGATGGCAACAATGTATTAAACGACTATATCTTGCCATTGTGAGTAATCATAAGTACCTCAAGAAAAGATAAAGGAGATCTCAATGCTAAAGGCACACTAGGTGGTTGTATCGAAGAAGCTATAGGGTATGAAGGATATGGAACACCCATAGAAGTGGTAGGACTAACATCGGAAACATCCCTAGGAGGTGAAGCAATTGATGGAGATACATCAATAGGAGAGGATGAACTAAAAAATATAGGTGAAGTGTTATGAGGAGATGAGATGGTATGAGTAGAAGAACTAATAAATGGAGGTGTCGTGTGCATTATATAGTTATAACCTCAGGAGAAATTGGATTAGGATATTCAAACTCAACAATATGAAAATTAGTAGAATCATGACTATCAATTATATCATCGACATTAGATAAAGACTCAGATATGAAAATTTCATTAAGTGTACCATCTATAGAATCATCAACATAATATGAAAGAGTATGCAAACTAGTATGTGATGGATTAGGAGAGGAAATATCAGAAGTAGGAGAGTCATGAGATGTATCCCTAATAGTGGTCTGATGAGGAGGAGAATTAGTATGAGAGCTATTTTACATATCTAACATGTAATCATTAAGAGAATCATCTAGAATTTCCTTAGATAGGTCAACATGAGGATCACTAGTAGCCGTATATCATGGTGTACAATGAGTGAAGGCTATCAGATCCAAAACAATACTGATTTCAATGGGAGAATTTTCAAAACTAGTAGGTATATATTTTTGAACATCTAAGAGTTGTTGACTATGATAAAGAAGAGTAACATTAATATCGAGATCTGTGAGCTCAACAATAACAACCTCATCATAAATTGGATTGACGCTAACATGAGACATGATGGGATGAGAAGGAAAAAATCTATCCTAAGCCATTAGGGGTTGAAGTGGATCCTAGGGAAAAAAATTCTAAGTTACAGGTTCACCAAAATGATTAACTATAATCTGAATTTTATAGGTTAATCTAAGTATTGTAGTGCAATAACTGAAATACATTGAAATATAAATTCTAAGTAATTTATTTGATATTGTAAATGAAATGAAATAAATGAAATAAGAGGGGAAAAGTAATAACCTAAAAATAACATACCTCACAATAATTTAGGATTGGATAGAGTGATGTTCTATTGGAAGTAGATGTCATGACAAACCTTAGAAAATTGAAGAAGTGGCTGATTTTTCTAGACTTGGACACTTGGAGAGGGGAAGGGGCACATGTGGGCACCCTGGTCTAATGTATGGGTGCCCTAGTCTACAAATTGACTTACAAATTAAATCTGATATTTTTCCTTTGATTTGGTTGGTGTCAGACTTGCTTTGTTGATATCACTGTAAATCACTGATGAATAATCTCTTACAAAACCCCACACAAAAGTATTAAACCCTAAAAAATAAAGATGCAAATAAATGGGTCAAACTATCCTTAGCTTCCAAATGTATGGACTTATTACTGAGCGTTGCATTACATCGCATACCTGATGTAGTTCTATGTGCTTATATGTGTAATCATGTGCCTAGGGTTCCCTAGCGCCAATGATGCAAAAAGTAGCGAGTAATAACTAAATAAAAATGTAGAATGGTGGATGGAATAGAATAAAATCCCCTTCATATATAGTGTGTGATGCAAAATAGTGCCAAAATATAGCCCCTTTCCTTATGTAGATATATAGCCCGGAGTAGAAATAGTATGCTCTTAAGATATTGTGTATGTTGTGTTTATATAGGGATCTCTTGCTCAAATTTCGACACTAGTGACCCGATATGTCAACTAGTACCTAGGGGAATGGGAGGGAAAATTATAAAGACCGACCTCAAACATATAAATGTGAACCAAGTGTGACTGACACCAAGTCACCTAGGAATGAGGACTGGGGCACCCATGGGCACCCTAATCCCTCCCTAGGTACCCTAGTCAAAGACTAGAGACGATAACTGAGTAATTAACGATAGTTGAGACTTCCTAAGAGATGACCATAACTGTGCAAGTAAATGACGACTATGTAAAACACTCAATGAAAATGACTGACTAAAGTGATGACAGGACCAGGGGATGAGCCATTTAGTGAATACTTTTCTTACGCGAGATCCATATATAAAACAACATACTTGGCGGTGTAATTATAGTAGTAAGTGCGTGATTTTTTTACTACAGTTGGATGATGAGGTGATGGGCATAGAATAATTCATAGTAGTGTTAACATGAGGAAAATTAGGGGGAATGGGTACCTCCAATTTATTGGTTTGGTGATTGTGAGGATTTTAGGAAGAATTTTGATTAAGATCAAAGTAACATTGTGAAATGGTGAGCTCATTCATAGCTCTAGGGAATAATATGACAAGTTGTAATGTGAGGACTTTCATGGATTCAAGATTGGAATGGTAAGCATAAATTTATTGCAAAGTAGGTTCATGAATGGGGAGATTGGTGGTTTTACGAAGGAGATAGTTATGGAGAGAAACCGGATTTGTATCAAGAAACTCCTAGACCTCCGCAGACCCATGAGGGATGAGAGGAGGCCCATAAGCATAGATGGAGGTTGCATAAGGGGGTGTTGTTGGTCAAGATGGAATGGATTTATGATAAAGAAAAGGATTAGTTTCAGTTGGGTTGGATCAATTGAACCTCTTGAAGAGGGGTAATGGAAACCATGGGTTAGGTAACCATGGAAGAGACAACCAAAGAGGTGGAGGTAAGGAGAGAAAGTGTGGAAGTTTGCTGGGAGGAAATAGTGGAAATAGGAATTTTGTTTGATGTCATGTTTTATTCCATTTGTATTTCTTGGGATCTTGTAATAACTGACATGAAACAAACAATAAAAAAAACTATGTTGATTTTTAATTAACTTGAGCAAGTCAAGTAGTTAAATTTTGACTATCTTGATTATTATGATGTGAGAAAGAAATGAAAAATGGGCTTGAAGGGTGCCTGGGAAGTGACAATCTATGGATGGTTTCAGGTGATTTGGGATGGAGTCCTCAATATATCGAGAGGTACGTTAAGAATGAATCTGTGATGGCTAATGGTATGAGGCTTGGTATTGGGGCCTACCCCCTCACTTCATGGTCTCGCAGTGATAACAGAGTTAGGTACTTAGCCAATATACCAGTAGATAAAAAATTATAACACAACCAGAACACCATGAAAAATATCCTATTAGGTGATGAAATCCCAATAGTTCCACCTAGTAGTATATGTTTAGATGTATAAATTGGTTTATGTGTTCAGATGTGTGTGATAAAGTGTATGAAAAGAGTTAAACCCTCTAGTTAGAATAGATTTCTAAGAAAGTATGAGGGGTTCTTTTTAGATCTAAAAAGAAATGTGGAGATTCAATGAGAACAAGAAAGCAAGAAATGAAATGCAATAAAAGAAAGAGACAAGGAATAAAAACAAGGAATACCTAGATAATGCTTTTCATTTTTATCTTATTTTTTTAAATTTTTAAGCAAATAAGAAAAATCCAATCCAAGCAACGCATTCAACGCAAGTAAGAAAATGATAAATGTTGTTTCCCATGTGGTTAGTAGAAGATAGATAGAAGAAAGATGAAAATGAAAGACAAATTAAAATACTCACCAAGAAAGGGTGGGTCCCACCGAGCATGCCATAATGTTGACCAAATTCCCTCATTCATGTTCAAATTAGTGAACTATTTCTAAGGAAAAGAAGTAACTCCAAATATGCAAGGGTTTAAGGTACCTTGAGATAGGATGATGTTGTGAATGGGCGCAATCAAGTGATCCTTCTTCATGGCGAGCTAAAGAACATTTAAATCAGGAGACGTCAACAGAGGATGGACTAGTAGATATATGGGAGGGTTTCCTAATGACATCAGTCCCGAGAAGTAAAAAATTCCTAGGATGGATGTCAACCCTCATTTTGACAAAGATAAGATAAAATTAGATATTGATAAATTGGATGTAGCAGAAAATGTAGAATGTGAAATGCAACAAAGACTAAAAAGTAATGAAGATGACAACATGCATATCTGATCTAAATTCATGCAAATTAAATCAAACCTAGGTGGGTTGACAGTGACCGGAGACTCTAAAGGGCTAGTCGACGGTAATTGGGGGTGGATGAGAAGAAAATGTAGAAAAATAGGCTTGCAAGTCCTCCTATAGCTAGATCTAAAGCTAATCTGAGCTGAAGGTAGAACACTGTTGAATAGGTTGGATCTGGATCTGATTGAAAGGATTCAAAATTCATGATAAGTAGTATGAAGGAAGATCTAGTCAACGATGACTAGGGTGGGTCGATGGTGATTAGGAGCTGAAAAAAAGATCTAAGATGACAGGGGGAAAATGGTAAGATCTGAGAGTTGGATGACTATGGAGACAAAAAATGGATGGCTGGGGGTCTAAATGAAAATTAAGCACAAAAAATGGAGGCTGGGTCGATGGTGACTTCACAGGGTCGACGGTAATTGAGGCTGATCTAGACTTGGATGGAAATGGATGGATTAAAACAAAGACCTGCGGATAAAAAATGATGATCTGAGAATGGCTGGGGAAGAGATCTCCTGATGATAGCTAAACCTTCACAAGAAATGATGATGATATTTTCAAAAGAGGGCCCAAACATGCAATGATAAAAGAAGACTTAAAATTTCCTAAAGATGGTCACAAGATATCCAAGAGGGCTTCAAGATGGTTCTATCAGTTACAAAAGAGATCACAAATGAAAACAAGGTCATAAGATCATTTGAAGAATTCAAAATTGCATCCTTTAAGAAGGAGGGGTAGGGGTGACTTTATCACTACCGAATGCGGGGACCCGTCCATTTTGGCGGTATGAAGATGGTGAGCTCAAGACAAGGAGCCCATAAGAGGCAAGATTAGGGTTAAGAAGGATTAGGATGAATTAGGGTTTCATAGAGAGGATAAATTGGTAAGTGAAGGGTGGAAATTATTAAATGAAGGCCATGGAGAGGTGAAATCATTGAATGAGGCCTAGAAAGGATAAAATGGATAATTTAGGAAGGATAAAAAAATTAAATGAGGATTTGAAGCTAATTAAGAGTGATTAGGAATGATTAGGGAATATTGATTAAATTGTGGGAAATAATTTAAAGCGGGATAAAGGGAATTTAGGAAGGAAAGGGAATTCGAAAGGAAAGAGAGTTATGTACATGAAAAGATGACGAAGGAAAAATAAGGGGTGAAGGGTAGAGATACTAAAAATTTGTGTCTAAATTGCAATTGAGATATTTTGCACTTTTATAAATTATTTTGAAACAATCTGAATTGACACTTTATTAATATGTATTATTTTCATAGCATTTCTGGTACTTTGTTTTTCATAACAATGTAAAGTATAATATATTACTTTTATCCATAATTATTGTTTTCATATCTTGTATCATATAAAAATTATAAGAAATAAGGATACCGAAAATGTTTATTTAAAAAAAAACATAAATTATTACATAAATGTAACAGTTTCATATGAATTTTTATATAGGAATAAATATTTATAAAACGTACCTCATACCAAGCTAAAATCCTAAAACACATACAGCTGGAACCCTTGAGCAATCCATTTTTCTTAAGAGATATGTGTTTCTACTATGTCAGTAGAGCATCCACTTCCAGGGTCAGTATTAAGATGATATTTTTTCTCACTGTATTAGTAGCTCCTCTTATTGCATTAATTGAAGTCCAAATGGAAATTTCCCTTTCATAAGGAAATGCATCCATGGTATAATGTGAAATATACAATCTCAAACATGTCTCTATATTTTTATCCAAGATGTCTTGAAGTTTTGATTTAAAAAAAGATAATGCACTAAAGACCCATTCATCTTCCATTCATCCCAAAATCATAGTTTGGAAAAGTTCATATACTTGAAAATATTCACTAGTATTTTTCTATAAGATGTTGTTGGGATATAGATTATTCAATAGCCTTTTGATAGCTCAATTTTTTTTGGTTCATTTAGATACATATATTGATTAATCATTATAAGTCCAAAATGGGTTGAATGATATGTCAATAAAAATTTCTGTAAAATGCCTTTAATTTTAACTCCATTTATCTCTACAGACTTGTTGAAATGCTTAATCATAACACTCATATATTTGAGAAATAGATTATTTACTAGTTATTCACTATGACCATCAACATTGTTCTAAAATATGGGATTCACTATTCCCATGGCCTCTAACAAAGCATCCCTTTTAAAACGATCACAAATTTTTGTGGATAAGCTCTTTGAAATATTTCTTAATTTCATATGTGTATCAGAAATAACTTTGTCATATAAAACACACATTACATGAACTCCTTCAAATTTTGCTTACATTAAATCAACTATTTTTTGAAAATTATGCATTGGTAGCTCCTTCCCATTAATAAAAATATAAAGATGTTCCTTAATATTGAATTTCAAATATAAATTAGGATCTTTAATATCTATTAATATTTTCTAATTCTCAAATACATGCCCTTTAAAATTGTGTCGGGACATGTATTAAATACCTAAAGTTTAACACACATGTCTTCTCAATTGTATGAAATCAAAAATATATATGGACCTCTCTTGAGCATGTTTATTCAAACAATGAATTTCCTTCAACATAGGTAGAATACCATTAATGTCAGTAATGTTTCCAAATCGATTAAACATTACAACAAATATTTTTCCTTGTCAACTTCTCTATGATATTTATACATAAAACCTGTCAATGATGGACATTCTTCAAAAACTCTACATACAGGTTCATACATGGAAATCCACCTTGTATCAACATATTTTTGAATATTTGTAGCATCAGTCACTCCAATTGAATTTTTTTGGAACTCTATAAAAAATTTTAGACTTCTGAACATATATGCAGGCGAGTCACATATAAGCTCTTCAAATTTCATAACACTCTCAAATATGCTAACTATTTTGTATGCAAGATTCATTTTTTGTCATGGAATGGATTGGAATCATATATGTGGAAATGGTAGTTTTTAATAAAATACAAAGACCATTTTTGTTCCCCTACATTATAGATGCACCATCTATACCAATGCACACCAACTTAGAAGTGATACTATAATCATCCATCCCAGCTATATCCATCAATCTTGAAATAACTAACTTGTAAATGTTCTTGGCATTGCAATTTTCTATCATTTTATGGACTATTAATAAATAAGGTTGCCTTAGATGTTTCTCAAAATTATAAACATGAATGCAAACCCATGATATTTTGTCAATTGTTGTGACCTCATTAATAGATAGTGAGATAAATTGTGCATTTTTTACTTCTTTTTTTTCTTAAATCATCATTCTCAATCATCGCTAGAAAATTTTATATTTCCAAAGAATTACTTTCTGACCGATGTTATTGTGGATTACTATGGAATCCATTATATTGAAATATAATTTTATAATCCAAAAAATTAAAAATAGATCTACCCTTTTTTAGAATGTGGTAAATAATTAAGAACTGTATATTTTTGGCATGTAGATTAGATTGAATAACTTTTCCTAACTGATTTGTAATTGTTCCTCCTTTCTCAACAAGATTTTGTATCCATTTCTATTAATTTTCATACTCTATTGCATATCTTACATGCACACATTATTTTTAATTTTTCCATCTCTGTGGTCATTTTATATTACCATATTTTTGTTTAATTGATACATATACTTTATCACAATGTTTCTCAATTGTCTCCATCTTAAGTTGTATTTTGTGATCCTTTCCAAGTTTCCATATACAAATTATACATTTACATTTTATTGGAGTATCATTAACTTTTTCTTGCTATATTGGTTCAATGAATGGATACTTAGCTTCCCAGTTGAATTTAAAATACCTTCCAATGGTCCATATACTTCTCTTTCTTCACACATTTTTGTGTTGTGTTATCACCTGAGATAGGTGTTTGACCACTATGTGTATAAATATCTACTATTTTGTGGATCTCATCATTGTGAATGTCGTCTATTCTCTTCCTTTTAAAGGAATTGAAAGTATAATTTTAAGTTGAAGTTAGTGTTTGATGAATAGATATGTCTTCTTCTTATTGCATATCATAATCATGAATGTGATTGTTGTCCAATGTAGGCACATAATAAGGAAATTCCTCAAGTGGAGGCATGTCTTATACTTGTTACATATCACAATCAGGAATGTACTTTAATGTAGGCACATAATTATGATTTTCCTCAAGTAGAGGCATGTCATCATCAATTATATTCTAAGGTGGTGACAAGTTATTATGATTAATTCTTTCATTTGGAATATTTATTAATAAAAATATAATTTTTGTAAAATCCTAATTACATAGGAACTAATTATAAACAATGACACAAGAAAATAAAAAAAAGTAGAAGTAAAACCCTAAACAAGAGGTATAAAAAGAATAACTTTCTTATTGAAACAGGATCTGAAACTACTTTGGACTTGGAAAACATCTAAACAAGAGGTGAACTACATAATCAATGCTTAGGATAAATTTTGGAGCTCACGGATGACGTCGAACATACGCGCTCATGGTTGGAAAAGGGTGCCTCAGTGATGTAGATGGATATTGGGTGCCCGTGACTATGCAAATGGTCAGAATCTAATTTTTACATTGTCACACAAGTGTCACAAATATTCCATTTTGATTGCATGTGTTTCATTCTTTGATCACTGATGTAGTTTTAACCTACAAGACAAATATTCACCTACAAAACCCCCAAAACCACATCAAATCTAAAAAATAAAGATGTAATTTGGGGAGTTGAACTGACCCCAGTGGTCACCCTAGGAGTGAACTTATGAATGAGCGCTGCACTACATCTTAGACTCCATGTAGTTTGGGTGAGTGTGTGTAAGAATTGTGCCCTAAGATTCCATTTTTCAAGTGCACTTGATAGCGTGTTATAGATAGATGTAGTAATGTAAATATAATGTGTGGATGGAAGAATAAACTTACCCTTCCTATACAGAATATGTGTTGTCCAAAATAACCACCTTGGTTATTTAGAGAGATTACAATTTCATTTTGGCTCTGGAAATAGGTTTTCAGGTTGTACACACTCATGATTTTATAACTTGGCACATTAGTTTGGTTACAGTTCTTCACATGTGCCCTAGCACACTCTTCCTATTCCTTCCTTGTGTTTTTCCTTCTTCTCACTTCCTTCCATGTGATTTCAACTTTCTCCCTTATTCTTCTATTCCTTATATTTTCCCTCTGCACACACTCCTTTTGCACTCACTTTCTCTCTTTGATCGTTGTGCATCCATCATGCGGGCACCTGCTGACTTGCATTGCATTTTTATAAGTTCCTAGCATACCTTGCACAGATTTCCCTCCTACCTAAGTCTCGTACACCTCCTTACATGCACTAACTTTTTCTTTCACTTTCCAATCTTGTGCACTCCCCTAGTACATTTACTTATGTGCATCTTAGTCTCACGCACTTCCCTTTCTTCATGTGATTGCATACATTTGTAAATATGAACCTTTTCTTCCCACTGCTCATGTACCCTCTTGCGCGTGTTTGTAGACCCCTGCATTCCTCCTTCTTGTGCCTCTTGCTCTTATGCACATTCCAAGATCATTCTTCTTCACCAATCCTTAAGTGCAATATGTCCACTTGTCAATAAAGCGCACAACATAGAACTTATCAGAATATTCCAAATGCACATTGAATCCTTACATCAAACTAGATCATGACACATGTCTTATGTGTTCATCTTGCATCGTGAATTTAAAATCATAATAACTTCTACTATAGAGCTAAAATTTATGCAATCTTCATATTATTGGAAAGATATTGACGTGAGCTATACGCTGGGATTTTTAAAATCAGATTTTGAGTAGGATTTGGTAGGTGAACTAAGGAAATGTGACTTCATCCATTAATGCATAGATTTAGTCATCTCAACCACCCAGATTTGATGAGATGTTTCCTCCTTCCTTCATCCACAAACTAAAATGACATAGGGGTTCAATCTGACAGTGCTATAGGCACATTTATATCATTTAATTCTAGTTTTTTGTGGTTGGATTTTAAAATCCAAGTTTCCCTCTCTTCCATCCTCTTCTCTTTTCCTTTCTTCTATATTTTTATGAGCAATGCTCATTGTAGATCAAGGATTTCGCGCTTGTTACCTGTCCAAGTTAATGCACCAAACTAAACACAAAAACCCTGAAAAACTCCAATAAAATCGATACCTGATGGATAAGATCCGAAGATGTAGACGAATGAGGAAGCCGATGTAGATAAGACGGGCGCACACGAGCAATTTGCACAATAGATCCGAGTAACCTGCAAGACACCGATGCTTGACAGAAAAAGACGGCGTTAAGAGATATTTAGGTGGACTGCCTGAGAAGCGGGTCCGGGAAGCGATAAGCTTCCTCGGCGGATGTCAGTCCACGTTTTCAATTAAGAAAAGAAGCATACATGATAAAAGATGTAAGTAAAAAGCTAGATTTTCTGATTGCAGTAATAAGACAAAATCTAAACAGCAGACAGAAAGTACAGAAAACAGGGAACTATGAAATAATGCGGGATTTGTGTTACCTGTGTCCTTTTACCTGTCTGCAGGGAAATCGGCGTCGGCTGGGTAGAATCGGCATCGACTGATGTGGTCGGTGTCGATTGAGACGAATCGGCATCGACTGGGTGAGATCGGCGTCGACTAAAGGCAAATCGATCAATCAGGGACTGTGCGATAAGATTCAGGAATTAGAAGGTGAATGTGGTCTGCTGGATGTGCCGAAGTTGGCGAGATACTGGAACAGAGTCACCAGATGATAGATGGTTGTGTGCGATGTTGACGTGATGTGGGCAGAGTAACGGTGCTCCTCTCAGGGATTGATTCAGACAGGATCTACCCTTACTTGACACCCTTGATGCTAAAAGATCTCTCTTTCTTACAGCCTATGTCTCTCTCGCTCTCTGTTCATGCGTAAGTGCTTCCTTTTTTCATCTGTTCACTTTTTCGCTCTCTCTTCGGTCCTTAGAACTGAGTTCTGGACTTGCTTTTATAATCGGCGCCGCTCCTAGAAAATCGGCGCCGACCATATGGGTCGGCGCCGATCGTGGAATAGACTCTCGAGATGGCCAAAATGAGCGATTTCAAGAAAGATAAGACTTACCCTGAATACGGGAAATATCCCGCTTAGGGAAGAGGAAAAATAGATGTGATACATAGATAGAATAAATTTGGGGTAGATAAGTGATTAAGATGCATGGGAAGAAGCGTAATTAAATATTTAATATTTAATCACTCATGGGTAAGATATGATGGGGTGAATTAAATTTAGAGTAAGTGATTAAATCACAAATTGGATAATATCCCAAGGGGATAGTTGGTGACGTAAACGTGCCCCAGGTTACCTAAGCAAGTAAATGGATGAGAGGGACACTAAATTGAGTAACCAATTTTAAGTGTCTACATTTTGCCCCTTTTTGTCAAGTAACTTACGATAAGCAAGGTTATGAGACAAAAACAAAGGGATGGAAGAAGGGAAGAATGTGTGATGATGTGATCCCCCTCAAACTAGGGATGGGATGGGTGATAGAACAAACGATCCCAAGTTTGAAAAAGGTAGATGAAAAATGCAGGATGCCCCAGTTGGATGTCTGGAGTAGATCTGATCATTGATGACGCATAAAAACAAATAAAAAGGCAGCAACCTAAGGAATTCACATTGGTAGGACAAACTAGACGGTCTCCTACAGGCCCGCTTAACTCTAAGTTGTCAAAAAGTACGAGTGTCCCATGTAAAGGGAACAAACCCGAAATAGATGGTGATATCAAAAAGATGTGCCAAAAGGCAAAATTCAGCACACAACAATGATCAGATAGATAAGTAAGCCAAGCATCAACACTATGGCAAACAAATATGGAAAATCGGCGGCAACCAAATTAATCGGCGACGACTAAAACAAACGGCGTCAACCCAAAAAATCGGCGCCGACCAATCCAGGCACATATAAATATGCAAACGGAAAACGTAAACGATTTATTTTCAACGTGACGATTGATTCAGAGAGAGTCAGAATCTGATTTTGAGCGCCATGGAAGCCTCTGGGAGCGGCCAGGAGAGACAGCCAAGTGCAGAGGAGGGTGGAGGAGATAGTGTCCTCCATGCATCGGACTTTACTATATAGAGATTGATAGATTTTGTATCTGTATAGTGATGTATCCTCGATTGGAAGGAATTGTATAGATGGCTTGATTGAAAGCCACCCATTTTTGTACAGACACACATGTCTACATAGATTCATCATGTTATTTGTCATATAATTGTACTCATGCTTTTAATTTTGATATACATGGATAGATGGATATAGATATAGACTGATAGAGGATAAAATAGATGTGATTGGATAGATATAGACTGATAGATGATAGAAATAGATGTGATTAGATAGATTGATATGTGGATATAACTTTGATAGATGGATGTGATGTAACTTGGATGTACATGTGTTTGATGTATGGATTAGATATAGATAGATGTAATGTACCTTGGATGTACATTTTGATGGATAGATAGATGGATGTGTTTGATGTATGGATGTAATTTTAATGAGAAATGAATACAGATAGATGTTTTGATAGATAAGATGAATTTAGATAGAAGATAAATTTTTATTGAATTAACATGTGAAATGTCAATTTAACTGGATGCAAGACAAAGAAATGGGGAATACTCTTTGCAAGAGCCAAAGATGTAAATGGAAACAACCTTGACTTAGAAGAGTAGATACTCGGATAAGAAAAAAAAAAAGGTAATTCGGACTTCCAACCGACCATAGATAAAATCCAGATAGGAAACCGAAAGACCAAGCATACAAGGCCCTATATAAGATTAAAATAAACCTGACACTAACTAGTCGCAAACCAGATCTAGGATAGAAACGGAAAGAAAAGTAAGTATCTTATCGGAATTTACAAGGGACAGAATACATGTCCATAGTAGGAAAATAGGATTCTCCATATGATCGATAAAAGGTCTTAAATCTCAGCTTCATGATTTTGGCAGAAAAGCAAACTGATCAATGCGGGAAGTTTGCTTGATATGGAAAGACTGATCGATATGGGAAGTCTTTCAGTGATGCTAAAAAAGTGTATAAACTGATTAAAAGACTGATCAAGAAGCCTTGAATATTTCTTTGAGGAACAACCATCCTTCAAGGGAGCGGTCTGTATTTTGAATTTTAATGATAGCCATCCTTCGAGGGTATAGTCTATATTTTTAGAATTTTTGATAATAGCCATCCTTCAAGGGCATGATCTATTTTCTTTTTGATTCACTTGATAATGTATGGATAGCTGTCCTTCAAGGGATCAGTCTATCTTTTGGATAACATCTTTTTTTTTTTTTTTTTTGAAACTCTTCTTGGAAGAAGCTGAGTTTAGACCTAGATAGATCAGATGGAGGGGAAGAGAACATAGAAGAACATGCACTCATGCCCCGAGTAGATCCGATTAAGATAAGTACTTGGGACGGATGAAGTGGTGATTAAGGTATTCCTACCATGAGGAGGAACATATCCAAAAGAAACGTGCAATGAGTAGAGCCGCGATACTCATATTTAAGGTAAACAAGGCAATAGGTGGAGAACCACACAATTTCGAATCACCACGAAAGTAGATGACTGGTTATTAGGACGGATGAAAGATCTGTGTTGCGACTAGATTTGTGTAAGATAGATTTTAACAGTAGAAGGGCCGTAAATGCAAAGCATTAAGAGGTTCCGCTTCAGGTATACCATCCATGGAAGATAAACGATAAGCCCCAGACCCATATTTATGAGTGATAATGTATGGGCCCATCTAGTTGGGAGCAAACTTACCCCGCTGACTTCTTTCGAGTGTAGTGACATTTTGATTTTCCTTAAGAACAAGGTCACCAATTTTGAAGTCACGGTGTTGCAAGTGCTTGTTATAAGCACGCTTGACACGTTCAAGATAGACCTGATGATGCTCAAGAGCATTGAGACGCCGCTCATCTAATAATTCAAGTTGTGCTAGACGATTTTGACGATAATCCTCATCGGAGACAAATTCTCTGAGAGAAACACGGAGAGATGGGATTTGGACTTCCAAAGGAAGGACAGCCTTAGACCCATAGACGAGAGAGAAGAGAGTAGCACCAGTAGGGGTACGAATGCTAGTCCGATAAGCCCAGAGAGCAAAAGGGATATGTAAATTCCAATCCCTACCAGCTCGACTAGTTACCTTTGCGAGGATATTACGCAAAGTTTTATTGGACACTTCGGCCTGACCATTAGCTTGAGGATAGTATGGAGAAGAAAAATTGAGCTTGATGTTGAAAGTGTTGCAGAGATTCTGCAAATCAGTGTTCTTGAAAGACTTACCATTATCTGTGATGAGCTTATGTTGAATGCCAAAGCGACAAACGATGTGTTGATAGATGAAATCAACTATGGGTTTAGCCTTTGTTGAAGAAAGAGGGATAGCTTCTACCCACTTAGTAAAGTACTCAGTGGCAGTAATGATAGAATGATGACGCTGTGAAGAACGGGGATTGATGAGACCAATAAGATCAAGACCCCACTGCAAAAAAGGCCACAAATCCGCCGCAGGTTGCAAAGCTTGACTAGGGATGTGTGTGAGATTGGAATGTTGCTGACACTTGACGCATTTCTTAGTGTATTCACAACAATCTCGATTAAGAGAAGGCCAATAATATCCCAAACATAAAATGCGCTTGGCTACAGCTAAGCCACTAAAATGTCCACCACAGATACCGTCATGGACCTCCTGGATGGCTTTAGATGATTCACGGGTTTTGAGGCACCGAAGCAAAATACCATCAAAGCCACGTTTGTAAAGAAGGCCGCCTAGAATAGTATAGCGATTGGCACGTTGGATAAAAGACCTTCTACCATTGGAAGTCAGATCTGGAGGAAGCACCGAATGAGATAGATAATCAACTATCTGTTGATACCACTCATCCTGAGTATGGGTTGTGACAGCATTGATTGAAGTTAGTTGCTCAAGATGAGATGGTTGATCTAATCGTTGCACAGCCACATAAAGATGCGAGTCTTCGGTGAAAGGCAGGATAAGTGAGGCTAATGAGGCCATTGTATCTGCGAATCGATTTGCAGTGTGAGGAATAGCTTGGATAGTGAACTTATCAAAAGATTGGAGTTGAACGAGAACGATATCACGATATTTTTGAAGGATATCATTTTTGCATTGATAGACGCCCGTGACTTGATTAACGATGAGTTCAGAATCACCGAAGATGTCAATATGACGAGTGCCGAGATTAATGGCATTTTGAAGACCTAAGACAAGAGCTTCGTATTCAGCCATATTATTGGTGCACACAAAGTTCAACTTGTGTGCGACTGGGATAGGCGTACCCCAAGGAGGAATCATCACAAAACCTGCACCTCCCCCTTGCTGGCATTTGGATCCATCAAATAAGAGCTTTACTTTAAATGGAGATAGACCAAAATCAATTTGTTGGATATTTTCATCGGGGAATTGAGCAGGGGGGTCTTGAGTGTCCGGAAGAGGAGCATCAGCTAATTGATCTGCAATAACTTGACCCTTGATAGACTTTTGTGGGATAAACTCGAGGTCAAATTCTGTCATGAGCATAAGCCAACGAGTGATACGATCATTGTGATAAGGCTTTGCATGAATCGTCTTAAGTGGATTGACACTTGTGACAATGTAAGTTTTGTGATTAAGGAGTTAATGACGAAGCTTAGAAGTTGCGAAGAAGAGAGCACAACATAGTTTTTCAGCTTCAGAGTAACGTGTCTCATACTCATGGAGGGTACGACTGATGTAATAGATAGCTTGTTCTTTACCACAAGTGTCCCGATGCGAAATCATGGCTCCCAGAGCATGGTCAGTCACAGAGATATAAAGATAGAAAGGCTCCCCCCTCGCGTGGAGGTGTAAGCACAGGTGGAGAAAGAAGATAAGCTTTGAGATCATCAAAGGCCTTTTGGCAATGCTCATCCCATTCAAAATGAACATTCTTATGGAGGAGATGGTGAAAAGGTTGACAACGGTCCGACAATTGGGAGATAAAACGACGCACTGACTGAAGACGTCCTTGGAGACTGCGGAGTTGCTTTAAGTTAGAAGGGGGAGGCATCTCAAGGATAGCTTTTATTTTTGCGGGGTCCACTTCAATACCCCTAATGGAAATGATAAAACCTAAAAGTTTACCAGTGAGAACGCCAAACACGCACTTAGATGGATTTAGACGAAGACAAAAGCGGATAAGCCTCTCAAAGAGAGGTGCAAGGATGAAAAGATGATATTGACGACATTTGGATTTACTGAGGAGATCGTCAACGTAATCCTCCATAGTTTTGTGTAAGAGATCATGGAAGATGTAGGTCATTGCTCGTTGATAGGTTTCTCCTGCGTTCTTAAGACCAAAAGGCATGACACGATAACAAAAGGTCCCCCAAGGAGTTATGAAAGAAGTCTTATGTTGGTCTTCTGGTGCGATGAGAATTTGATTATATCCAGAGAAACCATCCATAAGAGAAAGCATCTCATGACCCGCAGTTAAATCTACGAGTTAGTCGATATTAGGTAGAGGAAAATCATCTTTTGGACAAGCAAGATTAAGATCCCGGAAGTTGGTACAAATTCAAATTTTCCCAGTAGCTTTAGTTACTGGTACTACATTGGACACCCATTGTGGATAATTGATGGGTTGGATGAAGTTAGCCGAGAGCAAGCGCTGTAATTCTTCTTTAACAAGAAGGGCTACTCTAGGGTGCATTTTACGTAATTTTTGCTTAACTGGTTTGATGTTGGGAAGAGTAACGATATTGTGGACCACAATATCGGGATCGAGTCCTGGCATATCCTCGTATGACCAAGCAAAGGCTTGGCGATGTTTGGAAAGAAAAGTGGTAAAATCTCCTAACTCCTGTGGATTAAGGGATTGGCCGACCTTAATGATGCGAGGGTCTTCAGAAGTCCCTATATTAAGGTCAATAGTGGCCTCATTGAGAAGCGTAGATGAGTCAAAAGGAATAGTCTTGGGAAGATATGAATCCTCTGCCCCCAGATAGGTGAGGACGGAATCGTCATCCACACAGTGGATAGTGTTGATAGTAGGAGAATCGTCTCTAACTATTTCAGGGAAGATTAATGGTATAGAAGCGGACCAATTGTTAGTCTCATAGGCTAACGGCCCTAAGGAAATGGTATTGATAAAAAAAAAGTTAGACGGGATGGAAATGTCGTCGTCCACATCAAGTGATGTTTCTGACTTAGCGGGAGAAGATGGTTCCTCAGTAGGAAGAGGCTCATCAAGAATAGTGACGGTGGCTTTTGAAAGGGGTTTAAATCCTAAACAAAATTTTTGATGTGGCATGAGAGTGGGAATGGATGTGAGGTCATGTATACCTTGTTCATATTTTCCCAGGCCAAAGCCTTTCCACGCGCATCGATATAGATAAGTTTTTGCAAACGTGGGATTCTGTAGATAATTAAACCCTGGTAAGTAAGGTTTGGTCCTAGGAGGAGAATCTGGGTGATAGTGAGGCGTATCAAGACCACCGTAGATGAAATTAGTCTGTTGATTGGGCAGACCAATGGTGATGATGCGACCGAGACCTGGTTGATATTCAGGTTGTTTGTCTGGTCTACCATACTCATTAGGTTTGAGATGGGCATCAAAAGAAAAGAGAGGAAGCTCTCCTAGTGAGAAATGCTGCAATGTCTCTTCTAGATTTTGTAAATCTGGTAGTTTGGTTGCAGGTATGGAAGAAGATGAGGCCCCGTTAGGAGAACATGCATTTTCTTTTAAAGGGGCAGATCTTGTGGTCATGTCGCATTGTGCGGAAGGAAAAGGATCTCCTAGATGAGTATATATTTTGCCCTCATATTGATATTTTAAGCATCGATGGAGGGTGGATGGGACACAATGCATTGCGCGAATCCAGGAGCATCCAAGGATCATATTATAGTGGAATTTTCCTTCGACAATGTAGAAGAGTTCATGAAGCAGCTTCTTACCTATTCGAATGGGTAAGACCACAGTTTCTAAAGTAACTGCTAGCTGATCGTTAAATGATCGAAGGGAAAAAGGCGGGGGTGACACTACATTCTTTGGTAACTTAAGTTGCTCAAACGTGTGCGAGGAGATGACGTTGAGTGCAGCTCCACTATCGAACATAACATGTTTTAAGGTAGTGTTATTGATTTGGACTGTGATAAAGAGGGGAGCCTCCAAATCCTCTGAAGAAAGAGGAGGAATTTCCGAATCTTCAAAAGAAATGGCGGTTGATGGTCCATTCAATCCAACAACCAACTCGAAGGGCTGGGGCTCATCGGAATTCACTGCGATGCGACGCAGATTATCGATTAGAGCCTGGCGATGTTGTGGAGAGGATTGGATGAGGTCAAAAAGAGACATTTTGACTGGAGCCTGGGTGATTTGTTTCATAACACTCTCCTCAACAGACACGGGAACTTGAGCCCGAGGTGTAGCACGAATAGAGACCCTGGGTCATGGGGCTGATGAGGAAGGAGAAACGCCTTTAGGGGCTGCAAAAATGACAACCCGTGGTCGAGATGCTGAAGATGAAGATGGGTTATCATAGTGTTGGGTTCTAGTGGCGATATGGATTGTGTCAATTTGAGAAGGTGGAAGATCAAGTGGAGTGGAACCACTAGAGGTCTGAGTGGATCGTTGGGGCTCAGATGGGGCTAAGGTGACAGGAGGTACTTGTTCCTCCTCCTCTAGCAAAAGATCACTTTCTTCCAAAAGGTTGTTCACAATAGCTTGAAGAGCTTTACATCCCTCAGTATCATGACTCGGGGTACGGTGGTAAGCACAAATCAAATCAGAGTTAAACCAGGTAGGTTTCACTCCTTTAGGGTTATAAGGTTTAATCAGAGGAAGGGTTATGGATGAAGATTGGATAAGTTGATGAAGGATTTCGGTGTAGAATCCGGTAGACGAAGATGAGGACAGAGATGATGAAGGTGGTTCTTTTACATTAACCGACTGCCGAGGTAAAATAACTTGCATGTTAGGTTTAACAGTCTTTTTAGGGATCCTCTTATTTGTTTGGACATTTGGAGGAGCAGTCTTGGGCACTTGAGATGGGAGTAAGTGAGACATGATTGACTTTGGTGGAGGAGGAGCCCCTAAAATAGATTTTGAAGATGATGGAGATGTGACAAATTTTGTGGTCTTTGGAGACAAAGGGGGTTGCTTGGTCGAATTTACCGATGATTTAGATAATTTCGATTTAGATGAGGAAGAAGCTCCCAAACTAGGTGTAATCAGAGGAACATAGAGTGCCTTGGTTTTTGGTAATGAAGATGATGATCCTGATAGAAGAGGTGACGTCTTTTTAGTAGGTAAGTCTACTTTTCGGGGTATTGGTGAAGAATGTGTTGTAGAAGAAGATGATGGCTTTGATAAGTGTGTAGAAGAAGACACCTTCTCAGCGGGAAAATCCAATCATTTATGAGGCGTAGAGAGAGATTTTTGTGGAAGAGCACCAAGAGTCTTGATGGTCCAAAATATGGGCTTTCCTTTTTCAGGGATGGTGACAACTTCAACGGCATAAGGTGATTGTAACCTTTCGGGGGGAGCAAATGGGGAGATACTGATGGTGTAATGTTAGATTTTGGTTGTCTTGGTTTAGGTTCCGGAACCGAGCGTATAGGTGTTGGTACTACTTCTTTTGATTTTTCTTTAATAGCCAAAGTAACATTAGTGATGGAAGAAGGGGGTGATGAAGAAGCAGTTCCTTGCGAAGGGACTACTTCTGATGCAATAATCATGGGTGAAACTACTGTAGGAAAAGAGATAGGAAGGGTCAAAATCGAAGACGCTTCCGTCGAAGTCAGAAAAATTATAGGTACGTTCACCAAGGGCATAGTTGCAGTGGGAATGGGAGCAACAGAAGTAGATGTGTCTGCAGTGGAAACTCGGAGGGATGTAATTGCCTCGAGTATTGAAAGAATGTCTGACAATGAGACAGATGAGGATGACACTATCTTGGGTATGGATGGAAGGTCAGACAAAGGAGTGGAGAGAGATGACTCCGTGCTTAGTAATGTAGGAATATTCAAAGAAGGGCTATCTGAAGATGGTGGAGTTCCAGTGATTGATGAAGTGGAAGGAGGTTCTGATTCGATTGATGTGTTCGCAGATGGCTTGGTTTCAGAAGAAGATTCTTCAGTAGAGATGAAGTTGATAGTGTGGGTGTTTGGTTTTTGAGGACTCTGAAGCATTATGGTTCGGGGCATGATTGGGAAAAGGTTGTTTAAAAACATTGAGTGCCTGATTTGGGGGAGCATTTGGGTTATCCAGAATGAGCTCGCCTTTATCAATGAATTTCTGGACAAGATTTTTGAAAGTCCTGACATCGTTCAATGTCATGACCTTTGGTTCTATGATAAGGACAGAAATCATTTTCCCTATACCAGAATGGGCGTTCTCAGCTTTCATCAATATTCCTAATGGGGGGAAGTTCGATCATGCGAACTTCCAACATTTTTTCTAAGATAGAGGCATATGATTCCCCCAATGGAGCGAAGGATCGAGATGATGAAGTCCCTTTTCGAGAAGATGAGGAGTCTCTTCATGGTGTTTGATTAGGAGTGTTATCGGCTCGTGATGCTTTTAATACGATAGCGTTGGTGGATCCTTGATTTTTGTCTTTAGAAGGGGAAGAATTTGGTTTGGTAAACTGAGAAAAATCTAGTTTAGATTTAGAGCGAAGTTTTAGCTTCCCTTGCTTAATGGCGCAAGATTCAAGTTTGCGTGCCATCGTGAAGGCTTCTTCAAAGGTATGAAAAGTTTGGATCCTTAAAGTGGAAGAAATGTGATTAGCACAAGATCGAGTAAACAACTCGATTTTTTGGGATTGAGGAAGGGAGAAAGACAATTGGTTGATTATCCCTCTCCAACGAGCGACAAAGTCTGCAATAGACTCATCATCGAATTGGCGAATGTTATAAAGATCTGTGATCGAGATCTTATGCGTGATATTTATTGAAAAGTTTTCAACAAACATCTGGGCCAATTGAGAGAAAGAAAACAAGGAATGGTGAGGAATGTTATTGTACCAGTCTAAAGCAGGACCTGCTAGAGACATAGGAAAGGTACGGAGCATAAGCTCCTGATCCTAGACTATGAGGTAGCAAGCATGTTTGAATGCTCGCAAATGTTGTTGAGGGTCTTCCCGACTATGAAATTTTGAAAATTTAGGAAGTTCCCATTGGGGAGGATAAGGCTTGAAAGCCACTGAGGGGTGAATGGGTTCATTACACACTTCTTCAAAGGAGTATGAAGGACGAACCCCTTTTGTGGAGGCTTCCAAGTCTGTGATTTTCTTGAAGAGAATTTGAACCACGTCAGATTGAGGAGGAGGCACATTGGTATGTCCTACATAAGAAGCAAATGGTGGATGTTGTTGAGGTGTCAACGGGGGATTCATCTGTTGATGGATAGGATGATAAGAGGAATAACCAGGTGTTCTGGGTGACACCGGGGTGGGGTATTTGCTGTGAAGTAGCTTGCGTATAGGCAAGCTGTGGGATAATAAGTGATTGAGAAAATGAAGGTTGGATGAAGGATGGAGCCTGTGATTGGTGGACTCCTATGTTTGTTGATTGGATCGGGACAGATTGAGGAACATGAGTGCCGACTTGATTGGACATATTGGGGAACAAGACCTGAAAGGGGCCTTCTACTGCCGGATTAGGTATTAAGGGTGCCGATGTTAGAGGATGGGCGAAGGTCATAGTTGCTAGAACATTGGAAGAAAGACCCCCTAGAGGACGAGAAGTAGGAGCCAACTGACTATTCGGAGGGGGTTGGCTCATGAAGATGTACTAACCTTGGGACACGATGGAGGGCATAGATGAATTAACAACAATATGCAGGTGTGCAGACGCATTCATTATAGCCAGGGTAGAAGGCCTCTCAGAAGTAGGTTGTGGAATATTCGAGGTAACTGTGGTGTTAGGAATAGGTAAGACTATTTGAGAACTAGTCGATATGGTAGGTGGAAGAGAAAAGGGAGGCATAGGGGCCTCGCCCTTCTCCGTGACTTGAGGCAAGAGAGATGATGCAAACTACTCTACAAAGGCCTGGGGTGATCCACGAGGATAATCGTACACTTGTTAGATTGGTGGTCCTTGATCAAATATTTGAATAGACTTGTGTACTAGGTAGTCCATGAGGGCTATCGGACTGCGGTCGAGGAATGCCTGGAATTCAGGATCCCCGCGGGGAACATACTCCGAGCCAGATGATATTTCCGAAGGACTAGGGGAAGCTGGACGTGATGGGATTGCTTTGGCTTGATAGAAAGGATTATATGACCAGGATGGGGAACCAAACTAACAGCGGTCCCGAGGAAGATTGGGGGGGTGCCGAAACCTCCACACTAGTGGTGATCTCGGAGGAAGAAGGAACCAGTTGAGCCATTCTTCTAGATTGTGATCGAGTGATAACCGTCATAAACACACAGAAAAGAAGATTGACCTAACTAATGCACAGACAATTCAAGCAGCGTAAGTGATTATCTCCTTTAAATTTTGATGCTTTTAAGAAAAGAAAATGTTAGGGAAGGCCTTTTAGAACAGGAACTACTCAGATAGCCAAACTAAGGATGGTTTGGGTAATGTTTGGTGAGGAGTCCCGAAGGCACTTCAGTAAAAGACCGGTACGTGGCTTGATATAGGGGCCTACCCCCGCACTTCACACACCGCTGCGATAAGGGAGTCGGGTGCTTTGCCAATATATACCAAAATCTTCCGTGGATTTATAGTGCGGCCCGAGTACCGCGTAGGCTCTTCCCCTTGGATATCACTTCCAAGTAGGTGAGGCTAGGGAAGGAATTTTTGTTTAAATGATTTATACCTAGTGATTTTGGCTTTGTGTGCAAGGGTGAAAAATAAAAATCAAATAGTGTCACTACCGATTTTGATCAATTTTCCAGCCTAATTAAAACTAGATGAAAAACATGCAGCAATGATAAAGGAAAAGTTCTTTTTAAGCACTTAAAAACGAAGTGTTTGATTTCGATGAAGACAAGTCAAACAGATTCTTTCCCAAATGCGATTAAGTTCTTTTTAAGCACCAAAAATTGAAGTGTTTGGATGTGATATGCAACCGACAAAGAAATCCTAAAAAGGAGAAAACACCGTAAAAGAGGAATACCTGTAGATTTAGCTCTCCAAGGTGTGTGGACTTCAAAAAGCGTGTTGTTGAGCTCTTCCCCTCGAACAATCCCATGAACAAGCAAAGTGCTCCGCAAGAAGAGGTTAAGCAAACACTGAACAAAAATCCAGAAAGATATATCCGGATAATGGTGAAACGAACAATTTCTAGTCTAAGAAAATAGAAAAATTTCAGAATAACGATTCTGCATAAAAAGCAAGATTGGAATGATGAAAAGAGATGCTCAAGCAGAACTGATAGAAATCAGTGAAGAAAAAGAACAAAGCTCAAAACTAAAAAAGAAATGAACTTACCAATAAGGGACTTTGGTTCAAGTCCCACCGGGCGTGCCAGATTGTACATTAAGGATTTCGCGCTTGTTACCTGTCCAAGTTAATGCACCAAACTAAACACAAAAACCCTGAAAAACTCCAATAAAATCGATACCTGATGGATAAAATCCGAAGATGTAGACGAATGAGGAAGCCGATGTAGATAAGACGGGCGCACACGAGCAAATCACACAATAGATCCGAGTAACCTGCAAGACACCGATGCTTGACAGAAAAAGACGGCGTTAAGAGATATTTAGGTGGACTGCCCGAGAAGTGGGTCCGGGAAGTGATAAGCTTCCTCGGCGGATGTCAGTCCACATTTTCAATTAAGAAAAGAAGCATACATGATAAAAGATGTAAGTAAAAAGCTAGATTTTCTGATTGCAGTAATAAGACAGAATCTAAACAGCAGACAGAAAGTATAGAAAACAGGGAACTATGAAATAATGTGGGATTTGTGTTACCTGTGTCCTTTTACCTGTCTACAGGGAAATCGGCGTCGACTGGGTAGAATCGGTGTCGACTGATGTGGTCGGCATCGATTGAGACGAATCGGCGTCGACTGGGTGAGATCGGCGTCGACTAAAGGCAGATCAATCAATCAGGGACTGTGCGATAAGATTCAGGAATTAGAAGGTGAATGTGGTCTGCTGGATGTGCCGAAGTTGGCGAGATACTGGAACAGAGTCACCAGATGATAGATGGTTGTGTGTGATGTTGACGTGATGTGGGCAGAGTAACGGTGCTCCTCTCAGGGATTGATTCAGACAGGATCTGCCCTTACTTGACACCCTTGATGCTAAAAGATCTCTCTTTCTTACAGCCTGTGTCTCTCTCGCTCTCTGTTCATGCGTAAGTGCTTCCTTTTTTCATCTGTTCACTTTTTCACTCTCTCTTTGGTCCTTAGAACTGAGTTCTGGACTTGCTTTTATAATCAGTGCCGCTCCTAGAAAGTCGGCGCCGACCATATGGGTCGGCGCCGATCGCGGAATAGACTCCCGAGATGGCCAAAATGAGCAATTTCAAGAAAGATAAGACTTACCCTGAATACGGGAAATATCCCGCTTAGGGAAGAGGAAAAATAGATGTGATACATAGATAGAATAAATTTGGGGTAGATAAGTGATTAAGATGCATGGGAAGAAGCGTAATTAAATATTTAATATTTAATCACTCTTGGGTAAGATATGATGGGGTGAATTAAATTTAGAGTAAGTGATTAAATCACAAATTGGATAATATCCCAAGGGGATAGTTGGTGACGTAAACGTGCCCCAGGTTACCTAAGCAAGTAAATGGATGAGAGGGACACTAAATTGAGTAACCAATTTTAAGTGTCTACACTCATTGCAAAAGGTAAAACCCTCTTGGTTTATTCAAAGCATTAATCCTTGGGTTGAAAGCCTCAGATTTGTCTCTTTACATGTGCATACCTACCTCATCCACCAATGTAATTAACTATACATCACTTAAAAGAAATAATAGTCTTATTTTGTGGATATTTCTTCCATAGTTCACATTTTTATTGCCTCTTCTTTCATTTCCTTTGCATTGTTTTTTTTTTCTGCATATTTTACGTCCATTACAGGTTTATTTTATATTGTTCTCTATGGAAATGACTATTTGAATTTTGTTTCAGACTATGGTACATTTTCCTATCCTCCTAATGTAGAAGAATCATGGCATAAGATGCATCATGTTGTTAATCTACCTTCTAATCATCATTTTGAGATTTTGGGATGTGTTAAAGTCCATAGGAAGTCTGAATGAATAATTGTAAGAGGGTTAAAAGAGTCAAATTTTGAACTTCCTTCATAGGTACTTTTCCCTCCAAATTGAGGTTTGAAATTGTAAAAGGATTGAGATAGAGGATTGAGATTGTAAAGTGGGTTAAAGGAGTCTAAACAGGGTTAGGTGTCTAGATAGGTTGAGTAGGTGTTTAATGGAGGTGTCATAGGGAATTCCAAGAGTCATGAAAGGGCAGTTAAGAATATTGAAGACATGGAAGTTCAAGAGTCACAAGAAAATGGAAGTTATGTAAGAATTAGGTATATGCATGGTGAAGAATATGAATATAGGATGAGACGAAGGTATTTTTCAGGGGGATTCCTCATGGCAGAGGAGGAGAAGAATGTTAGAAGGTATAAAGGGTCAACATGTTTTAATATGATATAGTGATAAGTAGTAAAGCATTAGTTTGAGATTGGAATGAATCATTTTTGTAAAAGATTTTAGTTTGTTTTGTTGTATTAATGTTTCTCTATCCCTTCCTTGTAATAAGAATTTGATTAGGAATTAGTTATAGTGTGTAAGTGAGATGACTTGATTACATAGTACATGAGTTATAACTTAAATTCTTATTGAATGATTTGCATGCATAGTCTTATACTCTGTTTTGATCATAGACTGTAGTGGTTGTAAACCGTGTAAGATTTAAAGGCATGAAGTTCATTCCATGTGTTTCAAGGGGAGACTATTGTGTGAGATGTCTTAAGGTTTTAACAAATTTTATAGCTCATACATGCATAGAAATTATGAGTTTTATCTGTGGGTTCCATGAATAGGGTAAGCTGAAGTTTATAAGTTTGTATGTTGTGTATGAATCTTCTCATCAAGATTTAGTAAAGAGAGACCAAAAAAAAATTCAAGAGAGGTGAATATTTGTGAGTACTTCATGAAAGTAGATAACTTTGGGTCATGAAAGGACATGGTATGAGAAAGATAAGACATATTAGGGTGATGATAATATCTTTATACATGATAATTTTTTATTTTTGCAAGTTTTTAGCCAATGTAGGATTATTGTTGATCCTCAATGGTAGAGATTGTGGAGAGAGTTATTTGTAAATATCTTGAAATTTGGATGAATGGTTGTTTTTATATCCTTCTCTACTTCACCTCCTTATGAACATTTTCCCTCATTTTCACTCAACTGAGTGTTTTGATCCCCCTCTTTCTATTTATATCATCTCCCCTTAGCTTAGGTTTTATTTCATACATCTCCTTCTCACCCTAGTCCCTTGGAATCATAGAGTAGTGTTAGGTAGCTACATTTCCATTTATAAGAGTAGCTTTAGCAGTTGAAATAGGTAGAGGAATTCATCCATCTTTAGAGGTCTCTATCAAGAGAAAGTACCACAAATTGGAGACAGTCCCATGTAAAGATCTAGATGGGTGACCAAAATCATGGAGAATAATGTGACTATCAAATATACAAATCTTGTTAGAGAAAATACACTCTGCAAGAAACTTGTAGAAGATGCGCAAAACAATAAAGAGGATTCATTTTTTTGGATGAGAAGCTGTCACACACTAATCTTGAGTAGAATGAAGACCCTGTCATCACCAATCCGGCACTATGATAATTCTTCACCGGGAACTCCTCGTGCTATGATTATTTACTAATGCATAGCCTTTCGTTTGGTGGATGTAATCTAGAAACAAAACAACAACATAACACAAGAATACCATCGACTATGATAAGACGGAATGATGAAAAATTTGAAATATCAAAGTAAATTATAATATTAACATGAAACTGTTACAATCTCACCCATGAGGTCCTTCAAATGTTATTGACTCACTTGCCTTTCACCAAGACTATGGGAGAAACTTTACAATTACACCTCTTAATGGCTTCTTTAACACACCTTTAAACTGATGGCTTCCTTCGCACACTTCCTACAATATTTCTCACTACTTCCTTCTATGCTAAATGAGGGGGGGTGGCCTCTCTATTTATAGAACTTCCAGGCTTATCCATCCTATCTCTAAGATAGGATAAGAAATCCACTCTGACGAATCATATTCCATACCTTAACTCTTATCTGTACATGTAAGCTTATCTTTTAAGATGAGATAAACCTTATCATTTTACATGGGTTCCACATTTTTAGACTTTTTACAAATAAAATACACAAAATATTTATGACCTCACTCCTTGTCCTTATTGCCAATATAATATTTCTAATTCCTAATCACGTAGACCCTACTTCTCTAATTACCCAAACTTTGACATTTTAACATTACCGGACCACTTACGACAAATATTTACTTTTTACAACATTCCTATTGTACTTTGACTGTTACCGTACTCCACATTATTGGCGGCACCGTACTGACGATGTCGTTATCTTCTATCAGACACTACTACTAATTATACTTAACAACATCATATTCCTAATACATACATTAATGAAATAGAAATTACGGAGGAAAATTTTAGTGTCGACAACCCCAGTGTGTGCAGTTGGATGGAAGTCTATTGGATAATCTAATGCTTCTCATCCCAGGATCACTCCAATAGAATAAACATTACCACAACCATTAAAGTGATCAGAAGATAAACTCTAAGCTCTATATTATAATTATGAAAGTGGTGTACATATAGGAGGAGGAAAGTGCAACTACTACCTAGATTAGTGGTAAATAAATCTCACTAACTGATATTTGAAATAGAGATGACTCCACACAACTAGTAAGTTAACTCAACATAACACAATTGGAAGGACAATTCAACAAAAATGATAAAACTAAGCAAAATAACACAATCAAGTGTAGAAATAACACAAGTGCAAGAATTATCCTAATAAAAAAATAAAAGGATAAATAATAACCTACACTAAAAAAGTCATGACAGCCTTCCTATATTTTTGTGTATACCCTTCTGGTTTGATAAAAGAAAATAGAAGGCACCTGAGGCTTCATTCTATTCCATATGTGTTGATTGATGGTGTTCTCCTCAAAAGAAAAATTGATGGCATACTATTGAGATGTATTAATGGCTCACAGGGTAACAAAAAGTTAGCATAATTTCACAATGGATTCTTTAGTGGATACTTCTCTACTAAAGCAACAACGATGAAGATCATTAAGGCATGCCACTTTTGGCCTACCCTATTCACAGATGCACACAAATGGGTCATGAAATGTAAATAATGCACTTTATTTGTAGAAAAGAAGAAATTGGTTGTGCTTCCCCTCTGCCCAATCCAAATGAATCATATTTTTGTGTAATGGGGTCTGGACTTCATTAACATGATGAATCCTCATTCAAGTGTTGGTCATTAGTGGGTGTTGACAGCTACGGATTACTTCACGAGATGGAAAAAATATGTCGTGCTCAAGGAAGCAAATGATTTAGTCATCCTTGACTTTCTTGAAGGTATTGTAACAAGGTTTGGTGTCCCTTGGACCATTATATCTGATAATGAAAAAGACTTCCTTGGCGCAAGAATTTCTAATTGGGCTCTTAGCCTTGGAATTTATTTTAATACTTCCTCCAACTACTACCCTTAGGGAAATGGATTGGCATAATCTACTAATTAAAACCTGATAAGAATCATGAAGAAAATAATGGATACTAACCAATGACAGTGGTATACGAAGGCCTTGCATGTACTTTGGGTAGATAAAATCACATTGAAAAAGGAAATATGTAATTCACCTTACAAATTGGTTTATGGTAAATAATCTAGGATTCCTTTATCACTTGATTTTCCTTCATTAGAGCTAGCCCAATAGCTAGAATTGAGGGCATAGAATAAAGATAAATCAAAATGGAAAAGATGCTTGAGATTTAATAATTGAGAAAATATGTCATGATCAAGTTAGAATAGCATCAAATATTAACCAAGCACCAATTTGACATAAAGTCTAGAGCTCAAGATTTTAAAGTGGATGATCTTGTCTTAAAATGGGATGATGATAGAGCTAAACCAGGGCACCATTCAAAGTTTAATGATATTTGGAGCGGCCCATATATCATCAGTTCTTGTAATGAGGAAAAAAATTTCGAGTTGTATCATCTTGATGGAGATGCACTACCAATCCTAGTCAATGGGATTTATCTCAAAAATTTCCATTAAGTTTCTCTACATCATGTACATATTAGAGTAGTTTCAATTCCTCTAAGTGCACTATGAACACATTGTTTTTTTGTGCATAGTTCTTTCCTCTTGCACTCTCCCTTGTGTGTACTCTTTTGGTGCTTTCAAGATGGCGGTCTAGTTTTCAAAAGGAAAATTCTAATATTTTTATAGCACTCTAATTTATAGTCAAACAATGTTTTTCAAGTGATTTCAGGGGTGTTTCTTCAAGCTATAAATCAAAATTTCATGTTTTTAGGTAGAATCCATGCCTAATGGATGCTTCTATGACTAATGATATCTTTCATATAGAAGGAATATGGCCCCAAAAGTCACCAAAATATTGTTTAAAATAACCACCTTGGTTATTTAGACAACTTACAATTTCATTCTGGTTTTGGCATTAGGTTTTCAGGTTATGCACGCTCATGATTTTATACCTTAGCACATTTGTTTGGCTATAAATCTTCATGTGTGCCCTAGAAAAATATTCCTATTCCTTCCTCTTGCTTTTACTTCTTCTCAATTCCTTTTGCGTGCTTCCACCTTTCTCTCTTATTCCTCTATTCCTTCCATTTTCCCTCTACATGCACTCCTTGCACACTCACTTTCTCTCTTCAGTTTTTTTGCATCCATCTTGCGTAAAATTATTGAATTACATTGAATTTTTATAAATTCTTGAAATACCTTATGTGCATGCTCCTCCTACCTGAGTCTCATGTACCTCCTCATGCACACTCACTTCAACTTTCACTTTTCACCTTTGTGCACTCCCCTGACACATTTTCTTCAATGCAGCCTAGTCTCGTACACTTCTCTTTCTTCACATGCTTGCATAATTTACAGATATGAACCTTTTATTACTATTCCTCGTGCATGTTTTCATACCTCTGCATTCCTCCTTCTCATTCCTTTATCTATTGTGCACACACCAAGCACAATCCTCTATACTAGTCATTAAGTGTTATGTATCCACTTGTTAGTAAAGTACACAACATGCAACCTATCAGAACATGTCAGCTGTGTGCCAAATCCTACATCAAACCATATCATGACACGTGTCTTGTGTGTTCATCTTACAAAGCAAACTTCAAATTGTAACAACCTTTGTTATAGATCTCAATTTGATGCACCCTTGATATTATAAGAAAACTACTGACATGGGCTACACTCTAAGATTTTAAAAATCAAATTTTGGATTAGATTTGGTAGGTGAAATATGGAAACGTGAATTCAGCCATTAATTCATATATCCTGTCAGTTCAACCACCCAGATTTGATGAGATCCTACCTTCTTCCTTGTTCCACAAGCTAAACTGATTTTGGGAGATGGATCTGATAGTGCTATAAGTATATTTACAAGAATTTATTATTGATGGTTGGTGGTTGGATTTGAAAATTCAATTTTACCTCTCTTTCCTCCTCTTCGCTTCCCCTTTCTTCTATAGATTTATGAACAATGCTCATTGTAAAAGGTTGGACCCTATTAGTTTACTAATTGCATTGTTTAGAGTATTGTTCCCTATAATTTGGAGTTTCATGCATCAGATATAGCTCTTTTCATGTGGATACATGTGTCATCCACCATTGTAATCAACTGCGCATCACTTGGAAGAAATAAAAGTTTTATTTTGTGGCTATTTTTCCCTATTTCACATTTTTATTGCATCTTCTTACATTTCCTTTGCATTTTTTTAATCTCGTGCATATTTTATGTCCCTTGCATGTTTTCTTTCCATTATGCTCCATGGAAATGACTGTGTGAATTTTGTTTCAATCTGTGGAACATTTTCCTACCCTTCTTATGTGCATTTTTGTGTGTTTTCACTTAACTGAATGTGTTCATCCCCCTCTTTTTGGTGATATCACCTCCCCTTATATTAGGATTCATTTCATGCATCCCCTTCCCACCCTGGTCCCTTGGAATCATATAGTAATTTTAGGTAGCTACATTTCCCTTCATAAGAGTAGATTTAGTAGTCGAAATAGGTATATGAAGCCTACCTTATCTAGAGGTCTGTCTCAAGCGTAAGTCCCACAACTTGAAGATAGTCCCATGTTGCCTCAAATCCCCAGTTCATCCTACTCTAGGACGGGTGAAATTTTAAGCTCCAAAAGTATGCATAAAATGCATTCCCTTGTACCTTTATTTAATGCTAAATAGATCCTTCGAATTGCTTTAGGTTCCTGTTGAGTGCAAGCTTAGGTGATAATAATAATACTTAGATCTTGGTCCTTGATTTTGGTCACATAACTATGTATTTATATGATTCTCATGTTTCAATTTCAAAATAGACAATTAGAAGGCTGACCCATGAGTGAAAAAGGTTCCCAAAAGATAAAGGAAACCCAAAAGAAACGATTAAGGTGGAAAGTTATTAGGGGTGCTTAGATTGGCCGGTGGCACCTAGGCACTTATTTCCTAACTGGGTGCTAGTTTCTAGAGCCATAAATGATAAATGATAAATAATAAAAATACCAATTGGGTTGTAGTGTGTGTAAAACCAAATAGAAAACAAGAAATATAGATAAATGGCCAAAAATAGTTGTCAATTACTAGTTTTCTTTCTTAAGAATCATATGAATGCTAGTATGTGTTTATGGACCTAGAAATGTAACCAAGTGCATGATTTTGTGTCTACATTCTACCCCACTTTGTGTTGTTGAGTGAATACTCGATAACATAAAGTAGATAAAATATGTGTAACTTTTTTTCCTATAGAATATGCAGTGAGTAGTGTGCCGAGTGGGCAAGTGAAGCATGTAATGATGCAAAAATGAAGCGTGGAAACTAGGAAATAAAAGTAACCCAAGGGGTGAAGTGTATGTGTTGTACCTGTTTTTTTGCTTGTGATTTCTACTTCTTATAAGGATGGACTTATAAAGAGAAGAGAAAGAGAGTAGTTAAATTCATGTATATGAAAAAGAAAAGAAAATAATGCATAAGTATGTAAATGTGTGTAAGAGGAAAGTGTGAAACTAATGTAAATGAGTGCAAAAGAATAGAAAAAGTGTCCTAAACATGTTGTGTAGAGTGATTGTTTTGACAATCTCTCGCTAAGAGTGAGATTTTTTGGTGATCTCATGCCAAGAACAAGTTTTTTGGATGATTTCATGCCAAGTGTGAGTTTTTTGGGTGATCTCATGCCAAAAATCAGGTGTTGGGTATAGAGGTCTAATATTACTGTCCTTCCATGACTCTACCTGATAAACACCATCTGCAGAGTGTACATCCCTTATTTTTCCTATTGTCCCTAATTTTTTCCAAATGTATTATTTGTTCCAATTGAAAATGGAGATAAAATTCATTCTTCTTGCTAGAGGGTTGTTCTTGTACTATGAAAATTGCTATGTTGATCTGATAAACATATTTTGTGTGCCGCAAGACATTAACACCCAAGGGATAACACAAGAACTTGAGCACTCTTTTTTGAGCCTGGGAACTGGTGTCTGTGTTGTGATTCTAACCCAAGTCTGATTCTGAGCCAGTGTTATAACTATATCCTGTGTTGATTACGTATTGTACGGTATTGTGTTGTAGCTCTGAGTTGTTGTATGGGGAGATTTTTTCACCCAATGTATGTCCCCCCTCATTTGGGGTGCATATAATGTTGATAGGAGTGTGTGGTCCATAATAGAGTCCCTAATGTTGAGCTAAATTATGTCCCTATATGGGGAATGTGCATGGTAGAAACCAAGGCACATGCAAACACAGTGGCTAGATACATATGTAAGTAGAAAAAGTAGAAAGATTTTCATAGAAAAAAATTGTAACAAACAAACATGCATACACAATAGACCCTAAAAAGCAAGTTTCAAACATGGGACATCACTCACAATGTCACAAGATAGTTAGGTCCAAAGTGGAAAAAATCATACAAAAAATGATCAAATAAGACATTGGGCATAGCCCACAAATAATGGCATAAAACAACAATCAATATTGATAAAAGTGTAACATACAACCATGGTGGAAAATATTTCTTGAAAATAAAATTCTACACATGAAGGACATGTTTGCATGTTAGAAAGATAAAGAGTATGTAACAACATGTATGTATCTATGTAAATTAATTTTCTAGTAATAATAGGAAGTAGTATAGAATGAAACACTAACATCTATAGTGTGTGAGAAAGTAGATTCCCCTAGGATCCTCGGTAGGAATAGTAAGAGGTGCAATACCAAGCACCATTGTAGTGTGTAAGGACCTGTAATAAGTTTTCATTCACAACTAGAGAACAAGTGAATGCACATATGTATATAAAAAATTTATTGGCATACGAAGTAGACATCTAACATGGGAAACAAAGTGTACATGTAAGTATGAACAAGCAAGAGTAAGTGTAACCAAGATATGTAATATGCAGTGTATGAGAGAGATGGAATGGTGAGAAATGTGAATGTTATATGGGTAGTGTGACCCTTAGGGCATGTGGTTGAGTACGAGATGAGGTTAATTTATAAAATACCCCTCAACAATCAAGAATGAACCATAGAAAAAGAGTGCATTTATTGGAAATGGTTTGATATTGTGTACTAGATAGATAGATCATGAAACATAAAACATAAAGTGTGCATGTGATGAGATTCATTTCAGATTTATAGCCTCAGAAAACGAGTGGGAACTATATAACTAGATTTCATCATAGGGTAGTAATGATATAAGATGTGTATTGGAATAAAAATGGACCGAGAGGGGCATTAGATTATTCCTTACAAACTTTCATCAATTTTAGATTTGTTTTTTCAAACCATAAACCAATTAACCATTCATTAATGTGTGTACAACATCATAAATCATAAAATAAAATAACCATGAACAAGAGAGATAACACCACAACACAATATTTAAGTAGGAAATTTTCAGGGGTAAGAAAACCCACTAAAACTTCTGATTATATTATTCAAATCAAAATTATTTAGAGAATCACCAACCCCTAATTTAATAGAGCACCAACCCCTAACTTAATAAAGTACCAACTCCACAAGGAGGATACAACCCCCTAAGATGATAAAGCATTACCAACTCACCCAACTTGAATATAAAGATCACTATGATGATGTTTTACTTCCAAAAACTTATTTTGATCACTAATTCAACTTTGTGCACCTCAAAACCCTTGTTTAAACAAGCTCACTTCTCCTAATTTTCTCAAACTTACATCATGTCATGTTGATTAGGTCTAGTGACCTTAAATACACTATTCATCAACATTCCTCATCCTATTTCAAACTCATCTTAGCTCTGAAAATCTTCATTCAATCGTATTACAAGCACAGACATGGGTCCCGCTTTTTCCAAATACAATGCACTAATTGATACTTGAACTACAAGCTTCACTTGTATACCCTTATCTAGGTTGGAAAATACACTATAGGTTTGTTTCCATGCAATATTTCAGTCAATAAAAAATTGAAAACATTCTACATGACACACTCATTAATTACATACATATATGACCCATATAGGTTGGTCAGGAGCATTACCAAACACATCTTTGCTTAACATAACCCAAAATTAGGCTCTAATACACTGACAATGACATCTTTATGAGATAAAACAAGGGAATATTACATATCCACCATGACTCTATTAAACCTCCATGAAATTCATCAAAGTATGTAATATTACCTTTCCACATCATCAAAAAGTCGTTAATTAGTATCTGTAACTACCATCTCCAACAAGAATTCATAACACAACTCAATTGGCTCAAGCGACTTCTTAAAACAAATGTCTCTAAGCACCTAATCTTTCACCTCTGGGCCTCAAGACTGGGCAACTTCACATATCAAAACTCACCTATGGCAGAAAACTTGGGTAGATTAATGGAATCCTAATGACGATCATAATTCACTCTCCAAGTCAATGTTAGATGCTCATTAAACTAGTAAAAAAACCTGCAAAACCATCAACTCTACTTATCTTGCTTAATCATGTTAATCATGCTGCCCAGAAAGTAGATCTTACAAGATAAAGATGGTTAACACCATCTTTTTCACTCTTCAATCATGTTATAAATATCATACCACTAGGAACATAATCTCAATTCTTATCTAACTCGTGAAATTTTTTTCATCCACCAACTCATTAAGGCATAAGGCACTCATAGACATGTCAATTCTCTAAAATAGGTCAAACTGAGCAATCCTGCCCTCAAGAGCTAAATACCATTGAGTCCAACATGCACTAACAATTCCCTAGATGACCACTTAGAAAAATTCACGGGCATCATGAAACACCTCATCAAGCTTTTAAAAAGTGTAATGTATATCATGGAGATAAGCTTCACTTCCATATCATGAACCATAAGGCTTCTTGAGAGACCTAATAAGGTAGTTTAGGCCTATTAGATATAAACCATGGAGCCACCTCATCTGCAAACTACACCCAAATATGCCTTTTGAATAGCCTTCTTTAATTATGTCTCTGTATACTATCCAAGCTCATAAGCACCACCATGATCTGATAAAACATCAAGAAACCATAAAAAATCTCCTAGGACCATCATAACTGGTAATTTAGCCTTACTAGCTCCTTTAGACGACCTAGGATCGCAAGGATTTAAAGTTCTTCATAAACCTACCTGTCTTGAGCATGGTCCACTCGTCACCACATACTATGACCATACACTTCTTGAGCACAAAGAAAACTTCCTTACATCATAAAAGCTCTCATAATAGCACTCATTTTTTACATTCTAGGACACATGCTAGGAATCATGATCTGTCCGACCACTTTCAAGCTAGGTCCTTCAAAATCAGAGATAGTTCTATGTACCTTCTTACCATTCGTGACCTGAAGCATTTGGCCACCAAATGACCAAAATAAGTATGAGGAGTCTTCTTGGAGCTCAAAATTATCACCGTGGACATGAGTTATAGATAACCTAGTCATTTTGAAAGCAACAAAATTGGGATTGTTTACAAGTTAGTGGGAATTATATTGTGAGATAGACCTCACGGATAAGGCTTGATTCTGTTTCATAAAAATCAACTTATCTTGTTAAAACTACTCCTATAGTAGGAAGAAAATATAACTAAATCTAATCTAACACATTCCAAGGGAACCAGGGTTATGAAGGATCATGGCATGAAATAGTTCTCCAAATTCCTAAGCTAATCTCATTTGAGTGACTAACACCAAGAAAAGGGGTTGAAATGGTCTCCAGGCAAGGTTCAAGGAAAGAGACACTATAACACATGGAAGAGATGGTAAATCCAAACATGTCATAGAAACATTAGATACCATGCATGACTGAACTTTCACCACACAATGAAAACAACAAAAATGTGGAAACTTCATAAGCAAGAAATACACACAACATACCAAAAATGAACAAAGACCTGGAAAGATTATAAATACCTACAATTTAGGGTAGACAGCCTATTCCCAACACCCTACAACTCATTTTAGTTGCTTAGAATACTGCACAATTTCATTACATGTTATGGAAGAAGGTGAGAAATATTTCTACAGACCACTAAGATTCAATGTCTCAAACTACCATGGTAAGTCTAGCCACCATTTTGCTAGCTATGGTCACCTTACTCGGCTTGCTACAACAAAGCCAGTTCTCACTCTTTCACCTCATGAAATCATGCCAACACCTAAAATTACCAATATCATCAGATCCTAGGAAGAAAGAGAAGACTCTAATACAGAGATGGAAAGAGATTGGATTAATGGTATCTTGCCATTAATGAAAACACCTAGAACTTAACTATTCCAACAGGATGGCCCTTCTAAGCTATCCATATACATGACCTCCTAAACTTATCCTATTTTACATGTAGAATGAAGGAAGGAAGCCCATACTTGTACTTGAATTTGGGTGGTTCACATTTCTTAACTTCGCAGGTTCATCTCTTGGTTAGAAATTAGCAGCCTAGAATTGACCAGATAATAGCCCTAGACGCGTTGGCACATCATTCAGCCTAGACTAAGCTCTCACCCAAAGCGTGTAAAGGTACCAGGTCCCTCTTTAGGGTTGTCTGATTAGCAAAATTTTAACATGATAAAGACTTAAAGCATTCAGATCTATGAATAATATTTCATTCTATAGTACATATTCAGATCTAGATCTAGAGAATAACAGACTTAAGATATAACCATGATGAAATCAAGCATACACGAACTAATTATACACAGGATTTGACACTCTAATTCAGCCAACACATTCCATTGCATTAAACATGATAAATACACAACAACTTATTACAATAGATAATACTACAGTCTATGCGCACATCATGATTGGCAGCATAATCTCACAATAGCTCAGTTCTCACATATCATTCTCACCACCTATGGTAGTTCACTACATATTTATAAGGGTGGGGACTTATCCCTTCACCACTTATCTAATCCCAAAAAATAGGTCACATGCTATTATTAGCCACGTGCACCATTACAATAATAGCCACACATTCAAGTGCACTAACAATAGACTTATTCTAGTTAACTGTGTCAGTAGTCAATCCTATTCTCAGTTTGTATCCATGCAAAGTGCTTCGTAGCTGATCCTCCAAAAATAGTCAATGTGAGTTGCGCAACTCTTTCACTAGTTTGTGTGCTCCGCATGCTATCTCTAAAAATAGCTCCTCATCTTGAAAATGGCTAAGTCCCAAATCTATCCTTGTCCTCAATGCATGATTCCTTTTCGATCCTCCCACACTTTTGAATGTGCTCTGCTCTCTCATGCGAACTTTCTATATGTTCTTTTCTAAGTTCCATACTTTAATTGATCAACATTACCCCACACTAATTGTATTTCCTCCCCGATAATGGTTATCTCCAAAACGAATCAAAGAATATGAATAGAAGAATAGAAAGAATTTTGATGAATAAAAGAATGTATTTACCCTACAGTCATCTTCTAATTCAACATGAAGAATCAATTTTGGATATTCTTCTTTTATTTCCACCTCTAAAGTTTACCAATCATTGAGTGTGACCTCTGCTTTTTCTGGAATATCCACTACAATGGACTCTAACTCATCTTTTGCAATTTCCTCCTTTCTCATTCTGCAAGACCAACACAATGTTAGACATGGCAGTCATTCTTCCTTCTAATAAGTCCATCTTTAGCATGATGAGTTTCCCAAGCTCATCCAGCCTTTCCTTGTGTGGTTCTTGTAGCTTGTTATAAGGGCCTCGTGCTTCTGCTTGACAAGTGCTAACCATTATGCTTGGCTCAAGGTATCATCTTTCATGGCCTTCAGGACTTCCCTGTCTTCCAAAATGGTCCTGGTTCTTATAACGTCTTCTGGGGCTGTATAGATATTCAATGATTGATCTACTTTCTTCAATTCCTCAGGCAAGCTCTGAAGCAACCCCTCATATGATGCAATCTTTCTCATCACCGAAGCCTTTTTCCACTTTGCTTCCTATGTTGGATCTTTTGGTTCTGGCATGTGCAGAGGTTCATCTTCAAGCACCAAGTCCACCAAAGTTTGTACATAATGCATTTGAAAGGAAACGTTTTGGGTACCTTTGGCTCTAAGTGTGGATTTTCTTTTATGATATTGTCCCCAACTTCCTCTGCCATGTTGATGAAAGCAACGTTCTTCTTCTGTACCATGTCTTTTTCTTACTTTAGGCACATTATTTCTACATCCTTAGTCTTGATCTCCTCCCTCAGTGCCCTAATTATTTCATCTTTATCCATATTTCGTCGTGCTACCTTCCGTCGAGACCTTCACCAAAGCATTTCTCACTTGTTCATCTGACATCATAATAGGCTTTACTGTTATGTGTCTTTCCTAAGGTGTGTTCTTCAACCTCCTTGATACACATGACTCTTCACATACATCAAAGTTAGGATTCATCCATGTGCATGTCCATCGACCATGAAAATTTCTTCCTTGTGCGAATGGTTTCCATATGTTCATCCATTAGCTCCCAACCATACAATTCCTTTTGTATCACTGATGCTCTGAAATGGGCACAGACAATTTTACCAATGTCCTCAGGCATAGCCCATGACCGGTGGAACATATTCTCCACTTGTTTTCTTTTCGATCTTGGCCCCTTAGGAACTTGAGATTTAAGATTTGGAGCTTGTTCTGTAGTATCTTGAGTAGTCTCAGTCATTGTCTCATCTACCTCCTTTTCTCCTTCTTCTCCATGCTTCATTTCTTCATCCTTTGGTTCTTCCATGTTCTTTAGAGGTGTAGGGGAATTAGGTGTAATTTCCTTAGACTCTTCTGCCTCCTTGTCGAGCTTAAACTTCCTTCTTCTTTTCTTAATTGTCTCCTTCTATGGAGAGATTCAAGGTGATATGTGCATTGATTGTGGAGTATCACCTTAGGTCCTTGTTTTCCTGAATACTCTTTTGAAATGATGCTCTCCTTGTACCACATCCAGGTCCTCATCATATCCTTCTTATGGCTAGGGTGGAGTAGTCGCGTGCTTATATTCTTCCCTATTTAGAGGCCTGCCTTCTTCCTCTATGCTCCAAACCACCACTATCTTCATGATTATCTTCTTCATCATCTACTTTTTTTGTATATGTGGGCTTAGGAGATGGAACATTTTCCATTGTATGCTTACCTTTTGGAAGCCCTAGGAGCATGAACTCATTCTCCACATACTTAGTGTTCTCCAGCTTGGGATTGAGTTTAAGGTACACAAGCACTGCTACGGTGTCCCCAACTTTCAAGCTTACAGGCTTCATGCTTATAATATCTGAGATAAGCCTCTCAATGTAGGTATTCCACCCTGATATACATATTTGTTTCTCAGAGTGTGGTAGTCACAATCTGAATTTTTTTGCATTGAAGGTTAGGCGGTACGCATCTGAAAACTGATGAACTGATGCCTGGAAATATATTAATGTGAAGGCATACAACAGTTTGCACTAAGGGATCCAAGCTCTGTCCTTCATCGCAAATCGTACGATGTAAAAATTCTAGTAGACCGCAAACTGTACTACCTTACCCACCACCAAAGGCAACTCCTTGGGTATGCGCCACTCTTCTTCAAATGTTACATGGAGTATATCATACCACTTCTCCCACCCTCTACTTGAATGGTCTACCCATTGATTCTTCACAAAGTATTTTTGAAATCTTTTTGCCAGAAACTTGTGTTCTGTGGGGTACTCCCAAATCTTCTCCTTTGGCCCATCAGACACTCCAATCTCCATAAATACCAAAGGTAATAAAATAGAACCAAAAATTATTCTATGACCTATTCGCACTTCTTTATTTGCTATGTGATCCGTGATATTGTATAAAATTTGCACACTTCTCTCAAGTCATCTATATCAGTTTGGACCCTCTCTGATGCTTTCTTTTGCTCCATCTTCCATGATTGATATTTTAAATATTATAGTCTCACCTTGAAGGATTCTTGAGTACCTCCATGGTCCTTCCTGATAGAACCTAGATCCTTATGATTAAATCAGCATATAGATCTGGGTACTGTGCATGTATAACCTCCTCCTTAGTGATGGTAGGATTCTACTCTGCAGTGCTTCAAAGTAACGCACACCTACTTACAGCGCGGATCATGATCTTTACCTGGCTCATATGCCTCAGATTTTGGTTCTCATACTTGGGCATCCACTGATTCTCCATAGCACATTGTATCCTAACCATCCACACACATGTCTTCTTTTCCTTATTTATGCTACTTGCTTAAGACACTCATACAGGATGGGGCTGTATTCCTCATTGTGCTATGATTATTTCTCACAAAAAGAACATGTAATATTCTGATGTGACATTCACCATGTAGTGGTCCAAGGAGATCCACCCTGTGGATAACACATTCCATGAGGGATTTACTCTCAGGTGTTATCTCTTCCACCACATCATTAGCCTTCTCCTTCCCAAATCCTACCCATGATATCCTTGACCTCGGTGCCATGATTTATAACCTGCAATCTTCCTATTCAAAGCACGCCTCTTCATCTCCTAATTCTGATATATTGCATGCTCGTTCCCTAGCTTCCTTTAGAGTTAGTCTGAAACTCCTATCTGCCGTACACTAATATCTATAGCATCATGGATTCTGACTCAATTAACCGATAGTCTTCTGTGGACATGAGCTTGTGGACCATACATATTTTGGTAGTCAGCATGAAATTTCACACCTTCACACCTTATCATTACTCGTCATCGTAGTAATGGGTGCAGTTGGCTAGCATTCATATTTTAAATGGCAATGGTATCAAAATCTAACTAGTAGTCCCAGTGCTTATATAGATTTTCAAACAACTATCCTTTGTGTGACCTTCCACTTCACAATCTATGCACCAAATTCCTATGCGTGTCTCATGTGCTGAATTTTCCGATAGTTTATCCAACTGCTTTGCCATAGCTCCTGATCTGTGCTTCTAAATTCTGGCTCACCCCAGTGTCTATACTTTCAACTGCCTCAACACGTAAGGCTGGCTTCAAGTGATTCACGTGAATTAGTAGTGTATTTTTATGTGATATCATCCCTCCTAAAAGGTGTAATCAGACCTCCAACAAACCATTTGTACATGTTGGCTTGCGTGAATATCATAAGAAAGCTTAGATAACAATGTTTTAAAATGGGCATCATACTCCCTGGAACTCTCAGTAGTGCCTTGTTTAATATCTTTGAGTGCACTTATACTCTTTTGATCAAACTCAGGGATGTGAAACTATGTAAGGAACACATATTTTAAAGTTGGATAGTCTACACAAGTCTGATTAGGGTCAAACTTTATGTACCAACTTTGTGCGCAACCTTGTAACGTAGTAGTGAATTGACTTGCCCTAAGCTCAGAAGCCATGATTCCTTTTGTGCACCACAATATTTCACACATATGCACATGTTCAATAGCATCTTCTATGTCCCTATACTCTGGAAGATGAAGATACATCTCCATGTAAATATTATGGGGTTGGTGCCGACCTTGCCTACCTGATCCAGAACCTCCTGTGTTTTACTCTTCCTCCAGAACCACCAAATCCATTGGATCTAAAGCCACATATACCCCCTGATCCTGAACATGTAGCTGGGGTCATACCAGAATATGTACTTCCCTATGTCCCAATAGTAGTATTGAACTATACCCCAATAGTCTACGAAGTATTACTACTCCCAAAAGATAGTCCAAAAATCTACACGCCTAAATTTTGTGTAGATGATACACCTGAAAAGTTATTCCCATATAACAATGAATCTCGTTTGCACTACCATCAATGTGCCTCTTATAAGACTCGCTCCTGCTCTCCCACTACTTTAATTAGCTTGCTGACTATTTATTATACTAGATGTTGAAAAACCAAGCACAAGGGTAAGTTTTCAAGGTGAATTTAGATGCACGCTCACGTCCCAGGTCATCTCTTCTGGTGTGCTTCTATGTGAGCTTAAGGAGGGTTACTTGTCATGCTTTCCCCGAATGGGAGAGTTCTTGATGCTGATACTCTTCTGCGTGAACGTTCCTTCCCAAACTATCTTTCTCCATAACTCCATTTGGTTTATAACCTCCCGCTACTTCTCTACCTCCCTCTCGCGTGCCTCATTATACTTAAGCCACCTTTCCTCTCTCTACCTCTCTATCGCTAGGTCTTCCATATTTCACTAAACTTGCTCTTACCCCCACGCGTATTGGGATTTAGTTAGCCATTGGTTTTCTCTCCAAATTCAAAGTTACCATTAGGATCTTGATCGCTAGTGGAATGCCTTGCATGTAAGTTCCCCTTGGATATTGCAAAAACTAGAATTCAGCTACCTCTAGGCATGAATAAGTGAAAATTGAGTACTCTAAGATATAACTATTCAAAACACCATAGAACCAAGTATCCACTGCGTGAGTCCAAATTAGATCAGCATCATAAAGGGCCTGAAATTATTCCTGCATCCAGATAAGTGTGTGATACCTCCAATTCCGTTTAGATGCATAAGCAATCAACCACTCATATAATTCTACTGGAAAGATAACGAAGAAAATTTCATATAAACTGTCATATAGATTATGTTCCACCCATATGTGTGTGTTAAACTCAGATCCAGTGCCGAACCTCTCTGTGTATTCTTCTTCCAGATCATGTATCCACTCCTCAACACTTGCTAGGGTCAACTAGTATATATTCATCACAAACCATCCTGAAAACAACTGAAAAAGAGGTCCCATTACAAAGGAACCAATGATGCAGCCTAGAATTCACCAATAATAGACCCAGGCGCACTAGCACATCACTCAGCCTAGACCGAGCACTCACCTGAAGTGCACAAAGGTACCAGGTCCCTCTTTAGGGTTGTTGTTGCAGGATGTTAGCATGATGAAGACTTAAATCATTCAGATCTATGACTAATATTTCATTTTACAGTACATATTCAGATCTAGATCTAGAGAATAATAGACTTAAGAGATAACCATGTTGAAATCAAGCATGCACGAACCGATTATACTCAGGATTTGACACTTTGATTTAGCCAACACATCCAATTGCATTAAACATGATAAATACACATAAGCTTATTACAATAGATAATATCATAGTCTATGCGCACATAAGATTTGACAAAATAACCTCACAATAACTCAGTTCTCACATGCCCTTCTCACCACATAGTTCACTACATATTTATAAGGGTGGGGAATTACCCTTCACCACTTATCTAATCCCAAAATACTTCGCATGCTATTATTAGCTGCGTGCCATTACAATAATAGCCACACATGCAAGTGCGCTAACAATAGACTTCTTCTAGTTAACTGTCAGTAGTAAATCTATTCTCAGCCTATATCAATGAAAAACTCTTTGTATCCGATCCTCAAAAAATATCCAATGTGTGTCGTGCAAGTCTTTAACTAGTTTGTGTGCTCCGCATTCTATCTCCAAAAATAGCTCCTCATCATCCCGAATTTGTCTCTGTCCTCAGCGTGTGATCATTTCTAATCCTCCCATGCTTTTGAATGTTCTCTACTCTTCCACGCAAACCTTTTGTATGTTCTTTGCTAAGTGCCAGATTTTTTTAGACAAATAAGAAACATCAACGAGATCCTTCATACTATCACACAAACTTGTAATTATTTACAAAATTCTGATTTTTACCTTTTTCAAAGCATAAGATCACTGTAACAGACCTAGATCAGAATCATATAACTTGTGAACATGTCAAAATACATGACTTGAAGCAAAAGTACATCATCCATCCCTATTTATAGTCTAAAATCAAATTTTCAATGCCCAAACTAGACTATTTTCTTGCATATCTTGAATTTTCACATTCTTGAGGACTGAGTTCCCTAACCTAAATCTTTAGTGCATTTAGAACCAACTTTAGCAAGTCCTAGAAAAACACTCACACAACTACATGACTTCTCACAGTCCGCTGGACTCATGGTGTCTCACTCTAGTATAAAGAAAAATAATTGAGCTCCTTACATTTTATAGATTCCTTAAAGATAGGTCAAACACATCCACAAAATCCTAAAGCTTTGTCTCAGTGATTTATATCTTTTTTTATCACATTACACCAACATAGGCTAGTAGTAAGCTTTCATATGAGTTATAATTTGTAATCATACCTTCAATCATCAATATTTTTTTCTTACCTCTCTTTTTTGTCATCTAGGACCCCTAGAGAAGAGAAAGAAAATCTCCCCTGCCTCTGTTATACCTGTAGGATCATTTGTTTTTCTATTAAACACTGAGATAGTCTTGATATTGACCTACTTACCTCCTTCTCTTGCAACCATGACTATTGTCACAAATTTTTCATTACTTAGGCCGAGTATATCACTTGAATCACATGCTTTAAGAACAATTTGAGATTACCTTATCTCTAAAGGCATTAACAGACATGTAGCAAGCTTATTTTGATACTTTGATGTCATGTGCACTTCACTCATGTAGGCTAACCAACACTCAAATTGACTTATCTTACCAACTAGACATTTTCTACACCTTACACTTCTTCACTTTTTTTATGATCCTTACCTTATGAACTCATGCAAACACCTCTTTACCTTTCACGTTTGAGATATAATATGCACAAACTTGTAGCTTCCCATCATAGTATTTGTACTTGGTTATGACAACCACCATGCTTGATTCTTTAACAACTCATGAGTTATCACTTACAGACCTTCTCAACACTTTTATGCTCTTTATGAGGTCAAGGAGTAATTTCCTTTGTCTTATCTAGCTCACTCAAACCTGTGACACCATTTTTGTAACACTGAAGTATCCTCATAGATGATCATATATGGTCTTTTCTCATGCCTTGACCCCTATACTTTCTTAAGCTAGTACCTTCATGTCTTCCAAGTCTTAATATTACTTATTAGATCCCTTTAACACATAAAGTACCTAGATCAGAGACATTAATTACTCCCCTTTATTTAGGAGCTTTCGTGGAATTATAGCATGTTATTTCTTGCCTTCATAGACACCAAAAAAGTATCAATCTCAAGCTTGTAACATTATTACCTTCATAATTGGGTTTTTTAATAATTTATGACTCCTCTTATACACTATATCCTTGATTTTCATTCAATACTACCTATATTAACCTTATAAAATCTTCACATACCTATAGAAAGTCATCTCTGTATCATGGAAATGCACAATTCAAGCATGTTTTTATTACCAACATTAGATGAATATTTCATACTTTCTGACACTCAACCTTCATGAGCTCAATAGATGCTTAATCTATATTAGTGTTTACTAGGCATCAAAAGTTACCATACCCTTATTTGAGTCTCCTTTTTTGACTTGTAGCTATCATTATACACTGGAAAAAACTCGAAAACTTAATTTTGTCCTTCTTGAATAATGTTGAAAGTGAGTTCAATCCTTAAATTATGTTAGAAAGACATTAGAAGAAAGGAATAGCTCCTCTTCATGCAATTAGCTATAAATAAAGAGTCGAGAACTTACTTGTAGTCCTACTCATCTCATGATCATACCTAGAACATAAGTTTCTCTCAGTTATAGAACACTCTTCCATGTTACCTCTTGAATGCATTTAGACAGACTTGCACAGATATATGTCCTTGTACAAATTCAAGTAACCTTTTAAGATAATGAGTATCCTTATTTATGCTTGATTTACTTAGTAAAAACAAAAAGGCATTTTCTATACACTTTCACTCCTTCAACTACTCACATAGACCACTAGCCCTACTTCATAAGTTATTCATACCTAAATTTGATGATTTCACATTTATATAGAAACCTTACTAGTTATTTTTACTCATTTGGCCACTTTATCACCTCCATGAACCTTAAATCATATCACTAAAAGAGATATGCCCAATTTGCAAGTCACCCTTGTAAATTAGGTCTCCTAATGCACCCCACAACCATATTTGATAACCAGAATATATTCCCATGAATTCTAACTCTCTCTTAACTTGAAACCACTTTAAACTCCAAATTCTCCCTGTTATGATGATTTTTTCCAAATTTTGTCTTTCAACTTGATCATTTTTTGTCTAAGTCGACATTTTTATTCATACCACTTAATATGATCTCATACATCCAATAACCTCCTTGAATTGGCTTCTAATAGTTTCCATGAGCTATGACTGAAACCTCCTAGTAATGAGGGTATGATCAAGTTATCATATTTGATGATTTACACCCTTCTTCATTTCTTATCCATAAATCATCAACATTATTTGATCCATTGAAAGCATGACACCATGATACTTAAGAAAATATACAAAACTTAACCAACTCTTGACATTGGAGTAACACTTCTTGACTCTTATGCAAGCATATACTCTTTATACCACTTAACAAGACTTCATGACATGACTTAGATTTAGGCATAGGCCTTAACTTTTATTATAAACACTTGACTTCACATGATACACCTTTGGTCATACTATACCTTGAGCTTCATTCACCAACTTACCAAGGTGTCTCAAACCATAGACTCCATGATTCATACATGGATTAAGACCAACTCAAATATCCTAATCACACCTTAAAAGATAAAGATAGAAGTTCATACTAAAATTAACCATCAAAATCCCATCACATGATAGACACAAACTCAATACATGATTGTATATTCTTTAAGAAGACTCCTTAATCAATTGTACTCATTTTATTAGATGAACCATCACTAACGAACAACATATGACTATAATACATACCTCAAAAATAAAGAAGACACAATCTACAATGGATTACCTTAGAATAATCAGCTCCCCCTTTCTCCAATGCTTCATATGAAACAATACACCTCTAAGAATCCTAGTAGAGGCATAGAATACCACGAGAATAGAGAAAAGTGACTTAAAGAATTCCCAAGCCCTGTTGGACACCTGAAAGTCACCTTCACCTCCTTGCTTCTGATTTTTACTTTGAGAAACACTTTGTCTAGTATTCATATAAACTCCTTTTGAATCATTGTTCACCCTTCTAGGCTCCCATGCCTTGTCTTGGTTGTTAGCATACAATACAAAACTTTGAAAACATATTTCTTTCATTTTAGGACCTTGATATCTCTGATTTTTCCTTGAGAAACCATAGTAACACTATCTATAAAAATGAACAACTTCATTGCAATTGAAACACACAACTAAACTATTTCCTTTGTATCCTTCAACTTAACTAGATGGATCATACAAACAAATTATAGTTACATGGAATATATCATGACAGTTGTAGCATACTACATTCTTAGATTGCTCACTCCTACTATCCCTCCAAGGGTGATAATATATATAAATACTACTACACTCCTTATATTTACGACTAAAATCATTACAAGTGAAACAATGACCATTAAATCATCTCTCATACCTTGATGCATTTGGATTCCTTATTGATTTTGTCTTTGCTAAAGATCTCCTTCATTCCATCCTTAAATTCTTCAATAACACACACTTTGGAATCAAACTTGGGAATTATAAATCTCAAAACATTTTAAACAAAAACTTCTCCATTCACATATTTTACTAACCCTTTCATGGTGTTGATGACCTTATCAACCCTAGGTAAGTATGTTGTAATAGATTCATCATCACTCATCTTAAGACTTTCAAACTGATTTATGAATGTTTGGATCTTATAAATTCTTACCTTGGAGTCTCCTTAATAAGTACCTAAAGCTTCTCCCACATATCCTTGGCTGATTTTCAATGCATTACCTTTACCATCTCGGATCCTCCTAGACCACACAAGATATCATTCACGACCTTTGAATTGTCACTACATGCCTTCTTGTTTACATAACTAGTTGGTGGAGTAGTAGGAGAAGTATAACCATCCTCCACAACTTGAAGAATATCATAACCTAGGGAATTGATATGAGTCCTCATCCGCAAACTCTGAAAATCATAGTTCACACCATAAAACAGAGGTTCCTTGCTATTAGAAGAACCACTCAGCTGACTCACCAGTTTTTTACTTCAACGATCTCCTTTCAAGTGATCAAACTTCTCCAAAAGGACCTGATATGATACCAATTTTTTGAATTGCAATGGAATGAGAGGGGGGTGAATCAATCCTTAAAAATTTAATCAATTTTATATTTTATTTCTCAAACCATAAACCAATTAACCATTCATTAATGTGTGCACAAAATCATAAATCATTCAATCAAATAATCATGAACAAGAGAGAGATCACCACAACACAAAATATAAGTGGGAAAACCTCGATTGGAAGAATATCCACTAAAATATGATTATATTATTGAAATAAAATTATTTGGTGAATCACCACACCAACCCCTAATTAAGTACAGGATAACACTAGAAGGAGCACCAACCCCTAGTTTAGTGAAGCACCAACTCCAAAAGGAGGCTAAAACCCCCTAATAATATTAAACAACAACTCAACCAAACTTGATGAATATATATAACATATTTTTAATTCCACAATTGACGGAGATCGGTGATTCAACTCACACACCTTGAAACCCTTGTTCAAACCCTAACTTTTCCAATTCACAATTTCCTTCACTTTCACAACTTGTCTTTGCTTAAAAATATTTTACACACACTTTAAAACCTTCCTTAGCCTCTTGAAAATTATCTCATATATGAAACTATGCCTTCATACCTGTTATAAGCACACACATGGCTCGTGTTTTTTCCCTCTTCAAGAACTAGTTAAAATTTGAACTACAATTTCACTTTTATACCCTTTTCTTGATTCAAAAACACTCTAGGTTTGTTTACCTAAAATTTTTTTACCAATAAAACTTTAAAATATTCCAAAATATTCATAAAAACATTCACATATGACCCATATACATTGACCATGCCCAAAACCATCAAACATGCACAAAATTAGCTCAAAACCCCATCACCTGGATGAGATAAAACAAAAAATTCCCAAAACATGATTATTAAATCTCCAAAATTCATAATACATGCTTAATATGGCATATTAAAATCATACATGGTCATTAATTATCTTTCATCAATCCAAAAAATCATAACACAACTCAAAAGGCTCCAAAAATTCTTAAAATATTTATTTCCAACACCATGTCTTCACCTTTGGGCCTCAAGACAACCTAAAAACAACTAAAATATGACATGTATCCAGCATATGGAATCATCAAGACCTTTACATCACCTACATTCATGTTAGATCTCATGAAACATCCATATTTGCAAACCACACCTACTTTCCTCTTCACCAAATCAAGCTTCCCAGAAAATAGTTGTTATCCATTTTTTGCACCCCTGCGATATGGACAACTTAGCAGGTCATAGCATTAGCAGTTAATTGGGAAAAAGGGAAATAATTAAAAATCTTATAGGTAGCTCATGTTTTGGCTCAGATGATTTGGTCTTTACTCATGGTGATCTGGCTTGCTGTGGTGAATGTTCGAGTTATTGGTCGGGCTCATTGTGAAATTGGAAAATTCCAATAGGTTGGATGAGCAAGGGTTAGTCAGTGATGTTGTGTACATATAAGGTCAAATGACACAGGCTTAGAAACCTAGGTTGGATGGGTGGATAATTTTATGGCCAGGTTGGTTAGAAAGGTGTGTCAGCTGGGTTGGTCAATTTAGATAGACAGATAGGTTATTCGGAGGGGTTAGTCAGCTAATTATTGTGGCAGCGTGGTGATGAGCTAATCATTGAATGATTCATCACTATACGGAGGATTTATATGGCGTCCAACTACTTTGGGTTATAAGGCACAAGGTTAGATGGCTTAGTTAGTTAGGTAGCACGTCATATGGGAAGAGATAGATGACTGTCCAACCTCCCAAGGTGGACAACCCACAGTGGGAAAATGGAAACTCCTAGGATGGTCAGTGACTACAAGCATATATGGCCATAAAGTTATATGTCGTCCAACCCCTAGGTTGGACAACATTGAGATTGGATGGCCCACTCATTTTTTATACGGTTCTTGGTTAAACATTTATCTAACTCGAACATAGAGGAGAGCTCTAGGGCCAAACATTTTTTTCTCAAAGGTCTTTATATAGCCCAACCCAACATGGTTAGACGACCTTCAGGATGGACGAGTCACAGGCCAAGACAAGGTAGGTGAGTGAATGATAGCTCAACAACTAGATTTAATGAAGTATGGTGCCCATGACTGCCTATACAAGTAAGGTACCAAATTATATGGTTTCCCATACCTCTTTAATGAATCCTACTGGTTGGTGACCCAAATTGCCTATATATATTGTAAAATATGCCTCATTTTGAGGGGATTCATTCTTTTTGCAAATGAACTATGTCAAAATTGTTCCAGAGCTATTGTGAGCTAAAGGCCTCGAATTTGGGCATTTTGTAAAATATTCTTGCCTTTTTCCTATATTGTAATGAATTGTTCATGTTTTTAGCAATAAAATTCATGTTTTGTGGCTATTTTTTCCCTAACTTATATGACATTGCATCTTTTTCTTTCCATTATATTTTCAAGTATATTGTGCATATATCTATCTCTTCGCAAGATCTATAATTTGTTGTGCTTTATGAATATAGCGAATTGAATATTGTTTTGTACTGTGGAACCTCCACATTCCCTCTCTTACCTTGTTTACTCCCTATTTTTCACTCACATATATTTTCTCACCCTTTCTTGGTGCATCACCTTCCCTTAGATTATGTTTTCTTTTTATGCATTCTTTTATCCTTGTAGGATTATACTAGTTTTCCATTCTATGCACTTTGGAGAAGTTGGCATTAGGTTAGGAGAAGAAGATGACGTTATCTAGAGGGTTATCCTACTTACAAGGTCCCACACTATAGGATAATCCCATGTTATGTAGATTACACTAATTACCTCACACAAAAATCATAAGCAATCAGTGGTGTTATGATTTTACATTAACAATAGTTTTACAAACTCAATTAGTTAGTACCCTTGTTATCACTTCCAATACCTCAAAAGGAATTAAATAGGAACAACATTCATTACTATTCACTCTGTTGTCGCCAAATCACTGCACCCTCCAAATGGCCAGGATGTGAATAGGATGTTCGGTGTGATTGGGACACATGGGATCACCTCTCAAGCTGTGGGACTTGGGCTCGAGGTGAACCTCCGGAGAAGGCCGGCTTCCTCTTCCTAAACTAAGTGTTGTACTACTCCTAGTGTAACAAAAATGATTATCTAGTCCTATGCTAACATTTTCATGGGGTTTTAGGGAAAGAGATTTACAGAAATGAAACTATACTAGGGATGGTGATGCACCAAATAAAGGGTGTCTTATGACTCAGGAAGGGTTAATTTGAAGAGGGTGTGTGCACCATAGGTCAACTTCACCTACTGCAACTTAGAGAGGGTAAAGGATACCATAAACTAAGAGACACATGTTCCCTTTGTTAAAATTTATCAGAATGAGAAATATACCAGTTTCCCAGTGAAGAAGGATGAACTCAAGAAGGGTGAACAGACACCACAACTCAACTGCATGCAATACTTCACCGCTCGATAAGCACAGAACTCCAAGAACTTGCAATAGAACTTAAACTTACACAGTGTACCTGTAAGTATGAGAAAGGCACAAAGAAGCACAAAAGGATGAAAGGACCAAGATTAGTCATAAAACACACACTTTTATTGCTTCAATAACATGCACAATGCATCATACATTCAGAAGAGGTAATAATTTCCATTACAGTCTTGAAGAGGAGGCTTGAAAGTTCTCTCAATAGACAAGAACAACTTGCAGAAGAGAGAGAATTCTTGAAAAGTATACACTTGCCTGAGATATCTAGCTGTCCAACTTGTCTGAACTGTTGGAACCCTTTGAAATGAGCTTCCAACTTACATTTATAGAAGAATATGTGAGAAAGAAGAGGAAATGGTCATAATTACATTCCTAAAATGAAGGCCCTTGATGTATTTATTACAGTTAGTTGAACCACTTAAGAAGGTTCCATCATGGGTCATTAATTGCTTGATGACCTAGTCTTCTTAATTAATTAAAAGAATATTTAAATAAAATATTTAAATAATAATAATAAATATTATTATTAAAATATTTAAATAAAAATATTAATTTAATTAACATAATGTCGGGATCCCCCTGTTGACCCGTTTGACTTGAAGAGGAGGGGGTCCATGTGGATAGAGTCTGCACATAGCCAAACTCGATGAGCTTCGAATCCTCTAAATCGGTGTTGCACTTGATTTTTGACCCCACATTAACTCCTTCCTTGCTTTGTTAATCGGGCTCTTTTGCATTGAGTCCTTCGAATGGTGAGCTATCAAACTCGATTCTTATCATTTTCCTCTATTAACTTGAGGCCATTTATGCATTCCACATTCAAACTTCATGAAACATCACCACGAGCTCCTTGCGAAGTCACTGAGTTCTTCATCCAACAAACAATCTTACCTTTCCTGGGCTCAAACTCACTTGAATACCGAGCTTAACCCAATATTTCTAAAAAGAATGGTTTTACCACAATGCTCACGGTTCTTCCTTATCATATAACACTTGCAGTAAGAATGTTTTGGCTTTGCCATAATAAGCACAATTTGTACCTTCCAAACGATGAGAAAATGCCATTATCAATAAAGACCTAATGCTGCCATGATGATGACCCAGGTTCATGCCCATAACATGTCGATAGACACCCTTAAGACTGATTTTTAGTCAAAGAGCCCTTCAAAAAATACATTGAACCACTGGGGCAACCAAGAGGACCTTGGAAAAATGTATAGGTAACAACCATATGAATTCTTCCTTAGACGTGGATCAAAGCTAATAGAAATAAGCTAGATAAAATTAGCTTAAAACTGCAGTATAATCATCCATTGTAAAAATAACACAGTTTCTCTGAACCTGGTAAAAGAATAATTTTTATTGTCTGATTGGATGTACATAATGGAAGGGTATAAATATTGCCTACTGCCCACAGAGTTTCTCAAAGAGACCATTTACAAGTGACAAAGATGTGGCATACAAAATAGCCAACTAGGTATTTTCAGAGTTGACCTTCACATTCAATTCGCTTCTAGGAGAAGAATTGCTGAGCAATATGAATTGTTTCATTATGCACCGTAATAAACCTTCATCTCCTGATTTAGGAAAATTTTATGAAGCCTTAAATAGAGTGACTCCAATCCATCGTACACGGCAGTAAATATTTGTTTCTTGCAGCTGCTATTCGATCTGAGTTCAGAATAAGGATAAGCATGCATTCGATACTGAACAGATAATAACACAGTTGGACAACCTACTTACTGGAAGCGTTCAAAAGGCTTCTACTATACTGCAACATGCCTGTTGCCTGTGTGTGGGAGTTTCTCTCGCATCCTTTCCATCTGGATGAGTTTTTAGCATTGCTTTCCCGTTAAACTCTTCACACATGAGCCATGACTGAGCCATTAATGTATCGCCTTGGTTGGGTCTTCCTGTAGCCTCTGCTGAAATTGGTATCACGTTGTGTTTTTTAACCCATGACCTGCTCCAATTCACAACTATCGTATTAATCCTCCCCGTGACTCGCACAAATACTCGGACCACTCCAAGCTGTGCGGAATTTTGTTCACATGGCCCGTGCAGAAGTATCATGTTGGATAGCCATCGTAATATTTCCACACTTGGCAATTTGATCCGATTTCTCCCATTCACGGAAGTTTGATCATGGTTTACCAATCCAATATTTCCACTTAGCGGTGCTTGCATGAATCTCCCCCGCGTGGAATTTCTTCTTTGGCTTGCCATCCATGAAAACCCACAGAATCCTTTATGCCCGCCAACTTAGTGACTCGTTGAAGGTGCTCATATAATTGCAAAGAAAATTATGCTCCATGAATATTCTCATATGAAACAGTTCCACCTCTATGAGATCCACTTCCATGAGTTACATCATAAAACAAGTAAGATCTCGATAGAGAATCTTTGTAATAAATTTCCTCAGGTCTCCTGGTAACACTCTCACTGTCACTTAATCGATTTTCATAAAAATATCTTGAAGGAAAATCCCAAATTTAAGGATGCATTCGATGCTAAACAGATAAAAACATAGTTCGACAACCTAATTGTTGGAAGCGCTCAAAAAGGCTTCTCCTATACTGCAACATGCTTTTACATCGAATGCTCAGCCGCTTTGAGCATAGAACTGAAATTCTCCTAGGAAAGTGCCGTGAGGAAGTAATTGGCTATACGCAGTAGCTACAGGGTAGAGAAGTAAACTTATCTCAGAAAATGAGTGGCCTCTAGAGAGAGTTGATTGCGACAGCTGCCACAGGGCGATCCCAAGGAACCGTTGGTGTTGATCCTAATGTTCTGGTTGCATGCGACCATAGTCGTGATCAATTGTTATAAAATCTTGCCACTGTAGTAGAAGAACGAGATAAAGTTTTAGTTGAGTTGTCTCGCCCTTTTTCTTTGGAAAGTCACTTCCATGGAAGAAGCTCGATCAAATCTTGAGGCAAGTTTTGTGAATGAGGCTGAGATTGTGTTCACTACTATTTCTAGTAGTGGCTGGAAGTTATTCCAGTGCCTAGCCCATGGGTTTGATATGGTGGTTATAGATGAAGCTGCAAGCTAGTGAAGTAGGCATGTTACCTCCACTTTCATCTCGTTTCTCACATTTTATCCAACTCTATGCATGGCGGTTTATTAGTCCAAGCTTGAGCTCCATTGGTCTCATTGCGAGCAACATCATATCGACCTCTATGTATGGTGGTCGACTCATTCCTTTAACTATTACTCACCGCGAACTCGACATGATTTCTCTTTGCAGGTTATCTTATCAAGACCGGGCTCGGTCATTTATGCTATTGTCTCCGTCGAGTCATTAAAACTGAGTTCATATTCCAACGAGGAAACATCGATCTCTCCATGTTGAATTAAACCAAGTCGAGCTCGTCATTTCTCTACCTGAATGAGACAACCATCAAAACATCCTACGCTCCTATCGAGATTCCTTTACAACAAGCCAAACTTAGTTACTGAGCTTACATTTCCTACTCATGAACTCGTCTAAGGCTTGTGATCTAAGTTATGACCGAGTTAGGACAAGGCACAAGCTCCTCCGAGGAGTAGTCTCTTTATTCCTGATTTGACACTGTTGACCAGAAGTGGGTCCCTGGGACCAATGTCGTGATTTGATTGTAATAAGGCCCTGTTTTCCAATTTTTCCATGTGCGTAAAATTAGATAACATTTTTGGCGACCTCTCGGGGATGATTTCCTGCTAAGCATGATTCGAGTAGCCTTAAGTCATACATTGGGCATGGAGTCTATGTTGGAGTCTTGAAAGTAGTATGATTTTCTTTGACACATCCTAGAATCTCCTTGAGCATTGCCGATATCCTAGACCTCCCTGGAATGCTAAGCATGAAGTATACTGAATCTATTGAATGCTTGACATCCATGGAACACTACAAAATTTTGATTGAAGCAGATTTCAAAACTCTTATGGAAACCTTGAACCTTTCTTCTCCTTGACATCTTCCAACGGTGAAACAAATTGCAGAACACCACAAAACACAACAACAAGGAAAGCAAAACAACAACACACAACAATGTGCATAAGCACTTGGAGGAAAACACCTAATTTAACTGTACAAGGGGTGGAACATTTCTTAAAAACAAGCTTTGAGATGTATCCCATTCACATGAATGGGTAGTTCTTCTCCATTGAGCCTAGATAGACGGAACGAATTTTCCTCTTTGCAACTTGTGATGATGTATGGCCCACTCCAGAGAGCGTCAAACTTGGCATGCCTGCCTGGTTTGGCCCTGTCTTCATCCCATTTGAGAAATAAATCTCCCTCTTGAAAATGCCTGTCAGACACCTTCTTGTCAAAATATTTCTTAACTTGAGTCTGATGCTGCTCCAAAGTTTTCATAGCCTTGTCTCGTACTTCCTCTAACTCCATGAGTTCAGCAAACCTTATTGTCAGAGGATCACTCTCTATAACTTCAAGTTGATGAGCTAACTCCAAAGAAGGTAACTCCAATGAGAGTGGGAGTTTTTCCTCTCTTCCATATACAAGAATGAAAGGAGAATTTCTGATGGCCCTTTTAGGTGTGATCCGATCTGCCCATAAGGTAGTCTTAAGTTGTGTATGCCAAGTTCTCGTGTTAGTCTCCATTGTGCACTTAATAATCATTATGAGGTTTTTGTTGCTAGACTCAGCAAATCCGTTTCCTTGAGGATAGTAATTGGACAAAGTTTTGAGGTATACCCCATTTTAACAGCCCATTCACTCAATTTCATACCAAGAAAAGCCAACACATTGTCTGAAATGACTGTAAAAGGAACACCGAACCTCGTCATTATACCCTCCAAAAAATATAGAACTGCCTTTTCATTGCTCTCTTTTAATGCTACTGCCTCTGTCCATCGAATAAAATAGTCTGTTACGGTAAGGACCCCGTTATGTCCATCACTGGATGGAGGATTAATCATTCCGATGAAGTCCAACCCCCATTGAACAAAGGGTTGATCCACTTGAATTGGATGCAGCAGAAGAGCTGCCAGCTTCTGCTTACCTGTGAAAAAGGCACATTCCTTACATTTCCTTACCCAAAGATGGGCATCCTTGAATAAATCCGGCTAATAGTAGCCAGCTCGCATGATCTTGGTAGCTATTGTTCGTGCGGAATAATGTCCTCAAGATAGGCCATTATGAAATTCTTCTAGTATCTTACTGACTTGTTCTGGTCCTATGCACCAAAGGAGGATGCCATTCAAATATTTTCGAAAGAGAATGCTATCTACCAAAACATATGGGATAGATTGAAGACAAAAAGTTCACCTTTAGTTTTTATCCATGTCTACAGGATATGCTCCCGAGAAGAGGAAACTCTTCATTGTGGATAACCAGTCAGCTTGATCAACATTCTCATCAGTATTTAGGAGTGTCACATCCTCATTACTTTTTGATTCCATGTATGTTGCAAGTTACTGACATAAACCCTTACCTCTGACAAGTTTAGTGACTTTGATGTGCATGTCATACTCCATTACCTTCGTGATCCATCCAGCACGCTTTTCGTTCATTTCTTTGTTCAGCAAAAACTCCTTGACACCTGGATGAGACACCATCAGATGAATCTTGTTGTTGGACAACATGTTCTTGAATTTCTTCAAAGATCGAATAGCCGCAAAGAATTTCTTTTCAATGAATGAGTATTTGAACTCGTAGTCTTTGAGGGATTGACTGAAGAAAGTAATTGGTTGCTCCATCAAGTTGTTGTTTTTGTTGGGTGAGGATCCCTGAAAAGCTCTCTTGACCTGCAAAATCATAAAGGATAAAATCTTTGTCAAACCTGGGGTTCACAAGCGTGGGAGCTTGAGAAATGGATGTTTTGATAGCTTCAAAGCTTTCTCGTCCTTCCTTTGTCCATGAGAATGGCCTGTTTTTCTTTATCATGGCTTTCAGTGGTTTAGCCAATGTTGCGAATTGAGGGATGAATCTCCGCACGAAATTTATGGTTCCCAGAAAACTCTGGAGGCCCTTCTTGTGACTTGGGAGAGATAAGGACATAATTGAATGAATCCTAGCTGGATCGATTGATAATCCTTCTGCTGAAACCACATGCCCCAACAATTTTCCCTCGTGCACTGCGAAAATACATTTCTTGGGGTTAAGTGAAACCCCAAATTCCCTACACCTTTGGAAAACTTTCCTTAGATGCGTGATGTGATCTTCTGCATGCTTAGAGTATACAGTTATATCATCAAGGTAAACTAAAATAATATCATTGATTAGTCCCTTAAATGCCATGTCCATGGCTCTTTGGAAAGTAGCCCTGGCATTGGACAATCCGAATGGCATTTTATTGTAGGCATACGTGCCCCACTTGGTAGTGAAAGCCGTTTTGAATTGGTCGGATTCTTGGACTAGGATTTGATTATAACCTAAATATCCATCAAGCAAAGAAAATCTTTGAGCTCCTGCCACCGTTTGAAGGATCTGCTCCATCGATGGAAGAGGATAATGGTCTTTTAATGATGCACGATTCAAATCCCTGAAATCTACGCATAACTGGATCTCTCCGTTCTTCTTCCTCACGGGCACCAAATTGGCTACCCATGAGGAATGCTTGATGGGAAAAATTATACAGGCCTCGATGAGCTTGGTTAGCTCCTTTCTCATTAGTGGCTCAATTTTGGGATTAATTGGTCTCTGTTTCTGACGAACTGGCTTAGCATTAGGATCAAGTTCGATGGTATGTTGTGCTAGACCTGGATCAAAACCACGCAGATCTTTATAGCTCCATGCAAAAATGTCATGATACTCTTGACAAATTTTGATGAAAGCTTCTTTCTCTTCAGAAGTACACACTTTTCCGATCTTAAGAAATTTTTCATTTGATACTTCAACTTCCTCAAAATATTCTTCTCTGACCACCATGTTAGGGCTTTGTCTTGTGGCTTGGTCATCTGAATTGAAAATGGATTCCAAAGTGACTAAACCTTTTGGTAACTTGTTGCTTTTCAATTGGATAATTTTCTCACCATATGACTCCTGCAACTTATCTTGATTCTTTGTAGCAAACTCTGCCTCTTCTTGTAGGAAGAGGACAATTTGTTTGTCACTATCAAACACTTGCCAACTACTCACATTATCAGGGACTGCTGGTCAAACCACCATTTTAACAAATTGCTGCCCTTCTTTCATGATATCAACTGGTATGTTGTATTGTGAACCAATTGTAGCAAGCCTATCTGCATCTTGATTTTGATCTCTAGGGATTGCATGGATTCCAAAAGCTTCAAAATCTTCAATCAGGTCCCAGACTCGGTTCTTATATGATCTTAAAAGATCATTTTTGGATGCACTACGTGCCGAAACTTGATGAACAACTAACTCACTATCTCCAAAAATAGTCAGGGCCTTGATTCCCTTCCTTTGGGCTAGCTGAATTCCTTGCACAAGAGCCTCGTATTCAGCAACATTGTTAGTGCAACTGAACTGCAACCGGAAAGATGAGAAGTACTTATCTCCCTCTGGAGAAATTAACATAACACCAGCACCGGATCCATTCTTACTTCTTGAGCCATCGAAGAACAATTGCCACAATCCTTTAGAATCACTTGGTGTTTTGACAAGTTGTGGTATGATCGTATCTTCTTCATGGATACAGTAAGTACCTAATCCTGTTTCTTCCAAGACCAGCAAACCAGCTTCTTCTTCTGCCAATACATCAGCGTAGGGATCGTATTGATGATCTCTACTTACTTCATCCAGCAAAGTATCAGGAACTTCTTCAACAAGGGTGGTTGGTTCATGATCGGCATCTTCCTCTTCTGGATCACCGATGGTGTAATTTCCATTTATGGGACTAGCAGTGTAGGGTTCTACATGATTATGGCAGATTGGTTCTGCCCTTATAGTTACTTTGGTTCCGTATCGAGTCCTGAGAATCATATGTGACCAATCGGCTGATAGGTAACCACCCATCTTGGCAGTGAAATCCCGTGATAGGCAGATGGCAAAGAGGGGAGGGAGATCGATGACCGATATGTCTTGGGTGAATGAAAAACTTGGGCATGCATGAATGGTAAGTTGAAGTCCTTTGATAACCCCAACAGTCTTAACAGTTGTGCCATCCAGCTGAACAACCCCTCTTGTAACTGGCGCATATTGTATGCCTAGTACATCTGCAATTTGTTTCGGCATGACAGAGCTACTGGCACCAGAATCGATCATGCAATTATGTACCAGGTGGTCGCCAATGATCAGGGAAATGTAGAATGGTGGTGGTTTGTTTGCCATAGGAATGATTTTCCCTTCCAGTTGACACAAATTTGTAGCATTTGTCACTCCATGGCTTGGTGATCTGCTGGTTGTACTAAAACTGTTCAGAGCTTCTCGCAACAGGTTTCTTTGGGAAGGGATCGAGAGTGCGTCCCACATGGTAACGCTCAGATTGGTTTTCTTCATTTGTTCTACTATGCTGAAGGGAATTGCTCCAACTTTGATGACACTTTTTTGGGCATTGGGGTCCTCCTTTGGAAAATGTTTGTTGGGTACCGTGATGCCTGGAGAACCATCTTTCCCTGCGGTGTGGCTAGCTGGTGTTTCTGGTGATTTCTTTCCCACATTTTTATCAACTGCCATTTGTAACCCAGGTTGAGAAGTGGACACTAGATCAGCTTCGAGAGGTTGAGGCTCCATTGCTCTTTTCTTGGAACGAGTGTTTGCTGCCACTGATGAAGAATCTATATTCAATCCGTAAAAATCTTCTGCTTGCCAGTTTAGCAAAGTGGATTCTTCAGGTGCCTGCGGTTGATCTGCTGCTTCTTGTGTAGATGAATTGTTTGTTAACTCTGAAGGGGCAGATACACTTTGAACCATAAGGGCCTGGCTAAGAACCCCATTGGGACAAAGATTTTGATTGTGAGGTTGAGAGCAAGGATAACACCATTCGTAGTCTTGAACTAGATTATTTTGAACAGGTACTATAGCTCTAGATGAGCCAGCTGCAAGAGGGTTCTGAAAGTTCAAGGGCCTGACATTTGCAACTTGACTTGTAGTTTGATTTCGAGGCTGATTGTTCCCTTGAAAAGGAGAACGGTTAGCTTGATACTGCTGATTTTGTGGCTGATACAGACGATTGTATTGAAATTGTTGCCTTTTGAGTGCAACGAGCTCATTTCCAAAATTTTGCAGTAGTGACTTGACTTCAAATAGGTCATTTGAAGAGGTAGGGGAAGATTGAGATGGTTGCTTGGAGTCTACTGGAATAGGAGCAATGATAGGCTGATGATTCGTAAGATCTGGAGAAAAGGGCATTGGTGGTCGTGGAGCTATCTTTCCAGCCTGAATCAAAGAATTCTCTGCACTTATGGCAACTTCGTAAGCATCAGGAAGTGTAGTCCCTCCCATGGACTGGATCATAACTGCTACATCACTATTCAAGGCTCGCAAATAGTACAAGAATGCATTATGTGCAGAAGGCTTTACGAGCACCGAAATCCTATTCCAAGTCCTGTGGAATCAGAAGTTGAAATCACTCATGTATTCTTGGGAAGCTCTCTTTATGGTAGTAAGTTGTTCCAAAAGTGATAGGTGATCACTTTTGTCTTCAAATTGTTTACATAGCTTTTCTCCCAACTCGTCCCAAGTGGTTATAGTGCCAACACCTAACCCGCGAAACCATTGAAGTGCTTTTCCCTTGAAAGAGGTAGCAAGAAGTCTAACTGCAACGTTGTCTTCGGTGATATTATGTACTGCACAGATGCTAGCTACATCAAAGATATGCTCCACTGGAGTAACGTGAGTTTCCCCGGTGTAGAAGGGTAAACTTTTGAGTGCCGCAACAGGTATCGGGTCACGTTGAGCCAACATAAGAGGACTGCTTGCATTGAAAGGGGGAAAAACTTGGTTCCTCGCCATAGCAACGAAAGGTTGATTGTTCCTGGGTGGAGGAAATCTTCCGTAAGGAGGAGTTGAATGACCCCTACTAGGTAAATCTGCAACTGGGGATGTGGAAATGCCTCTTCTGCTTCTCTTTGGAGGAGACAAGGAAAGTTCGATATGCTGATACTTTCCTTTCTTTGAAGAAGCTCTTGTCTGAATTCTTCGCATAAGTTACTGCACTGAGATTTGGAATCCAGAGATATAGAGTCGCCAGGTACTTTGACTTGTGTAAGTGAGAAGAGAAGTACCAACTCTGTCCCACCGGGCGTGCCAAAAACTGTTGTCGCCAAATCACTGCACCCTCCGAATGGCCAGGATGTGAATAGGACGTTCGGTGTGATTGGGACACATGGGATCACCTCTCAAGCTGTGGGACTTGGGCTCGAGGTGAACCTCCGGAGAAGGCCAGCTTCCTCTTCCTAAACTAAGTGTTGTACTACTCCTAGTGTAACAAAAATGATTATCTAGTCCTATGCTAACATTTTCATGGGGTTTTAGGGAAAGAGATTTACAGAAATGAAACTATACTAGGGATGGTGATGCACCAAATAAAGGGTGTCTTCAGACTCAGGAAGGGTTAATTTGAAGAGGGTGTGTGCACCACAGGTCAACTTCACCTACTGCAACTTAGAGAGGGTACAGGATACCACAAACTAAGAGACACGCATTCCCTTTGTTAAACTTTATCAGACCGAGAAATATACCAGTTTCCCAGTGAAGAAGGATGAACTCAAGAAGGGTGAACAGACACCACAACTCAACTGCATGCAATACTTCACCACTCGATAAGCACAGAACTCCAAGAACCTGCAATAGAACTTAAACTTGCACAGTGTACCTGCAAGTATGAGAAAGGCACAAAGAAGCACAGAAGGATGAAAGGACCGAGATTAGTCACAAAACACACACTTTTATTGCTTCAATAACATGCACAATGCATCATACATTCAGAAGAGGCAATAGTTGCCATTACAGTCTTGAAGAGGAGGCTTGAAAGTTCTCTCAACACACAAGAACAACTTGCAGAAGAGAGAGGATTCTTGAAAAGTATACACTTGCCTGAGATATCTAACTGTCCAACTTGTCTGAACTGTTGGAACCCTTTGAAATGAGCTTCCAACTTACATTTATAGAAGAATATGTGAGAAAGAAGAGGAAATGGTCATAATTACATTCCTAAAATGAAGGCCCATGATGTATTTATTACAGTTAGTTGAACCACCTGAGAAGGTTCCATCATGGGTCATTAATTGCCTGATGACCTAGTCTTCTCAATTAATTAAAAGAATATTTAAATAAAATATTTAAATAATAATAATAAATATTATTATTAAAATATTTAAATAAAAATATTAATTTAATTAACATAATGTTGGGACCCCCCCGTTGACCCGTTTGACTTGAAGAGGAGGGGGGTCCATGTGGATAGAGTCTGCACATAGCCAAACTCGATGAGCTTCGAATCCTCTAACTCGGTGTTGCACTCGATTTTTGACCCCACACTAACTCTTTCCTTGCTTTGGTAATCGGGCTCTTTTGCATTGAGTCCTTCGAATGGTGAGCTATCAAACTCGATTCTTATCATTTTCCTCTGTTAACTCGAGGCCATTTATGCATTCCACGTTCAAACTTCATGAAACATCACCACGAGCTCCCTGCGAAGTCACCGAGCTCTTCATCCAGCAAACGATCTTACCTTTCCTGGGCTCAAACTCACTTGAATACCGAGCTTAACCCAATATTTCTAAAAAGAATGGTTTTACCACAATGCTCACGATTCTTCCTCATCATATAACACTTGTAGTAAGAATGTTTTGGCTTTGCCATAATAAGCACAATTTGTACCTTCCAAATGATGAGAAAATGCCATTATCAATAAAGACCTAATGCTGCCATGATGATGACCCAGGCTCATGCCCATAACATGTCGATAGACACCCTTGAGACTGATTTTTGGTCAAAGAGCCCTTCAAAAAATACATTGAACCACTGGGGATCCTTTAACATTGAACAAGAGGACCTTGGAAAAATGTATAGGTAACAACCATATGAATTCTTCCTTAGTCGTGGATCAAAGCTAATAGAAATAAAGCTAGATAAAATTAGCTTGAAACTACAGTATAATCGTCCATTGTAAAAAACAAGCTTCTCTGAACCTGGTAAAAGAATACTTTTATTGTCTGATTGGACGTACATAATGGAAGGGTATAAATATTGCCTACTGCCCACAGAGTTTCTCAAAGAGACCATTTACAAGTAACAAGGATGTAGCATACAAAACGGCCAACCACGTATTTCAGAGTTGACCTTCACATTCAATTTGTTTCTAGGAGAAGAAGTGCTGAGCAATATGAATCGTTTCATTCTGCACCGTAATAAACCTTCATCTCCTGATTCAGGAAAATTTTATGAAGCCTTGAATGGCGTGACTCCAATCCATCGTACACGGCAGTGAATATTTGTTTCCTGCAGCTGCTATTCGATCTGAGTTCAGAATAAGGATAAGCATGCATTCGATACTGAACAGATAACAACACAGTTGGACAACCTGCTTGCTGGAAGCGTTCAAAAGGCTTACTACTACTGCAACATGCCTGCTGCCTGTGCGTGGGAGCTTGTCTCTCGACCACATCTTCCATCTGGAGGATGAGTCGTGGAGTTTAGCATTGCTTTCCCGTCAAACTCTTCACACATGAGCCACGACTGAGCCATTAACGCATCGCCTTGGTTGGGTGAGATACGAAGCCACTTTATTTCCTCACTGAAATTGGTATCACGTCATGTTGAATTTAACCCATGATTCCATTTGACTCTAATTCACATCGCGTTGTCCTATTAATCCTCCTGGTGACTCGCACAAAGACTCAGACCACTCCAAGCTACGTGGAAATTCTGTTTACATGGCCCGTGCGGAAGTATCATGATGGATAGCCATTGTAATATTTCTGCGCTTGGCAGTTTGATCTGATTTCTCCCATTCACGGAAGTTTGATCATGGTTTACCAATCCCAATATTTCCACTTGGCGGTGCTTGCCTGAATCTCCCCCGCGTGGAATTTCTTCTTTGGCTTGCCATCCACGAAAACCCACTTGGCATTGCTCGCCTTATTTCCCACGTCTGGGATTGGAGTGCGGGGTTTCGTTATCATTTGGCCATATTTCATTTTGGACAGATGGCCACCGATTTCCACTTTTCCACTCAGCGTGAGGAGACATCATTTTCTCGGTGCAAACATTTCAGCTGTAGCTTGTAAGGTGTGATAATTCCGACAGAATCCTTTATGCTCACCAACTTAGTGACTCGTTGAAGATGCTCATATAATTGCAAAGAAAATTATGCTCCATGCATATTCTGATATGAAACAGTTCCACCTCTATGAGATCCACTTCCATGAGTTACATTTCATTTTGGAACATGACCACCGATTTCCAAGATCTCAATGAGGAGACATCATTTTCTCGGTGCATAACATTTCAGCTGTAGCTTGTAAGGTGTGATAATTCCGACAGAATCCTTTATGCTCACCAACTTAAGTGACTCATTGAATATGCTCATATAATTGTAAAGCAAATTATGCTCCATGAATATTCTGATATGAAACAGTTCCACCTCTATGAGATTCACTTCCATGAGTAATCGTAATAAGGTATCGATAGAGAATCCTTGTAATAAATTTCATCAAGTCTCCCGGTAACACTCTCATTGTCACTTAATCGATTTTCATAAAAATATCTTGAAGGAAAATCCTGAATTTGAGGATGCATTCGATGCTGATCAGATAACAACATAGTTGGACAACCTACTTGTTGGAAGCGCTCAAAAAGGCTTCTACTATACTGCAACATGCCTGTGCATCGAATGCTCGGCCGCTTTGAGCGTAGAACTGAAATTCTCCTAGGAAAGTGCCGTGAGGAAGTAATTGGCTATACGCAGCAGCTACAGGGTAGAGAAGTAAACTTATCTCAGAAAATGAGTGGCCTCCAGAGAGAGTTGATTGCGACAGCTGCCGCAGGGTGATCCCAAGGAACCGTTGGTGTTGATCCTGATGTTCTAGTTGCATGCGACCACAGTCGTGATCAGTTGTTGTAAAATCTTGCCGCTGTAGTAGAAGAACGAGATAAAGTTTTAGTTGAGTTGTCTCACCTTTTCACTTTGGAAAGTCGCTTCCATGGAAGAAGCTCGATCAAATCTTGAGGCAAGTTTTGCGAATGAGGCTGAGATTGTGTTCACTACTGTTTCTAGTAGTGGCTGGAAGTTATTCCAGTGCCTAGCCCATGGGTTTGATATGGTGGTTATAGATGAAGCTGCAAGCTAGTGAAGTAGGCGTGTTACCTCCACTTTCATCTCGTTTCTCACATTTTATCCAACTCTATGCATGGTGGTTTATTAGTCCAAGCTTGAGCTCCATTGGTCTCATTGCGAGCAACATCATATCGACCTCTATGTATGGTGGTCGACTCATTCCTTTAACTATGACTCACCGCGAACTCGACATGATTTCTCTTTGCGGGTTATCTTATCAAGACCGGGCTCGGTCATTTATGCTATTGTCTCCGTCGAGTCATTAAAACTGAGTTCATATTCCAACGAGGAAGCATCGATCTCTCCATGTTGAATTAAACCGAGTCGAGCTCGTCATTTCTCTGCCTCAATGAGCCAACCATCGAAACATCCTCCGCTCCTATCGAGATTCCTTTACGACAAGCCAAACTCAGTTACTGAGCTTACATTTCCTACTCATGAACTCGTCTAAGGCTTGTGATCTGAGTTATGACCGAGTTAGGACAAGGCACAAGCTCCTCCGAGGAGTCGTCTCTTTATTCCTGATTTGACACTGTTGACCAGAAGTGGGTCCCTGGGACCAATGTCATGATTTGATCGTAATAAGGCCCTGTTTTCCAATTTTTCCATGTGCGTAAAATTGGATATCAGCCTAAACAATCCTGTCCTAAAAACCAAACAACCTTCTTTCTCACAAACTGACTTGGATGAAACATAAAATATCATAATCATGAGAAAAACCTTATACCACTAGAAATATATATGAATCATATTTCCATAGAATATTATAAATCCTTCCAACTCCAAGTGGGAGGCCTTCAACTAGGTTCATCTTTGCAAACAAAACTACCTTTTGACTAGTCTTCATAAATAGGGAACACTTTGTCATATAAAATAACCACCATGATCTAAAACCATCATGGACATAAATAAAAATCTCCCATGATAAAAAAATGTCAATTTATTTTGCAACTCATTTGGAAAACCTTGTCCCAAACTAAACTTATTCATAAAATTTCATGTTTGAGTGGAGTACACTCATCACCACATGCTCTACAATACCTTTATGGAAACTTGGTAGAGTCCTATACATCATAAAACAATAATAATAACACTATAAATCCATTTTAGGTACTTAGGAAGAAAATCTCTCCTACCTCTTTCAAGTTAGTGTTTTGAGCTCACAAAAAGTTGTTTACCTTCTTTACATTCATTCATAAAAATGTGACAATGAAATGAGCTCATTATTTTTGTGAAACCTTATCAACTCAATTTATAAACATACATTAAATAAAAAAATTCACATGAAGAGAACAAAATTTAGGGTGAACATTAGAAGGTGCAATTCAAGTTGGAAATCACCTTCTTCATGACCCTGTTTCACCAAAATCAACTTATCTTGAAAAATATTCTTAAGAATGAATCCAAATTATTATTACACCTCGAAGAAACCCTTATTAATAATATACAATCATCATCATGTCTCAAATAGTTCTCCATATTCTCATATTATCTCATTTGCATGACTAGCCCTTATGGTTTTACATTCTTTAGGCTAGGGTAAACTAAAACAACACTGTAACCCATCACAAAAACCTTAGGTCCTAAACACATTAATACATCATGAAACACTCACCTAAATTCATTCATGATATCACTTGGCTCTAAAACTCATCAGCATGCCTCCAAGCACCTAGACCTGGTCTAGATGAGCACTTGAATCTTAGTTTTTAGCCTGTACCTGCACCTTGAAACTAATGTGAGTGCCTAAAAAATCACCAAATTTTTATCCATGCTGATACCATCCTCCTAAAACCACTAATAAAATCAAACTACCATGCTCCATCACCTAGGCTAGATAGGTCACCTAACTAGGCTTGTTAGACCAAGCCAATCTAACTGAATCACCTCATGCCATCATGCCAATACCTAAAACACCATGTCATAATCCTAATAAACATGATATGACTATAATAATAAAAAAAAAATTCATTAATGGGAAAACCCTAAACAAGAGATACAAAAATAGTAACTTAGTTGATTGACATTGGATCCAAAAGTTCTTTAGACTGGGAAAACCACTTAATAAGTGGTGAATTGTGTCATCAACGCTCATGATAAATTATGGAGCTCAAGGATTATGTCAAACATGGTCATCCATGGTTGGATGGGGGCACCTGGTTGCTGGATATGGATACTGGGTTCCTGTGACTGTGTAAATGGTTAGAATTTTATTGTTAGAGTGTCGCAAATATTCCCTGTTGATTACATGTGTATCAGTATTTTGATCGTCAAGGTACCTGTAACCTAAAATAAAAATATTCTCTTGCAAAACCCCCAAAACCACATCAAATTCAAAAAATAAAGATGTAATATTTTGATTCAAATTGACCCTTCCGTCACCCCAAGAGTGAACTTATGACCGAGTGTTGTGCTACATCTCAGACTCCATGTAGTTCTGGTGAGTGTGTGTAAGAATCGTTCCCTAGGATTGCCTTGTGCAAGTGCACTTGATAGTGGGTTGTAGCTAGATGTAGTAATGTAAGTAGAATGTGTGGATGACAAAATTAACTTCCCCTTCCTATGCAGTGTATGTAGAAAATTTAGTCTCTTGTCCCTTGATTAATGCCAAAGAGATGCTTTAAAATGCTTTAGGTGCCTTTTGAGTGAAATATTAGGTGATATTAATAATTATTAGAGCTTGGTCCTTTATTTTGGTCACATAACTATGTATTTATGTGATTCCCTTGTTTTAATTTTGTTATTGGCAATTGGAAGACCGACCCATGAGTGAAAAAGGTGCCCAAAAGATAAAAGAGACCCAAAAGAAATGAGTAAGGTGGAGAAGGGTCAAGGGCACCCAAAGGGGACAGGTGCACATGGACGCTTATGTCCTGACTGGGTGCTTGTGTCTGAAGCCATAAAAGGTAAATAATTAAAATACCGATTGGGCAGTAAGGAATTTAAGACCAAATAGAAAACATGAAATATAGAGAAAAGGATAAAGACAATTGTCAATTACTAGTTTTCTTTCTCAGGAATCATATGAATGCTAGTATGTGTTTATGGACCTAGAAATGTACCCAAGTGCATGATTTTGTGTCTACAAATATATCTATTAGTAGGTTCAAAATAAAATGGGGTTTTCCAAATTTTTATTATTAAGTATATTATTACAATTTGAAATTTGAAAATAAATAAGAAGGATTAATTATTTATTTAATACATAGTACCTATGTGTATATCGGTTGTATATGCATGACCCCATTTTTTTGATGGATTTAACATAAGATAAAACATTACATTTTTTTATGATTGGCCCTCTAGGGCCACCACATTTCAATTATCATCTAAACCAATGAAAGGTGTTGACGACTATTTATATTATAGGGCAGACATCTGAATTGTTTGGGAAGGTGTCTAGACTATGCAATTAGGCATCTTGAATATGCAATCGAGTGTCTACATTTTGTAACCAAGTGTCTGATTTATATAGTCGGGTGTCTGTAATATGTAATCAAACATATAGATTATAAGGTCGCATGTCATAAACTATGCAGTTGGATGTCTAGACTATGTTGTCATGCATCTCGATTATGGAGTCATGTACCTACGGTCAGGCATCAAGACTATGTGGTTGAGCTCATTCGTCAGGAATCTACATTCATGCGTCTAGACTATGTGGACGAATGTCTTTTATGTAAAATACTTTGAATTTTGTATATGCTTAGATTTTTTATTAGTATATATTGGAAAATGTACCTGATTGGTGTTTCAAGATAGCAGTGATATACATTCATAAGTATGAAAATTATTGTAAACACTAGGTGAGACAACCCATAAAATTAACTTGTAGCCAAAAAATTTAAGCAATATACTGCTTCGTACAAATCGTCAAAATCACCAAATGTAAATTTCATAAATGTAAATATTCATGAATTAGCAAAAATCTCCACTAAAATTTACTATGTTTCCAACTAGGCATGTTTTTTTGAAGTATAGAATTCATTATAATCAATGAATCCCCTTTTACATATATATCAATATACCCATTTTCCTTAGTCAATCATAGTCCTTCCAAAAGTCTTGTAGCTTATGCTTTGTTATTCATGGCTTATGGGATAAATATAGAACGTGCCCACAAAATTTGACCGTTATGGTAATGTAGAATGCACCTCACACCCCAATTTCAATAATACCTTTATATGTAACATCAAAATTTATATTTATCATCCATATTTTTAGTGGTTTCCACATGATCCCTTGTCATTAATTTTTTCTAGAATGGGACACTTTTTTCTCATGAAACGTTATGTTTAATAATTTCTATATGATTTTTAGCTCATTATATTGTAAACGATATATATTAATGTTAGCCAAAATGATAAATTCTCATAAATTTCTAGCTCAATTATAATTCATCATTTTTTCATACATCTTCCTTGTATTCAAAAATAAAAAAATTACGCTCCTTCAAAACATACCAAATCACATTTACAGGAAATTTCATCTATAAAATTTCATGTGCTTTAACCCCTGTACCTAAATACATAAAGTTTATTTGAATTTGTGAGGGAAAAAAATTCCATGTCCAAACATCGATGAATATATTTCCATGAATTAATCAAATGCTCAACATATTCCCCTTCTTATTTACAAGGGATACATACAGATGGTCAAACAAAATTCATTTTTGTATTTTATCTTAGGTAAGTATTCACCCAAAATAATCCATCCAAGTAAACACATTTTATCATGGTGTACCAATTGCATTCCATATGGTAAAACTAAGTCATTCATATCCCTCTTGGTCCTTTTGAGTATGAACCTTATAACTTTTTTGCATTGTGTATTGGTCAGAACCATCCCTAGTCCAATGTAGGGTATCTTGAGACCATGTCCCCAAAACCTATTTTTAGAAATATATACAATAGTGTTGTGAAGGAGTGAATAAGTTATTCCCCCTGTAACTTGATATAACCTATTTTACCAGTATTTGTAATTTTGTAACTATTATGTAAATATCTAATAGAATATGTACAAATAGAAAAATCCATTGAAATTTTCCTCTATTCAGGAATGTAGAAAAATGGTTAAAAACATACCATGTTCCTGACTATACTGTATGGTTTTGACCTTATTTAACATTTTCCTCATTTCGTTAGTTGTGACATTTTCTGAGGAGTTGATGGAAGATGAATAATAGGGATGGAAGCCTAGTATATTTTATTAATAATGAATCAAAATCAAACTTACAATGAAGAGTTGCAATTCTTATAGGAATTGTACAACCAGGTACAAACAAATGAGATGTTGCAACAATGCAATAATATACAATCCCATGCACATATAAAAGAAAATATATGGTTTCAACCATATAACAATTAGAATAATAGTAAAAGACTTCTATGGGAATACTATAAACAAACAATAAATGGATAAAACCAACTTATAACTAATTAATAATTAGTTAAGATAAATGCACAATTAACCTAGGTAAAATATATTTACCCTAACATTCCCCCCTTAATTTTGTGTTGCCTCAAGGGATGAGGGGAGGAAATCTCTGAAAAACTCAAACTTGTCATGTGCAAGTGACTTTGTGAAGATATCTGCTCATTATTTAGTTGTTGGACAAAACTAAAGTTGTATATTGTGATTCAAGACATGCTCGTGTATGAAATATACATGTACCTCAATTTTCTTTGTTCTTTCATGAAAAACTAGATTGAAATTTTTTTTGAGAAAAAATTCATTGTAAACATACAAGTTGGTAAGTTTATCCTATGGTATTCCAAGGCCTTCTAGTATGTGACGTAGCCATATCACTCGACACACAATTTCATCTACAAAATTATACTTGGCTTTTGTGGAAGAGTGAGAAACAAAGTGTTGTTCCTTGTTTCCCCATGATATTGGTCCAGATCCCATAAAGAACACAAATTCTAAAGTGGATTTTATGTCATCAATGTTGCTTGCATGATCTGAATCCAAATATCTCGACAAGAATAAATTATTGTTATTCTTATATTCTAGACCAAAATCCATTGTTCCCTTGAGATATCTCAAGATTCACCTTGCTACCTTCCAATGAAAAAATTTGGGTTCCTGCATGAACCTAGATAGATAGCTCACTAAAAAGTTGATATCTAGTCTAGTGTAGGTCAGGTAAATGAGACTCCCAATCAACTATTGATAGAGAGTTGCATTTACCATAGGAGATGGATCTAAATGAGATAACTGAAATATGTTCTCCATAGGTGTAGCAATAGGCGTGTAATCCATCATAATGAATTTCTCAAGCATTGTCTTGGTATATTCCAACTAAGAAATAAAGACATGATTCTCCTTCTGCCAAACTTCCAATCCAAGATAATAATGGATCATCCTGAGATCTGTCATGTTGAACAATTTCTTAAGATCTTTCTTTTTTGCATCAATCATCCTCACTGAACTATTGATGATGAATAGATCGTCAACATAAAAAAACCAAAATCACAATTTCCCCCTTGATTTTTGAGGTAGAGATTGGGATTGTATGGATTTCTAACAAATCCATGTTGTATGAGATGCTCATCAATTTTGATGTACCAAGCCTGGGGTGCCTATTTAAGGCCATACAGAGATTTCCTGAGTCTACATACCTTTTCTTCTTGACCAGGTAAAATATATCCCTTAGGTTGAGTCATGTAGACTTCTTCTTGTAAATATCCATTCAGAAAGGAAATTTTTACGTCCATCTGATGGACTTTCCAACCAAACTGTGCAACTATAAAAAAGATCATTCTGATTGTTTTAATCTTAGTTATTAGAGTAAATGTTTCCTCATAGTCAATTCCTTCTCGTTGCGCATACCCCTTTGCTATTAGTCTTGCTTTGTACTTGTCTATGGTTCCATCTACTTTTGTATTTTTGTTTTGAATATCCATCTACATCCAACGAGTTTCTTCCCTGGTGGAAGATCAACAAGCTGCCAAGTGTTGTTTTTCATCACTGAGTTATACTCAACATCCATGTATCTTTCCAATATTTGGACTATAGGGATTCCTGGACTATAGAGGGCTCATCATATTCAATAATTCTACTCATCAAAGTAATATTTACTTTTTCTCTTACTTTACTGCGAGTTCATGGTCTAGTGGTGGATGTATCCGATGGAGCATCCATTCTTGCATCTCATAGCATGCTAGTATACCACTTAGGCATATGCTAAACTGCTCCCATGGGTTGTGGTTCTATCTGATCATCACCATCATCCACATCACCACTTTCATCATCTATGGGAACATTAGATTCTATTTTTACAACTCGTGATAAATCTACATCAGGTGATTCTGGAGGAGGAGACTCTGCTTCCTTCTTCTCAAAGAATTCAACATCTCTGCTAGTGTAGAATTTCCTAGTCTTTGGATCCATCAATCTGTGCCCAAGAGTTTCTTCATTGTACCCAATGAAGATCAGTTTTTGTGATTTCATATCTAATTTTTAAATGTTTTTCTTGGGTATATGCATACTTTCTTTACACTCAAATCCTCTGAGGTGTGCAACACATGGCTTCCTTTTTTACCATGTTTCTTGTGGCATTACTCCATTGAGAGCAACTATGGGGATTTTATTCAAAAAATACATTGGTGTCTTTGTTGTTTTTTCCTAAAATGTCTTTTCTAGTCCAAAATCATCGATCATGCATCGCACCATTTCCATGATAGTATGATTTATTATCTCAACAACACCATTCTATTGCGGTGTGTGTGGAGGTGGAATTTATCGACGAATCCTGCGAGCTTGTAGGTAGTATTTGAACTCATCATTGGAAAATACCCCCCCTCAATATAAGTAGAGAGTTTTGATGTGATGACTAGTTTCATTCTCAACAGCCACTTTGAACTTCTTGAAGTTTTAAAAATCTTCACTTTTCTTGTGAAGAAAAAAATCCACATTTTTCTTGAATAATCATCAACACAAAGCATAAAGTACTAAAATCCATAATGACTCAGTTGCATAAGACTGTAACTATTGGTATGAACTAGATCAATCTTACCATGAGCTTAAAAATGACTCTTCTAAAATGGTGTTGTTTTCCTACTAGGTAGTGAGGACACTTGTTTGTATCCTTTTGGAGAGATGGTAATCCTTTTAGCATATTGTTCTAGTGAAGTGTCTCAAGATACTTGAAAATAATATGACCAAGTCTTTGATGCCACAATTGTGTAGAGGTAGAGTTCTTAGCCACAAGTGCTTGATCATTTATATGGACAAAATCAATTTGGAACATGTGTCCCACATTGGAGGCTTTTCCAACTATTTTCAAGCCTCATGATTTTTCTCGAATTAAACACGTTTTCTTACTGGAATGACAATCAAATTCAATTTCAAGTTTTGATCTTGGAGTTGACTAACAACATATTTTTAGTCAACCCAAGAACATATAGTACATATGATAATCTACAGTTGCATGAACCAAGGGGTAGAGAAATGTTCCCTATCCCCTGAACTGTGTATGAAGAATCGTCACCTAACAAAAAATGGTTTTTCAAAGGTGTGTCCCTCATTGAAGTAAAATAGTCTCTGTGGCTGGTCATGTGTTGAGTTGCTCCTGAATCAACATACCAGACATCACTAGATGATGTGGAGGGTTCACTTGTTTGAGCAATTTACAAGTAGTCTTCATTATCTGAATGTTCTTCTTACTCAACAATATTTCCTTGATGATAGGGTTTTCTTTTCCAGTTCCCATTTTTCTTCCCTTGATTGTAGTTAGAGTTTCCCTTGTGAGATTGTTGACATTGAGGTCTAGAACTACTTGATGAACCTTTTTTGTATGTATTATACCGATAATATTTAAACTCATGTCCTCTTTTGTAGATAGGACATTTCTAATTTTGGTGTTTGTCCCCTTGCTGAAGCTGATTTTGGGAATTTTGATAGGAATTAGCTTTTCCTTTTCCTTTTCCTTCCCATTTATGATGAGAATAAAGTGTCTATTACTCTTCATCATCTTTATTGTACATAGGTTCCTCTTGTTGTTGTAGGTTCAATAACTTGTTGAAACTAATTATCATATCTGACAAGTTTAGTGTTGTCACAAAAAAATGTGGTATGAAGGAGGGAGAGATCTCAAAACAATGGGAACGAGATATTCATCAATGACTGCTTCTCCTAGGGCTAGAAGTGAATCGCTCAACTCTACAACTCTTCTCAAGAAATCTTCTATTTTTTCATTGTGTTTAAACTTCAATGTGTGTAACTGAATCTGAAAATTCAGTATGACATTCTTGTTTTGGCCTCGTACACTATGCTTAACTTATCCCATGATTCTTTGGATATTTTGGCATCGTGAATGTGGGGTTACAAATCGTCAGACACTCCAAACAAAATGATTAGTTTATACTTATAATCAGCTTTATCAAGCTATTTCTATTGTGTTGTATTAGTTGTTGATCTGGTTATAGTACCATTCACAACAGTCCAAATATCTTCAAAGTCAAGATGTGTCTTGATTTTTGTCTTCCATGCTGTATAGTTAATTCCTCTGAGTAGTTGTGAATCTGGAAGAAATAATTTGAGGGCATTGGTGCCCATTTTGTATAATTAACTGACAAAGAGTAAGGATCCTATCACTCTAGGTATATGGTCTCCCAATCTATATACCGTCAATCTGATATATTGAACCTTTCTATATATGCACCCTCCTGATATACCTGTCAATATGTGGAAGAAGCTCGCCCTTTTTATATATTCGGTGGTACGTGAAAGAAGCGTTAACGTACGTGAAATAATTTGATATGGGGTACCAAGACAGTACTGAAAGGGGTCTATGTGATTATTGACACCGGCTCAAAGAAATATTTTTTCATACGCGCGTGTAACTTTGTTATATACTTAGATAATTTCTTAGCCCAGATTTAAGTTGAGCAATCTTTCATAGATAGATGAGATGGCTCAAAGTGTATGCATTGTATCTTTATTACTCCCTATCGATTTAAAGGGTCGATGCCTAGATTACATTGTTATAACTATATTAGGCATTAAGTGTAATAGTAGTCACAACGACATTACCCATAAGTGCTTCCCATAGGCACTATTTATACCGAACACTGTGAATGAGATCAAAGATTTCGTGGGTGATACAAAACCAAATTTTAATATTTTTTATACAAATCTCTACCAAATTTACAATAGTTACAATGGTTTGTGGTTAAATATGGAAACCTATAAATTAGTACAATACACTGAAGTAGACAATTACATTCAAAATTTTGAAAAAATTGAATGACAGGATTTTTTTGTTTTTCGGGGCCCTGGTGGCCTCTAGAGCTCAATAGGGATTATTTGTGTCAAAAACCATTGAAAAATGGCTCAAAATGCAATTTTTAAACACCCCTTTTTTGGAAAAAGTTTCTCAAAATGCAAAAATATGTAGAGTGGAAGAAATTTTTTTGCCTTAAAAAAGGGTTTTCCTAGCTAAAAATAGTTATGGCTTTAGTTATCGCTAAGGCTTTAGTGGTGGTTTTGGGTGCCAATTTTGGTGGAAACCGCTATATTAGCCACTAAATTTCATTGTTTATAAAACCAAACAATTATGGTGGGGGTCAAACCCCTCACATATATCCCCCAAAGCCTATGCACTATCCAATGAAACGAGCCAACGACTTTGCAAATAAACTGGAGCAATTGCAATTTAAATTGGATAAATTCATACTAACCTATTAAGCAGCTCGATGTGGTAAATGAGGTCATCCACATGGCACATGTGTTGGGGGAGAGTCAATTTTTATATGGTATAGTCATTCTGATTGTTTTGATTGTTTTTTATTGATTTCATGGTCGTGACGAGCCACTTGGAGGTTTGTTTCCATCGTTTGCAATGCAGGGTTATTTGATCTAGTTGTGCTCTTTGTTTTATTCCTCCACCATTTTTTTGATTTGTTTTTGGTTTCAGGATCCGGCTTGAGCTTGGAATTTGGTTTATTTTTACCATTTTCATTTGCAATGTTTTTGTATGCATGGTTCAATTCTTGGAACTCGTTGCACCAATGACTCAAATATCTTGTCTAGATCAGTCTATCAGTGGATATAAAAACAATGAAACTCTACCAATATCAATGATTCAACATCCATCTTGATGATGGGCTTTGTTGAATGTAAGGTAGGTCCATTCGTAACATGGTTTGGTGGATGACTCAAACCATCAATGAATGGAAGTTAGCTAGATGAATCTAAGCAGCTTGGTTCCTTAAAAACAAGATCTTCAGAGGAATTTTATTGACCTCAATGAATACCTTGGCTCGATCCTTCAAAAATAATCGATTAGCATGCAAAATAATCTTGGTCAATGGAGCTCTGTGGAGAGCTCGATGGAAGGCTTGATGCTTCAATAATGAATCCTAGTATCCTGGTATCTAAGATGAAGAATAGGGATGAAATCCTGGTATATTTTATTAATAATGAATCCAAATCAAACTTACAATGAAGTGCTGCAATTCTTATAGGAATTATACATCCAGGTACAAACAAATGGGATGTTGCAACAATGCAACAATATATAATCATGTACATATATAAAATAAAATATATGGTTTCAGCCATATAACAATTAGAATAATGAAAAAATGCTTCTACAAGAATACTATTGCCAATTACAAACAATAAATGCATAAAACCAACTTATAACTAATTAATAAATAGTTAAGGTAAATGCACAATTAACCTAGGTAAAATATATTTACCCTAACATTTGATCCTTATTAATATGTACTTATTTTTGTAGCCTATCTGTAACTATAAAATAATTTGAGGAATTCCCCCTCTTTTGAGGCACATTTGATAAATCATACCATAAGATGTTTGTGTAGACACCAAATTTGTGTCTTACGACCCCCTGTGCCTCGCATCTCATTTCACAACCTAACCTCATCACCTAAACCTTACACAATTATTTATTAATTACCTTATAATTAATAAATCCACATCGCCATACCTGCCACTTCATTTCGCCACCTCATTATGACCTAGTCTTAACCCTAAACTAACCTAATTAAGACCTATAACTTGGTCCACATCCACACCCATGACTAATTACTCCTCACCTGCACCTAAAACCAACCTCATAATGACTTGACCAAGCCCACCACTAATCCCTTGGGAGAAAAGGAGGGAAAGCTGGCTATTTTACCAAAAATAGCCCGCTTTGACCTGACCGATACCGGTTCCTACTCGATCGCCGTCAGTTGCGTAACTGCCATCGGTTCCCTGTAAATGACCACTTCCAACCAAAAACAAAGGATCGGATTTTTCATTTGATCGAGAAGAGGAGAAATCATTGGAAGGATCTAGATTTGTTTGGCCGAGTAGAGACAAGTGAAGAAACAAGAAGAGTTTGCAGAGAAGGACATCAAGCCCAAGACTGCAACTGAATAACCAGAGCCCAGTGACACTCATCCGAGCATCAGAAGAGGAGATAGCTCATCTTGGATTGTCAGATCATTCTACTTGAGCCCTGTCTTCGTCATCACAGTCACAGAACCTACATTTTCCATCAATAACTAGTAAGTAAGTCTTATACATTCTTTTAATAACATTTCTTGAATTTCTGAACCATTGCCATCATAAGTCTATTCCTAGATCTACTACCCAGCAACACACTACATCTAACTATCATTCCTCCACCCTTACATTACCCCCAAGAACACCCCCCGTATTCTCTGAGTCCTTCTCGTCACCCCATTTCGTAACCCCACTCATTTATCAGTCTTATAAAACAACACAACTACCTTACAACCAGCCTTCACTAAAAGCCCCTAAAACATTTCCCCTACCGATATCGGTTAGAGCCAACCGGTACCGGTTATAGTGACCGGCATTGGTCACCTTGATTCTAAACCAAGACCAGCCCTTTCTCTATTGTTCTAATAAGGTAAACAAATTGTAATTGGACAATAGCTTATTTGTTAGAATTTGTGTTAATTCATATTAGCAGGGGAGCTGACCACCTTCGAAAGGAAGTTTTATATTTCCTGGGCCCAAGGAAGTTCCCTCATTTATTGTCTAATCAAAATCTGGTGGTCTTGTATTCTTATTTGCAGGTAGTCCTTCTAAGACAAAAAGGAGTTCTTCGTAGTCGATTTGATCTTTCTCTACGGTACACGCACACCATCTCAACATTCAACAGGTATTCCTCCTAGTCCTAACCCTTATCTGTTTCTCAAAGGAATGATAGGATAGAAGCAAGTCTATTCCACAGAGCCAAAACATTCCGTGCGAAACATTTTGGCACTCCCCGTGGGACCCATTTCGGGTTTCTGTTTCTCTTGCTTGCTTTCATATAGGGAGCATACTTGATGTTTTCTTCTTCTAAAGATATTCACAAGGTATTTTGTTATTTTCGGTAAAAGAACTTGCTTTGCTTTTACATCTTTGCATTAGTGAAAGTCATCTCTTTTGCTTCATCAAATATCATTTTCGATTTGGGTTTAAAACACGTGCATCACATTCTTGCTTGCTGTTTTCAATTCTAGTGAACATAGACTAAGTAACCGGTCATACACGTGGGGGTGATTTCCACGGTATTGATAGGAAATTAATCTTACTTTCACTGCACAACACATACCGAATCACTTCATAATTAACGCAACAGCTCAAAACATCCCCCCTTCTCCGTGGTATTCCTCCGCCTGATTGAGGTAACCTTATAAGCCAAAATGAACTTGACATTTCCCCTAAGTCTTTTGTTTAGGATTGACATCATTCTGCGTCTAAAGGCATAAGCCCAAATTGATTAAAATTAACCCTAGGGTTAGTCTGTTAATTTGTTTGTGCATTCTTGCTTGTTTTCAGTTCTATTTCTCTGTCATACACTATTTTCTGTGATCACTACAGAACAGTTTGGTAGGCATATTAATTACTATTAACACTAAATCAACAACTTCTTACTACTTCTTACACCAGTTCTATTATACCAACATCGGTTAGCTTACCGACGCCAGCTACAGCCTGACCGACCAGTTCCTGACAAACCAGCAACCTACCAATTTCAAACATCTTCTTGTCTGTTTCTGTTCCTGATAGAAAGAAACCCTACTATGTACTCCTGTCCATGGTTTTTATCACTCGAAAGCAAGCCGTTGCCATGGTTTCACATGCTTGCTCTGTGCCTTTTCCTGAATCACCCCCTTCACATTCTATGGGGAATCCTATGGACACCAACGAGGTTCCTAAAATTCCTATAGGAGATAAAGAATTTGCCAAATTTCTGGATGCTAATCCTAGTGCTGTACAATACTATATGTCTCATGCCCCTGACCGTACACCCGACTGTCAACTCCTTGTTGGCATGCCTATCAGTATAGCTACTCATTTAGCTCCTTCTCTGCCTGATAACTCCGCTTTGCCTTCTGCATCCTTAGTCCCGTCTCCTAGCTCAGCAGCTTCAGGGGTTCATACGGCACATATTGGCTTTCCTTTGGTTAATCTTGGGCCCAACATGTCATTACCACCGACTTCTCCTACCTCGTCTCTCTTGCAGACTGTTCCGTTCATGACTTTCTCTCTGCCACCTATCCACACGAGCTTTCCTTCTCAAGCTCCGCCCACCTTTTCATTTCCACACACATATCCGGTAACCTCAACGTCTTATATAGGACATCCCTATTCGGTCGCCTCAACACATTCGCCCTCCATACCTTATCAACATTTAACCCCACCATTGTCTAGTGGTGGCCCTTGGCCCAATTTGCCTCCGTTTACCACAACCACACCATCATCTCATCTAACTATTGATTTAATTAAACAAATGATGGACAAAATGCAAAATCTGGAGGCTTCTATTTCAGGAAGTCGTAGCACCTTGACATACGAGCAAGTTTTTCAGGAGCATATCCACCCTTCAGTCCCCCTTCATTCATATCCTCCTCAATGGGAATTACCAAAATTTACCCGTTTTAATAGTAAGGAGGACCCTCAACAACACTTGCGATCATTTAGACATGCCTGCTATCTGATTGCTCATGACGACGCTTTACTACTCCACACCTTTCCCATGTCCTTATCAAGACCTGCCTTGGAGTGGTACAATGCTTTAACCTAGCACTCAATCTTCTCTTTTAACCAGCTAGCCCAATCTTTCTTGGATCATTTCTCCATTAACATTGCCAGGAAAGTATCTATCACCGACCTCTATGCCATCCGACAATTTGAAGACGAATCTATCACAGATTTCGTTGGACGATGGCGGGGCCTTATCAACCAACTTACGTATTCCTTGCCTTAGGCCGAACTTATTGAACTCTTTACATGGGCCTGCGCTAAGCACATCTCTCCTACCCTCCAAATTCAAACTTTCCGTACATTTGACGAGGCCTTTACTATGGCTCGAAAACTAGAGATTCAAGCCTTAGAGGAAGATAAATTGTAGTTTTGCAACAAAAACCCCAATTTCCGAACCCAAGATTCTACCAACAAACCTAACACCACCAATCCTCACCCATCGACTGCTTCAAAATCAAAAGGAGCCGTGCACGCGGTGATGGTCAAATCCCAACCACCATCTAATACCCCACCAAAAACCACCTATAAGTATAAAGTAGAGCCCATCAACTACACTCCCTTGGGAGAAACATATGGTGTGATATTGGAAAAATTGCTTAAAGTAGGAGCTATTACCTTACCTCTTGTTAAACCTCATTCCGGGTTTGATTCCACTCGCGCCATACCTTCTTGGTACAAAGAAAATGACTTCTGTAACTTCCACCGTGTGAAGGGACACAGTCATGAAAACTGCAAGATGTTGAAAAACATAGTGCAGGAAATGGTTGATGCGGGGGATATGGCCCTCGATAATCCTAACGCCCCTGCTAACTGAAATTTGAAAATATTCAACAAACCATTCCCAAACCACTCTTCTAACAGTAACCTAAACCAAGATATCTTAGCTGAGGAGATCGTTCACAAGATCCATGAAGTCTTCAACTCCCAGCCAAAAACCTCTATCGAACAAATTTTGAATCAAGCCTCTTCACTAACACAGGAACCAGAACCCCCTTCATCACCATCAAAACAAGACGAAATCCGAGTTGTTCCTTTACCCATTAAGGAATTAACTGCCCAGAGTTCCCTTCTCACAAATGATCCTTCTTACACCACATCCTTGCAAGACTATGAGTGGATGTTATCTAATTTATCTATTTCCCAAACGTCTCCTTCTACCATTCTTGTTGTACAAGAGGAAGGCTCGCCAATTCTTTTGTCATCCTTAGACGAGAAACCTCTTGAACCGACATCACCACATTCTTTAAACATGACGGATCCTGTCAAACACGCCCTCCTACCTATTAGTTCTTCATCGCCTAAATCTTTTCAGCGACCGGTTGACCTCTTAACGCCCATTGATACAGTGCCTCATCTACCCCCTATATCACACCCACAATGGACCGGAATCACAACCCACCTTTCTTCCATACAAAATTTCCTATTCACACGTGAAGACTGTCTTTTCCTAGAAGATAGACGAGTCCTATGGGAAAATTTGAGTACGCCATATTCTACTCAAATGTAGATGACCGATATGGATGCCTCTACCATATACCTGAAGTGTTTACAGAAGCTTAAAATGCCTATGTCCTCATCTTCACCCCCCTCATTTCTACCAAATACCTCATCCACTTCTATTAACCTAACCAAATCTTCCCCTACGCTTGGGACCTCACCAATACCCAGTCTAACACACCCACCTAAGCGGCTTGATTTATCTAAAAATAAAGCCATCCATCCCATTAGGAGACAAAATCAATCTCCTCAACCTATGCCTCTATCACAACTAAAACCCTCGTCGTCACACCTACCTTCCATATTGGGACCCCATCCCTCTACCTTGCATCAATATATTATACCTCCTGCGTTTTCTTTAAAGTGACCTACGCCTTCTGCACCCATACAGAAATCCAAGGGTATAGCAACACCATCACCCCGCGTATCCTGTCCACCTACCATCCCTAAACAAATTCCATCATCAAAATAATTTTTTTCTGCCACTCCTATTTCTCCATGGTTGTTTTTTTATACCACATCATCAGTGGCCTCATCATCTAACCAGCTAAACATAGCTTCCGCGCCAAAGAAGCCACGTTTAGTTAAAACCCATTATCAAAACCCCTTGGCTAAACCACCAACCATACAAACCAACCATACCCCGTCATTACCACAAACTACCCAGTCAATAGCCTCATTTTCCTCTGAATTTGACCCACTCAAAGGGTCTTACGCTAAAATCCTTGCTATGTTGGTGGAGAATGCAACCATTTCCCTACCCCCACTTAGACCTTATGATCCATCTAAACCTCGACCTATAGGTTATGATGAGTCTAAAATCTGTGCTTACCACCGCACACTCGGACATGATGTAGAGGGATGCAAAGCGTTGAAAGCCATACTTCATCAGTCACCTCTCTCAGATAAAAAAGTTAAGAAAGACAACTTACGAAGAGAGAGACCTTTAGCTTCAATTCCCTCTCCTATACCACCTGTTCCCGCCTCACCAAGATCTATCATTATTAAAGCCCCACCTCTCGAAGACCATGACATATCCCTACCGTCTTCCTCCTCTCATATTCATGAGATCAATATGATTAGTGTTGCTACTCGAGGGCAAAAAAACAATGGGAAAACGAAAGAAAACACACCTGCGACATCTCTTTCTCTGTCCACCATCCCGATCGCACCACCACCTAAAGTGGTTATTCGAGGACCCGCTTACCCCGTCTCTAATGGAGTTTCCCACTGAACCATGATCAAACAACTTCACCAATCACCTATAAAAAAGACACTGTATGATCTCATTCAGACTTCTGAATCTCATCAACAAGCTTTCATTGAAATGCTTCAAGGGATAGAGGTCTTACCTAATGAAACCTTGCCTGTTACCTCTATTCTAACACCTAATCACGTTTCTTCGTTCACTAAACAATCTATCTCCCCAACCACTTCTGTCTTTGTACATTAAGCCACTGCTGTCAGTTTCTCCGAAGATGAAATTATCGACTTTGGTGCTGAAGATCCTGACCCTGCTCTTTTCATCTCAGCTTATGTCCAGGAAATTCAGGTACGTTGTGTTATGATTGACGGGGGTGCTAGCCTAAACATCATCTCTTCAAAATCCTTCCAACAAATGAATATCCCTTTTAGCTACATGTGTGCCAACCCCATCATGTTGCGGTCATTCAATGATGCTATTACTTCTACCTTAGGCACTGTGATCCTTAATATTCATGTACGACCACGTACTTTACCTGAACTCTTCTATGTCCTTGAGGGAGAGTTCCAATACAATATGTTGTTAGGCTGCCCTTGGATCCGGGCTATGGGATGCGTTCCTTCCACCTTACATAGATGCATAAAATTTGAGTACGAGGGGAAGTCCTACACCGTAAAAGCTGATCCTCCCCCCTTCAAAACCTGTAATATGTTATATCACCCTAATGATGTGCTTGTACTAGTCAAGACACCCATTCATCCAACCCAACCATCCACTTCAACCACACCTACACCTTCAACCAATGAAACCGCCGTCACAAATACCACTTCCTTTCCCGCAGATAACATCCCAACCTCCAACCCCTTAGTAGATGTTTTTCAACGCCTCACGCTGGGGGAATACCGCCTATATAACGTTAGTTCTTTCCATACCCCACAGGAGTACGGACAGTTACATGCGCATCCTACCTACGACCGTCGCATGGGGGAGGTAATCTCTTACGGACCACCCCATTGCCGCAACAACCTAACATATGGGGGTGTTGACGCATCCTCCGTTACCCCTGAACCTCCTCTTGGTGTGGTTCCTTTCCAATCCAATTTTCAATACTTGACAAATCGTCATTTCACCCTCACCTTCTTGACTCGCTCTGTTTGGAAAGGCTTTGGTTTTGTTCTTTATGAATAAGGCCGACATACACTCATTCCCGTGACTACACGCAAACATAATGATCGTAGTGGTCTCGATTTTCCTGAAACACTTACACCGCAGAAACCTCATGTCAGTTGTATCCCGGAAGATGATGATGTCACCCCTACCAAACCTTCATCACCCATTTTTCCATCATCACCCATAGAGTCGATAGACCCTGAATCTATCCCTCCTAACTTTTTTTTTTTTTTCATAAATGCTATCTTCCTAGGTCCTCTCACTTATCAATGAGATAATGAGGACCCATCTTCTCTTCCCCTTCTTTATCCAGACATGATCAAAGAGGATTCACCTTCGATTAATGTTGTTGAGTGCCAGGATGACGACTCCATCCTCACTTACCTTGGTGCAGATGACTCCTATATTCAACGTGCCTTACCATCTGAAACTCAAACCATGTTGAATGAGTCGACTATAGAAATCAACATCCACACAGAGGAGGATCCTCACGTTGTGAAGATCGGACAATCCCTTAACACATCAGAACAAGCCGCCTTTACTACCTTTCTCCTTACCCGCAACCAAGCTTTCGCTTGGTCCTACGCTGACATGCCAGGAATTGATCCTGACATTGTTGTCCATAACATTACTCTAAAACCTGACTCCAAACCAGTCAAACAAAAACTGAGAAAAATGCATCCACGCATTTCCCTCTTGGTCAAAGAAGAGCTTCAATGACTCCTTTCTGTTTGCTTCATCTTTCCTATTGACTATCCTCAATGGATTTCTAACATTGTACCTATCACTAAAGCGATGGGGGGACTCCGGATATGCACAGATTTCCGAGACCTTAACCTCGCTTGCCCCAAGGATGACTTCCCCCTCCCAAGTATTGATCAAATTGTTGATCTCACTGCAGACCATGAAATTCTTTCTCTCATGGATGGTTTTTTGGGATACAATCAAATTTTGGTAGCCCCGGCTGATCAACATAAAAATGCCTTCATAACTCCTTAAGGAACCTTCTGTTATCGTGTCATGCCGTTTGGCCTTAAGAATGCTGGTGCGACCTATCAGCGGGCTATGACTTACATTTTTCATGACATTATGCACACTATCCTTGAGGATTATGTCGATGATCTTCTTGGAAAATCTAAACATCGCAGTGAACATCTCGATGTTTTAAACATTATTTTTGATCGCCTGTTACAATATTCGGTCCGGCTTCAACCAAAGAAATGTGTCTTTGGTGTTCTTTTGGGAAAAATTCTTGGCTTTATCATCTCTTTGCGTGGCATTGAGGTCGATCCATCTAAAGTCAAAGCTATCCTAGAAATGCCCCCACCCAAAAACCTCAAACAATTACGTAGTTTGCAGGGTAAACTTCAATCCATCCGGCGTTTCATCTCCCAACTCTCAGATCGATGTCAACCTTTCCATCACCTTCTTAAAAAGGAAATTGCCTTTCAATGGAGCGAAGAGTGTCACCAAGCCTTTGAAGCTCTCAAATCCTATCTCTTGTAGCCACCCGTGCTTATCCCACCTCAGGATGATCTCCCTTTCTACCTTTACCTTTCTACCACTGACCATGCTATAGGAGCCATGCTCACACATCGGGAATCGGCACGTCGAGAACAAGCCGTTTATTATATAAGTCATACTCTCGTGGATTATGAGACTAGGTATACACATGTAGAAAAACTGTGCCTAGCCCTATCATTCGTAGCCACCAAACTCCAACACTACCTCCTGAATCACAAAACTTTTGTTATCACCAACGCGGACCCCATTCATTATATGTATGCCAAACCTCATCTAAACCAACGCATCACCCGATGGCTTATGCTCCTCACTGACCTCGACCTTGAGTTTGTACAACAGAAGTCAATCAAAGGACAAACTATTGCGGACCAACTTGCAGAGGCCCCTTTACCTGGGGAACAATTTACCAATTTTAATTTCCCCGATGAACTCATCACCACTCTTTCACTCAGGGAAGAGTCGTATCCAATGACCCTCTTCTTCGATGGATCCAAATGCCAACGCGGCGGAGGAGCCGGCGTTGTTCTCATTCCACTCAATGCTAAGCCTATGCCTCTTTCATTCCGACTCGATTTCCCCTGCACTAATAATACAGCGGAATACGAGGCCCTTGTTTTGGGTCTCTAGGTGGCGTTACACTTAGGTGTCAAATCTATTAATATTTTTGGTGACTCTCAATTGGTAGTCAATCAAGTTATGGGCATCTACCAATGTAAAAATGAGGAACTTCAAAAGTACAAACATTACGTGGATTCACTTTTGACCTCATTTACTCGTTATTCTATCCAGACCATTCCCTGCTCCACTAACAAATTTGCGGATACTATGGCTTGCTTAGCCTCACAAATTCTTGCCTCACCAACTGACTCTGACATATTCGTCTTGGTCCAACAACTCTTTGCCCCATCCTATTCAGCCCCGGTTATTTGTATGATAAATAATGTGTCTGCTAATTCGCAGGATACCTGGTACCACCAATTTCACGACTACCTTACAACCTCCATTCTCCCACCTAACCTTACTAGTACTGGAAAATACACTTTTCTTACACGTGTTTCTCATTATGTTGTCATGGGGGGACTCTTTTATAAACGTGGCTTTGATGGCATCCTCCTTCGATGTCTAACCGGCGCGGAGGTCACCTATACCATCCAACAGGTCCATGACGGTATTTGTGGTGGACATTTTAGTGGCCTTTCCGTGGCTAAACAAATCCTTCACCTAGGTTATTATTGGCCTACTCTTAATAATGACTGCTACGAATATGTTAAGCATTGTGTTATGTGTCAACAACATGCCAACCTTCAACATACTCCTAGCCATCCGCTACAGGTCGCATGAGATCTTTGGCCTTTCTCACAATGGGGTTTAGACCTTATTGGTGAGATTCACCCACCCTCTTCGCAACGTCACCATTGGATAATCATGGCAACTGAATATTACAAAAAATGGGTGGAGGCTATTCCACTCATTTCAATCAAAAAAGAAAAAATTATCAAATTCGTTAACCATCACATTATCTGTCGTTTTGGCATTCCTCATCGCCTAATAACAGATAATGGTAAATCTTTCAAAAATAAATTATTACAAGATCTTTGTGACAAATTTGGTATCAAACTTAGTTTCTCATCACCTTACTATCCACAGGCCAATGGTCAAGCTAAATCTTCTAATAAAACCCTAACCAAAATCCTCATGAAAGTTGTTAATGATTCTGGAAGAAATTGGCATGCTCACATTCCCTTTGCCCTTTGGGCTTATCGTACTAGCATTCGTACCTCTACTAATGCTACACCATTTTCTTTGGTATATGGTACCGAGTTTTTCTTGCCTCTAGAAATATAAATACCCTCCCTCAGAATATCTCTTCAGGATATTCTCACCAACGATGATTTCTGCCAAGAGCGGTTAGCCCAATTAGAGCTTCTTGACGAGCATCATCTTACGGCTCTTGACCACCTTCAAATCTATCAAAAACGCATCAAGCATGCTTATGATAAGTGAATTCATGAGCGTACCTTTAAGGTTGGTGATCTTGTCCTCAAAGAGAATCAACATGTAACCAAACTAGAAAAGAGAAAACGTAGAAAATTTTCTCCTAATTGGATTGGGCCTTACATTATCACTCACACTTATGGATCAAGCACTTATCGTTTAGCTTCGCTTAATGGTAAACCTGAGCCTGAGCCCCTTAATGCCTTGCATCTTCGACCATTCTATTGTTGAAATCAGTGTTGAATCACTTCTTATCTACCTTACGCTCATCCCTTGAGCTCATTTACCGCTGCATACACTTTGTTTCTTGCATCTAAAAATCAAATCAAGCTCACATGGTTTGATTATCACCTCCCCTTAAAATATGCCTTCCCCTTTTTAGTCTAGTCCATGACTTCAAAGTATCAAAATGACACATTCTTAATTAAAACACTTATGGGATTTTCTTGAGTCAAACTTCCTACAAAACTAGATGTTTTAGGCCCAACGGAAATCTAGACCTCTAAATTATACAGTAGACTACTCCCTTGAAGGACAGCTATATGCCAAACTATTGCTACTATTATATATAGACTGCTCCCCTGAAGGACAGCTATACATAAACATCACATCTGCTACTATAAATAGACTGCTCCCTTGAAGGACAGCTATACACAGTCAGCCTTTATCAGAAGCTTCTCACATTGATCAACTTCGTGAAGACCTCAAGAACAAAAAAATACATATCCCATGTAGACTTCCCGAATCGATCAGTCTATATCCAGAAAAATTAAATAAAAATAAAAGCAGTATTTCAAAACACTTTTGAGTCATGGACTTGTCTATTTAGGATTGGTTCTCTTTTGTCAGAATAATCATCTTATAATAAGTTATCTGCACCCTCACCCACATCAATAACCTCACCTCACCATTTTTCAAAACAACAAAACTCAAGGGACGTGACGTATATCTGATATATTATGATTATACCACTCTTTTCACCTATTGACTTCTCACTATGCAAGGTACCTAGGGACTCAAGCTCATCCTACATTAATATGTGGTTTTTTTAGCGCTTCTCAACTACGGGACACTCTGGCATCTTTTTCTCGACTCTAGGATTGTGTGTTGACCTTAATCAGGACACGATTCCCTATTGCTTGGGTATGCTAACTTTCGCTTCACCTATACCTACACCAACAACATTACCCTACCAACATCAAATTTTTACCAACCAACAAATTGCCTAACCATAACCAAATTGCCTGAATTCACCTCTCCCTGGTCCTAATGGAGAACTACATCGGTCTGAGGCCCTTCCTTGCTTTGTGCAATGGGATATGTAGGCGGAACTTAGGAGACATGGGGTCTCCCAAGGTTAGCTCGACCATCCCCTACCATACCCTATCATGTGTTGTAAATATAAATATTTTTTGTGTATTTCTATTTGCCAACATTCATCTTTATCCTTTTTTAAACAAAACAAAAACAACATTCAAAACACAACCATTCTTATTATTATCATCACTCAAAACAACAAACATCTTTAGTTTTATTTTCGATGTTAAACAAATACATCTTCTCTATCATCGACTCGCAGGTCGGCATCCTTATTTATTCTTATATTCCTATGAAATTCACTTAGACCCTTGCACATCCTCCCGAATCAGGTGGTGATCATGATCATCGATGCCCCTTCATTGGCCTCTCCATCCTCAAAGGTGCCACTGCCATTGGTTCCTCCCACTGATCCGCCAACATCTCCTATAACATACGAATACATCCTCTCGCATGGAGGAATCTTGCCTCCAGTCTCTCCACTCATAACTGTGAAACCTCTAACAATCCCATTGTCTCATTCACCTGTGTTTGAAGTTGGTGAGCCAAATCCTGTAGATGATCTCTCTCCGCTGTAATCATAGCTATGTCAGGGCACTCACGTGCACCTCACAGCTCTGCTACTCACCATACTCTATAGGCCTTTATCATTCCCGCATCCATTACCCTACGATTGGCTGCTATCTCTTCTAGCCCTTCTGGAGGTGTAGGCCGGGGAGGTGAGAATGCTGCCTCGGCGTCGATCCTCATGTATAGTCTATATGTCATAGGTATATCCTGAACGAACCCAAATTGTCACCGCAAGTGATCTAGAGGAATCCTCTCGTACTCACCCAGCCTGTGCCCTGCGATCCACCTCAATCGCTCTACACCCCTCAACTCCTCAGCTATGTGCTCTGTCACCATATAGTTCCCGTAAGGCCTCCAAAAAATATCCGCAATCGTCACCATCTCCCATACCTGTCTATAATACTCAATGTCATCTATCACGGCTTGGGATCTCGCTTCTTGTTCTGTCTGGACCCATCGTCTGAATCCCAACCTTTGCACTCCTGCCTCTCCCAACTCGATGGGTCAGCCTATTGGATGCACACAAACAATATGTTCATAGGCCCAACAATGTAATAAGTATGAACAATCTAGTGTCGTCTTGTGTTTTCGCTTGCAGGCCCATAAACCCCTATATAACTCTGCCAGATATGCGGGTGCCCATGCGAAAGTCACGCTCATTTCTATCATTTCCCAAATAACACTCATTAATGCTTTGGGAAATCTTCCACCCTCCGCCCTTGGTAATGCATAATACCCCACCGCTATCATTAATAGCACGGCCAACCTTGTTTCCTCAGGGTGTGTTGCATACATTGTACCATACGTAAATGATAAACTTCGCTGTGTCAAATCTCACGTAGCTGAACCAAATACTGTTGTTATCGATGCTCGCCCCGCGCTAGGCAACGCCTGATACACTGTTTTTCCTATCATTGGGAGTCTCAAAATATGGAACACATCTTCCAAATTCACTGTCATCTCCCCTGTTGGCAGATAGAAGGTATTCTTTTCTGGATTCCATCTCTCAATCAACACCTGCAACATAGCATGGTTACGCATGATTCATGAATAATAGCAGATTCCACTTAACCCCAAACGATTTATCAATGCCCATTCAGCTGGTGTTACATCCGCTCGAATTCATGATAACAACGTTGGCACAGTATCATTCATCCTTAACCCTGCTTCCGCCTGCATACATCAAAACAACACATAATTATTCAATAGAACAAATCTCCATGGGTTTTTTCTCAAATTCTGGAAACTCCTACAGTGACCGATATCGGTTATGGATAACCGACACCAGTTTGCTAACTGATACCAGTTATTTCTAAACGATACCGGTCACTGTCACAAATATACTTACCCTACTTAAAACATACACCTACGATAATTATTTTGCCCGTTTACTCCTATTTTATACCTAAAAACATACGTGACCACCCTTTCTACCTACCCCATAGCACTCACCCCATCCCCAACCCTTGCCTATCACCTTTTCTTTCTCATCTTTACCCACTTACACTTCTCTCATCCTATTCACAAAAAATGCAAGAATCAAATTACAACCAAACAGTTTACCTCTCGGGATGCAGCAGCTTGGGGCGGAACATGTCTTCCCCCTCATCCTTGCCTGCTGGATGCTTCTCCTCGTTCAGCCATGTTCACCACCCTCTTCAAATATAACTTGTCTTTCTACCTTTTGAATCTCAGCCCACACTCACTTCACCTGTCTCTTTCCTCCTTATCACTCAAATTCTTTCATGCAATTACCTGTATCAGTTGTCAAACAGCGTCGCATTCGCATATTTAACTTGTTGCATGCATCTAAAAATAAGAATGCTAAAATAAGAAATTAAGTTTCCAACCAAGCAATTCTATTTTTAGGAAAATAATTTTGGCATAACCGATATCGGTTACATAACCGCTATCAGTCATATAGCTACCGACATTGGTTACATAACCGATATCGGTCATGTGTCCCCTTTTTTTGCTTAAACCTAAGTCGTTTCCTCCTTTTTGCAAATATTTGTGGCACCCGTCCCTTTTACCTGCATAAACAACACCATTATCTATAATTTTCCATTAAATCCATATCTCATCACAATTTCATCAACATCATCTATCCATATTACGAACACAAACAAGCCATCAACAAACGATATTAAAAACCATCAATCTATACACCATTTGGATCCAACTCAGCAGCTACATACGTTCAATTTCACAAACCAGCGACACAACACATACAACATTTCATAAACACAACATGTCAATTAAACTCATCATCTATATATACATACATTCCATTTCAAAAAGCCATCAACAAAAGACATCAACACCATAATATATAAACCATGTGGATCAAACTCATCATACATTCAATAAGACAAACCATCGACAAAACACATACACCATTTCATATACACCATGTGGGTCAAAATCATCATCATCATATATATATATATATATATATATATATATATATATATACCAAAGGTTTCAAATATACAACTTGCCTTGCATAGGGGCCTCTGTGATCTCATGATAATACAAAGCCGACACGCAGGCCACAACAACTGTCAAAATATCGACTCAGCTCACAGGCCGGTCTCTCATATCAAAATATACTCAGCTCGCAGGCCAGTATCAACGGTACAACCCATACGCGGCTCGTAGGCCGGTATATACAATAAATGAATAAATAAATGAAAGAATCATATGTGGGCACGCAGGCCTCTCTATACATAACCAGTTCATAGACTGGTGCCTCTATCTAATATCCAATATACACACAAAACCATCTAACTCTAACCCAGGGATGTCTCAACTCTCCCCACCACCCTAAGCACCTCTCCCTGCGGGTCTTGGCCCTGACTCCCGCCTCCTCCCTATCACCGACCCACCAGCTATAGCTGCACCACCCTGGGATCTCTGACTCCGCGAGGTCTTCGCTCTATGCGCCGCATCCGGCTGATAATCAGCCCCGGTACCATCAAGGATGTCCTGATAGTACCGGGCCTCCGCTCTCGCCTCCATATACCAGGCCCGTGCCACCAAAGTTACTGGGGCTATTCCCTCGACTCCTAATACCAATGGCCCCTACCCTACCAGTACACCCTGTGCCTGTGCCGGTGCCTATGGCTATGCTAGTGGTGGTGCCTATACTTGTGCCTGTGTTGGTGCTACTGGTGGTGCCTATGGCGGTACCTGAACCTGTGGTGGTGCCTGTGGTGGTTCCTGTACCTGTGGTGGTGCCTGTGGCTGGGCCTGTACCTGTGCCTAGGCTAACTGCCCCTGTAGGACACCTATCTGTGTCTGTGCAACAGCAAGTTGCCCCTGTAACACGTGTACCTATTCCCTAAGCTGGTCCCTCTCTGCTCTAACAGCCTTCAAGTCTGCCTGTGTGGCCTGTGCTCTCCTCGCAGCTCTCTCCCCTGCCCACCATACCAAAAATGATCCTATACACCCGACATCATCCATTGTATCATCTGCCTATTGCTCGGCTACCCAATCTGGGTCCATAGGCTGTGGTGTAGGTAGTGGAGCCTCTACATCATCCCTTCAGTACTGAGGGAAGGGAGGTGGCTCATCCTGTCATAGCCCCAGCTGTCGTCGTACCCTCTCCAGGGGTATCCGCTCATACTCTCCCGGCCTCCGTCCCACTATCCAGAATGTATACTAGATCCACCGCAACTATGATCGGGCTCCTCCGCGGGGCTGATGACCTCTGTAAGGCCTCCATACAATATCCAGGGCAGTCACGCCCTCTAATACATTCTGGTAATATGCTACATCCCATCCGGTGAGAACTACTCGTGGCTGGCCCACGACCCCCAGCCACCTCTGAAAGCCATATCTATAAATCACCTGTGGCCCTGGCTGCTGGGGCAGCCCTACTGGTCGAATGCATATGATATGCTCATATGCCCAACAGTGTAACAAAAATGTAGAGCAAATCCCGAATCGCCTCATCTGGCGGTAGCCCCACAACTCTCGGTATAACTGCACCAGGTATACTGGTGCCCAAGCATAACATGTATGCTCCTCAACCATCTCGTGTAATACCCCCATCAGCACCCATGGAAAGCGGCCTCCCTCTAAGTCTGGGAGGACGAAGCATGTAATGCCGATCATCATCAACATGGCAAGCCATGTCTCATGTCAGTGGGCACGATACATATCCCCATAGGCGATGCTTGTGCTGTGATAAGTCAATAGCGCGGCTGCATCCTCGAAGACCTGTAAGATACTGTCCATGGCTGTCTTTGCATCCACCTGGAAGACTGCCTCTCCATCGATCAGTAATCTAAGGATGTGATACACATCCTCCAAGGTAATGGTCATCTCTCCAGTCGGGAGATGGAACACATTGGTCGCCGGATCCCATCTCTCGATGAGGGCGACCATAAGACTATGATCCCTCTCTATCGCCCTATAACACTGGACTCCGCTGAGTCCCACCTCGCGCATGATGGCCCAGTCCGCCGCGGACATGTGTGGCTGCATCCATCTCAACAGCTGAGGCATCCTATCCTGCATAGTCAGCTGCTGACGTGCCTGCACAAATCACCCACTTCCTTAGACCTACCCTTTCAAACAACAACTCCTTTAACCTTCTATACCCCCTTTTACCCACCCGACCACCCAACCACCCCATTTTTCCCCCCAACCTACTAATCACCCTTCCTCTCCACCTCTACCCCTTCCCTCTTCAAGCCCAACAATAAACACAAAACCCAAACACTACCAACACACCCAAACAACAACCCAAACACTACCAACACACCCAACCAACAACCCAAACACTACCAACACACCCACACATCAACCCCAACAATGACAAAACATTCAAAACAACAACAAAACCCAACCAACCAAATAAATAATCCTAGCTACGGACCGGTACCGGTCACCCATGACTGCCATCGGTCCCCTCTCCACCGACGTCGGTCGACGTACGACCGACACCGGTCACCCACAAACCCACCCGGCCCCGAAATTTCTTGACTGATGCCGGTCACTTAGTGACCAACATCGGTCACTGAAAAAATGCGGGGCCAAACCCGACGCGGCCCCCCAAATCTTTTTTTTTTACCTATTTATCCCTATTTACCCACCCAAACACCCTAAAAATATACCCACCCTTCCGCCTTGCCCTATTTAACCCATCTATCCTCTTCATTTTTCAAATAACTTCCATTTATTCATTATTTTACCAAAACATGGATTCCTACCCAAACCACCAAAAATAGCTTAACAACATCAAATTCACATAATGAGAGGTCTCGAACCTACCGGTACAACGACACGTCGTTGTGGTGGGATGGGTGGTGGTGGTCCAGTTGGTCCAGCACCTCTAGCTCCTCTTGGCTGTGCCATGGCTCTAACTCTCCTCTGCTGGGTCCTCCACCAATCAAATGCTGACTCCTCCTCGCTACGGCCTACCAATCACTCACTTCTCCACTCAAATAGTGCCACCTCAGCCGACAAACTCAACAACCTCACCACAAGACCTCAGACAACTAAAATTAGTTTTCAAATTGACAATATGACAATGACAGGCCGTATTTTTTCTTTTTATAGGTTTTCGACCTATAACCGATACCAGTTTTATTGTGCCCTAAGGAATCGGTATCGGTCACCTAACCGATATCGGTCATAGACAATCGATATCGGTTTTATCCCACCTCTTCCCCAATTTCTGACCTTATTTACTAATCACCCTTTCTCACAACATCACCTATATCCACCTTGGCTGAACACCCTTTGTTAACTTCATTGGCCCGACCCAAGGCCACAACCAACCAATTTGGCCCGACCCAAGGCCGCAACCAACCATTTGGCCCGACCCAAGGCCACAACCAACCAATTTTGCCCGACCCAAGGCCGCAACCAACCATTTGGCCTGACCTAAGGCTGCAACCAACCATTTGGCCTGACCCAAGGCTGCAACCAACCATTTGGCCTGACCCAAGGCCGCAACCAACCATCTAGCCCAACCCAAGGCTGTAACCAACCCATTTGGCCCGACCCAAGGCCACACCCAACCATTTGGCCCGACCCAAGGCCGCACCCAACCATTTGGCCCGACCTAAGGCCGCACCAATTAAATACCTCGCCCAACATCAACAAAATACAATTTTATCCACCCATCATGTAGCTTTTTGTTCAATCGAGCTCACCTATTTGTGTTTTAGCATGATTAGGGTCCTTGACTTGATCAGTCAACCAACTTTGCCTAGACCAAGACCGTGACGTTTATCTCAACCAAACCAACCATTTGGTACTGCCAAACATGCCTCAAAATTCCTGTACCTTACCTGTTATATCCCCTGGAGCTACTTCATATGCCTTGGATGCTAGGATTATATCACCCTTATTTGGATAAACTATCGACCTTTGCCTATGAAATGCTTGTTTGCTCTTCAAATCATGTACCCTGGTCGCAGTACTGCATGTCAACATGCGTCTGCTTCCTTGGACCTACCCCACCATCTTACCATTATCTAAACACCATTTACCCTTTATCAACCCTATCCCTGATTTCACGCTACCTCAATCTGTGATAGATTTGAGGGGGATTACCTATACCCTTAACAGGGGTAACCACTTCTTATTATTATCCGTGCAGCTTTAACAAGACAAGCTACACGACAACAAGGGGCTAATGTAGACACCAAATTTGTGTCTTACGACCCCCTATGCCCCGCATCTCATTTCGCAACCTAACCTCATCACCTAAACCTTACACAATTATTTATTAATTACCTTATAATTAATAAATCCACATCGCCATACCTACCACTTCATTTCGCCACCTCATTGTGACCTAGTCTTAACCCTAAACTAACCTAATTAAGACCTATAACTTGGTCCACATCCACACCCATGACTAATTACTCCTCACCCACACCTAAAACCAACCTCATAATGACTTGACCAAGCCCGCCACTAATCCCTCAAGAGAAAAGGAGGGAAAGCTAGCTATTTTACCAAAAATAGCCCGCTTTGACCTGACCGATACCGGTTCCTACTCAATCGCCGTTAGTTGCGTAACCACCATCGGTTCCCTATAAATGACCACTTCCAACCAAAAACAAAGGATCAGATTTTTCATTTGATCGAGAAGAGGAGAAATCATTGGAAGGATCTGGATTTGCTTAGCCAAGCAGAGACAAGTGAAGAAACAAGAAGAGTTTGCAGAGAAGGACATCAAGCCCAAGACTGCAACTGAATAACCAGAGCCCAGTGACACTCATCTGAGCATCAGAAGAGGAGATAGCTCATCTTGGATTGTCAGATCATTCTACTTGAGCCCTGTCTTCATCATCATAGTCCCAGAACCTGCATTTTCCATCAATAACTAGTAAGTCTTATACGTTCTTTTAATAACATTTCTTGAATTTCTGAACCACTGGCATCATAAGTCTATTCCTAGATCTACTACCCAGCAACACACTACATCTAACTGTCATTCCTCCACCCTTACATTACCCCCAATAACACCCCCCGTATTCTCTGAGTCCTTCTCGTCACCCCATTTCCTAACCCCACTCATTTATCAGCCTTATAAAACAACATAACTACCTTACAACCAGCCTTCACCAAAAGCCCCTAAAACATTTCCCCTACCGATATCGGTTAGAGCCAACCGGTACCAGTTATAGTGACCGGCATCGGTCACCTTGATTCTAAACCAAGACCAGCCCTTTCTCTATTGTTCTAATAAGGTAAACAAATTGTAATTGGACAATAGCTTATTTGTTAGAATTTGTGTTAATTCATATTAGCAGGGGAGCTGACCACCTTCGAAAGGAAGTTTTATATTTCCTGGGCCCAAGGAAGTTCCCTCACTTATTGTCTAATCAAAATCTGGTGGTCTTGTATTCTTATTTGCAGATAGTCCTTCCAAGACAAAAAGGAGTTCTTCGCAGTCGATTTGATATTTCTCTACGGTACATGCACACCATCTCAACATTCAACAGGTATTCCTCCTAGTCCTAACCCTTATCTATTTCTCAAAGGAATGATAGGATAGAAGCAAGTCTATTCCACAGAGCCGAAACATTCCGTGCGAAACAGTTTGATTTTTTATTCACCATGTGTATGATAATCTATGTAGGATCAAATGGAAGGTTGAAATGGTGGCTACCTTTGAGAACATACACCTACAAAAAATGGTTTGTAGATGGTGGGAACTATGACATAATTAAAATGAAACATCTAAATTAAACATAAATTTAAGATAAAAGTATTAATCATGTCAGAATCTATAATAAAGTATAAAAACATCATAGTAATAACAAGCATATCAAAATCAATAATATAAATAGTAGTGTAAAGACAAGTAAACCATAAAATATAGAAATAATTCATCTGTATGTATAGGTCTGTAGACATGGGATACCCGTGGTGTCACAAGAAAATTGTAGTAGGAACAACAATGTTCCACTATCAAAAAAACAAGAGCTTACATGTAATAGAGGCATAAAATCACAAACATAGGATACACATGGTGTCAGAAGTCAAGCAAGGAACTTAAGTCATAGAAAGAAAACAATCAATGAATTGTAATCATGAAAGAAAATCAAGTCCATACCTATAGTAAACAAGTACGAAAGTAATTTGTATGAACAAGTAGTGACAATAGTCTATGAAACAGGTATAGAACACAATAATAATGACAAGAAAAAATAGAAATATAGGCTAACACTACAAAACACACTTGTGTTAGTCTTGTTAACCCAATAAGTTGAAATAAAAACTATTTATGTAATCAAACATGGTAATCAAGGTGTAAAGTAACATATATTGAGATAAAATCACGTGTATAACATGGAAGGATGCCCCCAAAATATTATTTTAAGGAACCAAATAATATCCTATCATTCTGTAACAATTTTTGAATGACATGCATCAAACTCAATATACTTCATGAATACGTGTGTGTAAAGAAGAGATATGATATCTACCAAATAAATGTGAAAATTAACATGCATAAAGTAACAATCTAATCAAGCAAACTAGAACATGCCTTAATTTTTTCTTTTGCTCATATTTGAATGTTTCTATATTATGTGAATGTTTTTGCAATTTATTTTGAAAATATCTATGTACAAGAAAAAGGGGGTGACACCATAGTGACCCAATGAGATCCCCATGAATAATCCCTCCGCACTCAAAAGGTGAAGGAGACATAGGACCTACAAGTGTGAGTAGATTAATTGGATGTGTATGTATTAATAGTAGGTGTTCCATGGCATATTCCATAAAAGACAAAGGATGTAAAGACCCATGATAAGTAGTGTCCATAGATGGTGACCAGGTCTAATTCCTAAGATAATATTGTTATTGGAAATGTACCCCTTGCTCATTTTGTGGCTAACTCCTTTCATTCTTCCCTCTCTTGTGCCTCAGTCATAATTTTTTTCTTTTCAAGCACTCAAAACTTTTGGAAATAGCACCATTGGATAGAGCTCTTTCTCAGCTTTCCAGAAAGGTAAATTTTTCCTCCTAACTCCATGTATTTTTGAAGTTATGGCCCGGCAGAGTTTTTGTGGGAAATTTTCCCCTAAAAGGCCCGCAGCTAATGAAATGACACCACATGTCCAAGGAAGTGGCGGGGGTCGGAGGAAAACTTGGTTTTTTACCAAGTATTTGAAAAAATTTTCAAAAGGGACATTTTGCCTCGCTGGCCCGCTGGCGAATCAGATTATGCCACATGTCCAGGGGAAAAAAATTGAAAAATCGACTAAGTGTTAGCGCCATGAAAAAATTAAAAGGGAAGGCCCGCCGACCAATCATGTTACGACATGTTTCCTATGGCATTGGACCTTCGGAGGGTAGAGGAAAGATTGGAATTTTGGCAAAGTGTTTTGGTAAAAAGCAATGGGGAAGTTTTTGGCCTGCTGCCCCCACCGACCAATCATATCATGCCACATGTCCATGGGCATGTGGGGTAGTGGAGTGCCGAGGGAGATTGGGATTTGTTCCCAAAAGCTAAAATGAAAAGGAAAAATGTTTGCCCAGGCCCCGTGTCGAGTAAGATGCCGCCACGTGTCCCAGACCAACGGGAGACAGGGAAAAATTTGGGAAATTTTCCCAAGGGAAAAAAAGAAGGAATTTTCAGAGGAAAAGAATCACCCCCGCGATTGCGAACCAATCACATCTTGCCACATGTCCGGTGGCGGCATAAGATACAAGACAAACCCACATGGAAAATTTGAAGGGAAAAGCCCACAACGAATGAGGTTTTGCCACATTTCCTATTCAAGGAATAGGATCAAACAACGATGGAAAATCATGGAGGATAGGCCCGCGCCCAATCAGCATGTGCCACATGTCCTCAGATCATCGGCCCGGTGGGGAATTTTTGGAAAATTTTCCAAACGGAAAAATAATGGAAAATGAAGCATTAAAGGCCCGCGCCTAATCAAAACATACCACATGGCACCCGGAATGGTGGAGCACGGGGAATTTTTGGAAAAGTTTCCAAATGACCAAAAAGTGGAAAATTTTAAAAAAATTTCCTGCCAATCTGATTTGGCACTGTTTTGCCCTAAAATTTCAAACGGCCATATCTTTCAATCCAAATCTTAGTTTTTCACGTTCTTGATATCAATGGAAATATGGTGAAATTATCTACAAGATTCTAGGGTCATTTTTACATTTTGATGGAGTTTGGAGAGAGAAAATTTAAAAATGCCTCTAGCACATGGTCATGGACAAAAATGACGTTTCAACCACCATTTTTAATGAAGAATGGCTCGCATTCTCTCCTAGCATGGCGAAAAATGTCAAGGGATGGGCTTGTAAGGATGCCCATGCTATTTTAATGCATTTTGGGGTGGTGGTTGAAGCTCTCCCATGTTTTCCTGCGTTTCTCTCTCCTGGGGTCGTGGCTTGCACTGTAAAAGCCAGAATGGGTTAAAAAAAAAAGGAGACACTTTTTCAGCTCTGCAAATTCCCCTTTTCTTCCTTTTTGGTAGAATTTGTGGAAATTTTTACCTTTCCATGCAATACAGCACCCCTTTTGCCTCTTGATCACTTTAATGCATTGTATTGGATCTGGAATGTTAATATATGCTCTGTGATTAAAATCCCTCAATCCTTTCATATATCTACCATTGTTTTCCTGATCTTTCATTACATTTTGAGTAATTTGTGCATCCTTTGTGCTATGTTTTCTTGTGGATTTTGTATGTATTGCAGTATCAAATGTCTTCAACTCCTTTGGTGCATCGCCTCATTAGCATTAGCTTCATTTTCTTGCATTCCCTATCTTTGTCCCCTTGGAATTTAGGGTAGGAACTAGGAATTCAAACCTCTGCAACTTGTAAGTGATATATCTGATCAGAGGAGTTTAGGAAACGGCCTCTAATATGGAGATTCCTCTCGCATTTTTACAAGTCCCACATTTAGGGAGAGGATTCAATGTTGTGTAATCACACTGGATGCCCAAGATGCCAAACTAGAAGTCTGATCAACATCCATGGGTGTTGCTGATTTGCAACAACAGTTATGGCACACCCGGTGGGACCTTAGAGGTCTTCATCTTATTTGCAACAAAATTGATGTGCATTTGTTGCAAGTTTCTTGCTTAAAAGAGCCCTAAATTACACATCTGGTGACTCCAAGGAAGAAGAATCAGCTGGTTTTAGCATTGTAGACCTAAAAACTCATGAGAAGAATCACCACAAGGTCAAGAGTTGGAGAAGAGGAGGTTCTATTTGAGTATCTATAGTTATCTCCAAGAAGAAGGAAAAGGCGGAGGAGAATTCAAAGGTCTCCATCTCCACCAAATAGAACTCTATCAACTCCTCCACCTGATAGGCCTTTCATTCAATCAACAAGGGTTCTAAGGCCAATCAGAATGGCACAAAACAACCCCTATGTCAATTTCACTGGCAGCAGCCCACTTGCTCTCAATGCAAAAAATCCAATCCCAGTTGCAGCATTAAAGAACATCCCATAATTTACTGGAGAAAATCAGACCACTCCTGGTGATCATGTTAAGGATATTGCCAATATTTGTGCAATCCATGAGATCAATGAGATGTAATTTGCTGTTAAACTATTGGCATCTTCATTCAAAGGGAAAGATTTGAAATGGTTCAGGATTCTTGCCTCAGGTTCTATCCAAAATTGGAACTAGCTATGTATAGCCCTCCATGAGTAGTTTGGAGAAAAGGGAGACAACTTGTCCCTTTTGGAGCAGCTGACAACCATCAAGAGAGCTCCCAATGAGCAACTAACTGACTTCAACTTCAGATTTCAAATGACTTAGGAGAGACTTCCAGTGGCAGTAAGGCCAGTCGCAGAAGGTGCTTTTTTATATTACCTTAAAGCTTTAAATTCTGATATTTCTATGTTAATTCAATCCATGGGAAGCACAACTATCCCTGTTGCTTATAACATTTCCATTAGAGCTGAAAATTGTTTGATTCAAGCTGGCAAGCTAGCTCCTAGGCCTCCAATGCCACTGTTTCCAAGTTTAGAGAGCCCAAACACTAATCAAATGCCTATTTTGGGAATTCAAGTGAAGCTTCTACTTCATCTTCTAGTGCCTCAAATGAACTTCAAGAAGTCATGAAGTAATTGCAAAATCTAGGTAATGAGTTGGTTACACTCAAGAGGTAGCAAGCCCAAGGTTTTAGGCCTTCTTTCCAGCCTCAAGCTCATCCTAACAAGCATCCATAACAGCCTCAAATACCACCCAATCTAGTTGCAAATTTAAACCAAGCAAGACCTCCTGCCAACAGACCATTTCAGCCCTATAATCCCAATGCTATATCTGCCTCTAAGGCATTAGTGCCAGTGCAAAACAACATAGGTCAAGAGTATGATTGGTGTTTCCCATGTAATGAACCTCACAACCAATCTACGTGTTTCAATGGTGCCTTAAATAAATCATTAATGGTGACAGCTACTGGTGTGGAGCGTGAAGGTAGTCAAGGAAATAACCAACAACAAGAAACATTCTAGCAGTAATCAGCTCCAAATGATACTACACTTGTAAACTGGCAGTCAAAGGATTTTTTTGGCATGAATCAAATAGTTTCCCAAAGTGTTTTAGCCAACAAAAGGTCAAAAAGGAGGAATTTGGGTGAAGAACAACCATTGGCTCCAAATAATCCACAACCTCCTACTATTCCACAAACTATTGGCAAACAAAATTCAATTCCAAACACACAAGGGCTGCCTAAAACACCTTCTAGGCCAGCTCAAACACCAGTTGTTTCTACCCATATGCAAGGAATGAATGTATAGGCCAAGGGAAAACAAAGAGATGCTTCATCCCCATTCAGCATCATTGATCAAATGAAGAAGATAAATGTAAACATATCAATGTGGGAATCACTATCTATCCCAGGCCAAAGAGATTTGCTACAAGCTGCCATGAAGGACTGGTCAACTTCAAATCAGCAAGTCCAAATGCAAGAGAAGGTGCTCACAAATGTTGCCCAGCCTAAAGGGAATCATGGAGGAAAGCAAGGTAAAATGTTGAAGCCCCCTCCATTCTATGTTTCATTGATCATTGGAAACCAATTAGTACACAATTGCATGATTGATTCCGGGGAAAGCAATTCAGTAATGCCCAAGAAAATAGCTGATCAGTTGGGAATTCAATATGAAGTCATATCCAAAGGGGTAGTGTAATTGGATGGGACAACAGTAACAATAGTTGGAGTGATAAAAAACTTGAGTCTTACGTTGCATGCATGCCCCAACGTTGTTGTTTTGCAAGATGTCTCAGTAATAGACCTTCCACCACTCTTTGCCCTAGGTCTGTCAAGGGATTTCATAGCCAAGATTAGAGGTTACTTATCTACTGATTAGTCACATATGTTGTTTAGGAAAAGATATGGAACTAAAGCCACAATCAGATCTGAACCTATTACAAACTTTCACATTGATCCTTACACTCCAAGTCAGATTAATACCAATTGTTCAGCGTTTGATCAAGAGGATTATCCAAGCACTGATGAAACTGATACCAAGGTAGGAAGCATCCTAGACCTAACTCTTGATGAATGGGCAAAAAAGGTGCATGCTTTTGATCCTTATCAAGAAATAGAAGAATCTGAGCTAGGAGTCTAATGCATGTATGAAGAAAATCAGCTTATTCCCAGCATCACCAAGCCAAACCAAAAGGATGACAATGAGGTATGGCAGTTGTTTTTTGATGGATCAAGGAGTAGACAGGGTGTAGGAGGTGGAGCTATGCTTATTTCACCTCAAGAGGTTAAGTATTATTCAACTTTTAGATTCTAGTTTGTATGCTCCAATAACACTGTTGAATATGAAGCCTTGATACAAGGATTGCATTGGTCAATCAAGAGAGGAATAAAGAACTTGCAAGTATTTGGTGACAGTGAGTTGATTGTCAACCAAGTTAAGGGGTAGCATGCTGTCAAGAATGATCTACTCAAGTGCTACAAAAATAGGGTGTGGGACCTCATTGAAGATTTTGAGGGCTTTGGCATAAAATCCATTCCTAGAAAAGAGAACCAAGCTACTGACAGGCTTGCAGCAGTTGGGGCAGCCTTTGACATTGTTGAAAGCATTCAAAAGGAAAAGGTATAGCCAAACATCCATGTGATCGTGAGGCCTTTAGTACCAGACAACAATGTAAGTTGGAAAGTGTTTGAAAATGATCAGCAAATCATCCATTTCTTGCAAGAAGAGGATGAGTTCTCAGCTAAAAATCAGGAAAAGTTGGAGCAACAGTATGGTGACCAAGTGGTACAGCTGAGAACCAACAAACTACCAAAGGGACTTATTACTTTGGAGTCCATTTTCAATCCTAATGATTAGTTTAGGAAGGAGAAAGAAAACATTCAAGTCAAGGGAGAAGATTCAGTGTCCATCTTGGTGGAAGAAGGAAAATCACTCCAAATTGGTAAGGTGACAACTGAGCGAGAAAGGTATGAGTTCATACAACTTTGTCAAGAATTCCCTGATGTGTTTTGCTTGGAGCTATGAAGATTTGAAAGGTTTCAGTCCCAAGTTAGCTCAACACACCATTGAATTGGATCCAAGTACTAAACCCATCAGGCAAAAACAAAGACCAGTCAATCCACACATGGAGCCTCTCATGAGAAAGGAATTGAATAAGTTGATAGAATCAAGAATCATATTCCCTATCAAGCATTCTAGTTGGGTTGCCAACTTGGTTCCAGTTAGAAAGAAGAGTGGGGAAATTAGATTGTGTGTTGACTTCAGAGATTTGAATAGAGCATATCTCAAGGATCATTACCCACTTCCTTCTATGGAGCAGATTTTACAAGTTGTTGTTGGCTCCAAGAGGTTTTCATTACTTGATGGCTATTCAGGGTATAATCAGATTATGGTGAAAGAAGAGGATCAGTTCAAGACAGCCTTTACAACCAAATGGGGAACTTATGCATACAGGAAAATGCCCTTTGGGTTGTCCAATGCTAGAGCTACTTTCCAAAGAGCAATGGACATGGCGTTCAAGGGTTTGATTAACAACATAGTGCTGATATATCTTGATGATATCACTGTTTTTTCAAAAAATGCAGCAGACCACCTCTTTCATTTGAGACAAGTGTTCCAAAGGTGCAGAAGATTTGGAGTATCCTTGAATCCTAAAAAGTGTATTTTCTTAGCCCATGAAGGAAAGCTCCTTGGCCACATTGTCTCCAAAGAAGGATTAGCAATTGATCCAGAAAGAGTTGAAGCCATAAGAGCACTACCATTTCCAAGCCACAAGAAGGCCCTTCAAAGTTTCTTGGGGAGAATAAATTTTGTTCAGAGGTTTGTCCCAAATTTTGCAGCCCTTGTCAAGCCTATCACCAAGATGTTAAAGAAAAGCATGGCTTTCAAATGGACAATAGAAGGAAAGGAGAGTTTTGAAGCAATAAAAGAAGCCATCTCTCAAGCCCCAACTCTCATCAACCTGGATTTCTCCAAGGATTTCATCCTCTATGCATTTGGGGGTGATGATACTATTTCTGCAATTTTGGTACAGCAGAACAAAGACAATGATGAGCAGCCAATTGCTTTCTTCAGCCAAATCCTAGAGGATTATGAGGTGAGAGTATTCCTTCATTGAGAAGCATGTTCTTGCACTAATCAGGAGCTTGAAGAAATTCAAGCATCTAGTTTCAAACAATAAGGTCCAATTGTTGGTTTCTCATGCGGGAGTTAAAGACTTTCTCCTCAACAAAGACTTGAATGAAAAGAGAGTAGGTTGGATTACTCATGTCATGGAGTATGACATTGAAATCAAATTTACTAAGTTGGTCAGAGGAAAAGGATTGTGTGAGTAGTTGATTTTGAGCAAACAAAAGGAAGCATGCAATGAGAAGGAAGTTGTTTTGGAATTGCAAGACAGCCATGAGCAAGGAAGCACTCAAGAAGAAAATGAATGGTGTCCCCATTCCTTGTTGGACCCAAGACATAATGCACTTTCTAAGCACAGGCCTATGCCCTCCAGAAATGAACAAGACCCAAAGAAGACACTTCAGATTGTAGGCTGTCCCATATGCCCTTGTTGATGGTGTCTTGTTCAAAAGAGATGTGAATGGAGTACTACTGAGATGCGTTGGTACAAATCAGATTCATAGGGTGTTGGAAGAGTTCCATGGTGGACCAGCTGGTGGTCATTTTGCACCAAGAGTGACAGCTCTAAAGATCATGAGGGCTGGTTATTATTGGCCCAAGATTTTTAGTGATTGTTATGCATGGATCAAGAGGTGCAAGAATTGTGCATTCTTCACAGGTAAAGAAAGACTAGCTGCCCTTCCATTGCATCCAATTTCAGTTGACCAGCCATTTATGCAATGGGGTTTAGAATTCATTGGAGTCATTAATCCCAATTTAAGCCAAGGGCACAAGTGGATTTTGACAGCCACAGATTACTTCACCAAATGGACTGAAGCAGTAGCACTCAAGGAAGCAAATGAATCTAGTATCCTAGACTTTCTATGAGGGAATAACAACCATATTTGGCATACCAGCTACAATAATATCAGATAATGCATTGGCATTCATTGGATCCAAGGTGACTGAATGGGCTGTCAAGAATGGGATCTACATAAGTACTTCATCAAACTATTACCCTCAAGGTAATGCCCAGGATGAGTCTACAAACAAGAACTTGTTGAGGATCATTAGGAGGACCCTTGATGAAAATCAGAGGTATTGGCATACTAAATTGAAATCAGCTTTATGGGATAATAGGATAACTCTCAAGAGATTTACATGTAACTCTCTGTTTAAGCTTGTTTATGGGAGAGAGGCAATTTTGTCCATGTCACTTGAGCTGCCAACATTAGAACTCATGAGACAGTTGGAGTTGTTGGAGTTTGAGCCCATGGAGGTTAGATATGCATAATTGATGGAGCTCCAAGAAATTAGAAATCAAGCATCCTAAGCAATGGAGAAGGATCAATTTTTGATGAAGAAAACCTTTGATAAGAAGGCCAAGGATAGATCTTTCCAAGTTGGAGATCTAGTGTTAAAAATGGGATGCAGATAGAGCAAAACCGGGAAAGCATTCAAAATTTAATGCCATTTGGAGTGGCCCATACATGGTCACAAAGTGTAAGGACAACAATACCTTCCAATTGTCTTCATTAGATGGTGAAGAACTGCAGATTCTAGTCAATGGAATCCATCTAAGGTATTGCTAATAAAGGGAAATTCTCCACCTTGTAAATATTAGCTTAGGTTTTCATTCCTTTAAGTGCTTGTGCACATTGTTTCTATTGTAGGTTAGTTTTGATTTCCCTAAGTGCTTTGGCACAAGCTTGCTATTCCTGGGAGTGTGTCTTGTACAGGCCTTGCTCCATCAGGTGATGTTCCACCCTCCATCTTCCTCCTTGCAGTGTTCTAGTCAGTTGGGGTACCAAATAGAGAATTTGATGACTCCATGCCCAATGGATTGCTTCAGGAAACTGGTAACTTCATCCAGCAGGCAGATGACCCCTCTGAGTCACCAAAATTGTTATCCAAAATGTGCCCCTTGCTCATTTTGTGGCTAACTCCTTTCATTCTTCCCTCTCTTGTGCCTCAGTCATAATTTTTTTCTTTTCAGGCACTCAAAAATTTCTGGAAATGACACCATTGGATAGAGCTCTTTCTCAGCTTTCCAGAAAGGTAAATTTTTCCTCCTAACTCCATGTATTTTTGAAGTTATGGCCCGGCAAAGTTTTTGTGGGAAATTTTCCCTTGAAAGGCCCGCAGCCAATGAAATGATGCCACATGTCCAAGGAAGTGGCGGGGGTCAGAGGAAAACTTGGTTTTTTACCAAGTATTTGGAAAAGTTTTCAAAAGGGATATTTTTCCCCATCAGGCTCTGCCGATGAATCAGATTATGCCACGTGTCCAGGGGAAAAAAAATGAAAAATCAACTAAGTGTTAGCGCCATGGAAAATGTTGAAAGGGAAGGGCCCACACCAATCATGTAAAAACTCACCACGTGTCCTAAGGCATCTGGAGGTGGTGGGGGGCGGAGGAAAGACTTGGAATTTTGGCTGAGTGTTTCACCAAAAATTTTAATGGGGAAGTTTTCGGCCCGCTGCACCCGCCAACGAATCATAGTCAAGCCACGTGTCCACCGGGCCCACGCGGGGTGGCAGAGTGTTGGGGGAGATTGGGATTTGTTCCCAAAAGTTGAAATGAAAAGGAAAAATGTTTTCCCAGGCCCCGCATCCATTAAAACACCGCCATGTGTCCCGGACCGGTGGGAGACGGGGAAAAATTTGGGAAATTTTCCCAAGGGAAAAAAGGAAGGAATTTTTAGAGGAAAAAAATCACCCCCCAAATGCGAACCAATAGAATCTCACCACGTGTCCAGTGGTGGTAAAATACAAGGAAAGCCCGCATGGAAAATTCAGAAGGGTAAAGGCCCGCAACGAATGAGGTTTTGCCACGTGTTCCAATCTCATCGGCCCTGCGGGAATAGGAAAATTTTCCAAAGGAAAATGAAGGGAAATAGCATGGAGGATAGGCCCGCACCCAATCAGCACGTGCCATGTGTCCTCTAGATCATCGGCTCGGCGAGGAATTTTAAGAAAATTTTCCAAAGGGCAAAACAATGGAAAATGAAGCATTAAAGGCCCACACCTAATCAAAACATTCAAAGCATGCCAGGGTCATTTTTGCATTTTGATGGAATTTGGAGAGAGAAAATTTTAAAATGCCTCTAGCACACGGTCATGGACAGAAATGACGTTTCAACCACCATTTTTAATGAAGAATGGCTCGCATTCTCTCCCAGCATGGTGGAAAATGTCAAGGGATGGGCCTGTAAGGATGCCCATGTTGTTTTAATGCGTTTTGGGGTGGTGGTTGAAGCTCTCCCATGTTTTCCCATGTTTCTCTCTCCTGGGGTCGTGGCTCGCACTGTAAAAGCCAGAATGGATTAAAAAAAAAGGAGACACTTTTTCAGCTCTGCAACTTCCCCTTTTTTTCCTTTTTAGCAGAATTTGTGGAAATTTTTACCTTTCCATGCAATACAACACCCCTTTTGCCTCTTGATCACTGTAATGCATTGTATTAGATCTAGAATGTTAATATATGATCAGAGGATCATTTTCAAAAAGTTCCCTAAACATCCCTAAATGGTGTCAGTGCAGAAGATCATCTACAGAGCTTTCCAACGACTGTGAGAACGTGACAAACGAACATCAGGAGCTCTAAATATGTTTGGTCAAAGTTCAGTCAACAAGAAAGTCAACTATGGTCAACTAGTCAACATTGGACCAATTACACTGCGACACGTGGCAAAAGGTAAAGGGGAGTTGTTTGTTGGTTTTTGATCACCGGTCTTCTATGGTCGTAAAAATTATGCGTGGGAGTAAGAGGCTCAACTTTTATAACAGAGGGGAGCCTGGCCGCCGTGTGGACTAATTGGTCATCACCGACGTGGTGGGTCCACAAGCCACCACGAGTTCGATCTTCTAATCACAACTCGACAAGTGGGGCCATGTCATTCGAATTACACATCATCGAATGGATCAAATTCTATTCATTGAGTGGGACCACATATAAACAAGCGGAGTCTATAGACCGCATTTACCAATTCAAGCATGCACGTGAAGCGGTCAACACCCCCAGCCTTACCCATTTATGCGACCCAGTTATTAGCCAAAGCAGCCATGTACCACCCATGCAATCAAATGTGGAGCTGTGGAGGGGCGTAAACCCATGCGTGAAGGATTCCATGTAAGGTAAGGTATAGTCAAAGGTTTAAAAAACTTTGAATATTTCTAATGCCGCTCATTTGGGATATTATCCCATTTAAAGTGCAATCGGCTAAAATGGGTATTAATCCCACTAAAACATCAAATCCACCTCCATTGGGATTTTATCCCATTTAAAATGCACATTCGCCAAAAAAAGAGGCCACTGGGATTTGATCCCCTGACCTCATGGGTCCAAGACCAATCCTCCAACCAACTCACCTAGAGGCTTGGGCGCATTATAAAATGGGTCGCTTGCACTTATACAATGCGAGACAGGTCTGTGTAAAGCAGCTTAAGGACTAGTTTTTTGAGAACGCCATTTTTGAAGGCCTTGCACTCAGATTGGGTACTCGGAGTAAAAATATGAAATGAAGGAAATTCTAAGAAGATTCCAATGATGTAAGATTTGATATTTTTTGTTCATTTTTAACCTGTTTTGGAAGCTTTGAATGCATATTTTAACAGGGATCTTCAAGATAGCTAATTGGAAAACATGAATTTCAATGCACTTCTGGTCCAAATTGTGACTTGGTGTAAACATGAAAAGTGTTTAGAATTCAGATCTAATCTCAGATATATGATTTGTTTTCATATAATGTTTTTAAATATCCATTTATAGGTGTTTTTATAACACATTTGCAGAAAGATCACATTGTGAAAACACTGTAGGAGCCACAGATCGTTCTTGGGACAGTTTCTGCTATTTTTCAGAGTTCTTGGGACATTGATCAGCTCATTTGCAGGTTTTGATTCATTATTGGTTGTTTGTAAGAGTTATTTTCCTTGAATTTCAATATTATTAATGGATCGGTTCAATCTGAACCCGGGGACGTAGGAATTTCCGAACCCCGTAAACAATCTTGTTGTTATCTGAATGTTTTCAATTTTTTCTGATTATTTATTTGCTACACAAGTTTTCCGCACTTCTATGGATGCATAATAATCAGAATTTAATCAATTTGTGGAGTTTTAGAATACTTAAAATTGGTTAATAAAATCACGATCTTTGAAAATTTTTAAAAGTGAAAAAAGTACAATTCACGTTTTTCAGATCAAGTTTGGTATCAGAGCAGTTGGATTGTCGAATTAGCTTCTAATTGTGTTTGAAAATTTGGATTCAGTTTCAGTATTGATTTCATTTTTCAGTGTGCAGACATTTTGGGGCTTGTTAATGTTCTTTTGCAGTGTGCAGTTTTGGAAGTACAGGTTGTGTTTGCAGGAATAGTGAATCATGGGCAAGTCATCCAAACAAGAGCAACTGGATGAGTTTGAAGCCATAAACTGCCAACTCCAAGAAGAAAACTCCTTCTTAAGAGATAAATTTTATTCCTTGGAAGAGGAAATAGTGCGGTTAAAATCTGAGCCACAATCCTCTATAACCAAGAAAGAGGAGTATGTCAACAAGATGCTTGAAGAGAGCAAGAAGTTGATGGGCTTTGTTAAAGAGTTGCAGGAAGAAATACGAACCAAGGATGCCCTCTTGGAAAAGTTGCAACAAGGTGAACACAAGAAGAAAATTCCTTCCAAATCAGATTTAGGTACTATGATAGAAGAATGCACTGTAAGTTGTTCACATTTTAATTCTTCCTCTCATTCACTTTCAGATATTCCTTTGGGTCAGTTTGAAAAACACACTAAGGGAATTGGGTCTAAGCTAATGGTTAATATGGGATTTAATGGAAAGGGCCTTGGTAAAAATGGACAAGGTGATGCTAACCCAATACAGGTAGAGGATCAGCCTCGGTTTGCAGGTTTGGGTTATTCTAGTGGGAAAATGGAAATTGGAGAAAGTTCCAAAGAAGCTGAAGGAAGACAAGCTTCCAACAGCCAAGGATCTATGCCACTAGAATTACAGGATTCCCCCATCAGGAGAAACAATGAAAGGTGTAAGAAAACAGGTAAAAGAGGTAATCAAATTCCACCTCCTTCCACTTACACTAAAAACAGCACTAAGGGAAAATCAAATCCTAAAACTTCTACTACACTCTTTCAGTTGGAACAATATAGCTTTGGTAGGCAGAAATATACTTTCCCTTGCACATTTTGTGAAGGTACTAATCATTCTGTTGCATATTGTTGGAAGATAAAAAATTTGATTAAGAAGTTAATGCCTTTTGTGAATGATAAGGTAGGTGTTAAAGACCAATATCACCAAGGAAAGGTGAGAAATGGCAAGAATGTTACCTCTCCTAAATAGGGGAATCATTCTCGTAGACAGAGTTCTGAGAATGGTAAAATGGGTAAGACTCCTAAAAATAGGGAAGTTAAATGTTTTTCCCATTGTAATAGGAAAGGTCATGATGTTAAGGTTTGTTGGTTTGTTTCTAAACAGCAAAATTGGAAAGTTGTAAAAAAGAACAGTATTGTAAAACCAACAGTGCTAAACCTAACTAAAATTCATTTTGGTATGGAGAAGGTAAACCAACCAAAATGGAAAAACCCAAGTGATTGGTTTGGAAAAAAAATCCTCAACTTTATATTTGCACTACAGTAAATTGTTGATAGTAGGCAAGCAAAATGTTTTTCAGAGCTATAATTAGGGATTCCTATTGATTGATAAGGATTTGTTCCTAAGTTGATATTTAAGCTTTGAAAATGAATGGAAACAGCTGAAGAGAAGATTTGAGTGATAGGTTCATCATACTCATGTTTTGTTTTCTCAGATTGGTTGGTAGTTCCATTTTTGAAAACACTATGCAGGGATAGGCATCAGTAGCATGTCTAAATTTGAAACTTGCAGTTGTAATTAGCATAATCACAAAGTGTCAGTTGAACACTAGCTTCTGTTATAGATGGGTGTTATTATCTAAGTTATTATTTGTGATGGTGATACAATGTTTTGGCATATTCATGTTGATTCAGTTGTTGACTATAGCTATTTTTAGGCGTTGATAGTCTATTATATTCTGATAGTGAATACTTTCAGTTGTTACAGTTTCATATGGGTGGTGGGCACTAGCCTAATTGTGGGCAATTTAGATGTCTTGTATACTGATCTATGTTATGGAATTATAATTTTTGGTAATCAGCCGTATCACAAAGTGATAGTTGAACACTAGCTTTCCGTAATATAATGGGTGTTATTATCTGGTCAATTATTTGTGATGGCATTATAGTGGGGTATGACAGTTCACAGTTGTGCGTAGAGTTGACAAGGTTGCAGCGTTTTAGTTGAACACTAGCTTAATTGGGTGTTATTATCTGATCGGTTATGTGAGTAGCTAATCAACTATTTGCATTTTAACCTATAATGTTATTTTGGGTTCTTGTATGTATTTGTGCAATGCGGGAAGAGATAGCATGTCTTTATGGGTTGATACACAGCTTTTTGTGGACAAAAAGCCTTTCTCAATGGGAAGGTGTGATCAGGGGATCATTTTCAAAAAGTTCCCTAAACATCCCTAAATGGTGTCAGCACAGAAGATCATCTTGAGAGATTTCCAACGACTGTGAGAATGCGACAAACGAACATCGGGAGCTCTAGATATGTTTGGTCAAAGTTCAGTCAACAGGAAAGTCAACTGGTCAACATTGGACCAATTGCACTGCGACACGTGGCAAAAGGCAAAGGGGATTTGTTTGTTGGTTTTTGATCACCGGTCTTCTATGGTCGTAAAAATTATGCGTGGGAGTAAGAGGCTCAACTTTTATAACGGAGGGGAGCCTGGCCGCCGTGTGGACTAATTGGTCATCACCGACATGGTGGGTCCACAAGCCACCACGAGTTCAATCTTCTAATCGCAACTCGACAAGTGGGGCCATTTCGTTCGAATTACACATCATCGAATGGATCAAATTCTATTCATTGAGTGGGACCACGTATAAACAAGCGAGGTAAATGAAGGTTGTTCGATTTTCCAATTGAGGCATGCGACGTGAAGTGGTCAACACCCCCATACCTTACCCATTTATGCGTCTAATTTCATATTATTGGGCAAATTATGTCACATTTATTCCAATCCCCACACATTTATCTAAGGATGGAGCGGTGGAGGGGCCATATTAATCTCCAATGCATTATATGCTAACTTCTTTTGCCACGTAATTTGAATAAGGTATATGTGCCACAAGGTTTTAAAACCTTTGAATTCCATTTCTTATGCCGCTCCAAACTTGGCGATATTATCCACATGGGTTCACACTGCAATGGCAGCTCAAAATGGCTCTTTAGCCAATTAAAACAATGAATATGTACCTCCACTGGGATTTTATCCCATTTAAAATGCACATCGGCCAAAAGAATAGAAGCTGACAAGGATTTGAACCCAAAACCTCATGGTTCTAAGAGCATATCCACCCAGCCAATCTCGCAACTAGAGGCTCGCGCACAGTTATAAAATGAGCTTGCTAGAGATTTATAGAATGGAAGTACCAGGTCTGTGCAGAGGAGGATAAGGAGGCTGTTTTCAGAAGAACACCATTTTTGAAGGCCTTAAACTCAGATTGGGAACTCGGAGTAAAAAGGTGAAATGTAGGGAATTATGAGAAAATTCCAAAAAGGTAAGATTTGATATTTTTTTTTGAGTTTTACCCTATTTTTTGAATCTTTTAATGCAGTTTTTAATAGGGATCTACAAGACAGCTAGTTGGAAAACATGAATTTCAATGCACTTCTGGTCCAAAAAGTGACTTGGTGTAAACATGAAAAGTGTTTAGAATTCTGATCATTATCTTATATATATGATTTTTTTTCATATATTTTTTTTAAATATCCATTTTTAGGTGTTTTTCTAACACAGTTGCAGGGAGATCACATTGGGAAAACACTGCAACAGCCACGGATCGTTCTTGGGATAGTTTCTGCTATTTTTTAGAGTTCTTGGGACATTGATCAGCTCATTTGCAGGTTGTGATTCATTATTGGTTGTTTTTAAGATTTATTGTACTTACATTTCAATATTATTAATGGATCGGTTCAATCTGAACCCGGGGACGTAGGAATTTCCGAACCCCGTAAACAATCTTGTTTGTTATCTGAGTGTTTTCAGTTTTCTGATTATTTATTTGTTACCCAATTTTTCCGCACTTCTATGGATGCATAATAATCATAATTTAATCAATTTGTGGAGTTTTAGAATACTTAAAATTGGTTAAGAAAATCACGATCTTTGAAAACTTTTAAAAGTGAAAAAAGTACAATTCACGTTTTTCAGATCAATATATGCTCTGTAATTAAAATCCCTCAATCCTTTCATATATCTACCATTGTTTTCCTGATATTTCATTACATTTTGAGCAATTTGTGCATGCTTTGTGCTATGTTTTCTTATGGATTTTGTATGTATTGCAGTATCAGATGTCTGTAACTCCTTTGGTGCATCACCTCATTAGCATTAGCTTCATTTTCTTGCATTCCCTATCTTTGTCCCCTTGGAATTTAGGGTAGGAACTAGGAATTCAAACCTCTGCAACTTGTAAGTGATATATTTGATCAGAGGATTTGAGGAACCAGCCTCTAATCTGGAGATTCATCTCCCATTTTTACAAGTCCCACACTTGGGGAGAGGATTCAATGTTGTGCAATCACATTGGATGCCCAAGATGCCAAACTAGAAGTCTGATCAACATCTAGGGGTGCTACTGATTTGCAACAACAAATATGTTTGAATATTAGTCATATGGAATATAGATGACCAAAAAAAAGTCAAGGAGAATATCTCCAATGAGGATGTGACTAACTAGGAATAGTGTGAATTAGAATAGCTATGAATTTATATACCCGCAGGGATGTCTTATGAGGCATAATATGAGAAACAAAAATATATTGTGTGGATGCATGAGTGTTAAGATTAGGAACTATATATATATGAGAATAATATGCATTGACATGGAATACCTATAATTATAACATCTTACCTATTGTGAATCAAGGGAAATTGTAGTGTCAAATATTTGTTAATTCATGAATACTCTAGTTTTTGAAATTTGAAATTGGTGAATTTTTAGGGTCGCAGTTAGGACCAGTTTGCCAAAATTTACTGGGTGCAAGTCAATTGTAGGGGTCAATTCGCCATTCTCATGAAATAGGAATTCAAATTTTTTCTTGAATATAGTCAGTTAGTAGATTTTTTTTATGTTACCAACCGACAACATATAGTATGCTTTCGGTCAGTAGCATAGAAAATGCTACCATTCGGTAGCATTTTTTTTGCTACTGGCCGACATCATACTATATGTTGTTGGCTAGTAGTATAAACTATGCTACCGACCAATATCATATAAAAATATACTATCTGGTAGCATTGAATAGGGATGTCGTGATGTCTTTATATTTTCCATTCGTGCGAAATATAATTTCCACATAATTGCCAAATATTTTCTAAGTATTTTTTAGATGGACCCTTAAAATTTTCCCTATTGTGAATGATCTTAACACACTAATATAATACAAAGGGAGTTGCTACACAGGTGTAAATCCAAGAATAAACTAATCTCATGTTTCATTATTTAAGAGAATATATCACTAAGAATTTGGGATTAAAAGTATAAGACCCAAACATGAGAGGGAGATAAATATGCCCTATGTGTCTAAGGATCAACTATGAAATAATTTCTAGTATATGAGATAACACGGTATTATTAAAGTTTATATATTATGGGAAGTAATAAGATCTACCAAAACATTGCATATGTCATGTTGATAAGTAGAGGAAGGAATATAAAGTGTATTGAAATAATCACTTGTCATATCCATATCACCAAAATCAATACTTGGTGCGGGAAGAGTAGTAACACCATACTAATCATAGCATCAATTCTATGATCATAAGAAGATGGATATGATTCATCATGATATTCATTATGCACTTCTAAGGTATTTTTTCAATGCCATGTTCCAAAAGTGGATCACTAAATATTTTTAGTTTTACATTTCCATTAGTAGGTTTAGGTTGAGGCCAAGTCTCAAATTCAAGAGTAATATATCAAGGAGATCTTGTATAACATGTCAAATGTTGAAATAACTATTATTAGAGTGAAAAAGGCATGAATAATAGTCATAATGTGAATTAGCATTAAATTTCTTACCACAAGGAGCACTTTCATTAAACTTAAGCAGTGGAGGGAGAGACACAAGATACATTTAAGTAACTATTTGAGAACTTTCTATAATATACTAGGTAAACATTTGAATTTTAATTGAGAAGGTTGTAATTATAGCTTTTATGTTGAGATACAACATTGGCAGGGGCTTTGACATCATATTTTCATCATATTCTTTACTCTTAACACTAGTTTTTCATTTAAAAATTTGATGAGAGGCATTAGAAAAACTATCTACATTTTTAATTTTTTATTGTTGATTATCTTAGCTTAACATCTTTTCAAATAACAACATAAATTATTGAAGGAATTGATTTTTTCAAAAATATTTGTTCTTGTATAAGGGGATTGACATTGTGTAAAAATATCTTGTAGTTCACTACCGACTAAGATGTTGTTCATATTAGTAAGCATAGTATTGTAGCATAACACATAGTAACCAATGGGTTCATTAGAAGCTTGTTGCAATTTGGCCATTTGAGAGTAAGATACTTTGTCTTGAATGATGATAGAAAAGTGAGAAATGAATTTATTATCCAAAAGATTGAAAGTATGAACAAAATGCATATGTAGATCATAAAACCATTGTAGATAAAAATCATTGAGACTTCAAGGAAGCAGTGTAGTAAGCCATATATCATTTGAAGATTAGCATAAGAAAGAAACATTAAATGTTCATATATTTTCTCCAAAATCACCCTTTCCATCATATATAATAATCTTATGAGTAAGAAACTAGTAGGAAGAGGGTAAGAGGAAAATTCATAAACAAGTAGTTTATTAAGCAACTATGTAGAATTCATAGTATAATAGGAATCATATGCACTTTGTTGTAATTGTAAAATTTGATATTGTAAAGTATGCAGAAGGGATTTGAGATACTGTGTCTTAGAAGAATAATAATGTGAGGAACTACTAGTGTAGAAAGGAAATGTTGATATAGTAGTGTTCATAGGAATATTCATAGAAATAATGTGAAGGGGTATAATAGATGCACCCAATGAGATAAGTACCACTAATGTCGGGACAGATAATGTGTGTAGATCATTTTTGGAATATATAATAGTATTTTTAAGTTGATCGTGGGTATTATAAAGAAAAAGATAAATATTATCATGATTTATTTCAAAAAATGTGCACTATATTTTCCCTCATTATTCAAAATAACATTATTTTTATCTATGTTATGAGACCCTTCACCTTAGGGAGTATTAGAAAAAATTGTGAATATAGAATGAGAAAAATAATCATAAATAACATAAGTGCACTTGCGTTGTGAGAATTGGTAATGTTATCATAGATAGAAGAAGTAAATGTTTCCCCACCCAAACATGAAGGAGAAATGTAGTCCTAGTGCGAGGAACTTTGATTAAATTTTGGGCAGGAATCCTTAGACTAAAGATAGACATAATGATAATGATTCATGATATTAGGATCCATAACATATGAAAAATAGAGTGAAATCATAGGGTTTGATAAAAAATATTCAATTCAAAAGTTGGGTTCACCAAATTTTTACACCATAATTGAATTCGAGGTTGTTGGGTGTTATGGGAATGCACAACACTAAAAAATATGAAAGGGTTTATAAAAAGTAGACTATTTTGATTCATTAAATTCCAACATTAACCATTCATAATTAGAGCAATATATGCATATTGTAAATAATGGAAACAATTAATAAAAAATAATTGCTTTATCAAATACACAATTGTATAGAGATACTTAGTTATACAAGGAAGAAAAAATGATCTAGATGTGTAAGATGGTTGAATGGGATGATCGGGAACTATAGATTATTTAAAAAATGATCTAGAGTTGTAATAGAAATATGGAAAATATTTTATAACTATTGTATGGTCCATACCTAGTATGTATAATTCTAATATGGATTTGTATGGTCTTTGAACATGTGAGAGTTTGTACTTGAAATTTTTGTGTGCTTTTCTTGTTTAGAAATGTTATTTTTGTATCTTGTTCTTTCTCATACAACTTAAAGATGACCTATAATCATCTGCAATACAGTGGAAATTCTAGTAACCTACAATACCCTTCATCATAGCATTAGCAAATGGAAAGGATAAAACATGTATGTGAGGTCGAGGTTGGAGTATCATTGGCAATTAAACTCCCGCCTATAAAGTCAATTCAAGTTTTGTACTGCATTCCCTTGTTTCAGGGTCAATCTTTGTGTAGTTCTTCTAGGTGCTTGTGTAAATGTGAATAGTTAATCATCCCTCTAGGGTGCCTATATGTACCCAAAATTACATATGTTACATTGTTGGAAAATGGTTACAAAACTCCCCAATGATGATTCATGTCCTTTCAAAAGATGTTTGAGCTCCAAAACCCATATGTAATGTATATTTGTAGCCTAGACGTCCTTACATAGATTTTCCATGCTTTTTCTAGCTTCTTGCTTCATTATGTTCATGGTTTATCCTTTAGTGCCATGACTGCCACCCAGGCAAGGCGGCGGTCCTGAGTGATTTTTTCAGATTTCATCATGTATGTTTTTAACATGTGAATATTCAAATTCACCTTTAGGATGTGTTTGTGAACCGATTTATCTAAAAATAATTTTGATTTCTTGGTTCTCCTTCCCTCTTCTATTTTTGCATGTGATTTAGTTAGTTGGAACTACCTCTTCTTACCTTGTTTAAGAAGGCACATCCCAACCCCAATTCTTATATATTACATAGATCTCTAGTATTGCTACCACAATCATGTTAGGAATTGCATAGCCAAGCTCAGATCTCTTGTGCTATCTCTCTTCTACTTGCATTACAACCAAACTGCCTTCAAGCTGCCATTTCTCAAGTGTCTTCTTCTGTTGTTGTTCTTTCATTCCCAACTCCTTAGACTCATATGAACACACAAAGAAAGAAAGGATCAAATTGAGGGGACAGACATAGATACAACTAGATTTTCCAAAGCTCTTGTTTATCTAGGTTGGAATTACTTGTTTGTTTGCTTCATTTACCAAATTGTCAATTTTGAATTATTAGTTTCAATTGCACATCAAATAGAATAGTAAAATTGTTCATTTCAATTGATTAGGAAATTACAAGTAGGTCAAATCATTAGATGGTTTTCTCTTTAACATTATCGGGGAAGTTTTGGGGAACAATACCTCTTTCAGGGTCATGATTTGTTCTTCACCTCTGAGGTAGGGTTTGAAGGGTTTTGATTAGATTAGGTTATTTGTTTTAGATTTAGATTCACATATTCACATAATTAACCAACTACATATGGCTAATTACTTGTCTTTAGTTTGTTTATTAGATTAGAATGAATTTCTTAAAAACTATAAAAGATCAAAAACATTTACTTTTATTAGATTAGTTTGCTTTAATTATTTTTCTCTGATATATTGTGAAAATGCCAAAAACATAGATTAGATTTCTGTTTATAGTTAGTTTTTTTAATTAGGATCATTTCAATTTCATTTGGTATGACCATTAACGGCCCACAACAAGAAAAGACGTACAGTTGTGATCCTTTGGTCCCACAACCCAACGGGTCGAAGTTGATAAAAAATATTGACACAATTTTATGTTTGACATTCTTATGCACACCTGCTACATTCTGTGAGAAAATATAACAACTAAACATGATAAACATCACTGCTAATCAATCCTATGATTATTGGACTACTCTTGGCAATAGTGTTTGATTATGCACATGACCATAACAGGACCACAACCTCCATGAGATTTCGGTTATGATCCTCAGGTATCACAACCCAACAGGCCTACTAACCAATTAGATATCGACACTAGTTTGTGTGTATCGGTATTTAGATCATCACCACTTCCACCTGATATCATTACACAACTATCATTATTGAACATAGAAGCCAATTAGGCTAAGACCTTCTAGACTAGACTAGAGAATCATCCATAGTCCCTATGATTTCATTACGCCTCTCATTCTTACTTCCATGACCTTGTCTGGAAATCTATACGAGGCATCTGTAGGTCAATTTCCATGTGTTTAACAACCAATAAATAGAATCTCGATAGATATCAATATTGACTAGAGTATCCAAGTAGCTATCATATCAGATTTATAATTCATGCCACTTTAAGTTAGAAGAGCATTATTTTCCTTAGATTCACAAATCCTGTTATTGTGTGTCAAAGATATAAGTCTGCCTCATTATATTATCCATCACCTCCACATACACACATTTGTTTCTATTCTACACCATTTTTCGTGGCACGACCTCAGGAAGTCGGGTGCGAAGAAGGTCATGTGTTGATTTTATTTCTTACAAATTCGTGAACCCAACATGAAGAGATAGTCTCTAAATGTTTTCAATTTCATTGTCCATCCTTTATTATGTAGGTATTTTTATACCCCCGGAATATGTCGGGATACAACGAGTATGGTTGACCTGTCCCAAGTTTTCACATGTACAATGTTGATATCCAAATTTAATCTCCTTCATAACTTGAACAACATCATGAACTTGCAAAAGACACTCAAGGATAGATAGATGGTTTGTATATCATTTGTAGCTGGGGAGCACACCTATCTGCTTGTTTGCATTCAAGACTTGAGGGAGTGGATAACACCTTCAAAAGGGTTTTGATCCAACCCTCACTATTTTAGGTTGTACCTATCAACCAAGGAAAGAGAACCTATATTGCAGCCCTTATATGGTAAAGGAGATGGAGATATCCTTATGTTTTTCATATGGTATGGAAGAGGCCTTGTGAAAACATGATCAAGCATCCATTATCCAAACTCAAAGGAGTTGTCACTACTAAATGATAGATATGATTTCAAAACAAAGCTAGGGCTTCTAAAGACATGATAAAACCTTGATATGCTTTGTGCATTTTTGTGAAAGGATTGAGTTCTTTTGTTGATACACAATGCAATGCAGGAGTAGTATGGGTAGGATGAATTAGTTTGAATGAAATTATAATGGGAGAAGTTTAGACAAGACAAGATAAGGAATTACCAACTTCTTTGAGAACCTTTGCAAAAGAATTACAACACCCAAATAGCGGAGATGTTTCAATGAGTTTGAAGTACTCTTTCAACCAGGATGTGTGCACAAATGGAGGCCCAAATATGCACTATTCCACACAAACTTTGATAACCTACCACAAAACCTTGAAGAAAAATATTAATGAAGCATCTAGAAACCCTTATTTGATAATGACCCGAGGTACACCCAAAGGTTTACAAACACCCTCAATATTCAAGGAAAGTAAGATGAATTTAAATCTATTTATCTTCACTCAAATGAATGCTCTTCTGAATGAAATATTGTAGATGTCTTCAAACCCTCTACAAGAGATGAGGCCATGTATGATCAAAAGAGATCCCAGAAACAAGATTACACCATGAGCATGAAACACAAATTGAAAACATACTGAAATACAAGTGTATGCAAGTTTTTCCAAGAGATAAAACAAGTCAATCCATAAATTTGATCAAATACACTAGCAAGGGAATGTTATTAAGACAATCTCAAAGCTTATTGATGGCTTTATAGCTGAAACCAACTCAACATGATGAACATTTGATGCAAGAAGGAATTAAAAATGGCTCTCAGCTAGTTTCTCGAAAATAAATGGACTACTTCAAGTTTTCCTCGTGAAAATTCTTCTCTCTTTCTCCAAAAATCTCAACCGGCCTTACAAAATGTTTCAAAATTACAGCTTATACCCTATGCCAACTTGGATCCTCGCATCCCAAGCAAAGAATATGCTCAAAGGATAAAATTTGTTACAAAATCCTATTCATTTGATGAAAAATGATATTAAATTGTGAAATAGCTCACAAAATGCCAGGGATGCACAAAAACAATAAAATATTACATGGGCTCAGATCCTTATCCATCCCAGGGTCATTTTTTTGTCATTCCAACATGCTAGCATGCATTTGCAATCATTTTCCACCTTTTTCCCTCATCATTTTAACTCTGCAACTTTGATTTTTTTACTTTTCTCATTTTTACACTGGATGAGAAAAATATTTCATAAAAAACACTAAAGGGAACCAAATTATCCCAAATGAATGATGTCATTGCATTTAGAAGGCCGAGGGGATGCAAATTCATATAAAATGACATGCAATTTGGTGTAAAAAATAATGAATCCAAGCATGTTGGAGCTCTTATGGCGGCAAGAAATGAAAATATTCAGCAACTATCAATCCAAATTCAACCTTAAAAATGTGCCATCCACGTGTCCAAGATCTCGCCCTTTCTACCTTTGGATAAGACAGACACGTGGCAAAATATGATTGGAGCGGGCCCCTAATCCTTAAAATGCATTTTAAATCTTTTTGAACTTCAGGAAAATTGTGAAAATTTTCCTTGCTTGCCCCCTAGACACACCACGTGTCCTTAGGTGGGCCCCACTGAAAGCACGTGGCCAAAATAATGAAATTTGCTCCTTTTTTGAGAAAATGAAAATTTCCTCAAAAACCTCCATGGGCCCGAACACGCATTTCTTCTTCTTCCACGTGGTGGTCTCCCATTCACTGCGGAGCTGACATTCCTATTTTTCCTTCATTCCTCCACGAGCACAAAATCCTCCTGCGGGCCCGTGCTCCCCTTTTTTGCCTTTTGGAATAGGCCACGTGTCGCCCCCTAATTGGCTGTGGGGGGACACCTCCAAATTTTCCGCGGGTCCATTTTTTACTTCGAGATTTTTCGCCAAAATTTTGCAAACTTTTCCACTTTCTCTCCACGCTCCAAACCTCCACCAAATTTTGGACACGTGTCCTCCTCTAATTGGAATGAGCATTCGGGCAAAATTTTCTTTTGTAACTTTAAGCCCAAAAACAACAAAATTTTTCGAAGTCCCCACCACTCCATTTGACCTTCCTGGACACGTGTCCACTTTTCATTGGAGGTGGCCCATTTTTCATTTTTTACCTTGCAAACATTTCATAAAATTTTCCTTCGGCCCTTTCTTCCATCTCGCCTCCTGGACACATGTCTTCCTCCAATTCGGTCGGCTCTCAGGATCTTTAATATTTTGGTTAAAAACTTCAAACTTTTAACTTTAATATTTTGAAGCCAAAAACTTCAAATTTTTCTTTTCCAACTCTTCAAAATTTTCCTCTCTCAAATTTGACCCTCCTCTCCCCGCCACGTGTCCGCTTCCCATTGGACGCGGGCCTTCAGACCAAAAATGACTTCTAGAAATTTTTCAAAATGGAAGAAAATTTTCTAAGTGACCCCCGCCACCCGCCGATCCTCCAACCAATCAAATCATGCCACACAGGCACATCACTGTAGAAAATGCGGTGCCACAGAGCAAAAATTTTCCTTCGTCAATTTTTTAAAAAGTAACAACTTATAATATTTTCCTGACCGCCCTGGCCAATAGAAACCTGCCACGTCACCAAAAGGATGCAAGGATGAATTTGACGGGCAAATGACACCCGTATGCCCGTCAAAATGTAAAAATGTAGGGGATGCCCTAGAAATCGAAAAAATTCACAAGGAGGGTAGATTTCTTGGTTTTAACTCCAATGAAACATGATTTTACATTGATTTAGGCCTAGGGAACGAGATTTTAAGAGAAAACAACTCAGATTCAATCCATTTTAATTTTTTTTGCACGAATTTGATAAAGGGACAATGGCTCAGCCCAAAAAAATGAAGAAATTAGGGCATAAAAGAGGGGAACTTGGAAATTTGTTTCAATTTAGGGCAAAATCATGACAATGTGAGAAATTTAAAGGCATTCAATTGGAAAATACGAATTACAGGTCACCAGTTTGAGCAAATGAAACGTTTTCTGAGCAAAACTGGATATGGAAAATCAGGGCACAACTGCAAAGTTAAAATTTGCACCAACAATGGCTCCTGCTTGGGGATGGGCACTCCCAGCGAGTGCCACAAGATCACAACGTAGACCAAGTGCCAAAAATCCATTAGGCAAGGAGTTAAAAATGTAGAACAGCCCCAAAAAACAAGAAATTTCACCATAAATAGACCAAGAAAACCAGACCAGAAATGGTTGCCAAGGACAAAAGGGCAAACCACGAGCCAACAACAGAAAAATAAAAATAAAAACAAGGACTATACAAAATTTACAACTTGTGCATACCTCATATGGGGATTTAATCTAAGAAATGTTTTAAATGTCTGCCATTAATAGGTAGCTCCAGAAAATTCCCATCCAAATCCTTGAGAAAAAATATATTTTCTGCAATCCTGATATCAATGGCATAAGGGCCCATCCATAGAGCATCAAAATTTCCATGCTTTCCTTTGTCTTCATGAATACTATCCCACAACAAAACCAAATCTCCAACACTGAAGGCTCTAGGAGTGACCTTCTTATCAAACAACTTCTTCAATTTCTCTCTAAATCTGACATGCCTTTGGTGAGAAGCCCTTCTCTCTTCATCCAACTCAATGATTTGATTGATCCTTGATTCATATGGGCCATGTTCTTGATCTTCCAACTGTTGGGAAAACTAAAAAGTGGATAATTGTAGGTGCAAGGGCAGCAATGCTTGAGTTCCATACACCAATTCAAATGGACTTTTACCAGTTGCTCTTTTTGGAGTTATTCTATCAGCCCAAACTAAAAATTTCAATTGCTCTCCCCACTTCTTCTTGTTGATTTCCAAGGTCCTTCTAATGATCTTGAGCAAGTTCTTGTTACTTGACTCAGCTTGCCATTCCCTTGTGGATTGTAGTTTGAAGCATAAGTCATAGATTGATATCCCATATTCATTGCACATTGCCATCAAAGGCTTGGCTCTAAAACACATGGCATTATCAGATACAATCTTAACTGGAACTCCAAATCTGCATATGATATGATTCAACAAGAAATCCATCACCACTTGGTGTGTTGCTTTTCTAGATGGAATTGCTTCAACCCATTTTGTAAAATAATCAGTTGCTACAAGGATCCATTTATGACCAGCACTAGAAGGATCTGAAATCTCACCAATGAAATCCATTCCCCATTGCTTGAAAGGAGCTTCAATTGATACAGGCTGCAAAGGAAGGGAGCCTGAAGCTTTCAGTCTTCCAGAGAAATATTGGCAACTATCACACTTTCTAACCAACTGGGTTGCATCTTTAAAAAGAGTTGGCCACCAATAACCAACTCTTAAGATCTTATGTGCTATCACTCTCCCAGAAAAATTCCTCCACAAACTCCCCCATGGAAATCAGCAATCAACTTGGGAGCTTCATCTTCAGTTATGCACTTCAAGAGGACACCTTCAGGGTTTTTCCAAGCCAGCCCAAGGTCTGTTATGATATATTTTTGAGAAGCCAGCTTGAGGGCCCTTTTCTGATTTTTATTCAAGTGACTAGGATAGCATAGGTGTCTGAGGTAGAAAATCACATCTTTGTACCACTCAGATCTCATCAATTTGTCAAGAATATCTGCCCTTTCTTCCTCTAGCTGATTCACTTCTACATTTTGTAAATTGCTCTCAGCCATGAGCTTGGCAAGACCCAAACCTCTTACTAGCTTTGTTGTTTGGATATCTATATCATATTCTTGTAATTTGTTGACCCATCTACATCTCTTGCTTGATATCTCCATGTCTGATAAGATGTCTTTAACCATGGTGTGGGGAACATAAGCAACAACTTTTGAACTCAGTATATAGGGCCTAGAAATATTTGTTGCTTTTACCAATGCAAATGCCTATTTTTCCATGATTGTATACTTCAACTCAGCTACTTGTAAATCCTTGCTAAAGAAGGCAATAGGCCTCTCAGCTCCATTCTCATCCTTTTGTAACAAAACTGAAGCAATAGTGAATTCAGAGGCAAAAGAAAAGATTTGGAAAGGTCTCTTGTAGTTTGGGGCTGCTAAAACAGGTGCATGCTTAAGTGCATCCTTTATTCCTTCAAAATCTTGAATGGCAGCCTCCTCCCACTTGATAACTTGATCCTTTCTTAGCATGCTTGTGATTGGAAGAGTTAGCTCAGCAAAATTGGAAACAAACCTTCTAATGAAATTGATTTGGCCAAAGAAAGATTGGATACCTTTCTTGGTTCTTGGATAGGCACTTTGCTGATTGCTTCCACTCTCTCAGGGTCTATCATAACACCTTCTTTGGACACAATATGCCCCAACATCTTGGCCTTTTGCATGCCAAAATGACACTTCTTTGGATTAATTGAAATGCCATACTCTCTACATCTGATTAGCATCTTCTCTAGGTGTTGCAAATGGTCTCTCGCTGCCTTGAAAAAATAGTCACATCATCTTGGTAAACTGCAATAAATTCATTGATATAACTAGCAAAGGAAACATCCATTTCCCTTTGAAAAGTAGCACCAGCATTCATCAATCCAAAAGGCATCCTTACAAAAACATAAGTCCCCCAAGGAGTAGTGAAGGTTGTCTTAAGTCTTTCTGATTCTTTGACAACTACTTGATTGTATCCAGAGAAACCATCCAAAGTAGAAAGCATCTCTGACCCTGTTACAAGCTGCAACATATTCTCCATGTTTGGAAAAGGATAGTTTTCCTTCATAGATGCTTTGTTTAGATTCCTAAAATCCACACAAAGTCTGATATCTCCATTCTTCTTTCTAACTGGCACAAGGTTTGCCACCCAAGATGAGTATCTAGTAGGCTGAATGATACCACCATCTCTCAATTTCTTCAACTCTTCTTGCATTTTCATGGAAAGAAGTGGATTAATAGGCCTTTGTCTCTATTTGAATGGATTATTTTTGGCCTCAAGAGGAATCTCATGCTGAAATAAATCTTCTCTATATGCCTTTAGCTCTGAATAAGACCAAGCAAGGCAGTCTTGATATTTCTTTAAAAGTTGGGCATAAGACTATTTTTCCTCTTTGCTGAGATGGCTTCCCAACCAGATCTTCCTTGGTTTATCCTTGGTTCCCAAGTTGTGCTCTTCCACATCCCTTGAAGCATACATCTTTCTATTTATGATGCAATCAACATTGTTAAAATTTGATTCAAGTGCAACAAGACCTTTAGGAATGGTGTTTGTCTTCAATTGTATAATATCCTTGTCAAAAAAATTTTCTCTACCTTCATTCATGCATACCATTGGTTCCCAATCAATATTCTAACTAGAAAACTCACCTTGGCATTGTAATAATCTCAACACTTGGGCATCATTATCAAAAATCTGCCAATGTTTCACATTATCCGGGACAGTTGGCCTTGTTAGCACTTCAATGTTATATTCACAAAAAGGTGAAATGGTGCAATTGTCAAATCTAGAACCAAGGACAGCCAGCTTATCAGCAGCAGCATTAAGACTTCTATCATGGTAAACAATGTTAAAGGAATCAAACATTTCAATCAAGTCCCAAACAACATGCTTATATTGTTTCATATGCTGATTTTTTGTAGCATATAACTTTCTTATTTGTTTGACAACCAGCTCTGAATCTCCTTTGGCAACAATATCCTTCAATCCATATTTCCATGCAATCATTAATCCCAACAATAATGCCTCATACTCAGAAATAGTGTTAATGCATTCAAAATTAATTTTGAAGGAAAAAGGAAACTCTTCCAAACTAGGAGAAACCAACACTATACCAGCACCATTTCCAACTTTGGAGCAAGCTCCATCAAATAGCAAGGTCCAAGGAGAACCTATCATATCAAGGCATTCTGATTTATCCATCTTATTCTCTTTTCCATCAGCAAAACCAATGAAGTTGTCAACATCCACATCAACAAACAACACTTCATAAGAAGCATTGTTGGGATCTTCAATCAAGTGTAACATCTTCTTTTCACCATAGAGTTTGACAAGGCTGCCCTCAATGGGAATGGTGGCAAAATACATGTCCATTTGAACACTACCACCAACACTTGCAGCCCATTTTCTTGACAAAATCATACCCCATTTGGCAGGGAAATCAACAATTACAACATCAAGTTTTAAATTCTTACCCGGATAGGCTACAAGTTGCACTACTAAACCCTTCACACAACCAACAACTGGCACTTCCCTTGAATCCATGGCTGTACACTTCCCATATGTTGTTGTCACTTTGATATCCAACTCATTCATGACTTCTAGAGGCATGACATTACATGATGCACCGGAATCAAACATGCAATTGTGAAGCAACCTATCTTTTATGAGAAAAGTTGTGAAAAATGGATCAACATTCAATTGGGAATAAACCAAGGATGTCCCCAAATATACTTCAAGGTGCCTCTCCAAAATCTTCCATTGGTGGTGGTGTTTCAAGGCCAGCAATGCTTTGAAGAGGAGTCTCAACAACATTTACATTTTTGCTTGGGGTAATCTTTTCTTCTTTCAATCCCAAGTACTCAAATGCTCTCTTCTTATGCTCAGGAATTCAAAGAAACTCGATGATGGGAACACTCACTTTAATTTGGCTCAATACTTGGGCTATATCATATGGAACACTCTTTGGTAAGACAACATTGGAAGGGAAACAAGAAGGTTCATCAGATGGAGAAGTATTCTTGGCAGCCTGGGCATGAAGAGGATTGATATTTTTGCATGGGACAACAGGTTCTTGGAAATTGTTTCTTTTCTAGGATTGTCTTTAGGAATGCTTGTGAGCAAGGGTGTCTTTGGCTTGGCTTGAGGACCAACTCCTCTAACAACTTTACTTCTAGTATTGTACTCTTTCTCTTGACCAACCACAACATTCATTAACAATTGTCTATCTTCCTCGGAAGGAATACCACCATCATACTTCTTGATCATTAAATCCCTTAGATATTCAAAGTCATTATTAGGAATTTCAAAGGCCTGAACTACATCTACATCATGAGCTTGAGGAAGAGAAAGAAATGGTACCCTCTTTATGCAATCCCAAAAGGTTGCAGCAGTCCTTGCACTTATCACATCTGTTGATGTTGCTGCTTGTTGTGAGCCTGAAGAGCTTCCCATCATACAAATGTCATCATCCATTTCATCTTCATTATCATCTTCAATAACTTGCTGGTCCATTTCACATGGAGGATGAGGAAGAAAACATCTATCACACCAATCCATATCAGCAATTTCTTGAACAGTAGCAACCCTTGCAGTTAGAGGGTCAGGCACCACTCTATTTTCACATGCTTGGGGTTGTCTATTTGCAGATCCAACAGGCCCTTTACCTCTATCATCTTGTCTTTGATCACCCCTAGGATGATTGCCAAATCTATCATGGTTTTGAGTTCTTTGCTGTCCTTGTGAACTTTTCCCAATTCCTTTCTCAGCCTGGGCTAGTTTGTAAGAAATTTCTTTGACAGCCCCTACCAAAGTTTTAACAACATCTTCTAAATCAGCACCCTTGCTAGCTTGAGGCTTCTCATGGTTTATCAGCTTCACACCATCCCTCTTAAGTGGTTTACCAATAGCTTTAATATTATTTTCAATTTGGAGTGCCATGGTGAAAGCTTGCCTCAAGTTTGTAGGATTTTTGTCTCTCAAGTAATAGGCTGCCTTTTTATCAAATGCATCTGCATATTTGATCAAGCAAGATTCATCACAAGGCCTCAAAATGACAGGTAACCTTCTCAATGTTTTATTAAATCTTGTATTGAAGTCATGGACCATCTCATTCAGGTTCTTCTTGATATTTTCAAATTCAGACAAAAGAAATCTAGGATCAGTCCTATCACCATACTGCAATCTAAATGCATTTTTCATCTCAGTCCATGAATCAATAGAGTTATCAGGTAGAGCCTTGTACCAATCCCTAGCATCTTCTTCAAGTGTATGGATAAACAACTTGATATACACATCCTCAAATTCTATCTCAAAATATTCCATCATATTATCAAACAGTTTGAGATGCTGATCACCGGTAATGGCATTGTTACCTTGGAATTTTGGTAACCTATTTCTCACATCTTGTGGGACAGCATTTGGATAACCATCCATTCCTCCAAAATTTATAGGACCAAAGGTGTTAACAACAAATGGAGGTCTAGGCTGAGCCATATTGTTTGGTGGGGGTGATCTTGGAGGTGAAACAAGCTGGTTAGGAGTAGTAATGGGTCTGATTGGAATAGATGAGTGATCTTTAAAATGACAACCCCCCAAAGGCTCTCTCTCTTGATAAACTTTAGCAAACTTAGAAACCACAGGAGCAGATTTAGGAGCAAGTTTTTTAAATACACAAGAAGGTCCCTCACCTGATGGAGAATGAAAATCAGCAAGAAGATTGCCTGAATCAGATCTACTTGAAGAAGAATTATAATCTTCAATAACAGGCTGCTCTCCTTCAAATTCAACTATGGGGATCTCTTTTCTTGCAACCAAATCACCAACCACTTTCCACACTCTTCTTCCTTCTAGTTCTGAGCTTCTTGATTCGGTGAGAAACTTCTTAGAAGAGTCCTTGATGAAGAGGGATCTCCTTCCCTCCAGCTTGACAGATTTAAACAACAAGTTTCAAATGACAGAGATGTATAAGACAACTAGTATTTCAAGATCCAAACAACATGGAGTCACCACTAAGGATTTCCACCTTAGTTGTGTAAGAAAGCACTAAAATATTCTGTCAAATGTATGCTATGACTGAAAACTTTGCAAGGGTTTACAAATCAGATCTTCTTCTTCTTAATTCAACCAAAAACAATGCATCCAAATCATATAAACTGCTAGTAAATGAGAAGAGTAGGCTGAGCTTTGAAAATTTTTTACCCAAAACATGCAGATTTGAAGTATGAAATGATATCTCAAGAATGTAACAGCTCAAATACTTGATCACACAAATTCTTAAACCTTTCAAACACTTCAAAACCACCAAGAAATTCCAAGAATTCCCTGGCAACGGTGCCACTCAGGTGTTGGTATCTAGATTTAATCTCCTTCATAACTTGAATAGCATCATGAACTTGCACAAGACACCCAAGGATAGATAGATGGTTTGTATGTCATTTGTAGCTGGGGAGCACACCTATGTGCTTGTTTGCATTCAAGATTTGAGGGAGTGGATAGCACCTTCAAAAGGGTTTTGATCTAACCCTCACTATTTTAGGTTGTGCCTATCAACCAAGGCAAGAGAACCTATATTGCAGCCCTTGTATGGTAAAGGAGATGGAGATATCCTTGTGTTTTGCATATGGTATGGAAGAGGCCTTGTGAAAACATGATCAATCATCCATTATCCAAACTCAAAGGAGTTGTCACTACTAAATGATGGAAATGATTTCAAAACAAGGCTAGGACTGCTAAAGACATGATGAAACCTTGATATGCTTTATGCATTTTTGTGAAAGGATTGTAGTTCTTTTGTTGACACACAATGCAAATGCAGGGGTAGTATAGGTAGGATGAGTTAGTTTAAATGAAATTCTGTGGGAGATGCTTAGACAAGACTAGCTAAGGAATTACCAACTTCTTTGAAAACCTTTGCAAAATTTGCAATACCTACACAACAGGGATGCTTCCAAGGATTTTAAATGCTCATTCAACCAAGATATGTGCACAAATGGAGGCCCAAATCTGCACTATTCCACAAAAACTTTAATAACATGCCACAAAATATTGAAGCAAAATATCAATGAAGCATCTATAAACCCTTATTTGATCATGACCTAAGGTACACCCAAAGGTTTACAAACACCCTCAATATTCAAGGAAAGTAAGATGAATTTAAATATGTTTATCTTCACTCAAATGAATGCTCTTCTAAATGAAATATTGTAGATGCCTTCAAACCCTCTACAAGAAATGAGGCCATGTATGATCAAAAGAGATCCCAGACACAATATTGCAACATGAGCATGAAACACAAATTGAAAACATATTGAAATACAAGTGTATGCAAGTTTTGCCAAGAGATAAAACTAGTCAATCCATAAATTTGATCAAATACACCAGCAAGGGAATGTTATTAAGACAATCTCAAAGCTTGTTGATGGCTTTATAGCTGAAACCAACTCAACATGATGAACATTTGATGCAAGAAGGAATTAAAAATGGTTCTCAGGCCGTTTCTCCAAAAGAAATGGACTACTTCCAGTTTTCCTTGTGAAAATTCTTCTCTCTTTCTCCAAAAATCTCAACAGCCCCACAAAAATGCTTCAAAATTACAACTTATACCTCATGCCAACTTAGGCCCTTGCATCCCAAGCAAAGAATATGCTCCAAGGATCAAATTTGTTACAAAACCATATCCATTTGATGAAAAATGATATTAAACTGTGAAACAGCTCACAAAATGCCAGGGATGCACAAAAACAATAAAATATTACATGGGCTCGGATCCTTATCCATCCCAGGGTCACGTTTTTGTCATTCCAACATGCCAACATGCATTTGCAATCATTTTCCACCTTTTTCCATCATCATTTTTAACTCTACAACTTTAACTTTTTACTTTTCTCGTTTTTACACGGGCTGAGAAAAATATTTCATGAAAATATCTATAGGGAACTGAAATAGCTCAAATGAATGATTCCATTGCATTTAGAATGCCGAGGGGATGTGAATTCATATAAAATTTCATGCAATTTGGTGCAAAAACGATGAATCCAAGCATCTTGGAGCTCCCATGGCGGTAAGAAATGAAAATACTCAGCAACCGTCGATCCAAATTCAACTTTAAAATTACACCATCCACGTGTCCAAGATCTCCCCCTTTTTGCCTTTGGATAAGGTGGACACGTGGCCAAATATGATTGGAGCGGGCCCCCAATCCTTAAAATGCATTTTAAACCTTTTTGAACTTTGGGATATTTTTGAAAATTTTCCCCGCTTGCCCCCTGGACCCGCCACATGTCCTTAGGTGGGCCCCACTAAAAGCCGTGGGCCAAAATAATGAAATTTTCTCCTTTTTGGAGAAAAGGAAAATTTCGTCAAAAACCTCTGCGGGCCCGAACACCCACTACTTCTTCTGCCACGTGGCAATTTCCCATTCGCTACGGAGCTGACATTCCTATTTTTTCTTCATTCCTCTGTGAGGAAAAAATCCTCCTGCGGGCCCGTGCTCCCCTTTTCTCCTTTTGGAATAGGCCATGTGTCACCCCCTAATTGGCTGCGGGGGGACACCTCCAATTTTTTCACGGGGTCCATTTTTACTTCGAGATTTTTCACCAAAATTTTGCAAACTTTTCCACTTTCTCTCCGCGCTCCAATTCTCAACCAATTTTTGGACATGTGTCCTCCTCTAATTGGACACGGGCCTTCAGGAAAAAATTTCTTTTGTAACTTTAAGCCCAAAAAACAACAATTTTTTTCAAAGTGCTCGCTACTACATTTGACCTTCCTGGACACGTGTCCACTTTTCATTGGAGGCGGGCCCATTTTTCATTTTTTGCCTTGCAAACATAGAGGTAAAATTTCATAAAATTTTCCTTTAGCCCTTTCCTCCATCTTGCCTCCTGGACACGTGTCTTCCTCCAATTGGTTGCGGGCTCCCAAGCTAAATTTTAACTTTAATATTTTAAAGAAAAAAACTTCAAATTTTTCCAACTCTTCGCCTCTTCGTTTGACCCTCCTCGCCACGTGTCTGATTCCCATTGGACATGGGCCTTCAGACCAAAAAATGACTTCGATAAATTTTCCAAAATGGAAGAAAATTTTCTAAGTGACCCCTGCCACCCACCGATCCTCCAACCAATCAAATCATGCCACGTATGCACATCACTGCAGCAAATGCGGGGCCGCGGAGCAAAATTTTCCTTTGTCAATTTTTCAAAAAGTAACAACTTATAACATTTTCCCGACCACCCCCGGCCAATAAAAACCTGCCACATCACCAAAAGGATGAAGGATGAATTTGACAGGAAAATGACACCCATATGCCCATCAAAACGTAAAAATGCAGGGGATGCCCTAGAAATAAAAAAAATTCACAAGGAGGGTAGATTTCTCATTTTTAACTCCAATGAAACATGATTTTTCATTGATTTAGGCCTGGGGAATGAGATTTTAATAGCAAACAACTCGAATTCGATCCATTTTAATTTTTTACACGAGTTTGACAAAGGGAAAATGGCTTAGCCCAAAAAAGAAGAAGAAATTAGGGCACAAAAGAGTGGAACCTAGAAATTTGTTTCAATTTAGGGCAAAATCATGACAATGTGAGCAATTCAAAGGCATTCAATTGGAAAATATGAATTGCAGGTCACCAGTTTGAGCAAATGAAATGTTTTCTAAGCAAAACTAGATATGGAAAATCAGGGCACAACTGCAACGTTAAAATTTACACCAACAATGGCTACTCCTTAGGGATGGGCACTCCCAGTGAGTGCCACAAGATCACAACGTAGATCAAGTGCTAAAAATCCATTGGGCAAGGAGTTAAAAATGCGGAACAACCCCCAAAAACCAAAAATTTCACCAAAAATAGACTGCGAAAACCAAACCAGAAATGGTTTCCAAGGATAAAAGGGCAAACCACGAGCCAAAAATAGAAAAAGACAAAACAAAAACAAGGACTATACAAAATGTACAACTTGTGCATACCTCATATGGGGATTTAATCTAAGAAATGTTTTAAATGTCTGCCATTAATAGGCAGCTCCAGCAAATCCCCATCCAAATCCTTGAGAAAAAATGTATTTTCTCCAATCTTGATATCAATGGCATAAGGGCCCATCCATAGAGCATCAAAATTACCGTGCTTGCCTTTGTCTTCATGAATACTATCCCACAGCAAAACCAGATCTCCAACACTGAAGGCTCTAGGAGTGACCTTCTTATCAAACAACTTCTTCAATTTCTCTCTAAATCTGACATGCCTTTGGTGAGAAGCCCTTCTCTCTTCATCCAACTCAATGATTTGATTAATCCTTGATTCATATGGGCCACGTTCTTGATCTTCCAACTGTTGGGAAAACTGAAAAGTGGATAATTGCAGGTGTAAGGGCAGCAATTCTTGAGTTCCATACACCAATTCAAATGGACTTTTACTAGTTGCTCTTTTTGGAGTTATTCTATCAGCCCAAACTACAAATTTCAATTGGTCTCCCCACTTCTTCTTGTTGATTTCCAAGGTCCTTCTAATTATCTTGAGAAAGTTCTTGTTACTTGACTCAACTTGTCCATTCCCTTATGGATTGTAGTTTGAAGAATAAGTCATATTTATCCCATATTCATTGCACATTGCTATCAAAGGCTTGGCTCTAAAACACATGGCATTATCAGATACAATATTAACTGGAACTCCAAATCTACATATGATATGATTCAATAAGAAATCCATTACCACTTGGTGTGTTGCTTTTCTAGATGGAATTGCCTCAACCCATTTTGTAAAATAATCAGTTGCTACAAGGATCCATTTATGACCAGCACTAGAAGGATTTGAAATCTCACCAATGAATTCCATTCCCCATTGTTGTAAAGGAGCTTCAATTGATATAGGCTACAAAGGAAGGGAGCCTGAATCTTTCAATCTTCCTGCAAAATGTTGGCAACTATCATAGTTTCTAACCAGCTGGGTTGCATCTTTAAAAATAGTAGGCCACCAATAGCCATCTCTTAAAATCTTATGTGTTGTCACTCTCCCAGCAAAATGTCCTCCACAAAAACTCCCCCATGGAAATCAGCAATCAACTTGGGAGCTTCATCTTCAGTTATGCATTTCAAGAGGACACCTTCAGGGTTCTTCCAAAGTAACCCAAGGTCTGGTATGATATATTTTTGAGAAGCCAACTTGAGGGCCCTTTTCTGATTTTTATTCAAGTGACTAGGATAGAATAGGTGTCTAAGGTAGAAAATCACATCTTTGTACCGTTCAGTCTACCAACTTGTTAAGAATATCTACTCTTTCTTCCTCTAGCTGATTCACTTCTACCTTTTGTAAATTGCTCTCAGCCATGAGCTTGGCAAGACCCAAACCTCTTACTAGATTTTTTGTTTGGATATTTATATCATATCCTTGTAATTTGTTGACCCATCTACATCTCTTGCTTGATATCTCCATGTCTGATAATATGTCTTTAACCATGGTGTGGGGGACATAAGCAATAACTTTTGAACTCAAAATGTAAGGCCTAAAAATATGTGTTGCTTTCACGAATGAAAATGCCTATTTTTCCATGATTGTATACTTCAACTTAGTTTCTTGTAAATCCTTGCTAAAGAAGGAAACAGGCCTCTCAGCTCCATTCTCATCCTTTTGTAACAAAACTGAAGCAATAGTGAATTCAGAGGCAAAAGAAAAGATTTGGAAAGGTCTCTTGTAGTTTGGGGCTGCTAAAACAGGTGCATGCTTAAGTGCATCCTTTATTCCTTCAAAACCTTGAATGGTAGCCTCCTCCCACTTCATATCTTGATCCTTTCTTAGCATGCTTGTGATTGGAAGAGTTAGCTCAGAAAAATTGGAAACAAACCTTCTAATAAAATTGATTTGGCCAAAGAAAGATTGGATACCTTTCTTGGTTCTTAGGATAGGCACTTTGCTGATTGCTTCCACTCTCTCAGGGTCTATCATAACACCTTCTATGGACACAATATGCCCCAACATCTTGGCCTTTTGCATGCTAAAATGACACTTCTTTAGATTAAGGGAAATGCCATACTCTCTACATCTGATTAGCATCTTCTCTAGGTGCTCCAAAATAATATCACTACCCCTCCACCAACCAAAAATATTGCCAACGAGGAGTAATAGCGTAGTGAACCATTCATAGCATGATACTACACTCCTCAACAACCTCCAAGATTTCTATAACAAACACCCAATAAAATCACTGCCCCATCAACGGTTGATGTCATCTCAGTGTTGGTAGATAAATTTAAGGAGCTAGAGCTTTCCCAAAATGCTCGAAGTTCATACAAAGGGAAAGCAAGAAATTCTCCCTATCCACAGAATTATGGAAAAATATCTACTACATAGAATCCTCCAGTTTATACGGGTACTCCAAACCCTAGATATTTTCTAACTAGGAAGGGTACCTTGGGTATGCCCCCTCATGCCACATATGGATATCTACAATAGGCACCAGTCATAAATGTGTTCTAAAATGCCATACCAGCTGGAAATGTAATGTTCCTTGGATTCCTACCTTCGATTCCATATCAAAGTAATCAACCCCCTATGTACACATGTATTCTAAATATCTACAAGGGGATATGTACACTTACCCAGGTCAGTATGGATAGTCGCAGGGGATTCCATATGCCCTAACAAATGTTTACGTTGTCCCATTTCAGCAACTGATACAACCTCTACCTCCCCAACAAGGATCTTCAATAGTGGAAACGTATGCAATAGGGACCTATTATGAATATCTTAAGGAGCCTCTAGACTTCTCCATCCATACATTCATGCTCCCAAGACCCTTTCTTGATCTTCTAAAATTTAAAGGGGAGGGAAATCCTAACACCCACATCAAAGCTTACGCAATGGCCATTCGAGAGCTACTCCCAAGGGACGTAGTTGTTACGAATATTTTCCCTAAGATGCTAGAAGGTATTGCTCTCGATTGGTACTATAGGATACAAGAGGATTCAATACACTCCTTCAATCAATTTGTCTTAGAATTTATTAAGTCTTTTGAAATGAACAAAAATTTGAAAACAAGAATAAGGGAATTCCTTCATATCAAGAAAGAGCACAATGAGTCTACATCCCACTTCATTTAAAGGTGGAAACAAGTTCTCTACTCCTCTACAAGCACTCTAAATATGGATCAGATGGAGCTTTGTGATTTGTTCATCCACTCCCTCAATAGGGAGACAAAGGAAGAAGTTCAAAAGTTCCTGCTAAGGAGCTATGAAGAGGTACTAGAGGGTGCTCTTCAAATTGAACAAACAACCATTGATAGTGGTCGTAAGCCTTGTCGAGCTAATGGAAGGTTAGTCACCCCTAACCAAAATAACCCTGGTTACTCCAACATTACAAACAATAATCAAGGGTCGAAGGTCCTTAATAATAATCATGGGGTTATGATGGATGGTGTCACTGACTAGCCCAAGAAGCCTAATGTTGTTAGCCCTCCCAATCTTAATAATACCAATAACAAAAAACATGGAAAAAATCAAAGAAATAATAACTTCTCACCCTTAGTCAACATTGTAGATTTTAACTATCAACAAAAACAACCTCAGCAATCAAGACAAATACAAACCTAAGGCCCTAACCAATACCCAGGCAGGTATCTAAACCAATTCCAAAACCAAGGCCCAGGGTTCCCAAATTTTAACTATAACAATCAACAACTAAACAATAATCATATTTTTGAACCACAACAAGGCGTAAACCAAATGCCTTAACATTATGAACCTAATTTATATTGTGGTTTTCATAGGGTTGTGGGCATGATGCAAGAACATGTCGTGATTGTAACAAGTTTCTACAATGTTTCCTAGAGGATCAAAGATAATTATTTGTTGACATGTTTTTGGCAAACCCAACAGCACCAACTTTGAACACCTACATGGGACCAGTAACCCCATAGAACACACCACTTAGAATATTTAACGATCCTCTCCCTATGCATCCAAAGGATGGTAGAATATATCCAAATGGTTCAAGAAAAGGTATTGTAATAGGGACCCATGATTTCGAAGCCTCAAATTTTTCAAATTTACAAGTGACACCTCCTTTGGATGGTCATCAACAAACAAAAATTGTGGGGTTGGTGGAGTTGGACACTGAACCTCAGATGAACATTACCACTAGAACCAAATATTATTCTTCGTAACCAATCCTGATCTACCCAAATATATCAGATGACATTCGTGATATGTTAGGCAAGCCAATAGGAGCTTATGAATTGATTAGAGATCTAACAAATACCTTCTCTCCCATTTATTTCTTGGATCTGTTGAATAATTTCCCTACTCACAAAGCCACTCTATTAGAAGCATTAGGTCTTGGCCATTTGATTAACATCACCCCTCCTCCAGAGGTGCAGATAAACCACGTGGACTTTTATGTCTATCCTCTAGGGAATCCTGAAAGATATTTTGGATTCGTATTTAACATCAGTAAGATGCCCAAGGACACTGCAATAACTCGTAGAGGTGATCCGAAATTGTTTTTAAAAGTCTGGATTTACAACTATGTAAAGCATGCGATGATTGATTATGGGGAAATGGTTAACATTGTAATGTGTTGATCATGGTAGTTACTACGATGACTTTCCCTTTTGATATTGCAAATGTCAACATGTGATTTGTCTTAGGAAGGTGTATTCCTTCGGCGTTGAAAATCATGTTTACAATGAGTAAGTGTTGCTATTCTGAATTCATGCTTACTGTAATTCTATTTAATGGGAAATGATATGATTTTACTTTGCAATCTGTAAGTTGTGAACCTGCATAATTGTTTTCATACTTGATATATATATATATATATGTTAACAACACACCATGAATCAATTCCATTGATCCAAGGTATAATTCATTTTTTCTTTGTTGTCATATTGTAAAGAACCTGGTTTCAAGTATTCTTACTTGGCATCATGTTGCCAATGGTAAGATTTGATCTCCTAGATGCATAAACTATAACGATGGATAGAGTGAAAAGGTAAAAGATTTGTTACAAGGATATTGAGGCGAATATTTTAGCCTTGAACGGAATGTCCCATACTACGTTAGCTTTAACCTAAGGTGAAAAGACCCACTCAGGACCTATTATTGAATTATTATGTTTTGTGCTCTAACTTATGTTGTAATGACCTAACCTACTTGGACTTTAATCTAAAAGGTTGTAACTTAACCTAGGATAAATTCTAATACCTAAGGGCTAAGGTGGAAACCTAACTATTAGTAAGAGGACCTAAAATATTACTAATCCTAAGGGGAACCTATGGGATTATGTGGCAAGTGGGAGGATAGTGGTGATGGTTTCTAGACTATTAATGTGGAATAAATTATAGTCCTTGCATTTTTTAAATTGCCAAGTTGGAGGAAGCATGGGACGTTAGTGGATGTCTAACTAACATTGTTGCTAAATTTAAAATACATGCAAAAAATTAAAATGGAAATTTGCCAAGTTTTAATTGGCGGTGGCATGAGGAAAGAGGGGGAATTTACATTTAATGCATTTAATGGAATTGGTTTTGGTGAAGAAACCCGCCTAGGAAAGAGGAGAAGTGGGTTTTGTGGGAATTGTTGTTCATTTGGTCTTTCTTGTTTTTTCTCTACGTTTGGTTTCTCTTTTGAGACTGAAAATTTATTTTTGACCCATTGTAATATTGAGTGCCTTTAAGCTTTCTCTAAGCCTGTGGAAACAAAAAGGAAGTTGGGAAATCTAGCTGTTGAAGTTGTTGCAGAGAATATATCCTTGAAAATTTCAGTTGTTATCTTTTGTAATTCAACAAGAAATTTTACCAGGCATGTTAGGCTCTTCTCATTAAACAGTTATGCTTTTTATTAAATGTCTTTGTAAAAGAACTCTGTTATTAGAAATGCTTAGTTTTGTGAAAAAAATTTAGTATGTTTCTGACTATGATCTTCTGTTTGAATTTTGTTATTTGGAAAAGTTGCAATATGGGTAGTTTCTGGATGCATGCATGGAAAAATCAATGTTCTTAGTTAGAAATATAAATGTATGTGAATTCATCACTGCTGTTAAGATTTTGACTAAAATGGGTATTTGGTTTTGTTTTTTCCTTGTGGGTTTAAATTTGTTGAAGGTAACAATGATATAATTACTATTTTTTTGAGTTGTATATACTCAAAAGATATGGATTTCATGGAATGATAAAGCGGGACTTTGTTTGAATTGTTTGTCCTTGCTGGAAATGTGGTTTAAATATGATTTGGTTACTTTGAAACCTTACAACTACCATGATGTCATTCACCTTGCATGTTTTGGAAGAGATATGTTATTTCTCTTACTTTTGGGTACCCTTAATGATCATTTAAAAAGATTACTTTCCTTATTTGAACCTGAGATTAACTCAGTTTGCTTACTTAAAGGATTTGTGTTGGAATATACAATTTTCTTCTCCCTTTGAACTTGATGATGAGTATAAGTACTGTGAATGACAAATCCTTTGTGACTTCTATTGTATTTGAACCAGGATGGATTCTTTTACTTTGTGATTGAACAATTTCTTTTATACCTGTGGAATAGAGACTGTGTTACTTGGTTGTAATCATTTAATCATTTTAATCCTTAGGTTAAACATGTTTGTTTGTAGCGTATACAACAATTAATGTGGGATGGAAATGAGAAGCTTAGTAGTTGTTTGGTGAATTGGTTACTGTAATTGAATTCACTGAATACCTTTGCCATGGTAGCTTGTATGCTCCTGAGACTTCTCCAGTTATGTTTCAAAACATACACTTCATTGTCAATTGACCTGCATGTTACAGCTTTTGATATTTGTGCTAGGTAATGGAGAAAAATAATGATAATACCCTACACCTTGATTATCAACTTCATATTGTTTTCTCTCTTTATAGAATTGAGGGTTTTGTTATTGTTACTCTTGAGTTCAAAAGAAAGTTTGATTGTGTTTCTCTCTCTGACTATTACTCTTGCTATTATTTCTCTTGCTTGAAAAAAACCAGTTTGGTCGTGTTAAACATAAGAGATTGTAAATTGATTAATTTGGAGAAATGCTACTTTTCTTTCTTCTTCCTTTCCAATCTCAAAGTTAGATATAAATTGAATTGATGTATATTTTCTTTGAGTGTAAGTAATTACGTTTTACTTACTGTTTTCTCTCTCTAAGATGGGTGAATACCATGTTGCCTTATTGAATTTTGAAGGAGTGACAAGTTGTCTTTGTGGGTCTGATTACTTTTCCCTCTTTTGCATGGAACTTGGTTGAAGCCAAGTGAGTATTAGATGTGAAGGAATTTTTCCTTTGTTTGGATTGCAGTTACTTCATCAAAAAAATCCCATTTACTAAGATGGAAAGAAATTGGTTGATTTTGTCTGAATAGGTAAATCATTACTTCGCTTAATTATTTCTCTTTCAAGAATTGTTAGAGTTAATATTCATTGGAACATTTTTTAAATCTAGAATGAACTCTACACATTATAGTATGGAACAACTAAGAATTCAGGGATGTAATGTTGCTTGTCTATTGTACATTCACAGAATACATTTCAAACTAAGAATGTTGTTTGATCATGATGCTTATTTATTATGATGAGATCGTTTAACCCGTTCTTATTTTAGTGGTGCTTAATTCTTATGAGTTATCTATCTAAATTGCTTGAATGTTTCATAAAAGTAGGGTTCTTTTAATGAGACAGTTAGTCAAGGGAACATCATTTTAATGTTAAGTGCTTAACATGCTCAGTTTGAAAAACTGACATGTGCTAGCAATTTTTACAGATGTATTCATTAAGTGTTAAAGAAGACGTGCTCTTTTGTGATGCTTCTCTCATTTAATTAGAGGTTGGACCTTGTATGAGACATTGTTATTCCTTTCTGATGTAATTGATAAATAAAAGTTATATTCTGTTGAGGTATCAATGTTGATTACATGAGTGAAGTTCGAATATTGGACTTGTAAAATGTGTGTGTGTGTGTACATTACCTTGAGGAATGAGAACATGAATGGTGTGTTATTTTATTTTTTGTATCATTATTGAGATGTTGAAAGAGAATCATAAACTTATTCCTATTCTTTGAATTTGTAACTGTATAAATGATGGCTGTTAGATTTAAAAGGATATAATGGGAAGGAGGGAATTGACACTCTAATCTTCTCTTAAATACAAATTTTAAGTTGGAATGTACAAAAGGTTAATACTTAGGTCAATATGGATTATCAATTAACTTGATAAAAGGGTAAAATACATATGGATTCATTTATAATTAATCATTGTAAATGGATCCTAACTAATGGATGATGAGGAAAGAAAAATTAGTTTCCAGAATAAGAATTCATTAATACCCTTTGGAGTTTCGTATCCAAAGGATGCTCAGAAAGAGGAAATCATATCTCCTCTTAATAAACCTTGGATTAAGGTAAGATATTTGAAAGTAAATGGATTCTTGTGAATAAGAAATAGACCTCATTCAAATGAGGTCTAATATAAAGGAAACCTGGATTTAGAATTAGTTGTGAATGAACTTGATTAAGCTTAATACATTAATCTTACTATGTTAAGCTGATTTGGACTTTAAGTCTAAAACGTAAAATAATGAACCAAGAAACGATATAAAATCCTTTGGAAAGGAGGAGTGATTGTATATTAAGCTACATGATAATTTTAAGTCATTCATGGCTAGCAACTGTAATGAACAAAGAGGTTAGAAAATCAACAAGGTTGCTTGAAACTTATTCTTAAATTATAAAGATAAGAAAGTGATCAACCTCTTAGATGGATATGTACCCCTAGATGGGAGGATTCTGCATAGGATGTTGGTACACACCAACTACAAACAAGGTGTCATTATGAAGGTCGGGCCTTCATTTCGACACAATGTTACAGCTAACATGTTGCAATACCCCTTCTGAATCGAGATCATCTAGGTTTTACATAAGCCTTGGACTTGGCCTCAGTTTTAACTTGGACCAAGTTAGGAACATGTCCCTTGTAGATGGAGTGACTCACGATGACTAAAGGTAACTAGGACACACACAATTTGACTAGGGTCGACGAAGTATGTCTGTGTACCCTTAGTCATCATGAGTGTCTTCTTTATACCATTTCATATTGTTGACTTGGATTAAGCTTCAACCTTGGACAAGAGGACCGATAGGAATCAGAAAAGACCATTCTAGGTAACAGATGAAGTGGGGTGAAGGATGTATTCCATTAATGAGTATGCTTATCTAGGAATATAATCATGCTACGTATGTGAAAAATATTTGGCCAAATTATCGTAATTTGCTGGTTGCGTTGTCATGGATCACCTAGTTTAAGAAACGAGATTTCATATGGATATCGGTAATAGGTATTCAGATAGGCCTCTTATATAGAACACTTCAATACCTGAAAGCATAAAGAGAACCAAGTATACTTAGTATACATTACATTAAATTAACATGAATGTATCAGTAAGAAGCCGAGTCATGAAATGAGAGATCAATGAAACTCCGAGCTGTGAAATGGGAGATCGGTAATTCATTTGAGTCATTACAGCTGCATATGGTTATCTCTTATATGATTGAATGGCATATAAATGTGTGTTCTATATTATGAATATGTGAACAGAGAACATTAGTCCTAAACATAATGTGTGTTTTAAATCATAGTAATTTAGAACATAGAGAACATTAATTAAAACTTGGAACGTCTGTTCTAAATTATAATAATTTAGAGCAGAGAAGTCCCTTGTTCTAGAGTCATGAATGGGAATGTTACATCTTGGTATCAGAGCTAAAGGTTGTAACACTTGGACATATTGTGTCCATAATATGATAAAATTTACATTTTCTTGTTAAACGGAAAATTGTTAGAACAAGAGAGAATGTTGCAAACAACCTGCCACCGGGTGGAGAAGTAGCTACTGCCCAAATACTCAATGAGATCCTTGCTACCCTCCTAGACACAAGATATCGTTTAGATGTGTTGGAATAGAAAACAATGGGAAATGAGGAGGAGGAAGAAGATGTTGATAATTATGATCAACCACCTTCTGCGGACAACACCAATGGAGGGAATCTGGGTGTTGTTAACAGTAATGTGAACATGCCTAATCATCCTGAAAATAAAAAGGTAAGATTGGTAGCAGAACTCACCTATGATATAAAAAGAATAATCCCTCCTAAATTTGATGGAACTACATTAGGAGACATGGCTAAGAACTGGCTCATTGAAATGGAGAAGTACTTTGCTATAAGAAACTTCTCTAAGGAAAACAAAAGCAATATGGGGAGGCGTATCAGCTTTCCCATGAGGCATCTTCATGGTGGGACAACCGAAAGGTTGAGTTGAATATTATTGGAATCAGACATAACCTGGGATCAATTTAAAGGTTATTTTAGGCAACGATGGTTTGCCTCAACTTTATTATGATCAGAAAATGACTGAATTTAAGAGCTTATCACAAGGAAAGTCAACTGTGACAGAGTACTGGGAAGGGGTTTTACTAAAAATCCTTAAGTACATACCTCAGTATCAGACTGATGAGAAGTTTAGGATACAAAAATTTATTATGGGATTAAATCCCATCATAGGTCATGAGGTATATGTTCACAAGTCCAACCACTATGGAAGGGGTTGTTGAAAAGGCCATAAGGAAAGAACAAGAAAATAAAAGCAATCTCTACTCATAGAGAAGAAATTAGAAAGAAGGTTCCAAACTTTTTCTTCATCTCTTGCACCAAAAAAAGGGACCCTAGAAGAGGTTTGGCATGAAAAATTAAATTTACCACTGATAATAATAAGAAAATAGTGATAGGAAAACCCGTCACTAGTATGCGGAAACAACTTTGTTCAAGAACAATAACAATGGACAGAAGTCCTACGGAATCCAAAATGATAACTTCCAAGGCAGGAAATAAATTTGAAACCTAGGAAGGGGCCTATTTGGAGGCTATTTTAACTGTGGTAAAGATCATTACATGAGTCAGTGTCCTTTGAAGAAGGATGACCGCAATCAACAGCATAGAATACATGCTACAGTAGCTGACAAGTAGGCTGAAAATAAAGCCACACCCATAGAAGTTTCGGGTATGTTTATTCGGTTATACCTGTGACTATACTTTTTGATACTGGAGCTACTGAATGTTTTATTTCTACTAAGTTATCTTCTAAATTAAAAATAAGAGTAGAGAAAATGGAAAAATTATGGACTGTACACTACGGAAATAATTTTGTTCATACGGTTAGTGTGTGTCTTTTTGGGGCAGTCCTTCACTTGCCTAGATTTTCCACAGAAGTTGATCTTTATGTTACTCCTTTGGGATCTTATGATATAATCATAGGTGTTAATTGGTTAGCTGAACATAAGCCAAAGGTTGACTGTTATGAAAAATAGATTAGTTACTTAGATGACCTGAAGAAAATAGCAGTCATTCAGGGTGTAAAACATGAGATTTCAATTAGAAGGTTGTCAACAATGCAACTTAAAAAGGCCAAAAACAAAGGATACACCTTATATGCGGTAAATATTTCTGAAACTACAAAAGAGGGTAGTGATTTTATGGAAAGATACCCCTTGTTACAAAATTTTAGATATGTATTCCCGAAAGAATTGCTAGGTCTTCCACCTAAATTGGATTTTGAATTCTCAATCAAGATTAAACCAGGAACCAAGCCTATATCCAAGGCAATAGAATGAGTACCATGGTGGTAGAGCTAAAGGATTAGTTACAGGAACTTTTGTCAAAAGGTTTGATAAGGCTGAGTGTCCCACCTTGGGGAGCACCGGTAATTTTTGTGAAAAATAAGGATGACACACTTAGATTGTGCATTGATTACAGGATGTTGAACAAGGCAACTATTAAGAATCGATATCCACTTCCTAGAATTGATGATCTATTTGAGCAGATGCGTTGGGCCTCAGTGTATTCTAAAATAGATCTTCGATCTGGTTATCATCAGTTGAGAATAAAGGATGAAGACATACATAAAACAACTTTTAGAATGAGATATGGACATTATGAGTTCATAGTTTTACCGTTTGGGTTGACTAATGCACCCACCACCTTTATGAACTTGATGAATAATTATTTTCAAGAATACTTAGACAAGTTTGTGCTAGTATTCTTGGACGATATTCTCATATATTCTAAGAGCATTGAAGAACACCATGAGCATCTGAAGATAGTCTTGGAAATCTTGAGGAAGAGGAATTTGTATGGTAAGTTGTCAAAATACTCCTTCTATGACACAGAAGTACACTATTTGGGTCATGTTATAAGAAAGGATGGAATAGCCATAGATCCTTTAAAGATTGTAGTCATAACTGAGTGGCATGCACCCAAGAATGTACATGAAGTCAGGAGCTTCATGGGACTTGTAGGTTATTATAGAAAGTTTGTTAAATACTTTTCTAAGGTCGCTGCACCAATAACTTCATTACAGAAGAAAGACAAGAAATTTGTTTGGATTGATAAATGTGAATCTTCCTTTAAGATTCTAAAGGAAAAGGTAACAACATCACCTATTTTAACTATACCTGATCCCAACGGGAACTTTACTGTCGTAACAGATGCATCTGGGGAAGGCCTTAGAGGAATTTTGTTACAAGATGGCCATTTCATAGCATATAAAAGTAGAAAACTCAAGTTACATGAATGGAATTATGCTCCACATGACCTAGAACTTGCTGCCATAGTTCATGCACATCAAATATGGAGGCATTACCTTGTCAGTAAGCCTTTTGAACTAAAAACTAACCATCTTGGGTTGAAGTATATTTTTACTCAACCAAACTTGAATGCAAGACAATGAAGATGGCTGAAATTTATATCTCAGTATGATTTTGATATAAGTTATATTAAGAGAAAGGAAAATAGAGTAGTAGATGCTCTAAGTCATAGGAAGCACATTTCTGCTCTTATAACATTGAGAACTCAGTTTAAGGATGAGGTGAAAAGTGTCATAGAATCTAATTCCTATTTTCAATAGGTAAAGGCAGCACTTGCTGCAGATCCAAATGATGTGAGATATACAGGTTTTCATTTTGTCAATGAAGAAATATTACGGTTTGAAAAAATGGTATACATACCCTTGGTAAATGATTTAAGAAAGAAATTTTTAACTGAATTTCATAATTCACATTTTTTTGGACATCCGGGCATTACAAAAATGATTGTTGATATAAAACAACAATATTTCTGGAAAGGGATGAAAACAGACGTAGTAGAATTCGTGACACACTGCTTAGAATGTCAACGTGTCAAAGTAGAACATATGCATCTAGCTGGTTTACTATACCCTCACAACATTCCACAGTACAAATGGCAAGTGATAACTATGGACTTTGTTCAAGGATTGCCTATGTCAAAAAATAAACATGATGTCATCTTAGTAGTTGTAAATAAACTAACAAAGGTAGCACACTTTATTGCTGGTAATCTAAAGGATGATTCACCTGTGTTAGAAAGAAGATTTGTGCATGAGATTCTCAGATTGCATGGAGTACCTGAATTGATTATATTAGATAGAGATCCAAGAATGACATCAAGATTTTGGCAAATGCTTAATGTTGATTTGGGAACTAAGTTGAATTTCTACTCTGTGTATCATCCGAAAATGGATGGACAGATTGAAAGAGTTAATAAATTTCTAGAGGATATGTTAATAATTTATTGCATGGAATAGCTATATAAATGAGAGGAGTACCTTCCATTGGTTGAGTTTTCTTATAATAACATGTATCACGTCTCTCTAAAAATGGCACCTTTCGAAGCCTTATACGGAAGGAAATGTAAAACCCCTGTTAGCTGGGAGAACATTGAGGATAGAGAGGTGATTGGTCCAGAAATCCTTACATAAATGGAACAACAAGTTAAAATGATTCGTGAATGCTTGAAGGAGGCTAACAATATGCAAAAAAATTTATGCAGACTTAAAATGGGTTGATAGGAAATATGAACTTGGTGAAAATTTCTTTCTTCAGGTTAAGCCAAAAAAGAGTTCTATAACTTTTGGCAAGGCTGCCAAGTTGTCACCTCATTATGTGGTACCCTTCGAAATTATTGAAATAATCAACCCTATAGCTTATCATTTAATTTTACCTCCTGCTTTATCATGAATGCATGATGTTTTCCATATTTCTTTGCTTAAGAAATATGTATCAGATTTATCATATGTGCTGAATTGGAATTCCTTGCAAGTCCAAGACCCAGGGATAATCATGGTTAAGCCCATTTGAGTGTTGCGAACTTGCCAGTTGCACTTAATAAATTACGAAGTGAAACAATGTAAGGTCCAGTGTGACCAGTTTAGTGAAGAAAGTGCAACTTGGGAAGATCTCAAAGAAATGAGATCTGCTTTTACATACTTGTTTGATCAGAATTAATTCTGAAAGTTGATAAAATCTGAAAAAATTTATCCATATTTTGATGTTAAATCTACCAAACTTGAGCAATTACTGAACTATTGGACAAATATTTTTAATATTGTTTTGAAAATTTGAACTTTCAAATTTAGTTCTATTATGAACCTATGAATGGAAGGACAATAACTGAATTTTGTCCTAAATCTTAATGATCTGACTAATTTAATCATTAGGATGATGATTCTTTTAAGGAGGAAGGTATTTAACGTCTTGATCATGGTAGTTACTACAATGACTTTCCCTTTTTATATTACAAATGTAGACATGTGATTTTTCTTAGGAAGGTGTATTCCTTCGGCATTTAAAATCATGTTTGCAATGAGTAAGTATTGTTGTTCTGAATTCATGCTTACTGGAATTCTGTTTAATGGGAAATCATATCATTTTACTTTGCAATCCGCAAGTTGTGAACCTACAAAAATTTTTTCATACTTTATATATATATATATATATATATATATATATATATATATATATATATATATATATATATATATATATATATATATATATATATATATATATATATATATGTTAACAACACACCTTGAATCAATTCCATTGATCTAAGGTATACTTCATTTTTTCTTTGTTGTCATCTTCTTAATAACCTTTCTAAAGGAAATGTATTTTGGAACCGAGCTGGGTTTTGTTGTAAATTGTAAAGAACCTAGTTTCAGGTATTCTTACTTGGCATCATGCTACCAACAGTAATATTTGATCTCCTGGATACATAAACTATAACGTTGGATAGAGTGAGAAGGTAAAAGATTTGTTATAAGGATATTGAGGCGAATATTTTAGCCTTGGACGGAATGTCCTATACTACGTTGGCTTTAACCTAAGGTGAAAAGACCCACTCGGGACCTATTATTAAATTATTATGGTTTGTGCTCTAACTTATGTTGTAACGACCTAACCTACTTAGACGTTAATCTAAAAGGTTGTAACTTAACCTAGGATAAATTCTAAGACCTAAGGGCTAAGGTGGAAACCTAACTATTAAAAAGAGGACCTAAACTATTACTAATCCTAAGGGGGACCTATGTGATTATGTGGCAAGTGGGAGGATAGTGGTGATGGTTTCTAGACTATTAATGTGGAATAAATTACAGTGCTTGCATTTTTTAAATTGCCAAGTTGGCGGAATCATGGGAAGTTAGTGGATGTCTAACTAACATTGTTGCTAAATTTAAAATACATGCAAAAACATAAAATAGAAATTTTCCTAGTTTGAATTGGTGATGGCATGAGGAAAGAGGGGCAATTTGCATTAAATGCATTTAATGGAATTGGTTTTGGTGAAGAAACCCGCCTAGGAAAGAGAAGAAGCAGGTTTTGTGGGAATTGTTGTTCATTTGGTTTTTCTAGTTTTTGCTCTACGTTTGGTTGCTCTTTTGAGCTTGAAAATTTATTTTCAATCCATTGTAATCTTGAGTGCCTTCGAGTTGTCTCTAAGCCTGTGGAAACAAAAAGGTAGTTTGAAAATATGGCTGTTGAAGTTGTTGCAGAGAAAAAATCCTTGAAAAGTTTGGTTGTTATCTTCTATAATTTAACAAGAAATTTTACCAGGCATGTTAGGATCTTCTCATTAAACAGTTATGATTTTTATTAAATGTCTTCGTAAAAGAACTCTGTTATTAGAAATACTCAGTTTTGTGAAAATGTTTTAGTGTATTTTTTACTATGATCTTCTGTTTTAATTTTGTTGTTTGGAAAAGTTGCAATATGGGTAGTTTTTGGATTCATGCATGGAAAAATCAATGTTCTTAGTTAGAAATATAAATGTATGTGAATTCATCACTGCTGTTAAGATTTTGACTAAAATGGGTATTCGGTTTTGTTGTTTCCTTGTGGGTTTAAATTTGCTGAAGGTAACAGTGATATAATTACTATTTTTTTGAGTTGTATATACTCAAAAGATATGGATTTCGTGGAATGATAAAGTGGGACTTTGTTTGAATTGTTTCTCCTTGCTAGAAATGCAGTTTAAATATGATTTGGTTAATTTGAAACCTTACAACTACCATGATGTCATTCACCTTGCATGTTCTGGAAGAGATATGTTATTTCTCTTACTTTTGGGTACCCTTAATGATTGTTTAAAAAGATTACTTTCCTTATTTGAACTTGAGATTAACTCAGTTTTCTTACTTGAAGGATTTGTGTTAGAATATACAGTTTTCTTCTCCCTTTGAACTCGATGACAAGTATAGGTACTGTGAATGAAAACTCCTTTGTGATTAAATGATTTCTTTTATACCTATGGAAATTAGACTGTGTTACTTGGTTGTAATCATTTAATCATTTTAATCCTTAGGTTAAACATTCTTGTTTGTAGTGTATACAACAATTAACGTGGGACTGAAATGAGAAGCTTAGTAGTTGTTTGGTAAATTGGTTACTGTAATTGAATTCAGTGAATACCTCTACTATGGTATCTTGTATACTCCTGAGACTGCTCCAATTTTGTTTCAAAACATACACTTCATTTTCAATTGACCTACATGTTACAACTTTTCATATTTGGGGTTGGTAATGGATAAAAATAACGATAATCCCCTTCACCTTGATTATCGACTTCTATATTGTTTTCTCTCTTTTCGGAATTGAGGGTTTCGTTATTATTACTCTTGAGTTAAAAAGAAAGGTGGATTTTGTTTCTCTCTGACTATTACTCTCATTATTATTTATCTTGCTTGAAAACAACCAGTTTGGTCATGTTAACCATAAGATATTGTAAATTGATTAATTGGGAGAAATGCTACTTTTCTTTCTTCTTCCTTTCCAATCTCAGAGTTAGATATAAATTAAATTGATGTATGATTTCCTTTGAGTGTAAGTAATTACATTTTACTTACTGTTTTCTCTCTCTAAGATGGGCGAATACCATGCTGCCTTGTTGAATTTTGAAGGAGTGACAAGTTGTCTTTGTGGGTCTGATTACTTTTCCCTCTTCTGCATGGAACTTGGTTGAAGCCAAGTGAGTATAAGATGTGAAGGAAATTTTTTTTTGTTTGGATTGCAGTTACTTCATCATAAAAATCCCATTTACTAAAATGGAAAGAAATTGGTTGATTTTGTCTAAACAAGTAAATCATTACTTCGCTTAATTATTTCTCTTTTAAGAATTATTAGAGTTAATATTCATCAGAACATTTGTTTAAATCTGGAATGAACTCTACACATTATAGTTTGGAACAACTAAGAATTCAGGGATGCAATGTTGCTTGTCTGTTGTAAATTCATTGAAGACATTTCAAATTAAGAATGTTGTTTGATCATGATGCTTATTTATTATGATGAGATCGTTTAACCCGTACTTATTTTAGTGGTGCTTAATTCTTATGAGTTATCTATCTGAATTTATTGAATGTTTCATAAAAGTAGGGTTCTTTTAATGAGACAGTTAGTCAAGGGCACATCATTTTAATGTTAAGTGCTTAACATGCTCAGTTTGAAAAACTGACATGTGCTAGCAATTTTTACAGATGTATTCATTAAGTGTTAAAGAAGACGTGCTCTTTTGTGATGCTTCTCTCGTTTAATTAGAGGTTGGACCTTGTATGAGACATTGTTATTCCTTTCTGATGTTGAAATGTTGAAAGAGAATCGTAAACTTATTCCTATTCTTTGAATTTGTACCCGTATAAATGATGACTATTAGATTTAAAAAGGATATGATGGGAAGGAGGGAATTGACACTCTAATCTTCTCTTAAATACAACTTTTAAGTTGGAATGTACAAAAGGTTAATACTTAGGTCAATATGGATTATTAATTAAATTGATAAAAGGGTAAAATACATATGGATTCATGTATAATTAATGATTGTAAATGGATCCTAACTAACGGATGATGAGGAAAGAACAATTAGTTTCCAAAATAAGAATTCATTAATACCCTTTGGAGTGTCATATCCAAAGGATAATTGGAAAGAGGAAATCATATCTCCTCTTAATAAACCTTATATTAAGGTAAGATAATTGAAAAGAAATGGATTCATGTGTATAAGAAATAAACCTCATTCAAATGAGGTCTAATATAAAGGAAACCTGGATTTAGAATCAGTTGCGAATGAGATTGATTAAGCTTAATAAGTTAATCTTACTATGTTAAGCTGATTTGGATTGTAAGTCTGAAACTTAAAATAATGAACCAAGAAATGATATACAATCCTTTGGAAAGGAGGAGTGATTGTATATTAAGCTACATGACAATTTAAGTCATTCATGGCTAGAAAATATAATGAACAAAGAGGTTAGAGAATCAGCAAGGTTGCTGAAACTTATTCTTAAATTATAAAGATAAGAAAGTGATCAACCTCTTAGTTGGATATGTACCCCTAGATGGGAGGATTCCATAGGATGTTGGTACACGCTAACTACAACAAGGTGTCATCATGAAGGCTGGGACTTTACGATGGCACAATGTTGCAGTTGACATGTTGCAACACCCTTCTGAATTGGATCATCTAGGTTTACATAAGCTTGGACTTGGCCTCAGTTTTACCTTGGACCAAGTTAGGAACATGTCCTTGTATAATGAGTGACTCATGATGACTAAAGATAACTAGACGCATGCAATCAAATAGGGTTGACAAATTATGTATGTGTACCATTAGTCATCACGAGTGCTTCTCTATACCTTTTTCATATTGTTGTCTTGGATTAAGGTTCAACCTTTGAAAAGAGGACTGACAAGTGTCAGAAAAGACCATTCTAGGTAACAGATGAAGTGGGTTGAAGGACGTATTCCATTGATGAGTATTCTATCTAGAAATATAATCATGCTAAGCATGTGAAAATCTTTGGCCAAAGTATTGCAAGTTGCTGGTTGCGCTGTCCTAGATCACCTAGTTTAAGAAGTAGGATTTCATATGGATGTCGGTAATAGATATTCAGATAGGCCTCTTAAATAGAACACTTCAATACCTAAAAGGGTAAGGAGAACTAGGTATACTTAGTATACATTACATTAAATTAACATGAAGGATTGGTAAGAAGCCGAGTCATGAAATGAGAGATTGATGAAACTCCGAGCCATGAAATGGGAGATCGATAATTCATCAAGTCATTACAGCTGCATATGGTTATCTATTATGTGATTGAATGGCATATAATGTGTGTTTGATATTATGAATATGTGAATAGAGAATATTAGTCTAAACATAATGTGTGTTTTAAATCATAGTCATTTAGAACAAAGAACATTAATTAAAACTTGGAATGCGTATTCTAAATTATAATAATTTAGAGCAAAGAAAATTATGTAAAAAAAGCATCCCCTTGTTTAGAGTCATGAATGGGAATGTTATAAACATAGTCCCCTTCTCTTTCATTCAAAATTTAGGTTACAAAGAGACCAATTTCTCTTCAAGGCAAAATACGTTGAGAGGATATGATAGCCTCAAAGCAACGTCGATCGGAAATATAGTTTTTTCAGTCATCCTCAGGCATAAGATGGTTTTAACTAAATTTAATATTACAGATCAAGAAACCAACTATAATATGATCCTTTTCCATCCTTGGATTCATTGCATGAAGTCAATTCCCTCCACTTTGTTTCAGTAAGTTAGGTTCCTACACCTAGGGAAGGTCTTTGTGGCGTATGGTGATCCAAAACCCTTCGACATACACCTAGATAACTTGAAAAAGAGATCAGGGATCCACTCTAAGTTTGAGATTCCTATGAATTAGTTAAATAAACCTAGAAGCCCAGTACCAAAGGAAAAGTTGGTTCCTACAATGGAATTAGAAGTCACAGGTTTGCTCGAAGGCATTCCGAAAGTCAAAGATGAAACTATCATCATAGAGATAGTGTCGTTGGGAAACAAAATGAATATTTTCGAGATATTGGAGAAGGATTTACCTATCCTCCTTCCTCTCAATTCTATGGGTATGAGACATATCTTAGGACTCGGTTTTCTTCCAGCAGATGAAGTTTGTATGGTTGAAGTAACTAAGGTAAAAGAAGAGGACACAAAGGATGATCCAACAACCATTTTTCCAAGTAACTATTTGAGTCTCCATTTTTAAAGGAGCCAAGTGTCATTTTAGTGTCGAGGAAGGTGTAATTATTACCTCTCCCAAGGGAAGGATTTTTCCTTTTACCTTCAAGTTAAAAATTGAATGTACAAATAATGGGGCTAAAAAAGAAGCCCTTCTACTTTGTCTCATTGTAGCCAAAAGAATGGGTGCTCTTAATATGAGGATGCTGGGTGATTCACAACTTGTAGAAAATCAGATATCTGAGTTATATGAGACTAGATTTGAGAATTTACAACTCTATAAAACAACAATGTTAAATGAAATAAAGAGGTTTGACTTCATATTGATTGAAGAAATTCCATGAGAGAAGAACCTCCTCATAGAATCAATAGAAACTTCCACTTCTCACTTTAATCCAACCAATGAGTTGAAGGATACAAACTTCATGCTCTTGGTTCGTGATGAACCTCTAGTTCATAAGACACCGATAACTCCAATGTTGACATTCATGGAAACTGAGAGTGAGTATGTCATTGCAGATCACATTGACATTGACAAAGAAACTCTAGGATATCTAAATGCTCTTAAAAAATTACATCTTACTCATCATGAGGTTGATCTCTCCCTAATTCCACTCTCTTCTTCCTATTTTGGAAATACCATGATAGAATCTTCCCCTGGGAAGGAACTCTAAATTGATGAGGTAGGAGAAGAGTGAGATTTAGAGTTGCCTCTGGCCCCACCTGATTTTGAGGAAGGAAATTACTCCTTAATCAAGGGAACGATCAATATAAACATTAGGACCGAGGAAGAACCAAAAATCTTGTAACTAGGATCCTCTTTAAATCCTAAGGAATTTGAAATACACACTCGTATCCTCAAATAACATCAAATAGATTTTGTGTTTAGCTACAAGGAAATGATGGGAATTACATCACACATTGCAGTGCACAATCTTATCACCAAGCGAAATGCTAAGACAATCAAGCAAAATTCAAGGCCCATGAAGCCAAAGGTGGCCCTCATGGTAAAGGAAGAAGTGATGAAACTCCTCCATGTAGGGTTCATCAAACCAAATGACTACACATAGTGGGTGTCTATTATCATCCCCATTTTCAAGAAGAATGGAAAGATCTGTATTTGTATAGACTTTCGGGATATCAATAAGGATTTTCCCAAGAATGATTTCCCTTTACCATCCATTGATGTTATTATCGATGCAAAAAGTGGTTTTGAGTTGTTGTCTCTCATGGAAGGGTTTTTTGGGTACAATAAAATCAGAATCTTTGAGGAAGATCAGGCCAAAATTACATTCATAACTCCTTGGGGAACTTACTATTATGTTATTATGCCATTCGGGCTTAAGAATGTTAGTGCCACGTACCAACGAGAAATGACCTATATGTTTCACGATATTATACACAAGATTGTGGAATCCTACGTGGATGACCTTCTAGATAAGGCCATAAAATGTTGGGATCATCCAAAGTTATTTCGTATCATCCTTTCTTTCTTAATCAAATACGACATCACATTGAATCCAGAAAAATGCGTGTTCGGTGTAACGGGAGGAAATATTTTGGGATACATCATATCTTCATAAGGGATTGATGTGGACCTAGCCAAAATCCAAGTTATACTAGAAATGAATTAGCCATCAGGAAAGTCTAGCATTAGATCTTTTCTTCGAACTATCTATATGCCGACCATCTATAGTTATGCAATCTGAAGTTTTATCCCTGATTTGACCTTTGTTGTTCACCCAATCAACAATTTTTTGAAAAGGATTGTAGAATTGATTGGATGGAATAATGTAATGAATCATTTAAGTTGGTTAAATGGTTCTTTCTATTTCCTCCCACACTCATGCCTCTTAGGTCAAATCACCATTTGATCCTATATTCATGAGCTACGAATGTCTCATTATCCTGCATATTGGCTTAAGAAGATGATGATAAAAGAGAGTGTGAAGTCTATTTCATTAGTCAGAAACTTCTTGATTATGAGACACATTATACACAAGTGGAAAATGAATGCCTTGTTATCATCTTCATGACAAAAATCTTAAGACATTATATGCTAAATCAAGAAATAAGGGTTATTGTTAAATCATATCACCTGCGGATGTTTCTCACACAAGGATCCTTATCTAAGAAGGTTGGACACTTCATAACTTTGATGGGTGAGTTTGAGTTAACATTTGTTAATCAGAAATCCATCAAAGGAAAAATCATTGCGGACTGGTTGGCCGATTACCCATTAGATGGAGGCCATCTAGTAAATTTAGAATTTCCTGACGAGTGTGTTTATTTTGTTGAAACTAATCCTCCCATTTATGTGTGTCCATGGTACACTGATATCATTAATTTCATAGTGGACCATACATATCTAGAAGGGGCAACCTCGCAACAAAGAAGACAGTTGCGTATAATAACCACCAATTATGTCATCATAGAGCAAGTGCTCTATCATAGATCCTTTGATGGAATGTTGCTAAAATGCGTTGATGAAGAAGAATCTAAAAAAATTATTTATGAATCACATATCGGAGTATGTGGAGGTCACTTTGGCAACCACACTACGACTCATAAAACACGTCAGATGGGCTATTTCTAGCCCATGCTAGAGCATGCTGCGGTAGAGTTTGTGCACAAATTCCATAAATGTCAAGAGTTCTCCCATGAGATCCACATATCATCACAAGCTCTACAACCAATTGCAAAACCATGGCCCTTTTCCACATGGGGACTGGAATTTATAGGGAAATTATCTCCCTCATTAATACATGGTCATAAATTCATAATCATGGCCACAGAGTACTTTACCAAGTGGGTAGAAGTCACGCCTCTTACCACCGTGCCTAGATCAATAATCGAAAAGTTCATTCTAAACCAAATTATTTGTAGGTATGGGGTCCCACAAGTCATTATATCAGATAATGGAACATCCTTTAAAAATGATGAGGTACGTGAGTTGTGTGAGAAATTCAAAATAAGTCACCACACAGCCTCTCTTTATTATCCTCAAGCCAACAAATAGGTTGAGGCTATGAACAAGACATTGACGTCTATTCTCCTTAAGATCGACAAGGAGAATAAGAGAGATTGACATTTAAAGGTTTTTCCATCCTTGTGGCCCTATTGGACATTGATAAGAACCCCAACAGGGGAAACCCCCTTCTCTTTGGTATTTGGTGCAGAAGTAGTTTTACCGCTCGAAGTCGAGATACCTAGTCTCTATATATCATTTCAAGGAATTTTGCGAGAAGAATGCTATCGAGAAGTGTGAATCTCTCAGCTAGAAATCCTTGATGAGGCTAGACTCAAAGTTGAACAATGGAATAAAATTTATGGTGACCGGATGGCTCAACAACACAACAAGAAAGTCTATGAGCGTGAAATAGATGAGGGAGATTTGGTTCTAATACTTGACAATTGAATAGACAAAAATACTAGTGAAGGAAGGAAATTCAGACCCAAGTGGTTGGTTCCATATCAAGTAATAGAAGACTAAAAAATGATGCATTTCACCCATGTACACTAGAGGGTGAGAATTTTAACGAATCTGTAAAATCTCTTTACCTAAAAAGGTATTACACATGATCCATTAGCATTTTCATATGTACATTATTGCATCTATTTTCCATTTTCATCTGCCAGCTCATTTTGTAAAATTTGTGATCAAGGGACTTATTCTTATAGAAATTCCAAAAAACTTCTAAAAAATTGGCAAAACATTCAAATCATACCTCTACAAATCTCCCCAGTGTCATCAATTTTTCCCGAATCATTGCATTAAGATAAAGCTTTGGTAGTAACCATACCAAGGCCTGCATACTTGGTTCTGCTTATAGTTCTTTCTAGATTAGGTGTCTTTTCCTATATTTTTTTCTAGAAGCTTCATGGTGTCTCATATATCACATAAACACCTCTTTGAAAATAAGAACATTCTAGCCATTTTGCCTAGATAAATAAGTCAAATGAAAATCCACAAAAAAAATTATTTTACACTTTTCTTTTCCCTACCAGCCTTTGATGTTGAGCCCGTGTCTCTTATTGGTGATGTAGGGTTGGGAAAGGAGGGAAATTCCCTTACTCGCCAATGCCTTGTCCATGGTGATAAGCCCATACTTCTTACTGGTAGCATGGGGCAAGGTGTAGGGGGTTTCTTTAACAAACTTGAAAGTTAGAAGCAATTCATTCAAATATTGTGAAATTGTAATTCAAAACAAACTGAGTTAGATGTCTAAAATTCCAAAAGAGCTTAAAACCTCAAAACCATATTTTTTCAACCAAGTGACCATCCATGGATTTAAGTCTAGATAAAATCAAAAGTAATTCACATTCTAAACTATGAAGCGCACTTGAGTAGAGTGAGGTTTTTGTGTCTCAATTTGGTTTTGTCAAAACCTTTTCTTTCTCTCATCATTACCATTCAACAATTTTCATGACTTGTGCCCTTTTTAGCTCTTGGTGTTGAGCCCTCACATCTTATTGGTAGTGTGGGGTTAGTAGTGGGGAAAATTCATTCACTTATCATATCATTGTATAACCAAGTTTTTCCAAAACAATATGAAGTACCAAAGATTGTTTAAAGAAACTAAAGTTTAGCATTAGAATGTGTTTGCATCATCATATATCGGCATTATAAAATACAAAAAGAAATCACTTTATTATCATTCACATCCAATGCAGACATTTTGAAAAGCATAGAGAAGTGGAAATTCTAAACATCTAGAGTACACAAGTGAGATAAGAAAAAAGGAATTCAACTTAGATACAATGGATTACCAAAACAAAAAGAAGAGTTTATATATATCATGGTGAGTCAAGTTTGTATACAATGTCTGCACACACTAGGCATGGAAAAATCACTCTCGATGAGCCCAAAATATATATAAAAAAAATCATATAACAATCGACAAAATTGTGACAAATAAATAAAAGGCCAAGTAGCATATCAATCCCTCAGGATCCCTTGGATGGTGCACTATCGTATCCGGGACTCCTACTGTAGTTATGACGATGATGGGAATGAATCAAGTGGTGTGAGTGCTCATGATGATGGCCACTGGCTATGGTCTTGCTACAAGAGTGGCTCTGTCTCATTAATCACTCGGCTGCCCCATACCCCTCCACCTGATTATGAAGGGAGTTCATCACCTCCACCAATCTCTAGACAGGTGTAAATACATTAGTGTGTCTATCGACTGCTAGCGGCTGGTCTAAATCCTCAATCATCTCAGCTTGGGTATTCCATGAGGGGATTAATAAGGTTTCCATGCACATCTGTCTAATAAGCTCTCACCACTCTTGTGCAGTCGCTACAAGTAAAAGAAGAAGAAGAAACAACGAGTTAGAAAAATTCCAAAAAAAAGAAAAAGGAAAAAAGAAGTACCAACTGACATTTCCAACTAACAAAGTCTAGAGAAGAATGTTAACATACTCGGATCTCTAGGTATCCACGTCAGATTGGTGGATGTTGCTAATGCTACTAGTTGCTATGGCACCTCCCCAAATCCAAAGGTGAGACATTGTCCTATCACAAACTTTTCATCTCCCTCTCCATCTCGAGGAAGTGATGTCTCTAAGAACAAGGTCTCTCTCTCTCTGCACTCACCTCCTCATGTGCCACTCTCAGAATATCCTGAGTGTCATGCCACTCAGGATCACTATCCTCCTCCTCCATGTTGGCTGCCCTACCATCCTCACTTCCTAACCCGTCATCCCTTATCTCCTCTCTAGATGACTCCTCCCCAGTCTGATCTCCTGTGTACTCCTCCAAATTGGAGTCTTCATCTATAGGCTCACGCTCCTCTATGTTATGAGCGGGAGCAGATGCAATCTAGAGTAAAGGTGCTCAAGGAGCACCAACTACTCATTGGGCATGGACAACATTCCTAAATACAATGGGCACACCAGGAGTGACCACAATCTAGCCAGGATCCCCTCTAGGGACCTTCTGGGCCTCCTAAACAGTCTTATATACCAATGCCACTGGAGGAAGCATAATTACATAGGGGAGGACAAACTAATGAAGGACCTAGTAAAATGGATGGATCTCAACTCTCCTTGCCATGTCAACTAAATTCCCTATGGTAGAGCAAGACACCACTGTGGTCTCCTCCTACCCCCACAGTCCTGCCGTGTCTTAGTAGGGTGTGGCAACCATGTCTTTCATGGTCAAAGAAGCCAATGGCTGGTGTGGGGTCTGAAGTACTGACATTCCTATCCACCTTGTTACCCGAACATCCTCTGGATCCAATGCTAATATTCCTCTTCCATAAGGGGAAATGTGCTCATATACCTAACTCATGACTAAGGTAAGGTGGCTCAATGACTGGCCCTGTAGCCTGATAACCCTATATAGGTCATGATATGTGGTCCCCAATATGTCTACTCCCCAGGTGTAAATACGGCCATGTGCCTCAATCTGAGTAATACAATAATGTGTCACCTCCCTTATCCTCGATTAATTGTGAGGCCAAGATACCCATGATGGCCTTACACATAGTGGGGATGGAAGCAGTAGGAATGGATCGAACCTTAACCCCATTCTTTGAACTGAAATAGACCAAAAAATACCCCATATAAATATCCCATAGAGTCATCATGGCTCTAGATCCTGCTATCTCTAGGGTCAATCTCCTCCCAAGTATCGAGAGCCCAAGAATGTAGTATATGTCCTCCAGGGTAATGGTCCACTCACCCCTAACACCTGACAATCAGAAAATGTTCCATTCTACATCCTAATTAGAAAATAAGTCACATAGGATGTGACTAGACAAGGTAACATGGGGTACCTGTGTAATCCTCCAAATCTCTACCCTCTCGAGAGTGTCCCTCTCATCCTAGGTTAACTGATCCAAAATCCCTGGGAGCCAATCACACTCCCACTCATGGCTCCAATGGATGTACTCCTCCTTCTGCATTCACCAAAACACATAAAAAGAGCAAGTTAGTAACATATATCAAAGGATAAGCTCATCAAAAACATGAAAAAACATCAAAAATCCAAAAAAAAAATCAAGTTAACATGAATTTTGGTCATTCTCTCCAGAACCGCCACCCAGTACAGGGTGGTGGTCCTGGACCGATTTTCTGAAAACGTCTTTAACTAAAAAAAATGCTCAAAAACACAAAAAGAGACCGTTTTGGATGAAATAAAAGACTACCCCATGGGCGCCCCCCCTAAAGACTCATTTAAGACAAGAAATTTTGAAAATGACCCCCCTTAGGTAAAATTTTCAACATTTTTATATTTTAGGTTTGAAAACATAAAAGTGAAAAAAAAACCAACCTTAGAATGTGTTGGTTGATCTCCCACTCATGGAGACATGATCACAATCTCGTAACGGTTGTTTTGGCTATATTATCGTCAAAAATGGTCACTGTGGGTCCCGAGCTCAAAAATTTATGAATTGAATGTTTGCAAATGAATTACCAAATGAGTTATGATGTTTTGACCTCATTTTGAGTGTATGTTTTCACGGGGCTAGAGCATTGGCGCAGGTATATCTCTATATCCCCACACAAATGGTAAGTCCTCTTGTCATTTTGATTTAGTGTTTATTTTTCAACATTTTGTCTATTTGCACTTGAGTCTTCTTTCCCTCTTGTAGGTATCGAGAGCTTGGAAGGTAATGTTTTGACTCATGGTTGTGTCAAGTATAACTTCTCACTCCCCATTTTTGAAATGCCATACTCGGGCTCTACGTCTTATACCTTTTTCATGGCTAATATGCTTCTCCGACAAAGTAATATGTACGCACCCAAAATTGTATGTGCTAGATTGTTGGAAAATGGTTACAAAAGTCCTCGATGATGATTCACGTCCTTTCAAAATATGTTCAAGCTCCAAAACCCATATGTAGTGTATATTTGTAGCCTAGACATCCTTATATAGCTTTTCCACATTTTTTCTAGCTTCCCATGTCATTCTATGCATGTTTTTTCCTTTAGTGCTAGGACTACCCCCTGCCTAGGTGGCGGATCTGAAACTGCCGCCTAGGCAAGGTGGCGGTCTTGAGTGATTTTTCCATATTCCGTTATGCATGTTTTTAACATGTGAATATTCACTTGACTTCACTTTTAGGATGTGTTTGTGAACTGATTTGTCTAAAAATAGTTTTTATTGATTGGTTCTCCTTCCCTCTTCTATTTTTTCATGTGCTTTAGTTAGTTGGACCTACCTCTTCTTGCCTTATGCATGAAGGCACATCCCAACCCCAATTCTTATATATTCCATGCTTGTGTTCAATCAAAAGGACTAATAATTTTTGTGTATCTTGCATAGTATTTCTGCCACAATCCTGCTAGGAATTGCATAGCCAAGCTTAGATCTATTGTGCTATCTCTCTTCTACTTGCATTATAACCAGACTACCTTCAAGCTGCCATTTCTCAAGTGTCTTCTTCTACTATTATTCTTGCATTACCAATTCCTTGGAATCATATGAAAAAACAAAGAAATAATGCATCAAACTAAGGGGACAAACATAGATACAACTAGATTTTCCAAAGATCTTGTTTATCCAGGTTGGAATTACTTGTTTGTTTGCTTCATTTACCAAATTGTCAATTTTGAATCACTAGTTTCAATTACACATCAAATAAAATAGTAAAATTGTTCATTTTAATTGATTAGGTAATTACAAGTAGGTTAAATCATTAGAAAGTTTTCTCTTTGACATTACCAAGGAAGTTGTGGTGAACAATAGCTCTTTCAAGGTCATGATTTTTTCTTCACCTCTAAGGTAGGGTTTGAAGCATTTAGAGTAGTGTTCTAACCTAGTTGGGGAACTTGGAGTATAATAATGTTTTCAAAACATGATGGGGGATTAAGGGTGATCAAGTCTGTGATTTTTATTAAAAAACAATTAACCAATTTAGTCAATTGTTTCGACGAGGTTTTAGGAACAATACATTCCAACTAATGATTTTTATGGTAGTACACCATTTAAATGTGGGACCAAAAATATTCCTCTAGGAATGATGGTAATTTGTATGGGTATCACTAGACCATACGTACATCACCTATTCCATAATTGAATCACACCTGCATACACATATTTAGGTTATAAATTCATATGATTGAAATGGAATGAATTATACTGGTTACCCTGCCACACTCATAGTAATCGATAATTTTAAAAAGGCAACCATATATATTGATTTTTTCATACTTGATAGAATTATAAAAATTAAATGGAAACTATGCCATAGAGTATTTTGGAATTGCAACACTAAATTGAATTGAACAATTGAATTTGTATTATACCCCCTGCATGTTTAACAAATTTTAATGTATTATATCAATTTGTTTTCCATTATGTCTCATTCACTTCCTGAACCATTCTAAAATATGTAAATTTTAAATAGTTTTGAAATTGATTGTCTAAAATGTACTTGGAAAAAATCATCCAATAGATAAAAAATCAACCAGTTGATCATTTCTAACCTTGATGGTTTTTTCTATCATTGAAAATTGTGTTCTTAATATGTTTACGGTATCCTATACCTATATTATATATTATATAATTTATGTTCTATATTTTTACATTTAGCCTGTAATAATCCCTTTTTGAGGTGAGGCAAATAACTACAGATAAGTCATCTCAAAATTAAGATGATTTGTACCATTCCATGTAGAATAATATAACATTACGTAATATGATACATGCATGTGGATAATAACCATATGCATATAAATATGATATATAAAAAAATAATGCTAAAGAATTTGATAATAGAAATCATTGTACCAAGGTATAGGGATGCATAATTTATATTATAGAGTAACTCTAACAACACATAAGATAAATCATACAAAAACCACATATATTGTCATATATAAGTCCAAGAAGCCATGTGCAAGGAAATTTTTTTTACAAAAACAAAATCATGTGCCAACATATGCTTACAAGAAAGGATACTGAGGCTGCAAAAAAGGGACACCAAATTGTCACACACATAATCAAGGGCCAAGGCCCACTCAAAAAAGGGTGATAATTAATCCATTTTGAAAATAAGTAAATAATAGGTGCATAGATCAAGAGAATCCAAGTCCATAGAATCCATACGTGTTATTATCAAAACATGGTAATAATATAACACATATAAGTCATAAACATGAACAATATGTGTTAGAAATATAAATCTTTGTAAAGTAGCATAGAAATATATAACCTTGTCTAATGGGATATATATATATGCCCCTATTACAGTAAGTCCAAGGGAGACATACAAAATCCAAGTATGACCATGTATGTCCTACATCATGTTCACATACCATGCGAGATGCTTGTGTGTATAGAAAAATATAATATTTTATATACCAAATCAAGGGATAAAAAGCATGTGTAAATTAGAAACTAGGGACTCAAGTCATGCTCATGTCCTATCTTTTGAACTTTTTGATTAGATACAATTTTTTAATGTTGTAATGTTTTGTCAATATTGTAATATTTTAATTTTATTTAGTGTATATTTTAGAGTGAGATCAACAGGATGGGTAGATCTAAGAGGCATGTCTATGTTAATATATGGAAGGGAAATTATTATTGGATAAGGAGTGATAAATGTGTGTGTGAATGAACCACAAATATAATATATTGTAGTAGTATCAAGATATATGTGTGTAGGAGGCTATATAGATTACACAACTAGAGGATGATTATGCCTCATTGGATATTGTGTCACTATAAACTTATGTCATAGGACACATTGATTCACTCAAAATACTTCCATATAAGTATTTGAAATTACTTTAGACAGTGGCAGAAAAAATTTCATTATAAAGGTGGTAATATAGGTGTGTATACCACTTGATTAGGTTAATTTTAATAAATATATTTTCCATAGATGTTATAATAATGCCGATGGAAGGATTATGAATATAATGATTATTAGATAATGTAGGCTATAAAGGATATTCACAAGATGTTATGAAGACATTAATAACTTGATTGAAATAGATGTACTTAAGGCATCAATGCATCGTAGATTACATGTCCTAAAGCATCTAAATTCAAGGTCATCCTAATAACATGCCATATATCTTGGAGCTCATATTAACCAAAAATGGGTGGTTAGTGTAGCTAATCCCACTCTAAGGGGTAACATAATGTGTCACAATGCATGTTGTATATGTCAGCTAAACCCTTTACAAGTTCATGAGGTTTTTATAGGTGTTTCTCGGTGTATCCAAATTTAGTAATAACTGTTATGGTGCATAATATTTTTTTTGAATCATTATGGACCATGATATTTTTTGTGGGGGCTCGCTTCTGGTTCGTCCTACCGTCTGCTTTTTAGTTTCTCTCTTACCCTCCATTTCCCCGGTCTTTGGGTGGGGTGTTTGGTGGCTTTTCCTCCACCTGTGTCCTCGGTCCTGAGTGGCGAATATTAATTGTTTAATAACATAATCAGGGGATTTCCAAAAGTATCTAGAATATATGTTGCATTTATGCATATTCACTTAAATTCCCTTTTCATTCATATTTTTATATAATGGTTAGGTAATATGGAATCAGTAATGTTTTGATCTTTACATTCCTATCATGAGGCCTCACTATTGTTATTACGTCTTTTTTTATCACTAAAAGTGTACAAACACCACCCTCTACTTGTGTATCCTAATGACATCATACCTATATGGTAACATGGGAATGTCTCGATAGTGTGGGACCTTGCAAGTTAGAAAAAACCTCTAGAGAAGGGGTTCCTCTATCATTTCCAATGATACTCTACACTACCTTAAACCAACCGATTCCAACACCATTCGAGTAACCAGAGAGAGATTAAGGGAAAACATGAAAGAAAGAGATAAAAGAGTTATAACACCAAGTGAATGGTTCAAAATATTACTTGTAGATACTAAAATTCCAAATATCTAGTAAGAATCTAAAGGGAAACACAAAGTTTTAACCAAGAAGACGTGTAATAGATTTCAAAACAGAGAAAAAGGGAAATAGAGTCCAAATATATACTACAAAATTTAGTGAAGGAACCATAATTACATATCTCTTAAAATAATTTTCCGCTTGCATATCTACAAAAAATATATGTTTGAAAATCTGCAAAACCTAGTTCTAAGGTCTAGAAGTGGGGAAATGCAAAATCCCCAAAAGAGATCCTTGGAAATCTTCGAGAATGCCCTTTTTCATCCTAAAAAGGAATGAAGGGAGATAAGTAGATCCCCGAAACCATAAATTACCCATTTCCACCTACATGGTACCAAAGGCCATCATTACCTGCATTTTTTAGCATGGATACCCTTCACTTCCTCCTGTACTTGCCATTAGAGCGACTAGGAAATGTCTGAACACCACTCACCAATAAATTTGAGTAGTTGGTATTTTTACAAGTTTTTAGGTGACAAAAATGGTATTTTCCCATAAAAAACATGTGGTTTTAATCCCATATCCCCATATTTTATACTATAATAGAGAAGCGTTCCCTTTTTTTGCCCCGATTTCACCATTTTAATATTTTCTCTGGTCAGAAATTGGGGGTCACTAGGACTATTTTTAAACCATGGAAAAGTTGCCATGTTTGGCAGGAAACCCCAACTTTACCACTTTTCTGATCTGTAACTCTTTCAACTTTTGGAATTATCTAAAAGAATCACAAATTACATGTTGTGGTTCTACTTTCTAATAAAAATGATAGAGATAACTAGTGAATGAATTAATGCTTATGCTAGTAATCCACAATTGCAGGAATGAAATATTTAGCTCATAAACCAATCAATTTATCATAAAACCCTAGAGGGAAAACCCGCCATTGAAGGGAAATTTCTCTTCTTCCCACTTTTATGCCAATTCAAAAATAACAAGTACAAAATTTTTACAATAATTATAAGAGAGTAGATAATATGCTACACTTCCTCCGCAAACTTGCTTCTCTGTCTCAACACTCCTTTCTTCACAAAACACAATTTCCAGCACTAGAACTTATTTTCTCACTTGCTTTCATGCTTTGATGCCTTGTTTCTACTCCTCAACCGCTATATTTATAGCCTTTCTCCATGTCCCCCATGCACTGGAGAAAAAAATTGGGGGGGAAAGTCCATTGAGGAGACAACGATAACCCTCCAAATTAGGGTTTTTGTTCATTTCATATTTTTATTTTATGTTCAAAAGAGCTAGGACCACCCCCTAAAAAAAGCACCACCGTCAGTATAACGGGGGGTCCTCAGGATTTCCCCTATTGGGTGGCGGTTCTGTAAACCACCACTCTCCCTGCATAGAGCGACAGCATTTTACTAATAGGAATAAAACCTATGTGTATCATTTTCCCTTCTTTCTGTTGCTTTTTTGATGAAGTATAGTCATTTTTGGTCCCATGGATACACATCCCCATCTGTAGGAGGATTTTGATCCCTACAAGCTAGTGGTGGAGTAAGATAGGGGGGGAAGGAAAAAAAAATTAAATTTGCTCACTTCTCCTTTGATACGCACCGGTCATGCCTTGGGTGTCTTCCTTTTATCCAACCTATTCAAAACTCTTTACGGCCTCGTCCTATCCTCTCTGACCTTCGCTTTAGCACTACATTATCCTTTTTTCACCTTGTGAGTCCAGATGTCAACCTCAATGAAGGTTCAAATGTGTCCTTCATCGTCATCTCCATGGATGACTTAATAAGTGTAAGTTCTCACAGTTTCCTATAGAGTACATCCTCATAAATATGGCAAGTCAAGTCAAAAAGCATTTTATCCCACGTGCTCCAATATGGTGAAGGGCCATATTGTAGTGGCTGAGTTTGTGCTTGACCTTTTTAATCTCTCCTGCTCAAGTAAAGCCCCAACTCTATCTCCAACATTAAGCTTATTTCTCTCCTTCTGATCGTGACTAGCTTTGTAATTGGCTTTAGATTTCCTCTAGTTGTTCTTGACTTTGGAGATGGATTTTCCAATCCCTCCAATGAATTTTTTTTTTTTCTCTACTCACCATCCTTTGGTCAGGTCTCCTCCTCAGCTTCTTCCAACTGCTATGTCTGGCAATTATAGTAGATAGCCCAAACATGCTTCAAAGGTGTTTCATAGTGGATGTGTGTTACTTCCCTATATAGAAGGTGAATGTCGTCTACGAACTCATCCTAAGTCCTTGGTATTTGTTTATACTTCTGATTAAACTTACCAACGTCATTTTCAACCCCTTTATTTCCTCTGTCTGTGGATGGGAAATAAATTGCTCCTCTTAACTTGGTACCATCTGCCCACAAAGATTCCACAATTGTCCCCAAACCTAGAATCCCTGGCAAGAAACAATACACTTTTGGCAAACAAAATGGCAACCCATACTTAGCAAAAATATCTGCTTCCCTGTGCTTTTATTGTCCTTTTACTGCCATAAAATACCATCTTACTGAATCTAACTCAACCAACAACATAGGATAGTCATGCCATGTTTAACATAGGAAATACTCCTACAAAAAAATCATAAAAATTTCCTCCATATATGAGTAGGTACTGGCAAAGCAAACAAAAACCTTCCTTTCCTATCTTAGGATTCCGGTACAACAAAGTTTACATTCAGTATAATTTTGATACTTTGCTTGCATATGGGCCATCCACTACCTTGGCAGTGTGCTAGGTCTTACAACCACCGAAATGTCCCCTCTTTCGAGTTATGTGCTTCCCTCCAATCATAGAAGTATTTTTATTTAAGGCCAAAACTTCCTCCCCCTCATAAGCATCCCTCCTTAAGATAAGAATCTTCCAATCCCCATCCTTTTGTCCCGGGATTATAATGCTTAAATGTCACCCCAAAGTCTTTACCCTGGAATATACTTCATCCGTAAGCTTCCTTGGTGAAGGGATCAACCTGAGAGATAGTGCCAAACATGAATTCCTCTTGTTTGGTGGTCTATAGACACTGCTGCCACAAGTTTTTAATACTACCTTCTTACATTTTGAACATAAGGTGGAACCGCTGAAGAAACCCATCCATTTATTTGGTTTTCCTCCTACAATTTAATTGTCTTTGTAACATACTTGAGAGGTTTTTGGTGCGTGTCCATGAAAGTTTTCTTCTTTTCCCAAAAACCAAAAAATAAATTTTTGCCTTGTCCATTTTTTTAATAACCTAACTATGTCATACATTCCTTATCATATACTAAAATATCATTAACTTCGGAAGTAAAGTTTCCTATGATAACATAGGGTTACCACCTCTTTGAAGAAACACTTACACACCTGGTGTTAATCACTATCACTAGCATCTGTCTCTACTTCAAAAGGCTACAGCAAATTAGGAAAGCAATACTGAGCATGACTAATCGCTTGTATTTCAATAACTCAAAGATTGTCTTGTTTCCTACACCAGTTAAAACCTACTCTTTTGTAAGCCACTTGTGTAAGAGGTGATTTATCCGTAGAGAAGCTGGAATGAACTTCACATTACTAATACTAAATCCCACAAACTCCTAGTCTCTATGGCTCTTGTTTGTGTTGCCATTACGGAGCCCCCTTCTTGGATGCACTTGTAGCCTCCCCTCCAACCACATGTCCAAGATAGACGTGGCAGTTGGAAAATTCACATTTCTTCATGTTACCAGCCGTTGTTTTCTTCTCCCCTACTACTTGCAAGACTTTTTTGTAATGCTTTATATGATTCTTCCCATGTGGCACTAAAACAAGTATCATCTAGATTAGAATACCATGAAGCTATGAAATCCCGCGATACTCATTCAATCAATCTTCATAAATGTAGCTGTTGCATTGCTAACCCAAAGTATTACTACCTCCTACAAACCCTTTTGTTCTTGAAGGCAGTCTTTCCATATATCCCCTCTTCATTATACTTGTAATATTGGACTTGAGATTCCAACTTCGTGAAGATTTGGCATGCTGAACTAGTCCAAAGATATCTCTATGTGGGGAAATGGATATTTTTTTATGGTGATCTGTTCAAGCACGTAGTCGATGCATTCTCCAAAAATCATCCTTCTTTGGCAGCATCACAAGAGGTGAACCACATGGTGCGTCTCAGATGTACAGCACTGGTCTAGTATCAAGATCTATTTTTGTAGGAGGCTTTAGATTCACAACTAAGGATGATTAGCCGCGCCTCATTGGATATTTGTCACTATAAACTATTCATAGGACACATTGATTCACTCAACATACTTCCATTAATTATTTGAACATTACTTTGACCGTGGCCAGAAAAAATTTCATTATAAAGGTGTATATAGGTGTGTATCCCACCACTGATTAGGTTAATTTTAATAAATATATTTTCCATAGATGTTATAATATTCCGATGGAAGGATTATGAATATACATGATTATGGCCTCAATATGTAGGCTATAAAGGATATTCACAAGATGTGTGAAGACATTAATAACTTGATTGAATAGAATGTAATTAAGGCATCAATCGCATCGTATATTACTTGTCCTAAAGCATCTAAATTCAAGGTCATCCTAACCATGCCATATATCCGCGATCTCATATTAACCCAAAATGGGTGGTTTAGTCGTAGCTATCCCACTCAAGGGGCTAACGTAAGGGTCACATGCATGTGTATATGTCAGCTAACCCTTTACCAAGGTTCAAATGGGAGGTTTCTTATATAGGTGTTTTCCTCGGTGTAATCAAATTTAGTAATAACTGTACTGGTGCATATATTTTTTTGAATCATTAAACCTGACATAGATATTTTGGATAGATTAGTGGTTAATATAAGTATGATTTTTTTTTATATATTTAACTAAATTTTGACCGCTATTTAATTTTCATCAAATGTGATCATAGGTCATGGAGGTGGCGAGATATTAATTGTTATAATAACATAATCAAGGGGATTTCCAAAAGTATCTAGAAGATATTTTGCATTATATGCATGATTAACTTAAAATTCCCTTTTCATATTTTATATAATGGTTAGGTAATGGATCATTAAATGTTTTGATCTTTACATTCTCATATACATGAGGCCTCAACTATTGTTAGTAAGGTCTTTTTTATCACTAAAAGTTACACCCTCTACTTGTTATCCTAAATGGACATCATAACTTATAGGTAACATGGGAATGTCTCGAAGTGTGGGACCTTGCAAGTTGAGAAAAACCTCTAGAGAAGGGTGGTTCCTCTATCTATTTCCTAATGATACACTACAACTACCTCTAAACAAACCTATTCCAACACATCCAAGTAACCAGAGAGAGATTAAAGGGGAAAACATGAAAGAAATAAGATAAAAGAGGTTATAACACCAAGATGAAATGGTTCAAAATATTACTTGTAGAGACATAATTCCAAATATCTAGGTAAGAATCTAAAGGGAAACACAAAGTTTTGCAAGATAGACGTGAATAGATTCAAAACAGAGAAAAAGGGAATAGATTCACATCATATACACAAAATTTATGGGAATGAACCATAATTACATATCTCTTAAAAGAATTTCCACTTGCATATACAAAAATAGAGGTTTGAAAATCTGCAAAACATAGTTATAGAGGTCTAGAAGTGTGGGAAATGCAAAATCCCAAAAAGAGATCCTTGGAAATCTTGCAGAGAATAGCCCCTTTTTCATGCATATAAAAGATGAGGGAGATAGAGTAGATCCACCAGAAAACCATAAATTACCCATTTCCACCTACATGGTACCAAAGGCCATCATTACCTGCATTTTTTAGCATGGATACCCTTCACTTCCTCCTGTACTTGCCATTAGAGCGACTAGGAAATGTCTGAACACCACTCACCAATAAATTTGAGTAGTTGGTATTTTTACAAGTTTTTAGGTGACAAAAATGGTATTTTCCCATAAAAAACATGTGGTTTTAATCCCATCCATAATTTTATACTATAGATAGAGCGTTCCTTTTTTGCCCGATTTCACCACTTTAATATTTTCTCTTGGTCAAGAAAATTGGGTCACTGAGGAATATTTTAAACCATGGAAAAGTTGCATGTTTGCAAGGAAACCCCAACTTTACCACTTTTCATGATCTGTAAACTCTTCAACTTTGGAATTATCTAAAGAATCACAAATTAACATGTTGTTGTTCTACTTTCTATTAAAAAATGATAGAGATAACTAGTGAATGAATTATGCTTATGCTTAGAATCCACAATTGCAGGAAATGAAATAATTTAAGCTCATAAACACCAACAGATTTTATCATAGAAACCTCTAGAGGAGGAAAAACCAGCCAGGAAGGGAAATTTCTCGTTCTTCCCACTTTTATATGCCAATTCAAAATAACAAGTACAAAATTTTACAATAAGTATGAAAGAGAAGTAGATAATATCTTACACTTCCTCCCAAATACTTGCTTGCTCTGTCTCAACACTCCTTTCTTCTACAAAACACAATTCCAGCACTAAGAACTTATTTCTCACTTGCTTTCATGCTTTGATGCCTTGTTCTCTCCTACAAACGTATATTTATAGCCTTTCTCATGTCCTCCCATGCACTGGAGAATGGGAAAGGCCATGGAGGAGAACAAACATAGATAACCTTCCAAATTATGGGTTTTTTGTTTCATATTTTTATTTTATGTTCAAAAGAGCTAGGACCACCACCCAATATAGACTGGTGGTCCCAGGATTGCCACCCTAGTTGGGTGGCGGTTCTGTAACCACCACTCTGCATAGAGCGACAGTCATGTTACTAAATAGATAAAACCTATGTGTATCATTTTTCCTTCTTTGTGTTGCTTGTTTTGATGAAGTATAGTCATTTTGGATCCCTATGGATCACACATCCCCATCTTAGGAGGATTTTGATCCCATAAAAGCTTAGTGGGGGAGTAGATGAGGAAATAATTTGCTCACTTACTCCTTTGAGTACCACCGGGCATGCCTTGGTGTCTTTCCTTTTAGTCCAACCTATCAAGACTCTTACGGACCTCTCCTATCCTCTCTGACCTTCTGCTGTAGCACTACATTATCCTTTTATTCACCTTGTGAGTCCAAGATGCAATCCTCAATGGAAGGTATCAAATGTAGTCCTTCATCTTCATCTAGCATGGATGGCTCAAATAAGTGTAAGTTCTCACAGTTTACTATAGAGTACATCCTCATAAATGATGGCAAGTCAAGTCAAAAAGCATTTTATCCAACGTGCTCCAATATGGTGAAGGGGCCATATTGTAGTGGCTTGAGCTTTTGTGCTTGACCTTTTAATCTCTCCTTGCTCAAGTAAAGCCAAACTCTATCTCCAACATGTAGCTTATGTTCTCTCCTATTCTGATCGTGCCTAGCTTTGTAATTGGCTTGAGATTTCTCTAGTTGTTCTTGACTTTGAGATGGATTTTCCAGATCCTCTCAATGAATTTTTTTTCTCTACTCACCTCTGTGTCTCATGTCTCCTCCTCATCTTGCTGTCCAACTGCTATGTCTGGCAGATTTATAGGTAGATATCCCAAACATGCTTCAAGAGGTGATTTCATAGTGGATGTGTGTACTTCCCTATTATAGGAATGTTGAATGTAGTCTAAGAAATCATCCTAAGTCCTTGGGTATTTGTTGTTATACCTTCTGATTAACTGTACCAAAGTCATGTTCACCACCTTTATCTTTCCATCTGTCTGTGGATGGAAATATGTGCTCCTCTGTAACTTGGTATCCATCTTGTCCCACAAAGTATTCCAAAATGTCCCCAAGAACCTAGAATCCCTGTCAGAAACAATATACTTTGGCAAACAAAAATGCACCCATACATTAGCAAAGAAAATATCTGCTTCCTCATGTGCTTTTATTGTCCTTTTACATGCCATAAGAATACACATCTTACTGAATCTATCAACAACAACATAGAGATAGTCATGGCCATGTTTAGACATAGGAAATACTCCTACAAAATCCATAAAAATTTCCTCCCATAGATGAGTAGGTACTGGCAAAGGCATATACAAACCTTCCTTCCTAGTCTTAGGATTTCCGGTACAACAAAGTTTACATTCACGTATAAATTTTGATACTTATTCTTGCATATTGGGCCAATACACGTACCTTTGCAAGTGTGCTAGGGTCTTACAAACACCGAAATGTCCCACTACTTTCGAGGTATGTGCTTCCCTCATCAATAGAAGTATTTCTTATTTAGGCACAAAAAGCTTCCCCCATCAGTAGAGCATCCCATCCTTAAGATAAGAATCTTCAATCCCCATCCTTTTAGTCCCTTGGGATTATAAGTGCTTAAATGTCACCCCAAAGTCTTTACCCTGGGAATATACTTCTCCGTAAGCTTCCTTGGTGAAGGGATCAACCTGAGAGATAGTGGCCAAACATGAAAAATTCTCTTGTTTGGGTGGTCTAGACAACATGCATGCCACCAAGTTTTTACTACCCTTCTTACATTTGAACATAAGGTGGAACCGCTGAAGAAACCCCATCCATTTATAGTGGTTTTCCTACTACAATTTAGATTGTGCTTGTAAATAATGGAGAGGTTTTTGGTCAGTGTCCATGAAAGTTTCTTTTCCCAACAAATAATGCTTCCATTTTTTAATAACCTGAACTAGTGCATACATTTCCTTATCATATACTAAATATCATTTAACTGCTGAAGTGAAAGTTTCATAATGATAACATATGGGTTTACCTCTTTGAAGAAACACTACACCCGTGGTGTAATCACTAGCATCTGTCTCTACTTCAAAAGGCTACAGCAAATTAGGAAGAGCAAGTACTGGAGCATGACTAATCTTGTATTTCAATAACTCAAAGGATTTGTCTTGTTCCTTACCCCAGTTAAAACCCGTACTCTTTGTAGCCACTGTGTGTAGAGGTGATGTAATCGTAGAGAAGCCTGGAATGAACTTCCACATGTACTATACTAATCCCACAAAACTCCTAGTCTCTATGGCTCTTGTTGGTGTTGGCCAATTACTGATGGCTCCCACATTCTTTGGATGCACTTGTAGCTCTCCTCCTCCAACCACATGTCCAAGATAGACAAGTGGCAGTTTGGAAAATTCACATTTCTTCATGTTACAAAGCAGTTGTTTCTCCCTAAGAACTTGCAAGACTTTTTGTAAATGCGTTATATGTTCTTCCCATGTGGCACTAAAAATCAAGATATCATCTAGATATACAATGACACATGAATCTATGAAATCCCGCGATACATCATTCATCAATCTCATAAATGTAGCTGGTGCATTGCATAACCCAAAAGGAAGTACTAACCATTCCTACAAACCCTATTTTGTCTTGAAGGCAGTCTTCCATATATCCTCCTCCTTCATTATGACTTGGTAATAATTGGACTTGAGATCCAACTTCGTGACAAATTTGGCATGTTGAAGTTGGTCCAAGAGATCATCTATGCGAGGAATTGGATATCTGTTCTTTATGGTGATATTGTTCAAAGTGTGGTAGTCAATGCACATTCTCCAAGAACCATCCTTCTTTGGCACCATCACAATAGGTGAACCACATGGTGAGGTACTCAGACGTATCACCCCTTGGTCTAGTAGTTCCTGGAGTTATTTCTTTACTTCAGTATTCTCAAGCAAGGATTTCCTATACAACCCGATGTTTGGTACAGAGGACTCCTGCAATCGCTGAATCTCATGCTCTACTTCCCATTTTGGTGGTAACCCACTGGGAGCCTAAAAAACTTCCTGAAAGGAAATTGAATAATACTATCCAAATCATGCTTCCCCTGGTTAGAAATATTTGAAACTTCTAACCCCATCTTGTTTGTCCTTTAACAAAAGTAAACAAAACTAATTATGATTTACTTGAATAAGTTGTTTTTACTTGGTTAGCACTCACCGTATTAACCTGTGTCTTACGCTGGTGTGTCGGGATGTTGTAGCTGATCCCATCCTTGACCCATCTATACTAGTTTTCCCTACTCATAAATATAGCATCCCTGATATACAATTAAGGACTCCCGGATACAACATCAAAAGCATCAAGTGGAATAACGTCATCTTCCAAAATATCAATATACTGGGAATTTATCCCAAACTTGACCTTACATCTTCTTGTTACCTGAATTTCAACACCCTTCTTCACCCAACCCAAAGGATAAGGGTGTGGATGCTCGTAAGTCTCAATACCAAGCTTCTTTACAACTACTTCAGAAATCAAGTTAGATTGAGAACCAGTATCAACAAAAGCATTTACCTTAGTTATCTTGATCTGGATTTTGATCTGGAATGGTCTACTCATCTCCTCTTCCCGGTTGTCCATGTTAGTGGCCGTGCATCCAAGCCTTTCATCTAAATCATAGTCATCTTCGATTTCCACCTCCCCTTCTATTTTTACAGTTGTCATGGACTTCTTTGAGTCCTTGGTTCGGTTCTTCGGATGTAACTCCAGATGCAACTTCCAACATGTAGCGTCAGTATGACCATTGATATCACAGTTCTTGCAAAAATTCTTGGGATCTTTACAAGTATTTAAAGTAGTGGCAGCTTGTTTACCTTTCCCTTTCCACTTACCCTTGTTACTTGTTTTCCCATACTCTTTTTTCTGTTGATTTGTCGACTGCTTTACCCTCGGCTCTGCTTCTCCTTGCTTCTTTTCATCATCTATGTAGTATGCCTGTCACACATGCCTCGTTGAGATCTTTGGGCTTTGTGGAGATGACTTTTCTTCTGAAGGTGAGTGTGAAGCCCTCCTAAGTACTTAGTCAGAATATCTTCATCCTCCAATTCCATGTTTAGCAACATGGTCTACCTCTAAAACTCTGTAGTATAGTCTTGCACACTTTGACCATTTCCTTGTCTTAAATACTGCCATTTAATTATTTGGTCAGTCTTATGGCCAATAGGATAGAAAGTTAGCTCTAAGTAATTCTTTAAATTCTTGCCAAGATTTCACAATAGGACGCTTCTTCTTTTCACAAGTGGTTAGATGGGTTTCCCCCCAAACCAGAGCATTTCCCTCCATTTTGAGACGTGCAAAGGTGATCCTCTGTGCCTCAATGACATTATGGACGCTAAAGTAGACTTCTAACTATTTTAACCATTTATCAAGCAACTCCGCATCTACTTGTCCTTCAAAGCTTTTAATATCAACTTTCGTCTCAACTTTAAAAGGAGTATGATCAGATTTTACCTTTTCTCTTACGTGTTAGAAGTCTCTTCTTCATGCTCTTCCCCATAACTTTCCTCATGGTGGCTCCTTCCTATGCCAAACTTTTCAGCTAAGCCCCAAACCACTGAGTCCATGGAGTCTTGTTTGACAAAAGTTGTCTTCTGTAAATCAGCAAGCTCTTCTTGCCTTCTAAACATCCTATCCATCATGGTCTCCAGCATCTCGATTCTACGGACCAAGTTCTCTTCCTCCATTTGTCCCTAAATTCTCTGTTTCCACTTCTTTGTAGAAATTTTGGATCGCAAGGTAAAGCCTCTTCACCTTTAGATCTCATCACTTGTCATACAAATCCAAGAAAGAATACCACATAGTCCTGGATACTTGTTAGCTCTGATACCAAAATGATCTGTAAACTCTTCAACTTTGGAATTATCCACAGAATCACAAATTAAACGTTGTTTTTCTACTTTCTATTAGAAAATTGACAGAGATAGCTAGTGAATGAATTATACTTATGCTTAGAATCCACAATTTGTAGGAAAGGAAAGCATTTAAGCTCATAAACACCAACAAGTTTTATCCTGGAAACCTCCAGAGGAGGAAAAACCAGCCGGGAAGGAAATTGATCTTTCTTCCCACTTTTATTGGCCAATTCAAAATAGTAAGTATAGAATTTTACAATAACTATGAAAGATAAGTAGATAATATCTCACACTTTCTCGCAAATACTTGTTTACTTTGTCTCAACACTCCTTTCTTCTACAAAACACAATTCCAGCACTAAGAACTTCTTACTCACTTGCTTTCATTATTTGATGGCTTGTTCTCTTCTACAAACATGTATTTATAGCCTTTCTCATGTTCTCTCGTGCACTGGAGAATGGGAAAGGTCATGGAGGAGAAGAGACATGAACAACCTTCCAAATTCTAGGTTGTTTGTTTCATATTTTTATTTTCTGTCCGAAAGAGCTAGGACCGCCGCCCAATGCAGACCGGTGGTCCCAAGACCGCCGCCCTGGTTGGGCGGTGGTTCTATAACCGTCTGCTCTGCACAGAGCAGTGGTCCTATTACTAAACAATACAGAACCTCCGTGTATCATTTTTTTCTTCTTCGTGTTAGCTAATTTGATAAAGTAGAGTCATTTTGGATCCCTATGGATCAATGTAAGTCTTAAGAGGAAGAGGGTATTTGCTAAATGGATAAGTGACTTAATCATTTAGTATTAGGTTGACATAAGATCAAGTGTTCACTGGAAGTGGAAACGATTGTAGCAGTTCCAAGGCCATGGATGTAACCATATCTCACAAATAAAATGATGGAAACACAATGAAGCATCGTGTGCAAGTTTCTCTTCAAATTCCTCTTGATGTGAGGAGATACCCAAAAATAGGATGAATTATTCCACCAGGGAAAAAAACATAATGTATGATAATATCAACCCCAATGTTTAACACATGAGGATATGGACAGAAGGTAATGGTGGGCAACTAGAATTCAAGCCAGTTATTGCTGAGGCATGAAAGTTCCTCTAAGAAGTCATAGATACAATGAAATCAGTTCATGACGAGCTCATGGATGCTTATTCTCCAAATTTGGATTCTTTGTTAATATGAAAGGGTCTGTGGCAGACAATATTCAGAATAAGACGACCGCAAAGATTGATGATTTGCCACACTTGTTCAAATACAGGGGATCTTTTCCCTGGTTTTCAATTTAAGATTCGAGGCTCTACCAGATGTGTATTTAACTTGTTTCTTGTCATTGTCATCTCAGTTAAAGATGAAACTATAAACAGCTTTGAGGATTAAAATCTCCACTGATTTTCAGAACTTTATTTTGAACTTCTTCCCAAGCAACCTTTAGGTTTTCTTAATGAGGGTGCCTACCTCTTATGACAGAGGATGATCAATGTCTTTTTTAGAATATTGGGTCATTGGGATTTCAAGCCTAAACATTGAATACAAGCCTATGATTTGAAGATCAGAACCTACCCTTGACATCTCTCGTCAAGCATTGCATGGAAATAGATTAGGCAATTTACCAATCTCATTGGGGAAATCCCATGCTCTCAATGATTCTTGGGGTTGTTTGTAAAAGGTCTGTAATGGGACTATTCCCATCACAATTAATAATCCTGAGGACATGGTAGCAAGATCTTACAATGCTTGCATTCAAAATATCTTTGTATTCTTCAGATTAGGAATTTTAGCCGGTATGCAATTGTTATTAATAGATTTAATTATCGAGTGGACATGAAATTCAAATGATTCATAATTTCAATACAAATTGATCTAAAAATAGACTTGAGTGGAGCTATTCTAAGTGATTCCCTCCTACATTGAATGCTATTCAAAATATTCTTGCACTTGATTGGTGATATGTCAAGTATAGAGACCCAATCTGTACTGGGGAAGTGCATATACTAAGCCTTGTTGTCATTCTTCCAACATAAGTATGTCTAACAACTGATTCATCCAATACGTCCATTAGGACAACACTGGTATCACTATGCAAAACACTTGGGAAAGATATGGGTTTCCTTGATGTTCTCCACCTAAGACAATGTGGAAATTGAAGGAAGATACCTCCCTATAGAGATACAACATTCCAAGCTACATCAATACATGTACAAAAGCATAACCTTTATCCAATTTAAAGATGGAATGTTAAACCTAGAAGAAGTGAAAAACATTCACTCAGGATCTAAAAAGGATCTTATCAATTGCAATTCACGACAATTGAGGATAAGTGTTGTGTGGATTATACTTTGATATGACCTAATGGGATGTAACAATTGGGATAAACTTCATCACCCGTTTTCATGGCTTAGTCACTTTGGCATTCGAGGTCATTATAAGGATTATCCCCTTGTAGTTAACAGTTCTTCTAACTAACTTTAATTTTTTCACTAATGAACTGCATACTGTGGTTAATTCTGAGATTGATCTCAGGTTAGCATTTTTGTATTGATTGGTTTCTATACTGGTACAATATCCATGATCTTGGCAATCTGATTTCCATTTAGGGAGCCAAAAAAATTGCCATACTCAACAGTGTGATGAACTATATCTGTACCCATATCTCAAGAGATATCTGAAATCTTAGCTTCCTTAAATCAGTAAGCATCTCTAGGGAAACTTGTGACTGAAGCACAGAGTTTTACCAATATACATTCTTCAAGGTGATCATCTCTCCGATAAGGCTTATTTAACTCATTGTCATGCCATGGCATTTGGTAAAATCTTTATTCAAAAAATTCACACTTACTAGCTATTATTATACAGTCAAGTTTGATTGATTTTCTATTGTAATCAGGATAAGTTATCTCAACTTAATAACCCATATTGATAATAGTTTGTTCTTCAGGTCTCTTGTCATTGTTTGTCTCCAAATTTTTCATAATCTCACTCACACAGTTTGGTAGCCAGGTCTCAAGCGTATCTTCAGTATTATCACTTCGGCAAAGTCATCACCTATGTCTTTGACATGCCTTGGATAGAAATCTAGGGCCCACACATTTGGGCACTCATTAGTCCACCTTTTCAACAAGGAATTTTTTCTTATACTATTTGAGTGTCAGTAATTTATGATTCTAATTCCCTTTCATTCCCTAAGTACTATTCAATGTTGATTGATTATTTCGATGAATCCAACCCCCGTTGTTTACAATTGAATTGAATCCACTGAAGATGGGAAACTAGTGTAACAGTTGTTAGTACTCTTTTCCTAAATCTGGCACATATTTGACAGAAATCTAGACCCAGGGCAAGAGTGATCATTACATAGAGACCTGGACTACATAAGAACCACTATTTTGCATCACACACTACATGAGGAAAAAATGTGTATTCAATGATAATAACTTCCATGGAGGTCATTTGAAATGCATCTTGCAACTACATGAAACAATTTCTTGCAATATGATTAAGAGTCTTAAGTCCACTGTGCAAGGAACACCTTTAGGCATATTACTTGCTACACAGAATCACATGATAAGTACATAAGGTCTGGATGTAAAGTCCCGCACTTAGTCATAAGTACCATCCATTTAGTAGCCTTGACTCAAGTGTGACCTATAAGGCATTTACATCATTTATTTTTTCCAGGAGAAAGTGATGCTTTTGTCATGGGTGAGAAGCCCAAGGTGTTTATTGACTTATGAAGTTACAGCTCGATTGTGGATCAGTTTGAACCAAGTGTAAGACATCCCACTTTTCAATGGCTACAGAGGGTGAAAAGTACCTGCTCAAAGCAACCATTTTCGACCTTACCAGATTCCTTATCCCTTGAGCCATTAACATCGATACTCAAGGTGCACCTTGGTTGCTAAACCAGATCCCCTTGCATTGCGATTCTTATCCTTGCCCATCGCCCTATTTAAAAGGAAATATTGTACACTAGGAATAATGACTACTTACGTGAGATCTTTTGTTGAGATACTCAATGTCTGCCATTTCTATCAAACTTATGTATCAATCCCAGATCGCTTGATGTAATAAATTCAAGTATATGCCCTTGTACGCCTTCAATTCATTTAAAATATAAAATAATCGGTAGTTCCATTTATTCATTCAGTTCGTAAGAACATGTAGATATAGGTCATTGTGTACCTATAAATTCATAACAAAATCAAAACTTTTGGGAGATTAGTACTTGATGAGGATTGTTAGTTTGATTTAGCATGTTATGTGGTTATGGCACTAAATATTGCAACCTTCCCTTCTACTAGGTCCATTTGAAAGAACGTTTGCTTATTCTTGTGAATAGTCAATGGCTTCCTGATTATAAATGTATGTTTAAAAAATGAAATTAATTATGCCTACCCACGATTGATTCTTAACATGACTCAGATCAGGGTTTGAATGTTTCACGTCTCATAGCCCTGACTGCAGGTTTAATGCATTCTCAATTCAAGGATGGAAGTCTTCAGAAAAGGGTCTGCTGGTTTATCTATGTAGACACCTATAGTATGATCAAATCAACTTTATTACTAACATTGCACTAAGCTATTCTACTCCCTGTAAATTGACTAAACTATGCTAGTTAAATAACCCGCCTAACTCTCTCTAATCCCCTAATGTCATCTAATACCCTTCTAGATGTACTTGACTTCCATAAGCCTATCTTATTAATTAAGCCACTTAGGGCTAAAATTATTCCCCTTTCATTTCCTAAAAGGCACTTAAGCCTACAAAGTGCATTTAAACTTTCCAAAGTCCATTTCATTTGGATTTCACCTTTTGGGCCTTTTTGTCCCACATGCATCCAAACCATCCCTTTCTTGAAATTAGAAAACTATAAATAGACCTCTACCCCTTCCCATTTTCCTAAGAACACTTTTCCTTATCTAGTATAACTATAGTATATTTCTAGGATATTGAGTATTCTTCCATTGGTATTGAGCTATTATATTCCATTGCATATTCCAACTCAAGCTTGAGTAAATGAGGGGAACCATATGGTACTTGTAGCCATTAATGGCGATCCTTCACTCTCAAAAACTTGAGCATCAAACAATCAAATTTGATTGCTAGGATCTTCATAGGTTCATGTTTTGTAGCATTCAAAGAGTAGAGAGTAGTATATACATGTTAGTTTGATGTTTTGTCAAAGTTATAATGCATGCATATGAGTAGCTCTTGTTTATCTCTTATCTTGATGGTTCATAGTTGAGTTGGTAAAGCTTTGAGGTTTCTTTAGTGTTCTAGCCTCATTTATATAGCTTTTATAATTTATACATGCTCACATATGGCGCGCTCAGTGGGACCTTACTCTATGGTCTATATAAGTTGTTTTTCAAGATTTTTACTTCAAGTTCTAACCATTTTCATGCATTTTGAAGGTTAACTAGTGTAGTTTCAAGATTGTTGATAATATTAAAAGTAGTAAATCTTCCTTTTGCATGTAGATTTATTGGGTTTATGTTAGAAATTGAATTAAAAGAAAAGAATCTAACCTGTTTACAGTTTTAGATTTTTATTTCTCATCATTTTTTGTGGTTTTTTAGGCCCACACGTAGGTGTTCTGAAGATGCACACACACATCAAAAAATACATGCACTTGTTTGAGAATACATGTGCACATGTTCACAGGGACACACATGTTCCCTTGCCACACACCTGTTACATTGTATTTTTGACCCCCTGTCAAGAATTTAAACAGAGTCGCACATACGTCATGAACACCACACATATGTTTGCATGCATGCACATAGGTATCTTGAACGTGCACAGTGTTATGCGTTTATTAAACTTTGTGTCAACTACCTTTTTACCTTGCATGTACATATGTTTTTTGAGGTGCACACATGCATAAAAGAATGTGCACAGGTGTCATTCTACCCATGCACATGTTAAATTCTAACTATGTTTTTCATAGAGATGTGCACTTGTCATTTTAGGCATACACATGTTGGTAGGAGCGTGCACATGTCATAAAGGGCATGTAGGCGTTTTTGTTTAAAATCAAGATTTGTTCTAACACTTGCAGAGGTTGATTCTTTGGATTTTTCTAACACGTTGTAGGTTTTTGTTGATACTGACTAGTGGTTTTACAGGTTACTTTGATAATATTGTAGTTTCATGCTAACTTTACTTAGTTGAGTTGATGAATGTTGCATTGTTATTTGTAAGGTTTTGAAACCTTCTAGGTGATCTTGGGAATAAAAAATGTTTCAATACCTTTTCTATGCTTTCAAAAACACTTCAATTAAGTTTTCTAAAAAGATTGACTTCAAATTTGGTTAAAACGAACTTTACTTTTCACAATTTGATTGAGTTGTTTCCACTTCCACTATATTAGTGAGGTATTTTTTTGTGTATGCTCTTTCCTTGCATCGTAGGACGATCTGGGAAATCAAAAATGAAATTCTATCTCCTTTATATGATGTTTTGATCACTTGGAAAATTACTAATCTTTGTTTAAAGGACCATATCACATACGAAAGAATCAAGATCTAAACCAAATATAACATGTTTGTTGTAGGTTACCAAATGGTGTTCGAAAAAACCACATTAAGCTCAAAAGAAAAAAAACACCATATTCAACACACTTGATTTGCAGGTTCAGATAAGGGAAAACCCATCCACTTTAAACTAGGACATAACCCCCTTGGAATAAGCCTTAAGCTATAATAAATGGGGTGGTCCTAGGAACCCCAAAGTAGTCCACGCTAGAAGGAAGCTTGTGGACAAAACAGGAAGCACTCTGCTTACCTACTTGACTAGATTTTATTTGTGAGTTTAGCACCAAAACATTCTCCATTGTGACCCTAGTGAAATATACACATGAACACATTAATTACTCATCGTATTTGAAGGGTGTAAAGTTAATTTAGAGATACTCCAAGATTAGTCAGTGTGACTTTCTTGGTAAATTGAGCTCACAGAGGGTGTTTGTGGTACCTAGTTGAGAGAACCACCTAGAAAGCCATATCATCTTGGAGCCCACTTTGTCATATCAAGCCAATGAGTTTATAGAACCTTCACAAAGTGAGAAAATTCTCGGAGTCAAAACCTTGTTGTTGAACAAGGGAGAGTCCATTAAGTTGAAACTAAGTGTTCATTCATGACGAAGCTTGCGAAAGTGTCACTTTTTCATAGTTATTCACTTACCCCAAGGTAAGGTGAAATTTTGCCAAAGTTATACTTAGTTCATTTCATCATGACTTGGTCTACACCTTTGTTATCTTGTTGCCCATTTGGGACAAAAGAGAAATAACACATGGGATACCACTAGAAATAATCATGTCCACCACTTTTGTAGTCTACTTGCATGACTAGGTTGCAATGTTGGAATGCAAGTGTTGAAAGTGTGAATGGTACATCATCATGTTCTAGTAGGCCCTATGTCTCAAACTCATATTGAGACACATTATCGACATAGTTATGATTGATTCACCTTTTGATATCCCTTAGACATGTTAATTTTGTTGTATTTCATCAACACAATTATGATACTTACACCTTGTTATTCATGAACGTGATCTAAGTGACCGCATTGTGGTGTTACGCTACCAACATCTTAGAAAATCCTTAGCATACTTGCACTTATTTTTATTTCAAACATTACCTAAAATATTGAAAATTGGTGGTATGATGTTGGTATATTGAATCGATATTATTTTTGTTCTAAAACCTTGCTTTCTCTTGAAACTTGGTTAACATACCTTAGTAGTATTGTTGTGTTTCTTACATGCATAATTTCTACCTTTTAGGACTTAGGTCTTGCTTGTTTCTAAACTTGTTGTAGTATCCTTTGATTGGGAGTCACATCTACCCCTTGTTAATACTTACACCACGTTCATCTTGAACTTGACATAAGTTTTGACATCGAGTTGATCATTTATACATTGGACTACCGTTGAGAAACATAAGGTGTAAACTATTGGTTGATTGATTGGTTTACTCATAGACTTGCATGATTGTTCCTTGTGTGATAACAGTTGCATAGACTTATATCTAGGAAAAATCATTGGATTCTTTGATTCTTTAAACCATTATTCATTAAAACGTTGATTGGTGAAACATTGAGACTTTATGTAACTTATACCATGTTGCACCTAGGTTTGTTACACCTTGATTACACTTAGAAAAAACCTAGTATAGAAGAGACTAGTGATTCCACCTATCACTAAAATGCCATCTAACATAGTTGAACGAAAATTAGATTTAAATCTTTATAGCACAACATATCCCTTTAGTGGTCACAACTTAGGTCCCTTATTTTCGAAGGTTAAAGACATGAAAGTATTAATTGACCATAGTGGGGATGATATTTCATTCATCTGAAGATAAATACACCCTTGATCTCGCTCACTTCGATGAACTCCTATTCTATAATAGAGATCAAGTACTCACACGAGTCCTAGAACTAGGAGCCAAATTACCACAAGAACTCTAAGCTGCTATCAAAACCATTAACCAAGAGGTGGAAGAGCCACATTGACCTCCCCTTATCGACATGAATAATCCTTTTGACAGAGGATACACTTCCACTTCTGGTGCTCATAATAAAAACTTTGAGAGTGAAGGGCCAAAATGAACAGATGGTTCTCAGAGACCATACTTTAAATCCTCACACAAAGTTAGGATCAAACATGAACATAAGGAGTTACCTCCTCCTCAATATGATGAAGAAGATGATCCTCAAGCTGAAGAAGAGGTTATACAAAGACAAATATTGAAGCTTATTCAAAAGTTATAAAACTTAGGTTCCTCGAGCAAGATTACAAATAGGGAAAAACTTAAATCCAAATCTAGTGAATTTCACACTGAACCTTACGATGATGAAATGTTAAAGGTTACTCGAGTGAATAGACCATCATCCCCTACGAAAGAGAAACTCATTACACAAGAGTTGCAATCCATGAAGAACATGCTCACAACCCTCCAAGAGAGTAATGTAGGCCATAGTAAAAAGTACCAATACAAAGAACTATGTCCTTATCCCTTTGATAGAGACATGTTACGAGTGCCATTCCCTAAAAAAATTGATTTTCCTAAGTTTGAAAAATATAAAGGTAAAGGTGATCCTCGTGATCATATTAAAGACTTCTACATGGCTTGTCAGGAAGTAGCTTTTAGCGACAACTATCTCATATGTTTTTCCCTCACAGCTTAGGAGGACAAGTGCTAGAATGGTTCCTCCACATACCTAAGGGAACAATCACAACATGGCCCACACTAGCTAAGAATTTTGTGAATCATTTCTCTTTTAACATGGAGAGTGACATTACCATGGTAGATCTTCATAACACAAAACAAAAACTGAATGATACCTTTTGTTGGTTTCTTATGGTGATGGTGGGGTTTAGCAAGTCATTTCCCTTGTCCCATTCTAGAAAAGAAAATGGTCAACATATTTGTTCCAAACTTGAATCAAGACATAGCCTTTCATCTAAAAATGCACTGCGTCACTAACTTTGAAGAAGTTATTGAGAAGGGTAGCCAAATCGAGAAGGATCTCATAGAAAAGGGAACGATCAAGCCCTTTTCAAAAGATAAACACAAGTCAAAATCTATAGACAAACCCAAGTTCTTCAATAAGAACAAGAATGTCATAGAAGATGGCATCACAGACTCCAAAAGAGTCCAAGTTGTACAAAACGGTCCTCTCTTGAAGCTTACTCAAGAACCTCTGCCCAAAATCACCCCCGAAATGAACATTTACACCTTTAACAGAATCATTATCTACCATCCTTAAATAGTTAGATGTTGTAAACATGGTGTAGTATCCAACCACAACAGTACCTTATCCAGATGATGCACCTAAACCAGTATGGTTCAGGGAACATGAATATTGTGACTTTCACCGTGTCAAAGGACACAAGACTGATAGATGTCTGAAGTTATGAGCATTTCATCCAAGACCTTATTGAAGAAGGCAAGATTGAGGTGGATTCACCTGAATTGAGACAAGGTCCTAACGAGAAGATGGGAATATTCAAACATCCTTTTCCAAACATGATAAAAAGGAAACAAGAAGCCAAATCAAAGTCAATCCTCTAATGACTATAGAACTGCTAACTATGTGTATCCATCAACCAATAATCCCTTTGATTCCCTCATAGGTTGTATTCATTCATCTAGTGAACAAGTAAACACTATTAGGATCTTAGGTAATAGTTGCGTTGTGGGAATGTTGCATGATCACTTAGTGATCCCGGAACCTCCTCTACCTATCCCTCAGGAAGGTTAGTATGACTTATTAGAACAATTGGAGAAAACCATGGCTAAGATCTCGATCTTAGACCTTCTCAAAATATCAAATTATCATAAGGACATACTATATAAAAATCTTCAAGGATCAGAAGTATCCATAGATGCAGATCCTACATACCTCTAAGCAATGGTTGTAAATCTTAATCCCAATGACTATATCTCTTTCGATTAGAATGAAATCCCACGTAACAATCCTGAACACAACTTACCTTTATACATAGAGGTCTTCATTACTCATAAGATAAAAAGATTGCTTGTGGATGGCAGATCCAATTTGAATATTTGTACATTAAATATTGTTAGGAAGATAGGCCATACAAAAACAGATATGGATGCTAAGACCATTACGATCACACCTTATGATAATGAAGAGCATGAGTCAGTAGGTACCATAGTGATCCCAATGGAAGTGGGGCCCACATATCATGATACAAAGTTCCATGTCCTTGACTTGGACCTTCCGTATAACATGCTCCTAGGTCACCCATGGATTCATGCCATACAGGCCATTCCTTCGACCTTCCATCAGTGTATCAAGTTATGTCACGGAGGATAGATGATCACCATCCTAGGTGATCCAGAACCATTTACACACTGTAGAGCACTACACAATTTTTCTCATGCAACATATGAGTGTCCTTCTATCAATATTATTGTCCCATTATGAACTTAGGCTATGAAGGATCATATAGATCTAGATACATTGACTCCTTACAATCAAAATTTTCCCTCATTAGTCAATCCCTTTACCTCATGGGAAGAAACATTTGGAAAATATGGCCCAAATGATGAATTCAATCTTCAACAGGCCCTTTTGATATCTGATCTTTCAGTGTCACCTAAGACACATGGCAGACCATACTTTCAGTTCAAAAGCACTCAGGCTAGTTTCCCTAAATCCTTTGAGAGGTTTATTCCTAGTGGTCTCTTATCAGTTGAGAATATGCTAGATACACTTACCAGCTGGGTACCTGAAGGAGTGATGGTTTCATGTCACCAGGCTCCATAGTATATCAAGTGTCACCAAATGATGTACGCCATGGGTTATAAGGGATTCAAATGCAGTGCAAATTCACAAGGCAGATTAGATCCCATTCCTATTCCCCATTATAAGTCAAACAAACATGACCTTGGTATCAGACCTCATGAAGATCCACCCTCGGAGATAGATGCTACCTCTTATGAATGTGAGGATATCTCATCTCATTCGGAAAATGATGCATATTCCTAATGTATCTTATACGAGGAACTTTCCTCTACCAATCTATTTCTAGATTCATCTATCTTCACCCTTTCAGAATCCAAATCCCAAACCAATTTCCAAGTCACCCTTTTATATCCCAACCTCATTGATTGGGATCAACAACTTCACATGTCAGTTGATTTATTTGAAAATGATGAGGCAATCACAAAGTTCATGGGACTTAGAGATACCATTCCAAACAGTGACCATAAGAAGGGTTTCTCCATTAAATTGGATGCATGTGCATACTTTGGGGAAGAGGCAGAATTGTGTGGTCACTTAAGCAAAAAAATAGTAAGCAAGGGAAAAATTACTACAAAAAATCCTTGCAAAAAGAATAAGCCATAAGTCCCATAGTGAAAACCTCTTTGAGGCACTTGTGGACAAACAAACAGAAAAATCAATGGAAAAGATAGTTGACCCACATGAAGATAAAACTCTCTTTGAGCCACCTGTAGAAGTGGATCTTACTCTTCCCCTTAATCCTACATGGATGGAGGATGCATCAAAGATGTTAGTTGAAGAGACAATCAATGTCAACATCAGGTCAGAAGAGGATCCTAAAATGATAAAGCTGGGAGCTTCACTCTCAACACAAGAACACAAAACTTTGTAACACTATTACAAGAGTTTACAGACATATTTGCATGGTCATATGTAGATATGCCAGGTTTGGACCCAGCATTGGTCATGCACAACCTTTTTGTACACCCAGATGCCAAACCTATCAAGTAGAAACTAAGGAAGATGCACCCAAGAGTTTCACTACTTATCAAAGAAGAGTTGGAGAAACTATTAGCAGTAGGTTTTATCAAACCTATTGACTATTCAGATTGGATATCTAACATAGTCCCAGTCCAGAAGAAGTGATTCAACATCAAAATATGCACCAAATTCAGAGACATCAACAAAGCATGCCCCAAAGATGACTTCCCCTTACCTAACATCGACATGATTGTCGATTCAACTGCTGGTTATGAGATGTTGTCCTTAATGGATGGATTTTTAGGCTATAACCAGATCAAGATTGTAGAGGAAGACCAACATAAGATTTCTTTCATCACCCCTTTGGGGACATTTTTCTATCAGGTAATGCCTTTTAGGCACAAGAATTTCGGGGCTACATATCAATGAGTCACGACCATCATCTTCCATGATATGATGAATGACATCATGGAGGATTACGTGGATGATATCCTAGAAAATATAAGACTAGAGAAGAGCACCCAGAAGTAGTAAGGCATATCTTTCAACACCTCTGAGATTACAAGGTTTTTTCAAATCCTAAGAAGTGTGTCTTTGGAGTACAATTAGGAAAGTTATTGGGTTTCATTATTTCGCAAAGATGGATAGAGGTAGATCCCACCAAGGTTGAAGATATTACAGAGATGCCTCCACCAACAAACCTTAAACAACTACGAAGTCTACAAGGAAATATTCAGGAAATCCACTGATTCATATCACAGCTTGCAGATAAGTTCCATCCTTTCACGTATTTATTGAAGAAAGATGTCACCTTTAATTGGGGACCTAACTATCAAAAGGCCTTTGAATTTCTTAAACAATATCTGACAAGTCCACCTGTTCTCATGTCGCCTACCCCAGGTGAACCCCTACTATTGTATATTTCAGCTACCCAATTCGTTATTGGTGCACTACTTGCCCAATATGATCTTGGCCACAAAGAAAGGGTGGTTTATTACCTTAGCCACACCTTAATTTCCTATGAGCTAAACTATCCTCAGATTGAAAAGGCCTACCTAGCTGTGGTCTTTACATTTCAAAATATTTGCCACTATCTCCTTAATAATAAGACCAAGTTGATATCCAAAGTTGACCCTCTCAAATACCTCCTATCTAAACCTTCCCTTACAGGATGGATGGCTAATTGGATCATCCTCCTCAGTGAGTTTGACATTGAATTTGTTAACCATAAATCCTTAAAAGGATAGGTACTTACAGATCAGCTAGCTGAAGCTCCCCTACCAGGAATGGAACCATTGTGTCTAGATCTTCTAGATGCATCTATGATGTACATTGAGGAAATTGTCATGTGGTAAGTCCACTTTGACGGGTCATTCACCTTTCATGGTTCAAGAGCAAGGAGTGGTACTTATCACTCCCACTAGAGAATTCATTCCATAGGATTTCATTTGGGATTCCCTTGTACGAATAATATTGTAGAATATGAGGCACTCATTGCTGGCTTGAAATTAGCTATCACATGGAACATCAGACAACTATGAGTCATTGGTGACTCCTAATTGATCATTAAGCAAGTTAATGATGAATACAAAGTTAAAGATGAGAATCTTGTTCCATACAAGAAATTGGTTGAAACTCTTAAGGAGTACTTTGTATAGATTATCTTTGAACAGAGGCCAAGATCACATAATCGATCAGCAGACGCCATGGCTACAATTGGGTCTTTACTACACATTCCACCTCAGGAAAACAAGATTCCTTTCTTTGTTGAATACTTGTGAGTTCCTACATATGACATGTCGAAATCTTGTCTAGCATGTGAAGTTGTTGGTCCTCTATCCCCTTAGTACGATCCCATTTTTAACTACTTACAAGATGGCACTTTTCCCCCCAAATATCTCCCATACTGAGAAAAGATCCCTTATCCTCTGTATAGCCCATTATACCCTCCTAGGAGGCACCCTCTATCATCATGGCTATGATGGGAATTTTTTGCATTGTCTTGATGTGACCGAGTCAATCCAAGCAATTAGAGAAGTGCATGGAGGCATTTGTGGAGCACACACAATCAGAATGGTCCTTGCTAAGAAACTATTAAGAGTAGGTTACTATTGGCCTACCATGGAAGCATATTTGTGACACTTTGTCAAGAAATGTGAACTTTGTCAAAAGTATGGAAACTTGATACATGCACCAGCACAGGATTTGCAGCCCATCACAACACCCTAGCCATTTTCAAAATGGGGACTTGATCTCATAGGGAAGCTCACTCCAACTTCCTCAGATGGCCACACTCATATTATCACCGCCATTGAGTACTTCACCAAATGGGTAGAGGTTGTACCTCTCACTTATGTAACTGGTACGTAGATCTCCAAGTTCATAATGAACCATCTCATTTGTTGTTATGGCATCCCCTCCACCATTATAGCAGAAAATGGTAAATCCTTTAAGAACAAGATGGTCAAAGTGTTATGCCAATGCTTCCAAATCTGACTCAAGTGGTCAACTCCCTATTACCCTCAAGGTAATGGACAAGTTGAAGCCACTAATAAAACCCTTGTTCATATCATGGAGAAGATGGTTAGCAAAACTGGTCGTAATTGGCACCTACAGATCCATCCCACCCTCTGGCCTATAAAACCTCCATCTGCACCCCTACTGGTGCTACTCCTTATTCATTATTCTTTGGCACTGAGGCCATTATACCCTTAGAAATTGAGCTTCCCTCCCTAATAATATCTCTCCGGGACTATCTGGACAAAGACGAAGACTACAGGGTAGCTCGACTAGCAGAGTTAGAGCTACTAGATGAGAAGCGTATGAGAGCACTCAATCATTTGAAGTTTTATCAAGAACCAAGTGTCACTAGAGGATACAAAAATAGATCATACCTCATCAATTTGAGGTAGGAGATCTTGTTTTAAAGGAAAACTAGTTTAACACAGTCAAGGATCAAGAAAAGAAAGGTAAGTTTGAGCCCAACTGGTTAGGACCATATGTGGTGGTCACTAAGTATGGTTCAGGGGCATATAAATTGGCTCACTCAGATGGTGAGGAATTAAAGGAACCAATGAATGCAATGCATCTCAAGTGGTTCTATGCTTGAGTATGAGGTTCCTCAGAAAAGAAAGAAAAAACAAGCAAAAAATTTTAAAAATAAAAAAAGTAAAAAGAAAGCAAGTCATCCAAGTGTGAAAACCATGCAATTGTGGCACATTGGGAAAGTCCTTGGGTGAAAACCGGCTTCCAGTGCTTAAGGAGGATTCATTATTCTCATAAGCAACTCTCACATCTGGACAGGTAACAATCACTTCTATCTAGGGCTAGTTTTCCTAAAAGCCTATGGGTCATCTTAAACCTATCTTTCAGGGCATTGATCTAGTTGATCTACTCTTTTATATCTATGTGAAAGAGATTTCCTTTTTACATTCCCATCTAAAATATGGGGGAACTTTCACATTTTCACTATCTTGCACATAATGTGTGGCATTCTCCCCTTGTACATCCCCTCTATCAATTGGGGTATCCACACTTCTTCATTTTTTGTACATAGCTTTGGAAAACCTTCTAGAAAACACAAAAAACATTCAAATATGTTATAAAAACCCTAAACATCTGAAAACCCATTTTTAGGGAAAAATACAAAAACAATGTGAACAGTAGCCTTGAAAATTATCTTTGAGATAACACCAAAAATAGTAGAAAATGATTCAAAATTGTCCCGCAAAAACAAAGTAGTAGTTTGCTTGCTTTTAGTTGTTGTTTGTAGAGTTTTGATTGCATTATCTTTCCATGTTGTGTGCTTTAAATTGGATTCATTTTCTTAGTTTAAATCATTACTTTAATCTTTTGTACATAGGCATTGAGTTCATTTTATCTTGCATACTTGTATATAATTGTGTTGTGTTAGTTAGATTTGATTAAGTTGTATTTTTTGTTTGTGTAGTGAATTTTGTTGTCATCATAACATCTATCATCACATCTATACATCATATATCAATAAAATCTAAGCTACATCATCATGAACATGAAAATCAAACATGTATGCTAAGATAACATCATATAATATCACCACAAGGGGCAAGAGGGACCACCTTTTATCCCCCCCTCAAACATATACCATAATATAAACATGAACAATCATAAGTATCACATAAAAAACAACATGATATCATCTACTGCTATCTCATACACAAAATGTGATAAGTAGAACATGAAAATCTCACATCAAAACATGTGATATCATCTAAATGCTATCTCATAAATCAAGAAACATGTGATACAATCATAAACACATCATAATTAAAGGTCCATAATCATCATCATCATCATATATATGTCATGTCAAAAATCAAATGTCCATATACAATGTGTCTTTGTACATAATCATCTGGATACAAAAGTATGTCATCATGGGCATGAGTGAAAAATGTTCCTTCCAAGCAAGGCATAATCGAAATAATACATATACATCAGTCAAGACTAAGCCTTCATATCGAGGTATCTATCCAAAGTACATACATCTATGTATACATAAAAAAGTGAGTCATGTCTGACTCGATCCCTCATGGGGGCTAGCTGGTCTCCAAGGTGGTGGGGGTCCCATCACCTGTACCCTGCTACCCTGTCTACTACCATGTAGGTTGCTCAACTATCTAACTGATCATGAGGCCACTACTCTTTGAGATCTCACAAGACCTACTCATCGAAATGTTGACTAAAATCTAGAGCTCTCTGTCCCTCTAGGACAACCTCATAATATAACTATCTATAGTATGAATCCCTCCCATTGCTGTCACCAAATCCAAATGTATATGAGGTGTCACCGTGACTCCATCTAGTATGCCAAAATGAAGCTACCTCTGTGATAAATTCCTAGCAATACCTTACCTGTCCTACTGATCACTCATCAGCCCAGAGCTGATCTCCTCTCTGCTATAATATCCTGTACCTGTGCCCTGGCCTGGATCCATCTCTCTGTGTAATCAGCCTTGATACCTAAGTGCCCTGGCATGGTCTCTCTAAGGTGGTAAGTAACATATAAGTTGTACCTGGGCCATGGAATCTTGTAGTCCACATGGGTTGTAACCTATCTCCTCCATCTGATCTGCCATCTATTGAATCTATGTGGTGGGATACACAATCACCCCTCCTCCATTGTCCACCTCACTGTGGAGGACCCTATGGCACTACTCTCTGAGGAGGTACCTACTGTAATGGTCCCTGGATCCCAACTGGTATGCCCACTCAGGGCATCTATATCTATCAAGCTATGGGGATCTATCTTTGTCTCGGTCTCTACCCCTGTCCCTGAGGCTAACCCTATGGATGACCCTGTCCACCATTGCCATCATGACCCTGTCCATCAAATCCATCATCACTGGAGTCATCGTCATCACTACCACTAAACTACTTTTCTGGTGGCCTAACCCCTGCATCCCATGTGGCCTATGGAATAGTGAGACGTAAAGGAAAAACTATGATATACCAAGGCCCATATGTGATTTTCACTCCAAGATCCATGATCTGCCACAAAGAGACCCATACCTATTGTACCATATGATCAAATCTAGCTTTGGCTTGCTCTATCTGAATCTCTGGCCCTATATCAAAGGTCTCTCTAGCCTAGTGAGCATACCACATCTCAGGACTTGGTACATTTTGTACGACATAAAACTATCATTGGCATCAGTATACTTTGTAAAACTTTGTGATATAGCCTCAGCTACCTATCAAAAAGTTCTCAACCATAGCTATACTAAGCTCATGTGCATCCTCTTTCCACATATACTACCGGTATGGCCTCCATACTATCATGTGTTGTTGGATCTCATCAAAAACTCAGTGATAGTGATATGTGTCCCCCATGTGTCCATGAATATCATCACCATCTAGGACCCATCCCATCACTGATGGCTCATCAGAGCCCGAACTCGTAATGCACTTGTAGGGCGACCAACAACTATATGGTCCCAGGCCCATATCTGTAACAAAGTAGCTGGATCCACGGTCTTCTGACTGTGGTATGTGATCAAATGTAAATCCTAGTACAAGTGTGCCAGCATACACTGGCCCCAACAATATCTCTCACCTCAAACTAATCCACGTATCACACTAATGAGGCCAAGTGGAAAATATGTCCCTATCTTTTCAGTGAGCAGGATGCCATTGATAAAGACCATAAGATAGAATACCACTCGGGATAGTCCCAGATCTGTAATACACTGGTGCATCCTCACCTTCATACCTCAGTGAGGTATCTCATCATGACCAAACAACTCAACCAGGCAGTCAATAATATGCACCCTGTCACTAATGTACTTTATCAACTGCCCCTGGATAGGCACACACAGTATGTGCTAGACATCCTCCAAAGTAATGGTCATCTCCCCAGTTGGGAGCCAGAAGCACTGGCTCTCACTATGCCATCTCTCAGCTAAGGCTATGAGTAGGCCATGGTCTAGAGTGATCTGTGGCATCTACACCATGTAAGCTAGTCCTATGACCTCTAACAAGATATCCAGAATCTTCCTATCTCATCGAGAGAACACTGCCTCTAGGGTGGCCAAACAGCCATGTCACTCTCTCATCTATAAATCTTGTCACCATCTCTACAAGATAACACCACTTCTTAAAACTTTATTTTCTTTTATCTATCTTCTTCTATTTTATCCCTAACACTCTTCTAAAGTACAAACTCATATTTTCTTCTGAGTACTAACTCAGATTTTCTTCTAAGTGTTGGCTAAAACATATTTTCAGTGCATGCGTGCCCCTAAGGATGCATGCACCCTTGTTGACATCTGCGCACCCAACATGTGTGCATCATCTTTCCTAGCACATGTGCACCCTTCATGACATGTGCGCTAGCAAAACTTTCCACCCCTCCCGACATACGCATGCGCGTCCTTCAGGACGCATGCGCACACGTTTTGACACATGCACCTACGTGCACATGTTTTCCCCTCCCCAGATGCATGCACCCATATCACATTTTAGCAATATGCACCTATGCACACATGTTTTTCAACATATGTGCATGTGCGCATACATGCTTTTTTCAATGCATGTGTGCCCGAATGATGCTTGCGTGCCCCTAAGGTGCGTGCACACATTTTTGCTACCCTAATTACGCTAATAAATCAAATTAAATGAAAAAATTGACAAAGAAGGATAGGGTACTCATGAAGGGTCCATCATCCTCCTCCCATGCATACTCTCAAACCATGTCTACGCACCTCCTACAGTTCTGCACTCTCACCATCTCTCTCACAGCTCAGAAAAAACTCACGGTAAAAATCAACAAAGGTTTTGTAACAAATGAACTATTCATGATGATTTACCCCCCCCCCATGTAGAGGGTATATAGGGTCATTTTCCCCCTGTTATGTTGCATGTTTCACCCTCCATGATCATTTTCACCTCTTCTATAACCATTCACGTAATTTATTTTTAATAAATTAGTGTTTTTCACTCATCGGGGCATATTTTTGCAACCCGAAGCCCATTTCTTCTCCCTGGGGATTTTTTGTGCTTTTAGGAAATATTCTAATCTTTAAATTCTTCTGACCAATCAAAAAACTCTAAAAATTACAAAAATCATAATTTTCCAAAAAAATTATTAAATTATTGAAAATCCAAAAAATCGTAAAAAATTCAAAAATTGACAAAATTTAGTAAAAAGCTCATACGCAGCTGAAATTTGTGTCACACACATGGTATTCATCTCATATCTCACTTTTTCATGTTTTTTAGAACCAAATGACTCATGGATCATCTGGATCTACAACCATTTACAAAGCTAGATGGCTTGCTTCATCTGTACTCTGGGGCACAACGAGTTTCCTGGTACTGTTTCATAGCACACAATGCTTTCTCATTGGACCATGTGTCCTTCATCAATTCCCCTCACATGTATCCTTGCTTGGGGCACCACTTTTAACCCTTTTTTTTATCATAAACATCTGGTAACTGAAGCTTGATAACAAAAAAATTGTGCAACTATCTTGAATGGTGTTGGTTTGAGTATGTGTGTTTGTACTTGTTTCCCTATTAGATCAGCTTGTTTACTTCTCGTATTGCATTACATTTTGTATGTTGCATGGAGTTGGCATTTTAGCAATGGATAATTGTTCGTATTATGGCTTTTCATGTCATTTTACACTTTTATCGTATGCTTATATTTTTAATAAGGACCGATGATGAAGATTTATAGCAATGTGATGAAATAAATATTGTTTTACATGGTACTGGATCACTGATAGCTCAATATCCCTTCCTTGTTATTTTTCTTCTATATCCCCTTTCTTCTTTCTTACCTATTCTACTATTTCACTTGGGGCATCTTGTCCCTCCTCATTCTTCTATCTTGTTCCTTCTTTTTTATCATCGATCAACCTCTTCCATCACCCCATCGACACTCGAGGGGGCATCCTTCACTCTACTAATTTTTCTTCCACTCCTTCACAAAATTGTAGTTGTTTATGCTTGTCTACTTTCTTTGAAGTGGCGTAGCTTACGCCACCCCAAAGAGGGGAAAATGTAGACACCTATAGTTTGATCAAAGCAACTTTATTACTAAACTTGCACTAACTATTCTAATCCAAGTTAATTAACTACACTATGTTAGTTAAATAACCCGCCTAACTCTCTCTAATCCCCTAAATCACACTAATACCCCTCTAAATGGCTTCCACAAGCCTATCCCTATTAATTAAGCCACTTAGGGTTAATTAATCCCCTTTCACTTTCTAAAAGGCACTTACCTTTCTAAAAGTGCATTTCACTTTCCAAAGTCCATTTCATTTGGATTTCACCTTTTGGGCTTTTTTGTCCCACATGCATCCAAACCATCCCTTTCTTGAAATCAAAAAACTATAAATAGACCTCTACCCCCCTCACTTTTTCTAAGAACACTTCTCCTTCTTTAGTATAATTATAGTATTTTTCTAGGATATTGAGTATTCTTCCATTGTTATTGAGCTATTATCTTCCATTGCATATTCCAACTCAAGCTTGAGTAAATGAGGGGAACCATATGGTCTTGTAGCCATTAATGGTGAGCCTTCACTCTCAAACCCTTGAGCATCAAACAATCAAATTTGATTGCTAGGATCTTCATAGGTTCATGTTTTGTAGCATTCAAAGAGTAGAGAGTAGTATATACATGTTAGTTTGATGTTTTGTCAAAGTTATAATGCATGCATAGGAGTAGCTCTTGTTTATCTCTTATCTTGATGGTTCATAGTTGAGTTGGTAAATCTTTAAGGTTTCTTTAGTGTTCTAGCCTCATTTATATAGCTTTTCTAATTTGATCCTCTTCATTTAACATAATCTGATTATATCATAAGTAGCCACCTAGTAGAGAAAACCTCTCTAAACCTGCCATTATTTGTAAATTTTTCTCCATATAAGGTAATGGGTAATGATCTTTCTAGAAATACTTTTTTAAGTCCCTGAAATCAACACATAACCTGATTTATCCATTTCTTTTCCTTGTCAAAACTAGGTTGGCAACCCAAGATGAATTTTTAATGGTAAATATGATGATGGGCTCTATGAGCTTGTTCAAATCTTTCTTCATTAGAGGCTCAATTCTTGGGTTAACATGTCTGTTTTTTTCTTAATGGGATTGCACACTAGATCTAACTCAATGGTATGATGTGCCAAAATAGGTTTAAAACCTTTAATGTCTTCACAAATCCATGCAAATATATTAGGAAATTATTTAAAAAGGTCCAAAAATACATGTTTCTCTTATCGGGTACATACCTTTCCAATCTTAAGAAACTTGTCTTTGCCAACTGAAATTAGTTCATAGTCTTCACCCTTGACCTCCATGTTTTTTTCTCTTTCTTTATCTGATCATTTGAATAAAAAATGGATTCCAATGTAACTGATCTCTTGGAAAACTTATTTGATCTTAGTTGGACTATCTGATCTCCATACTCTTATTTTTAGTTTTTCTTGACTTCTTGAAGAGAACTAAGTCCCTTCTTGGATGAAGTTGATAATATATTGGTCACTATCAAATACTTTCCAATTAGTGTTATTTTCTAGGATATTAGACCTTACTATCGTTCTAAAATCCTATTATAATGCATATTTATTGATGTCTTTAGTGATATCAAACTTAGCACAAATTACTGCTAATTTATCAACTGATTTGTTGTCCTTTCTTGGTATTGAATGGATGTTAAATGCCTCAAAATATTATAATAGGTCTTATACTCTATTTTTGTAGGATTTCAACAAATTGTTCTTGGTTACATTCAAACTTTTTAAATGATTCACAACTAGCTCATTTTCACCAAATCTTGTAATTGTTTGACATTTCTCTTTCTTTCACATTATAGACCATGGATCAGAGACACATACTTAGTTGAGTTATTGGAACAACTGAATTGAAATATAAAATTAGAGAAATACTTAAAACCTATGGGGAATACAAGCACTACCCCCACCTGCACCTTTTTTACACCTTGAACCATAAAATAACATGTGCCAAATGCTATCTTCTTGCTAATTCACCTTCATGATATTAGGAATGGGTGAATTTTTTCAACCAAGAAATAGATACCCAAACCAGACTCTTTTATTTGTTAATAGGGATCAAAACCATGGAAATTAGCTCCCCAATCATTGAGAAAAAAATTGGGACATATTAAACTTGAGTGTTTTCCTCTTGGATAATAGGGTGGTCTTCTTGGTCAAAGATTGTGTAATTTTCATTGATAGGGCTTGGTCTATAATATTCTACGTGATATGTAGAGATAGGTTCCAATAGTATAGTAACCCCAGTACCATATATTGTCCTAAATATTATATGAGACCAGTCAGCTAATAAGTAACCTCCAATCTTGGAAGTTACGTCTCTAGATAGGAATATGGAAAATAATGGAGGTGGATCAATTAAGAAGACATCCTGGGGAATAGCGAAGTTGGGGCATTCATGCAATGTGAGGTTTAATGTAACATCCCACACTTTTTAGTTCTAAAATTGATAACCATATAGAACAATATATTGTAATTTTTAGTTGATAGTATTTTGTACATGGGTTTTTTATCAACAATGTTATTGAAAATAGTAACCTGTTACTTAGATTCACATGTGAAAAAAGTATATAGTTCTACATATATTGAAGGTTATAGTATTATTTAGATAGGTGTTTTTTTTTGTGAAAAAAAGGCTTATGATTGTTTAGTGGGTATTTTGTTTTGCTGAGTATGCATAATTTCTATTTGGTATTGATTTGAACTGTATATTCGAAGGCATGTTGAGAATGCATATGGATTATGTGAATGAATGATGCATTTAAACGGTATATTATGTAATACATGCAAAAATAATATTCATATATGCATGTTTAAGGTCAAAATATTATCTGGGTATGCATAATTAAATAAAAATAATGGATGATGGACTTGGACTGTGGTTAATTAGTTGGGTATGCATATTATGAGTTTATTCTGGGATTTGGGATTGAATTTTTTCTTATTAACTCATAATGTTGTAAGCACCCATATGGGTATGTATTATTGTCTATGTTTTGTTATGGTTAATTATTTTCTAACTGGAAGTTTAAAAGTACCTATAAAGGGGCATGCTTGCTAATGATTCAATGCATGTATTTATTTTACCGTCAACTTAAATTTTGGATCTAAGAATGTTGGCAGGGTATCAATATTATTCTTTGTATTTTAGGTTGAGTATACATATAATATAGTTACCCATAACGGGTTTGCATGTTTTATAATTATTTTAAACTTATGTGGGCATATTTTGATATGAGTAGCAACTATTGTTTTCTTATTCTACAAGTTTTTTTTTCTAATGATGCAAAGGTAAAAAATGGGAAAAATATATAAGTTGTTTATTACCTACATTTTACAATTTGTATCTGGTTGCAAGGGATTAGTAAGGTTATTTGTTCTTTTGTGTTGAATAGTTATCAAACATCTCGTTCAATGTATGTTCTCTCCTAAGGGAAAATAAATACTTACAGTCTAGCTAGTATTCGATTGCATGTTGTTAAATTATTAATATCACTGAATTCGATGTGTAAGTGATTTTATTTTAAATCTTAATGAAATTTTTTTTTAAGCAAGTTAGACATCGGAAATAAACTTTGACTAATAATTTGTAATGTTGTTATTAATATATCCTTTACTAATGGATTTTAGAAATAAAATGACAGTCTGTTTGAATCTGTTTTAGAAGAATTTAGTTAGATGTGTATTAATTAGGAGTTAGAAATCATTATTCTAAGATTGATTTGGATTGTTTATTTAATACAACTAAAAAAATAAATATATATGAGTTATTTAGATTGTTGTAAAATGGCGATAGTATATATGATGACTTAAGTTGTTTATTTTGATTGATAAATTATTAAAATTGGTATAGGGTAAAATCTAGACTGTTATTATCATTGTATAATGATTATGTCTTAGGAAATTAGAAAGTTGTCTCATGTCAGTTCTTTCAAACTATCCTATGTATATTTCTCTCTCCTAACTGATGTACAGGTAAATGGAAGAAGTTATGAATTAAATACTTGGAATGATTTGATACTTTTTGGTTGATTAAGACCTTGTGGTCACATTTATACGATATATTTTTAATAAGTATCTTGTTTGTATTAATGATTTAATGAATAAATCCTAAATGGAAAGATGGGCATAAGACCCTGACTGTATAATCATAATTATGAAATTTTTTAACGAAATTTATTTTTGAGACTTCACGATATTTTTATTAATAAAGAAGTGAATGGTCTATTTAATCATCATATGTATATAGGTGGACATTGTCTACATTCTTATTTAATGACTATGTCTTGTATATATTGTTGTTGATTTAGTAATTTAATAAGTGGTCAAAAGACCCTTGATGAAATATTGAGTTATTAGTTATTCTAAATTCTTTGACTCAACTAGTCTTATGATTAAAACAACAATAAAAATGTTATCAATCCAATTGGTTATTATGGAAATATTATTAAGGATCACTATTACTTTTATAAGTAATTACATATTAATTTGAAATGGTAACGATATTATCTTTGTTTCATAATATGCAGATATTATGATAATGAATGTGGATAGTAAAATCCTAGTTGATATTAAAATGGGTTTTATTAACACGAAATGAATATTCATAAATTATTATTTCCTTATGAAATATCAATTTAAATTTCATGGTTAAATGGTATTGTCATTTCTAAAATAAGAGAGTAGCTAATAAGATAAACCTACCTTAACTAGGTAACTTATAAATTTAATAAGATGACTTTATTAGAAAGTTAATTAATAGTTTAATCCATAACACCAATAAATTACAAATTTATAGGAAACACAATCAAATTACTTGGAAATTCATAAATAATACTTCACAATTATGACTTAAGTAAACAAGAAGTAGCCTAAGTATCAAAGAAATAATCACAAGGCGAAAGATGGTTATGGTAGCAACACTTAAGTACAATGTCAATTATATGTAATATTATGTCATCATACAACTACCTAACATAGTACTAACTAGGGGTAGTGACAGAAGAAGGAAAGAGTACGTAATGGAAGTAATTCCATTACATGGTCTCTCAATATTCCGTAAGAACCTAGAGTAAGTCATTGTTCTTTTTGTTTATGGAAATGGTCCTATAAAGAACAAACTTCCTCTTTCTTAACATGTTCTCCTTCATTAATAAAAAAAGATCCAGATAACTATGTCGAGATAATTGTCTGGTGAAATAAGAGTATATCTCTAAGCTTTTGTGCGGTCTCGGGATACGTTTTTTATGCATGGTGGGAAAATTTTTCCAAAGTAATGCAAGTAGTTGATTGCATTATATGTTCACCATATCCTTATATTATATATGTCAGATACCAAAATATGAAGATTGAATTTCATGGTAGACATTTAAGGATGGAATTCATATTTGTCTCAACATTGAAAAAGGTAAACCTGAACATACTAAAGATTGCATGATTACTTGTGTAGAGTGGAATGAAGGGAGAAAATAATAAACCCTTCTCAGTGACATAAGGTTTATACGTAGAAGAGTTATCAACTGAATCAAACCTACTAGTAACTAGTTATTTAAAATTGTTAACTGGTTTTTTCTGAATTAACTTTGTTTCACACTTGTGATTGAACATGAAGATTTCAAAAAAATTGGGAAATAATTAAAGGAGTTACATTTAAACCTTTGATAAATAAAACATTTCCCATTGATGTTCCATCCAGTTGAACCACACCTTTAGATAAGGACTCATATTTGATACCCAACTGATCTAATTTTTGTTTGAGCATCATCAAACTGCTTAGCCCTGATTCAATCATGTAATTTTGAACCAAATGATTTCCAATAATTAGGGATAAAAAGAAGGGAGGAGGTTTTATACGCATTCCTAGATGATCAACCTTTTGTTGAGGTGCATTGTTGAGCATAAATTTTTCCTTCTCTTTGGGTGACTCATCTCTTATAGAGAGATTATAAATGGATTCTTGCAAGAGGTCCCTTTGTATAATAATTTCCAAGGATTACCACATAGATGTGTTCATATTTTTATTCTTCATATGTTCAAGAATGTTGAAGGGAGTATAAATATCCTTCAGATGCACCTTACTTACAACAACCTTTTCTCATGTTTGAGTTGATGTAGAAAGACTTTTGGACTACCCTTGCACTCTTGAAGTCTGATTTTTGTGGATTCCTTAGACATTAGGAGCTAAGTTTGAATTGTCACCTCTTTGAATATTTAGAGAAGGTAGGAAAGGACCTTATATTTCTGATTTTCCCCTCTTCCATATCCCTCCTTTTGGATCTAGTATTAGTTGTTACACATGGAGGATAAGTTTGATGTATCCCATAAAACTCAACCATTTTCCATTTCATAAGTGAGAAATTATATTGTGGCTCTTTAGTATCCTCTCTAGTGAAGATACTTCTACTAATGTATCTTGATAGAATAAGGAATGTTTTACCATTAATTCTTGGTTTAGGATGCCATTTGAACATCTGGCTTGGTTATGAGCTAGGCTATAAGGAAAACACTATTCATAGTCTTACACAAGGTTGTTTTGAATGAGAAACAAGGATTTAGATGAGATGGATGCATTAGGATTATACTAATGGAATGGTCTTGCATAAGGTACTTGACTTGAACATGAGGATTTTCTTGATAGGGTGTCTTGTCGGGCTGATAAAGGGCTTTGTTTGGATGAAATGGAGGTTGATATGCTTGATTAAAGGGATAGTAATGTCCAAAATTTTGAGCTTGTTTTCTTTTTAAGGTCACTACCTCATTGTCAAAAATTTGTACCAATTTCGTTACTTATTTTAGTTCATTTAAAGGGTCCATAGAGGTAGATGTTTGGATTTAACTTTTACTCTTTAAGGTTAGAATAAGGGATGACTCAAATGTCTATTAAGGTGCAAATGTTCCTACCTATAGGAAGATAGACATTAAAGGTCTAGGAGAAAGTTTACCACTCTAAATAAGGATATTTTCATCTCTAATGGAAATATCATAGGCATCTCATAAGGTTCTAACCTCATGGACTAAATCATGACTAAAATATCACTATTTAAATACCTTAAGTAATAGAGAAATACATATTGAGGTGTAGGTCTTACCAGTTGTGGGATTCTATCCCATGCCTTTTCAAATCTGAGGCTGAAATCACTCATCAGCTCATTAGGTGGTCTCTATAATGGTCATTTTTATCTTCAAAATAATTGTAAAGAGATTCTCCTAACTCATCTCAATTTGTGATAGAATTTATTCTCAAACACCTATAACATTGTAGAGACATTCCCTTGAAAGAAGCAACCAATAATATGATGGATACATTATCTTCTATAACATGGTATGATGAGCATATGTTTGCAGCATCCTTAATGTGCTCGATGGGTGTTGTGACGTTCTCTCTAGTGAAGAAAGGAACACTCTTCATGGATATAACTAGAATGTCATCATATTGGGCCAAAAGTAGGGGACTTCCTCCATTAAATGTCAAAAAAATTGATTTCTTTAACAGTCCATGAATGTGATGGGCCTTAAAACTCTAGAAGATGATAAGAAACACCTACCAAGAGGAGGAGTAGAAATAAATCTATGTGGAGGTGATGGTGATATTTGAACTTATTTGTCCCTTCTTATTATCCTTGGTGAAAATTGTAGGTAATTAAAAGGATCTCCACTTTTTTTTCTCCTCATTGTTTGAATTCTTCTCATAAGGCTAAGACACTTGGCTTGTTAAACCATTAGATATGATGATTGAATCTGCTATATGTGTTATTGTGAAGCCACCAAAGGCTTTAAATCTCTAGGATACACATCAATCCTAGTTACATGATATAAAATCCTTCAATTTGTCCCACCGGGCATGCCAAAATTGTTATCACCAAAAGTTACACCCGCTACTTGTTATCCATAATAGACACCAGAACTTATAGGAAACATGGGAATTTCTCCAAATGTGGGACCTTGTAATTTGAGACAAACCTCCCTAAAAGGAAGGATCCTTTACCTATTTGCTAATGCTACACTAAATCTACCTCTAAACTAGCCTATTCCAACACATCCAAGTAACTAAGGAAAGAGAAAGGGGGAAAACATGAACAAATTAAGCTAAAACAAGTTATAAAACTAAGATAAAATGGTTCAAATCTGATGTGTAGAGACACAAATGCAATTATATATGCAATCATTTAAAGGGAAACATAAATTTTTTCAAGATAGAAGTGAATAAATTCAAAATATAGAAAAGGGGAATATATTCACAACATATACAAAATATTTATGGGAATGAACCAAAATTGTGTATTATTTACAAGAATTTCCACTTTAATTTAAAAATAGAGGTTTGTAAAACCTAAAAAACATAGTTACAAAGGTCTAGTTGTGTGGGAAATGCAAAACTCTAAAAAATATCCTTAGAAATCCAATAGAGAATAACCCCTTTTTCGTGCGTAAACACTTACATATATAGAAGATGAGGGGGAGAGAGAGAGAGAGAGAGAGAGAGAGAGAGAGAAGATCCACAAAACAACCATATATTACCCATTTCCACCTACCCAGTACCAAAGGCTATCATTTCCTACAGTTTTAAGCATGGGCACCCTTCGCTTCCTCATGTACTTGCCATTAGAGCAATTGGAAAAGGTATGGACACCACTCAATAATAAATTTGAGTAATTGGGGTTATTACATGTTGGAAGAATAGTGGAATGAGATGGAGGTGAATCAATCCTACAATTCCTTCAATTCATTTACCATTAATTGAATCATACATTAACATCCATCCATTCACATATATTCAACCATATCTTATTAAGTGTGCACAAAACATTCAAATAACCATAACACATAGAAGAGAGATAATAAACATAATATTTAAGTGGGAAACCCTCATGGGGAATAAAAACCACTGAAACATAAACATTATGTTTCCATGCTTAAAATTTAGTGAGGCACCAACCCCACAAGGAGCACTAACCCCTAGTTTAATAGAGCACCAACCCTACAAGGAGCATCAACCCCTAATTTAGTGAATCACTAACTCCAAAAGGATGCTAAAACCCCCTAAGATGACTAATAACAACCTCGACCACCTAAAATTATCTATATCTATTTTTTCTACTAGCAGAACTGATGGATATCACTTATTCAGCTCACAAACCCTAGGTCTTTAAACTTGCTTTATCTTCTTTTTTATAAAATTTTATTCCCTATAAACTCTTTCATACATGCTTTTAAAAATTTATTAATCTGTAAAACATCTTATCATCCTTCATATCATGCCTTCATACCTATAAAAAACTCTCCTCACACTTTCCCCCATGCAAGACTAGCTCACCAAATGAGCTCAAACTTCACTTTTATATGTAATTACTCTCTCTAACCCTAAATATTTTGGTCCCTCATGATACATTAGACACATACACCTTAAAATTTTTAAATAAACTCATTACAATGGTCACATATGATCCAAGTAGGTCAGACTAGCCAACAACCACTTTCCATGCACAAAAAATCCTCAAAACCCTGCTATTAAAATGGGAAAAATCCCCTCATGCAAAAACAATGCTTATACAAGATCCCATATTAATAAAAAATGATCAATATATCATTTAAAAATCAACCATGATCTCAATTTACTTGAACCAATCAAATTAATTCATCTAATGGGCCCATTGGCTCATTACCTTCTTAAAACAACTATTTCCAGCAAATTGTCTTCACCTTTAGGCCTCAAGATCACCCAAAATAACTCAAATATGGAATGTGACCACTATTATGGAAATCCAAATACCTTTAAAACAAATTTTTGTAATTTATAACTCATGAAACCTCCTCTTGTTCAAACCATAACTTTTGTCTTCACCGAATCAAGATGCCCAAAAACTAGTTTTCCAAATTTAGTTGATAAACACCATTTCTGATAAATTAAATAATTATAAGTTGATTAAATAGGTTCAAAAATAAACCCTATTCACATTACATGTTGTATCAAGTATCAAATCAACCATTTAATTCTCCAATAAACTCAACCTTGCAGCAAGAACAAACCTATCTTGAAAATGCAGTTACCTTCTTTGTCACAAATCAAGCTGAATGACTAAAAAAATAACCTCATAATGAGATAAGACATACCTAATTATAAATATATCTGAATCTTATTTCCATAACATATTGTAACTACTTGTAAATACAAGTGGAAGGCATTCAACTAAGACAATATCTGTAAACTACTTTTTCACCCTTCTTGGACTCAAGAACTGAATGTTAGCCCGACATGTTCCATCATCCAAAAAAAACTTCCAAACTCAAAAAAAGAATGGAAAACACTTATAAATGATGTATAATCCATAAAACCTTCAACAATATTTATCAAATTAGAAACATCAACTTACCTCTTGTAGCTACATGCACCCCACTAGAATGAGCATCTTCAAGATTTAACCCTACAAGAACATGTCATAACTTTTGTATAACATATCCAAATCACAATTTTGATATACCATTGGAAATTTCTCTAAACTAATTTCACAAAAAAACTTTAATTTAGTCCTAACTCCCCTTGTAGCTACATTGACAACTTTACTCCAAGTTCCACCAAACTGCCCTAAAAATCAGTCTACAAAAAATAGGGCACAATTTAAACTTTTCATTGCAACCTTGATCTAAAACCTTCCTTAACATCTATATAAACTCTAGGTATATCATAAATGGTAATTTATTTCATACCTCATTTGGAAAACTTCTCCTCAAACTATAATTCTTCATAAACAATAAAATTCATGTGGGGCATACACATTGTCATAAGTACTATATTACATCTATAGAAATATGGAAGAGTCATATACAACATCCAATAATCACATTTTTACATTAAATCAAAATAGGCTCACTATACCTCTTCTTCTGTAAGTTGCTTGTAGTTAGGGTTTGAAACCACTTTATCTTCTTAACGATCATTCGTTAAAACATGATGATAAAACAACCTCACTATTTTTGCAAAACCTTCACAACTGAGCTAAAATGATATGAAAAATATATCAGGTCCCCTTTTAAATCATAAAATTGACAACAAGAATCTGAAGGTCCAGCTTTGTCTTAAAAACACATTGTTACTTACCCGGTTTTATCAAAACTTGCATATCTTGAAAAATATTCATTTGAATGACCTGAAACTTTCCATGAAGCATCATTACAACATCCTTTACCTTTATATATTCACCACATTTCCTAATTGCATCTCAAAAACTCTATACAATCTCATTTACCTATTTTTCTTGTCATTTTCCCACTATTTTCTTCCCAAGAACCTCATAGAGGCACCAAACCACTTAATATTGACCTAAAATTTGCCAAAAATTGCTTGTATACCACAAACATGCTACTGACATGCTTGGAAAAGATTGATTTGGTAAAAATCTCATACCTCTACCTCATTATGTATGTTCCAGGGCTAGAAACAAACCTGGAATAAATTGAGTTGATGTTGATAGCTCATGAGCTGAACTTGTTGACCACACAGAGACCTATAGAAACCTGAAACACACCTCATGGACCATTGATGATATAATAAAAACCTCCAACCAACTCTAGAGTTCCCAAACAATGACTATACTAGATCAGCCATGCACCATGACCTCCTAGGACTTCACCTAACAACTTAGTCTTAATGCTTGAAACCTAAATAACACATCATGGAGAGTCACATGACCACATGACACCCTTTTCCATCAATTGATTTGACATCAATGACAACACTACGACACAATGGCCAAAAATATCCCCCTTTGTCATTGATGGCAACCAACAAGACAAACACACATATGACCTTATTCCCATGTTTTTGATGTTTCTATCCCTCCTTGAAATCTATGAAAAATTCTAATATGACAATACATCATGGGAAATGACAACACAAAACTATAAAAAATGACAACAATTCAAAATATTGATTTACTTGACCAACAAGCTCCCTCTAAGACTATACTTAATTTTGTTTGATTCCTTTTACAACATATGGAGATCCTATGGACCTGGAAAAATCTCTCCCTGAGCATGATACTACTACTCTTAGTCTTCATTCTTGTCATACATCACATAATTAGTCAATACTAAGCTCAAGTCATCAAATCTTCCTCCAATGCTATCATTTCACATTTTGGAACTATTATCCATAAATAACCTTCTCATTGCAAAATTGATCAAATTCTCCAAGATCTATACATTCACTAACATCATAGTTCAACCCCTTATATATCCCCCTAGGTTCTTTTCATCCACCTTTAACTGAAAAACACAAACTTAGACAACATATCTTGCTATCATGACTTGAAGAAGGATCAAACACTTTTCCTTAGTCCTGAGTTAATACATCAAACTTTTCAACCTCCTTTCATGTTGTAACAACCTTCTTAAGCCAAAAACAACTACTTACCTCTAAAAATCACTGAGAAGTCATCATCATTTCTTGCAAAAATAATTAATATGCCTTCTTGAGAGCCCAAGATTTCTCCCTTGAATTAATGATCATTCTTAGACCTATATCACACTCTCTAAAACATTGTACTCTATCCATCACTATACATTTTTTAGTGTTTTCACAAAAAAAATTGTAGCTTGCAAACTCTTATCATACCCCAGTTACTCATCTTCCTTAGAAACATCATCACAGTTCATTGATGACTACGCACATTCCTGATTGAGTGCATGACAATCGATGCCAAAGAAACATGTTTTTCTATTGTACTTCTTTATATTCATCTAAAAAATATTACATCTTAGCTCTAAGATCTTCTTCAAGTGATGAAGCTTGCAATCATACTTTTCTGTAAGATTTGTAGACCTTCTAGAACACTGAACAAGTCACATTTTAGCTTCCCAACATTAAAAAATCCATTATTAACTTTCATTTGTAGCACACTTTTGTAGATTTTGTAGTCTCTTAAACTATCACAGAATGTACCCTCTTGATTTAACTTATTTCATACACTTAGACTAGACATAAACTATTAGACCACATCAACACTTGAGATCACTCTTGTCATATCATTCAAACATACAGAAAAGCATCTTCTCAAGAATCTACAAACCTATTCATGTACTGTGCACACTTCATCTGAGCTTAAGAGGACACATTATACTTGTAGAAACCTAAGTTTACCCTTCAAAGTCAACACCATTGTACCCTGATTTCTCAAGTTCTTATTTAGACCAATCACAACCCTGAGATCTCAAAAATGATTGCTATAAGACCTTGAAAACTTGAACACCTGAGACCTATAGCTCTTGATTTTGGAACTCAATACCTTTCTTTAACATACCTCCTGAATAGTTTCCAACTTTTGACTTACAACACAACATATACCTAACATCTCTTTGACACTCCTTTTGAATCAAAATGTTTTCACACATTTTGCACAAGTTTTAGACCTAACTATGCTCAGACATAGTATAAAGGATCTTAGGATCCCTATACTAGTGACTTGACTCCATTTACATCTGAGTCCTCTTTATCTTTAATATAGAACTAATTCCAGCTTTGAACATTCAACTACTTTCAACTATGTCACTTTGATTCTCTTATAATCATTGAGTGGACTTACGAGACATACCTACTCAGTTTAATTCTCCCAAACTCTGACATATTCCTATAGACTTCAATGGGTATGAACACTTCTTGTTCATCAAGAAAACTATAGATATATCTTTCAAGGATTTCAAACCTTTACTCAATCTACAAAATTACATACTTCACACTAGCATCATACATACTATTTTTTCATCTTTCAAGAAATTTTAGTCCTTTCATAACAGTACTCAAGATAAATGAATCTGTATCCTGCATATTTGGCTTCATAGCTAAATCTTTCAAACCCTTATTCATAGTCATAACTTAGCTTTAGACAAATTTTAAGGACATAAAAATGCACAGTAATTTTTGCATTCAACTTCACACATAAAACACAATATTGACCCCTTTTTTAAGCTTTGGACTTTCATCAAAGAACATTCAGACATACTTGACTCTATTTTGAATCATGACTAGCTCATGATTCCACTCAACCATGCTCTTTGTTCTGAGACAACACTCAAACCTTACAAAATAGTATCACCTTTTACCTCCTATAGCTCAATAAATTTTAGCAAGAATACTTACACATCCTAATGGGGTTCTATAAAAGCACCCTACAGACCTTTGTAAACCCAATTTTATACTTGTATCATACTTATAATGAATAAAATGCATCAATTACTATCTTGAGAGTACTAATACACCTGTGCTGGTACCTTGTAAGATTTAACACTACCTTTTATGTTCACCTTGATCATTCATAGCCTCTTTCAACTTTATGCTATGTCATGATCATTTGAGATGACCAAATTCCATGAATCATTACATTCTATATCTTCCCCTACTCTTATTAGGTCTCCTTTAAATCTAGAATCAACATACTTTGACTGAGTATTCATAACTCATACTATCTCATGAATGACCTCTAATGCACCATAAGTATTCTTATAGTATTAGTGTATTCCTGTCTCAAGACCATGAAAAACCATATAGTGACCTCTATCATGACATTTAGGTCTTGATAGACCTTTACCTCCTTTTATGGATGAGTAAACATTTCTTAAGCCATAGAACATAGTCTTCTCAACATGTCACCTTTTATAATTACAAGACATTGATGAATCAACACTTTGATATGAGCTTATACTACTTTTAGAGTAATTTTGATCTCTTTGATGAAATCCTTTCAGTGTGTACATCATGAAGCACTAAGACCTTATACTACCAATTAGGACTGAGGAAAATTGAAGTAATGTCAGAGTAACTTGCACTTTGACCTGTTAAATACCCTTTTTCTTGACTAATACATCATTCTGATACAACATCATGCTTCAAGACTTTTGAACTCAGACCATCAACCTTGCTAAAAATTGAAGTAAACTTAAATCACATCATTAGGAAACTTCAAGGGAGACTAACACTTGTTTAATATCTCATACATGATGAAATCCTAACTTGAAAATATTGACATAAAACTTATACTAAACTTGACAATCTTTTCTTGAAGCTCTTTTTAGACACAGGCCATAAGGCTTAACTTGAATCCTTTAATACTTGATAAAAGACCTTGATACAATATTTTAAACACAATATACATGGATTTAGTACTTTTAATCATGATAGAGCTAATACATTCTTTACACCATACCCAAACTTTAAACAAATTACCAACATTGAGTAACATGCCTAATACATTAACTCTCATGACTAACATGGAATATCAAATATCTATACACTTTTGACACTTAGTTGAAACACAAACACTCTCCAAGGACTTAAAATCATAGTGCACAAACCCTATAACCTAAAAATTCTTTCTCATACTCTCATGACATGGAACTTTGATGAATATCACATAACTTAGAGTAAGACATATTAATCAATCATCTTGAAAGACACCAAGACACACATAGACTTCATGATCATGACATAGAAAAACATAAAGGACTAAATCCAAAGGATGACCCTTTTAAACAATTCAACAAAAAATTAGTATGAACTTGAACCTTACTACAAAGATATCAGACCCTTGAAGGTATCACTTAAAAATCATAAAAACATACCATCACAGTTAAAGACTTACTATAACTTGACTATCCACTTGCTTACTAATATGACATAGACTCTTGACCTTACACAAAACTTACAATGGATGACAATATGACAGATGAGTACACCAAACACAAACACCTTTCAAGTAACCAAAGATCAAAGATGCATGGTAAGAGTCACTTTCCATAACTTATCACTCTAGAGGTATCCCAAATACCTTTTTTCCTCAAATTTTCTTACTGGAGAGCTTGAAGGAAATTCAAACGCATGATATTCTTCAAAAATTTAAAACATGATTCATTGACTTTATTTGGGCTTGTTGATTGTGTTTTCGACCATGATAGCACTAGAATCCTCCTTGATAGGATTTATACACTACATGGTAGACTGAGAATTAGTCTTCTTAACCTCCTTAACTTGAGAAACCTCCTTCTTGTCCTTTGGATCTGACATGAAATCCTTGGACTCATATATGGAACTAATTTTTCTCTTGAAAACACTTCTATTTAATGCTTGAAACCTGTTAAAAATGCTTGGTGTTCCACAAAATCTAGTAATGTATCCTTATTTATGACACCTATGACATACAACATCATTTTTATTCCTTCTTGGTTCAAACACACTTAAGTTCCATCTATAGTCCTTAGCCTTATGGTCATACTCACAACATGAAAAGCATTCACCTTTGAAAATTCCTACATCATCGGGCTAGGATAGCTTTGTGACCAAAATCATGACAAACAAAGCAATATTCATTGAAAGAAGTACCATAACTCATAGCATTAGGTTGTCTGATAGGATTAGACCTTCTCAAATTAGTCTTCTTGGTAACTTTCACATCTGATTCAAAATTTTTACCAGCATCACTATCATTCTTCTTTTGGTTTCCTTCTAACCCTAGGCTTGTTTTGTCATCTGTGACTCTTTGACTTTCTAAAACCTCATCAATATCTTTAGAGATATTTTCAAGTATCTCATAAATCCTTAACTTGCTAGATTCAATCGCCAAATATGATTTAATGGTTTTCATTTTTTCTTCATACCTGGAGCTAGCTTACTCTTTCTCATTTAGGAATTTAGATGTAATTCCCCTCTCTGTTGCTCCCAGCCATCGAGGTGTAGGTACCACCTCTATACTTGTCTCATCGATATATAAGAGTGTGTTTCACCTTTTTCTCGAACAAGTTGGGATGTATCAGATATCGGGAATATTTACATAAGTTATATGAGAATATTTAAACTCTTATTAGGGCACAAGTTAGCTTCTCTATTATTGCCTCAACCTACACAGGGTCACTAACACCTCTCCAGAAAAAGAACATTCTCCTTGATTAGGGTTATCTATTTCTCCTATTCATTTTGGTTAGATAGTAATATCGTATTAACATTCTTACACAAACACAAACACATACACAAATATAATACATAAAATGTATAGAATATAGAATTGTTTAAAACTAACATAATAATAATGATGATGATAATAATAATCCGATATTTAAAAATGTTTTAATATATTTTCAAGTAAACAAAATAAAATAGACAAATTTGAAATAATGATAATACTAGTAATTAAATATATTAAATTATTTAAAATAAATAAATAAATAAAAGAACATAAAATAAATATTTTAGCAACCTGAGTTGCGTACCAAAGGAGAAGTAGGTGGAATTTTAAAAGAGGTGGGTGGGGATGGAGAACCGGTCTAAGCGCTGGCGTGTGGAGGGAGCTCTGCTAAGGCATGGGCATCCCTTACAGAATTAAAACTTGTCATTTCCCCTGCATAATAATACTTTCACTTTATTTGAGATCCGAAGGCATTCATCACACTAAAATCCAAGTCAACGTTATAATTTAGCAGCAATTGGATAGCTGCAGCGACTTAAACTTAATTAAATAAACAAAATGCTACTTGGAACTACAACAAACATAGCTCTCACTTTTATCCATCCTAATTAATTAAACATGATGTTAACACCATTTTCGATTAGAATTAGTACCAAATATGCACAATGGGGTAACGTTGTAAATTTTAGTAGTAATTGCTTAGTTGTAGCTATATGAAATGGTGCGGGGGACTATCTAAATTTCAACATGTAAATGAGCCATCCTTGTCTCTGAATGGGATCGTCATTGTTGTACAGTTATACCAGTTTGTTGTATGCAAAAGAAGAGATAAATATTGAATATCTAGGTGATTCATTCATTTGGCTATTTGTAAAGCAATTGAGATGAATATATCTTAATGTATCTAAGCACTTCGGTTCAAATGGACTGTAGACCTTTGAGACGGACATTAAAAATGGATGTCGTTGGTTTGTTTTTTATAGTGCAAAATATAGATTAATGATTGAGGTTTAGGAGCACCGGCATTATCCAATGCATATATTGATTTAACCTTTTTCTGTTTCTAAATACCCGTGCCTTGTACACCATGTAACCTCTGCAACTCATTTTCCTAGTCTTTAAGATTTATTTCGAGTATTTTTTGTACAGATTAAGACATTAAAAGCACATTTCCTGCTATCCCAATTATGTCTCTGTAATATTTGTCTCTTTCACTCTCCCTCTACATGAACCCCCCTGGGATTTCCTTTCTTAGCCGCTATTAATGGGAGTTCAAAGCAGGATATTGTTATAATGGGCTCGTTGAATATTAAAAAAACAATTGACCACTTTTGGGACTCTCACATGCTATTGTACTATGTGCCCAGCAGATGCACCTAATTTCAGAGGAGCCAATATGGTTTAACTGTTGGGTATGCTCAAAATGTTTGCTTGTTTGTAGGAAAATGCGCCATAGAGTGCCACTATTGCAGAAAGGGGGTTTCATTTAATGCCATAGTTGTTGGGTTTTCTTTAATGGATCTTCTGAAATGGATTCAGCCAGATGTGCAACACTATGTGAAGAGACTCTAAAATTTGATCAGAAACATGTCATTAGAATTTTATAAAGGTTATGGGGGTTATTTTGTTTGTGATTGGATGAATGGCCTTTGACGAAGCTGTCTTAAGATGTAAAAAAAATGTTTCTAGAATCAGGGATGGCGGAAAATATTCTCGAATATCTTGTAGTTGAGAAGTGTTGTGATAAATATGTATGTAAATGTGGAAGCTAAAGGCAAAGCTCATGTTTTGTTCTGTCCAAATGCCCCATAACAATGTAGCCTCATGGAATGCTCAAAGAACCGTTGGAAAATTATGGAATGTGGGTGAACCCGAACCAAGAACCTTGTACACTGCAGACATAAATATTTCCCCTTAGGCATGGTCTCCCATACCTTCATATTTTATAATTTTTCATATGATTTTGTCATTCATTTGCAATAAAATAAAAATATTAAACCATTATATACTTAAAAAATTGGATATTTTAATCCAGGCGGTATTAGTGCGAAACAATAAAACTCCTCCTTATGATTTACATTACCGAGTTACAATTTGACCACCAACTGTGGGTGCTACCACAACCTTATACATTTTTATACCTAGGGTACCAAAATTAGGTTCTCGTGTCCACTAGTATTGGCGAGAGTTAGATGAGTCATCAACTAAAATAACCATTTCTGTCTACCTTGCAAAGTTAGAAAAACAATGCAATTTCAGAGACTTGCAAAACAACATTCTAGCCCCATAAAAGAGATGTCAAGTCATATGTGTTCCTTCTTGTTATGAGGAGAGTACACATTAAAGATTTAGATTGACCCCAATTGACCATTTGGTACTCTCTTCGTCTGCTCCTCTAGGATCCCTGTTACCCCATTTTGCACTTTTAGGAAGTTGTTAAAACTGAACAAGTTGGGTTTCGTATCGGCTCACCGTTTGAACCCTAAGAAACGAAATGCTTTTCCGCCTTTGCAAACCTCTAGTATTTTTACTAGACAATTTCCTGGAACCTTCATTTTGGGAAAAAAAACAGCTTCAAGGGGGTTTTTTAGGCTAGTTTGGACTAAGTCAAATTAGGGGTTCGGTAGGCCTCTAATTATCAGTTGTTCGACTAATGAATTCTCGAAATTAGTAATTTTTTCATTAAGTGTTCATTATGGGAAGTCATTTTTTTAGCCGTGGCTCTCTTGAGCTAAACCTAGCCAATTTTGACCAATTGAAAACCATTCGAAAGTTTCAAATTCCGTCAGTTCCTGTGAATTCATGGTATATAGGAGGACACATAGGAATTTACCCATTATGCATTGCCCAATAGAAGGCATCTCTTGAACGTGGTTCTTAGCCTCCGAGCCTAAATTGGGTTTTTTTGCAACTAGCAGGAAAATGTAAAAAGAAAGTTGTAGGACCCCAGTCAAGTTAGAAAACCATCGTGGAAACTTATTGACACTTGTAAATAACTGTATGAAACACTATCTTGTGGCTTGTGTGAAATTTGACTTTTGGGAATATAGTGTTTCTCTCTCTTCCCTATCTCTTTCTCTCTCCTCCCTTATATAATATAAGAAATGAAATGAAATGAATATATGCCCTAACCCTCTCTTGTTGCGTGTGTATTATTATTACAATGTAAATGGAAAACCAATAATGTTAATTATGCTAGATTTAGGTGGATTCCATGCCAACATTTTGCTGACCATGTGGTGGTTGCAGGTATCGAGACTTGGAGGAGGTGAAGTGTCACTAAAAATATCATTTTTGCATGTTATTTGAAACAATGTAATTGTAGAGGTTGAACCAACTTTTTGTAATGTATTGAAAGACTTATTATTTAAATTTGGTAATATGTATGAGATGCTAGTTTTAGGGGTGCTTTGGGAAATGTGCATTTAACCATAGGTGTCATTTTGATTCAGATTTACGTATGGTAAAAAAATGGGGTTGAATATATATGTTAAATGAAATTGAATTTAATATCTTATAGTGTAATTCTAGTGTGAAATTGATGATTAAATAATTGGTGTGTTGTGTTCCTTACCTTGAAAATGTAATAAATAAATATAACCAAAACAATCAACCCTAGTATAAAATTTGTGCATAAATACCCTTCCTGTGCTATTATTTTTAGCATAGAAAACTGAGACCTTAGAATGAACTTAAATCTTTACACTCGATGGAACCTTCTAGCTTAAGTAAATAAGACCCCAAGTTTGAGTTTATCACCATAGCTTGTATGCTTAGTGACACCATCGTGAATCCAATGGTTAGGAATGACATGGTCAAACTTTATCTTGAGTATGTGGTTTCCTCTTAGGATTGGTAATCGTGTGTGTAGTAAGGAGAATGTGTTCTCTTAAGGTAGCACTCCTTGGGAAACCAACATTAAACATAGTGTAAAACCCTCTTGGACCGACACACGTGTTGAGTGGTGAAGATCGCCAACTAACCTTGGAGGTCACCTCTAAGAGTTGGGATCATAAATGAACTCAATACCCAATCTCGATTATCGTTTGGGTTTTATGGTGCAATAATAAGAGTTAATTACATAACTTAACAACCTTTTAATTCATGACTAGTTGGTGAAAATGTAACCATAAGATAATAAGCTTGGAGAAAGGTGAAATTTAGATTGTTCTTATAACATGTTTAAATCATCTTGTTGTGAGAAAAAGTGATCCATGTTGTGTAAACTCTAATGCGATCCTTAACCCTTAAAATGATGGACTACTCCATCCTTCTCTCCCACTTATCCTATAATGTAATGGATGCATGATGTGAAGATGGGATCACGTTCTTAGAGATAAATCCCCTAAGATAGGGACTAGTTATCTAATAAGGAATCAAATTCCCCTAATAGAAAATAGGTAACACAATTCATTACAAAAGGCATATGAACCTAGTTAAGGAAAACCCTCGTAACTTGGAGGTAAAACCATACTCAGGAAACCTAATCTTGAAACAAGAAAATAAGGAAGTATGTTGCCATGTTAAGAGCCTTTGAATCCTTAACTAATTGTTGGATCATAACTTCAGTAAAATTATAATTGACGCTTGTCATTCGGAAGTGTAATCGTGATATGCTATTCCATAGGAAAAGTGAAAGATGATCTTCCTTGTAATGTGATTTAACCCTCTTGTTAGGGATAAATAACCTTTTTCATATATAATCCTTAGTGGGTACTAAATCAATTATCAATTTATAAATGGGTAATAGAAATGTGCCCCTAAATCCTTTTTAAAAAAATTGTGAACTTCACATCTTTTCGGCTTACATTTGTTCCATTGTGTAACAGAGGTATTCTATAAGATCAAGATGCATGCCCTTAGGAGTGAATCGTAGGGATAATACCTACTAGCCTTGTACATCTGTAAATAACCTTCTATGTAAATAAATACCCTATTAACGAACGGACTGATTAAACAAGTAATTGAAATAATGTAGATGATCCTTATTCAATGAGATACACTATAAGTTAAATGTTAAACGGTGTAAAGGAAGTATAGCAAACAAAAGAAAAGGAATGTTTGAGTCACATATTAGGATCCTTTCTAGAAATTAAGTTAAAGATTTAAACATGATAATAAGAAATGTGTAATCCTAAAAATATCGTGTTGTGGAAAGACCTTATCTATAAGTTTATACTGTAGTTGGATCATTATGTTGTGCGTTGTCATTTGTAAAAAAAAAGGGGGTGGACCTTGTTGTGCATCACATGTTTGATGTTATCTATGTGGGTTAATGTTTTTGCAAACATATCATGTGTTGTTCTTTGTCCTAAGTGATCTCCTGTAGCGTCGTATATACTACAATGTAAGTTAAAATATAAATTATTTCAGAATTTTTACTGTTGTATTTGTGTGTGTTACATTTGGTATCAGAGCGGAGGTTCATACTCTTGAACCTCATGGGAAATATTGGAGTTATGGTGATTGTGCATGGTGGTGGTGGAGTTTCCGGAAGAGTAATGTGATAGATGTTGTGATGTGACCAATGTTGTACTTATGATATTATGAATGCACATGTTGTGCATGCCACTTAGTGTGTAATTATTATCATGTTGATGTGCTTGTGATGAGAGTATTCACTCTCCTTTTTGTTGATTCAATGAGGAGTTAATGTGTGATGTTTGACTTTGTTATGTGTGAAAAGAATGATATTATGGATTGTGGAGTGTCATATTTCGGGACTTGTCCATTTTCCCTTCTCTGTCGTCTTGTCATTTGTGTGTGTGTGTGTGCTCATATGTAGTGTGTTTGTGTGTTGATGTGTTGTTATATGACAAAGATTGGTGTATAGTGAATTAGATTATATCATGATGTCGCCACCATGTTGTGATGAATTGTGTGTGTCACCATGTTAAATTGCAATTGATTTTATGTTGTAATGTTATTCATTGTGTTCACCATACGTATACTTTTTGTAATATGTGATTATTCATGTCGTGATATAGGGGCATATGGTGATCGTATGAATCCTATTTTGTAGTACTTGCACCTTGGGTGCATTGTGTGGAAATGTGATATATTGTAACCTATGAAAGTAATGATTGTGCTATAATTTCTATATATAGCATGCATAAGACACTATGGTTAATGTCCATGTTAATCACCATTGTGTTAGTGATGTATTTATGTGTTATGTTGTGAACCTTACACTAGCCAACCCTAAGGGAAGAAATTGGTAAAAAGGGTATGTGTGGAGAGAGAAAATGAGTACCATTGACTAGTCACTCAAGCTGAGTACGATATAGGAAGTGGAGGTCTACATAGACTGAAAATCAACTTCTATTCATTTGGTATGTATGGAACATTTCCTAATGGGTGCCATATATATTATGTATCTCGAACACCTTAGGCTCAGTAGATGGATGGTGAGCTATACCTTTCTCTCTCCTTATATGTTTTTCTTATATATGACCTATGTATACCTTTGCATTGGTGTACCATTGACCCATCACTCGAGCCGAGGATGAGATAGGGAGTGGAGTCTTACATAGAATGAAAACCTACTATTGTTTGTTTGGTATACATGAAATTTTTCCAACGGGAACCATGTATATTGTGTATCGCAAACACCTTAGGCTCAGTAGATTGTGACCTGTACACCCCCCTCTCAGAATATATTGATCCTATGTTAACCCTTATAGGACTATGGAGGGCTGATTCATACAGAGGTTATGACAATTATATTATTTGATAGAGTATTTTGCGAGATGAGGCTTAAGGTCCGAGTGCCAGCAACCCGATGAGTACCCCTTTGGAGGCTGTATAAGGAAAAATAGTGATTGTGATGTGAAATTCACCTATATGTAGTTTATTCATAAATTTAATTTTTTTCTTTCTTTTCTCTCCTTGTACTAGAACCATAAAAGGGGTCTACCTTAAATTGTGCATGGACGTGTTTCATGTTATCTATGTTGGCAATTGGTTAGTGAACTAACATATCATGTGTTGTGTTTTGTCACTAAGTGATCTCAATCTAGCAGTCGTGTATAATATAATGTAATTTACACCAAATAATGATTATTCCTACATTTTTCTTGTCACTATTTTTGTGTGTACAAACGGATTGTTACATTTGGTATCAAAGCAGAGGTTTCCTACTAAATTAGGAAACTACTATAGGAACATATACTGGAGTTGTGGTGATTGTGCATGGTGGTGGTGGAACAACTGGACACAGTTATCGTGATTAGATGTTGTGATGTGACAACTAAATAACAAATGTACTTGTGATATTATGATTACACACATGTAATTATGCATGCTACACAATTAAATGCATAATTTTTATCATTCCCCCCCTTGATGTGCTTTTGATGAGAGTCATTATATCTCATCCTTTTCGTGGATTCAGTGAGGAGTTCATGTGTGATGTGTCGTCTTGTTCATACTGTGAAAATAATGATATTTTGGATTGGAAGCTTGTCATATCAACTTGAACATGTGCCAACGCACATGTGTCTGTGTTCTGATGGTGTTATCCAACTTCTACCAAAATATTGGTGTACCAGTGAATTAGATTGTATGCATGATGTCACCAAAAATTTTGCGATGAATTGGTGTTGTGGTTCACCAAAAACCTTATATTGCAATTGATTTTATGGTTTACTAAAAACCCTTATTCAATTGTGTTCATCATACGTATACCAAAATACCTGTGATGATTAATTGGTCATGATATAGGGGCATATGGTGATCATATGACCTTTCAATTGGTTTTCCTAGTTTGCCAAAACCTTCACATGCATGATGCTGAAATACTTTGTATTATAACCAGTGAAAGTAATACATTATGTCTATACAACTATATATATACCATGTAGTAAGATGTTATTTCAATGTGTGAACAATAACCATTGTGTTAGTGAACAATGTAGACTATGTGTTCCCCCCCTTGTGAACATTTCACTTATCCAACCCTAAATAGGAACACTGAAATCATGGTGCACACAACAAACTGTAATGTGTGAAATGAGAGGAAACTGACACACTCGTCTGTCACCACATCACTTCAAGCTGAGTACGAGATTGTTGAAGTTGACTGGCAAGAGGTCACTGATCAACCTCCTACTTCTATGTGCATTTGTCCTCCATCATAGGGAACACTTGCCCAGAGAAATGGGTGCCATATATTTATGTATCCCGAAACCTTAGGCTTAGTAGATGGATGATTGAGCACTAAGACGTTGGTGATCTCCTTATATGTTTTTCAGATCTCAAATATGACAGCTAAAGAAATATACCTTTGAATTGGTGTACCATTGACCTGTATACTCACAGCCGAGGATGAGACTAGGGAGTGGAGTCTTCGATCATAGGCACATGAAATACCCACTATTGTTTGTTTAGATATACATGGAATTTTCCCAATGGGAACCATGTATATTGTGTATCATGAACACCTTAGGTTCAATTGGGATGGATTGACATGAGACTACCCTCTCAACTATGTTAGAATTCCATACATGGATAAGCCTTCTGATAGGAGTATGGAGGCATGATTCATACAGAGTTTATGCATAAAGTTAATACATTTGATATTTTATTTTGTGAGATTCACGATCGAGGTCCGAGATGCATTAGCAACTCGATGAGTACCCTTTGGTGGCAAATATAAGGCCACATAGTGATCCTATGAATTAGTGAAATTTCCCTATATGTAGTTTATTCATAATCTTGTGACGTTTTTTCTTTAACAACTCAAACAATTCAACTGGAACATTCATAATTAGTTGTTCTATTTAACAACTTGATAACAAATTACTAATTTAATGGGAATTTCCATTTGTAATTATTATCTACACAATGTAAATAATAATTCCTAACACTAACTGTAGCTAATTATCCATTTGCTTTACTTTTGTTGAAAGTTGAATTTAAGTTAAAAATCTTCCTTGAGTTTTAAACTATTTTTCTCGCTTGGCCCAAAGTGATTGAATTTGATGTCACTTGGAAATTTTTCTTATTGTTTTGGAATGTTGGTTCTAATGTTGTATGTCTTGTACTAGGGGCATAGGTTCACCAAGGATAGGTAGTACCTATGGGATCGCTTTGTTATATGGGGGTATGCCCCAAGGAGTTATAGATAACTAGTGGGTTGTTAAACCGCGAGTTATTATGTCACTTGTGTTAAAGGTGTCTGGACTCTATCTACCTAGGGCCATAGGTGACCAACCTCTTTGGTGGATCTAAAAGGAAAATTTATCTTTATTTTATTGTTTGGGACGTATATGGAGTTGTTTTGTGATGCTTTGGGAGGTATATGTAGTTGTTTTTTATGCTTTGGGAGGTATATGGAGTTGTTTTGTGATGGTTTGGGAGGTAGGTGGAGTTTTTTGTGATGCTTTGGGAGGTATATGTAGTTGTTTTGTGATGCTTGGGAGGTATATGGAGTTGTTTTGTGATGTTTTGGGAGGTGTATAGTGTTGGTATTTTGATTAATGTGTACTCACGTGAGTTTGTTCATGTTTTGTGATGTTGAGGATTGATGCTCCTCATTGAGGGTACAATTTTGATTCATTTTTGACAATATGTAACTACAGTTATGGTTTTGAGTTTTGTGAAACCTTTGTATGTGTACAGTTGGGAATTATATATGTTATAGTATGCCTATGTTATGAATACATTTGTGTCAGGGACATGTATATGACAAGTATTATGTGTGTGGTTCGTGTATGCTCCTTCCATGGTTTGGTTGAGTTCTTGTGATGTGATACAGTCATGAAAGTATGTATAAATATGTCTTGTGGACCGTTAGTGTTGTGTTTAGTCTTTGTGTTGCATTGTGATGTCAGTATCAGATGGGCACCCACAAAAAATAGATAAACTAAAATCCTAAGAATTGAAATATTAAGAGCTTGAATTTTAGGAATACTTTAAAGGAAAAATATTAACTAAGTAATAATGTAAACTAAAAAATATAACTACCAATATTCACATAACATTAAGAAATCATCAAGACATGCCTTATACCTTGTGGTCACATTTTAATGACATAGTTCGTTTCCCTAGGAAATATTTTTCGTTGTTGATTTCTTAGCATAAGCACACTTGTAGCCTCGCCATGTGTTGCATCAAGGACAATGATTTTATAAGGGGAGAGGAATGTAATGCCCCACTCTGTTGCTCCCAACCATCGAGGTGTAGGTACCACATCTATACCTGGCTCGTCAGTATATAAGAGCATGTTTCACCTTTTTCTTGAACAAGTTGGGATGTATCAGATCTCAGGCGTATTTGTGTAAGTCATATGAGAATATTCAAACTCTTATTAGGGCACAAGTTATCTTCTCAAATAATGGATTAACCTATGTAGGGTAACTAACACCTCTCCTGGCACTGAACGCCATCCTTCATTAGGGTTATCTATTTCTCCTATTCATTTTGGTTAGATAGTAATATCATATTAACATCCCCCCCCACACACATAATACCTAAAATGTATAGAATATGGTATTGTTTAAAACTAACATAATAATAATGATGATAATAATAATAATAATCCAATATAAAAAAATGTTTTAATAGGTTTTAAATTAAACGAAATGAGATAGAAAAATTTGAAATAATGATAATAATAATATTTAAATATATTAAATTATTGAAAATAAGTAAATAAATAAAAGAACATAAAATAAATTTTTAGCAACCTAAGTTGCGTACCAAGGTGAAGTAGGTAGAAATTAAAAGAGGTTGGTGGGGATGGAGGTCTATTCCAAGTGATGGTGTGTGGAGGGAGATCTGTTAGGGCATGGGCATCCCTTACAGCATTCAAACTTATCATTTCCCTTGCATAATAATACTTTCACTTTATTTGAGATCTAGAGGCATTAATCACGCTAAAACCAAAGTCAATGTTGTAATTTAGCATCAATTGGATGGTGCAGTGAGTGCAAAGAACTCAAATTTGATTAAATAAACATGATGTTATGTGGAACTATGCCAAATGTAGCTCCAGCTAATAGACGCCCTAAACGTCCTTTTAGACTTGTCACTTCCCTTCTTTAGTAATACAAGCACTTTATTGAGATCCAAAGGAATTAATCACACTAAAACCTAGGTCAACGTTGTAAATTTTAGTAGTAATGGAATAGTTATAGCATGTACCAAACATGATGGGGGGTTGTGCTAAATGGAGCTCTCAATCATTAGTCATCATTTAATCAGTACCATTATGGGTTAGATTTGTCCTGCACTCTGAGATATTTGTAAACTAAAATTACTTCTCATTTATCTATATACAAATTGGTTTATCTCGATCTGGATCTATTTTGGAAGTGGGTTCAATTGTCTCTTCCAGATTTGTCTCCCGCACCCTTCCTCTTCGTGAATTCCTCTACTTGTCCATTCTTCACTTATTTTCCAACCATGGAAGCAGGGCATGTAAAAGTTTAAAAATCTTCCTATAATAAATGCCTCAGCCAGGTGTCATCTCATGGAATGTTTGGGTGTAGGTATTTGACCCAATTAGTTCACTTTTTCCAGCATATTCCCCACTTGGGCCAAAATTAGAGCTTTGGAACCAGGCGTCATAGAGATGGGGCTCATGGAATGTGTTGATTTTTGTTAAAGCACAAAATGGCTTGTTGAAACAGACTTGAAGTCTTCAAAGCACCCACTTATGACAGGTTTAAAAAACAAATTCTCAATCTTTGGTGAGAATCCTCCCTATTAGTGCATCAAATTAGAGTTTAGACAAGACACGCTTGATATTTGATAATAATTCCTTCAAAAATCTGGCTAATGGGTTGCAATGTTTTCTTGATATGCACCGAATTAAATTTTAAAAGTATGGGAACATTCATGCATTTTCCATGGTAGGTGTAGAGCCAAACTCCTACAACCTTTTCCGGTGATCCTTGTCTATACCAAAATGGGAGCTTCAGAATAGGGTATGGATTTCCATCAAAAAATCAAGGATAGGAAATTTTGATTGATGTAGTTGTGGTTGTCCTAATATTAATATATTCAAATCATGGGACTTTAGGTAAGGCATGTCAACCTTTTGAACAAATGCCTCAGACAAATGTAGAACTCACAAAATGCTTTTTTTTTGGGATATGCACAATTTTTTTATGGAAGCAGATTTTGATACTTTCAAAAAATGTAAATGGGGGAGTTTCCAAATGCACACGAGTTATTTGACAAAAGGCTAAAAGAGAGAGTTGGAGCCTTGTAGAATGTAGGTGAACCCGCCTCGAGCACCTTATACACTGTGGATGCTAATATTTTCCAGGCATGGTCTCCTTACCTTCATCTTTTAAAATTTGCGTATGATTTGGTTCTTCATTTGCAATATAATAGAAATATTAAACCATTAGTTACTTAAACAATTGGATATTTTTAACTATGTGGTTAGTGTGAAACATTAAAACCCCACCTTGTAAGTTACGTAACTAAGTTACAATTTGACCAGCAACCGAGGTTGCGACCACAACCTTATACATTTCTATACCCAGGGTATCAAAATTTGGTGCTCGCGTCCATTGGTATTGGCGAGAGCTAGATGATTCATCAACTAAAACAATCATTTCTTTCTACCTTGCAAATTTTGAAAAACACAATTTCCAGAGACATGAAAAACAATATAGTGAGCCCCATAAAAGAGATTTCAAGCGTCGTACGTGTTCTTTGTTATGAGGAGAGTTGCATAAATATTTATATTGACCCTAATTGACCATTTGTACTCTCTTTGCTGCTCCACTAGGATCCCCGTTACCCCATTTTTCACTTTTAGGAAGCTTTTAAAACTCAAATTTTGGGTTTCGTATCGGCTCGCCGGTTAGACCCATGTTTGTCCACCTTCGCAAACCTCTAGTATTTTTTACAAGACAATTTCATGGAACCTTCAATTTGGGAAAAAGATATATTCCTGACTAGTTTGGAAAGGGTCTTTTATAAGCCTACAGTTGTTGTTGACTAAGTCAAATTAGACTGATTATGACCGGTGGTTCTGAAAACCTTACCATCAATTGAAAACCATTCTCTAGTTATGAATTCCATCAGTTCCTGTGAATTCCTGGTATATAGGAGGACACGTAGGAATTTACCCATTGTGCATTGCCCAACAAAATTTATTAACCTTTGGCTAGAATACTCCCTTTGTATGTGTACAATTGGGAATTATATGTGTTATATTATGCCTATGTTACAAGTACATTTGTGCCAGGGACATGTATATGACAAGTATTATGTGTGTGGATCGTGTATGTTCCTTCCATGGTCTGGTTGAGTTCTTGTGATGTGATACAGTCATGGAAGTATGTAGAAATATGTCTTATGGATCATTAGTGTTGTGTTTGGTCTTTGTGTTGCATTGTGATGTCAGTATCAGATGGGCACCCATGAAAAATAGATAAACTAAAATTCTAAGAATTGAAATATTAAGAGCTTGAATTTTAGGAATACTTTAAAGGACAAATATTAACTAAGTAATAATGTAAACTAAAAAAATAACTACCAATATTCACATAACATTAAGAAATCATCAAGACTTGCCTTATACCTTATGGTCACATTTTAATGACATAGTTCATTTCCCTAGGAAATATTTTTGTTGTTGATTTCTTAGCATAAGCACACTTGTAGCCTCACCATGTGTTGCATCAAGGACAATGCTTTTATAAGGGGAGAGGAATGTAATGCCCCACTCTGTTACTCCCAACCATAGAGGTGTAGGTACCACATCTATACCTAGCTCGTCAGTATATAAGAGCATGTTTCACCTTTTTCTTGAACAAGTTGGGATGTATCAGATCTCAGGCATATTTGTGTAAGTCATATGAGAATATTCAAACTCTTATTAGGGCACAAGTTAGCTTCTCAATTAACGGCTCAACCTACGTAGGGTAACTAACACCTCTCCTGGCACTGAACGCCATCCTTCATTAGGGTTATCTATTTCTCCTATTCGTTTTGGTTAGATAGTAATATCGTATTAACATCCCCCCCACACACAAATAATACATAAAATGTATAGAATATGCTATTGTTTAAAACTAACATAATAAAAATGATGATAATAATAATAATAATCCAATATACAAAAATGTTTTAATAGGTTTTAAATTAAATGAAATGAGATAGAAAAATTTGAAATAATGATAATACTAGTATTTAAATATATTAAATTATTTAAAATAAATAAATAAAAGAACATAAAATAAATTTTTAGCAGCCTGAGTTGCGTACCAAGGTGAAGTAGGTAGAAATTAAAAGAGGTTGGTGGGGATGGAGGTCTGGTCCAAGTGGTGGCGTGTGGAGGGAGATCTATCAGGGCATGGGCATCCCTTACAGCATTCAAACCTATCATTTCCCTTGCATAATAATACTTTCACTTTATTTGAGATCTAGAGGCATTAATCACGCTAAAACCCAAGTCAACCTTGTAATTTAGCATCAATTGGATGGTGCAGTGAGTGCAAAGCACTCAAATTTGATTAAATAAACATGATGTTATGTGGAACTATGCCAAATGTAGCTCCAGCTAACAGCCGCCCTGAACGTCCTTTTAGACTTGTCACTTCCCTTGTATAGTAATACAAGCACTTTATTGAGATCCAAAGGAATTAATCACGCTGAAACCCAGGTCAACGTTGTAAATTTTAGCAGTAATGGAATAGTTGTAGCATGTACCAAACATGATGGGAGGGTTGTGCTAAATGGAGCTCTCAATCATTAGTCATCATTTAATTAGTACCATTATGGGTTAGATTTGTCCTGCACTCTGAGATATTTGTAAACTAAAATTCCTTCTCATTTATCTATATACAAATTGGTTTATCTCGATCTGGATCTATTTTGGAAGTGGGTTCAATTGTCTCTTCCAGATTTTTCTCTCGCACCCTTCCTCTTCGTGAATTCCTCTACTTGTCCATTCTCCACCTATTTTCCAACCGTGGAAGCAGGGCATGTAAAAGTTTGAAAAACTTCCTATAATAAACGCCTCAGCCATGTGTCATCTCATGGAATGTTTGGGTGCAGGTATTTGACCCAATTAGTTCACTTTTTCCAACATATTCCCCACTTGGGCCAAAATTAGAGCTTTGGAACCAGACGTCATAGAGATGGGGCTCATGGAATGTGTTTATTTTTTTTAAAGCACAAAATGGCTTGTTGAAACACACTTGGAATCTTCAAAGCACCCACTTATGAAAAGTTTAAAAAAAAATTTCTCAACCTTTTGCGAGAATCCTCCCTATTAGTGCATCAAATTAGAGTTTAGACGAGACATGATTGATATTTGATAATAATTCCTTCAAAATTTTGGCTAATGGGTTGCAATGTTTTCTTGATATGCACCAAATTAAATTTTAAAAGTATGGGAACATTCATGCATTTTCCATGGTAGGTGTAGAGCCAAACTCCTACAACCTTTTCTGGTGATCCTTGTCTATACCAAAATGGGAGCTTCAGAATAGGGTATGGATTTCCATCAAAAAATCAAGGATAGGAAATTTTGATTGATGTAGTTGTGGTTGTCCTAATATTAATATATTCAAATCATGGGACTTTAGGTAAGGCATGTCAACCATTTGAACAAATGCCTCAGACAAATGTAGAACTCACAGAATGCTTTGTTTTTGGGATATGCACAATTTTTTTTATGGAAGCGGTTTTTGATACTTTCAAAAAATGTAAATGGGGGAGTTTCCAAATGCACACAAGTTGTTTGACGAAAGGATAAAAGACAAAGTTGGAGCCTTTTAGAATTTAGGTGAACCCACCGTGAGCACCTTATACATTGTGGATGCTAATATTTTCTAGGCATGGTATCCTTACCTGCATCTTTCAAAATTTTCGTATGATTTGGTTCTTCATTTGTGATATAATAGAAATATTGAACCATTAGTTACTTAAATAATTGGATAGTTTTAACTAGGTGGTTAGTGTGAAACACTAAAACCCCACCTTGTAAGTTACGTAACTAAGTTACAATTTGACCAAAAACTGAGATTGTGACCACAAACTTATACATTTCTATACCCAGGGTGTCAAAATTTGGTGCTCTCGTCCATTGGTATTAGCGAGAGCTAGATGATTCGTCAAATAAAACAACCATTTCTATCTACCTTGCAAATTTTGGAAAACACAATTTACAGAGACATGGAAAACAACATAGTGAGCACCATAAAAGAGATTTCAAGCATTGTATGTTTTCTTTGTTATGAGGAGATCTACATAAATATTTAGATTGACCTCAATCGACCATTTGTACTCTCTTTGCTGCTCCTCTAGGATCCTTGTTACCCCATTTTGCACTTTTAGGAAGTTGTTAAAATTCAAAAGTTGGGTTTCGTATCGGCTCGCCAATTGGACCCTAAGTAATGAAATGTTTGTCTGCCTTCGCAAACCTCTAGTATTTTTTACTAGACAATTTCGTGGAACCTTCAGTTTGGGAATAAAATATATTCCTGACTAGTTTGGAAAGGGGCTTTTATAGGCCGCTAGTCACTGTCAACTAAGTAAAATTAGACCAATTATGACCTGTGGTTCTGGAAACCTTACCGTCAATTGAAAACCATTCTCTAGTTATGAATTCCATCAGTTCCTGTGAATCCCTAGTATATAGGAGGACACGTAGGAATTTACCCATTGTGCATCACCCAACAAAATTTCTCAACCTTTAGCAAGAATCCTCCCTATTGGTGCATCAAATTAGAGTTTAGACAAGACACGCCAATTTTTTGACAATAATTCATTTAGAAATGTGACCAATGGGTTCCAAATTTTTCTCTATATGTAGAGAATTAAATTTTAAAAGGGTGGGAACATTCATGCATTTTCCATGACAGGTGTAGAGCTAAACTCCTACAACCTTTTTTGGCAATCCTTGTCTATGCCAAAATGGGAGCTTCAGAATAGGGTATGAATTTCCATCAAAAAATTAAGGACATGAAAATTTTATTGTTATAGCTTTGGTTGTCCTATTATTAATATATTCAAATCATGGGTATTTAGGTAAGGCATGTCAAGCATTTGACACAAATGCCTCACACAAATGTAGAACTCATGGAATGCTTTATTTTTGGTATATGCATTTATTGAAGCGACTATAGAGACTTTCAAAAAATACAAATGGGGGATTTTTTGAATGCACGCAAGTTGTTTGATGAAAGGCTAAAAGAGAGATTTGGGGCCTTGTGGAATGCGGGTGAGCCCACCTAGAGCACCTCATGCACTATGAATGTTAATATTTTCCAGGCATGGTCTCCTTACCTACATATTTTATAATTTTCATATGATTTTATTCTTAATTTGTGATATAATAGAAATATTAAACCATTAGTTACTCAAACAATTGGATATTTTTAACTAAACGGTTAATGCAAAACAATAAACCCCACCTTGTGAGTTACATAACCAAGTTATAATTTAACTAGGAACCAAGGTTACAACCACAACCTTATGCATTTCTAGACCCAGGTTATCAAAATTTGGTGCTCGTGTCTATTGATATTGGTAAGAGCTTGATGAGTCGTCAACTAAAACCACCATTTTTGTCAACCTTGCAAATTTTGAAAAACACAATTTCTTGAGACGTGCAAAATAACATATTGAGCCCCATAAAAGACATGTCAAGCATCGTATGTGTTCTTTGTTATGAGGAGAGTCACATCAAGCTTTATATTGACCCCAATTGACCATATGTACTCTCTTCGCCGCTCCTCTAGGAGCATTGTTACCCCATTTTGCACTTTTAGGAAGTTGTTAAAACTAAAAAGTTGGGTTTCTTATCGGTTGGCCAGTTGGACCCTGAGCAACGAAAATGTTTGTCTGCCTTCGTAAACCTCTATTTTCTTACTATAAAATTTCCTAGAACCTTTAGTTTGGGAAAAAACACATTCCTGACTAGTTGTGCAAGGGGGTTTTGTAGGCCTCTTGTCATTGTTGACTAAGTCAAATTAGACCAATTATGACTGTGGCTCCAGAAACCTAGCTGCTAATTGAACCATTCACCAATTTCAAATTCCATCAGTTCCTGTGAATTCTTTGTATAAAGGAGGAAACATAGTAATTTACCTTTTGTGTATCACCCAACAGAAGGCATCTTTTGAACGCGATTTCTTAGCCTCCAAGCCTAAATTGGGTGCTTTTGTAACTAGTAGGAAAATGTAAAAAGAAAGTTGTAGGACCCCAATCAAGTAATAAAATAATCATGAAAACTTATTGACACTTGTAAATAACTGTATGAAACTCTATCTTGTGGCTTGTTGTATGAAATTTGACTTTTAGGGATATAGTGTTTCTCTCTCTTCCCTATCTCTTTCTCTCTTATCCCTTAGTTAAGAAATGAAATAAAATAAAATGAATATATTCCTTAACCCTCTCTTGTTGCATGTGTATTATTATTACAATGTAAATGGAAAACTAATAACATTAATTATGTTATAGTTAGGTGGAGGCCATGTTATCATTTTACTGACCATGCAGTGGTTGCAGGTATCAAGACTTAGAGGTGGTGAAGTGTCACTAAAAATATAATTTTTGCATGATATTTGAAACAATGTAATTGTAGAGGTTGAACCAACTTTTTGTAATGTATTGAAATACTTATTATTGAAATTTGGTAATGTGTATGAGATGCTATTTTTAGGGGTGCTTTGGGAAATGTGCGTTTAACCATAGGTGTCATTTTGATTCAGATTTACGTATGATAAATTGGGGGGGCTTAAAATACATGTTAAATGAAATTGAATTTAATATCTTATAGTCCAATTCTTGTGTAAAATCGATGATTAAATAATTGGTGTGCTGTATTCCTTACCTTGAAAATGTAATAAAGAAATATAACCAAAACAGTCAACCTTAGTATAAAATTCATGCATAAATACCCTTCACGTGTTATTATTTTTAGCATAGGAAATTGAGACCTTAGAAAGAACTTAAATCTTTACACTCGATGGTACCTTCTAGATTAATTAAATAAGACCCCAAGTTCTAGATTATCGTCCTAGCCTATATGCTTAGTGACATCCTCATGAACCTGATAGTTAGGATCGACATGGTCAAACTTTATATTGAGTATGTGGTTTCCTCCTAGGATTGGTAATCGTGTGTGTAGCAATGAGAATGTGATCACTTAAGGTAGCACTCCTTGGGAAACTAGCATTAAACATAGTGTAAAACCCTCTTGGACTGACACACGTGTTGAGTGGTGAAGATCACCAAATAAAAATGGAGATCACCATTAATATTTGGGATCATAAATGAATTGGATACCCAATATCGATTATCGTTTGGGTTTTATGGTGTAATAATAAGAGTTAATTATGAAACTTAACAACTTTTTTATTTATGATTAGTTGGTGAAAATGTAACCATAAGATGATGTGCTTGGAGAAAGGTGAATTTTATATCATTATTATAACATTTTTAAACCATCTTGTGGTGAGAAAAAGGGATCCACGTTGTGTAAACCCTAATGTGACCCTTACCCTTTAAACAATGGACTACTCCATCTTTCTCTCCCACTTATCCTATTATGTAATGGATTTATGGTGTTAAACTATGATCATGTTCTTAGAGATAAATCCCCTAGAACAGGGACTAGTCATCTCATGTGGATTCAAATGCCCCTAATAGAAAATAGGTTACACAATTCATTACAAAAGGCATATGAACCTAGTTAAGGAAAACCCTCTTAAGTTGGACGTAAAATGATACTCAGGAAACCTAATCTCGAAACAAGAAAATAAGGAAGTATGTTGCCATGTTAAGATCCTTTCAATCCTTAACTAATTGTTGGAGCATAACTACTATAAAATTATAATTAACACTTGGCCTTTGGAAGTGTAATTGTGAGATGTTATTCCATGGGAAAAGTGAAACATGATATTCCTTGTAATGTGATTAAACCCTCTTGTTGGGGATAAAAAACCTATTTTGTATATAATCCTTATTGGGTACTAAATAAATTATCAATTTATAAATGGGTGATAGAAACATGACCCTAAATCCTTACAAAAATGTGTGAACTTCACATCTTTGGGACTTAGACTTGTTTCATTGTGTAATGGAGGTATGATATAAGATCAAGATGCATTCTCATAGGAGTGAATCCTAGGGATAATACCTAGTAGCCTTATGCATATGTAAATAACCTTCTGTTTAAATAAACACCCTATTAACAAATGAGTGAATTAAACAAGTAATTGAAATAATGTAGATGATCCTTATTCAATGAGATGGACCATAAGTTAAATGTTAAATGGTATAAAGGAAATCTAGAAAATAGAAAAGAAAATGAATGTATGATTCACCTATTATGATCCTTTCTAGAACTTAATTTAAATATTGAAACATGATTGTAATAAAATTTTAATCCTAAAAATATCATGTCGTGGGAAGACCCTATCTATAAGTTTATACTGTAGTCGAATCGTTATGTTGTGCCTTGTCATTTGTAAAAAAGCGGTGACCTTTTTGTGCATCACGTGTTTTTTTTTATCTATGTGGGTTAATGTTTTTGAAAACATATTATGTGTTGTGCTTTTTCCTAAGTGATCTCATGTAGCATCATGTATACTACAATGTAAGTCAAAAAAATATTATTATTCCAGTATTTTTATTATCGTATTTGTGTGTGTGAAATGTGGGTGTTACATTATACATATTCTCCACTTGAGATTTCAATTACTTGATGGCTTGATCATGATACTTTTCTATTTCTCTCATTTTCTCATGCAATATAAAAACCAAAGACTCAGAAATATCATATTGTTTCCTCCAAATATCAGGCAACCTAACCATTTGTGCTTCTAGGATCTCCTTCAGGATTTGAGACTTGCCTCACAAGGACCTTATCTGATACCAATTGTTGTAAGCACAATGGAATGAGAACGGGGGGTGAATCATTCCTACAATTCCTTCAATTCATTTACCATTAATTGAATCATACCTTAACATCCTTCCATTTACATACATTCAACCATAGCTTATTAAGTGTGCACAAAACATTCAAAGAACCATAACACATAGAAGAGAGATCATATACATAATATTTAAGTGAGAAACAAGTAATTGAAATAATGTAGATGATCCTTATTCAATGAGATGGACCATAAGTTAAATGTTAAATGGTATAAAGGAAATCTAGAAAATAGAAAATAAAATGAATGTATGATTCACCTATTATGATCCTTTCTAGAACTTAATTTAAATATTGAAACATGATTGTAATAAAATTTTAATCCTAAAAATATCATGTCGTGGGAAGACCCTATCTATAAGTTTATACTGTAGTCGAATCGTTATGTTGTGCCTTGTCATTTGTAAAAAAGCGGTGACCTTTTTGTGCATCACGTGTTTCATGTTATCTATGTGGATTAATGTTTTTGAAAACATATTATGTGTTGTGCTTTTTCCTAAGTGATCTCATGTAGCATCATGTATACTACAATGTAAGTCAAAAAAATATTATTATTCCAGTATTTTTATTATCGTATTTGTGTGTGTGAAATGTGGGTGTTACATTATACATATTCTCCACTTGAGATTTCAATTACTTGATGGCTTGATCATGATACTTTTCTATTTCTCTCATTTTCTCATGCAATATAAAAACCAAAGACTCAGAAATATCATATTGTTTCCTCCAAATATCAGGCAACCTAACCATTTGTGCTTCTAGGATCTCCTTCAGGATTTGAGACTTGCCTCACAAGGACCTTATCTGATACCAATTGTTGTAAGCACAATGGAATGAGAACGGGGGGTGAATCATTCCTACAATTCCTTCAATTCATTTACCATTAATTGAATCATACCTTAACATCCTTCCATTTACATACATTCAACCATAGCTTATTAAGTGTGCACAAAACATTCAAAGAACCATAACACATAGAAGAGAGATCATATACATAATATTTAAGTGAGAAACCCTAATGGGGAAGAAACCCACTAAAACATAAACATTGTATTTCCATGCTTCAAATTTAGTGAGGTATCTGTCGACACTAAAATTTTCCTCCGTAATTTCTATTTCATTAATGTATGTATTAGGAATATGATGTTGTTAAGTATAATTAGTAGTAGCGTCTGATAGAGGATAACGGCGCCGTCAGTATGGTGCCGCCAATAATGTGGAGTATGGTAATAGTCAAAGTACAATAGGAATGTTGTAAAAAGTAAATATTTGTCGTAAGTGGTCCGGTAATGTTAAAATGTCAAAGTTTGGGTAATTAGAGAAGTAGGGTCTACGTGATTAGGAATTAGAAATATTATATTGGTAATAAGGACAAGGAGTGAGGTCATAAATATTTTGTGTATTTTATTTGTAAAAAGTATAAAAATGTGGAACCCATGTAAAATGATAAGGTTTATCTTATCTTAAAAGATAAGCTTACATGTACAGATAAGAGTTAAGGTATGGAATATGATTTGTCAGAGTGGATTTCTTATCCTATCTTAGAGATAGGATGGATAAGCGTGGAAATTTTATAAATAGAGAGGCCACCCCCCTCATTTAGCATAGAAGGAAGTAGTGAGAAATATTGTAGGAAGTGTGCGAAGGAAGCCATCAGTTTAAAGGTGTGTTAAAGAAGCCATTAAGAGGTGTAATTGTAAAGTTTCTCCCATAGTCTTGGTGAAAGGCAAGTGAGTCAATAACACTTGAAGGACCTCATGGGTGAGATTGTAACAGTTTCATGTTAATATTATAATTTACTTTGATATTTCAGATTTGTCAGCATTCCGTCTTATCATAGTTGATGGTATTCTTGTGTTATGTTGTTGTTTTGTTTCCATATTACATCCACCAAACTAAAGGCTGTGCATTAGTAAATAATCATAGCACGAGGAGTTCCCGGTGAAGAATTATCATAGTGCCGGATTGGTGATGACATATCAACCCCACAAGGATCACTAACCCTTAGTTTAATAGAGCACCAACCCTACAAGGAGCACCAACCCCTAATTTAGTGAATCACCCACTCCACAAGGAGGATACAACCCCTAAGATGAATAAGATATAACTCAGCAACCTGAAAATGTTTGATCTCTGATTTTTCTGCTGCCATAACTGATGGAGATCACTTATTTAACTCACAAACCCTCGCTCATACCCTAGGTCTTCAAACTTTCTCTATATTCTTCTTTATAAACTTTAATTTCATCTAAAATCTTAAATACATACTTTCAAACCTTCCTAAACTTGAAACACATCTGATTAGCCTTCTTATCATGCCTTCATACCTACAAAAAACTCTCCTCTAGGCCTCACTTTTCCCCATGCAATACTAGCTCAACAAATGAGCTCAAACTTGACATTTATATACAATTATTCTCTCTAACCTAAATGAGGTTTTTCCCTCATGATAAATTCAACCCATACACCTTAAAAAATTCAAATAAATGCATTAAAATGGTCACATATGACCCAAGTAGGCCGACCTAGCCAAAAACCACTTTCCATGCACCAAAAATCCCCAAAACCCTACCATTGGAATGAGAAATATCCCCTCATACAAAAAATATGTTTAGTTAAGCTCCCATATTCATAAAAAATGAGTAATATATAATTTAAACACTAGCCATGGTCTCAATTTACTTGAACCGGTCACATTATTTCATTTATTGGGCCCACTGGCTCATTACCTTCTTGAAACAACTATTTCCAACAAATTATCTTCACCTTTGGGCCTCAAGATGGCCCAAAATAACTAAACTATGGCATGTGAAAATTATATGTAAATACTGATACCTTTAAAAAATATCTATGAAAGTTATAACTCATAAAACAACCTCTAGTTCAAACCACAACAATGTTTGTATTCACCAAATTACGATGCCCAAAAACCCATTTTCCAAGCTTAGCTGATAACCTTTATTGTTGATACATTCAAGAATTATGAATGGATTAGGTTCCAAAATCACCCCTATTCACATTCAAGATGGTATAAAGCATCAACTCAATATTTTGATGCTCTAATCAGCTCAGACTTGTAGCAAGAGCAAACATGTCCTGAAAATGTAGTTACCTTCTTCCTCACAAATCAAGATGAATGATTAACAAAATCACCTCATCATGTGAAAATACATAACTCATTGAAAGTATATTTTATTCTTATTTCCATAATATATTTTAACTTCTTCCAAATCTAAACAGAAGGCCTTCAACCAAGCCAATCTCTCCAAAATGCTTTTTCACCCTTCTTAGACTCAAGAAATGACTATTACCCCGACATGATCCATCATACCAAAAAAAAATTCCACACTCAAAAAATCATGGAACACCCTTATAAATTATTTATAATCCATATAAAACCTTCACCAAGCTTTATCAAATCGGAAACATCAACTTACCTCTTGTAGCTACATGCACCCTGCTAGAATGAGCATCTTCCAGATTTGACCCTCAAAGAACAAGTCATAAATTTTTCATACCATCTCAAAATCACAAGTTTGATATACCATTGTAAATTCCTCTGAACCATATTCACAACACAATTTTAATGGAGTCTTAAATTCCCCATATAGCTCCTACAATGCCAATTTTACTCTAGGCTTCTTTAAATTGCCCCATAAACTAGTCAACACAAATATGGAATAATTTTCCATTTTTAATTGAAACGTTGACATTAAACCTTCATGAAAATATAGATAAAATACATGGATATAATAAATTCTAATTTAGTTCACACCTCGTTTGGTAAACATCTCCTCAAACTGTAGCTCTTTAGAAATAAGAAAATTCAGGTAGGCCCACATAATGTTACACAAACTGTCATACCTTTATAGAAATATGGAAGAGTCATATAAAACATTTAATCATCATATTTTCACAATCAATCAAAATAGGATCACTATACCTCTTCTTTTGCAAGTTACTCCTAGCTAGGGTTTAGCTAGGGTTTCAAACCACTTTATCTTCGTAAAGATTGTTCATAAAAATATGATGATAAAACAACCTAATTATTTTTTAAAAACATTCATAATTGACCCAAAATAAAATTATAAATATATCAAGTCCCCATGCAAAGATTAAAATCCACAACAAGCATCATAAGGTCCAACTTTGTCTTAAAAACACATTGTTACTTACACGGTTTTACCAAAACTTGCATATCTCGCAAAATATTCATCAGAATGACCTAAAACTTGACCTGAAGCATAATGAAAACATCATTTACCTCTATATATTTACCCCACATCCCAAATGTGTCTCAAAATCTTCATCCAATTTAATTTAAGTGTGAGTTCTTGCTTGTTTCCCATTGATTTCTTCCCAAGGACCTCATAGAGGAACCAAATCACTGAATACTGACCTGAAACTCACCATACATGCCTTGTATACCATACAACTTCTACTAAATTTCTTTTAAAGTACTTATTTGTTCAAAATATCATACCTCTACCTCTATTTTGCATGTTCCAAGGCTAGAAACAAGCCTGGAATGAACTAACTCGATGCTGACAACTCATGAACTAAACTTGCTAACCACATACAAAACCATAGACACTTTAAAGACACCTCATGGACCATAGATGACATCATGAAAACCTCCTAAAAACTCTAGAGTTCCCACACATTGACTATACTATCTCAACCATGCATCAAGACCTCCTAAGACTTCACCTAACCACTTAGTCTTCATGCTTGACACTTGTGTAACACATCATGGATACTCACATGACCATATGACACCCTTTTCCATAAATGTAGTTGACATCAGTGACAAAACTAACATACAATGGCCAACATTACAGGCATGTAGATGATAAAAATGGCATTTTCCACCAAAAACCCTATGTTGTCAAGCCCAATCAGAGTTTTAAACAAAAGATGGAAGATTTCTTTGGCGCATAATATCACTACTTTAATATTTACTTTTGGTAAGACAAATCAGGTCATTAGGGAATAGGTTGAACCATGGAATAGTTCCACATCTGTAGGATAGGCACAACTTTACCTCTTTTCATTGTTTCCACATAATGCTATCAATTATGATGGTCACTCAATGAATATAAAGAACATTGGAACATTTCCTAGGTGCCCAAAACTCCCAAATTCACTAATAAATTGCCCCTCATTCCCCTTGTATCTTGGTCAACCAATCAATGAATACCTAGAACAAGATAATTATTCCATCAGTGTGATAACAACCCAATTAACCTATATTAACCCCAATTTTAACCCTATTGGCCATATCATTAATGCGGGGAACATGAGGAACAAAGGAATAATTACTCCAAAAGCTAATTTGCTTATTTTTTACCTATTTTTACCTATTCTCTAAATTTTCACTGTGTTTTAACCTAGAAGGCTTGGCAAGATGAAGAAAAATATCCCAAAGATGATATTTAACATGATTTTTTCCTAGAGTTGATCAACTCTGCCAAATTTTTACTTGTTTGCACTACATGATTCCAAGAGTGAAATTGCAAGTTATCAAAATAACCTGATGGGTTATTTTGGGAAATATTCTTACATTTCATGTTATAGATTGAAACATTTATTCGTATATTGTAGGATACACTGATGGTAATCAAAATACACATTACAATCAAAATATTTAAGTTGAAGCTTTCTCACGTCATCTTCCATATGTAGAGGGAGAGATAAAATTTAACACTCGAATAACTAAGTATAACATGTGGTGGAGATAGTAATCATGTGAATTTCTATGTAGGAGGAGCTTGTAATTGAATATTAGTATATGGTTGAGGTGTAGAAATTTGCCATTACTTTTACTTCTTTCTTTCTATATTTTTTTTCCTTAAAACTTATCAATAGATGTAGGTGGTACATTAGGGGAAAATTTTAGATTATTCAATGTTAAGATCAATTTTTCCTTGTGTGCAACATAGCTTATCAAAATATTGAAACTTATCAAACATGATACATTCTTACAAAGGTATAATTTGACTCTAGATGTAAATAAATATTGGAGGTATTTGTCTGTAAGAAAATTGGTCATCTTAGTAAGCATATTCTTGTATCATAACACATAGTCATTGATTGGTTCATTAGATCCTTGATGGATTTTTTCCATTTGTGTATAAGAGACATTTTCACCAATATTGATTGCAAATTGTCATAGTAATTGATCACAAGGACACTCAAATTTGGCAATTCAATCTTTGAAATTGCTAGTTTTAACAATGTAATATTGTTAAGATAAATAAAATTTTCCCATTCCCACTTAGTACACTTTTAGGTCTCATGTTTATCTTTTTAATCCTTTCACACTGATTTTTTTTCAGATTTTGATAAAATAATTTATAAAATCCATACGAAAACATTAGGAAACAACTTCAAAAATTCATGCTACATGTTTTCCTTGTTTGGTCAAGGCCGTATAGTTTTCTTAAAATATTATATCCAGTCTTGGATGACTTGTAAAGTCTTGGAATAATATGTCGTCCAAATTTTCTTTCAAATTCATATTCTTTGTTGGCTCTTCTAATCTCTTTATATCATACTATCCTTGATAAATCATCATAGAAACCTATATAAGAAACTAAAAACTACCTCATTTTCTAACCTAGAAATTCTATGGCACGACATTGATACACTCACTTCCAACACTTGAAAAAGGTACCCAAGGCTCCCTAAATCTCACAATAACACATTTATATTCATTAGGGAAGTAATCTCTATTGATATAAAGCTTCTTAATAGGTTTAAATAACAATCACTCTCATCTACAAACACTCAAAGATCCCTTTCCCAAGAATCTTAGCAAGAGCCAACTCAACTCAAGAAATGTCAAAAGTGGTTGTCAAAACTAGTTACATTCATTTAGATATCGCATACTTGGTGGAGAAAAACATGTAGTGTGATTTCTCTTTGGAGTAGTGCTAATGTCGTAAGTGCACAAGATTTCCAAAAACCCAACTAATATTTATTTTTCAGGACTTCTCATCCATGGCTAGGGTTTGATATCATGATCATAATATTTAGAGAGATTTACAACATGATCACAAATTAGGGTTCATAGTGATAAATCGTTATAGGTAATCAAAATTGTGTAGAAATTATAGATCCTAAATCTAATTAAGTCCAAAACCGTATAGAAAAGTCAAGGTGATATAGTATGACTTTGTTAAACTTGTACTGCCCTGCCCCATGTTGATTTCTAGTTATAGTCTCTAGAGTTAATATTAGTCAATTTCAAATATCCATTTCCATATAATGCATCCTCACACACCTTTCCATAATCATTTGCAATCATATTATTGCACCTATTCATTTTTTATTTTTTATTTTGTGTCTTATTTAGCATATCAATTACTATTATAAAATCCTTATTCTAATTTTGGTAATTAATGTCAAAAGTTAAATAGTAAAAATAATCACTTTTTGTTAACACTTACATCCTTTAGTGTACTAATTCACTAAAATCAACTAGGTTTCATGTTAAATATAATTAGGGTGTAAACGTTTTGGTGAAACCCTCGCATGATTCGATCTTAACATCCTGTTGGCTAGATTTTCTGCATTGCACAAAACCTAGGCAGTCATGAGATAAATCTCCCTCATTTAACCGGTGAGGCTCCCGTGTCAAATTTGTCAATAAAAATGTGTTATTATCTATCAGGGGTTTTACTTTAACCACTTAGTTCATGAACCATAACTAAGAAGTTTTGCAGCAAGTAAGCAGCTGTTTTAAGAAAGAAAGTATTTTATAGAAGAAGGAATTAAAGGAAATACAGAGAAGAAATGGGGAAGATGTGCATCCCAATCAGTAGATAGCAGAGCTAATTGCATGCACATAGAAGAAACTTAATAGATATGAACACACATAATTATAAAACAAAGGCAGCTCTAGATCCAGATCTAAAATAACACAAAGTTTACTTAAGAGATCTAAGATTTACAAGCAAGAAACATAGTACACTGTGACACAAAGTTCTCTGGAAACCTGCTCCTGTGTATTCTTTTGCTCCAAGTTGCTCTCAGGGGTTTAGCACAAAGTCTAGAACACGAGATTGTTGCTTACAAATTATGATCGATCATTATTAACCCGGAGGTTCTTCTCCTACTTATAGAATGTAGGAGGGAAAGTACAAATGGAAAACTCAAACTGAACTAAAGCATGAACAATAAGTAAAGATGACATTTGGCAATCATCCTCAACTAACTTCTTCTTAAGTGACACATGTATCACTTAACTAATAGAATGGTTCCACATGACTTCAAGTAATGATTGCAAAACCAATAACTTAGAAGTTTTACAATTTCACTCGGGAACATAGAAAATAGAAGAAGAAAGAATAGAAGAAGTCATGCCAGTTGTAATGTCTACATCTTCTTGTTCTGATATCTGATATACTTGTCGAACATATAATTCAACATCCTTCCATCTATTTTAGCCATTGCTTCTTTCTCTATCCTGAATTGTAGCAACCCTTTATTCAACACTTTGATGCACGCTTCCACATCTTCCAAACTCGGCCCAAACCTTGCAATGTCTACCTATAGTGCCACAAATCTACTGATAGAATTCATCGTGAAATGCTTGGTAGCTTTATCAATTCTCTTTTGTACCATTAGAAGAGAACCTTCCACGGAATTAGGCACCTCATTAGAAATAGTCCGCATGTAAGAATTAACGCCTCCAAATACATCCTCTTCAATGAAAGAAATGATACTGTCGGGTAAGGATGACGTCCTACTTTCAAGTGCCTGCATCCTTTTCAGCAAAACTCTACAAATTTCCAAATGGAAAGATACTGCAAATTCTAACTGCTTCCCCTTCTCGACTGATTCATCTGGTACAATTTGTTCTGCAATCAATACATCTCCTGGCAGCTTGTTGATCTCGGCCAAAATACTCAGGTTACTCTCTACAACTGTATTCATGCCTTCTATGTTTGTCATCAGTTGCTTTAGTTGATTTGCTACATCGTTCATAACCTTTAGGCGGGCTGGCACTTCCCCAAGTTGTACAGAAGCCTAACGAATAATCAAATCCTTCCATTTTTCAATGGCCTTTACTTGATTGCTAGCATCTTCCATTTCCTGCATAAGCTGATCACTCACCTGCTCTAAAATGGGATGAATGGAAGGTTTAGCAACCTTGGCTATTATCTCACATAATTGACATACTTGATTCTACAGTTTTTCTTTCTCCACCTTCTCACTATCAAGCCTAAGGAATAAAGCATCTATCAATGTCTGCATGTCATGCTTCAATCCTTCAGTGGTGGCTTGACCGAGTGGTACTTTGGTCACTGTCACATCTTCTATCGTGAGCTCCTCCTCTATCTTTCCTTCTGCTGGAATTGATATCTCAGCAAACTTCTCTCCCGAATCCTCAATGATCAACCTAGAAGTTGCCTTAGCAACCTTAGGCCTTCTGTCTCTTCTGCTCAGATACTGGAGTAGCTGCAAGTCGTGCTCCTCTAAGTTCATCTCCATTCTTGCTTCTGGAACAAACTGCAAAGCTAACTATTCCGAGAAATTACTTCTTAGAGAGTGAGAAGTCGTTGAGTGCACTACCATTTCCTACTCTGCATCCTCTCCATCAGAAAGTGCCACAGTGTTATGGCTGCCATCTTCTGAATCATCCAAGGAAAAAGCCCTTTCAAATTCCACCATCTGCAGCTTCAATGTATCCTCTGGAACAGACGCTGAATGAAGTGACTGAGGGGAGAAGATGAATTTCGCTGGATTCAGTGGAGGCATGGAAGCATCCTACTGTTGCGGTGTAATAGTTGGTGAAGCATTGGGTACTATAGAAATTGGAGTTAAAGTCATAGTCGTAGAAGTGATCCTCTCCTTGGATTGAGATCTTCTATGCACTTTCAACTTCTCGACTTTCCTACTGCTTTCTCCTCTGTGCTTTCACTTGAGGGAATCTCTTGTGCCAAAGTTTCCCGTGACTTGATTCTTCAATGCTTCATCAAGGAAATATCCCTTCGTCAGCAACCAGTTTGAAGTATTCACCAACACAGCTCTCAACCTTTCTTCAATTGTGTTGTAGCCTCCTATGTTATTCTGTAGTATGGCTTTATCTCCTCTCATTTGATGGTAAGTGTCAAGTACCACATTCCCATCATCTTTAAGATCCGCAGGTATCCGCACTAGTCCAAAGTCAAACACTTGCTTTGTTGATAGCCTATTGAAATCTCTCTTTCTAACCTCGTACTCACTTTCACACTTCATCCAGAAATCTTCTAATGAAGGCACATGTGCGTACTACTGGGAGATTGTCTTCCTAGCTACTCCAAATGGATCGAAGTTCAGTCGTGCAGGGAAGAATTGTTGCTCATACTCGAATAACATTTGTACTTCCATCCCTCAAGCTCTATGAATGCTAATGCAGCTGTAATATCCCACAGTGATTGGGAAGAAGCCTGTAGACTTGTACCACTTTGACTGAAGGTTGTGCAACTCCACAAGTTGCCTTCTCAGCTCCATGGTGATCAATCTATCATTCGGATACCTGGGAATCTTTGTTGGTTCTCCAGAAAAGCCCGTGACCCTGTGGTATGTGAAATCTACAAATTGAATGAATAGACTGCTAATCTTGGACACAGCTTCCCACGCTTCCTTGCTTACCCTTTTGGCCTTCAAGTCTTTGTCTAGCCTGCAGATGAAATCATAGAAGTCAGCATTGACCACTTTGAAGTCTTTCTCGCATGCAGGTGCAGTAAGTTGCGGGTAGCATTCGAAAGTGGGGTCCTTGGAAATAACACCACATCTATCCAGCTTGGAAAAGACACCCTGTGAAGCTGTGGCATACACCAAGTATAAAGTCATCTTGAAGCTGAAAGTACGCTTCACATTCTGGAGTTACTCACCGATGTTGTTGCTAATAATTTCTAACCAATTGATTATAGAATCAACCTTGTTGATTTTAATGGTCCTAATGAAAGCATACATCCATGTACAGAAAGTGTAAGCATTCGCTTCACCATTCATCCTGCATAGCAATTTTACGACATCATCTACCTCCTGCACCAAATTTGACCGTGGAAGAGTTCTTGGGAACTTAGAAGGAGATCTATCCTTCTTCATGTATCAGTTATTCATGATGCTAATGCAATTAGCTCTATGCTTCTCCCATCTACTGTCAGCATCCTGAATGCTAATAGAAGACACCACCTTTCGCATTGAAATCTTCAAACAATAATTGATGAACTCTGCGTCCAAACGAATTATTGTCTTTCCCAAATCATCACACACTGATCTGGATGAAGGATGATAAGATCTAGCGCACTCCATCATGAACTCTGGAAATTGAGTTGTACATGGAAAAGTTACAGCTCAGATAATTCCACTACTTTTGACCGCACGCATGAGTGAAGCCTTTCCCGCTCTGGATCTATCTATCAAATCGGCAAGAGGTTCCGGGCCTAGATCTGTGTCTCCTATGTCTACAAGTTTAGAAGCAATGCATGGCTCCATCGTTCTTTCTTTTTCATCTCTTTTTGCCATAGCTTTGTCTATCTTTGTCTGAATAATTCTTTTTCTTCTTACTTGGCTGGATTTCTTCAATACTGGTGCAGATCTAGACAATTCTTCATATTCGGAGGATATTTGCAATGTGTTGGACATTGATAAAAACTCCTTTTCTTTTGTAAAGCACCTGTAATGAATTCTTGCAATTTATTCAGACAAAAATGGCCACCGGAGCATGAATAGTGAATTTAAATTGTAAAAATCTGCACTTTTCAAGCCTGCTGCCCCAAAAAATGGTGTATAATTTACACATAAAGAGAGTATGAATCCTTTCAATCAACACCTAAGCTCTTGTAACACCTGTGGAAACAATTATACAGACAAAGATCAACCTCCTCTAAAGCATGTGCCAAATCTGGAAGCTTTTAGCCTTGTTGTCACCTTGTCTGAGCAAAATCCTTCTTCTAATGGGGGCGCACTTTTCCACTTGGCTGCAATTCTTTACCTTTGATTTGAATAATTCACCCATATGGCTGCCCATGCTTATATAACCTTCTCAATTCTATAATTAATAATTGCCCTAACAATTAAAGGCAATTAATTAATTAAAAATCATGTTTTTCTCTTTTAAAAATAGCATGTTTAAGGACAGCCATCCAATAAATTAAATTAATCAAATTTAATCCTTCACACATCACTTCACTTAAGCTTCACAGTGTGCTTTGACCATAGCTATTGAAAATAGAAATTAATTTAATGTTTTAATGCCTTAAAAAACATTAAATAATACCCAAATGGGGTGCACTTTTTGAGAGGAAGAGGGCAGCCATTAAATAAATTAATTTTAATGCTTATAAATCTTTTCTTTTATTTCAACTTTGACTTGTTGACTTCCTCTAAGCTTGGGCGCACTTTTTGAGAGAATAGATTAATTAAAATAATCATTTTAGGGCCGTCATTTTCTCACCAAAGGGGGCGCACTTTTTTGCACATGTAATTCTATTTTTAAGAATTTTTTCACAATGGGATTCTTTACCCTACAAGGCAGGAACTAAAATCCCGTGATCCACTTAAGTGATTTGACTTTGACAATGGGATTATTTACCCTACAAGGCAGGCACTAAAATCCCATGATTTCACTTAAGTCACTTTCCTTTTATTTTATCATGGGAATTTTTACCTTGCAAGGCAGGCAACAAATTCCCACCTGCCTACAGCCTTTATTTTTCCCACTGCAGCTTAAGTGACTTTTATAACATAGGAAAAAGTACCCTACTAGGCACGTATAAAATTCCTACCCTGCCTGTGGCTTATATTTTTCCCCTTGCAGCTTAAATCCTTTGTTTTCCAAAAATGCGCCCATCCCCGCAGGGTCTTTTTTGTGTACGACTTCACTTTTTCCCAATGATCTAGACCTCCGATGGCAACTTCCTCTGGGCATAATGTGTGTATATGTTTTCCAGCTGCTCTAGGCCAAAAATCGGGCTTACCCGGCAAAGGAATTGTTCCAAAGAAATTTCACAGAAAACGAAACGGGACACCACAAAAACACGAAAAAATTGCCAAAAGTTACAAATAAATCCCAAAACTTAATACAAGTTAAAACCCTTCTAGCACATAGGAATAATAACATATTCACTCATAATAGAGTTAAAACAGAGTGCAAAAGCCTCATACGGGGCTCAAAATAATTAAATATAAATTTCCCGCAGACAAATCCTGACGACAGAATAAAACAATTTTGGGCATCTGGGTATTTGGTGAAAAAGGCTAATATGGCTCTTTGGGATTATCTTGATGCAATATAAGAACTTTCAGGCAATAAAAACACAAAACGACCCATTATTTTAAAAGTATGAAAAAATTTCGGATAGGGTAGTCACAGATTTCAGGGTGAAATTTGAGTGACACCACATCCACCTTAGCTTCCCTAGGGCTTGCGTATGATCTTATTTTTTGTACTCTGTGATGTACTTTTTTTTAATCTCTCATCATGATTAACCCGTAGCTCTTCTAAAAAATTTTCTTCAAATTATGGTTTCTTGATCCTCTTCCACTTGGAGATATTACTCCCTTTATGTTGTTATACACTGTGGCACCTTAACACCTACTTTAGGCTCCCATTCTATAGTTGATATCTTTGCTAATAATATTTTTACCATCAATTATGATCCTATCCAATGTGAAGGTTTCAATAAAAATATTTCTTCTCACTCTCATGACCTTCCCAAATATTAAGAACAATACCTTACACACTTCTTAGAAGAAATTCCCACTCATATTGATATTTTCCTCTATATTGCAAGAGATTTTGTTAATAATGCTTCACTTTCTCATATTGAGACATATGCTATTATGACATCTGTGGTGCCTTCCCCCTTGGGAGAACATAATATTTCCGTCTAAAATGTTTTTTATGCCTCTTCCTAAAACCACTAGTGATATTACACATCCTATATCCACTCCTAATGGTTCGCATACTTCTTCAACTAGAAAACAAGCCCTTAAAACCTTTATTCATACCCTATAATATCAAATCTTACAATTATAACAATATACATCCACTTCTACTCAACTTTTTCATAATCCCCTTGCACTCGAAGTGTTTCTTGTTCTTTTCCCATTGGTTTTGATTCTCATGAACTCCCTACTTATGATGGAAAATGATACCCTACCAATCATCTTCACTCTTTCAATGTGGATCATTTTTATTATGCATCTCATGACATCTTGGTCACCAAACTCTTTACTAAGAGTCTTGAATAATTCTCCTTGCAATGGTTTTATGATCTCCCCACACATTTGTGTGCTCTTTTATCACTTTGGAAAATCAATTTTTTGCACAATTATCTATTAACATTGGGGACAAAGCTCCTTATGCACAATTATCTAAATTATGACAAGGGTTCACTAAGCCTATTAATGATTATGTCTTATGATATAATACAATGCTTACCAAAACAATCAATATCTTAGTTGATAGTGAACTGCAAGATCTATTCACCCAAAGCTTGTTGTCACCTTTGCAAGAATCCATCATATTTAAACATTTTTGATATTTTGACCATATAGTACATATGCTCAAGGAGATTGAAGTATTTTTTTACATATGAATAATTTCAATTACATGTCTAGCACTCCTACCACACATAATGCCAAGTTTCCAATTAAACAACATTTTAAGGAAATACTAATGATTTTAAGGTTACTTATAAGGATACTATAGTGTGGTTTCTCAACTAAGTTATAACTCCAACCCACCCATAGATAGTTCACCCATTTACATTTTACTGTAAATATTATATTGAAACAATCTTTAAGTGTAGATTTGTGTCTCTCCCTCCACCATTTGAGGTTGATACAAATAGGACTCAAAGTAAAAATTTTGATACCAATGCCTATTATTATTATCATTGATATATTAGTCACTTCACTGAAAAATGTCTTAAGCTGCATCATATCATTCAAGACAACATACACTGCTATGCCATTGAATGGAATTAGCCCACAAAATCTTCCAATCCAACCAATGATAATTTTAAACTCAAAATATTCAATGATCCACTCCCTAAGCATAATAATGACAAATCTACATTTTAAGTGCATAGTATTTCTTTTTTGGTACTACCACCACACACTTATGATAATCTGTTAGATGTAATGATTGTAAGTATCAATTATACATCATCTTCTGCAATAGTCATTATTTTCTATGAATATGATATATATGACATGTTTATCTCTGATACCCTATCCATCCCTACCTTTATCGATAAAGTCCATGTATCTGGTGTTTTTTTAATCCACATAATAAATATAATGTTTTCACTCTCATGTTACTTCAATATCTTAAAATTTCTACCTAAAATATAACATTTTATACCAATCCTCACCATCAATGTATTACTCTACCCATCATTATTAGTTCTATCACTAATATAAATTCATTCTTGATTTCTTATCCTCTTAGTTCTTGTACCTTATGTTTGGGTATTCCTTGGCTACATGATCTTATGGCTATTCCTTATATCATCCACTAATGTGTTAAGCTTATACATAACCACTAGGCTATCACCATTTGAGGTATTCCATTTGATCCTTCTTCTCTTGGCTTTCCTAGTCATCTCTATACAGTTCATATTCCTATACTAGTGCATTTATGGATACGTGTTTGGTTTCAAAAAATAACTACTATCGTCTTATCCCTCATAGGATTCTCCCTATGTCTGTGATGTTACCCACTACTTCTCACAGTTATAGCTCTTCTAAGTGTCCTGGTAGACCTTTGGTTTCCCACACTATTGTTAGTGTGAGTTATCCTATGTGTCCTCTCATATTGGAGGGTCATCTCACATGGGTTAGGTTTAGGTTTTCATGTGTGTCATGCACTAGGGTTACTCAACACCTTATATCTACCCCTTTACTATTCATTTATGAGCATGCCAAGACACTTTGTTGTCTTTCCTTTATGCAAGCTTTGTTTTTGTTGAGCAAGTTCTTCCATTACTAATCAATTCTTTCTTGCTATTGCAGGAGCTATCACAATTCTGTTGGAGTGCAACTACTTCTTGGTGCCTCATTTCTGATTCGATTCTCACAAACTCTTTTCATGGTATCAAAGCTACAGAACTTGCCATCACACCAAAATATCAAACTGATGGTGGAGAGGGATCTCATCATGTTAATCAGTTTCTACGCCAATACCCTCTCGCACAATGGAGCCGGGTATACACCCAATCAGGCCCAAAAACATTAAGAGGAAGTGACACTAGGAATTTCCTGGGAGGTCACCCATCCCAGAACTACTCTGGGGGTGGCACGCTTAATTGTTTGGTATCATCGACATTTAGTACATTCAGACAGCTGATCAAATTGCAGATTTATTCACCAATCCCTTCACTGAGATGAAGTTTCTTCACTTATGGTCTCTTTTTGGGGTGAGGTCTTCTGCAACTGTTCATCTTCTTTGGGCTATGTAGTCCTTTTCTTCTTCTTCTTCTAGGAATATTGTGTTTGTATATGGGCACCTTATCAAGCCTTTAGTTTTCAGGCCCCATTGACACATCTTTCTTAGTTGTTTAGGAGTGTCTTCCTCTTCCATCTGACTCATCACAGCCGCTACCCTAGCTTCGATGAAGGGGGGTGTTAGTGTGAGTTATCCTATGTTTCCTCCTCTCATATTGGAGGGTCATCTCACATGGGTTAGGTTTAGGGTTAGGTTTAGGGTTTCATGTGTGTCATGTACTAGGGTTACTCAGCACCCTATATGTACCCCTTTACTATTCATTTATGAGCATGCCAAGACACTCTGTTGTCTTTCCTCTATGCAAGCTTTTGTTTCTATTCAGCAAGTTTTTCCATTACTGATCAATTCTTTCTTGCTATTGCTGGAGCTATCATAATTCCATTGGAGTGCAACTACTTTATGGTGCCTCGTTTCTAATTCGATTCTTGCAAACTCTTTTCAACTACCTCTCTTGGATCTATATCTCATAAATATCCTAATGGACCTTTATTTGAGAACACTCCCTCTTATTTCTCTAGCTCTCCTACATCTTTGATCTAGGAGGGTCCTCACTCTAAATAAATTAGACAATATGTAAAAAAAAATCAAAACTTCTTGCATAGGGAAGCACTTTTTGATTCCCTTTGAATGGGACAAAATGGATGTTGTACGCAATATAGAGCCCGTTAAAGTTTTTCCAATTAGAAAAAATAAAATAGTAGGTTACATAGAGATGAGATGGAATAATCAAAGTTGGACAAGTATATGAATGATGAGATGATAAATGGTAGAATGTACTCATGTAAAAAATATTATCCTTTAGTATTTTATGGTTGATGTGGGGTCTATATTATGTGCAAATTGGGGACTAGTAACTAGTGTGGTCCACTCTTTTTCAAGAGGGACCCTTGTACCTTTTTTCACATTAAATTGTTTGGGTTTTTTCTTCTAAATCATATGGAATACCATTTCCAATGCATGTTGGACTAAATCCAATGTTTTTCAAAGTTCACAACCATCCAACTTGGTGAACTAGAGGCTGATATATAGGAGTTAACCAACTCAACAAGTTTGGAATAATTTCTACCTTTCCAACTCAGTGGCTAAGCCAACTTAGCACTTTAAATTTATTGTGCTAACCAACCAGCCAACTCATCAAAACCACTAGTAATTCAATTTCAAATTTTGGCGAGCAAATCAACATAGTCATCAATGAGCTAAAACAACACCATAATCACCTCCAAGTGACATTGCCACACATTGAGTTAATAGGTGATCCCAACAATAAGTTCCTAAAACTATAAAAAATCAAACAACAATGTGTTTATATCCATGAGCTCAACTCACCACCCAATCCTTTAAAAATTCATTTTTAATGCATGTGTAGACACCTATTTTCGGTACTCTACATCATCTATCCACACTCCTCACAATTACACTCAAAACATTAAACCTATCTTATAACCCCTAAACCTTTTCCTCACCCCTGTAAAATCACATTCTACCTCCCTATAAACCCTATTCACTCACCCTAAACCTCCATAACCACCTATAACCCATCCTATCCCATTTCAACTCAAACCATCTAACCTCCCAACCTCCCTTACCTCTTTCTAAACAAATCACACCTGCATCCAAACCCAATTTACAATTTGAAATTTGTTGAAACCACTTCTAAGTGGATTTCCCCACTTATCCCAGATCGCTAGTGATTATAACCGATCACTAGCGATTTTATGAAAACAACATCAAACTTCATAAAATAGATCCTCAAGCATTACAACAAAACTCTAGTCCATTAGAGACTTAGATGACATCACTATGATCATATTGATACCCTCAACATCCTTACCACATTTGTGAAAGCTTTACAATCACTATAAGGTTCTTCCAACATCATATTCAAGAATTTCTCATCTAAGGTAAGCACCTGACACTAATTTGTATATTCATTTTATCAATGAACCATATAAAATATCATAAGAGTCCTTCGACCATTCATTTTATATCTAGTTTTCATTTTATCAAAGAATGAGTCTTTTACATAGTAATTTTTAGTAATTTATCATAATTGTTAGTGATTACCCTAAATCACCAACAATCCCTTTCATTTTAGCATTTTGACCATATCTATCATATATGTCATCAAATATCAATCTATTTTTTGTCTAATCTATATGTATTTAAGTTCTTTATATATGTAGATGACTGTAAGAGGTCAGGTACATCCGATAAAAAAAACATATACAACCTACCTATCATCCAACAACCCTTCTTTTAGAGAAATTTGACATCGCACATGAACTCATAATTTTTGCCATCACCTTGATATCTGATTTAATTTAATTTGAATTAAATATAATTACAGATTCACTACTAAAATAAATGATGTATAAATATTGAAATACATAAATGACATAAGAAAGTTAAGATTTATAATATGAAACCCTAAGAAAAGAAGAAGAAAACAGGACTTAGTTCATTTCCACACCAGCTGGAAGTGATTTGAGAAGGTAGAAGTGATGAACAGTTTTGGAAAGTGTGGTAAATTCTCAGTATAAATTCTAAAATACACGGACAAGGTCAGACATGGGCACATGGGATAGGGTGAGGGCACCTGGGGCACTAGAGACCACTTTTGGGCACTGGTGACTACACAAAATCTTAGGATATGATTTCCATTGTATCGTAAGAGTTTCGCAACTATTCTTTGTTGATCACCTGTCAATCACTCCTTGATCATCGAGGGTACCTGTCACCTGCAAAAGATATGTTCACCTATGCAAACCCACAAACCACATCAAATATAAAAAATTATGCATAATGGGGAGTTGGAATGACCCTAGTGGTCACCATGAGGATGAATTTATGGCCGAGAATTACACTACATCTCAGAATTCATGTAGTTCTAGTGAGTATGTGTAGAAATTTTGCCATAGGATGCCCTTAGGCAAGTGCACATAATAGTAGGTTGTAGCTCGAATATAGAAATGTATAACACATGTGAATGGAATAGAATGTAATTCCCCTTCCTATGTTTTATGTGTAGAGTATACACTTCATTTTCCCTTGAATAGATGTTAGATGGATGCTTTGAAGTTCTTTAGGTGCCTTTTGGATGCAAGATTAAGTGATAGTAATAATGTTTAGTGCTTGGTCCTTTATTTTGAGCACATGACTGTGTATTTATATGATTCTCTTATTTGAATTTTATAATTGACAACTAGAAGAACGACCCATAAGTGAAAAAGATGACCAAAAGATAAAAGAGACCCAAAATAAGTGAGTAAGGTGAAAAAGGGTCAGGGATGTCTGGGAGCTTCTGTCCTAGCTAGATGCTGGTTTCTGAAGCCATGAAAGATAGATAAGTAAAGTTTTAACTAGGATATAGGGTTTGCAAGACCAAATAGAAAACAAGAAACAAATAAAATATTCCAAAGATAGTCATCAATTACTATTTTTCTTTCTTGGGAATCATATGAATGATAATACGTTTTCAGGATCTGGAAATGTACTCAAGTGCATCATTTATTGTCTACATTTGCCCCCACTTTATGTTGTTGAGTGAATACTCAATAACATAAAGTAGATAATAGATGTGTACCTTATGATCCTATAGAGCATGCATTGAAATGCATGTCCAGTGGAAAATTGTGAAGTGTTGAATGATGCAAAGTGAAGCATGGAAACTACGAAAGGAAATTGATCCTAGGGGTGAATCATATGTGTTTCTTTGAACTTGTCATTATGCTTTTAATTGTTTCTTTTAATAGATCTGCAAAAATAAGAGCAATAATGTATTTAAAGTCTTGTATATGATAAATGAGAGAAAGGTAAACATAAGTATGTGAAATATGTAAAATTGTGTAAAGGAAAGTGTGCAGATGATGTAAAAGAGTGTAAAAGGGTAGAAAAGTGTCTTGAAACGTGCTGTGAAGAGTGTGTTTGTTGGGAAATATCATGCCAAGAGTTAGTTTTTTGGGTGATATCACGCCAAGAGAGAGTTTTTTAGGCGATCTCATGCCAAAGAATAAGTGTTGGTGAGAGAGGTCTAGTGTTACTCTCCTTCCATGACTCATCTCAATAAGTACCACTATAGACGGTGTGTCCCTGTTTTTTTTCCATTGTCCCAAATTGTTTCAATTGTAATGATTGTATAGATTGTTCTGATTGAAATTGACTGTAGGAGATAGAATGTATTATGTTGTTAGAGGATTGTACCTTTGACTGTAAAACTACTCTGAAGGCTTCAGTGAACTGTTTTGATCTGATAAGTTGACTATGTGTGCCCCCAAGACAATAGTGCCCATGAGAGGACACAAATGCCTATGTGCTATCATCTGAATTTGGGCACCGATGTCTTTGTTGTGCTTCTAACCCAATTCTGATTCTGAGCCATTTTGTGACTTTATCGTATGTTTATTTTTTACTATAATGATATGAACTATAACTTTGAGCTATTGTAGGCCCCCTTATTTGGGGTGCATGTGACATCTGTAGGAGAATCCATCCCAAAAGAGAGGACCAAGTACTGATCTGAAGTTGATGCTTTCAGGTGGTAGGGGATGTGCATGGTAGAAACCAAGGCATATGCAAAAAAAGTGGCTAGCAACATGTGTTAGTAGAAAAATTAGTAACCATGCAATAGAATACAATGTAATAAGAATGTGTGTAAAAACAATGGACCGCAAACAGAGGGTTTCAAACATGGTATATCACTCACAATTTCACAATACAATCAGGGAAGAGGAGACCAAAATCATACAAATAGTGATAAAAAAATGTGTAGGGTATTGCCCATAAATAATGGCATATAATGGAAAATAATGTCAAGCAAGTGTATCATACAACCATGGTGGCATATAGTCCTGCAAGGAAAATGCTACACAAGAAACACCTATTAGCATGTTAGAAAAATAAAAAAAGTATATCGAAGCCTATATGTACCAATGGAAAGTAATGTGCTAGTAATAATATGAAGTAGTACATAATGCAATAATAAAACATGTAATGTGTGAGAGTAGGAAAGGTAGATGCCACCAAGAGCCTCAGTGGGGCTAGAAAAGGGTACAATGTCAAGCATCATTACAGTGTGTGAAATTTAGTAATAAATCTACATTCAAAACTAGATACCAAGTCAATATGCATGTGTATATGATAAATATAATGACATACTGAGTATTTGATTAGCATAGTAATAAAAGTACATCATGTTAGTATAAGCAAGCCAAGATTAAGTGCAACCAAGATATGTAATATGCAGTGGATGAGTGGGATGGAATGATATGTAATGTAAATTTGATAGGAGAAGTGTTCCCACTAGAGGACTTGGATGAGTATGAGATGAGGTTCATTTATAAAATACCCCTCAATAATCAAGAATGAACCATAGAACAAGAGTACATCATCAGGAAATGGTTTGATAATGTGTGCTAGCTAGAACATGAAGCATAAAGCATGAAAAATGTGAGTTGTTTGGCTTTCATTTTAGACTTAGAGCCTCAGAAGTTAAGTATGAACCATGGAGCTAGAGTGTTTCATAGTGTAATGATGATACATTGCGTGTATCAAAATGTGTAAAAGTACTAAAAAATATTAAGTGTGAAACACAGAGTGTTATAATAGAAATGATAAACAACTTATGATGTTAAGAAGGGGGAAGAAAGCATGATGCCCCCCAAGTGTAAGAATTATAGAAGGCTATCCAATGATAGTGAAGGGGAAGGGGAAGGGCCCTCCACTCGATGTCCAAGGAGATAAAGGCATGTGACGATGTTCTCATATCAATGGATTATAAGAGTAATGATGTGCATGTGAAGTAGACTTATGTGGTGAATGTGGTGGTGAATTCTTATGTGAAGGAGTTTCCTAAGTAAGGAACTTAGGCCAATGATATAGAATAGTGGACCGATGTGGATGACAATTTCATGAAGTAGGACGTGTGTAAATAGGAGAACTATGTGTTGAATGTGCCTTATATTTGAGTGGCCCTGGAGACCTAAATGTCGTAGCTGGTGGAAAAACATCATCAAGACTAGGTTTAGGTAATGGTGTGCATGGTGGAATGCCTTTAATAGTGTTAAATTGATTATTGTGAATGAATATAAGATATAAATGATTCATGGATGAAATATCTTGAGCAACATGGAGCCAAGGAAGACCTAAGAACATATCACAACCTTCTATAGAATATTCCATGGTGAATGACACAAGCATGGTAAGAGTACCAACTATAATGGGCAGTATGATGTAGCCAAAAAAGTTAGGAACTAGATATGTGATACCATATAATTGAAATTTTATATCCATGAGAAGTACAATTGAGCACACACTAATAGGATCTGCTAGATAGATCAATGTGTTATTGAAAATATATAAACGAATTGAAGAATTTATGTGTAATTAATCAGAAGTGAATATAGCATGATAACCATGATCTGAAAATGAAAAGGTTAGTGGTGATGCATTAGTAGAATTAAAAATAAAATTGATAGGCCCTAACAAAGGAGGAGGCATAGCATGATATGTATGGTTAGCAGAAGAGTCAGAATCTTGTGTGTCATGCTTGGGTAGAGGGTCGTTAAATATTTTTAGATTTTTGTTATCGTTGACCAAATTAGAAGTAGATGGCCTAGGGAAATTGATGGAATTATTGTAAATAAGATCTTGAATGAGATGCTTGAGTTTGAAGAAACGATCAATAGATTTTCGGATGCATTTGTGATAATCACAATTAGCATTTTCAAAATAATTTCAGCCATGAGGGCGAGATGGATTAAGATTAAATAGTAGTGGAAGAGTGATTATATTTCTTTCAAGAAGTTGAGGCAATATAAATTGAGGAGCATATGGTAATTTAGTGAAAGTATGATTTGGAGGTTGTCATTGAATCTTTTCAGCATGAGATATGACATTAACAGTTGCTTTTGCTTTAGTGGGCTTAAGAGATGGCTTGAACGTTGATTTAGCTTGAAATCTATTAGAATATGATGGAGTATCTTTATATTTTATTTTCTCCATAGATATAACCTTGACATCAAGCCTTTTAAGCATTTGGCATAATTGATCAAATGAAGGAGAGGTCTCAACGATAACACTCTCCTGAAGTGGTGGTAAGAGGCTTTGAACAAAAAGATCTCATAATTTTGAACTAGAAAACATGTTGGATTCACTAAATGATTTAATTTAATTTGAATTAAATCTAATTGCAAAGTCACTAATGAAATAAATGTTGTATAAATATTGAAATACAAAAATCACACAAGTAAGCTAAGATTTATAATATTAAAACCTAAGAAAATAAGAAGGAAAGAGGACTTAGTTGATTTCCTCACCAATGGAAGTGATATGACCAAGGAGAAGTGATGGAAAAGCTAGGTAGAGTGTTGTAAATGCTCAGTATAACTTATGTAATGCATAGAAAAGGTTGGACATGGGTGCTTGGGACAGAGTGAGGGTGCTTAGGGTGCTAGAGACCACTTCTAGGCACTGGTGACTGCATAGGAGCTAAGGATATGATTTCCATTGTGTCACAATAGTATCAAAAATATTCTTTGTTGATCACATATCAGTCACTCCTTCATCACCGATGATAGTTATAACTTGTAAAATAGATGTTCACTTACACAAACCCACAAACCACATCAAAACTAAAAAGAAATATGTAGAATGGGAATTCAAACAGACCTTGGCGGTCACCCAAAGAGTGAAATTACACCCGAGCAGTACACTACATCTCAAAATCCATGTAGTTCTTGTGAATGTGTGTAGAAATTATGCCCTTTGATGCCCTTGTGTAAGTGCACTTGATAGTAGGCTATAGCTAGAATGTAGAAGTGTATATCATATGTGACTGGAATAAAATGAACTTCCTCTTTCTATGTTGTGTATGCAAAGTATGCCATCCCTTTTACCTTGAATGGATGTTAGATGGATGCTTTAAAGTTCTTTAGGTGCCTTTTGGGTGAAAGATTAGATGATGGTAATAATTCTTATTACTTGGTCCTTAATTTTGAAGACATGACTATATATTTATATGATTCCCTTGTTTGAATTTTGTAATTGACAACTGGAAGGCCAACTGATAAGTGAAAAATGTTCCCAAAAGATAAAGAGACCTGAAATAAGCGAGTAAGGTGAAAAGGGGTCAGGGGTAGCTAGGCACTTCTATCCTAGCTGGGAGTTGGAGTATGAATCCATGAAAGATAAATAAGTAAAGTTCTGATAGGGATGTAGGGTGTGCAAGACCAAGTAGAAAACAAGAAACAAAGAAAGTCGTCAATCACTACTTTTCTTGCTTATGAATCATATGAATTATAGTATGCTTTTAGGACCTATAGATTTTCCTAAGTGCATGATTTAGTGTCTAAAATACCAAAGGTTGAAGGAATTTAAGATCTACTTAAAGTCATACAAGAATAATGAGAAGCTGCAGAACAATCCTAGTTCTATTACTTCGAGGAGTTCAATATAGTTTTATCCCTTGCTTAGGATGCCTATCACTTGAAGCAGGATGTCTCTATCCCTATGGAATTATATTCATTCCTTAATTGTATATCATTATCACTTGATTATAAAATGATTTTACACCCTTTAAGGAATCCCATTGGTTCCTAGGATCAACATTTACCAAACAACACATCATCTACTTGTCTAATATCTATCTTATTGAGTTGTCTTTACATGCATGCTCTCTCATTCATTGGAATATGGAACCTCTCATCTGTATTGCAACCATTCATCCAAAAATTTCACTATCATTGCAAGTATCATTAAACCCTGACATCTTCTAAGTTTTTTTGTTTTTATCATATAATTAACAAACCAAAAAATCACCATCCTGGTATACAAAAAATGATTATTGTAAATACCATAAATTCTAGGGATATGAAATTGAGAAATGTTGTTCATTCATAAATATCCTCCAAGACCTTATCGACCATGTGAATTACAAATTGATAATCCAAACACACCTCCAAATCAAAATTTGAATGTGTTTAAACAACCCTTCCCAAATCATCCCCCAACTGGTAATCAACCTCAATCTAATGCCATATGGTCTCATTATACCATTAATATTGTAAATCTGTAACACAATGTTTTTCCACATTAGAAACGTCAACCGTATAACATGGTCCTTCGAATTTCTACACCACTAAAACCCCAATCCCGTCTACATCACAACATCTAAACCTTAACACATCCATTAGCACAAAAACTTCCCATACTATTCATTCTAGATCACTAGATAATAAGTTTGTAAATATTAAATAGTCCTTTCCAAGATCATGTCACCCAAAACTGAGCTCAAAGTCTTGGCAACACAACACAAAAACTTACAAATCATCCATCTAGAAAGATATAAATCTTACAAAACACTCGACATATAAACACACCATAAGATGTCATGTCCCTACCTTCCATTTTAGGGGCTCATCCTTCGTTTAAATTTAAGATCACTATCACATAGTCTAAAATTGTCCCTCAATTAACACCTAAACATGCCTCACAAGGTATGACTCTAGCATGTCATGCTCCTAAATTTTTGAATGATATCACCCATCCATCATCTTCATCATCAGGATGTTACACTAACATCCTTGAAAAACTCATTCGTTCATCAGACATAACACTATAACCTATTAAACCCTCTGATCCTCAGGGTGGAAACCTTCTTGGTATAACTATGAGGTATTATGTGCTTAACATTAAATACCAAGATGCTACACAGAGGAATGCAAAGCCCTTCATGTCATAGTTCAAAGTATTTCTAGGAAAGGAATTATACCCAAAGATAAAAACCATCTACTTTCCAATCTTAATACAACCAATCGTAACACCAAATCAAACCAAATCCACAAGTCCCTAAGCAAAAAAATTGTAAATCATCACTCGATATCATATCTAGTAAAAACAATACTTCTTTTAATAAATACCCTCACTTCCAGATATATTTTATTTGTATAACCACATGAGCACGCGCACAAGATTTGAAATACCACCCTACATTTTCTATCTCCATCGTTCCTTTTGAGTCACCCAACCCTTAGCTTCTAAAGCCAAGGTTTCCATTCTAGTGGCACCTCAAACTCAATCCACTACATTCATACAAAACATGGTCCTTACACATCTACATCAAACTCCTTTCAAGATTTCTTTGTATGAGCTTGTTTGAAATTCTCCTTAACAATGCCAAGCCATTTTTAATACCTTCAATACATTTTAGTACCATCAAATGACCCCTAGTCATTTTCCAACCTCATTAGCACTCTCAAAATGTCTTCTGCTATCACATTTGATGACTTTGAAATCCCCTCCTTATAAATTGAGTACCACGACCTTCGTCTCTTCGTCACCACCAAAATAAATGACATTCTCATTAAGATATTAATGGTCAATAATGGAACTAGTATATACATCATATCATCTCACACCTTTAAAAAACTTCAATTACCTGACACCATAGTTTCCCAATCACCTGTCATGCTCTGTACTTTCAACAAAATTGTTTCCCCCACATTAGGCACAGTCATCTTGCCTATTATAGTGGGTGTTCAAAGCCTCCATGATTTGTTTTATATTTTAGAAGGATATTTATACTATAATATATTGTTATGTCATCCCTAGATACACACCATGTATTGTCTCATAAACAATACATCTATGGATAAAGTATTATTGGCGAGAAAATTTATCAGGTGGATGAATTGGTGGGTATCCACCAATGCTATTAGACTCTATGTACCTTTTCTTAAAGGGTACAACTCCATTTATTATGAATGAATGAAATGAAAATGTGTGGTGGCTTTAGGGGTCAAAGATCCAACAGAGACACTCCACTGAACCTGTGGCAAAATCTTGCAATTTCTTGTAAGAGATGAATTTATTGAGTGAGTAGGAAAGGGAGTGGTAAAAAATGATAGGGAGATTAATATTACAGGTAGAAAATAAGATGCGTAAAACTATTAATCAAAGTACTTCAATACACATAGATGGAAAGAAAACAAATTTTCTACTAGCAACAAGACAAGAAAATATTAGTATTACAAAGTTTTAGTAATCTTCTCATCAAAAAAGGAAAGAAACTCCTTTCTCTTTCATTTATGTTTTGAAAATTTTGTACATAGTAGGAAAGGGAAGAACATAGAGGGAGGGGATAGAAGAAATGCTATCTCTTTTTCTTCACTCTAAGTAGTAATCTCTCATGAGCATAAAAAATTAGCAACCCCTAAGAATGAGTGTGCCATTAAATTTTATAGACTTTAAGAAGACTCTTCACATATCCCCTGCGTGACCTTTCAATTTTCCTTCTAACATGTGACTTTTGATATTCCTAGAAGTGAAATTAAGTCACCTTTTATTAGTAAGGGTGGCTTACTACAATGTTTTCTAAATTCGTTTTTAAATGAATATGACAAACATCAAAATTACTCACAACTAATAATTAGAAAGGGGGTAGAGAATAGGAGAAAGAAGAAATGTTCCAAAGGATGAAGATACCCTCGTCATTGATGAAAATTCACTCCGAAGAAGTTAAAGACAAAAATCTAGTCCTCTGATGACATCTGCAATAAGGTGAAGCTCCAATGAATTTCACTTTAAACAATTTTCCCTCATTGATGATGATCACAAGCTACCCCTTGTACATGATAAACAAACACCTCAGACCACCAAATTAGTGTTTTGAAACAATGTCCCAAGACCTCCCAAAGTGATCTTGAGATGAACACAAACCTCACCCATGATGATGCGTTCCTGATCTCATAATGAGAGTGAGTATCACTTTCCTATTCCTTAGGATTTCACAATCATTGTTCGCAACATTCAAATCTCTTAATACCTGCATCCCTATTATGAAATTTGTACTACAAGATGATGTTTTTATGACTCTTATGAAGTTCTCATTTATATTTTCAAGTTTTTGGGTCATCCTATTATCCTATGGAGAGTCCAGAAAGCAAAAATATGGGTGAAAATGAAGCAATCTGCAACTTTTTATAGCCAAAATGAAGACTTTCTATTTTTAGCAGGTATGATTGGGACCTATTTTTTCAAAACATATCATCCATTTTTCTCCAACATGACCTTCTGGCACACTCCATCCTCTTCTATTGATGATACATTGTTATTTTTAGCAACTTTCTATTTTCAAAAGGTTACTTTTTCCCAACCTACTGTTTTTGGGAAAAATTGACATTTTTGCCTGGTCTTCTGCTTTGTTTTTGAATGTCATGGGTGATTCAAAATTACAATCAAGGGACTTAATATTTTTAGCATGTGGAGGTGCATAACATATTATATATTTACTAAGAGATAAAAATGGCCTCGTTTTGCGATGGAGACAAAAAAATTATATTTGACTATTCGTCACGATCTCGTGCTCCAAATTTCAGTTTGTTTTACCCACCGGAATGCTTGAAAATAAAAAACAAAATTTTTCCTGGTGTAGTTTTAAGGCACAAAGGTACCATGATATCCATTAATGGATTCATTGATATTTTTGAAAGTGTTATTTCCCACCTTTTATAGCGGTGGAACCAACTTCACTTGGATAGGTTTTTCTCCTAGAATTTGTGCTCACAATTTTAGCTTGATATGTCTACTAGAGTGATGGGAAATCAAAGGAATGAGAGTTAGGGCACAGAATGGGGGTATTGTTACAATTAAATATCTAATGCATCACTTGAAATGCTGAAAATTTCTTCTTGAAGGCCTCTAAAAATGGATAAGTCTGGAAACAATCTCACTTCGATCCATGCACCAGATTGTGAAAAATGAGTGTTTTACATTGTTGGTCACGAAGTCAATCTGGAAAAGCATAGACATGGTGTCTGAAGAAATTGCAGGTTTAATGGAGGTTTTGTAGTCCTAAACCTATGAGGAATGAGGGAAAAATGGAGAATTGGAGAATTTGATAATTGGAGAATGGAAATGGGTATTTATAACTTTTTTCTGGCAGCAGTGTTCTTGCACACATGAAGAGGAAGCATCACGACAATTCTAATTTTCCAATTTTTAATTTTTTTTAAACCTCGTGAGGTTAAGCATAATTTTTTGTCCCGAATTTCCCAAAGGCATGGTACATTTGGTGCAAGAAAATTCACCCCACCCTTATCTTGACAAATGGTGGATAAAGATTGGTCAGTGGAGGAGAGAGAGAGAGAGAGAGAGAGAGAAATAAGCACCTAGGGGCTGACATTGGGGGAAAAAACAAGGGATATACTTCAGTGCATTTTTGTGTCCCATATATCCCATAGGAAGGAGAGAAAATGTGTAAGAAAATTCACTTCATCTTGGTGTTGACAAGTGTCACGTGTTGGTTTGAGGAGGGAGAGAGGATCTGGGGATTAATAAAGGCTTCCAAAGCACCTTCTAAAATCACATGAGGAATCAAGGGCCAATTTTTTTATGGAAAGGAATTTTGTGTGCAAACGATCCCAAGGGTACGGGACAGTTGGTGTGATAAAATTCACCCTCACCTAGTGATGACAATTGACACATTATGCTTTGACGATGGTGAGGGCTAAAAATGGGTGCATATGGGCTAAACTTTCATTTTTGAGCTTCTTCGGGGTCATATGAGGGTCCAGGGGGTTATCTTGGGGATGGGTGCATTTTTGTGTCCCAAGGGGATGGGAAATTTAGTGCAAGATGTTGTAATCACAATGGACTGAGAGGGACGTTGAATCATTCCTTACCAAATTAATTCAATTTCAAATTGCTTACTTAAATCACAAGCCACTTATCCAACCATTAATGTGTGTAAAACATCAAATAACATACATCTAATCAATCATAAACAAGATAATCAACACCATAATACAGTATATAAGTGGAAAACCCTCATGGGGAAGAACAAGCACACAAAAATTTGTTTACCTTCTTAACATTCGTTCATAAAAATATGACCATTAAATGACCTCATTATTTTTTTTGAAACCTTCTAGACTCAATTTAAAAACATACCTGAGATCCAAAGGTCTCACGAAAAGTAAAAAATTTAGGGTGAGCATCAAAAGATGCAATTTGAGCTAGAAAGCACCCTTTCTTGGACCCTATTTCACCAAAACTGACATAGCTTGCAAAATATTCTTTAGAATGACTTAAAAATTTTCTCACACCTCAAGAACACACCCTTACATCATCTTCAATAATTTGAATGTCTCATATATCTTGATGCAGCCTAGAATTTACCGGATAACACCCTAGTCGCATTAGCACATCACTCAACCTAGACTAAGCGCTCACCAGAAGTGTGCAAAGGTACCAGGTCCCTCTTTAGGGTTTCTGTAGTAGGATGTTAGAGTAATAAAGAAATAAACATATAGATCCATAACTAATCCATCATTCTACAATGCATGTCATACTCAAACCTAGGAAAGAACAGTCTTAAACAATAATAATGATTGAATCAAGAAAATGCACTACTCAATTACACACACGAATGACACTTAGATTTAGCCAATATTTTCCATCTATTAATAAACACATAAGCTCCTTACAATAATGGCAATCTATACTAATGCACACAAGGATTTGATACCATTATCTAATCATATGCACATATCTCTTTATGCTTACCTCTTACGTTCTACATACATATATATATATATCAACTACTATGTGATTCTCATCATATATATATATATAGGATGGGGACTTGCCCTTCACCACTTATATATTCCAAAAATAGGTTGCATACTACTAATAGCCATGCACCATTTACACGCATAACCACACATGAAAGTGTGCTATCTATAGACCCCTTACATTTAAATGAAGTGATAATCCTATTCTTAGCTCATCTCCATGCAAAATGCTTCAATCCAATCCTCTAAAGATAGATAATGCGTAACGCACACGTCTCTACCTTGTTTATATGCTCTACACACCATCTTCTATAAATAGGTCTTCATGCTCAAAATCAGCTAAGTCTCAAAAGCTAAACTTTCCCTTTGAACACGGGTTCTTCTTGTCCCTCCGCGCCCTTGATCCTAGCCTTCCCTCCCACGCAGAATTCTTGTATGATCTCTAACAAGTATTCTCTAATCAACATTACCCCAAACTAGTCTCATTGTCATCCAAAAAATGGTTATCTCCAAAACTGAAATAAAGAATGTTGAATGGAAAGAACAAGAAAGAATGTAGATGAATAAAGAATGTTTTATGAGGCAGCCCCCTCTATATCAGTTTGAAGGATCAACTCTGGATACTCCTCTTTTATTTCATCCTCCAAGGCCTGCTACTCAATGAATGCTTTCTCTGCCTACTCGTGTATATCCACAATAATAGACTCCATTTCATCTTGGGTAACTTCACCTTTTTCATTCTACAATACCAACATAATGTTGGACATTGAGGTATGTTTTCCTTCCAGCGCATCCATATTTTGTGCAATGAGTTTCCCAATCTCATCTAATCTTTCCTTGTGTGGCTCTTGTGTTGTTGCTAGGGCCTCGTGCTTTTTATTTACAAGTGTTTACCATTCTATGCGGCCCAAGGTATCATCCTTCATAGCTTTCTAGACTGAATTATCTTCTTTTAGACTATGTACCTTGATCAGCACCTCTGGAGCTGTGCATATATTTAAGTCATGATCCACCTTTTTCAATTCTTCTTGGAGCACTTACAGTAGGCCTTCATATGATGCAATATTTCTAACTACTGCAGCTTCAACCCTTTCTACCTCTTCTTCAAGATTCTTTGATTTCGGCATTCTAATCATGTCCTCTTCCAATAATAAGTCCACCAAAGCTCTAACATAATGCATTATCAATGGGAATTGTTCTAGTACCTTAGATTTTAGATGCAGGTGTGCTTTCATCACATGATCTCCAATGGCCTCTACCATGCCAATTAATACACTATTATTTTTCTACTCTAAGTCCCTCTCTTGGGTCAAGCACGCTATCATTACATTCTTAGTCTTCAAATCCTCGTGCAAAACTCTAATTGTTGCGGCCTTGTCCATGTTTCTTCTTGTAACCTCAGTAGAAACCTTTTCCAGTGCATTGTTAACCTGTTCATCTAACATAACAATAAGTTTAACTGTTATGTTCCTAGCTTGAGGAATCTTCTTCATTCATCTTGACATGCATGACTCCTCGCATACATCAAAATCAGGCTCATCTATGTGGATATGCATTGACCATGAGATTTTATTTCTAGTGCGAACGGTCGCCATATCCCCATCCATTAATTCCTAGCCAAATAAATCATTTTATTCTAAAGTGCTTTGGAAACGGTCATGGATGATTTTTCTGGTGTCCTCTACATAGCCCATGAGTGGTGCACTTTGTTCCCCACTCATCCTCTTCAATACATGACCCTTGGGAATTGTAGCTTCATGGTTAGGAGTCTATCCCGTTATACCTTGAGCTGTCACATGCACAGATCTAGAAGTTTCCTTCTCTCTTTCTTCTCCATCCTTCATCTCTTCATCTTTTTTCTCTTCCTCATTATGTGGCGCGTCTTCTTTCTCGAATGGGGTAGGAGATGCACACTCACTCTCCCTTGATTCCTTTGCTTCTTCATCCAAATTCAACTTTCTTCTCCCCTTTGGCTCAGCGGTCTCCTTGTGTGGAGAGAGACAAGGTGATTTCCTTACCATTTGTGGAGTTCCACCTTGAGTCCTTGTGTATCTAAATACTTTCTTAAATCTGTGCTCCCCCTATTCAACCTTTGTATCTTCCTCTTTTTTCTATCCCTGAGGGGGAGTGGTCATGCGTTGTGACTCTTCTCTGTCATATGGTTTCTTTCTTCTATGCTCCAAGCACCCACTATCTTCACACTCCTCTTCTTCATCCTCTACTTCAATAGTTTCTTTGGGCCTTTACGCCGGTATGTTTTCCATTATGTGCTTACCCTTCGATGGCTTTGGGAGCATGAATTCATTCTCCACATACTTATTTTTCTCCATCTTGGGTTTCAGCTGAAGATACACTAATGATGCCCCTATATCTACTACATCTAGACTTATTGGCTTAATATTCAACACCTCTGAAATGAGCCTCTCGACATAGGCACTTCTTCCTGGATACACATACTTCTTCCTCAACATGTGGTAGTCATAGTCTACCTTATCTGCATTGAATACTAGTCATCGCATGTTTTTGAATCTATGAATAGATGCTTAGAAATACCTTGCAGTGAATGCGTAAGGAAATTTACACCAAGGGCTCCAGACTCCATCTCTCATTGGGAAGCGTGCGATGTAAAAATGTTGATATACAACAAACTGGACTTGTTTCCCCACTACTGATGGTAGGTCCTTCGAGATGTGCCACTCTTCTTCAAATGCCGCATGGATCATGTTGTACCATTTCTCCACCCTTTACCTTATGTCATTTTTCATGGACCCTTTACATAGGTACTTGTTGAACCTTTCAGTAAGCGACTTATTCTACATGGGGTATTCCCATACCTTTTCCTTCGGCCCATTTGGTACTCCAATTTCCATGAATACTAGTGATAATATAATAGCCCCAAAGCTGATATTCCCTCCTGTGTGTGCTTCCTCGACTATTTTATCTATAATGTAGCCTGCAATATTGTAGACTACTCCTTCTTTCATCTTACGCGCAACATGTAACCACATAGTAATTACTTGTGACCACTTCTCCTGATCATTCAAATTTGTAACAAGGTGTTCTGCTTCTTGCACAACTAGACAATTCTTCAACTTATCTATATCCATACTACACAGACCCTTCAAGTATCCCAACTCCTATCTGGTCTTTAAGATCATGGCTTTATCTATGAGATCATTCTTTATATCCTCTCTTGTGGCCTTCAAACTTGTTACCATTGAGATAAGTGCAGATGAGATTCTAACTCTACATCCTACAAAGTAGAAGAAGTCCTCATGCACTCTACTCATGAGCCACTGGTACAAGGGCTCATACTTCCCAAAAATATGGAAGCTCATATAATTGGTAGACCCCAATTCTCTTCAGAAGATTCTCACCTACATCATCATAAACTGGCATGTTATCTATCATACGTTTGTTCATCCTTGTAGTGAGAAAGAAATCAAGATCCTTCTTGCTCTTTGAGGTCATGTGATTGTATTCACTTACTTTTCTCCTTCTAACATGTGAATCCCATTCCTGGCTAATGATAACTCCTTCTAGGTATTGCATTTCTAAAAAATTGCTTTCGGGTGCCATCTCTTCCTCCTCGATAACCACCTTCTTCCTTCCTTTTTCTCCTACTGTAGTTTCCTTCTTGGGTGCCATTTTTATCTGACAATCATCTCATCTTTTAACTCTAAAATTTAAGAATCAAACCTTAGCTCTATTCAATCATGCCCTAGGTGGAAACTTTGTGCCCTAACTCCTCTCTGTTTCCTTTCTTTGCTCAAACCCTTCACCACCAGGGATGTAAGCTTCTTTTCACACAATCTTTTTGTCACGCTTAGTTTCACACCCTTCACACCTTAACCCGATCACTTGGCTCTTCACACTTAGCTCTTTCCTCAAATACTCTTAGTCACAATGGTAAAAATGAATTCACATCCCATCCTTATATATTTTTTCAAATTTTGATGCATTCATTGATCCTTCACCTACCAAATATCTTCTCATTCATTGACCAAATTCATTCATTCTACACGATACATCTTCCTGCCTCATCTATAACCTTCTAGTGCACCTTCCTACCCTTTGGTCACAGAATTCTCTTCATCGCATTCCCTTGCGCCTGAGTACCTCATCATTGTACCTTCTCTTGGTAGTTATCATGGCCTCTGCTTACCTCATGTTATATTGTCCTTTCATTCATCTCCATCCTTGGTCACTTTTGAGAAGCAATCTTCTTTTGACTTAAAGCACACCCATAGTAGCTTATTTCTTTCACCTTTCAATTCCCACAGTCTTTTACTTGGATAACTACAACCACCCCACACTAAAATTATGTGCAGTCCTCTATGCATAAACATTCTTCACATAGTAATTAGCTTCATGCACGCAAGCGTTCTTATTATACAAAAACAACAACTAAATTGACAAAGAATAATGATAATTAAGGAAATACATTAAGGAAACACAAAATTAAAAACCTAATCTAAATGGAAATACTGCCTTATTATAGCCACCAAGAAGAATTATTTATAGTAGGGCTTCATCCTACTCCTGTTAAAGTAACCGGGTAGCCGTGTTCCATCAAGTGCTTCTAACTGGCAAGCACTTGATTCAAGGATGTAAGTGATGACATATGGCCCCCAACCAATCTACTCTGAGCTTTCATGGATGGCATAAGAACTTAGATTCATAAATAAGTACCATTTATCCAACCGTCAACTTCTTATCCATTATATTTATGTCATGCCATACTTTCTTCCTGGCCTTTTCTTGCTTCTGACTCCAACGTGTTATGGCTCATCACTCATCGATTTGAATCATCCTCTCAATATGCTCTTCTAAATCCTACTCATCAGCTAGACCTCCAATGCGTGCAATACAAAAAGAAGGTCACATAAATTCTATAGGGAGAATGGCTTCTATGCCAAACATCAACTGAAATGGTTTTTCTTTGTTTAATCTCTTATAAGTTGTTCTATATGCCCAAAGAACAACTAACACTATATCATCCCAATAGTTTCTTCAAACATAACAATTTTTTGTCAAATTTTGGCTCAAAATCTTGTTGAAAGCCTCAGCAGTTCCATTTTCCTGAGGATGATAGGGTGTAGTTTTATGGTGTGCAACCATAAACTCATCTAATAGGATCCTAATTGTCTCATTCAAAAAGTGTGTACCCCTATCACTTGTCAAGCTTAAAGGACATCCATATCTTGTAAGAACATTCTCCCATAGAAACCTAGATGTTGTAGTTATTGTACAGTCCTTCGTAGGTGTTGCTTCTGCCCACCTTGTGAGATAATATGTACAAGTAATGATATAGTATGACCCAGTCCTACACGCGGCTGGTGAAATAGGTCTTACAAATTTGATGGCCCATTTCTCAAATGGTTCCATACTAGTTATTGGTCTCAAAGGCATCTCATCTCTTTTCCCTAGTTTACCTAGATGTTTAAAATGGTCACATGCTTTGCAATACACTTTACAATCTTTATACAGTGTCTCCCACCATAATTCAGCAAGTAGGATCTTCCGGGAAGTTGCATCACCTGCATAGTGGCCTCCTACAATACCACCATGGGCTTCCTCCATAATATCCTTTCGCTCATGCTCTAATACACAATGACGTAATAATTCATCTCTGCCTAACTTATAAAGGTCACCACTTATTAACATAAATGGTGTCGTGCGTATAACAAGCTGTTTCTTTTCTAATGCCTTCATTTTTTATGGTGCCACACCATTCCATAGAAACATAGCAATGTCTTATAATTTTGAGGGCACACATTGTAACCTATATAAATTTGCATCTGGCATGGTTTCTTCAATTTTTTGTGATTCTTCTCCTGAGTGAATTCTAGACAAGTGGTCTGGTCCAAAGTTACTTTTCCCTGGCTTCACCACAACTGTGAAGTCAAACTCTTGAAATAGGAGTACCCATCTGCATATGCACCCTTGCAAGACCAGTTTGTTCACAAAATACTTCAATGTCATGTGATCTATATAAAATACAAATGGTGTTGATAACAAGTACTGTCGAATCTTGTGTAATGCATAGATCATTAAACAAGCTTCACGCTCTGTAGTTGTTTAATTTTTTTCAGCAGGAGTCAGCTTCCTACTAGAAAAACAAATTAGATGATCTATAATAACTTTGCCAGGTTGAGCTAACATAGTGCCAATGGCTATGCTAGAGGTGTCCACATGCACATGAAATGGTTTATCCCATGAGGGAAAATGCAGAATGGGCATGGTAGTAAGTTTCTCCTTTAATATCTCAAATGCACGTTGTTTCAGTTCTCCCCAATCAAATTTACTTGTCCCTTTTAGTAATTCTTCTAGTGGTGTAGCAACTTTGGCATACCCTTTCATGAATTTTCTATAATATCCTATGTGACCTAAAAATCTATGCACCTTTCTCTGATTGGTAGGTGCTTCCAACCCTAAAATGTCTGTAACCTTAGTTGGATCAACAATCGATCCTTCCTTGCATATTATATGTCCTAGCCAATATTCCAAATGGTGTAGTAAATATGCACTTCTTGATGTTCAAAGAGATACCTAATTGTTTTCACCATTCAAACATTAAGCGCAGATTATCACAATGATCTTTCAGAAGCCCATATACTACCCAATCATCTAGATAAACCTATTAAAAGTTTTGAATAAAATATTTGAATGCCTAAACAACTATGTGTAAGAATACAAAAGGAACATTTTTCAATCCAAAAGGCATCACAGTATAGGAAAAGCTGCCCCATTCAGTAGTAAAAGTTGCCTTTCCCTGATCCTCTTGGGTAATTTGAACCTGATGATACCCAGAAAACCCATCTATAAAGGAATAGATTTTGTGCCCTACTACTCCTTCCAGTATTTCCTCAGTGAATGGTGTAGGAAAGGGATCTGTAAAACATGCTACATTTATCTCCCTGTAATCAGCACAAATTTGAATTCTACTAGCCTTTTTAATATTGATCACCATAGGACTAACCCATTTTGACTCATCCAAAGGGCTTCGATAATTCACAGACTTCAACATTTTATCAATCTCTTCCTTTACCTTTTCACTGTAAATTAGGGTTCATTCTGTAAGGTCGCTTTCATCGTATGGATTGGACGTGCCTCATCCTTAAGCTTTATCTTCATTTCCCTCAAGTGATTCATACACACCTTTAAGTTCAACTTGATACCCTCAAGGGAATAACCTCCTGGATAACCCCATAGTAACTCAGTGCATCCTTTGGTCCACTTCTCCAAGTCTGACCAGTAGTCTCCAATTATAACCTCCTTAGGCTCAGCCTCCAATCCTATATTGACCTTCTTTGTCTTCATTGGTTCATGGTACATGTCCTCACATATCCTTATGCTTGCACTATCCAATACCTTGCTCGTGCCCCCTATGAATGGTCAATATCTAGGTATTTCAAGCCTTCCTCATCATCCACGATGTACACCATCTTTCCTTTTTCTTTCTTAATGCAAGCACGTTCAAGAAATATGGACTCTTATCCTTCTTCTTCAAAACGTGTGCCTGATTCTGTCTCATCAAATAATTCTTGTATGAGTTCCTCCACCTTTGAACTATCTTCCATGGTTAACCGCTTCACAATTTTTAATGCCTCTTCTATTGGAGGTTGGGAAGAAAAAGTAGTCAAAGGTCATGGTATCATCCTCAGTCAAAATTATTGCTAATTTCTGAGTCTCTTGATGTATCAACCAAATATGCATATGCAATACCAAGCACTTGCACACTCCTTGTAGAGTGGAATACACCATTTATGCACCCATTAGTGAAGGTGATAATGCCTTCCTATCCTGACTGTCCAGAGTCTCTCACACTATTGCATGTGGTGTGAACAACATTGATCACCATTATAAGTGCAAATCTATGTAGGTGCATCACTTCTTACAAACCTGGTAGATAGGGCGATTCTGATCTCCTTCCACTCCATAAGATTAGTCTCTATGGAACTACCCACCTAGTGCGTTGTTGTAGAGTCTCATATATGCTAACATTTCTCTTTGCTCCCATGGGACCTGAATATATCCACTGTGTCACTCCATGGCTATATAAGAATTTTTCCTCAATATCTTCTATCTCTTGTATACCTATAGGTACTGAGCTACCTATCCATCAAACAGAATGAGTTCCATTCTTGCGTGCAACCATGATTTCTTAGTGTTTGTTGCCTTCATTTTATACTTTTGTACCCATTTGAGCTTATGAAAAGCTTTCCTTGCAACTATGTATCACTTAATAGAGTCATAATTTTTCCACTATAGGGTTCCTTTCTTATCATAAAAAATTGGCCTCTGGGTCTTGAAGAACCATTACATAGCTCTTTGTTAAAGCAATCTTCTCAAACTTATAGGCTCAACATATGTAATTTAGACTCTTTTCTCAAGATCTGTCAAAGTCTATCAAAACCCTTTCAAGTCCTTGTTCTTCAATTATCTAATATGCCCCTTATTCAATTCTTCAGAAAGATCAACAATCCTCTTACCATGCCAACACACATATCAAGTGAGTTGAAATCACAAGAAAATTTCAAATTGACTTCATTTTGCAAAAAAAATTCCCTTAAGCTTCTTAAGAACAATGCTCTTGGTGAATTAGTGTTGGGATAGTTTAACACATACCAAGAACAAACCAAGACCATATTTGAGTACCCATTATGCTTCTTTAGATGTGGGTTTAAAATCTTTACTCAATTCCTAATATAGACCCTGTACGATGGAAAAGTGACATGTGAGCATGGGAATCTACAAGTACCTCTTCCTCGTACCCGACCTCCCAAGGTCGTATCGAGACAGCCGGTGAATGTTTGGATGTGAATAGATATAGACAAGCTAATTGGGTAATCTTATATCCTCAATATGTAATAAACAAATCTGTAAATCTAAGGTGAAGAAGGCCCTCCTAACCTGGATTGGTGTAATGTTTTGTTTGGATATAACGGCTGCTCGGAGGCTCCAATCAATGTCGAGCTCTGTCCAGATCATGTTTCTTGGTTGTTGGATACGTGGGAAGTGACCTGTGAGAGCTTCGTATATATATCCAAACAAGGTCATGAAAGTAGTGATAGGTGGTTTGATGGATTTGTAGTGAACTATGAGTGGTTTTCTGGTCTAGCCCAAAAAATATTAGATTGATTGGCTTCTATGTTTAATACAGAGAACTGTACTATAATATATGGCGGGAGTGGTGAGGATCTAAATACCAACGTTCGTAAGACGATGTCAATACTTAACTGGATTATAGGCCCATTGGGTTGTGGGACTTGGGGATCACAACCATGAGTTCATGGTTGTTGTGGACCTGTTATGGTCATGTGAAGAATCAATCCCTTCTCCCAACTATCCAGTAATCGTATGCATTTTTAACCTCTACGTTTAGAACTAGAAGTTGTATGATTTTCTCGGAGTACCTAACAGGTGTTCTGGCAAACTTGAATACGTAAGCTAGTGTCTATGTCAACGAGGAGGTCTCCCGCATTAGGCTGTGGAACCAAAGGATTGTAACCAAATGTTTATCTCTCGTTTGAATCCTTTCATAGTCATTTGGATGTTTTATCAAGGCAATCTATAGTTTGGATGGTTTGACCAGAATGTGTAAGCTTTGTCATCTTCGATGTTTAATCCTCTTAGTTTCTCACTAATTTGTAAGTTTGATGTTGTTCGAAAGACCTGTATCCTGAGGTCCTGATCTATATCAGCTAATGTTGTGGGTAGATTTGGCTGAGGCACTACGGGTTCAAATATATACTCTCTAGGCTCTCTAGGTCCTGTGATTGTCATACAAAGTGATTCAACTCTTAACTAGAATTAACAAACTGATTACGAAAGAGGTATTACACTACGTAAGCATTCTTCTATTTTTGTATTTTTTAATGACGTATTTCAATGAAATTTAAAGAGCAGCTACTCTAGTATATTTATAAAATGGACAACTAATCTAGTAACAGAATAAAAACAAGCAAAGTAGCCCGATATGGCTATTTGCCTGTGCAGTTGTGATTTTATCCTAAATATCTAAGCAACTAAATAGATTAAATTGAAAGGCTCTCGATCCTACCTCAGAAGTGAGGAATGAATCATAGTTTCTCAAAAACTATCAATCCCCACAGCTTCCCTGGTGATATCAAGAGCAAACTTTTAACTGAAATGAAATAATTCACTACTCTATTTGATATGTTGTAACTAGAACTTTGATAGCTCAAACTTGGCGTTTACAGAACAGTGGTAAATCCAGTTGTGTGTGATTTCATCCCCTCAGTGTGATCTCCTCGTTCCTTCATGTCCTCGTGAATCCAGAAAAGTGTGTATATGATAATATCAACATAATATGGTATTCAAACAATGGAAGCTTTGGATATAGACCGAATAAAATGCGAGTAGGAGAGGGATAGCGCAAGTGAACAGAGCTTGACTATGTAATTCCTAGTGAGATTTATTACAGGAATACAACACAAGTGTACTGAGAGTTTTAGAAACTATCCTTGTGACAAAACAAAACCTACAACTTTAATGGATTCTAGTCTAGAAATGAAGCTATTCTATGTTAAACTGATTGTATGTAGCAGCAATGAAACAAGACTGAAACAAGAAGATGATATGACCTCTAAAATGCCAACAATGGAAGCAAAACATGAAACTAACAGAATTCTAAGCAAGGAATTGAAAAATTGAACAAGATAATTGAGAGGATGAGGGGCCATTTGCTTGGAAACAAGCTGGCTATTTATAACCAATGCATTTACCAGAGGGTAACTCCCATTAGAACTCTTTTACTATAAACAAAGGAAAAACACTATTACCAGGGACCAAAAACATTAATGCAAGCCAAAGTGGTTGAAGAAAGCATGTAAATTTGAAGATTTACATTTGACGTGATCATCGGAAGGATCTGGAAAATGCGTATAGGACCGCCGCCCTATGCAGGGCGATGGTTACGGGACCGTCGCCCTGTCCTGGGTTGCGGTCATAAGACCGCCACCTAGGCCAGGTTTCATCACTGAAGAAAAAATGCAAGAAGAAAAGGGGGAAAAGGGAAACACAAAGCATGTAGAGGCTGAGTGGGGCATGTAGGATACAAGCATATACATGGCGAGCCTTTCTAGATTCTGAACACCTTGCAAGGAGACCTGTATCATCATTGGGGCACGTGTAACATCGTTCCGGCGGTGCAGTACCCTACAATTTTGGGTACGTACATATTGCCCCCTTGGAGAAGCATCTTAGCCATGAAGAGGCGTAAAATGGTGGGTCTGAGTATGGCGGTCCCAAAATGGGGAGTTAGGAGTTATACCTGACACGCCCGTGTGCTGGAAAGTCGTCATCCAAGATCCCACTACCTGTAAAAATGAAAAAGGGGACTCAAGTGCAGCTAGATAAAAAAAATTGAGAAATAAGACTGAATTGACATGAAAAGAGGACTTACCATCTATGTAGGGTTTAGAACTTACCTCTGTCGGTGCTCTGACCCTGCAAAAGACATTCGAAATCAAATTAAGAGGGCTATTTATATAAAATGAAGTCATTTTACTATTCATTTGCGTGGATTGATTTGATAGTTTTTGAGCTCTGGGACCCACGGTGATGGTTTTCGACAAGAGTATAGTCAAAACATTCGTGGTGAGATAGCGATCATGCCTCCGAGAGTGGAACATCGACCCGCGAAGTCTTAGGTTAGTTCTTCTCAATTTATTGTTTTTAGACCTAAAATGTGGAAATGATGAAATCTTTCTCTTGGGGGGATCATTTTTGAAAATGTTAGTTTTAAACGTGTCTTTACGGGGGCACCCATAGGGTAGGTCTCTTTTTTTGTTAAAATGGTGTTTTTTCTTGTTTTTAAGCATTTTTAGGGTATACGACCCATTTGAATTTGTGGGACAGGACCGCCACCCTATGTAGGGTGGCGGTTTCAGGACCTCAACCTTAGAAGGTGGAAGTTACGGAACCACCTCTCTACACAGGGCGGCAGTCTATGATACAGTGAAAAAACAATGCTTTACCATATATTTTTTTGCATTTTTTGCACTTTCACATGTTTTTAGTATTTTTTCCAACTGGATTTCAGTACTAACTCCTTTTTTGTGTTTTTGGGTGTATGCCAAAGAAGGATTACATTAGATGGAGACAGGAGAGGGAGTGTGATTGGATCCTAGTAGTATTAGAGGTGCTCTCTCAAGTAGAGTGAGATACCCTTCAGAGGGCTGGCATCTGGAGGATTGCGCAGGTCCCTCACATTGCACCTGCTAGTCACATTCTGTGTGACTTATTTTCATACTGGGATGTGGATTGGAACACCTTCTGATTGTCAGGAGTTAGGGGTGAGTGGTCCATCACCCTAGAGGATGTTTACCGTATACTGGGGGTTCCGATCCTTAGGCGGCAGCTGTCTCTTAAGATAGCAATATCTAGATCATAGGTGGTTCAGTGGGCCACCTACATGGGAGATGCAGTTGTATCGATGGGATCGAAGAAGGGCATGAGGATCCACTCTATTATTGAGTGAAACATTCCCTTTCTCCACAAGGCCATCATGGGCATCCTTGCATCCAGACTGATTAGGGACAAGGGAGGGGACACCCTCTTATATTGCATTGGGTCCCCATTATTGCATAGATTGAGGGACATGGACGTGTCTATGCTTGGGGAGTAGATATCCTCGGGACTACCTATCATGACTTATACAGGGTAGTTTGTTTATAGGGAAAGTCACTTAGCCACCCAAATCTTGTCATGAGTTAGGTGTATAAGCACATTATCTCATATGGGAGAGGTGTAGAGGTAGAGGATCCCGAGGCCGTCAGGGCAGTGAGGTGGATGGGGATGACAGTTCTTAGAGCACCTCACCAGCCAGTGGCCTCCTTGACCACTGCAGACATGGAGGCCACTCCTTATCAGGCCATGGCAGGGGTATGGGGAGAGGAGACCGTTACTTTGATTTCCTGTCAAACCACCAACCAGTTGATAGACAAGGTGGGGAAGTTGGAGATCCACCCCTTTGACAGAGTACCACAGCAATTCAACCTCCCCTATAGTGGCATGCTTCCTCCAGTGGGGCCAGTATATAGATCCATTCGTGAGGCTTGGGGAGGTCCTAAAGGCTAGGGTTAGACTATTGATAATCTTGGTGTTCCTATTATGGCCATGAGGGTGGTATGGGCATGAGGGAGATCCGGTGCTCCTCAAGCACCCTTACTTCAAATTGTTACCGGTCCAACCCATAGCAATGATGAGCCCATTGACGCAGACTCTGAGTCTGAGGAGTTCATTGGGGGAGATACTGAGAAGGAGATAGAGGAGATAGATATTAGTGAGACAGGTGGGGGGATGAGAGCTATCCTGAGTGGCATGATACCTAGGATATCCTGCAGGCCGAGAGGGCGGAGCAGAGTGCAGAGAGGGTGACTTTGGTTTTAGAGGAGTTGATCTCTCAGGACCTAGGTGGAGATGGTGAGTTTGTTGCAAGCCGTCACATTTCCCTAGATGTGGGAGAGGTACACCATTCAATGGTGGCATCAGTGGCAAGTGTGGATTTGAGAGATCCTTCCTGGAGGCCTGGTGATCTGAGTGAGTTGTCACTCTTCTCTTGACATTTGTTTTAGTTAGAGTTGTCCTAGTTTGTTGTTTCTTTTTGTTTTGTTTACTCTTGGTTTTATTGTTGATCATTTTCTAATTTGTTTTCTCCTTTGTTTGCAGCGACTGCTGATGAGTGGTGAGACGTGATTGGCCAAGTGTGAACTGATACCTTGCTTCTCCCCTCAGAGAAGACTCGCACTGAGCTTTCTATGGACGTGGGGGAGCCCTCAGCAGCTAGTAGGAATAACAATGTATTTTCTTCTGTCTGGCATGTGGAAAAGATCATGACTTCTCTCTGCATGGAGGTAGCCAGATATAGGACAGCCGAGCGCCTGATGAGGAGGAGTCATTCTCATAGCGAGATGGAAGCTACTGGTTGTGACTGTGAGCCCTCAGTCCATTCAGAGTGTTGGCATAGTCGGAGTCCTAGGCATGGGCACACCCTCTAAGGGATCCCATGGGGATTGAGAGACCATTTTGTAGCATTTTGTCAAATGTCTATACGATTTTTTATGTACTTTCCAAGCTCATTGAGTGTTTTGACCATGCCTAGTGTATGATGGCATTATATATGAACCTTGATTTATATATATATATATATATATATATATATATATATATATATATATATATATATATATGTATGTATGTATGTATGTATGTATGTATTTCTTTTTGGATCCAGAATCTTGATATCTAGAATTTCGTGACTCATTTCCATATGTATACTTAGCTATTTTTAGAATATTTGTTTTCATGTTTTCAGAATGTATGCAATGGATAAAAAATGATGGTAAACAAGATGTCTTGCTTTGTATACTTGTTGTAATGCTGATACGAGATGATACTAACATATGGTAGTACTAAAATTTTGAAATCTTTGGGAAATGTTTGTAATTTCTTTGTATGTTGGAAAAAAGTGATGAATACATAGTGATAAAGAGATGAACTTGCCCCAATCCCAAATCCATGCAACTAGTAAGATGTGAGGGCTCAACACCAAGAGTTAGGAAGGGCACAAGTTGTATGAGTTTGATTGAATGGAATGATTAGAGATAAAAAAACTAGTAACAGAAACCAATTTTATACCTACACACCTACCCTACTCAGAACTACCACCAAACTTATAAGGCCACTCACTTTCCAATTTATCTAGACTTAGATTCATAAATGGCAACCCGATTGACAAAATCTGGTTTTGAGGATTTGATCTCTTTGGAATTTTGATATTTGTTTTCTCTTAATAGAATTTGATTTGTGTTTTTAGCATACCAAGATTTCTTCATTTGTGTGACTGGAACCCCTAGACCCTACCTCATGCCACTAGTAAGAAGCATGGGTTTGTCACCAAAGGCAAGATATAGGCAAGTAAGGGCACTTATTTCCTTTCCCAACCTCATAGCACCAGTAAGAGATGTGGGCTTATCACAGAAGGTTGATGGGGCAAAGAAGTGTGTAAAATAAAATATTTTTTTCACTTGGTGCTTTGAATTTCATTTGATTTTGAATTTTCTAACCTATAACTTTGGGATATCCTTTCATTTAAAGAGATTTAAGAGGGATAGATGTGACACCAAGAAGAATCTAGAATAGAATGTAGGCAAGGACAACTTCACCTAGTAGAAAGAAAGAGAAAATCCGAGTATGTAGGCCTTGGTATGGTTTTCGTTAATGTTTGTTTGTCGAACTTGATGAGAAGATTTGAAAATACTTGATGATGTTTGAAGAGATGGGTTTTTAATGATTTTGCCAATACGTTCAGAACTTTGTAACAGATTGTTTTAAGAGTAAGCTCCTGAACTACCACTTTTACGAAATGGAAAAAATGAAGCGGCTAAAAGACTAATGCAATGTAGGTAGCTATAATGTATAAGTAATGATTTTGATGTTTTATGCATAAAATTATTTAAGATACAAGGAATTGACAGTTTCACCAAATTCCTCACCTTCTAGCATGCACAAAAGATACGCACCGTTTCCGTAGTCCTTCATGACTCAGTATGGGCCCAACCACTTGGTTCAGAACTTCCTTCCTTCACCGTTTTTCTTATCGATCTGGTTGTCTAGTCTTAAAACTAGATCTCCCTCATATATTTCTCACTCATAGACTTTTTTGTTGTATAACCGGCACATCCAGTTGGCATAGGCTCTATGCCTTTGTTCGGAATTTAGCTTGGCCTCATCGAGGATTTCCAGTTGAGATAGGTGTGCCTCCCTATAAGCTTCTTCATCCAGAATTCCTTGTAATGAGATGCGGAGACTGGGTATTTCAACCTCAAGCAGGAGAACTGCTTCTTCCTTGAATACCAGCGAGAAAGGAGTTACTCCTTTTGGTGTTCTTACTCAGGTTCGATGGGCCCACGAGGCTGGATATAGTTTTAGATGCCAATCTCACTTATTCTCCTTGATCGTTTTGAGGAGAATAGCTTTTAACATTTTGTTTGTTGCTTTGACCTGCCCATTGGCTTGATGGTAGTAAAGAGAGGTCATGTGATGGTTTATCTTGAACTTGCTACATAACTCACGGAATTCATCATTTTTAAAGGACGTGCCATTATCTGAGATAATGACATGTGGGAAACCATACCTGTAGATAATTTGATTCAGAATGAATTTGGTAATTACTGAGCCTGGTACAGTGGTGAGAGGCATGGCCTCTACCCATTTGGTAAAATATTCCATGGCTATAATTATAAATTTATGGCCATCGGTTGATGAGGGAGAGAACTTCCCTATCAAGTCCAGGCCCCACGTGGAGAAGGACCACGGATTCGCTATTGGTTGCAGGGATTATCCTGGCATATGAATCTCATGAGAGAATTCATGGCATTTGCGGCACTTACGTATAAATTCCACTGTTTCATGATCAAGAGTGGGCCAAAAATATCCCATCCGATGTATTTTGCGAGTGGTGGCATGACCACCGAAGTGGCCTCCACATATCCTGCTGTGGGATTCATGAAGAATCTTCTTGGATTATTTTGTATCGACGCATCTTAGAAGCATGTCGCCGAAGGCTTTATGATAGAGTACTTGTTCTAAGACAACATATTTAGCAGTAATAATGTGTAACCTCCTTCTTTACCATGACATGGCACCTTCCGGGTATGTGTGTTTTATGATGAAATTGATGATATCATTATACCAAGGACATGTAGAGATGGGAGGCCTGGTTTCGATGAAGTATATACACTCATCAGGAAAGTCCAGATTTACCAGATCACCTCCATCTAGTGGATTTTCAGCTAGAAAATCTATAATGATTTGTCCCTTAACAGATTTTTGGTTTACGAATGTCAACTCGAATTCACCCATTAAGGTTATGAAACATCCATCCTTTTTAGATAAAGACCCTTGTGTGAGAAATGTTCGTAAATGATTTATTTTTATAATGACCCTCATTTCTTGGTTTAACATGTAATGTCTTAAACATTTTGTTGCAAAGACTATAGCAAGGCATTCTCTTTCTACCTGTGTATAGCATGTATCATAATTGAGCAATGTTCGGTTGATGAAATAGACCGCATGTTCCAATTTATCATTGTCTTCTTGAGCTAGCATGCAAGCCAGTGAGACATGAGTGGCTTATGAGTATAGGATCAAAGGGTAGTTTGGTTTGGGAGGCATTAGCATGGGTGGAAACAACAAGCAGCATTTAACTGCTTTAAAGGCCTTGTTGCACTCTTCATTCCAATCAATGCTATAATATTTATTTAATAGATTGTTGATTGGATGAATGGAAAAAATTAGATCTAGGATGAACCTACGGATTGCACTGAGTTTCCCAAGAAATGATCTGATTCCATACTCATCTAATAGTGGGATCATGTCAAGAACAGCCCATATTTTGGCTGGATCAACATCAATCTCTCATGAAGATATAATGTAGCCCAAAATTTTTCCTCCTATCACACCAAACACGCACTTCTCTGGATTTAACATGATGCCATATTCAATTAATCGTGAGAGGATGATACGGAGCACTTCTGGATGCTCACATCATTTCTTGGCTTTAGCCAACAAGTCATCCACATAGGATTCCACAATTTTATGGATAAGATCATGGAATATATATGTCATTTCCCACTAATACGTAGCGCTGGCATTCTTAAGACCAAAAGGCATGACAATGTAGCAATATGTTCCCTAGGGAGTTATGAATGTAGTTTTGGCTTGATCCTGTTCAGATATTTTAATCTAATTGTACCCTGAGAACCCATCCATGAGGGATAATAGTTCAAATCCAGTTGTTGCATCAATGATGATGTCAATGGATGGTAATGGGAAGTCGTCCTTGGGACAAGCTTTGTTAATATCCTGAAAATCTATGCAAATGTGTATCTTCCCATTCTTTTTTAGGACAGGGACAATATTAGACACCTATTGTGAATAGTCAATGGGCTTGATGAATCCTACTTGGAGATGTTTTATTACTTCTTCTTTTACCATGAGATCCACTTTTGGCTTCATTGGTCTTGAATTCTATTTAATTAGCTTCACATCTGGCTTAGATACAAGATTATGTACCACAACTTGTTGTGTGTTGCCCGTCATTTCTTTATAATTAAATGCAAAAGCCTTTTGATGTTCTCTGAGGATTTGGGTGTGTATTTATATCTCCTCTGGAGTTAACAAGGATCCCAACTTTTAAAATTTTTGTTCTTCCTCCGTTCCAATGTTTATGTCAATGGTTTCTTCTATTAAAGAAGCATTACCTTCTTCAAATTCAAGTGGGGTTGGAGGTAGTTCCAAAATTTCTCTGTCTTCTATCTCGTAGATATCGATATCATTCTATGGAGGAGACTCTATCATGGGATTTCCAAAATAGGAAGAGGATAGCGGTATTAAGGAAAGATCAACTATATGGTGAGTAAGGTGTAGCTCCACATAGGCATTTAGATATTCGAGAGTGACTTTATCATCGTCAAAGTGATCTATGATGGAAAAATCATCCTCAGCCTCTCCATGAGTTAGGAGCAAGTTTTTTGCTATTTTGTGCACTAATGGCTCTGTACAAAGTGATACCGTGAAATTTGTATCCTCCAACTCACTATTTGGGGTGAAACAAGAAGTTGAGGTTGTTATCGAGTCTGTGAGAAGGTTTTTCTCTAGTGGGATTACTTCAATTGATATGAAGCTAAATCCCTTACTTAGATCTAATATTGTTGTCTTATAGTGTTGTAAATGTTCAGCCCTAGTTTCATATACCTCAGAGACTTGGTTTACAACCAATTGTGAGTCTCCTAGTACTCTAATGTTTTCGACACCCATTCTTTTAGCTAGAATGAGGCCAAGGAGGAGAGCTTCGTACTTAGCCCCATTATTTGTAAATTCGAAGTTTAATTTAAAGGAAAAAGGTAGGATCTTTCCCTCAGGTAAAGTAAAGATCACTCCCGCCCTAGCTCGAAAGTGACATCTAGCTCCATCGAAGTGGAGAGTCCAATACTTGTTTGGAAAAATGGATGTTGGGATATTTTTCATATTTGTTTCTTTTTCTTCAATTACTTCTACCATAAAAACTTCGTCTGATGGAAGAGAAGCAATTCTCAGGGTGTGTCCCATACCCATGGAATCAAACGGTAGGAGAATAGGTAAATATTTCTCTAGCAACTTGACGATTTTGGAGGTAGTCCCTAGTGACACTATTTTTATAACAGTGGTCTCATTTTTGAGTGTTAGAATGTCCTTGGCTGGATTTGTAATCTCTAACTCTGTGGTGGGTATCAACTCTTCTCTTGGTTTTGAATTAATTGGTTTGATGACTTGATTTGTTGGGAGTTCAAACTCAGAATGAATGCTCAGTCTTTTCTTCAAATTACCTAGGTGTATATCGAAGGGTTTTAGGTCACCTTGTGCCATGAATATTTTCCCTAAGTGTAGAAATTTTATTTCTTGGAATAGCGTGGAAGGGATTTCCTTCATGCGGTGTACCCATGGCCGACCAAGGATCATATTATAATTGGTTTCCTGATCTATAATGTAAAACTTCGTGAGAACCGTCTTGGGTCCTAAAGTGATTGGTAAAACTATGGTTCCAATCGAAGTGGATTTGAGGCTATCATAACCTCTTAGCGTATTTTGCTGCATGGAATCTTTTGTCTCTCCATATCCTAATTTTTGAAGAAAATCGAAGGGGACTATATTAACTGCTGCCCCATCATCAACCATTACATGTTTAACATAATTATTGTAGACCCAAACTTGTAAATGTAAAGTTGGGTTGCCTCTTCATGTAATTTCAGCATCTGTTGGCATTTTGCTTATATCGAATATAAATTCCGTATCCCTATCTAGCTGCCCTGAAGGATAAATGTCAAAGTCTACATGGTTTACTTGCATTTCTAGGGGAGGAGTGATGTTGATTAAATTACCAAGGCCTAACGCTTCTAAGAGAGCAACCCTATGGGTGGGAGAGTTCTTTAATAAATCCAAGAAGGAGACGTGCGAGAAGGTTTTAGTTAAATCATTAATTAAATCATAGGTGCCTATGGGTTTTACCACCATTTGTTGACTGTTTTCAGGTTCCAATGAATAACTTGGAGTAGGTTGGGATGAATAATCCCATGTTCTTGTTATGGTTTCTACGGGTAACTTGGTGTCTAACTCCACTAAGCCAACTATCTTAGTTTGTGGTCGAGTTCCTGATTAGGGTGCGATTGGTGGATTTAATGAAGTTGAAGCTTCATGATCATTGTTTCCTATTACAACACCCATGTCCGTTCCTTTAGCATCTAGCCTGCTATTGTTGGGGTGGTTTGGGAGCAGATCATTAAAGATCTTAAGGGGTGCATTTTTAGGAGAAACTACCCCTACATAAGCTTTTGGCGTGGGTACTAAAGATTTTGCTAAAAACATATCTATAAAGAGTTGTTTTTGATCTTCTGGAAAAAACTGCATGAATTTATTGTATTCACGACAAGTCCTAGTATCGTGGCCTTGAATCTTTTGGAAGCCATAATATAGATTGGGATTGTAATTTTGAGGTTGTTGATTAAAAACCTGTTGTGGCCCGAAATTCTGATAAGGTTGTTGGTTGTTAGAGTTAAAATTTTGAGGTTGTTGCCTTTAGTTTTGACTCTGATATCCAATTGAGTTTCAATTTGGACTTTGTGTTTGGATTGGTTGTTGTTGTTGTTGCCATGGTGGATGATTAAAATCCACCGCGTTGATTGTTGGAGTAAAGTTGTTATTTCATTGATTATTAACAAGTGGCGAAATGTTTACAACGTTTTCCCTTTTAACTTGGTCAGTTACTCCATTTGTTGTAACTCCGTGGTTCTTGTTAAGGATTTTAGGTCCTTGATTAGCAATCCTTGCATTAGAATAGGCCACGGTGTTTTGATTGGGAGTGGTTAATTTCCTGTTTGTCCTGTATGTCTTACAACCACTATCTATCACTGCTTGGTCGATTCGGAGAGCACTCTTGAGTACTTCATCGTAATTTCTTAGTGGGAACTTCTAGACTTCTTCCTTTATCTCTCTATTGAGAGAATTAAGGAATAAATCGCATAGTTCCATTTGATCCATGTTTGGAGAACTTGCTGATGAGTAGAGAACCGTACGCCATCTTTGAATAAAATGAGCAGCAAACTCATTATGTTCTTTTTTAATATGCAAGAACTCCCTGATTCATGTTCTTAATAATTTGTTCATGTCAAAAGCTTTGATGAATTCTGACACGAGTTTTTTAAATGAGTGTATCAAAGCTTCAGGTATTCTGTAATACTAATCAAGGGCAATACCTTCTAAGGTCTTAGGGAATATTTTAGCAATAACCCCATCCCAAGGGAGTAATTCCTATATGGCTATGGCTTAGGCCTTAATGTGTGTGTTTGGGTCCCCTTCCCCTTTGTATTTGGGCAAATCAAGAAGAGGTCTTGGAAGCATAACGCTTTGTATGGTGAAGTCTAGGGGCTCTTTTAAATATTCTGAATAAGTCCCTACTACATAGGCCTCGACCATCAATGGCACTTGTTGAGGGGGTGGAGGTGGAATGGGTTTTTGATATGGCATGGCATATGTGTTTGTAGGGACATAAGGGAATTCATGTGGTTGAACGAACAACCCGGGAGAAGTGAACATGTCCCCTTGTGGTGACTTTGAATAAATGTTTAAGGAGGAGCATTGTTTTGGTACGGGTTGTTTGGTGCCAATCCGGGTGGTGTCATGCTATTAATTGAAATGACATTTGAAAATACGGTCCTAGTTGGCATTTGTTGTGGGTAACTATAAGGATTTTGAGGAGGCATGCCTAATGTGTCTATTCTTGTAAGAAGGTTGACCAAACTGGGATGATGTGGAGGGTTGGGGATTCCTTCTTACCCAAAGCATGAATTTTGGTTTGCTTGAACAAGTTCCAGCCCTCTAACCTTTTCAGCTAAGGCTGAAATGACCTCCATTGGTGAAGACGTAGTGCTTTTCCTTAAGGTTGTTTGTTGTATAGCTTGAGGTTATAAAGGGGTACGATACCCTGTTATGAATTGGTCGTTACCTTGCTAAGCTTCACCAAGGGTATTTCCCATCGGTGGAGGAATGGGGGTGTTTTCCTGGAATAGGGTATCAGACTATATTTGCAAACTTCCTATTGGTGGATACATGTTTTGGAAATGTTGTTCACTTTTAGCGAAGCATGCTAAGTATTCCTCATCCAAAAAGGGGAGTGGATCTGACTATCTACTGATCTATGGTCTAAACAAGACCCAAGGAGATGAAGTGGAATCTCCAGTAAACATCATATTGTTAGAGCCTAATGGCTCTGGTTGTTGTGTTTGTGCAAACTGATCAAACTCCTCGATTCAGAACGAAGAACTTGAGCTAGTTCTTTGAGGAGGAGTTTATGATGACAAGTAATTACTTGAATAGTTATCAGCCCATGTAGAAAGTGAGGGTGATGGTTGTCTATTTGTTTCACTATAACTTGCTTCCAGACCTGAGAGAGGTCTACCATATCCATCATATCTCAACATATTCATGGGGTATATGAATACCCACAGAATAATGGGAAAGAGCAAAGGTGGATGGAAGAAATGAAAATAGAAAAAGGAATATTAGTTTGTTTCACATCAGGTTCACCAATTTTGTACAATGGAAAATTGACATGCGAGCATGAGAATTTACAAGTACCTCTTCCTCATACCTAACCTCGCAAGGTCATGTCGAGATAGCGGTGATTGTTTGGATGTGAATAAATATAGATAAGCTAATTGAATAATCTTATAGCCTCAATACGCAATAATGGAATCTGCGAATCTAACACAAAGAAGAACCTCCTAACCTAAATTGGTGTAATGTTTCATTTGGATGTAATGGCTTCTCGGAGACTCTAATCAATGTTGAGCTCTACCGAGATCCTATTTCTTGGTTGTTGGATACATGGGAAGTGACCTGTGGGATCTTTGTATATATCTCTAGACAAGGTCATGAAAGTAGTGATAGGTGGTTTAATGGATTTGTAGTGAACTATGGGTGGTTTTCTGGTCTAGCCCAGAAAATATTAGATTTATTGGCTTCTATGTTTAATATAAAGAACTATACTATAATATATGGCGAGAGTGGTGAGGATCTAAATACCATCATTCATAAGCTGGTTTCAATACTTAAATGGTTTGTAGGCCCGTTGGGTTGTGGGACTTGGGGATCACAACTGTGATTTCATGGTTGTTGTGGACATGTTATGGTCATGTGAAAAAACAATCCCTTCTCCCAACTATCCAGTAATCATATGCCTTTTCAGCCTCTATGTTTAGAACTAGAAGTTGTATGATTTTCTCAGAGTACCTAACAGGTGTTCTGGCAACTTGAATACGTAAACTATTGTTTATGTCAATGAGGAGGTCTCCTGTGTTAGGATGTGGAACCAAAGGATCACAACCAAATGTTTTCTCTCATTCGAATCCTTACACAGTCATTCAGATGTTTTATCAAGGCAATCTATAGTCTGGATGGTTTGACCAGAATGTGTAAGCTTTGTCGTCTTCGATGCTTAATCCTCTTAGTTGCTCACTAATTACTTGTAATTTTTTTGTTGTTCGAAATACCTGTATCCTAAGGTCCTGATCTATATCAGCTAATGTTGTGGGTAGATTTGGCTGAGGCACTATGGGTTCAAATATATACTCTCTAAGCTCTCTAGGTCTTGTGATTGTCATACAAAGTGATTCAACTCTTAACTAGAATTAACAAACTGATTACAAAAGACGTATTACACTACGTAAGCATTCTTCTATTTTTGTATTTTTCAATGACGTATTTCAATGAAATTTAAAGAGCATCTACTCTAGTATATTTATAAAAATGGAGAATTAATCTAATAACAAAATAAAAACAAGCAAAGTAGCCCGATATGGCTATTTGCTTGTGTAGTTTTGATTTTATCCTAAATATCTAAGCAACTAAATAGATTAAATTGAAAGGTTCTCGATCCTACCTCAGAAGTGAGGACTAAATCACAGTTTCTCAGAAACTATCAATCCCCACAGCTTCCCCGGTGATATCAAGAGTGAAATTTTAACTGAAATGAAATAATTCACTACTCTATTTTTATATGTTGTAACTAGAAATTTGATAGCTCAAACCTGACATTTACATAACAGTGGTAAATCCAGTTGTGTGTGATTTCATCCCCTCAATGTGATCTCCTCATTCCTTCATGTCCTCATGAATCCAGAAAAGCATGTATATGATAGTATCAACAAAAGATGGCATTCAAACAATGGTAGATTTGGATATAGACTGAATACAATGTGAGTAAGAGAGGCATAACGCAAGTGAACAAAGCTTGACTATGTAATTCCTATCAGGATTTATTGTAGGAATACAACACAAGTGTACCAAGAGTTTCATAAACTATCCTTGTGAAAAAACAAAACCTGCAACTTTAATGGATTCTAGTCTAGAAATGAAGCTGTTCTATGTTAAAATGATTGTATGTAGCAGCAATGAAACAAGACTGAAACAAGAAGATGATATGACCTCTAAAATGCCAACAATGGAAGCAAAACATAAAACTAACAGAATTCTAAGCAAGTAATTGAAAAACTGAACAAGAGAATTGAGAGGATGAGGGGCCATTTGCTTGGAAACAATATGGCTATTTATAACCAATGCATTTACCAAAGGGTAACTCCCATTAGAACTCTTTTACTATAAACAAAGGAAAAACACTATTACCGAGCGACCAAAAACATTAATGCAAGCCAAAGTGGTTGAAGAAAGTGTGTAAATTTGAAGATTTACATTTGACGTGATCATCAGAAGGATCTGTAAAATGCGTATAGGACCACCGCCCTGTGTAGGGCGGTGGTTACGGGACCGCCACCCTATCCTAGGCAGCGGTCACAAGACCGCCGCCTAGGCCGGGCAGCAGTTTCGTCACTGAAGACAAAATGCAAGAATAAAAGGGGGAAAATGGAAGCACAAAGCATGCAGAGGCTAAGCAAGGCATGCGGGATAAAAGTGTATACATGGTGAGCCTTTCTAGATTCTGAACACCTTACAAGGGGACCTGTATCTTCATTGGGGCACGTGTAACATCATTCTGGTGGTGTAGTACCCTACAATTTCAGGTATGTATAGTCTCCCCATTTTTACCCATGCATCTAAAGTAAGCACATTGACTTCCACACGTGTATCAATCAAAATATTTCTCAACATTCATCTATCTATAACAACAATCAGAGTTATCTCTTTATCATAGTCAATGCTATTAGGGGGAAGATTTGCATGTAGGATCTCCTGTTCATCTCTTAGTGCTTTCACGTGGAGTGTTCCCCTTCAAACCAATGCCCTAATAATGGAATAATGTTCTCCTAGTGTAGCATTTTAGACCACCTCTCTGATGTCATCAATATCGGAGGGGACCTTCCCTACTTCTTTCTTTTGTTCCATCTTTCTGGACTACTCTTTTGTACATTGTATTTCACCTTGAAGATTTCTGAGGACCTCTATGGTCTCTTGATGGACTTCCTTTGGATGGGCAGGATCTTGGTACCTTGCATGCATGACCTCCTCCTTAGAGATTGTAGGCTTCTGGTACAATTCCTCTCTTGTGCGTGTCACTTTAACATGTGTGGTAATCTTCACAGTTAATTCCTCAGGTCCTAGTGCTATCTTGGGTATCCACTGATCTTCTACCATGCGCTGGATTCTAACCATCCCTAGTACCTTTATTTTCTTGCTTATGTTGCTTACTAAAACTCTCATATAATTTTGGGAAATCTTCATAGCTATGATTATTTCCATAGAAATAACATGCAATATTTTGAGGACATTCACGCCTACAGTGGTCAAGATATCCACACGTATAATATGTTCCGCGAGGGAATTCACCTCTTCCTCCACCACGGCCGTCGTCCTCCATATCCACCGCAATATCCATGTCCTCTTCCACAACCTCCTTTAAAACACCCCTCATTCTTTTCATAACATGGGTTTGATTATGATCTCGATCCTAGAGCTCATTCTTACCCCTTATAATTATCTGTTACACTTGTATACTCGTACCCCAATGTCTATAGCATCTTGGATCTGACCAATCAATCAAAAATCCTTAGTATTATTGGTCATGGACCTGCAAATATTGCAAAAATAGGATACATTCTTCCTTATTGTGCTTTGTAACAAAGGACAATGGCTAGCATCATGATTCAAATGACAGATTTCACATTCTAACAGTAATTAATGTATAGATCTACAAGGGTAGCTATCCTTGGTGTGACCTTCCACTTAACAATCTATACACCAAATCCCTGAGCACATTTCGTAAGCTGAATTTGCCAATAATTTTTCTAGCTATTTTACCATGGCTACAATCTATGCCTCTAAGAATGGACTAACACTAGTGTCAATGCTCCCAACTGCATCATCACGTAGGGATTCCACTAATGCTTTGATCAGATCATTGTATGTCTTATGCGATAGTGCCCTTCTAAATGGTGTAATAAATCCTCCAACAAGCCATTGTGCATGTTGGCTAGCGTGAATATCATAAGACAACTTAGATAGAATTGTCTTAAAGCAGGCATCATACTCACATAAACTCTTAGTAGTTCCCTATTTGATATCTTTGAGCTCGATGATACTTTTCTACTCAAACTCTAGGATATAGAACTCTTTTTCAGAAAGCATCCTTCAATGTTGCATAATCCACACAAGTTTTGATCAGGGTCAAACTTCCTATACCAGCTTGTCTGCTCATCCCTGTAAGGTAGTAGATAATTGACTTTCCTTATGCTCAGAAGTTGTGATCCCTTTCGTGCGCCATAATATTTCACACATATGCACATTTTTGGAAGCATCCTCTATACTCCAAGAGATGAAGAGACATTTCCATATAGATATTATGTGGTTGTTTTGGGCCTTCACCACCTAATCTAGAACCTCTCGTGTTTCCTCTGCCTCCAGAACCACCAGATCCACCCGAACTAGACCCACCTATACCTCCCTGATCCTCTACCTATAGTTGGAATATGACCTGTAGATGTACTCCCTTGTGCTCCGACAGTAGCACTATACTAAACCCCTACTATCCGTGAGGTATTTCCACTTCCAGAGGATGAATCCAACAATTTTTTGCACTCACGTTCTATGCGGATGATGCACCTAAAAATGTTCCTCCAAATAATGAAGTCATCTAACTTGTCATTTATGTGCTTGCTTTCTAGACTTACTCCTGGCTCTCCTACTTCCCAAGTTAGCTTGTTGGTTACTTTTCATACTAGATACTGGAAAACCAAGCACAAGGGATAGGTCACCACGGTGGATTAAGATGCATGCGCCCAAGACCTAGGTAGTCATTGCTGGCATACTTTTGTGTGAAGTCAAGGGGGGATCTCTATCATTCTTTCCAAGATGGGGTATTTCATGATGCTCTGGCTCCATGTCTTCTATGTGATCTTTAAATCCTACACGATCCATCTCTCTCCTCAACACCATACTTTCTGCAATAGTATGCTACTTCTTTATCTCCCTCTTGCGTGCCTCATTATACTTAAGCCCTCATTTCCTCTCTCTTCCTTTCTGCTACTAGGTATTCCATGTTTTAAGAAATCTTTTCCTACCCTTGTGCATGGTGAGGTTTAGTTAGCCATTAGTTTACTCTCCAGGTTCAAATTTATCATCAAGATCTTGATCGTTAATGGAATACCTTGCAGATATGCTCCTCTAGGATACCACAAAAATCATAATTCAGCTACCTCTAGGAAAGAATATGTAAAAATTGAATATTCTATAATATAATTGTTTAAACCACCACAAAACCATGTATCCACAGTGTGAGTCCAGATCATATCAGCATCATAAAGGGCCTAAAAATTCTTCCTATGTCCATATAAGTGTGCGATACCTCCAATTCCATTGAGATGCATAAGCAAATCAGCCACTCGTATGATTCTAGTGGAAAGATGGAGAAAAATTTCTCATATAAGTTGTCATATAGATTCTATTCTACCCATATTATGTGTGTTAAACTGAGATCCAATGCTAAATTGTCTGTGCATATTCTTCCTCCAGATCGTGTATCCACTCCTCAATACTTGCTAGAGTTAATTGATATGCCTTCATCGCGAACCATCCTGAAAACAACTGAAAAAGAGCTCACGGAAACAGAACCAATGATGCAGCCTAGAATTTACCAGATAACACCCCTACTCATGTTGGCACATCACTCAACCTAGACTGAGTGCTCACCAGAAGTGCGCAAAGGTACCAAGTCCCTATTAATGGTTGTTGTAGCAGGATGTTAGAGTGATGAAGAAAGAAACGTATAGATCCATAACTAATCCATCATTGTATAATGCATGCCATACTCAGACCTAGGAAAGAACAAGCTTAAATAATTGTCATGATTGATACAAGAACATGCACTACTCAATTACACACAAGAATGAGACTTAGATTCATCAAATATCTTCCATCTATTAATAAAAATAGAATCTCCTTACAATAATGGATATCTATACAAATGCACGCAGGGATCTGATACAGTAATCCAATCATATGCACATATCTCTTTATGCTTACCTCTTATGCCCCGCATATACCTATATATATAAAACTAATATATGATTCTCATCATATATATAGGGTGGTGACTTTCCCTTCACCGCTTATCTATTCCAAAAATAGGTCGTATGCTACTAATAGCCACTCCCCGTTTACAAGCATAGCCACACATGCAACGTGCTATCTATAGACCTCTTACAGTTAACTGAAGTGACAATCCTATTCTTATCTTTTCTCCATGAAAAATGCTTCGATCCAATCCTCTAAATATAGATAATTTGTGCCACGCATGTCTCTTCCTCGTTTATATGCTTTGCACGCCATCTTCTAACAATAGGTCTTAATGCTCAAAATTGGCTAAGTCCTGAAAGCTGAACTTGTTCTCCATACGTGGGTTCTTCTTGTCCCTTCGTACCCTTGATCCTAGCCTTCCCTCCCATGTGGACTTCTTGTTTGATCTCTAACAAGTATTCTCTAATCAACACATCTCTCCATTTCTTAGTACCATCTCATTTTCATAGCTACCCCTTAGGGTTTTGCATTGTCTAGGATAGAGTCAACTAAAACAACATCATAACTCATCATAGAAACTCTCCAAAAGGTCCTAACATACCTGGTACATCATGAGAAAACTCCCTACATTCATCCATGAGCTCACATGGCTTCACATCTCAATCTCATTCCTCCTAGCACCCATACCTGGTCCAAATGAGCACCCTAAACTTGGTCATCCACATGTATCTACACCCTGAAAATCATATGAGTTCCTAAACACTCCCCAAACATGATATTCATGCTTCTAAAATTCTCATAAATCTATCAATAATATCATACCTCTATGCACCATCACCTATGATAGCTAGGTCAATTGACTAAGCTTGCTAGAAAAATCAATTCTCACTGAATCAGCTCAAGACATCATTAATACACCTGAAACAATGCATCATCGTCATACTAATCATTCTCTGACTCTACTCAATCATCATATTTTTCATTAATGGGATTTGACATCAATTACAACACCTAAACTACAACATTTCAGCATAGTAAATTACACCTCAAATTGGGAGTGACATGTGTCCACTAAAAAAATGACTAAGTCCCAATGCATACATTGGAGAGAAGCTTGGTAGAGACATATCTTGAGCATCCACATGTCTTTTATGGAACTTATTTATATTATTTTTACTGAAAAAAACATTTAGAGAAGGATTGGATGGGTCTCATGTTCTAATTATTCCTAAAACCCCCTAAAATTTTACTTTTTCTCAGGACCGTAGGTTGTGCCTGCTGAAAAAATTATGTGGGAATAATTCATTATGTCTTGTGAAGAATACTAAACAAAATAATTTATATATCTGAAATCCCTTTCTAGTAATGTCTTTTTTGAACTCCAACTCCTTACGAAGCTCCCAAAATTTCTTCTCAAAGCTCAGGTGTTGTTTTTGTACTACAAGCTCCTTCACCTTCAAAGAACTGTTTTTACTGAACTTGTCCCAAAACCTTTGGAACTTTCTAAAATATTCCAAAATCATTTTTACAATATTCTTATCTCCTTAATACTACTCCTTGATGAATTTTTGCCTTTTACTCTACTCTGGGGGGTGTGCACTATGCCTTAGAAGGGATAAAAGTAGCCATTCATAAGCCTCTTGTAAAGTATGTCTTGAAAAGTATTGTCCTGGAAGCACTTGAATGAGCTTATTTAACTAAATCACCTATGGAAAATATTGAAACAACACACAATACCACTTGACATGGCATGATATATTTGGTATAGGGAATGGATTGACCTAGAGGGGTGTCGGGGAAGGTTTACAATGGAAAATGTTGACATTAGGTCATAGTCGTCCTACTTTTAAGTTGAATTTTACCCTTGCAAAACACAGGAAAATAGTTGGCTCACACTTTATGACTCATTTTGGATCAAACAAAGTGAGGATAGGATGTGAAGTAACTCTAGAATCTCATTTTACAATACTTTGACCAATGCCTTATCCATCAATATTTAGAGTCACTTTGAATAACAAGAGATAGACTGAAAGGAGTACACACACACACACACACAACAAAAGAAACATACAACACACTAAAAAGGAAAAAAAAAAAATAGGGAAAGGGAAACACCCACCTACATCACCTATGGTACAATGTAGATGATAACCTAATTTCATTAAAGCACTTTTCCTTTTCAGAAGTTACCTCCAAAGAGGTAACACTAAATGATGATGTTCCGCGAAGCCATTGACTGGTTCGAGAAAGTATCCTCCTTTTCTCAACTGCTTATGAATTCCAGGTGCTCTCATGACTTCCTATATGTTTGGGAGGAGTGAGCCTACATGATCCCTTTGATGCTTAGGGATTTGCTTAGAAATTCCATTGTTATCACTACCTTGGGAATCAATTTCAAATTGCTTATTGCATTTCATGTTCCCCCACATTGTTGATTTCTTATATTGCATTTCATCATTTCCCCGAGGCTGATTTTTGTTCGAGTTGCTTAAATATCTTGATTTTTCTTATTTTTCGCATTCATTCTTATTGCAATTTTTTTCTTCAAAGGATTTGAATTCATCTATTTCATTATGAGGTTTTCGAACATCGAATGAAGAATCAAAAATAACATCATACTTATTTTTTATGGCTATATCATGAGTTAAGAGGTCAAGAATTATCCTGGGATCTTTTGCACCTTTTTCCTCTTTCAGGATTTATTGCACAGAGTCCTTCTTTGGAACTACCAAAATCTCATCTTCACATTCATTTTAAGAACCTTTGTTTTAAAATTTGAGGAAACCATTTAGAATAATTTATTCACCATCCCAAAACTCATTGTACTATTGTTTATTTACCTAAGGGATTCTCAACTTCAAGGACATCAAAGCTCTTCGTTTCAAATTTTTCATTATGGAAAGAATCATCCTCTTTGAATGGAAAAGTGTAAACTTCAACTTCATCGTCACCTCCATCATGCATTAACTCAAGAGGGGCATCAAATTTCTCATCTTGAAATATTTATTCATGACCGATTTTGAATTTGACAGAGGGTTATAAATCAGATTCATACCTATATTGCAAATCCATGGCTTGCATCAAGAGTTCAAGGTTGAGACAAGGGTCTTGTGTCTCTTCTGTAACTCTTAGTAATACTTGTATAAATTCTTATTTAGGAATCTTGTCACAAGTTTTCTTTTCTCCTTCATGGATGACATGATAAAGAAAATATTCATCTTTGAAAAAAAATGAGAAAACCTTATCATCTTGGGGAAACATGGTATCTTATTTATCCACTTGAAATTCATTGATAACCATATTCTCTTCTTCATGTCTCGTATCATCTGGAAACTTGAGGTGATCTTCTCACAATTAGAAATTTCTCAATTCTTCTTCAAGATCAATACCCCCTCTGAAAGGGATGTTTGGCCCTATCAATATGGGAATCTCATATTCCTCCTCGGTTGTTACAAAATGGTTCATCCTCCCACTAATTTGGTATAGAATATTAGCTTCTAGATTTCTTGAATTCTGCACTTTGTATCTCACCTTTTTTCCAGGAATAAACTTATCCATGTATCCTTTAAATGGGATAGTTTTGGAAGACCAATCATCTGGATGTTTCCTCCCATGTATCAATAGAATCTTCTACCAAAAAAAATTCCAAGTGAAGTCGGAATTTCTACTACCAAGATAGCCATTGACATGTCTTGTTTAAGAATTCGGTGAGATCCACCTCTCCATCATCAATCTTTCCAATAAGTGGGACATCCTTTGATTCCATGGAGTAACATAAGCCATTGATCTGTTTCAAGGTGAGTCCAAGATCATTAACCACCTTTATAGGCATCATATTATCAGAAGTACCTAAATATATTATGCAATTATTCAATTAGTATCTTCCAACAAGAAGTGAGACATAGAAAGGATCAATATTATCAGTCTTTGATGAACTTAGAGAAAGCATGTTCTACGTATGAGGTGTAGGTGTTCAGCAATAAACCCTTAAGATTGGGACTTGTAGTGTTGGGCTCAGAGCTACCACCTCTGATAAAATTTATGAGCCTCTCAAATAGCTCTAGGTGAGTCCACAAATATTTGGATTCATAAATTTGCACTTTGGTTTTGTTTAAATGTTCGATGTAATAGAATGGAGCAGGTGTAGACGTGGGGATGAAGGAACTTATTTTTAAGTCAAGATAGTCTTAGATAAGGGAGTATATGTTTGGGAAAAACATGTTGACTTTGAAGATACATTAGAGGCACTTGAAAGACTAGATTTTGTAGGAGTAGAGTTAGTTTTATAAGGAGCATGGGAAGACTTACTTGGAACAATCAGTGTCTTCTTGATTTCCAAAGGTTTAGTTTCTCCAATGGAGGGAGGAAGTGGAGATCCTCGACTAATTATTTTATTTTTTAGAGTCACCACAGGAGGTTCTTCGATCTTCTTATTTTTCATGGCAGTGGAGGAAGGAGCTTATTTTTTAGACTATGAATGGATGAACACCACACATGAAAGGATGGGTGTCTCTTCTTCATTATCTTCATCACCTCTAGAATATTCATAGAATCTTATTTGTGCACCATTCTCTACTTTTTCGACCTATATGAAATCATTGTCTTCACTTTCTTGTTCTAATCCTTCTTCATCTTCTTGAGATATGTAGCTTACATTATTAGGTGGAGCCTCCAAGGAAAGACTTTGGGGTGCTCCTACAATATTAGTTTTATTATGACCTTGATGGGATTCTCATTAGGAAAATTCTATCTTCAACCTCATCAATTTTTTTATCAATTTCTCAAACCGTGGATCAATTCTCTCATATTTTGGATATTGGACCTTATCCTTCCCTGAAGGGTTCTTGATTTTTCCAGATAGGATGAAGTCATCTTCTACCTCAATGGAAATCCCTTGATTTTGTGCAAGATTCCTTGGTAAACATATTTAAAGGATGAATTCTACCTCTAGAAATTAAGCATTGATGAAGAAACTTGTCATGTTGTCATTGGAGGGCACAACTTCAAGAGGTATCCTTTTTAGTAACCTATTATAATGGGCTACAAAGTCCCTCATAGTCTCATTAAATTCCTTCTTCATTTTATCCAACTGGAGTATGAGGTCTTGAAAGTCTTCAATAGATTTCGATCTTTCTTTGAAACTGGTTTTTATGTCATCCCAATAGGTGATGGACTGAATCAGCAAGAGATAGAACCATTTTGTTTCCTTTTCTTGCTGAGAATCTACAATTAATCTCACAATAACATCTTTGTTTTTAATTCCAATAATTTTTCATGATGTGATGAATGCAGAGATGTGTTCTTCAGGAAGTTGGGTATTGTTACCTTTGAAATTCATAATTTTCTTCGGGGAACTCATCTGTAGATCATGAAGAGGAGATGCAAGAGCAAGTGGACCTATATTCCTTCCCCATGGAACGATGGGTTGGAGTCTTTCTCTTTATTCATCTTCCATTACTTATATTTCTTCATCTTCTTCTTCTACCTTTACAAATCCTTCTTTCAATTCTTCTTCTAATTTTTGTTCTCCTTCACTAGGGAATTCAATGATCAATGGTGGGTGGAAGGCAGGGGGAACAAGGTGATTTGTAGGGGGTTTAAACAATGGTTTGGATAGGATTACAAGGTGAACTACTTGAAAAATCATATGGGGATGAAGCTTGAGAAAAATAGTAGGGGCTATCTCTAATATTTTCTTGTGGTTTTTGCAAAGCCTCGAAATAGGGATTAACAACTCCACTCAATCTATTCAGCCGGACATATCTCCTTTCAGCAAGTTTTGGGAATATGAAGGGACACTATGGAATATGAAGGATCATTCACAGGGATCAACAGTGGGTTTTTCAAAAATGAATTTCCATTTTATCATTTTTTTGTATTTTTAGATAAATACTATTTTTGGATTTTGTGGTTCATATTTTGGGCGCGTAATATGCCATGTTTACCCCACGGTAGGTGTAAAAAATTGTTGGCGACAAAATTTTTTAGGTGGACAAATTAGTGGGTAGCCACCAACACTCTAGACTCTAGGTTCCTCTACTTGAATGGTGTAGCTCCATTTATTATGCATGAATGAAATGAAAATATGTCATCACATTAGGGGTTGAGAATTTAACAAGGAAACTCCACTACATCTGTGTAAAAATATTGCAATTTCTCGCAAGGGAGGAATTTTCTAAGTGAGTAGGAAATGGAGTGGGAAAAAAAGAAAGAGATATTAATATTACAAGTAGAAAATCAGATTCCTACAACCATTAATCAAAATTCTTCAACACACATAGATGGAAAGAAAAAAACTTTACTACTAGCAACAAGACAAGACAAGATTAGGAACACAAATTTTCAATAATCTTATCACCAAAAAAGGTAAGAAACACCTTTCTCTTTCATTGATTTTTTGACAAAGTTGTACATAGTAGGAAATGGAAAAACATAGAGGGTGGGAATAGAAGAAATGTTATCTCTTTTACTTCACTCTAAGTAGTACTCTCTCATGAGCATAAAAACTTGACAACCCCTAAGAATTAAGGTACCATTATAATTTATAGACTTTAAGAATGCTCTTCACCTACGCCCCACGTGACCTTTCATTTTTCCTTCTAAAATGTGACTTTTGATATTCCTAGAAGTGAAATTAAGTCCCCTTTTATTAGTTAAGGGTGAATTATTACAATGTTTTCTAAATTCACATTTAAATGAAAAGGAAAAACATCATGATTTATCAAAATGAATAATTAGAAAGGGGGAAGAGAAGATGACAAAGAATGAGGAAGGAGGGGAAAGAATAAATGCTCCAAAGGATGAAGATTCACCCTGAAGAAGTTAAAGACGACAATATTGGTCTCTGATGACTTCTACAACACTCTGAAGATCTAATGAATTTCAATTTGAACAATTTTCCCTTACTGGTGATGATCACAAGTTACCCCTTGTACACTGTTAGGCCCCTAAAATATTGACAAAGTATAAAACGCACATATGTGCATAAGGTCCTAGTTAAGGAAAGGCGCACAAGGAAAAAATGCACAGAGAAGGGTTTAAAGAATCCTGAGGTGTGTGCGGCACATGTGAACAGAACCAAGGGTTCAAGACTTAGTCAAATTGGGAATTCGGGGCAGAACATGTGAAAAGAATGAACTAACTATGTATGGATAAGGTGTCATCCTGGCGACAGGTTGGCCCAGGAAGGAGCATGCATGCGGTAGAAGCTTCTAAAAGCACATCATGGCATAAAGTGGAAAGCTCAGACCTGGAGAAGCATGCTCACATGAAGGACCAAATTCAAACACTTGGCATCAGATCTAAGGGAACTAGAGGATGAGTTGGCAATCTAGAAAGGCTATAAATACAAGTGCCTGCAGAGTAAACAAAGGAGGAAAGAACTAGAGAGTGAGAGAGCTATACAAAAATACTACAAGAATTTTGTTAGTGATTAATTGCACTTGGGAAAGGATGTATTGGGAAAAGGGGATTGTAATTTTTATTTTTAATAGTATGGTTCCATTAGTCCAGTTGTAATGCATGAATGTGATTTGCTTCTCTATGACATTCTGTAATGACTCCATGGATGTAATGAGGTTACTAGTTATATGAATATGAATATCAATGATTCTGATACATCTTCATAGATTCTCTTCCATTTATGTTTATGTTAAGTCTGGATGCTTATATACTTCCTTCTGTTATAGCACAAGATATATAATCTTTTAACTACACTATCTATAATGACTACAAGGATCTAGAGGCCATTTTGAGCTCTATGGTTCTTGTATGTCTTAAGTCCTCTTTAAATCTCTTAAACACAAATCATAGATGATGTTTCCCACTTAACTCACATAAAATAGAGACTTGGCACCCACGCGTGCCTCGGGTGAGCACCCAGCATCCACTGGGTGATAGGCCGATGCGCATGGGGTTCCTTTCTTTTGTGATAGGAGTAAAAATGACTACATCTTGGTTCCATTGCCAAGACCTCTTTTCAAATTTGTAGTGGGAATTAGCATGCATCATGATCTGTGTATTGAGTAATGACAGAGAATTTAACTTTAGAATTTTTTGAATCATGGTTCAAGATCACAGAGGATGAGTTTTCTCAGAGATTTAGCATTGGACTTGAGTTTGATGCACATAGATGGGTAGAAGAGAACCTCTACCATGATCTATATGAGACTTTTTTCTATTGCTTCCCAGTAGAATTGTATGAATGGCTCTCAGCCAATGTTTCTAGATCAATTTGGCATTATGGATCACGTGTGTGAACCCAAGAGGACTACCAGAGGTGCGGGATGCAGATCTGATGTGGACCTGTGTTGTGGATCATTTTTGGAAAGGAGTACTGGCAAGCTACACTCTAGGGTATGCCATTTCAACATATTCTTATCTGGAGGTTACTGAGTTTGAGTTTTTGCAGGAGCCTAGAGGATCATTTCTATGTGATGTCCCTCTAGCTATGAAAATCTTGATGGTTACCATGAGTTTAGAGGCATTTCCAATGGCTGGATAAATAATTCTGAGCAATGGGTGAGGGAGCTAGGGTGGAGGAAGATGGAAAATATTATGACAGAGAAAGAGAGGGAGGAGAGACAACTCAAGTATAGTGAAGTGCATGAAAGGGAGATTGTTATATGACGTGAGGCTACAAGTGTGATGGATCTATGGAGATAGACGTTACGGGAAGGATTTGAGGTTCTTGTAGAGGACACGGAACCTAAGCAGTCTTTGCTACCCCATCTTGGCAAGTGCATAAGAGAGACCCATTTTTCTTGTGGGGAGATTTCATCACACAGAGAAAGGAGAGTCGTTGGCACATATCTGAACCCACCCAGTGACCAAACCCTGGAGCTTGGTTTTCCAAAACCATGAAGGAGTGTTATTGACCTAGTTGATATCAGTGGATGTGACAAATCCGTGCCTAGGAGTTATAATTTTTAAGTTCCCCCTTCTATGGCTACACATATTATGGTATTTGAAGGAGTCTTTGGACAAGGAGAAAGTGTACAAGCCTTTGGTCTCACATCTAGGAGTGGCGCGGGGTACATTAGTGGTAGTGGGGCATTATCACAGACCTTTGGCATACAATTTAGTAGAACTTTGGGGATGTTTGGCACGACTACTACAGGACCTGGTGGGTCAGAGGGCATACGACTTGGTGGACCTAGTGGTTTTGGTGGATTTGGTGGCTTAGGAGGCATAGGACCTGGTGGATCTGGTGGTGGAGGAAACACTAGAGGGAACCAAGGCTCTGGCTTAAGAGGACAAGGGCCCCAGTCACCCCCTCAAATATTCTTTGATATGTTGTTAAACTTTCTAGATTACAGAGGTATTGAGGATGTTGCAGAACATGTTCACAAATGTGAACTACTATGGTGCGTAAAGGGTATCATAATCTCATAGTGAAAGGCCAATCAGTTTGCAACCACATTGCAAGGGAACGTGCATAGCTGGTATAGGAAGTATGACCCTCATCAAACAGTAGTGGATTATACTACTTTAAAGAACACATTCTTGAGTTTGAATACAAGAGCATCAGCGCTTTGAAGGAGATTCAGCAAGGAATGGTAGAGAGTGTGTGGGAGTATGATGCACGCTTTAAGACTCTCTTGTCTAAATTGTCATATGATATTCACCCTTCACAACATGCTCAGTGGTTTGTTAGAGGATTGATCACCCCTTTTAGAAGAGACTTATCTCATAAAACTTTTACAGACATACATGAGGTGTTAGAATCTACTCTGCGCACTGAGGTTGTTGGTAGTATTGATATTGGTTTTAGCCCGTTCCTGGAGGCTCAAATTGTTGATATGGCTAAGTAGCTAGAGAAGCTATCTACAAACTCAGCCCATGAGACTTGCAGTGGTTTTTGGTACACAGATTATGAAGTAGAGGGGCATGTCAAGGATAATATCCCCCAGCGGACAGTACACGCCATAGCAATAGACTGTGAGATTTGTCATGGGGATAATGATGCAAGTAGATTCCCCTTATTACAGTGCATAATTTGGAAGAATGTGTCTTTCTATTGCAAGATATGTACCTCTATAACCCATGATACTAAGGATTGTAGGCTCATTGATCAGATCTATGAGGCCATTGATCATGGGGTATACCAGACTAGCATTGTCAGTAGTTCTAAGGGAGATGATTGCCGTTATGAGGAGCGCATAGATGGGGGTACGTACGGAAGGGGTTTTCAAGGAGGACTTCATGGTCATGGTAACCATGGAGGAGGAAGGAGTGAGTTCTCACGTCAAACCTGTTTCAATTATAGATCCACATAACATTATAAGTGAGAGTTCCCAGACCTGTTGCAGTGCTTATGGTGTAGAAAGAAGCATAAGTATGAGGAGTGCCTATAACTGTTTGAGCACATGAATCAGTAGCACCAAAAAGACAAGGGTACTACAATGGTTAGCATTAAGAAGGTAGACACATAGTGGATGCCTCAGGTATCACGGGATGCAATTTTTGAGCCTATTTTGGTAACAATAAGAGAAGAGGTTACACATGTAAAGGAAATACCAAGGCAAAGGACCCTAGTTTCGAGAGAGGAAGTAGTTCACGGGAAGTACCAAGACCCCGTGCATCAAAAGGAAGTTTATCAAGACACTATGGATGTCATTCTACAAGGAGAAATCCAGTGTATAAAGGAGCAGTCCAGGAGGGAAGAACAAGGAAGGAGAATCGAGGTGCAGAAGGATGACATGGATGAGGTCAAGGAGGTGTGTAAGATGCTAAGGAAAGAGAATATCATTCCCTTGCTAGGGTCATGGTTGAGAGAGAAGGTAACACACACCGGAAGAGAGCATGAGAGGCAGGTCTTGCACGTAAACCTTCCCCCTCACAACCTTGACTATGACAAGGAGATCACATTTAATGTAATTGTAGATGGATGGCTCCTTAGCAATATCTTCATTGACACAAGTGTGGAGGTTAATGTTCTGACTCTGGATGCATGGCATCAGATGGGAAGACCTACATTACAACCATCTTTAAATGTACTGTATATGGAAAAAAGGACTAAGGTGATGCCCATTGGTGTCTTAAAGGATGTAGCTATCACTATCCAGGGAGCTAAGTTTACTGGGGACTTCAAAGTCTTGGCACTCGCCAAGGCAGACAATTTCCTATCACTACTTGGGAGCCCATGGTGTTACAAGAATAATGCATACCTTCAGTTCAAAAAAGGTACATCAATTTTCAAAATAAGGAGGAATAGTTCAATATACCCCTGGCTGATGGGAAGTCAACACCCTATATTGAACCTTTGGGGAAGAAATTCTGGACAAGATATATGTGCGCTCAATCAGGGACCTAGAGATAATACATCCTACCGATGGATTTATCCAGTTTGAGGATTCTCAGTCAGTAAGTGATACCACCAATCTAGCATGTGACAATTGGGCACATTGAACTTATGAACTAATGGGACGGCCGTTGAGAGGGTCGATGACCAAGGTGACAAAGGCACACACAGTCTGGCACCTAGGAGGAAAGGAGTTGCCTACGTATTCAAGAGAAACACATTTTGGCATATGCAAATCTATCTTTCCCTCTAGGCTTATCATACATCCTTTTGTACTCCAATAGGAACTACCCACTTTTCACTCTTGTATGGCATTATTTTCTATGATATCCATAGAGGTCAATCTCCCATCACTTTGAATATCTCTTAAAGACATGATTAGTAAAGATGAATATAGACATGCCTATCTTGTGGAACTTCGCCTCCAAGTTGAGAAGAGGCTAAAGGCCTTGGATCATTTGAAAGTGTATAAAAATTGACTTCATCGTAGCTACAAAAAATGGATAAGACCAAGACAATTTGAAATTGGTGATCTTGTTTTAAAATAAAATTAGAAAATACAACAAAATATCGAGACAAAAAAGGAAATTTTGAACCTAATTGGTTAGATCCTTATATTATCACTGCAAAATATGGATGTGTTCCATACAACCTATCCACTAAAGATGTTTGAGAGCTTAAAGAACTCATGAATGTGGTTCATCTAAAGATATTATATCCTTCAGTGAGAGATACCAACCCTTTGCGTTGACAGCATTTTGGAACATCCACTTGTATAGTTCCTAACCCTTCTTCTCTTCTAATCATTTCATCCCATTCTATTTTATGTCATTTTTTCCTTATAATTAGGATGTAAAGCACTTGTTTATATACCATATCTACTCATGTTCATCCTTTGATCTTATATATCTCTTGTGTTCTTAACAAATGCTCAAATGGGTCCAAGTTCACCTAAGGTCTCTCGGAAAAATCAAAAAAATCAAAACATTCAAAATAAAAAAAATTAAAATAAGAAAAATAAGAAAAAATTAAAACATTCAAAATAAAAAAAAAATCAAAACATTCAAAATTCAAAAAAATGTTTCAAAAAATCTCAATAACTATCAATACAATTCGGAAATATCTAACTTTCAACTATTATCCTAGTGATTGTTTCAACTATCCTATGGTTATCCAACAATCATCAAATCATTGTGTGTATCTTCACTTGGGAAATCATAGTTCTTATGTTCTTCTTTGCATGTATCCTTTCTTAGAGGCACTAACCTAGTCAATCTAAAATTAATCTTCAATGTGGATCCAATAAGAGTATCATTAGGAGTTGCTTGAATCTGTTCTTCACTCTGATCCAATCCCCTTACATGTATCCTTGCTTGGAAGAATCCATATTTGCTTGATGCTCATTTTGGAACACATTAGGGGCATAATTAAAAGTATTTATTAAAATTTGTGTTACATTGTTGTTATTTTTTACCAATTGCAAGTAATTTTCTTAACACCTTGGTTTATTCATATCTATGGTGCATCGTCTTACTGTTTATATTGGGTTTGTTTTACATTTTTGTCTTACGTTTTATACCAAATGCATGTATTTTGTTACCATCTTGAATTATTCATAGCTATGGTGCATATTAATTAATGTGTATATTGGGTTTACTTTACGTTCAGTCTTTTAATATTCTATTGAACCAATTGCAAGTATTTTGTTAGCATAATGGTTCATATATAACCTTGGTGTAATCATCTTACTATGTATATAAGGTTTGTTTTGGTTATGTTTATGTGTGTTTTTGTACAAGCATATGGGTTTCTCATCATGGTTTTTTAATAATCATGGTGCTAGCTCTACTATGCAACAACAAAACATGTTGATCTTAAAATACAAAATTTGAATGGAAGCTCATGCTACAAGCAAAAGAAAATCATAATCAATCAATCATGTCATCATCACAATCATATCATTGATCCAACATCAAGAAATGAAAATTAATAAACATATATCGGAGATAATTAGAAATGAAGTGATATAAAAATAATCATCTAAATACATGTATATCATCATCTAAACCATCAAAAAATGTCTATATCCATCAAAATTCCATTTACATCATGTCAAATGGCCATATATCAAAAAAAAATCCGTATCATGTGTCCATAAAAATTTCTATATATCAATAAATGTCCATACAAATGTCCATTTATTGATGTTTATATATCTAAGAATGTCATATAAATATATATATATACAGTAATGTGACATCAAGGGCATCTGTAAACAAAATGTGTGCATTCATCATTAGGCATATACCAAAAAACAATATATATACATCCATAATACAACGAGTCAAGGGTGACTCTTTCCTACACTAGGAATATTTGGTCCATCATCTACTCATCTCGATGGTGGCATCTAAACAAATCTAATCAACCTCAAAGGCCCATGTGATTTTCCCAACTTCATGGATCTACAATCCATTCTCTAACTATAAGGAAGAACTCTCTAGCTCTCCAAAATTGTTTCCTTATATAAATCCCTATATTAACCCACATTATTATGGGCAGTTGCTGCAAACTCCCATAAAAAAATCTCCCATAGCCATGGCCTCAGCTACGCATTGTGCCATATCTCTCTCTCTAATGTCACCTTTTGTACCTATGTTACAAGCTGATCTCTCTCAATATTAGCCTATAGTAGCTGTCTATGAGACATGATAAATATGACATCTCTTTACTGAATCTATGTTCCTATAATACTATCTTTGTGGCTGAAGGCCCTAAAGATGGTAACAGTGAAAGTTGAATTCAAAAATACTATTCTCCCTTATCTCCTTATTTTTCATCACCTCTTGTATTTGTATAACCATCTTTGTATCCAACCCCATCTCCATATCCATATCCTCTTACAGGAATCGGTGGCCTCAGTGGAGAATATGTAAATTGTAGTTGATTGTACAACCTGTACATGAGCCTATCTAACTTATATTGGCCCCTAAAACTACATTGTTCTCTAAACCTACACTGGTCCCTAAGCATGTATCTATGTATGTGTATGTTCTTAGCCTAGTTAGACTCCACCTCTCTCACCTCTCTGTTGCAAAAACCCTCTCACTGTATTTTTTATGTATGTTTTTATAGCTTCATGTGTAATAGAGATACATAGGGGCATGATACCTACATATGATATCTTATAATTTGTCATCACCTATGGATCCTCAACATCATCTCGTGCATCACATGTATGTGGAATAATTCCTCTAAAACTATCCCTCGCTACTCTCTATATGATATGAACCCCAAAATCAATTATCTCTCACGCTACTCACGTATACCACTGATCTCCATCTGGAATGTCTTGAATCACTTCTAATTATCGCCTGACCCTGTCTGGTCTATATATGTCAATAATATGTTCTTGGCTCCCAATAATGAATTGATCTACCTCCACAATCAATAACTTTATGTCATATGTAATCTGTCTATACCATTTTAGACACCAGAAGTAGGTCATCCTAATTCCTATGTATACACATGCATCTTAAGACATCCCTTTGTAATCCTAGACGGTCACTTTAACCATTTACTAACCTATATTCACCATTCTAGCACTTGTAACCACCCATAACCATAAAATAATAAAATCAAATAAAAACGAAAATATCATAAACAACCCTAACAACTCCCCACGAGCCTAAAAAAATTCAAAACCATTATAAACCTTGAAAATCCTAAAAATGAGATGGTTAGAACAATATTCAACCATTATCCTCAAAAAATATAGACATGGGTGTTGATTCCCCAAATCGGCTCCGATTGGTGCAAATCAGTGCCAATTCAGTTAAACGGCATTCCCCAAGGATCAAAAAAAATTACAAGTGACAAGAATCATGTATTGAACATTTTTAGTACCGAATAGGAACCTCCTATCAACGTGAATAATTTGAAACATTCTAATACACTGTTCTCCCCTTGGAAGAGCTCCCTTCTCAATCCAATCATCTAAACCATCATCTTTTGAAAGGTATATTCATCCTCTGAACTAGTAGGCATTTATATCCAGGTCTAATAACAAGCATCCAAACCCTTCACATTCTTGTATTATCACTCTTGTTAAAGAATTGGTATTATTTCATATTTTTTATTCCACACATAGCGATCGACATTGATCATGTGGATTGACACTGATCTTCCATATCAATGTCAATCCTTGTCAAAGTCATCAAACTATTCATTTCGATCAATTTTAGCATAAATATTCTATACTTTGCAATCATGACTAATGTTCTCCTATTCACAAGTATGGTTATATGTTAGATGACCATTTGAGGAGTAGTATATGAAGCTTCCAATGTTTATGACCTCCCCATATTTTGTCAACCATTCATGTGAGAACAATCTAATATTAACCCTAAGTTGAGGATATGTTTCATCGTCCTTGCGCCTAATCTGGATAACATTCCTAAACAATTGGATCTCCTCCTTAAACACAGTTATGTGGCCAACTCCTACTGGTACAATATATTCAATCCACCTCATCCTATCATTGAGAACGTTGATTGAATCATAGCATCCAAATATAGCATATCTTTAGTTTGTTATCCACATCATTTTTTATTATCAACTGTAATCTTATCATTATTTCCAACTTAATTACCTAAAAGTTATTTGAAATATGTTAAAGGAAGCCCTTTGGTTCATGGTATTTTCCTTTTCCAAGAAACTCACCTCATAATTATCTAATATCTCTTTTGTCAAGTTGTCTACATGTGTGTAGGTTTCCATATTTCAAAAAAGGAGCTTTGTGTGCACATTTGGATCTACCATCTTTCATCATCATCCATGAAAGTTTTGTTAAACCTTTTCATTTCTATTTTTTATTTATTTATTCCATAAAAAATATTAAATCCTAAAATATGTTAAAACATATGGCATGCCTGGTGGGACCCTAGTCCTTTTTTATTTAATTCTACATTTCTACAGTAGAGTCCATTTCTTTTTTACTTCTTACAAGTTGACTCAAGTTCTCTAGTGACTTCCTGGAGAGTGTAAAACAAAAATAAGTATTTGGTGAATAGAATTATTTCCATTTCTATTGTTCCCATTTTCCTTTGCATTTTGTGTGATTTCCTCATCAAAAACAAACTCTTCTTTTGGAACTTAAAATGAACTTGAATTTTCATCTCTACTTGATCATCTAATCTAAGTAGGGGTTAAAATCTATGCTCACCATTTTCTCCCACGCACTACCAAACCACTTATAATCAAACTTGTATACTAAACATCCCTTCCCAAGTCTACCTACTTGGATTTTATCACAAAGGGGGAAGCCGACTTAGTGTTCTCACTGAGTATAAATAATTAGTGTGCATTATAGTAGAGAAGCATCTAACACCCTTATCATTGTGAGACCATGAAGTGATGGGGCAAGCCCTAATATCATGCCTCGTACTAACACTAGCACATATACAAGGTCACATACCTTTAGGTATCTCGATGAATCTAACTTAAACACACCTAAAACCATCCTTAGTAGGCCCAATTCTTAGTACCTTCTACACGTTATTTTCTCTTTTCACACATTTTCTAAAATTAATTAAGATAATCAAAAAAATTATCATTGATTATGTGATTTTTATCAAACAACTATATTTCACTCATTGTTTTTTTGATATCTCATGGTTTTGACTAAAAAACAGTCTTAAATCCAGAATATTATAGATATGACAAACCTGCTATAATAATTCATAGACACAAGCTAAGAATCACCACACTCCCCTAGTGTTAGATCAGACACGTCATAAATTCCCAAACAACCCATCCCATAGTTCTTTACTAGTGGATATCCTACCTTCAAAGAACTTTTAGATGCCAATCATATCACCCTTAGCAATTACCTCACCTCGTGAGTTATCTGTATTGTTGGAATTGTGCCATTATTGTTGTCATTAATGTCAAGTGGAATTTGTTTCAAATGTTGAGTGCATGATAATTTCATTAGTGTTCATTGAGTCAGCATAAGGTGTCTACTGGTATGAAGAAGTGACATTGTGAGTTGCAGTTATGGTGTCTAGGTGCACTTGCATGTTATTGGTGCATGGTTCAAGCTAATATGGTCATGGTATGAAATACGAAAGTGGTTCACGGTTTCTAAATTTTCTAACATGTTCAAATAAGTGTTTCAAATATGTATGATGGTCTACATGATGGTGAACATGTCATTTTGTGTGAGGTATGTGTTGAGACAAGCCATTTTAGGCATAGTCCTAGACCTAAAGTATGCATAGCATAAAGTATGGAGTAGAGCAGGATAAAGTAAGTCATTATGAGCATATCTACGTCGTTGTGAGTATTCATAACATGTGTAGAAGGAATACAAGGACACAATTTAGGTGTATGGTGCATGCTCTAGGTCCTTTGAAGAAAGAACTATGAATACAGGGCATGTAAACATGGGAAATTTGTGGGGTCTCAATAATTTCAGGTGTTTTAAGGCATGAATAATAATTTTTCATTTTTTTCATTTCAATGTGATGGTGTAGACAAAATTTCAAGTTCAAGTGATGAATATTTTACAAGTTATTAAGTTTTTGCCAAAACTAGGTTTCCAAAGGTGATATTTTGAGCTAAAAATTGACTTTCAAATGCTCATTAGGGAGTGTGTGCTTTTCACGGGGACCCAATATCCTGGGGGTATTTGGATTACGTTAATTATGAATATTTTCTAAGTGGAACTAAACAATCATTAAGAGGCCAAACAACTTTTTAACCCTCATAAAATCATAGCTTCAGAGTGACTTGTAAGAAAATGTGTATAGTGACCCAAAATTGATTATTTGAGAAATATTTATGATTGTATGTTGTAGAGTACTCCTCCATATTTCTCTAAGTGTGATTTTGATATTTTTATTATATGTGGGCCCCACCCAAATATTCTTGTTTCTAGAAAGTTTTATTTTTTGGAAAAAAAATTCCATTGAAAATAATGACTAATTTATCATTTACATAAGCATATTAGTTGTACTTCATGTCTATGATGATTTCATATCATGTTTGAGACCCTAGGATGTAATGTGTGCCCTATTTATGAGGATTGGTTTTCAGAAAGTTTGGAGCAGTCTGGGACAAAGCATTTTTGGATGTGCTATAGGTGTTTTTATGGTTTCGTTTGAATTTTTTATCCTGACATCAAGAGATTTCCAATTATATCTCATACTTGAGTTTTTGATAAGATTTGAGCAAGTTATGACATGTTCTCTGAAGGCTAATTTTGAGGGTGCTTGGTTGAGCATGGTCTCATGAGGGTTTCATGGAGTGATGATTTTTTTTATTTGTTTAATTATTATTGGAGATTTATGATGGATTAGATACAATTTCTAAGTGTTTTGTATGACTTGGTGAAGTTTTTTTGGTCTAGAACACTCCATGGTTGGCGAGTTGCTTGTATTGGTTTTTAGGGCTTGTTGAGTCCTAATGAAGGTCTAGAAGGGTCTAGTTGATATTGGTGAGCTACATGGTCTTATGGGTTATATTTTAATGATGTTATTATTATGTGGAAATTTATTTTTCTCTATGAATGTCAACCTAGGTGAATTATAATGATGATACAAGTATAAAGGTGAGTTAGAAGGTTCATTTGTGCCAGTTGAGTATGAGGAAGAAAAGTGCAACCTAGAGGGGAACTTGTGGAGGTGTGAAAAGGTATTTGTGACCCGTAAGATATGGAAATGAATATGTGAATATATTCTAGAGAGTGTGCTAAATATGATGAGCTATAACAGATGTGGAAATTAGCTTGAAGGAAGAGGTTTTGGGAACGAAGGCTTGAGAGATGTTTTGAAGAAGATATAGAGGAGAGTGAGCTTCAAAGAGTCATCATCAATTGTTGTAGCAAAAAAGTACAGTTGGAATTAATTTCAGATGGATTTATTTGGTGTTGATTCATGTAGGGGGTTGGTGCTTCCTCATAGAGTTAGTGGTCTATTAAATTAGGGACTCCTTATAGGGTTGGTTCCCTACTAAACTAGGGGTTGGTGTTCCTTGTAGGGTTGGTGCCTCACTAAAAAAATCCTTTGTAATGTGTAATATTCATGAGATTTATTTTTTTTGTAATGGAAGTAAAGGTTCAGTGGGTTTTCTTCTCTTTTAGGGTTTTTCATTCATATTTGGTGTTTATGTGTACTTGTGTTCTTAATTGTTCATGTGTATGATTTGAATGTGCATGGTTTAATCATATTAATGTTTAAAGGTTAATAAGTATTCTTGGTTAATGGATTGAAATTTTTAAAGGATTGATTCACCCCCCCCCCCCGCCTCTCAGTCAATTGTGCTTCTAATAATTGGTATCAGAGGAAGGTCCTTGTGAAACAAGTTTAACCACTTGAAGAAGATCATTGAAGCACAGGTATGGTAGATAGTCTAGTTCAAGGTGAAGTAACTCCTCTAATCAAAATGAGAGAATGCTTGAAACCCTTAGGGTTTTATATATGGCATTAAATATATGATTTTTTCACTCCCATCACCAATTTTTCACCTAATATAGATGATGAAAGGATTGATGAAGATGGAAATTTTGACCTTAAAATAGGTTTCCCTGAAGAATAAGATGAAAGAGTTGATGATGACCTAGGAGAATAAATTGAAAATGTTTTATATGTGTTTGAACATCAAAAGAAAAAGGAAGAAACTGGCCATGAAGTCTTAACCATGATAAAATGCAATGAAGATGATGTGTCAAAGAGTGTTTACATTGTGAGAGAAATGATATATGCAAGACCTGAGACAAAATGTTACCAACAGCAAGTCAATAAGGGTATGGAATTCCTAAGAGGGCACCAAGATAAAGGTCCATTAGTATTTCAAGAAAGGTATGAGTTCTTTCTCAATGAATATTCATTATTATTTAATGAAATTGAGCATAGAAGTGTAGACATGTTGAAGAAGGAACATTTTTCTTCAAATATTTGAGGTGGATCAAATGATATACCTATGTGTATAAAATGAGGTGTGGTATTGTAGTCCTAAATTCATGAAGTATGGTACTCAATATTTATCATAGCATTACTTATTCTTGAAGAATGCATCAAGAGTGTGTAGGGTGCCTAAAGGACTGTAGCAAGTATGTTGGAGCTCTTAGATGAGGTTTAAGACCTTATTCTGTCAATAATCTAAGTTTCTTTTTTGGTTGTTAATTCATGAGTGGTGTATTGCAAATAAGAATCTTCAAATATTTATAGGTCATGATTACATGTGCTTCAAGAAAAAAGGGTTTGTGTAGGTGCATAAGGATCCATGAATGGATCATGAAAGTGGTGGCTAAAGTACAAGTTCCCTAACAAGATGGTCCATCTCTTTGAAGTAAAGTTGTGTCATGTTGGTGGAACCTAAAAAAGATCAATCATGGTTTTATATGCATCAAGATTAAATGCTTTAGAAGTATTTGTTTAAGGAAAGTTTGATGAAATTATTAGGAGGATTTTTTTTCTAAATGAATATGGAAATGATGCTAGTACTTTCTAGGACATTTGTTGCATGGTTGCTCCAAGTTGAAAATTAAGGTTTGTGAGTGTCAAAATCTGCAAATGTTAGTTTGATAATGCTTTGGATATTGCTATGTGTTTGAATCCATGTTCAAGACCTATTCTTGAATTAATATTAAATATGATGGTAAAAATGTGCATCTGATGTGTCAAGATAGAGTTGAAGATGTGATTTCACATATATAGTGCATTATCAGGTATGAAGTACAAAGTTGTTGAATGGTGATTGGTATGACCTTGTGTTAAGTTAACATAATGATGTAATTTTAAGGTATGTTGCTTGATAATGTGAACTATATTATGGTTGAAGATGAATTTGTAATACTTAAAAAAATATGGCTTAAGAAGGTTGCTCTAGAGGCTATGGTACAATCATAAAGTATAGTTGACTTTATTGATACTTGAATGGTAATGATGTTCTTTGGATTGTGTTTTAGGATCTAAAAGAGGTTCATTAACAGTTGATAAAATTCTTAAAGGAAGGAGAGGGAGCTTGAATATTTTAAGGGTTGGGTGATTGCTCTAAACTAACTATTTAAGAAAGCTAAAGGTAAAATTGAGCATCTAAGAGTCAAGAAAAGGTTGGTTGAGCTTAGAAGAATCAGAGTAAGTTCTATGAAGAACAATTAAGTTGAAAAGAATGCATAGATGAGAATTTTATGAGTATTTCATCCAAGAAGGATCATGAAGTTTTGGAATGAATTGAAGAAGGAAGAGTGCTCTAAAATATTGGCTTAAAGGATTGTCATAATGAAATAAGGTACATGTATTGTCATGTAGTAAAATTATAGGATTTCATGGAAAAATACACGTGAAGAAGAACCTAATTTATTTTCATGATGATTAATTAAACCATCAAATGCTTGGAGCTATAATTATGAAGGTAACAGATGCATAACATGTGTGTAATTATGATCATTGTGTATGTCTTTCAAGAACAATTTGGTTATGAGTTGCAAGTTATCTTAGTGCTATTAAAGAAATATATATATATATATATATATATATATATATATATATCATAGTCATGATCAAGGAAAAGTGACTCAAGGTTGACAAACAACCATTGACCTAAGTAACAATGAGGTCCAAGGTACAGATGAAGAGATATATCAGGTATGAATTCTTGAAATCTTAAACCAAGGAATAATGTTTGCAAGTCAGGATAATAGTCATAAAGACAATATTCTATGTACAATCACATAATTGGATTTCATGGATTATAAGGGTGTTTTTGTCTCTCAATGATTGATGGATCAAAAAAGGTATGTTTATGTTTTGAAATCAGAGTATGGATCTTGTCTTGTTGTATCGTAAAAGGGCTTCAAATGTTGCATAGATGTGTGTGATATAATTTTTAAGAACTTATTCAGATATTTATCAGTATAGAGAAGTTAGTTAGAGTGTTTGATCTCATAAATATGGGGATTCTATTTTGAAGGATTCAAGATCCTTGGATCATTAAAAGGGAATATATGAAAGGTGAATGGATTGTTTCATGAAATGTGTGATGAATATGCTTCAAAATTTACTATTGATAGGTCTAAGAACTACAAGGTATGAACTATCATCCATGATTCTTAGTGTCAAGGAAAAATCTGGGTAGATTCTCTATGTTTGTTGGATAAGTAGGCATGTATTGTTTTCTTCAAAATAATTTTTATGAACATCAAATAGGTGATTCAAGGTTTAAGATAAAGCCAAGTATGAATAGTTATGATGAATATGCCAACAAGGTATGCTAAGCTCTATTGGTTTATTCATTTATGGAAGTATGAGATTTTTTCATTGAGCATATGATCCTAGTGTTGGTTGAGAACATGAGAGTGAAGTTTTGCATAAAGATAGTTTAAGCATTATTACAAGGATTAGGTGTATCAAAATATGGACTAGTAAGTGATTGGTTGGAAATTAGACTAAGTTTTTCATAGACATGATAAGTTGTGAATCTCACAAAGACAAGGTTGAAGAAACTTATGAGTTACTTGAAAAGATGAGAGAAGCTCAAAGGTATTTTTATAGTATTGTTATGACTTGAGAAAGTATGATGGTCTTGAGTAACAAGTTTTTTATATGAATATGTATAAATTTGTGGATTAAAGGTATGAAAATATAGGAAATAAATTCATTATCAGGTGATTTTGGTTTGTTAAAAAAGGATTTGGGTAGTGTGTTCTTGACACTATGATGGCATAAGAATATGTAGTTTATTTTCATGATGCATTGTGAATAATGAAGAAAGATGGCACTAGGTGTTTCAAGGACATTTTTAAGATTTAGTCATGGGGAGTTTTGAAGTAGTTTTCAAGTGTAGATATGAAACTATTTGTTGTATAAGATCTTAATTAAAGGTATGTTTTTGAAATCATCATCTTACATGTATTATCTAAGTCCTAAAGGTCTATCACATAGGAAGAGTATGGTTCAGAGGGATTTTGTTTCCCCTTGTGAGATGGTTCAAGGTTGATGTTATATCATTTGATTCTTGAAAAATGGCTCTTGTTCTTTTTTTGAATGATTGATTAGTATTCATAAAAGTCATGTATAATGTGATAAGTAGCAAGGGGGTGCTATGTTAGTGTCTTAAGTTCCATGGCAGAAGGTTCCTAAAAAAAGTGTCTTATTAATCCTCTTTGAATACATGTAGCAAGTCTTCAAGGTGATAGATGACTCAAGTATCTCATGAGAAGGCTCAGTACGCAAGGTGGTTCATTGTGTTAAAGTTCTAGGAGTAGGTATGTTGAAGGTAATAGATCAAGAACTCATTATACCTATCATGTTGTATGGTGTCTTAGTGTTTGTAGTTATTAGTTAATCTAGGATGATTCAAAGTGAAGAGGTCCATGGAAATAATGAATATTAAGACAAACAAGTTAAAAAAAAAAATTAGCCATTGCGTCTTAGTTTTTTCATTCATGTCAACTTCATTGATGGAAAAGGGTGTCATGTGGTCATATGATTTTCCATGATGTGTTATCCAGGTGTCAAGAATAAAGATTGAGTGGTTTGGGGAGTTCTATGTAGTCTTGGTGCATGGTCTAGGGTTTTTTGTCATGGTTTGAGTCCTCCCAAGTGATTTGAAGTGTGTCATGATGTCATTCATGGTCCACGAGGCATGTTTCAGGGGTCTGTGGGTTTTTATTAGGTCATCATAGTTAGGTCATGAGGTTAGATGATTGATTCAGACCATTCCAAGATTTTTTTTAGCCCTAGAGTAAGAATATTTAGGTAGAGGTATGAAATCTGATATTAATAAGTATTTTTAGATCATGGTAGTAGTTTACCTGAGGTTTATGGTGATTTTTATGTCATTATTCAGTGGTTTGGAGGTGTTTCAGGGCCTTGGAAAGCAAGCAGGTGAGAATAGGCAGTTCAGCAAGGGTAAATGATATTGGCTTGAGAGTTACAAATATATTTTGGCTATATGGTGAGTATGGAAAGTTATATGCATTTTTCTTGATGCTTCATGATAATTTTCAGGTCATTCTAATATGGGAATTGCAAGATATTAAAGTTTTAGCAAAACAAGGTTAGTTTTAGTGTGCTTTTAAGACAAAGTTACACCTTTTGATGCTCATTATGAATTTTGAGCATTTCATGGGGATCTGAGATATTTTTAATATATTCTTAGTTCAATTATGAATCTTTCACAAAATCAATTAGGTTGTTTTATTGTCACTTTTGTATGAATGATCGTCAGCAAGGTAAAGTGGTTTGAAACCCTAATTAAACCCTAAATAGGAGCAACTTGCAAAAGAAGAGGTATAATGAGCATGTATTTATTTATTTTGAAAATTTAATGATTTTATGTTGTCTATGACTCTTCTATATTTCCAGAAAGGTATATTATAGCATATGGTGATATGTGGGACCCATCTAAATTTTCATGTTTCTGAAGAGTTCTAGTTTAAAGAGAATTTGTCCAAAGAAGGTGATGATTAAATTGAAATTTTTTATCCCCTAAGTTTTTCTATATTTTCATTATATTTTTATGTCATGGTTTTCATGAAAAATTACAAATTATACATTATTTATCAAGACTGGTTTTTGAGGCAGTTTATAGAAGCTTGTAGTAAATTTGACATTGTTGGAGCTACAGAAGGAGTTAGGAGATGATTAAAGTTTTTTTGTGGAGATGGTTAAGATATATTTATAATGGTATATAAAACTTGGGTTTTTGATATGGTATGCAACATTTATGAGCTATTCTTTGAGGGCCAAATTTGGAGGATGCTCTATCTAGCAGGGTGTAAATGGCTACATGAGGTAAAGTGATGAATTTGAGTTCTTCATGATCGATGAAGGTTTTCAAGTACTTATAAATCATGTATAGTTATTTTTAATTCTTTTTTTAAGCTTGAAAGTGGTTTTTTTAGTGATGGAGTGAGTTGAGCTCATAGCCAGTTCTTGAGTCCAAGAAGGTATAAAAAGCAGTTTGCAGATATTGGCTTGGTTTAAGGCCTTCTAATTAGAGTTGGAAGAAGCTCCAATATTTTCTGTAAAGAATATTTATATATATTTCCATTTATGTATGTTTTGTGTCTTGGTGAGTTTATTTGGTTGGTCATTTAGGTCAATTTGTAAAGATGAAGGTAGTTGTATTTTCAGGACAGGTTTGTTTAGGCTGAAAGAATGAAGTGATTGAAGCATGAGATGGATGATTTAAATTTTTATACCACCTAGAAAGTGAATAGGAAATACTTTAGTTCATATTGAAGGAATTTGTATGTATTTAAAGTTTCAGAAAGGGTGTAAACTGGCTAAGTTTGTAAAAATGGGTTTTGGGAAGCTTGTTTTGGTGAAGTGTAAAGTTAACGTGGTTTAAGTATATGGATCTTGATTAACTAAAATGTGGATACTGGAATAGTTAATATAACTAGGAAAATTAGTAAATAATAGTGAATAAATTTAGTAAATAAATATAGAAAGTGACCAAAGCAAGTAAACTAATGAAAATGTGAAACCCTAATTGACAAGTAGGGTTGAAAGGGCTTAGCTTATTCGGAGGTTGATTTGGATTGTGTCGTAAAATCAACTGCATATTCCAAAGGCTGGCGCAAACATGCAGAGGTCTTAAAAAGTATGGATTCAAGTTGTCTAAAGGGACTGGGACGTCTGGGAGAGGATCAGGATGTTTGTGGGTGCCCTAGTCTAGATTCTGAGTGCTCTAGTCTATGCAGGAGGTCCAAAAACCATCTCTGGAGATTCAGAAGATGATATTAATCCTTCACTCCCTATCACATGTAACTTGATGCTCTGTGTCAGATGTTTCCAATGATCAGTGATGAAGGAAAGGCTTGTAAGACCCCAAAACAAGCATCAAACCCTAAAAAATAAAAATGCAAATGAAGGGGTCAGACTGTCCTCAATGGCCACAATGGTGGACTTACTAACTAAGAATTTCATTACATATCAAACCCGATGTAGTTCTATGTGAGTGTGTGTGATCATGCCCTAGGTTGATCTTGTGCTAGTCACATTTTATGAAAGTAATGAGTAATAACTATGTGTATAAAATGTAATATAATGATGGATGGAATAGAATAAACTTCTTTCCTATGTAGTGTGATGTAGACGAACCAGCCATGTGCCTTGTGATGCAGCTAGATGGATGCAAATGAGCTCTAGATGGATGTAATCTTAGATGATGATAGTAGTGTTTAGTGTTTGGTCCCTCATTATGGTTTCATAACTTTATATTATATGGTTCTCTTGATCTAATCTTGTAATTAACCCCAAAGAGACCGACCACAATAAATATGAAAAGCAAAAATGGTTAGAAAGTTCCCAAAAAAGTGGTGGGAAAGTGTAAAGAGGATCAGGACACCCCCACTGGGACCAGGGCACTGACGGGCACCCCAGTACTAGCTTGGGTGCCCCAGTCAAGGATAAAATGACAAAAAAGTGTCAAAAATAGACTAGGAATATGTGTGATGAAGGTCAAGGATTATGACAAAAAATATATGAAAATTAACAAAGGACAGTGTAACATTCTCATTTCAAAATACCAGAACAAGGGAAATTTTTTTTTTTTTTTTTGATAATGTTCACTGTTATGAATTATAAAATTCAAACACACGTTCAAGTTTTAATAATTGTTCTCTGCCCAAACAACACAGTTTGGATCACACAATTTCCTTTTAAAACGAATGTTCCCTGTTCGCATATTTATAATATGGAACACACATTCAATGCCATTCAATCTTATAACAAATTCTATATGCTACTGTAAATGACTCGATGAACTGCCGATCTTCCATTTTCATGGCTCGGAGTTTCAACGATCCTTCATTTCATGACTCGGCAACAACCGATCCTTCATGTTCGTTTATGCATAGTATATTATATATACCTGTTCTCATAACCTTTCCCGGTTATCGAAGTGATCCATTTAAGAAGCCTATCTGAATATCTGTTACTGATATTCATCTGACATCCTGCATCTTAAATTAAGTGATAAGGACAACGCAACCAGCAATTGCGATACTTTGGCCAAAGCTTTTCACATGCTTTGCATGATCATATTCCTGGATGTGATACACATCTATGGAATATGTCCTTCACCTCACTTCACCTGTTATCTAGAATGGTCTTTCCTGGTTCCTACCAGTCCTCTTCGTTTAAGGTCAGTTTTAAACTTTCAATTCCAACTAGTAATATGAACGGGTATAGGAAGGCACTCCTGGTAACTAAAGATACGTAGACATACGGTGTCGTTTCCCACGACTCCGTGTGTCTAATTATCCTTAGTGTTCCGGAGTCACTCCGTATACCAGATCATATCCTATCCCCTGCTAAGAGCTACACATTCAACCTATGTATTCTTGATGTTTTAATTCGGGAGGGCATTGCAATATGTCAGTTGCAACATTGTGTTGTCATGAAGACCCTGTCTTCATGGAGACACATTGCTGTAGCTGGCATATGCCAATGTCCTACAGATTTCTCCCATCAAGAATGCACATCCTGCTCAAGTGATTTGGATATGATTTACCAATTAAAATCGACTTTCAGCCTCCACGCTGATCCCTTGATCCTCATTTCTGTTACAGTTGTACAGGGCTAAGAGGGACTAAACCCATCCATTAGCTTGCTATGCATCTTCTCCTTCGTATCGAAGGGCTACATTTCCCTACTTGGTTCACTTCTTAATCATTAGATTAAGCAGTCCGTACCGACGGACGTGATAAGTTTAACCTATTAAACTTACCCAAGATTTTCCAACTGCAACAAGATTTAGAATTCTAACTTATTAGACGTCGCTTAAACGAGGCCTAATTCCCAAGAAATGTATTCATTTTTTCTCCTTAACGTTATATAGTTAAGGTCCATTAGTTATGGATATATTTTTCCTATATCCGTTATTCTGAATTTATCAAACGGGATCATTAATGGAGTTCGAAAGCGAAGTTCGATTACTCCGAAGTTGATTGATATTCCTTAGCTCCTAAGCTAATCCTGAATACCTTCCAATTATGGAATCATATTCTTCTTAATCCTTTTTAATGTCAATTAAAAATTCATCTTTACCCAAGTATGAATTAATTGCATTTTCAACTTAAAAGTTGCATTTAGGTAAGAATAGATATCAGCTTCCATTTAACATCCGTCCAAGGACAATGAAACAATTCCAAATCAAGAAATAACATCATATTTCCAATTTAAACAACAATATCAAACTGATATAATAATTGAAAATATCACACTTGTAATTGTATTCAATATTTCATGTCATAATCTGTACATTTGCCAATCCAGCTGATTGGGCATAGTTTATACAAAACATCCATACAACTCATGGACAGAAGAATATATTTTCCTCTTTTCACAATTCCTCGAAGAGGAATAAAAGCAACAATTTCAATACATCATCAAATCAAAAAGCATCAGAAAACAGCCAAGTCTTCATTCTAATCAAATTCCATCTGCAAAATGAATTGCATGGGTCAGTTCAATGAACTGAGCATATTAAGCACTTATCCTTAAAATAAGATGCTTCAACTAACTGTCTCAATAAAAGAACCCTGCTTTTATGAAACGACAGTTAAACATCAATCACAAAATAGGCACAAAAGAAAGATCAGCATAACAACTGAACTATCAAAAATATCATCACAATCAGCCAAGGAACTGCTGTCCCGTTTCCGCATAATCATTACAAGTATCAATTCACAATATTTGTAAAGTTAGGAATACAAGTAGCCTACTGCCTATATAGCATACAGTTATTCTTTCCACGCCTTTCATTAATAACAAATGCAAAGGATGAAACTAACTGAAATATAAATTCATTACTTTCCTTTCAGTTCATGAATCATATTAAATTCAAAGTAATCAAGTATAGACAAGAAAGCGAACAGCAATGCATATAGTTGCTCCCATCTAAGCACTATAAAATTCATTATTCACGAATTCCAGATTTCCAACTGAATGAAAGAAGAAAAGATCATTTTTCCAAGTCATTCATTCATATCTCTACTTCTTTCCACATGTCTGTCCTAACAGTGAAATCCAAACGAAAGACAATTCAAGATAACAGTTCAGAGTGAAACTTACAAAATCCATTCGGAATTCACTTTCCGGCAGCAAGAATAATTTCATTTATAATCCGCTTAAAATGAAAACAGGGAAGAATTCATCATCCATATCCATACTTCATTTGAATCAGACTCATATGAAAATCTGAAATAGGTTAGTACAACATTATGTTCATCCAAGATTAAACAGTTAAGGATGCAAACCATATTTTTATCATACTAAAAGAAACTATATTTCTTTCACTGTATGCTAAACAGACAAACAATATTTCAATCATGCAGTCAATTAATCACATGATTTCCTAATTCTATGAATGTATCCCGTTCAGAATAACATTTATTCATTGCTGTTACCTACAGCAAGTCCAATATTCACATGACTATGAATTTCACCAAGTTAGAACAGTAGGCAGAAGAAGGATTCCCTTCCAACAAATGATTCTACCCAATCCATTTTCCAAGATCGTAATAGTATGTAAAACTCCAGAATGCAAAATCAGATGTCATTACCTTTAGCAAGGTAAACTGTACAGGGTGTCATTACACGAATCTAGTACAGTCAAGACATCCCACACAGCAAGACTCACTTTCTATGCATTTATTCTTTGTACAACAATCCAAGATTAAGACATAATCACCAAAACAATTCGATCATAAAGGACCGATCAGCATTAATAAACACAACTAATCATCATACCTTCCTAGCAAGAAATAGTATGTTTCTCTATGAGTTCAGAAGGAAAAACTATTCCCTTTTTCCAACTCTCACGAACGTTCATATAAAATTTTAATGTCCATTCCTTTAAAATATAAAATACCATTTCATCATAATCCCGAAACAGCAAAGGAAGAGAGAAGTCTTATCTCTTTTAAGCAAGAAAGGAAAAGAACAGCCAAAATGTGTTATCTTTTCTTTCCCCAAGGCCATTCGTATACTCATAAAGAAAACAATGTTGTATTCATAATAATCAACACAGCAGAGAGAAAAAGGAACTATTTCCTTTCCAAAAAAAGTTTCAGTATAGAACGACCTTAAACATCTCATACATCCTGTACCACCATACCACGAAAGCCCGTATAACAAAGAACATTCACACAGTAGTGAAAACAACCCACACTGTCTACCAGATCCTTATGTAATACTTAAACAGTGAAGTAATCATTCCTTAGAATTCGAAAGGAAATGCCATGCCTTTAAATCCTGAGACAGCAGATAGTAAACAACAAAAGATCTTATTTCCTCAATGAAGTTTTAACACAAAAATGACATCAAGCCGCGCACACAACATTCACTATCTTATCACCAAAGTTCATGTGACAAAGACAATCATACAGCAATAAGATGACCAATACTACCTGCACAGTTCCTTATCAACCCCTTTTTTTTAAGAAAACCAGTTCGACTCCATCTAATGTCAAAAACCAGCACAGCATGGAGGTATTCCATTCAAGAAGTGCAAGACAGATAAACACAGCAACAAGGAACAATTTTCCTATTATTCCAAAAATATCAGCAAGGGTCGACGAACCCAACTCACAGCAACACTTCTCAACTGTATTCTACTTCCATTTACATGCAAGACAGTTCCAACACAGCAACATGGAGATGATTCCATAGAAAGGGAACGATCACACAACCTTTTCTAATTTCCACACAACATGTACAGAGAAAGAGATTGTCTATTTCATTCCACAATATTGTCTACAATAACTACAGTAATTCACATTTTAACTCGATTCGTGCAAAAACGCATCAAGGCCGAGCAACCAGAAGCCATTTTTCTTATCATTTCCCAAAGAAAAGAAAGAAAGAACCAACAAAATCCAAATCAAATCGATTCAACAGCAATCATACAATCCAAACCCAAGAGCAGGGTTGTTTAAATGAAACACTTAATCAAAGCAAAGATTTTTAAAGAGAAGGGCTTAACATGCCTGAAATCCCTTTTCCTGAACTCGAATAAAACTTTGTTTGCCGCGTTTTTCCTTCCACAGCGACAGCACAAACTCCCCAACACTTCCTTCTTCTTCAGGCTTAGCAATAGCCTCGAAATCTCCAAGAAAATGTCAAATGCCAAGAGCTGGTTCGACTGAACCAGACCAGAAAAACCAAATGCAGAGCAACTTTGCCAAAAATCAAACCGAAACAATGAAAATCAAATTCCCTCATACACTTTCCAAGGCGAGCTGGTCGCGAGGACCGAAAACAATCAATGCATTAAAGGCTCTGCCTTTTTCCTTACTTCCCACGCCACCGCCACTTGAGTTGGCGAGCTTTTAAATTTCAAATTTCCATGCAAAACTGAATTTGGCTCTATTTCTAAATAGATGCCTCTAATTCCTACCTGCCCCACCAAAACTGGCGCTGTCCACGTATGGACTGTTTTATTAAATGCCAATGAATGCCCTTCCTTCATCCTTATCCCTTTCCTCCCAAGGGTCTGCGCACCCCTTAGATTAGGATTAGTTTAGGTTGCATATAGTATTCAACCTAGGTCTTAGTTTAACCTTAGGTTTTAGAACTTAGGTTTATTTTCCCCTTTTTTTTTTAATTTAAAAATCCACTTAGGGTAGTAGTGTAGGATGCATGTTAGGACTTAGGGTTAGCTTAGGTTTAATTCACACTAACCACTAACACTAACAACTTCCATCCAGCCTCCCTACTAACATTCACGTTAATGCAGAGCAGGACGTTCCGTCCCTCAGATTACGTGCCAAGGCCACCTGTGTCCAGGAATTTCTTGCCTCATGAGGTCCCATGTTCGATAGTATAGGGTTCAAGAATCGAACCCCTGTCGTTGGCATCTACGTGCTAGCTGTTCACACCTGTAATTAGGCGCTGCACGTTCATAACAATATCGGGTTCGGTTCAAGTGTGAATCGACACAGAAATCACAAGAGGACCACAGCATATTTGGATCAATGGAATTGATTCAAGGTATGCTTTCAATCAGCAATAAGATTTTAGCAAGTATACGACAATTTGTCGTCACATCAGCAAACACACAAGTACAATACTGTTGTCCCATGCAATAAATCACAGCATGCAAGAATCCAAATTAGCAACACATTCTCTTAAGATCAGTACATATCTTAACATGTTTGCCTTTATTTCAGCAGCTATAACAGTATGTAAAACATTCACCAAGTTAACATACAAAATCAGAGTGTTACAGATGGGGGTTAATTAGTACTTTCTTCACTCAAAACTCATGTGAATTGTAGTATAAGACCAGGTGATTTTGTGTCTACAGATGTTTAAAGAGGTATAACTTTCTTATATTTGTTCTATAGGTTTTGAGGTTTCCATAGAGTGTTCAAATGCCATAGTTTAGATCATATTGGGTGGTCTTGAGATCCAAAAGTGAAATCGGGATGTTAGAAGCAGCTGTTTTGAGAAGGATATGAGCCAGTGGGCCCATTTGATGAAATATTTGATTTTTTAAATTACATTTGCAACCATGTATGATGATGTTATGATATATTACTCATGTTTTGTGAATTAGAGAGATTCAATAAGCATGGTTTTGGCATGAGTGGATTTTTCTCATCCTAGTGATGGGGTTGTGAGGCATTTTGGTGCATGATGAGTGGTTTTTGGCATGGCCAACCCATATGGGTCATATGTGACTATTTTAATGATGTTGTTTGAATTTAATTATTATGTATTGGTATAATAATTTATGAAGGACCGGCCTGTCTTGGGTTAGGAGGAAGATAAGGCTGTAAAAGTGAAGTTTAAGCTCATTTTGTGAGCTAGTCATGCATGAAGAAAAAGTGTGACCCAAGTAGAATTGTTTTTCAGGTTTGAAGGCATGATTTGAGAGATGATCAAATGTGTTTCATCTTGAGTAATGTTTTACAACATTTTTTCATGGGTTTAGAGCCAAAATAAATTGAGAGGGAAGAAGATAGAGTGAGTTTGAAGACCTAGGGTTTGAGCAAGGGTTTGTGAGCTGAATTAGAGATCTCCATCACTTGTGGGTGAAAAAAAATTCAACTATCATCATCATCAGGTGGCTAAGTGATGCCTATATTAATTCAATATTGATTTAATACTCTAATTGATTATTATGAACATGTTCCTTCTCCATTGTATTCCTCTTATATTTATTCTTGGCTCATATTATTTTTCTTATCTATCCACAATTGTATCATATATTATGAATAATATCAAGGCCCAAATTTAGTAATCAATTGACTTTACAATACTGAATTTATTCATACATTTACCTTACTTTTCATAGGAATAAAATTTCAAACCAACCTCCTTATACCTTCTTATACCTTGATGAAAAAATTATTGTTATGCTCATGTCTTTGAAGCCATTTCTAGATGAGCACTTTACTCATGAAACCATCTAACCTTCATGCAAATCATGTAGTAAATACTAGTGTCATAAATTGATGTAAACTCCTTATATGAGCATTATTCCATATAGACTATCCAACCTTTATATTCAATCAATATCTTTAGGTGTCTATTTTATGTAAACCATCAAGCTTTTGCTTAAGGATATAATCTAGGTGCATACAATCAATTAGATACATAGCTCATCATGAGTCAATCTCTCCTTATATAAGAGGTCTATAGTTATATATTCTACAAAATACCTTCTTGATAGTGGCTTTATACCTCTATATTAATTTTATAAACCCTCTTAATTGAGTCTCAAATCTTATATGAACTATATTTAAGTTTCCTTTCACATATATTGAAGAAACTAAAAAATTGTAATTATTCCTTTTGGTTTTATTGGGACTGTGTGATGACAGTCAGCTCAAACTAAATTTTCAAGCCTCAATAATTTCATATACATCTTTTTAAATCTGATTAAATCTCACTTGTATGATTTTTTATCTTTGAAATATCCAAATTGACCAAAAATCGTTCATATTACCTCTCTGATAGTGACTGTTCCTCTACTATGTTTCCCAAAATTTCTGCAACAGATAACTCGACCTGCATAAATAAATTGGCCTTGAAATTTTTTGGGATTTTTCATCTAGATATGACATAAATTTCTTGAAATTTTCATTTAGTTTTTTTAGATATAATAAAAGTTACTTCAATTTTCCCATATCCATTTCGTCAAACAATTTGCAAGCATTCTCATTCTAGAATAGAAAATACACCATAACTCAAAAAATATTTAGATTCAATATTAAATGTTAAATTCCCATTTTTATAATGGCCATTTGTACCTACAATCCAAAATTTCTGTGCATTTTGAATTTATATGTGAAATTTATCATCACTGTCCCAAAACTCATATTTGAAGGTTCCACAGAACCCGAGAAGGTACCAAATCGATCTAATTTTCTTTCCCGGGTGTTTCAAATCCTCAAATAAAATAATTTAGGTTCTATAATAACCTAATTTTTATTTCCACTCATTTAAAAATATCTAGGAGTATTCATACATGCTTCTGTAATGAGGGTTGCTTATAATACCACTAAAAACATTAGCACATAGTTATAGAACTTCACTATAAAATATCACTTATAAGCTCCACTAAATATGGATGCTAGTGATGTATCAAAAAATCTTATAATGATGTTTATCTCCTCATATATTCAATTCATTAATATCCACATTCATAATTTCCATTTCTCTTCCTTCCTACACAGTCTTAGTTAACACTCCATTCATAGACCTCGATACATAAGAAGATATGCACCCATTTAAGTTAGAATCAATCTTCTCAGACATAGAGAATCTTATTACTGTCAAACATAATCAAGAAAACCATCAATGCATTGTATTTACACACTAATATATTCAAGTCTAATTTATTTTATTCAAACTAAATATATCTTACACTACTCTGACCGTAGGTGAGAATGTTTGGCTCCATCCATCTGAAAAATCTATCTTCCTCTTCTTTACATGCACAATTCAACTTTTTCTTACACTTCACACACCATTCCTCTAATCCTACTTCACACACCACCTGACTTCAACCTCTCACTCTATCATAATTGCATTTATTTATCTCTACATGCATGATCCACACTTACAACAACTTGGACTCTATCTTCTAAACTTAGGCTCTATTCTTAAGTTGATATATTGACTCAATTGATATTCCCAACTTAGTTAATACTATTTTAACCACTTTTTACAATATTTTCATGACCTTATCATGCTTCTCCTACGTATATAGACTCCTAAATATGCATGCATGCCAACTATCACCCTGATTTTTACTCTCCTATAGGAGTTTATTACATAGTGATATTCAAATGTTCAAACTTATACCAACTTAGAGGAAAAACACATTTAAAATCCTAACACATGCTCATGCCTTGAAAGGATTATTCCAATTTTTATTATTCTTCATAAGCACTATGATGATGCTTCTACATCACTAAGCTATTGCTTGGTCATCTTAGGGGGTTTTATCCTCCTTGTGGAGTGGGTACTTCACTAAATTAGGGGTTGGTGTTCATTGTAGGATTGGTGCTCCTTGTGAAGTTGATGCTTCACTAAATCTCTTTGATTTGTGTAATATAAGAAAATTTTCAGTGGTTTTTATTCCTCCTGATGGTTTCCCACATATATCTTGTGTCTATTTGCTTCTTATCATGTGTTATGGTTGTTTCTATTGTGCACACTAAATAAGCAATGGTTGAATGTATGTGATTGGATGAATTTTAATGGTTTTTGCAATTAATGGATAATGAAATATGATTTTTGTATGACTGATTCAACCCCCCAGTCCATTGTGTTTCCAAAAATTGGTATTAGAGCAGGTCCTTGTGAAGCAAGTTTAGCAACTTGAAGGAGATCCTTTGAATCACACGCAATGGGTAAGTCTTCAAATATTTAGGCTATATTAAGAAAGAGGGATGAAGTAGCTCAGTCAATGATAAATTCCTACCAAGATCATATCAAGTATATGGAAAAATAGCATGGTAATTTCATCAAGGGTTTGGAATCATAGGTCAAAATTATGTCGAAATCCCTAAAAGAGAAATAAGACACTTGTTCTAGGTATGAAGAGAGATTGAAAGCTCTATAATTATATTTGGAGAGTGCATCTAGTAGGTTAAGGATGTATGAGAGGCTTGAGAAGATCTCTAAAGCTCTTGATGGGATTTTATAAGGTCAAAGAGCCACAAATGACAAAGCAAACCTAGGGTTTGAAGGAAAACATGTCAAGAATGATGATGAAGTTAGTCCAAGTTCAAAATTAGATGATAAGATTACTAAGAAGACTGATTTAAGAAGGTCTAACTTAGTTAGACAACCTAATGCAGTGAGGTATGGTACTTCCTTCAATGTATATTGTTTTTTTTGTCATAATTTTTGTCATAGATCTAGAGATTGTAAGAGGTGGTCTCTTAGAGATGATGTAGGTATCTTCAATGGTGAATTTTTTTCATGTTGTGAGTATGGTCATTGAGCCAAGGATTGTGGTTGGAATCTTAGTGTTTATGAGCTAAGAAGTAAGAGGAGTGTTGTTTTTTTCAATTGTCAAAGATCATGTCACATAGCAAGCCTATGTCCAAGCAAGAGGAGGTTCATTAAAATGTATGATTTTAAAGGAGAATTCAAAATACCTAATCATGATGTTGCAAAATCAGAGGATATCAGTAAGAAGAATGATCATATGGAAGTTTCCAAGGAATATTGTATCTCAATCAATATGGGAAACAAGTTCCTCAAGCCCATGTCAAGTCAAGGAAGCATGTTTTCTTTGGTTGAAGAAGAAAATAATGAAGAACATCACGTGTGTTTATCTTCCATCAACTCTTATACACATGAGAATATGAGAAGGTTAGGTGGTTGGGACTCTTCTAGTGTGATTAGGTATGTGAATTTATCCATCCAAGATTTTTTGAGTCATTGGTATTTATAGGTGTCTGAGCTTGTTGATTCAATTTTTCATGTTGTTTAAATGAAAAATTTTGAGTGACTCTCTAGAGGATGTGTGTCTTGGATTCTATCTTCATCAGTCCTCAAGTAGGTCTATAAAATTCATGTATCTCTATTTGAAGAATTCTATGTTTGTTATATGAATTATACAATTTTTTAGTTTGTGTGTATGAGTCCATTACATTTGTCAAAATATGAATCAAGTTATTTGTCCTTCATGAAGGCTATCATGCTTTTTTTTGCAAGTATGGGGTCTCAAAGTCAATTATTCTTTCCTTGTACTTTAAGTCATCAAGATAGTACTATATGTAGGTGTGTGAATCTCATTTGATTGAATTTATCATGAAAAATCTCTTACAGTCAGTGTGTAAAATATGTGCTTCATGTTGTCATGTCAATAATTTTTTAGATCTAAGTTGGTACAATGAATCCTTTGCATAGAATATTTCAAACTATGAATGATGGAATTATATATGTGTGATGTTGGGTAAAGTGCCTCAATATTTATAATTATTTTTAAGGTCATTGATGAATCAAAGTATGTGTTCCTTGAAGCAGTGGCCCTTGTCCCTTGTTAAGAAAATATGGTGGCACCTTGTCTCTTATTCTTGTGTTGTAGAGTTTGTAGATGTTCTTAAAGGTCAAATGAGTATGAAATAAGTGCATTATCTGAGTGTATATCATGATGGTCTTCCAATTGAGTCCCTTATAACTCAATGGTCATGATAAGCTTCAAAATATCAGCGGAAGTCTGAGTTCAAAGAATTCTTAAAGTAACTTCATATCAGGGTGTAAAAACCAATCATAAATGTCAAATATGTGATATATATCTTAAAATATCTATGGTATAAGAATTATTTATCCTAGACTGTAAAAATATGTTCTATAATTGAAAAATGTGTTTATCTTGTCTTGCTAAGGAATTTCAAAGAGTATATGTCTCTCTATTTAAATAATGTCTTTGGGAACTTAACCTAGTTATCATTAGGCTTGTCAAGTTTGTCCATCCATGAAGTGCAATTTGTTATTCAGTGGTCTGAGTTCAAGCACTATCATTGGGAGTGTCTTTTTTGGAAATTGAAGGTCATCTATGTCAACTTTGTGAATGTGTTGATGGTCCCTTGTAAGTCTATGATATGTGTCCATGTTTGGTCTAAGTCTTAAGAATTAGGTGATCTATCTCAAATGGTATATTCAATAAGCATGGTAATTTTGACAAGGTATTAAGTGATATTTTACATCATCAAGATGAATTTACAATGTCTTAGCACGGTCAAGACTGAGAATCATTAAGATAATACTCTATATGTCAAAAAGGAAATAATGAAATATGACTAGGTTGCATCAAGGTTGATGAAGTTATAGAGAGAAAGTACAGAGCATAAGTTATGTAGATAAACATCAAGGTATGAAAAAGGTCAAGATGACCTATAGTGAATGATGAAGAAATGATATAATTGTGAGAAACTTTAATGACTAGGGTTTGTAAAGAGGAAAGGGTTTGTACAATGAAACCTTAATGGTTGAATATTTTCTTCAAGATACTAAATGGTGTTAAAGGTTTTTTATCCTTGTTACTTATGTTCGATCTGATGCTAATTCATCAAAAGAATAGTTATTAGTTGCATTGATCCAAGATATCAGTGATTACTCAAAGATGATTTATGACTTGTTAGATATCAAGGTTTTTGGGATGGTTGAGATCAAGAAGGTATGTTCAAAATTCATTATCATGAGTATGCTTTCTTTGAGTTATTTGAAGAGACATGTGTACTGTTAAAAATGACAAACAAAGACTCAAACTTCAAATATGGAGGTAGTGGGTTCAAGCTATCACATTTAGTGTATAAGGATTTTGTGGTGAATAAGGTTTATTGTACATGTTAAGAAAGATTTTTTAGGCTAAAATAATTCTTGAAAAGAGTATACTATTCTTTGATAAGGTCAGGATTTATTCATGGAAAGTGTTATGACAGTGATCTAGTGTAATGTATTGTCTTGGTATGATCAAGAATCCTAAATGATGAGCTTCAGGGCCTAAATATGAGATTGATATCTTGTGATTTCCTACAAGTCTATACAAAGACCTATGCATGGATATTTGGGTGAAGTAATGTGTCCTTGACAAGGTATTAGGTGTCATAATGCTCTGAAATAGATTGTTATAGATCAGTGAAGCTCCTTAACGCAAGGGTGTAAATAGAGTTTAAGGTCTTAATTGATGGTTTGCTCCAAATTAACAGAGATGTATGTTGGGTTAGTTCCGACAAGATGGATGATTCTTAACATACTTATGCAAAGTATGAACTTGAAAATTTGAGAAACAGAGGTCTATAATCCTAAGAAACCAGTGCAAATAAGGTCTTCAGGACCAAAAAGATCTCAAAAGATACTTGAAGATGAAATTGGTAAATGTGAAGTCTATATACATGATTCTCTACCCAGGGAAGAAAGATCTTGCTACAAGTTGATCATGTCTAAAGAGGTATGAGTCGTGGTCAAGAGTTGTCAAGGAAAGTTTGAAGGAGTCTTTAGGTTTGTAATGTGAAATTGTGATTTTCTTAAGGTTGACGCACTTTCTTTAGGTCTGTCATGACTAAGAAAGTATGAGTGTGTGGTCAAGACAATGACAGCCTCATCTATAATCATCCAAGTGCGTGAAGTATTTGGGATGTTTGTAAAGAATATTTTTTATGAATGAAAGTGCATAAGAAAACTGAATACATTAAAGAATCAAGAAGGCGTTCTTTATCAAAATAAGGTAAAGACCTCTAAAAAGTTGTTTTAGGACCATGATGAAGTGTTTGATTCATCCTCAAGGCATGTAAGCAACGTATGTGCTCAAAACTAGTGTCTTTCAATTAGAGGTGGATAGTACAAGTTCAAGAGGAGTTAGAAGAATATGTTTCATGGTGTATATGTACTGCTAGAGATGAGAGAATTTCGTTACATAGGAACGGAAGTTGTTTTTTAGGGACAAGTGGTCCTTAAGCTTGTCATGTTGTGCTTAGAGGTAAAACTTGAGTTTCTTTTCATGATACATTCCTAATAAGTGTTGATTATCATGAGTGAAAGAAAAGAGGAGTATCAACTCAAGAAGAGCTTTATGAGTGATCTTAATAAGTCCATGGATCCTTACATGTTGTTGAAGGAGTTAAAGAGAAGAGAATTCAATCCCAGGGGGAGATTTTTGAGTCAATTAAGTGGTGTTTGTATTGTTTTCATTGTGTGTTTCCATTTGTCATATTGTTTCATCATAATAACATTTTTCATGGATGTCAAAAGGGGAGAAAAGACTCATAAACATGGAGATGAGATCTAGTAGGTGTATTTTTCATATGGTTTCCATCAATGTTTCTAAAGGTGGTTGCCATCAATGAAAAAGGGGGATATTTTTGGCCATTTTGTGTTAGTGTTTTCATTGTCATCAACTCCATTTATTGAAAAGGGTGTCATGTGGTCATATGAGTCTCCATGATGTGTTATTCACATGTCAAGCACAAAGATTGAGTGGTTTGGTGAGTTCTATGTAGTCATGGTGCATGATCTAGGGTGTTGTATCATGGTTTGAGTCCTCCCAAGTGATTTGGAGTGTGTTATGATGTCATTCATGGTATATGAGTTTTTTTAGGTTTCGATTGGTTTGTATTAGGTCAACATGGTCAGGTCATGAGGTTACATGGTTGAGTCAGGTCATTCCAAGCTTGTTTCTATCCTTGGAGCAAGTAGAATGAGGTAGAGGTATGAGATTTGGTGCTAATAAGTGTTTTTAGAGCATGATAATATCGTGGTAGAAATGTACCTAAGGTGTATGGTGACTAGGTCATAACTCAATGGTTTGGAGGTGTTTCATGGTCCTTGGGAAGTAAGTAGGTGAGAATAGGTAGGTTAACATAGGTAAATGAGATTGGTTGAATATTTTCAAAGATATTTAGGTTATGTGTTGAGCATGAATAGTTATAGAATTTTTTCATGATGCTTCATGATAAGTTTCAGGTCATTCTGATATGGGAATTGCAAGATATCAAAGTTTTAGCAAAACTAGGTAAGTTTTAGTGTGTTTTTAAGACAAGGTTGGACCTTATGATGTTCATTGTGAAATTTATGTTTTAGATGGTGATCTGAGCTCTTTGGAATAACTTCTTAGGTAAATTATTAATATTTCAAAAAAACAATCAGGTGGTTTGATCATCACATTTTTATGAACAATTGTTAACAAGGTAAAGTGGTTTGAAACCCTATCTAAACCCTACCTAGGAGCAACTTGCAAAAGAAGAGGTATACTGAGCCTGTCTTGATTTATTTTTAAAATTTAATAATTTTATGTTGTAGAATACTCTTCCAAATTTATTGAAAGGTATATTAGAGAATGTGGTGATATGTGGGTTGCATCTAAATTTTCTTGGTTCTGAAGAGTTCCAGTTTAAGGAAATTTTGTTCAAAAAAGGTGATGATTAAATTGAAATAGTTTTTATCCCCTGAGTTGTTCTATATTTCCTTGATATTTCCAGGTCATGGTTGTGATGAAAAATTGCAAAGTATACCCTATTTATGAAGACTGATTTTGGGGGCAGTTTAAACAGCTTGTAGTAAATTTGACATTACAGGAGATGCAAGAGGAGTTAGGAACTGATTCAAGTTGTGTTGTGAAGATGGTTCATATATATTTCCAATGGTATATCAAAATTTATGATTGGTATAAGGTATGAAAAATTATGAGCTGTTCTTTGAGGGTCAAATTTGAAGGATGCTTGTTCTAGCAGGGTGCCAAGTGGCTTGATGATCGTAAAGTGATGATGATTACTGAGTTGTTCATGCATGGTTGAATGTTTATTGAGTTCTTATAAATCATGTATAATTATTTTCCATTACTTTGGTTAAGCTTAGAATTAGTTTTTGGTAGTGATGGAATGCATGTTGAGCTCATAGCCATGGTTCTTGAGTCCTAGAAGGCATAAAAAGTAGTTTGCAGAAATTAGCTTGGTTGAAGGCCTTACACTTAGAGTTGGAAGAAGTTACAATATGTTTATGGAAAGAGGATTTAGATATATTTATATTTATTTATGTATTTTTAATCTTGGTGATTTTATGTGATGGCTCTTTCAGGTTGAATTTGTAAAGAAGAAGGTATGCCTAGATTTTCAGGACATGGATTGTTTAGGCTAAAAGATTGAAGTTTCTTGAAGCATGAAATGGATTGAGTTGATGTTTTCTAGCACCTTTAAAATTTAATAGGAGTGAATTTTTTTCCTATTTAAGTCAATTTGGAGGTCATTTAAAGTGGCATAAAGGGTGTTAATCAACTGATAGTTTGCAAAACTAGTTTTTAGGCGACTTATTTTGGTGAAGAGGTAAAGTTGATGTGGTTTGAACGTGATGGATGTTTCATGAGGTATAACTTGCATGGACATGTGATTATAAATAGGTCTTGGGTTTCCATATAGTGGTCACATGCTGTATTTGAGTTCATATTGATGGGTATTGAGGTCGAAAGGTAAAATACAATGGTGCTAGAAACAACTTGTTTTGTGAAGGATATGAGCTAGTGGGTCCATTCAATGAAATATTTGATTGTTCCAAGTAAATGTGATGACTATGTATGATTATTTTATGATATATTAATCATGTTTGGTGAATTTTAGGGAGATTTAATAATCATTTTTTGGGATGTTTGGATTTTACTCATCCTAGTGATGGGGCTTTAAGGCATTTTGGTGTATGATGAGTAGTTTTTGGCATGGAAGAACCATATGGGTCATGTGTGACCATTGTAATGAATTTATTTGAATTTTATTATGATTTATTTGTTTTGAAAATCAGGTTAAGGATTATGACCTCCCTCGGCTGATAAGAACGGAAGAAAAGCTTATAAAAGTGAAGTTTGAGTTCATTTTGTGGATTAGTGCTCTTATGAGGGAAAAGTGTGACCCACGTAGGAGAAGTGATTTTGAAGGTTTTATTAGGCATGATTTGAAGCATCTAATAGAGTTATTTCATAGGTTGAGGAATATTAGATCATGAATTTCTACAATTTTTAGATCCAAGACAAGTTAAGAAGGAATAAGATAGAGTGAGTTTAAAGTTCTAGGGTTTGAGCAAGGGTTTGTGAGCTGAATTAGAGATCTCCATCAGTTGTAGGAGAAAAAAAAATAGATATAATCATCATCAAGTGGATTAGTTAGTTCTTTTTCATACTATGGGGTTTTATCCTCCTTTTGGAGTGGGTTCTTCACTAAATTAGGTGTTGGTGCTCCTTGTAGGGTTTGTGCTATACTAAAGTAGGGGTTGGTGATCTTCATGAAGTTGGTGCTTGACTAAATATCTTTATTTTTTGTAATATCAGAATATTTTCAGTGGTTTTTCTTCCCCATTATGGTTTCCCACATATATCTTGTGTCTATGTGCTTCTTCTCATTTGTTATGGTTTTTTTATTGTGCACACTAAATAAGCAATGGTTGAATGTATGTGATTAAATGAATGTTAATGGTTACTGAAATTAATGGATAATGAAATAAGATTTTTGTAGGACTAATTCACCCCCCCTCTCAGTCCATTATGATTAAAACAAATTTATGATATATTTATTTTATGATTATATCCCTATAGGTATAAGATTGTTTTTGAAGAGATCCAGGTTCAGAAGAAGGTCGATGAAGTTGAGTTAAGTCATGAATGATAAGCTTGTCTAAGGAAAATATCACAAGGTGTATGATTCCTATAATTTAAGGTCCAAAGGATTCCCATAGCAAGAATTAAGATAAAATGAGGTGTGTATCAGTTCAGGGGGAGTAATGTGCATGTTCATACCATGTCCATGGATCATCTATAGTTCTTGAATTCAATAAGGAATACACATACCAAGAAGGAGCTTGTAAACATGATTTGAGTACATTGCTTGTTTTCAAATTGTTATAGTGTCTTTCTCATAGATGTCAAAGGGGGATATTAAGCTCGGGAAAAATAATTTTGAGGTCATAAAGATGTTTGTTTATGTGGTTACCATTAATGTTTCTGAAGATGGTTGTCATCAATGACAAAGGGGGACATTATTGGACAATGTGTCATTGTTATTGTCATTTATTTTAAGTGGAATTGATGTCAAATGGATTCTTGAGTTCATGATGATTTCATTAGTGGTCATTGAGTCAATATAAGGTGTCTAGTGGCATTGTTAGTTACATTGATGGTGTCTAGGTGCATTTACATGTTCTTGGTGCATGGCTCAAGCTAGTATGGTGATGGTATGAGATACAAAAGTTGTTAAATGTTGATACATTATCTAGCATGTTCAATTAAGTTTTTGAGATATGTATTATAGTTTGAATGATGGTGAACATGTTTGCTTGGGTGAAGTATGTGTTGAGACAAGCCATTCTAGGCATAATCCTAGACCTAGAGTATGCATAACATGAATTATGGAGCGTAGCATGCTAAGGTAAGTTATTATGATAATGTGCAATGTGTTTTTAGGATTCATAACAGGTATAGAAGGTATACAAGGCCACAATTTAGGTGTATGGTGCATGTTTTAGGTCCTTTGAAGCAAGAATTATAAAAACAAGGCATATAAGCATGGGAAATTCATGGTGTCTTGAGAATTTCATGTGTTTAAAGTCATGAATAATAATTTTATATTGTTTTTAATTTTAATATGATGGTGTGGACCAACTTTTAGGTTAAGGTGATGAATATTTTGCAAGATATCAAGTTTTTGCCAAAACCAGGTTTCCAAAGGTGAGATTTTAAACTAAAAATTGACTTTCAGATGCTAGTTGGGAAGTGTGTGATTTTTACAAGGACCTAAAATCATGGGGGTGGTTTATTAGGCTAATTATAAATATTTTCCAGGTGGAACAAAGTTTTTTATCTTCAAATTTTTATGAACAATCGTTAAGAAGCCAAACAACGTTTTAACCCTCATAAAACCCTAGTTTTGGAGTGACTTGGAAGAAAATGAGTATACTGACCCAGAATTAATTGTTTGAGAAATATTTAGTATTTTTTTTATAGGAATCCTCCTTCCTTCTCTAAGTGTGATTTATAAATTTTTATTATATGTGGGCCCCACCCAAATATGTTTATTTCTAGAAAGCTTCAGTTTGTGACAAATTTTTCCATTAAACATAATGACTAATTTATCTTTTATGGAATAATGGGAATTCTAATTCATTTCTATGATAATTTAATATCATGGTTGAGGCCCTAGGATGGAAAGTTATCCCTATTTATGAGGATTGGTTTTTAGGCAGTGTTGGGGCAGTTTGGAGCAGTCTAGGAACATAGCATGTTTAGAGGTTCTTCAAGGTGTTTTATGTTGGTTTTGATTTTTTATGATCTTGACTTCAATATATTTCCAAAAATATATCATACTTGAGTTTTTTATAATATTTGAGAAATTTATGACATATTCTCTCAAGGATAATTTTGAGGGTATTTGGTTGAACATGATCTCATGTGGGTTTCATGGAGTGATTGACTGTTATGAATTGTTTTCATGATTTCTAGGTATTATTGAGGGATTATAAAACATTTATAAGTGTGTGGAATTTCCATGTTAAGGTTTTTTTAGTATATAACATTTTCTCTTTGAAGGCCTACCTATGTGAATTATAATGATGATATATATAAAGGCAAGTTAGAAGGTTCATTTGTGCCAGTTGAGTATGAGGAGGAAAAGTGTGACCTAGAGGGGAATTTGTGGAGATGTGAGAGGTATTTGTGACATGTAAGAGATGGAAATGAATATTTGAATATATTATAGAGAGTTTTCTAAAGATGGCGAGCTAGGGAAGATGTGGAAATCAACTTGAATGAAGAGGTTTTGGGCAAGAAGGCTTGAGAGATGTTTTGAAAAAGATAGAGAGGAGAGGGAACTTATAAGTTATCATCTGTTTTTGTAGAAAAAAATTATATATGGAATTCATTTCTTATGGCTTTAGTTGGTGCTAAGTTATTTGTGTGGTTGGTTCCTCCTTGTATATTTGGTTCTCTACTAAATTAGGGGTTGGCACTCCTTGTAGGGTTGGTGCCCTACTAAACTAGGGGTCGGTGTTCCTTGTGGGGTTGGTGCCTCACTAAAAAAATATCTTGTGATGTGTAATGTTCATGAGAGTCCTTTTTTTGTGTAATCTAACAAGAGGTTTAATGGGTTTCTTCCCTTTGAGGGTTTCCCTCTCATATCTTGTGTTTATGTGTACTTGTCTTCTTAATTACTCATGTGTATGATTTAAATGTGCATGGTTTAATCATCTTAATATTTAATGATTAATAAGTATTCATGGTTAATGGATTGAAATTTTTAAGGACTTTTTCACCCCCTCTCATTCTATTGTGCTTCTAACAATGCATCACCCTTTATAATCCGGAACTCTAACCAGTTCCCAATATTGTTAGTCATAACCCCACCCAACATGTCAATGCCACCTACCAATCAAACATTGAATAAATGGTACCTTATTCTTCCCCCCATCACATAGAAAAATCCAAACCTATCTCTTCAACTCCTTTAGTTAGCTTCAACCTTAATGTCATCTCATCACAAAACATGGTTAGCTAGCAAGGGCCCCTTCTATATACCTCTTCATCCATCTCTCATATTGCGCCACACATGACCACCCTGCTACCTGCAATTATCCACACTATTCTAATTATCATCCTATCTCAATAGGTTCCTCTAGTGTACCTCATTCTATGATCTCATTTTTTGCATCATATTCCATGATCTCCCAGCATTCGTCATCCACAATTTAAAAAAACATGATTTTATCCATCCCTGTGTCTTTACCACCTATCAATACAAGTGTTATCAGTATATATCATCCCTTCTCATAACCCACATCTACAACTAGTGTCCCACAATACGTTTACATTCCCCCTCAACAAAATAAACATCCCTAACAACCCTTCCTCAACACTTTTATCCCCCAATCCTACCAATATATATATTCTTCATCGCAACCATAACTTCCTAGTTGACTTATAGTGGACCAGGAAAACTTCCCCCTTTTCAAAATACTCCTTTACCATATCAAAAATTCCAATCAAATCCTTTGATCTATGGATAAAATAATCCTTTCGCAACTAACATCCAACCCCATCATAACAATCCCATACAAGACTTGATGAGTATAATCCCAACTCTAGAAGTTGTTACCATGGGACCCAAAAATGTCTTCTCTTATGAACAATTTTGTAACAAACCGATCAATCCAATAGTGCCCTTCAAACCATACCCTCGACATTGGGAACTTCCCAAATTCACAAAATTCTATAACAAGGAAGATCCACAACAACATATCAAGGCCTTTCGACACTCTTGTTACCTCATATCCCATGATCAAGACCTTATGGTAAGGAAATTCTCGATGGCATTAGCCAAACCTGCTCTTGATTGGTATAACAACATCCCTCAACATTCCTTGTACTCATTCACATAATTATCCCATTTATTTCTAGAACACTTCTCCATCAACATTTCACGCAAATATCCATCACCGATCTATATTCTATCAAAAAAATCAAATAAGAATTCTATCATTGATTTCATGGATAGATGGCGTGAAGATCATTAATAAGATTATATTTTTTCCATACCAAAGACAAATATTAATTAAGTTGTTCACCTCGGTCTTGCACTAAAACACATATCTTACACTCCCCAAATCTAATCATTCCATAAGCATTAGATGAATCCTTTACCATGGGCCTAGAAATTGGAACTCTGAGCCCTTGAAGACGGTAAAGTTAAAATGTGATCTAAAAAATTCTAAACCTAATTCTTCTAAGAATTTTTCTAATAATGAAAAATCCAAAGGATAAAAAAATGTTGTTGTTATCCTGGAAACTGGATCTAAAAATCACTCACACCTCGAGTGAGTCCTCAAACTCCTTTGACAATACACACCTCTGGGGGAGTCTTATAGTTATATCTTCGACAAGATTTTGGTTTCCCATTTGAATAAACCTTCCATCTATATCGGACCTATTAACGAATCTTTTCCTAAAGCCATCCTATGGTACAGGGAAGCAAAACTATTGTCAATACCACTAGGTTCATCAGTCACGATAACAGTGATAAGGTGTCGTTCCTTTAAAAATATAGTCCAAAACCTTATCTACCATGGTGAATCTACAACTAGATAATCCTAACGAACCCCCTAATCAAAGCCATATATGTATTCAAAAAGCCTTTTTCCAAACCATCCCTCGATCAAATATGCAATCCAAACTAATGTCGCAGTACCTCATAATCTTGTCACTCATGTTATCGATACCATCAATCAACTCCCATCTTCTAAATAATATGCATTTATATCTGAAGTATTAGTTAAACAAACATATAATTTTAACCTTTTTAATGGTGATACCCTGAATCAAAAAATAGCTATGTCAGTTACGTCCATAGTTATAATTATGCAATCCAAACTGATGTCGTAGGACCTCATAATCTTATCGCTCATGTTATCGATACCATCAATCAACTCCCATATTCTAAATAATATGCATTTGTATATGAAGTATTAGTTAAACAAACATATACTTTTTACCTTCTTAATGGTGATACCCTAAATCAAAAAATAGCCCTGTCTTCTACATCCATAATTACCTCTCCTAAAGATATCCTTGATCTTATCTCTTAGGGTTTGCAAGGAAGAAACTATCCCATTGTTGTAAATCATAAACATCCCTCCTAGAGATAAGTTCCCTCAAAACCATATCAAAAGTGATCGATAGTCCTATACAAAAATCATCAAGTCACCCACACGATAGAGATTGGAAATCTCCACATAAACAAGCCTAAAACAAACACGCATAAGGATGCCACGTCATTTCCTTCTATTCTAAGACCTCATCCCTCATCGAAACTTGCAGTCACCATCATAGAATCTAAAGCTCATTCTTAAGACCCACACCTAAGCTCTACTACTCGAAAGCATACCTTATATACCCCATACCCATAAACCATCTCATGAAACCAAAATTCCCATGACCTCATCATCTGTCTCAACAAGATCCATCCAAGGATACTATACCAAAACCCTTGAAGAGATTTGTTCAATCATCAGCCATATCACTACCCCCCAACCAATACCTTAAATCTCCATGGATGGAAACCCACATGGTATAAGTATGGTGTAGTTTTACACTTATCATAGAATGTCAAGGCATAACATCACACTAAGGACTGTAAATCCATTTGTTTTCGTAATCCAAGGCCATTCCAAGAAGGATGTCCTCCTAACAAACATATATCATCTTGGTCCACCTATAAATCATAAAAGGACAAAGTCAAAATACCAGGTTAAACCCTCTCCTAAAACTCCTTAAGTCTTGAAACTCTTAAACCGCCAACTTGATACCCCCATCAAGTGAAGGGTGTGGCATCCTCCTCCAGTGAATATCCTTTCTTCTAAATTGATGCTATCCATATAGCCACGAGATCTCTGTGCCTAAAACTTATGATTCCTGAATTCAAGATAGGCCTAAAGTATCCATCTCTATATCCCCCCACCAAATCAATCCATTCCACCATCTTCATAAATTCAATAGTTTCTAATCCTAAAATCCCATCAGAACTCAATCCACAACATCAATAACAGAACAACATTCTGAAATAGTTACATCAAGCACTTATAAAGATGTCATCTTTATAAAATCATCCAAAATTCCCCTCAACACTAAAAATCTATGATATAAGATCTCCAAGATATCTCGATACAATCAGATTAACCTCATCCATTTTCCAAGCATTGTTAGCGTACTCTAAAAATGTCGATAGTCAGTTATCACATTTGACGATTCCAAGATCCCATCTTTATAACATGAGGACCGTGACCTCCCCTTATTTTTCACTGCCCAAATCAATGATACCCATATTATAAGATTCATGATTTACGACGGGGATAACATTAATATCATCTCATTCTTATTCTTTCAAATAGATCCAGATTACTCAGAAACTGTCGTATCTCAGTCACCCCACTTGTCTTACGTGTGCTTTCAATGATATTGTTGTGCCCCACTTTGGGAACAATAATACTACCTATCAAAGTAGGTGTGAAATTAATCCATGAAATATTCTACCTTATGGAAGGAGAGTTTCAATATAATATACTATTAGGATGCCCCTGTAGTTCTTGTTCCATGTGATGTGTCCCCTCCACTATACATCAATGCTTAAAATATGAACAAGAAGGTAAAACCTTCATAGTCCCTTCACTGATCCTAACCAGTTTCAAATAATATTCATATGACTTATAGGATAAACTAGTGTATTGATTCCCTTACAAAACACTACCTCTTTAAATCAAGCTTCCACAAGTTCCTTCTATCCCCACATCCAAATTATCTGATGATCAATCATTTGAAGATATGATGTAACATCATCTCAATGAGGGAGTATCAGAGTCTTGGCTCTGAATACACTCCCTACACCAAAAACATATGGGAGACCTCGATAAGAAGCCACTCTACAAGCCTAACATTGGAAATATCATTTCCTTCACTCCTTAATTTCGTCAAACATAACTCATTTACGAGAGGTGTTGACCACCCCTTTTCACATCTCAAAAATTAACACCACACTAAGCCATTTACCTCAAACTTTTCATTCACTAGACAAGCCTTAAATTTCCAGAACCCTATCTCCATCATTATGTGCACATGGAAGGGGTTTTGGCCTAGGCAGATATGATCAAGGTCCGCATGAGCTATCCTTTAATATTTTAACAAAACCCCATGAAAAACATAGACTCAGCTTCAAAGAACCTCCCTCAAATCCACCACCACCCATCTCGGACTAAGAACCATCCTCCTCATTATCCTCATACATCCCCTCTGACATAGATGACACCATATTCATCCCCCCTAAATTTGTTTTTAATCAATATAGTCATCCTTAAACCTTTGACTTATTAAGATAACTACAAGACTATGATCCTTCTACTAGTATTACTTGATATGATAGAAAAGGATTCTCCCAATATCCATGTTCTCTAATTTCAAAACAATAATGCCATTCTAACTTACATGGGTGATGAAGACCATTGTCTCCAAAATTACCCTTGCCTTTTGACATGCCTAAAATTCATCAACGGACCCACCATTAGACATTAATATAATAACATCAAAGTAACCTGTGCATAGTTAAAGTTGGCCAAGCTTTAGACTCTCGAGATAGCTCTGCGAATTCACCACCTTTTTATCCATGATTGTAGTCATTCCTTCATCATGGTCTTTATAACGACATGTCAAGAATTGACCCTAACATTCATTTTTCATAATATTGTCAGCATCCCCAATGCTAAACCAATGAAGAAAAATATTTGTAAAATGCATCCTCATGTAGCATTGTTAGTTAAATAAGAGCTTTGACATTTTCTCTCAACCAATTTCATCCTACCCATCGATTATCCACAATGGGCTTCTAACATTGTACCTATAACCAAGACCTTTGGGAAACTATGCATATGCATAGACTTTCACAACCTTAACCTCACTTGTCCTAAAGATGATTTCCCCTTGCTTAAGAGTTGTAATTGCACTATACTTCTAGTGTATGAGAAAATTACTTTATCAAGTTATAAAAGTTACAACAAACAAGATCAGTCAAGTATTATGTTCATTGATTCCAAAAATTATCTGTTAGATTTATTTTCATTGATGTCAAAGGTTTTGTCTGGAGCTCAAAGATTTGATTAAGTATAAGTGGTCCAGAGACCATTTCTCATCTAGATGCTAGTAGAAGAATCATTCTGGAGCTCAAAGTATAAGTGGTTTGGATCCCATTGCTTGTATGGAGCTTGTAGAAGAATTGATCCGGAGCTCAAATTATAAGTAGTTCAGAGCCCATTTCTTGTCTAGAGCTATTAGAAGAATCAGTCTAGAGGTTGAAGTATAAATGTTTTAAAGCTCATTGCTCATCTAGATCTAGTATAAAAATAGGTCTAAAACTCAAAGTATAATTGGTCCAGAGCTCACCTAGATGAATGTTTCTTATCTGGAGTTAGAAGGTGTTTGGTCCATAACTAACAATATGTTTGGTATGGAGCTAGTAGAAGATTCGAAGTTTGTGGTTTTTTAATCTGGAGCTAGTTGTATTGAGCTAATTGTTGTAATACATTCATGAGCTACACTTGAATAATTTGGAGCCTCTTTGGTCAATTCATCTGGAATAATAAGAAAATAGGAATGTGGGTTGACTTCTCTTATGTTTTAGCATTAATATATTTCTTTTGTGGATACTTAAATTATGGCTAACTATTTTTTATGTTTATATTTATTTCATGAACAAACTTCATCTTGTAATGGCACCTAATGATTAAAAGGTAATTTCAGGTATAAAATAAGATGAATTTGAAATAACGGAAGTGATGTGCAATGAGTGTGAATGATGGAATAAGAGGATGGTAAAGTAATTATAGTGTGGAAGAATAGCATCATTATGAGAATTTATCCTTAAAGCTCAAAACTGATGGAGAAAATGGGGAGTTTTTGAAGGGTGAGGAAGATCAAATAGAGTATGAAAAAGTTTTTTTTATAAGGAAGAAGAAAGCAAAAATGATAGATATCATATTGTAAGAGTATGTGAGGTATGATTAGAACCAGCAAGTGAATGAAGTCTATGCTAATGGAATAGTGGGCAAAGAGAGAAAGTGTAAGAAGCCAACAAGAGGAGTAAAGTGTGAATGAGTGGTGTAAGAGGAGTAATAAAAGATACAACATTGAGTGTGGAGTTATAAAAGAGAAGAAGTGAAATTAGGGATTGGTGTCTCCAGTGATTTGGTTCTCACAAAGTGGCCAAGTTGGTGCTTGACATTGGGTATTGGTGTCTCCAGTGAGTTTGTGCTCACAAAGTGGTTGAGTTAGTGTTTGGCATTGGGGATTGGTGTCTCCAATGATTTATTTCTCATAAATCTATTGATTTGGTGCTTGGAATTAGGGATTTGTGTCTCCAGTGATTTGGTGCTCATAAACTTGTTGAGTTGGTACTTGGAATCAGGGATTGTTGTCTCCAATAGGTTGGTGCCTACAAAAGTTTGTAAAGAAGTTAATTTTGTTAATGGATTTGGACAGTAGATCCAAGCAATTGTTTCTCTGTGGTTTTTCTTCTAAAAGGGTTTCCACATAAATTGTTTATTTTACATCTTGTGTGATTGTTGTTTTTGTGAATATTTAAAGTTTAAATAAGAAAAAGACGGTTTAATACCGATTCACCCCCCTCAGTATTAGCGTGTGCTCTTCACTATCCTCGTGTGTGGAGAATAGTACAGAAGAGTATTTGAATTAACTATTTCTTATGGGTCTTAAGGACTACATTGAGCATGATGTGTGCATGTTTAATCCACTTAAGGTTTATGATTCTATTATCATGGCATGTAGGGAAGAGGAAAATTTTATTTCTAGCAAAAAGGAAAACTTTCACTAACATCGGAGACCATGGAACCTTGACACAATCATACCCTCCATCAATTAGCCTGATACCTTAAAATTTTGAAGAAAATAAATCAAAATGGTTATGTTTTAACGGTGATAGAAAATGTAGACTACATAACAAATGTGCCAAGAAGAAATTGTTTTACATCGAAAGGACCGGTGAGGGGGAAGAAGATGAGGAAACATCAAGTGATTAAGTGGAAAAACTAGAGGAAGACTCTGAATAAACCTAGATAACTATCATATGTCATGTTCTATATGGTATTAGAACTCCACAAACCCTTCAGGCAATGGGGTAACTTAATAAGAAGAAGGTGACATTATTGATTGATTCGGGGAGCACACATAATTTCATCAATAATAAGTTGATAGTAAGGCTAAACTATTTCATTTACCCAACACCTAAATATCAAGTAATGATTGTAGATAGTGGCACAGTCTAATCTTCAAGGAAATGCCATAAAATTATACTTATTATGGGTGACTAAGAAATGGAGTCCATTTTGTTTGTTATTCCCATGGGTAGAGCTGATATTGTCTTAGGTGTTTAGTGGCTTAAAAATTTGGGCACCATAGAGCTCAATTTCTAGGATTTGTTAATGCACTTTCATTCTAAAGGAAGATATATTGAACTTAAAGAACTACATGTAAAGACTTCTCAATTGGTTATCTCTTACTAAATGTAGAAGATTCTTAAAATGGGGCTGAAGGATTCATTACATGATTATTCTCTATGGAAGTTCAACCACCAATTACTGTACACATCTTAATCTCCATAAGGTCATTGATAAACATGTAATTTTCTTTGAGGATCCTAGAGGATTTCCTCCTAAAAGAGATCATGATCATGTCATTCAATTAATTCCAGGAAGCCAACCCCCCCAACATCAGGCCTTATACATACCCATATGTGCAAAGGAGTGAGATTGAGAATATGGTTATGGAAATGTTGGAAATGGGTATATTTATCATAGCCAAAGTTCATATCCTTCTCCAATGGTGATGGTGCATCAAAATATGGAAGGTCTCACGTGTGTCTAGACTAAAAATAACTTAACAAGTACACTATCAAAGATAAGTTTCATATTCTTAACATTGATGATTTGTTAGATGAGTTGCATGGTGCGGTTTATTTTACAAAATTAGATCTTCATTTTGGGTATCACCAAATTAGAGTAACAAAAGAGGATATTCATAAGAAATCCTTCAAAACTCATCAATGTCATTATGAATTTCTAGTTATTCCTTTTAGTCTACTAATATGTATGTATGTATGTATGTATGTATGTATGTATGTATGTATGTATGTATAGAGAGAGGGAGAGATTACAAATTTACAATTTCATATATCAACTACACATCAAATTTTCTTCTAATTTCTTTACCTATGCTCATGGTCCTATGTGCATTGATGATTGATATCAACTGCATATTGCAACCCTCCAACATTAAAGTTATTTTAACAGTTAATATGTTATTATGTTGAAGATATATATAATGTAAAATGTCAGAAACAACCAACAAAAATAGTATAAATGTATGCTAACGGATGAAAACATATAGTTTGATACTAATTGATAGCATAAATATATGTTACCAGCCGGTAGCATATTGTATGCTACTAGCCCGTAGCATATTGTATGCTACTAATCGGTATTTTATATTTATGCTACTAGTTAGTAGCAAAAAAAATGCTACCGGCTGAAAGCATTGTTTATACTACTAGCTAGAAGCATTATTTATGCTACCCATCGGTAGCATTAAAAAATGCTATCTGTTGGTAGCATATTGTATGCTACCAATTGGTAGCATGAAAAAATGTTAACAGTTGGTAGCATTTTTCAGTGATGTCAAAAAAATGGGATTTTTTTTTCTTATGCCATTTTTGTGAGGAAAAAATTCTCATTATGAGAATCATTTTAACTGCTAACATCAAAAAATTCTAAAAAAAAATTCCCATAAAAAACTAACGAAATCTACATTTTTTCACAAAAAATCACTTATTGAATTTTTTTGTTTGTGTCATATTTTGCAAGGACAAATTTCTTGTCGAGACGATCATTTTAACTGCTATTGTAAAAAAATGGTTTTTGAAAAATTACATATGTTGTTGGCTGACAGCATATACTATCAGTCGATAACATATACTATCAAATGAAAATTACTACCAACCAACACCATTATCAAATGATTCACCAAACTATTTGAAACCCATTTCCTTCAGATTAGCCATCATTTTGAAAGTCATTTTCACATATTTTCCTAGTAATATCTACTAGTTTTTTTCAGGGGGTCTTAAAATTTACCCTACATCCACATTTCAAATTTTGATAAATTTTTTATTTCAACCATTCGTAGAGAATTTTGTCTTATTATCTTTTGATGATATCCTAATCTACAACTAATCATGGGAGGAACATTTACATCATGTAAATACGGTCTTGGAAGCCCTAGAGAAACATCAACTATATGCCAAGCCTTCAAAGTTTTCTTTTGAGGTACAACGAGTGGAATGCTTTTTCCATATCGTCTCTCATGAATGTGTTAAGGTAGACCCTCACAAGATCAAGGCCATCGTGAAATGGGAATTTTCTATAACCCACAATCGTTTACAAGGTTTCTTAGGGCTCACAGGGTCCTATCATAGATTTGTAAAGAACTATGGTAGTGTAGTAGAACCACTCACAACATTATTAAATAAATACACCTTTCATTGGAATGAGCAAGCTTCTAAGGAATTTGAAAAATTGAAGGAGGCAATGTACATCATCCTGGTGTTGGAAAACCCATATTTATCAGAGACCTTCATAGTTGAATGTGATGCTATAGGAAATGAGATAGGGGAAATAATCATGCGAGAAGAAAATCCCATAACATTTGAGAGCTGGAAACTAAAAGGAACTAATTTGTTGAAGCCAACCTATGAGAAGGAAATGATGACAATATTACATGCAGATAAACAATGGAGACCATACTTAATGGGTAGACACTTCAAGGAAAAATTGATCATGATAGTTTGAAATAATTCTTGGAGAAATGACTATCTTCATAAGAGCATTACAATTATTTATAAGAAAGGGAAGAAAAATTTATTTATGTCACCCATATATAGGAAGATTAGGGAGATCAAATAAGGGAAGAATGAAAAAAAATTGTAGAGACCCACAATCTAATTCATAATCTTCGATAAGGATCCAACCATATCTAAAAAAATTATATGAGAGGGTGATACATTGTGGTACAAGGACATGTTATATTTGTGTAAGAATTCTACACTTAAACATCATTTTATTTCAAAGCTTCAGTCTTCTCCATTAGTTGCCCATTCTAGGTTCTTGAAAACTTATCATAGAGTTAAACAAGCTTTCTTTTGGGAGGGGTTGAAAGAATATGTTCAAAAAAATGTGGCTAAATGTTTGGTGTGCCAATGTCATAAGGGTGAAACCATTAATACACCAGGTATCCTAAAACCCTTGTATATGCCTAGCCAGAGATGGGAAGAGATATATGTTGATTTCATCAAAGGATTGCCTAAATCATAAGGGAAAATTTTAATCATGGTCATAATGGATAGAATTACCAAGTATGCTCATTTTTGTGTCATGTCTCATCCTTTCACAACTAGTACAGTTAGCATCTCTTTTATAGACGTAGTTCAAAAGCTCCATGGCACACCCAAAATTATAGTAAGTGATTGTTATATGATATTTATGAGTAAGTATTAGACTGATTTGTTCTCTTGTTTTGGTACCTAATTGGCCCAGATTTCATCTTATTATCCATAATCAGATGGAAAAATTGAGGTTGTAAATAAATTTTTGGAGGGGTATCTTTGATGTTTTACTTCAGATAAACATGAATGTTAGGTGCAATGGTTTCCACTAGCAAAATGGTGGTATAATACCTCATTGCATACTTCATCCAAAATTTCTCCATTTCTAGCACTATACGGGTATCATCCTCCATCACACATCTCTAGCTTTAAGGTCAAACCTAAGATGAGAGAAATATAAGATCACACTTAGTACTATCACGAGGCTCTCTCTAGCCTTAGAGAGAAGTTTGAAATGGCACAACACTGCATGAAGCAATAGGTTGCTCAACATCATAGTGAGTGCCACTTTGAAGTGGAAGACTTTATTTTTGTGCGGTTGTAGCCATATAAGTAGATGTCCTTAAAATAAAAGAAGAATGATAATAATATTACACTTGAATAATATGGTCCTCACCAAGTTTTGCAAAAAAATGGTAGTGTGGCATATAAATTAGAGCTCCCTTAAGAAACTAAAATACATCAAGTCTGTCATGTTTCTTACTTGAAGAAATTCATTGGGTAACATGTTTCGACCCAATCAGTTCTTTCGGAAATGGATGAGGAGGGAAGGATTGTATTGGAACCTAAAGGGATCCTTCATACATGCACCAAAATACCGAGGACCTAAGTCATTACCTAGTATTTGATCAAGTGGAAGAATATGAATAGTGAAGATGCAACATAGGAAGATGAAGCATTTATGCAGCAACATTCAAGGTTGGCCAACATTGGGGACAATGTTGCTTTGAAGGGGAGGGGCATGTTACCTCCTTATTCCTATAGGTTATATTAGACATGTAGTGTCAACTTGTGGCTTACATAATCTCTTTTCTTGTCATATGTCATTCATTTATGCTTTCATTTGTTTAGTAGGTCAGCGTTAGTTTTGGCCATAATATAGTAATGATATATATAGGTGGCAATAAGGATTATATAATGATCATATTGAGCACTTGAGTCTTATTATATGGTTTGGAGGTTACGCCCTCAAACTAGCTAATTCATTCTACTTGCATATTGAGATCATGTATCTATATTTTGGTGTTCTTTGGAGTTCTATTGTTGCTAATATTCAGATCTATCTAGGTAATTTTATTACAATTTTTCAATGTAGAAAGGGTGAAACTATTAATTCTCCAAGAATTTTTCAACCTCTATCTATTCCTAGTGATCAATGAGCAGATTTTTACATGGACTTCATCACAAGATTGCCAAATTTTTAAGGTAAAAGTATGATTATGGTTTTTGTGGATAGACTCACCAAGTATGTTCACTTTTGTGCCTTTTCACATCCATTTACAACAATTACAGTTGTCATATCTTGTATGGATGTAGTTCATAAGCTACATGGTACACCCAAGATTATTTGTTAGTGATTGGGATCCTATTTTTACTAACAATTTTTGGACTGATTTATGATCATGTTTGTGTACTTAATTGGCTTATAGTTCTTCATATCATCCCTAATCATATGAACAAGCTGAGGTAGTCAACAAATGTTTGGAGGGGTATCTAAGATGTTTTTCTTCAGATAAGTAGGAGAGATGCGTTAGTGGCTACCTCTTGTAGAATGATGGTATAACACTTCATTTCATACTTCATCTAAAGATTCCCCATTCTTGACATTATATATTTATTATCCATCATCCCTCACTTCCAACTTAAGGGTCTAACCTAAATTAAGAGCAGTTTAATATCACATTCAACACCAATAGGAGGTTCTCTCGAGACGTAAAGAGAACTTGGAAATGGCACAAAACCGCATGAAGCAACAAGCAAGCCAACATCATAGTGAGTGAAGCTTTGAAGTTGGAGACTTTGTTTTTGTAAAATTGCAACCATATAAGTAACTATATTTAAAACAACAACAAAAAAATAACAACATTTCACCCAAATACTATGGCCCTTATCAAGTATTGCAAAAAATTAGTGTTGTGGCATATAAACTGGAGTTTCCTTAGTCAACTAAAATACATCCAGTTTTCCATGTTTCTTGTTTGAAGAATTTCATTGGGACCAAGGTGTCTTCCCTATCAGTGTTACCAAATATTGATGAGGAGGGACACATAATCTTGGAGCCTAAAGGAATCCTACATACACACACTAAGAAGTTGAGAACAAGGTTTATCACTGAGTATCTAATCAAATGGAAGAATTTTTACATTGAAGATGCAACATGGGAAGATGAAGCATTTAAGAAACAACATTTAGAGATTACCAACATTGGGGAAAATGTTGCTTTGAAGGGGAGGATCATGTTATGCCATTAACCCTAGGTCTTATATAAGGATATGGATAGCCGACTTGTGGCTAACATAATCTCTTATCATGGCATATCATATTTATTTATGCTTTCATATGCTTAGTAGGTCATCCTTGGTGCATTTCATAGCACAATAGGGTATATATAGGAGCTATAGAATAGTAAATTATCATCACATTGAGCACTTTATTCTTATTGTATCATTCAAAGGTTGACCCTTCAAAGTGGCTAAGTCATTATACTTGCATATTGTGATCATTGATCTATATCTTGGTGTTCTTTCATGTTATATTGTTGTTGATATTCATATATATCTAAGTAATTTTATTACATCAATTATCAACTCAGGAGCCTCTGAAAGTGGTTTTTGTACCATTAAATTGAAAATGTGAGTAGAAGACATCCAAACACTCTATCTTAAAAATATCACAGTATATCAACCCGATCTTCTTAAAACCAAGATTACATGTAGCTCTATCTAAGACACTTCTAATGGTACCATTCTCATGTCAAATGGAGTCCTTTATTAAAATATATGAGTGAAAAACTAGGCCTTTGTTTGTCACCTTGTGACATCCTCGAGCTCTAATTAACACTAGGACAAACAATGAAATTTAAGCTCATAGGATAGACATTGTAATGAATCTCATAGTGGAGTGATTTATGTCACATGTGGTATCTTCCATACGTGTCTTTCACTGGTTCCTTGCCATTTTTTGGAGTGAGGAGATGGGGGAAGAATCTTCGAGAGATTACTTAATACCAATCTCCACCACATGTCCTCCGTTTCTACATTTCTCTCATTAGTGTCAAGTGTGACTTCTAGGAGCCAAGCCCAAAGGTCTGAAAGGATGACGTGTGTCAATTCTTGACATGTGTCTCTAATGCCACGTGTCAAACATCAAAATTTTGTAGAGTGCAAAGGTTTTAAAAATCCCAAGTTGGAAAAGTCTTGCTCACCGATCTTTACTATGTGTCCCTTGTGAGCATCATTGTTTTGCAGTCCTTAGGGAGCAAAGAAAAAATTAAGGTTTGCAGGAGTCCCAAGTGTTGATGAGTGATAGTTGTCGCTCATCCATCTAAGGTGTAAAAAGTGACCAGGTCAAAGGTTTGGAGATGCCTTCTAACGCAATGTATCCCTATTTTTCTAGATTAAGCTTAACATCCTGCTTCATTGATAAATCAAATGCATTTGAACTTTTTAAAATGTCTTGACATCTAACTTCATTGATTTTCACTAAGTTCTTCTTGATTTGATTTATCTGAGTGTAGAGGAGAGGATTGAAAATAACTTTAAAGAGTTTAGATCACAAGCGTGCTCTAAAAATGGTTGTATAATCACCATCAAGATCCCTCAAGTCTTGATATTGTAACCGGTTTCCCAAAAATGAAGCATGGTGCTCATTTGGGAAACACAATTGTAAGGAAATTTTTCTGTAGCCAATATTCAACGGTTAAATAGGATGATGAGTAAATCAATTTTAGATGAAAAAGAGGAGGCCCATCTAGAGTGAATTGAATTGAACTGAGATGGAAACTATTTAAAAGTAAACTATTTATTATGATGAGAATGTTTTTTACCATCACAGGGACTGCCTAATATGTAGACATGTTAAACAATCAACTATTTATATTTTAGAGCATTACCCATATTGGAAATGAAATACTTTTGCTCCTTTTGTTTTTGTAAATCTGCATATCACAATGCAATGCAAAGTGGTACTAAAAAATTGTTATGATGATTGATGCCTTGGTGTCTCTATTTTATAATAGACACTAGAAATGACAGAGGAACCACTTGGAATAGGTGCAACAACACTTGGAACTAGGATTTTCCCCAATCACCACAAGGTTTAATTTTATAAAACAAAATTATATATCTCAAACATAGATATGTTGACCTTATAAATATATGTCGGTCTTCTGAATATCAGATAATGCACCCTAGACATGTCACACATAAAATTATTATATCATTGAATTATTGACAAATTATAAAAATAATTAGTTGCTTTTTCCACATAATCTTATTAGAGCTCTTGCATTGATGCAATAAAATATATTCACAAATTTTGAAAGCATTGATCGAATACACCACTATACTTAAGGGTATATTCATATGATATTATTCACTTTTAACAAGTTTGGCAAATAAACTACTACAGTTTCTTCGCATATCCTAGGTTTGAATACTTTAAACACTATCGTTGGTATATTTTGTAATTTAATTATTATGTGGGTGAGTATTGAAAACAAATAAAGAGTCTACTATCGTGGTTTATGGCTACTTCAAAACCGTGTACAAAGTTTATGTTTTATTTTAAAATTCTTGATTCTAATATGTCAAAGTAGATTTATGGAATTTTAAAATCCATCTTTTGGAGATGTTGCAAAAATCTTAAATAAACTATTTCACTTGTACACAATTTTCTTTCAGAAGTGGTTATGGTGTTTGTTATTTTTATAGTCATTATCTATTTTCTTCTATAATTAATTGTTATATAATTATAATATCTCAATGCAACTCCACTTCTAGCTGGATAATAACTACATACATCACATCCAATAAATTGTAACTATTTAAATTCAATTAACAACAAATCTCACATCAAACAACACAATAACACAGGAGTTGGCCGTTATGCAACTCTTGTTCCCAGACTTTTCTAGTCTTTTTTCATCAAATGTAGCTTTTTATTGATAATTTACGTGTTGTACACTTTCAAATGATCTCAAAAATTTTACAATCCATAATTGAAAGGAGGTCAGAAAAGATTGAGATCGTGGCATCCGGCAACAAAAGAAAGTAAAATGGAACGACATTTTTGAATTGTCAAGCTAATAGTTCTATTGATGGAAATAATGGTTGTTAATTTATAAATTTGACCATAAGGGAGGCACTCACCTTGCCTCGTCCCCTGAACTTGGAACACATTTGAAAGATGAGATGCTTCGATCCTGAGATCCTCTACCAAACATATCAAGTTTTACAAAAATATTTATTAATTCATATGTAAGAAAATAAATATAGCTATTTAGAGGTATGTGTCTACTCTATTGTTAGTGCATGTATTCATTTCCATATCACCGACTCTATACTGCATTAAAATAACCCACAAGTACAAAATTCAAATTAATTAACATGTATAAATGATTTTTCATGGATATTTTCCCTCCAATTGTATGTATGCATAGGAGAGACGTTACTAAGAAAATGTCCCTGTATGAAACAAGCACATAGTTCTCAGAAGCTAACTTTGAGGTTATCCATGTCTACATTGCCTTACAATTTGAATTTCCAGGAGAATTTAGCCACAACATGCTCCACTCTGCACCATTTCTCATCCACTTTCTCCTCCTCTTTCACTTATAACCTGTTGATAGTTAAAAGCTTGTTTTCTTCCTCTTCAATCTTTATCTCGTCTTTCTTCATCCTTGTAACCATATCAATACATTTGTTACAAACCCTAAATGCCCTAAAATAAAATCAAACAACAAAATAAAATCACATCGAGTGTAAACACATGAGCTTCACGGTTTTCCTTCAAGTTGGATGGGGCTTCCAGCCTTCCACGTCTTCGGCAACAAAAGGAGAGATTTGATCCAATAGTTTCAAGGAATCCAACATGACATCCCATTGATAACTAAAAGGCCCAGTTTATGGAAAAATGTTGTTGTTGGGCTCAATAAACACACTGTAAATACAAGCAGGAAACCTAAAACTAGCCTCAACTATCAAAACAAGAATGACAGAAAGAAGTTAACAATCTTAATTAAAGGCCTTTAAATATACATAAAACTATAAAATAAAAATTTAGGAACGATACTATTTTTTGGGATAAATGGTAGAATAATGTATTTATGGGAAAAATTAAAAAAGATAGCTAATCATAATCAAAATAAAAATCTAAAATTCTTATTACAGAACAAAATTATTTTTTATTTAACTAATTGAAAATCATGCCTATATGATTAAGAAATTCAATCTCTACGAAATGCCAATATTAAAAAAATGTATTTACTGAAATCATAGTTAAAACCATTTTTGTAAATATGTTGAATAATCGTGCCATATTTTAAAGGTTGCGATATAACTTTGCTTTGACAGGGCAATAATAATAATCAGTCGGCCTATAAAGTTTAAATTGTAACCAAACCCATTACAAGGGAAGAGGGATTCACAAAAACCAAATATATCACGAATTCAAATCCCACGGCCACCTATAGGATTCACATGTTGACAAAAAAACGAATAAAGGTTGACACTCAAATTTAAACCCGAAGGTCTGAATATGGGTAGAATTTAACGAACAGACACTCAAATTTAAACCCGAGTCTGAATATGGGTAGAATTTAAGTGTGGCATTTACTTTATTGTTACATCGATAAGCACGGCCGGCCACAAATCTTCAGATTCACTCATTCCATTCTGGTGTAATCCATGGAAAAAATTCAGCACGGACATGTTGATGTTGGAGGACTCAAACTACATGTTGCAGAGACGGGATCAGGTATTTCTTATCATCCAAATCATGTCTTGTTCATCCATTATAGGGTTTTGACTGACTTCAACAGTAGCGTATGAACTGGTCTTTAAAAAGGGGCATTGATGAAATTTGGGTACAGGCCCAGATGTGCTCCTGCTACACGGATTCCCTGAAATCTGGTATTCATGGCGTCATCAGATGATTGCGTTGGCAGACGCAGGATTTCATGCTATTTCTCCTGACTTCAGAGGATATGGGCTCTCTGATCAGCCTTCTGAAATAGAGAATGGCGGCTTTGTGGATCTTGTGGAAGACCTGGTCGGCCTTCTTGATGCCTTTGGTATTCAGAAAGTAAGTACCCACAACTCTATTCCATGAATTCGTAGGAACTTCATATCCGGATCCCCCAGTTCATATCACAAATGCGGATTCCCTTACAGGTATTTGTTGTGGGTAAAGATTTTGGAGCAATGGTTGCTTATTATCTGGACCTCCTCCACCCTGATCGAGTGAGAGGCATTGTAGCAATGGGGGTAGCTTATATGAGACCGGTTCCAGAATCCTTTGTGAGGGAAAAGCTTCCTGAAGGCTTCTATGTCAGACATTGGCAGGTCTGAACACTCTTTTCCTCTTCCTGCAAACCCAATACTAGGCCTATATTTGCTAATGGCATTTTCTAAAAACAAATTATGTATGTAGGAGCCTGGAAGGGGTTTGGCAGATTTTGGGCGTTTTGATGTTGAAGCAGTGGTAAGGAATATATATACACTTTTCTCAGGATCTGAATTGCCAGTGGCAGAGGAGGGTAAAGAGATAATGGATCTGTATAATCCTTCAACTCCATTGCCACCTTGGTTTACAGAGGATGACCTAAAAATGTACTCAACCTTATATGAAAAATCAGGATTTGCTTTTCCTCTGCAAGTTCCCTACATGGCTATGACAAGGTAAACCCAGAATTTTTTTCTCCACCTCCTCTCCTGCTATTGTGAACCACCCAACAACTGTTTTTTAATAGTTTGCATTTTGGATGCTGAATTACAGGAACTGGGGTAAATTGGGGAAGATTACAGATTATACCATTCAAGCTCCCACCCTTCTGATCATGGGTACCAAGGATTATTGTCTGAAATTCGGAGAGATGGAATCTTATATCAACAGTGATATAATAAAGGCTGATGTGCCCAAGTTGGAGGTCAATTTCTTTGCAGAAGGAAGTCATTTTGTTCAAGAGCAGTTTCCTCAGGAGGTGAATCATCTTGTTATTGGCTTTCTCAATCAGCAGCTGAAGTCTTAAGTTTTTCAATGTCCATGGAAGATCTTTCTATAATGCCATGTTTATTTTGGTTCTGATTACGGTTGTAATTTCAAGTGAACAACAAGGATGAAATTAAGTGGATACTAATTTGATGAAAGAAATACTCTGCTGGCCCATGCTCAAAACTTAAGCACGCTCCCTCCTTCCGTGAGTGACACTTACATTTACAACGGATTAAGGGGAGAGCTTTGGAAAAATTTAACAGGTTCCAAGTTCAAAACTCACCCATACTTCGTAATCAATAATGGTAACGGAGTGTCCCTCTCAAAATGAGTTTTATTATTATTTTATTAAATTTTTGCTATTAGAACATCCCTTAAATTATATTAATAAAAGAGTGTTACATTAGCAGGGGCGACGAAAAAACTCACGGTCCCACAAAACGCCACGTAGGCAACAACCAAAACGCCTATAGGGCAAGTAGAGAGCACAATTACATCAAATCAGAAAAAACTAGGCACATGACGGCGCTTCGGGAGGAGGGTCATCTCGAGGAGGGATAAACACTCCACTGTTCGGCTCAGCTAAGGGAGGATTCATGTGCCAACCATCATGGTCAGGAATCTGCATCTGCAAAGGAACAATAATGCTGCAACTAGGTGGCGAAGAACCAACCATAGTCTGCATGCCAGGTGGCGGAGAGCCCCACCACGGAGAACTAGCAACGCCTTCCCCCCTGGAGAGAGGGCTCCAGGCCGGCCCAGAGGAGGACGGAGTTGAAAGGCGACCTTGAGGGGAGGCAAAGCGATGGCTACGAGAGCAGCTTCTGTGATGCGGTCATGCAGGTGGCGGCCATTGAGGTGGAGATGGCTGAGGTGGCGGTAGCAACGGATCCAAGGGGACCCGACTCATAGTGCAAGGCGCACTTCCCCAGTGTGCGAGAAACTCATGTGAATGAGCAAACTGCAAGGTGACCTTTTCAGCTTGGGCCGGAATTTGTATTCGCACAGTAGACAATATCACCACTTTGTCAATAGTGGAAAAGACAATAACAAAATGATCATTTTGGAATAACAAAGCATTTTGAGCTTTCCAAATATGAAAAAGAATACAAGCTCTAAACAAATGCCATAGAGTATCAATATAATGTGGCCATGGACTGAAATCACCAAATAGACCCAGACGTCACTGGAAAATTTCCGAGTGGTGGGGTTGGAAAAAGGAATGAATCCACTTCCAAATAGTCTGAGCACGCGGACAGGACCAAAATAAATGCTTAAAAGATTCGGGTCTGGAGCAGAAGGGACATTTAGGATTGGAGATGCCAATGTGACTAAGTCGTTCTCTAACTAGCAAACCCTTGTATATAAGGCACCAGAGAAAATGGTTAACTTTAGCTTGAAGAAGAGGATTCCAAGCACGAGACAACGGACGAAGCCAAGTGGAATGTGCAGAATGCAGACCCCGTCGAGCATTGAGTTTGGCAATGGCAGGCAAGATTGGGCTCAAAAGCTAATAAGTGGTTCCGACGTTGTAGCGGAGGAAGGGAATTTCCTGATTCCATCGCCAATCACGCCACCACGCTTCCAGAGGTTTAAGCCCCAATTTGTGGAGCATAACATCAGCGTTAATTCCTGAATTTTGCATATAGACAGGAGGTCTGACTTGACAAGATGAAATTTCATCTTGATCTCAGGTTAAGGAATCCAGTCTCTGCGGGTGACCAAATCCTGGATGGTATGAATTCCTTTGTAAGAGAGTCGGAGAGCTTTAATGCCCGAAGTATCCACAAGCGGAAGATTATCTTCAGTGATGATGGGAGACCACCAAAGATTCAGAGAATTAAAAGAGAGCCCAGTGTAGAAGCCATCGCCGATCCAGCGCAATAAAGGTTTCACCATCTCAAAGGCTTTCCATATGCTTTTGGCAACAAAGGTGCCTGTGATACCAACTAGGACCCTAGTGATAATCAGGTTGTGCAAACCAATATTGCTCCAACATTTTTTTTCATACGGAGCACCGGAAGCAATGCAATGGCAAAGAAGAATTTTCCAGGCTTGACTGCCAATGAGACAACGCACAACCCATTTAGAACATAAGGCCACACTTTGTCGATGAACATCAATTATTCCCATGCCACCTTGATCGTGTAGGAGACAACAAACTTCCTAAGCCACCCTATGAAACCCAGCGGAACCGAAACTTTTACACTTTTAATTTTTATGGCACTAATGTTTTTGACTAAATGACATTTAATGTGTTGGATAAAATAAAGACACATGAAAAGGTGGAAATAAAAATGTGGGAATTAAATTCTTGCATGTCCCATACCTATTCCACAGTTCAAATATCTGTTGTCTTTGCTCCACTTTATTGTCTTGATATCACTCACATCATCACGTAATTGTAATTTGTGTTTAAAGGGCCCAAAATAAAAAATGAGAAAAACCCAATAGGTTTTAGGTTTGAAACCCAACTATACTTTGTAACCCCCTTTTCAGTTTTAAGCTCAAGTAATTATAGGAAAATAGGTGATACGTGCATAATCAACGAAAGTTGAGTCCCTCTAATAGTTGATCATATGAATGATAAGAAGATTTTATTTGTGGATAAAAAGTTTTAAACCCATATTCCATACAATTTGTTACCTTGTTGAGTGAATTTTTTTCTCTAAATCACAATGATGGATTTTCCTTGTTTTCTTTAATGTGACATCAAAGAGATGATATGCAGAGAAAAGCGGTGGCAGAGAAAAAAATGGCAATAGAAAAATAGTCATGCATAATAGGAAATAATAAGAGTCACAATCAAAACAACAATCATGCATAGTATAAAAATATTATAACACTTAAAAAATAGTATATCATTAATACAAACGTTGTGGGTTGTGTCGAATTCAACAAGTTGTAGTCTACTTTAAGTTGGAACTTGACTTCAACATAATAATGAAAACAAAAAATGTTTTTCTCTAGTAACAAAATGAGATAGCCACCATTTTATTAAAGACAAGTTTCCCATGTTGTCTCTTGTCATCTCGCCCTCTCGATCATCTCATTAAATATTGCATCCAATTTCAGCCTAAGAAGTACGTCTTCGTGGTTCTCTCAGGAAAGCTCCTGGGATTTATCGTTTCCCTCCATGGTATATAATTTGACCCTACTAAAGTCAAGGCCATTCTCGAAATGCCTCCGCCTACTAACCTTCGAAAACTCCATAGTCTACAAGGAAAGTTGTAGTCTATTCACCATTTTATTTCACAATTATCATATCAGTGCCAACCATTTCTCAAATGCTCAAGACGGATGTCTCCTTTAAATGGGATGATGACTGCCACAAGGATTTTGAGGCCCTAAAATAATACCTTCTCCAACCACCTGTACTCATCCCACCTAAAGACGATAAACCTTTCTACCTATACATATAAGCTACCGATCATTCATTGAGCACCATGCTCGCTCATTGTGATGAACAACACAGGGAGCAAGTGGTTTATTACATAAGCCGTACTCTTTTGGACTATGAAACCTGATAAAAACATCCCAAAAACTTTGCTTAGCCTTAGTTTTTGTTGCCACAAAACTCCATCATTACCTTCTCAACCACAAAAGCTATGTTGTGATCAACACTGACCCCTTACACTTCATGTACGCCAAACCTTATCCAAATTAGCGTGTTGCACGATGGATTCTTATTTTAGCTGATCTTGACCTCAAATTCATTCATCAAAATTCCATCAAGGGCCAAGCTATCACTGACCAATTGGCTGATGCACCTATTTCCGGGGATCAACCCTCTAATTTTGACTTTTTAGATGAGTCAATTGCTACCCTTTCCCTGGATGAACCCCCTTATCAAATGACACTCTTCTTCGACAATTCCAAGTGTCAGCATGGGGGCAAGGCTGGTATTATCATCATTCCTCTTGATGATGAACCCATGCCTTTGTCTTTCAAATTATATTTTTAATGTACCAACAATATTTCCAAATACGAAGCGCTCATACTAGGTCTCCAAGCTACCTACTCCCTAGATATCAAATCAATCAACATCTTTGGTGATTCTCAATTAGTCGTAAACCAAGTCAATGGTATGTACCAATGTTGTAGTAAGATACATCAAAAGTATTAACATCATGTAGACATACTTTTGACCACCTTTGATCATTACACCCTTCAAACCATCCCACATTCAACCAACAAGTTTGCAAATACCTAGCCGCCATTTTACTAATGACATAAACTAAAATATTCTTAATTGCATTTTTTTAGTGTAGGACCCATTTTATAGGGTGTTGTGAATGACTTATTAAAATATAATGACTTTGTTAGACGAGTAAGAAAATTATGGCCATGATATTTGATGTAAAATTTAGTGACTTTGTAAAAAAAATTGGCTATGATATTTGATGTAAGATTTAGTGACTTTGTTAGACGAGTAAGAAAATTCTAGCTATGATATTTGATGTAGGTCTCACAACACATGTTTTCTTCCATATGGAATTGCTAATTTTAAATTCATCTTAAGAGAAGTTAGAAAATCATAAGTAATAATATTATTATACTTAAAATGATTATATATCTCAAATAGAAATACATTATCAAAACATAATCACTGCACTTATTTCTATGAAAATAATTGTTATATCGATAGGTGTTCTACAATGATAGTCGGGTGGAGTATACATTGTTCACTTTTATGTGTGAGATTAAATTTGATATTCATTTGACCATCGTCATGACATTTCAACCTTAACTTCATCACCCATTTAATTATCATTTATAATTTTAAGTTATCATCTAAACCGGATTTGGATTTTGGAGCATGTCTTTATGACCAAAATTAGTTTTCAACCTTGATAACATGGTGTAAATAGAACAATATCATTCTTCACTAATAAAAAAGGTGGTGGAAAAGGTAATGAAATTATTAATCAATGTAATATGTAAAAAAATTAAAGATGAAAATCTCAAAATTGATCTCTCTCAGCATACTTCAAATAAATATATTTAAGATATTTGTATTAGTCTTAAAACTATTAACATAAATAATAAGAGTGCATGCCAAATAGAGAACTTAGTATAAAATATTATCTATCCTCTATAATTTAGTTGTATTAGTTTCATATATATTACACCACTTAAGGATTCTTTTTTATTATAAGAATTTCTACTATATAAATATATCTAATAAAATTTGTTACAATTGATAGTGTAAAATTTAATTCCGTTATATTTGATTAATTTGTAAATTTCGAATGTATTTATATTGTGATATGATAAAATATTCTTTGAATCAATTTTTTAATTAAAAATATGTTACTTTAAATAGTAATTTGAGGGAAAAATATATAATATAAATAGAAAAGTTTGTTGGCCATTGTCTATTAGTGTTGTCATTGATGTCAAGTCCATTGATGACAAAGGATGTCATGGTGTTGTGAGAATATCCATGAAGTGTTAGTCAAATGTCATGTTGTTGTGTGTTAGTGTTTTCAATGATGTCAAGTTCATTGATGGAAAATGTTTTTATGGTGTTGTGAGAGTGTCCAAATGAGGTGTTAGTCAGATGTCAAACATGAAGGTTGATTGGTAGTGTCCGGATTTGGTGAGTCATCATGTTGTCTTGGCATGGTTCTAGCCTACATGGTCATGATCTGAGCTCTATAGAGTTGGTTGAATGTTCTCATGAGGTCAAACATGTTTGGTAAGGTGTGTTACAGGTGTTAATGAGTTTGTAAGTGGTCATCAACGTCACTTCATGTGATGTCATGGTTGAGTCAGGTCATTCCAGGCCTAATCCTAGCCCTAAAACATGTAGAATGACATGGAGGCATGACTTTTGGAGCTGATCATTCCTAACCAAGCATGGTAGGAACATGGTGATAGTGTACATTATGTATATGGTGAGTTTTCAGGTCAGTATTCAATGATATAGTGTATTTATGAGGTCCTGCTACACGGATTCCTTGAAATATAGTATTCATGGCGTAATCAGATGATTGCATTGGTAGACGCAAGATTTCATGCTATTACTCCGGACTTTAGAGGATATGGGCTCTCTGATCAGCCTTCTGAAATAGAGAATGGCGGCTTTGTGGATCTTGTGGAAGATCTACTCGACTTTCTTGATGCCTTTGGTATTCATAAAGAAAGTACCCACAACTCTATTCCATGAATTCATAGGAACTTCATATCCGGATCCCCCAATTCATATCACAAATGCCTATTCCCCTGAATTTACAGGTTTTTGTTGTGGGTAAAGATTTTGGAGAAACGGTTGCTTATTATTTGGACCTCCTCCACCCTGATCGAGTGAGAGGCATTGTAACATTAGTGGTACCTTATATGAGACCAGTTCCAAAATCCTTTATGAGTGAAAAGCTTCCTAAAGGCTTATATGTCAAACATTGGTAGGTCTAAACACTCTTTTCCTCTTCTTGCAAACCCAATGCTAGGCCTATATTTGATAATGGTTGTTTCTAAAAAAATTATGCATGTAGGAGCCCGGAAGGGGTTTGTCATATTTTTGTGTTTTGATGATGAAGTAGTGGTAAGGAATATATATACACTTTTCTCAAGATCTGAGTTACCAATGGCAGAGGAGGGTAAAGAGATAATGGATCTGTATAATCCTTCAACTCCATTTCCACCTTGGTTTATAGAGGATGATCTAAAAACTTACTCAAGCTTATATGAAAGATCAGGATTTTCTTTTCCTCTACAAGTTCCCTACATGGCTATGACAAGGTAAACCCAAAAAACAATTCTCCACCTCCTCTCCTGCTATTGTGAATCACCCAACAACTGTTTTTAATATGCAAGCTATATGGTTTGCATTTTGGATGGTGAATTACAGGAACTGGGGTAAATTGGGGGAGATTACAGATTATACCATTCAAGCTCCCACCCTTATGATCATGGGTACCAAGGATTATTGTCTAAAATTCAGAGAGATGGAATCTTATATCAACAATGATATAATAAAGGTTGATGTGCCCAAGTTGAAGGTGAAATTATTTGCAGAAGGAAGTCATTTTGTTCAAGATCAGTTTCCTCAGGAGGTGAATCAACTTGTTATTGGCTTTCTCAATCAGCAGTTGAAGTCTTAAGTTTTTCAATGTCCTCTCGATTGTCAATCATGGAAGATCTTTCTATAATGCAATGTTTATTTTGGTTCTGATTACGGTTTTAATGTCAACTGAACAAGGATGAAATTAAGTGGATAATAATTTGATGAAAGAAATACTTTGCTTGCCCATGCTCAAAACTTAAGCAGGCTCCCTCCTTCCATGAGTGACACTTACATTTACAATGGATTAAGGGGAGAGCTTTGGAAAAAATTAGGTTCGAAGTTCAAAACACAACTATACTTTGTAATTGAATGATGGTATCGGAGTTTCCCTCACAAAATGAGTTTTTTTATTATTTTATTTAATTTTTACTATTGGAACAACCCTTAAATTATATTAATAAAAGAGTGTTACATTAGTAGGGGCGACCGAAAAACTCACGGTCCCACAAAACACCACATAGGCAACAACCAAAATGCCCAAAGGGAAAGCAGAGAGCACAATTACACCAAATTAGAAAAAACTAGGCACATGTCATCGCTCCAGAAAGAGGAGGATCATCCCGGGGAGGGATAAACACTCCATTGTTCGGCTTAACCAAGGGAGGATCCACTTGCCAACCATCATGGTTAGGCATTTGCATCTGCATCTGCAAAGGAACAATAATGCCCCAACTAGTGGGTGGAGAACCAGCCATAGCTGACTGTTTCGCACGGAATGTTTCAACTTTTGGGAATAGAGTTGCTTCTATCCTTTCATTCCTTTAAGAAACAGATAAGGGTTAGGGCTAGGAGGAATACCTGTTAAATGTTGAGAGGGTGTGCACGTACCGTAGAGAAAGATCAGATCGACTGCGAAGAACTCCTTTTTGTCTGGGAAGGACTACCTGTAAGTAAGAATACAAGACCACCAGATTTTAATTAGACAATAAATGAGGGAACTGCCTTGGGCCCAGGAAATATAAAACTTCCTTTCGAAGGTGGTCAGTTCCCCTGCTAATATGAATTAACACAAATTCTAACAAATAAGCTATTGTCCAATTACAATTTGTTTACCTTATTAGAACAATAGAGAAAGGGGATGGTCTTGGTTTAGAATCAAGGTGACCGATGCCGGTCACTGTAACCGGTACCGGTTGGTGCTAACCGATATCGGTAGGGGCAATGTTTTAGGGGCTTTTGGTGAAGGTTGGTTGTAAGGTGGGTGTGTTGTTTTTATAAGGCTGATGAATGGGTGGGATTAGGTAATGGGGTGATGAGAAGGACTCAGAGAATACGGGGGGTGTTCTTGGGGTAATGTAAGGGTGGAGGAATGATAGTTAGATGTAGTGTGTTGCTGGGTAGTAGATCTAGGAATAGACTTATGATGGCTGTGATTCAGAAGTTTCAAGAAATGTTATTAAAAGAACGTATAAGACTTACTTACTAGTTCTTGATGGAAAATGCAGGTTCTGGGACTGTGATGACGAAGACAAGGCTCAAGTAGGATGATCTGACAATCCAAGATGAGCTATCTCTTCTCCTGATACTCGGATGAGTGTCACAAGGCTCTGGTTACTCAGTTGCAGTTTTTGGGCTTGATGTCCTTCTCTGCAAACTCTTCTTCTTTCTTTCACTTGTCTCTGTTCAGCCAAGTAAATTTTGGATTCTTCCAATGATTTCTCCTTTGGATCCACTAAAATCCAACCCCTTGTTTTTTGTTGGGAGTGGTCATTTATAGGGAACCGATGGCGGTTACGTAACCGATGGCGGTCGAGTAGGAACCGGTATCGGTCAGGTCAAAGCGGGCTATTTTTAGTAAAATAGCCAGCTTTTCCTCTTTTTCTCCCGAGGGATTAGTTGCGGGCTTGGTCAAGTCATTATGAGGTTGGTTTTAGGTGCGGATGAGGAGTAATTAGTCATGGGTGTGGATGTGGACCAAGTTATAGGTCTTAATTAGGTTAATTTAGGGTTAAGACTAGGTCATGATGAGGTGGCGAAATGAGGTGGCAGGTATGGCGATGTGGATTTATTAATTATAAGGTAATTAATAAATAATTGTGTAAGGTTTAGGTGATGAGGTTAGGTTGCGAAATGAGATGCGGGGCACAGGGGGTCGTAAGACACAAATTTGGTGTCTACATTAGCCCCTTGTTGTCGTGTAGCTTGTCTTTGTTAAAGCTGCACGGACAATAATAAGAAGTGGTTACCCCTGTTAAGGGTATAGGTAATCCCCCTCAAATCTATCACAGATTGAGGTAGCGTGAAATCAGGGATAGGGTTGATAAAGGGAAATGGTGTTGAGATGATGGTAAGATGGTGGGGTAGGTCCAAGGAAGCAGACGCACGTTGAAATGCAGTAGTGCGACCAGGGTACATGATTTTGAAGAGCAAACAAGCAATTCATAGGCAAAGGTCGATAGTTTATCCAAACAAGGGTGATATAATCCTGGTATCCAAGGCATAGGAAGTAGCTCCAGGGGATATAACGGGTAAGGTACAGGAACGTTTAGGCATGTTCGGCAGTACCAAATGGTTGGTTTGGTTGAGATAAACGACACGGTCTTGGTCTAGGCAAAGTTGGTCGACTGATCAAGTCAAGGACCCTAATCATGCTAAAACACGAACAGGTGAGCTCGATTGAACAAAGAGCTACAGGATGGGTGGATAAAATTGTATTTTGTTGATGTTGGGTGAGGTATTTAATTGGTGCGGCCTTGGGTCGGGCCAAATGGTTGGGTGCGGCCTTGGGTCAGGCCAAATGGGTTGGTTGCGGCCTTGGGTCGGGCCAAATGGATGGGCCTTGGGTTGGGCCAAATTTGCGGCCTTGGGTCGGGCCAAATGGGTTGGGTTAGGTCAGCCCTTGGGTCGGGCAAAATGGGTTGGTTGCGGCCTTGGGTCGGGCCAAATTGGTTGGTTGTGGCCTTGGGTCGGGCCAATGAAGTTAGCAAAGGGTTTTCAGCCAAGGTGGATATAGGCGATGTTGTGAGAAAGGGCGATTAGTAAATAAGGGTTTTCAGAAATTGGGGAAGAGGTGGGATAAAACCGATATCGATTGTCTATGACCGATATCGGTTAGGTGACCGATACCGGTTCCTTAGGGCACAATATAACCGGTATCGGTTATAGGTCAAAAACCTATAAAAAGAAAAAATACGGCCTGTCATTGTCATATTGTCAATTTGAAAACCAATTTTAGTTGTCTGAGGTCTTTTGGTGAGATTGTTGAGTTTTTCGGCTGAGGTGGCACTATTTGAGTGGAGAAGTGAGTGATTGGTAGGCCCTAGCGAGGAGGAGGCAGCATTTGATTGGTGGAGGACCCAGCAGAGGAGTTTGAGAGCCATGGCACAGCCAGGAGGAGCTGGAGGTGCTGGACCAGCTGGACCACCACCACCTATCCCACCATGATGACGTGTCGTCATACAGGTAGGTTCGAAACCCTTCATTGTGTGAATTTGATGTTGTTAAGCTATATTTGGGGGTTTGGGTAGGAATCCATGTTTTGATAAAATAATGAATAAATTGAAGTTATTTGAAAAATGAAGAGGATAGATGGGTTAAATAGGTCAAGGCGGCAGGGTGGGTAGGTTTTTAGGGTGTTAGGGTGGGTAAATAGAGAGAAATAGGGGGAAAATGGATTTGGGGGGCCGCGTCAGGTTTGGCCCGGCAATTTTTCAGTGACCGATGCCGGTCACTAAGCGACCGGCATCGGTCAAGAAGTTTTGGGGCAGGGTGGTTTTGTGGTTGACCGGTGTCAGTCGTACGTTGACCGGCGTCGGTGGAGAGGGGACCGGTGTCGGTCATGGGTGACCGGTACCGGTCCCTAGTTAGGATTTTCTATTTTGTTGCTTGGTTTTGTTGTGGTTGTTGTTATTTGGGTGTTTTGGTTATTGTTTGGGAGTTATGGTTATTGGGGTGAAGAGGGAAGGGGTAGAGGTTGATAGGAAGGTTGGTTGGTGGTGGGTGGGGGGGGGGGAAAATGGGGCGGTTGTGTGGTCGGGTTGTTAAAAGGGGGTATAGAAGGTTAAAGGAGTTGTTGTGATAAAGAGTAGGGCTAATGCAGTGAGTTGGTTTTGCAGGCACGTCAGCAGCTGACGATGCGGGATAGGATGCCCCCGTTGTTGAGACGGATGCGGCCACACGTGTCCGCAGTGTAGTGGGCCATCATGCGCGAGGTGGGACTCGGCGGAGTCCAGCGTTATAGGGCGATAGAGAGGGATCACAGTCTTATGGTCGCCCTCATCGAGAGATGGGATCCGGCGACCAATGTGTTCCATCTCCTGACTGGAGAGATGACCATTACATTGGAGGATGTGTATCGCATCCTTAGATTACCGATCGATGGAGAGGCAGTCTTCCAGGTGGATGCAGAGACAGCCATGGACAGCATCTTACAGGTATTCGGGGATGCAGCCGCGCTATTGACTTATCACAGCGCGAGCATCGCCTATGGGGATATGTATCGTGCCCACCGACATGAGACACGGCTTGCCGTGTTGATGATGATCGGCATTACATGCTTCACCCTCCCGGACTCAGAGGGAGGCCGCTTTCCACAGGCGCTGATGGGGGTATTACACGAGATGGTTGAGGAGCATACATGTTATGCTTGGGCACCAGTATACCTGGTGCAGTTATACCGAGAGCTGTGGGGCTACCGCCGGATGAGGCGATTCGGGATTTGCTCTACGTTTTTGTTACACTGCTGGGCATATGAGCATATCATATGCATTCGACCAGTAGGGCTGCCCCAGCAGCCAGGGCCACAGGTGATTTATAGATATGGCTTTCAGAGGTGGCTGGGGGTCGTGGGCCAGCCACGAGCAAGTTCTCGCCGGACGGGATGTAGCGTATTACCGGCATGTATTAGAGGGCGTGACTACCCTGGATATTGTATGGAGGCCTTACAGAGGTCATCAGCCCCGCGGAGGAGCCCGATCACAGTTGCGGTGGATCCAGTATACATTCTGGATAGCGGGACGGAGGCCAAGAGAGCATGAGCGGATACCCCTGGAGAGGGTACGATGGCAGATGGGGCTACGACAGGATGAGCCACCTCCCTTCCCTCAGTACCGGAGGGATGATGTAGAGGCCCCACTGCCTGTACCACAGCCCGTGGACCCAGATTGGGTAGCCGAGAGGCCTGCAGATGATACCGTGGATGACGCCGGCTGCACGGGATCATTTTTGGTATGGTGGGCAGGAGAGAGAGCCGCGAGGAGAGCACAGCCCGCACAGCCAGACTTGGCGGTGGTGATAGCAGAGAGGGACCAGCTCAGGGGCCAGGTACAGTTATTACAGGGGCAGCTTGCTGCTGCACAGGCACAGATAGGTGTCTTACAGGGTCAGCTAGCCCAGGCACAGGTACAGCCACAGGCATAGCCACAGGCCCCACCATAGGCACCACCAGCGGCACCACCACAGGCACCACCAGCGGCACCAGCACAGGCACCCGTACAGCCACAGGCACCGGCACAGGGGGCACTATTATTAGGAGTCGGGGGACCAGCCCCAGCAGCGATGGTGGCACGGGCCCGCTATATGGAGGCGAGAGTGGAGGCCCGGTATTATCAGGATGTTCTTGATGGTACCTGGGGCTGACTATCAGCCATATGCGGCACACAGAGCTGAGACCTCGCGTAGCCAGAGATCCCAGGGGGGTGCAGCCACAGCCAGTGGGTCCGTTACAGGGAGGAGGCGAGAGGCAGCACAGGGACCAGCAGGGAGACAGGCGGAGGGCGGTGGGGAGAGTTGAGGGATCCCTGCAGAGGAGATAGTTTGTGTTTGTACAGTGGATATGGGCACCGGTCTACGAACCGGTTATGTTTATAGAGGCCTGCGTGCCTACATATGATGTATTCATTCATTTATTCATTTATTCATTTATTGTATATACCGGCCTGCGAGCCGAGTACGGGTTGTACAGTTGATACCGGCCTGCGAGCCGAGTATATTTTTGATATGAGAGACCGGCCTGCGAGCCGAGTCGAGATTATTGACAGTTATTGCGGCCTGCGTGCCGGCTTTGTATTATTATGAGATCACAGAGGCCCCTATGCAGGGCACATTGTATATTTGAAACTTTTGATATATAGATATGATGATTTTGACCCACATGCTGTGTTTAAAATGTTTTAAGTGTTTTGTCGATGGTTTGTGATATTTAAGGTATGATGAGTTTGATCCACATGGTTTATATATTGATGGTGTTGATGTCTTTTGTTGATGGGATGTATGTATATATAGATGATGAGTTTAATTGACATGTTGTGTTATGAAATGTTGTATGTGTTTTGTCGCTGGTTTGTGAAATTGAATGTATGTAGCTGCTGAGTTGGATCCAAATGGTGTATAGATTGATGGTTTTTGATATCGTTTGTTGATGGCTTGTTTGTTTTTGTAATATAGATAGATGATGTTGATGAAATTGTGATGAGATATGGATTTGATGAAAAATTATAGATAATGGTGTTGTTTATGCAGGAAAAAGGGACGGGCGCCACAAAAATTAGGTAGAAAATAAAGAAAAGAACTATGTGTAAAAAAAGTATGTATGTGACCGATATCGGTTAGATAACCGATGTCGGTAGGCAATAAACCGATATCGGTTAGCTAACCGATACCGGTTATTCAAATATGAGCTTTTCTAAAAATAAAAAAGTTTAGGTGGCAACTGAAGTTCTTATTTTGAGCATTCTTATTTTTAGAGTCATGCAACAAGTTAAATACGTGAATGCGACGCTGTTTGACGACTGATACATGTGATTGCATGAAAGAATTTGAGTGATAAGGAGGAAAGAGACAGATGAAGTGAATGTGGGCTGAGATTCAGAAAGCAGAAAGGCAAATTTGAAAAGGGTGGTGAACATGGCTGAACGAGGAGAAGCATCTAGCAGGCAGGGACGAGAGGGAAGACAAGTTCCACCTCAAGCTGCTGCAGCCCAAGAGGTAAACATTTTGGTTGTAATTTGATTCTTGCTTGTTTTGTGAATAGGATGAGAGAAGTGTAAGTGGGTAAAGATGAGAAAGAAAAGGTGATAGGCAAGGGTTTGGGATGGGGTGAGTGCTATGGGGTAGGTAAGCAGGGTGGTCACGTATGTTTTTAGGTATAGATAGGAGTAAACGGGAAAAATAATTATCGTAGGTGTATGTTTTTAAGCAGGGTGTATATTTTTTACAGTGACCGGTATCGTTTAGAGATAACCGGTATCGGTTAGCAAACCGGTATCGGTTATCTATAACGATATCGGTTACTGTAGGAGTTTCCAGAATTTGAGAAAAAACCCATGGAGATTTGTTTTATTGAATAATTATGTGTCGTTTTGATGTATGCAGGCGGAAGCAGGGTTAAGGATGAATGATACTGTACCAGCGTTGTTGTCACGAATCCGAGCGGATGTAACACCAGCTGAATGGGCATTGATAAATCATTTGGGGTTAAGTGGAATCCGCTATTATTCAAGAATCGCACGTAACCATGCTATGTTGCAGGCGTTGATTGAGAGATGGAATCCAGAAAGGAATACCTTCTATCTGCCAACAGGGGAGATGACAGTGACTTTGGAAGATGTGTTCCGTATTTTGAGACTCCCAATGATAGGAAAAACAGTGTATCAGGCGTTGCCTAGCGCGGGGCGGGCAGCGATAACAGCAGTATTTGGTTCAGCTGCACGAGATTTGACACAGCGAGGTTTAACATTTACGTATGGTACAATGTATGCAACACACCCTGAGGAAACAAGGTTGGCCGTGCTATTAATGATAGCGGTGGGGTATTATGCATTACCGAGGGCAGAGGGTGGAAGATTTCCAAAAGCATTGATGAGTGTTATTTGGGAAATGATAGAAATGAGCGTTACTTTTGCATGGGCACCTGCATATTTGGCGGAGCTATACAGGGGTTTATGGGCTTGTAGACGAAATCACCGGACAACACTGGATTGTTCATTTTTATTACATTGTTGGGCCTATGAGCACATTGTTTGTGTGCGACCAATAGGCCGACCCATCCAGTCAGGAGAGACCGGAGTGCAGAGGTTGGGATTCAGACGATGGGTCCAGACAGAACAAGAGGCAAGATCCCAGGCCGTGACGGGTGACACTGAGTATTATAGGCAGGTATGGGAGATGGTGACGATTGCGGATATCTGTTGGAGGCCTTACGGGAACTATATGGTAACAGAGAACATAGCTGAGGAGTTGAGGGGTGTAGAGCGATTGAGGTGGATCGCGGGGCACAGGCCAGGTGAGTATGAGAGGATTCCTCTAGATCGCGTGCGGCGACAATTTGGATTTGTGCAGGATATACCCCTGGCTTATAGACCATATATGAGGATCGACGCGGAGGCAACATTCTCACCTCCCCAGCCAACACCTCCGGAAGGGCCAGAGGAGATAGCAGCCGATCGCAGGGTGATGGATGCAGGAACGACAGAGGCCTATAGATTATGGTGGGTAACAGAGCTGCGAGGTGAACGTGATCGTCCTGACATAGCTATGATTACAGCAGAGAGAGATCGTCTGCAGAGTTTAGTTCATCAGCTCCAAACGCAGGTGAATGAGACAAGAGGATTGTTAGCGGTTGCGGAGTCACGAGCGGAGGGACTAGAGGCAAGATACCTCCATGCGAGAGAGCGTATTCACATGTTACAGGAGAGATTGGCAGATCAGTGGGCGGTACCAATAGCCGTGGTACCTTTGAGGACGGAGAGGCCCGGCGAGAGGCGTCGATGATCACGATCATCACCTGGTTCGGGATGAGGCGTGAGGGTCTAAGTGAATGTTATCGAGGTATAAGAGTAAATAAGGATGCCGACCTGCGCGTCGATGATAGAGAAGATGTATTTGTTTAACGTCTAAATAAAACTGAATATGTATGTTGATTTGAGTTATGATAATAATAAGAATGTTTGTGTTTTGACTTTTTTGTTTTGAAAAAGGATAAAGATGAGTGTTATCAAATAGAAATACCCAAAACTATGTATATTTACAACACATGATAGGTTATGGTAGGGGATGGTCGAGCTAACCTTGGGAGACACCATATCTCCGAAGTGCTGCCTACATAGCCCATTGCACAAAGCAAGGAGGGGCCTCAGACCGATGTAGTTCTCCCTTAGGACCAGGGAGAGGTGAATTCAGGCAATTTTAGGTATGGTTAGGCAATTCGTTGGTTGGTAAAAGTATTGATATTGGTAGGGTAATGTTGTTGGTGTTGGTAATGAATTGGTGATGTTGGAATAGGTATAAGTGAAGCGAAAGTTAGCCTATCCAAGTGGTAGGGAACCATGTCCTGATTAAGATCAACACATAATCCTAGATTCGAGTCAAAGAGGAAAAAAGTGCTCCGTAGGTGAAAAGAGCTAAACAAACCACATAATAACGTAGAATGAGCTTGAACCCCTATGTACTGTACATAGACGAGAAGTCAATAGGTGAAAAGAGTTGTATAATCACAATATATCGGGTGTATGTCACGTCCCTTGAGTTTTGTTGTTTTAACAAATGGTGAGGTGAGGTGGATGATGTAGCTGAGGCGCAGAGAACTTGTTATAAAGTGAGTATTCTGACGAAAGAGAACCTAACCTAAATAGACAAGTCCATGACTCAAAAGTTCTTTTGAATGTGGCTTTTATTTTGCTGAATATAGACTGATCGATGCGGGAAGTCTACAAGGGATATGTATTTTATTATTCTTGAGGTCTTCACGAAGCTGATCAATGCGAGAAGCTCCTGATAAAGGCTGACTGTGTATAGCTGTCCTTCAAGGGAGCAGTCTATTATATAATAGTAGCAATAGTTTGGCATATAGCTGTCCTTCGAGGGAGCAGTCTATATATAATAGCAGCAATAGTTTGGAATATAGCTGTCCTTCGAGGGAGCAGTCTATATATAATTTAGAGAGCTAGATGTCCGTTTGGCGTAAAGCATCTAGTTTTGTAGGAAGTTTGACTCAAGAAAATCCCATAGGTGTTGAATTAAAAATGTGTCATTTTAATACTTTGAAGTCATGGACTAGACTAAAAAGGGGAAGGCATCTTTAAGGGGAGGTGAGAATCAAACTATGTGAGCTTGATTTTATTTTGAGATGTAGGAAACAAAGTGTATGTGGTGGTAAATGAGCTCAAGGGACGAGCGCAAGGTAGATAAGAAGTGATATAACACTAAATTCAACAGTAGAATGGTCGAAGATGCAAAGCATTAAGGGGTTCAGGCTCAGGTTTACCATTAAGCGAAGCTAAACGATAAGTGCCTGATCCATAAGTGTGAGTGATTATGTAAGGCCCAATCCAATTGGGAGCAAATTTTCCACGTTTTCTCTTTTCTAGTTTGGTTACATGTTGATTCTCTTTGAGGACAAGATCACCAACCTTAAAGGTACGCTCATGAAGTCGCTTATCATAAGCACGCTTGATGCGTTTTTGATAGATTTGAAGGTGATCAAGAGCTGTAAGATGACGCTCGTCAAGAAGCTCCAATTGGGCTAACCGCTCTTGGCGGAAATCGTCGTTGGTGAGAATATCCTGAAGAGATATTCTGAGGGAAGGTATTTGTATTTCGAGAGGCAAGACAGCCTCGGTACCATATACCAAAGAAAAAGGTGTGGCATTAGTGGAGGTATGAATGCTAGTACGATAAGCCCAAAGGGCAAAGGGGATGTGATCATGCCAATTTCTTCCGGACTCATTGACAACTTTCATGAGGATTTTGGTTAGGGTTTTATTAGAAGATTCAGCCTGACCATTGGCCTGTGGATAGTAAGGTGATGAGAAACTAAGTTTGATATCAAAGTTGTCACAAAGGTCTTGTAACAACTTATTTTTGAAAGATTTACCATTATCTGTTATTAGGCGATGAGGAATACCAAAACGACAGATAATGTGATGGTTAACGAACTCTACAATTTTTTCTTTTTTGGTTGAAATGAGTGGAATGGCCTCCACCCATTTTGTGTAATATTCTGTTGCTGTGATTATCCAACGGTGACGTTGCGAAGAGGGCGGGTGAATCTCACCAATAAGGTCTAAACCCCATTGTGAGAAAGGCCAAAGATCTCGTGCGACCTGTAGCGGATGGCTAGGAGTATGTTGAAGGTTGGCATGTTGTTGACACATAACACAACGCTTAACATATTCGTAGCAGTCGTTATTGAGAGTAGGCCAATAATAACCTAGGCGAAGGATTCGTTTGGCCACGGCAAGGCCGCTAAAATGTCCACCACAAATACCGTCATGGACCTGTTGGATGGTATAGGTGACCTCCGCGCCGGTTAGACATCGAAGGAGGATGCCATCAAAGCCACGTTTATAAAGGAGTCCCCCCATGATGACATAATGAGAAACACGTTTAAGAAAAGTGCGTTTGCCAGTACTAGTAAGGTCAGGTGGGAGAACGGAGGTTGTAAGGTAGTCGTGAAATTGGTGGTACCAGGTATCCTGCGAATTAGCAGACACATTATTTATCATACAAACAATCGGGGCTGAGTAAGATGGGGCAAAGAGTTGTTGGACCAAGACGAATATGTCAGAGTCAGTTGGTGAGGCAGGAATTTGCGAGGCTAAGCAAGCCATAGTATCCACAAATTTGTTAGTGGAGCGGGGAATGGTCTGGATAGAATAACGAGTAAATGAGGTCAAAAGTGAATCCACGTAATGTTTGTACTTTTGAAGTTCCTCATTTTTACATTGGTAGATGCCCATAACTTGATTGACTACCAATTGAGAGTCACCGAAAATATTAATAGATTTGACACCTAAGTGTAACGCAACCTGGAGACCCAAAACAAGGGCCTCGTATTCCGCTGTATTATTAGTGCAGGGGAAATCGAGCCGGAATGAAAGAGGCATAGGCTCAGCGTCAAGAGGAATGAGAACAACACCGGCCCCTCCGCCGCGCTGGCATTTGGATCCATCGAAGAAGAGGGTCATTGGATACGACTCTTCCCTGAGTGAAAGAGTGGCGATGAGTTCGTCAGGGAAATTAAAATTGGTAAATTGTTCCCCAGGTAAAGGGGCGTCCACGAGTTGGTCGGCAATGGTTTGTCCTTTGATTGACTTCTGGTGTATAAATTCAAGGTCGAGGTCAGCAAGGAGCATAAGCCATCGAGCGATGCGTTGGTTTAGATGTGGTTTGGTATACATATAATGAATGGGGTCCGTGTTGGTGATGACGAAAGTTTTGTGATTCAGGAGGTAGTGTCGGAGTTTGGTGGCTACGAATGATAGGGCTAGGCACAGTTTTTCTACATGTGTATACCTAGTCTCGTAATCCACGAGAGTACGACTTATATAATAAACGGCTTGTTCTCGATGCTCAGAGTCATGATGTGCGAGCATGGCTCCTACGGCGTGGTCGGTGGCGGAAAGGTAAAGGTAGAAAGGGCGATCGTCCTGTGGTGGGATAAGCATGGGTGGCTGCAAGAGATAGGCTTTGAGAGCTTCAAAGGCTTGGTGACACTCTTCGCTCCATTGAAAGGCAATGTCCTTTTTAAGAAGGTGATGGAAAGGCTGACATCGATCCGAGAGTTGGGAAATGAAACGCCGGATAGATTGAAGTTTACCTTGCAAACTACGCAATTGTTTGAGGTTTTTGGGTGGGGGCATTTCTAGGATAGCTTTGACTTTAGATGGATCGACCTCAATGCCACGCAAAGAGATGATAAAGCCAAGAAGTTTTCCCGAAAGAACACCAAAGACACATTTCTTTGGTTGAAGCCGGACCGAATATTGTAACAGGCGACCGAAAATAATGGTTAAAACATCGAGATGTTCACTGCGATGTTTAGATTTGCCAAGAAGATCATCGACATAATCCTCAAGGATAGTGTGCATAATGTCATGAAAAATGTAAGTCATAGCCCGCTGATAGGTCGCACCAGCATTCTTAAGGCCAAATGGCATGACACGATAACAGAAGGTTCCCCAAGGAGTTATGAAGGCAGTTTTATGTTGATCGGCCGGGGCTACCAAAATTTGATTGTATCCCGAAAAGCCATCCATGAGAGAGAGCATCTCATGGCCTGTAGTGAGATCAACAAGTTGGTCAATACTAGGTAGGGGGAAGTCATCCTTAGGGCAAGCGAGGTTAAGGTCTCGGAAATCCGTGCATATCCGAAGTCCCCCCGTCGCTTTAGTGACAGGTACAATGTTAGAAATCCATTGAGGATAGTCAATAGGCAAGATGAAGGAAACAGAAAGAAGTCGTTGAAGCTCTTCTTTGACCAAGAGGGCAATGCGTGGATGCATTTTTCTCAGTTTTTGTTTGACTGGTTTGGAATCGGGGTTTAGGGTGATGTTATGGACAGCAATGTCAGGATCAATTCCTGGCATGTCAGCGTAGGACCAAGCGAAAGCTTGGTTGCGGGTATGGAGAAAGGTAGTAAAGGTGACTTGTTCTGATGCGTTAAGGGATTGTCTGATCTTCACAATGTGAGGATCCTCCTCTGTGTGGATGTTAATTTCTATAGTAGACTCATTCAACATGGTTTGAGTTTCAGATGGTAATGCGCGTTGAATATAGGAGTCGTCTGCACCAAGGTAAGTGAGGATGGAGTCGTCATCCTGGCACTCAACAACATTAATCGAAGGTGAATCCTCTTCAATCATGTCGGGATACAGAAGGGGAAGAGAAGATGGGTCCTCATTATCACGTTGATAAGTGAGAGGACCTAGGAAGATAGCATTTATGAAAAAAAAAAGTTAGGAGGGATAGATTCAGGGTCTATCGACTCTGTGGGTGACGATGGCAAAATGGGTGATGATGGTTTGGTAGGGGTGACATCGTCATCTTCCAGGATACAACTGACACGAGGTTTCTCCGGTGTAAGTGTTTCAGGAAAACCGAGACCACTACGATCATTGTGTTTGCGTGTAGTCACGGGAATGAGTGTATGTCGGCCTTGTTCATAAAGACCAAAACCAAAGCCTTTCCAAGCACAGCGAGTCAAGAAGGTGAGGGTGAAACGACGATTTGTCAGGTATTGAAAATCGGATTGGAAGGGAACCACCCCAAAAGGAGGTTCAGGGGTAACGGAGGATGCGTCGACACCCCCATACGTTAGGTTGGTGCGGCAATGAGGTGGTCCGTAGGGGATTACCTCCCCCACGCGACGGTCGTAGGTAGGATGCGCATGTAACTGTCCATACTCCTGTGGGGTATGGAAAGAACTAACGTTATATAGGCGGTATTCCCCCAGCGTAAGGCATTGAAAAACATCTACTAAGGGGTCGGAGGTTGGGATGTTATCTGCGGGAAAGGAAGTGGTATTTGCGACGGCGGTTTCATTGGTTGAAGGCGTGGGTGCGGTTGAGGTAGATGGTTGAGGTGCGGTTGAAGTGGATGGTTGGGTTGGATGAATGGGTGTCTTGACTGGTACAAGCACATCATTAGGGCGATACAACATATTGCAGGTTTTGAAGGGGGGAGGATCAGCTTTTACGGTGTAGGACTTCCCCTCGTACTCAAATTTTATGCATCTATGTAAGGTGGAGGGAACGCATCCCATAGCCCGGATCCAAGGGCGGCCTAACAACATATTGTATTGGAACTCTCCCTCAAGGACATAGAAGAGTTCAGGTAAAGTACGTGGTCCTACACGAATGTTAAGGATCACGGTGCCTAAGGTAGAAGTAATAGCATCATTGAATGACCGCAACATGATGGGGTTGGCACACATGCAGCTAGAAGGGATGTTCATTTGTTGGAAGGATTTTGAAGAGATGATGTTTAGGCTAGCACCCCCGTCAATCATAACACGATGCACCCGAATGTCCCGGACATAAGCTGAGATGAAAAGAGCAGGGTCAGGATCTTCAGCACCAAAGTCGATAATTTCGTCTTCGGAGAAACTGACAGCAGCGGCTTGCTGTACAGAGACAGAAGTGGTCGGGGAGATAGGTTGTTTGGTGAGTGAAGCAACATGATTGGGTGTTAGAATGGAAGTAACAGGAAAGGTTTCATTAGGTAAGACCTCTATCCCTTGAAGGATTTCAACGAGAGCTTGTCGATGAGATTCAGAAGTCTGAATGAGATCATACAGTGTCATTTTTACAGGCGATTGGTGAAGCTGTTTGATCATGGTCCGGTGGGCAATTCCATTAGAGACGGGGTAGGCGGGTCCACGAATAACCACTTTAGGTGGTGGTGCGATCGGGATGGTGGACGGAGAAAGAGATGCCGCAGGTGTGTTTTCTTTCGCTTTCTCATTATTTTTCTGCCCTCGAGTAGCAACACTAATCATATTGATCTCGTGAATACGAGAGGAGGAAGACGGTAGGGATAGGTCATGGTCTTCGAGAGGTGGGGCTGTAATAATGATAGATCTTGGTGAGGCGGGGACAGGTGGTATAGGAGAGGGAATTGAAGCTAAAGGTCTCTCCCTTCGTAAGTTGTCTTTCTTAACCTTTCTATCTGAGAGAGGTGACTGACGAAGGATGGCTTTCAAAGCTTTGCATCCCTCTACATCATGTCCCGGTGTGCGGTGGTAAGCGCAGATTTTAGACTCATCATAACCTATAGGTCGAGGTTTAGATGGATCATAAGGTCTAAGTGGAGGTAGGGAAATGGTCGCATTCTCCACCAACATAGCAAGGATTTTGGCGTAAGACCCTTTGAGTGGGTCAAAATCGGAGGAAGATGAGGGTATTGACGGGGTAGATTCTGGTGATGACGTGGTATGGTTGGTTTGTATGGGTGGTGGTTTAGCCAAGGAGTTTTGATAATGGGTTTTAACTAAACGTGGCTTCTTTGGCGCAGAAGCTATGTTTAGCTGGTTAGATGATGAGGCCACAGATGATGTGGTATCAGAAAACAACCACGGAGAAATAGGAGTGACAACAAACAAATCTTTTGATGATGGAATTTGTTTAGGGTTAGTAGGTGGATAGGATACGCGGGGTGACTGTGTTGATGTACCCTTGGATTACTGTATGGGTGCAGAAGGCGTAGGTCGTTTTAAAGAAAACGCAGGAGGTATGATATATTGATGCAAGGTGGAGGGATGAGGTCCCAATATGGAAGGTAGGTGTGACGACGATGGTTTTAGTTGTAATAGAGACATAGGTTGAGGAGATTGAGTCTGTCTCCTAAGTGGATGAACGACTTTATTTTTAGATAAATCAAGCCGCTTAGGTGGGTGTGTTAGACTGGGTATTGGTGAGGTCCCAAGCGTAGGGGAAGATTGGGTTAGGTTAATAGAGGTGGATGAGGTATTTGGTAGAGATGAGGGGGGTGAAGATGAGAACATAGGCATTTTAAGCTTCTGTAAACACTTTGGGTATATGGTAGAGGCATCTGGGTTGGTCATCTGCATTTGAGTAGAATATGGCGTACTCAAACGTTCCCATAGGACCTTTCTATCTTCTGGGGAATGACAGTCCTCACGTGTGAATTGGAACTTTTGTATGGAAGAAAGGTGGGTTGTGATTCCGGTCCATTGTGGGTGTGATACAGGGGGTAGATGAGGCACTGTATCAATAGGTGTTAAGAGGTCAACCGGTCGCTGAAAAGATTTAGGCGATGAAGAACTAATAGGTAGGAGGACATGTTTGAGAGGATCCGTCATGATTAAAGAGTTTGGTGATGTCGGTGCAAGAGGTTTCTCGTCTAAGGATGACAAAAGAAGTGGCGAGCCTTCCTCTTGTACAACCAGAATGGTAGAAGGAGACGTTTGGGAAATAGATAAATTAGATAACATCCGCTCACAGTCTTGCAAGGATGTGGTATAAGAAGGCTCATCTATGAGAAGAGAACTCTGGGCAGTTAATTCCTTTATGGGTAAAGGAATGATTTCACCTTGTCTTGATGGTGGTGAAGGAGGTTCGGGCCCCTGCGTTAGTGAAGAGGCTTGATTCAAAATTTTCTCGATAGAGGCTTTTGGCTGGGAGTCGAAGACTGCATGGATCTCATGAACACTCTCCTCGGCTAAGATATCTTGGTTTATGTTACTGTTAGAAGAGTGATTCGGGAATGGTTTGTTGAAGATTTTCAAATTTCGGTTAGCAGGGGCATTAGGATTATCGAGGGTTATATCCCCTGCATCAACCATTTCCTGCACTATGTTTTTCAACATCTTGTAGTTTTCGTGACTATGTCCCTTTACGCGGTGAAAGTTACAGAAGTCATTTTCTTTGTACCAGGAAGGTATAGCGCGGGTGGAGTCAAACTCGGAGTGAGGTTTAACAGGAGGCAAGGTGATAGCTCCGGCTTTGAGCAATTTTTCCAAGATGACACCATAAGTTTCTCCCAAGGGGGTGTAATTGATGGGCTCGGCTTTATATTTATAGGTGGTTTTTGGTGGGGTATTAGACGGTGCTTGAGATTTGACCATCACCACGTGGACAGCTCCTTTTGATTTCGAAGAAGTGGATGTGTGAGGAGTGGTGGTGTTTGGTTTATTGGTGGAATCTGGAGTTCGGAAATTGGGGTTTTTGTTGCGCAACCGCAATTTCTCTTCTTCTAAGGCTCGAATTTCTAGTTTCTGAGCCATAGTAAAGGCCTCGTCAAATGTGCGGAAAGTTTGAATTTGAAGGGTAGGAGAGATGTGCTTAGCGCAGGCCCGCGTAAAAAGTTTGATAAGTTCAGCCTGAGGCAAGGCATATGTAAGTTGGTTGATAAGGCCCCGCCATCGTCCAACGAAATCTGCGATAGATTCGTCTTCAAATTGTCGGATGGCATAGAGGTCGGTGATAGATACTTTCTTGGCAATGTTAATGGAGAAATGATCCAAGAAAGATTGGGCTAGTTGGTTAAAAGAGAAGATTGAGTGCTGGGTTAAAGCACTGTACCACTCCAAGGTGGGTCCTGATAAGGACATGGGAAAGGTGCGGAGTAGCAAAGCATCATCATGAGCAATCAAATAACAAGCATGTCTAAATGATCGCAAGTGTTGTTGAGGATCCTCTTTACTATTAAAACGAGTAAATTTCGGCAATTCCCATTGAGGAGGATATGAATGAAGGGGGACAGAAGGGTGAATAGGCTCCCGACAAACTTGCTCGTATGTCAAGGCGCTACGACTTCCCGAAACGGAAGCCTCCAGATTTTGCATTTTGTCCATCATTTGTTTGATGAAATCCATGGTTGGATGAGATGATGGTGCGGTTGTGGTAAACGGAGGCAAATTGGGCCAAGGGCCTCCACTAGACAATGGTGGGGTTAAGTGTTGATAAGGTATGGAGGACGAATATGTTGAGGCGACCGAATAGGGATGTCCTATATAAGATGTTGAGGTCACTGGATACGTGTGTGGGAATGAAAAGGTGGGCGGAGCTTGAGAAGGAAAGCTCGTGTGGATAGGTGGCAGAGAGCAAGTCATGAACGAAGCAGTCTGCAAGAGAGACGAGGTAGGAGCAGTCGGCGGTAATGACATGTGGGGCCCAAGATTAACCAAAGGAAAGCCAATCTGTGTCGTATGAACCTCTGAAGCTGCTGGATTGGGAGACGGGGCTAAGGATGCAGCAGGCAAAGCGGAGCTATCAGGTGGAGAAGGAGCTAAATGAGCAGCTATACTAATAGGCATGCCAACAAGGAGTTGACCATCGGGCGTACGGTCAGGGGCATGAGACAAATAGTATTGTACAGCGCTAGGATTAGCATCCAGAAATTTGGCAAATTCCTTATCTCCTACAGGAATTTTAGGAACCTCGCTGGTATCCGTAGGATTCCCTATAGAATGTGAAGGGGGTGATTCAGGAAAAGGCACAGAGCAGGCATGTGAAACCATGGCGGCGGCTTGCTTTCGAGTGATAACAACCATGGACAAGAGTACACAGTAGGGTTTCAATCTATCAGGAACAGAAACAACCTCAGAATGTTGAAATTGGTAGGTTGCTGGTTTGTCAGGAACTGTAAAAGACAGTAACCGATATCGGTCTGCTAACCGATGTCGGTTAGACTATAGCCGACGTCGGTCAGTTAACCGATGTCGGTGTAATAAGACTGGTATAAGAAAATATAAGAAGCTGCTGATTTGAGTTTTTAACAATGCTTAGTACATCTATCAAATTGTTCTGAAGTGATAACTGAAACAGTGTATGACAGAGAAATAGAACTGAAAACAAACAAGATACACAAACAAATTAACAGACTAACCCTAGGATTAGTGTTTATCAATTTGAGCTTATGCCCTTAGACGCAGAATGATGTCAGAATCCTAAACACAAGACCTAGGGGAAATGTCAAGTTTGTTTTGGCTTATAAGGTTACCTCAATCGGGCGGAGGAATACCGCAAAGAAGGGGGGATGTTTTGAGCTGTTGTGTTAATTATGAAGTGATTCGGTATGTGTTGTGCAGTGAAAGTAAGATTAATTTCCTGTCAATACCGTGGAAATCACCCCCACGTGTACGACCTGTTACTTAGTCTATGTTCACTAGAATTGAAAACAGCAAGCAAGAATGTAATGCACGTGTTTTAAACCCAAATCGAAAATGATATTCGATGAAGCAAAAGAGATGACTTTCACTAATGCAAAGATGTAAAAGCAAAGCAAGTTCTTTTACCAAAATAACAAAATACCTTGTGAATATCTTTAGAAGAAGAAAACAGCAAGTATGCTCCCTATATGAAAGCAAGCAAGAGAAACAGAAACCCGAAATGGGTCCCACCGGGCGTGCCAAAATGTTTCGCATGGAATGTTTCAACTTTTGGGAATAGAGTTGCTTCTATCCTTTCATTCCTTTAAGAAACAGATAAGGGTTAGGGCTAGGAGGAATACCTGTTGAATGTCGAGAGGGTGTGCGCGTACCGTAGAGAAAGATCAGATCGACTGCGAAGAACTCCCTTTTGTCTAGGAAGGACTACCTGCAAGTAAGAATACAAGACCACCAGATTTTAATTAGATAATAAATGAGGGAACTGCCTTGGGCCCAGGAAATATAAAACTTCCTTTCGAAGGTGGTCAGTTCCCCTGCTAATATGAATTAACACAAATTCTAACAAATAAGCTATTGTCCAATTACAATTTGTTTACCTTGTTAGAACAATAGAGAAAGAGCTGGTCTTGGTTTAGAATCAAGGTGACCGATGCCGGTCATTGTAACCGATACCGGTTGGTGCTAACCGATATCGGTAGGGGCAATGTTTTAGGGGCTTTTGGTGAAGGTTGGTTGTAAGGTGGGTGTGTTGTTTTTATAAGGCTGATGAATGGGTGGGATTAGGTAATGGGGTGATGAGAAGGACTCAGAGAATACGGGGGGTGTTCTTGGGGTAATGTAAGGGTGGAGGAATGACAGTTAGATGTAGTGTGTTGCTGGGTAGTAGATCTAGGAATAGACTTATGATGGCTGTGATTCAGAAGTTCAAGAAATGTTATTAAAAGAACGTATAAGACTTACTTACTAGTTCCTGATGGAAAATGCAGGTTCTGGGACTGTGATGATGAAGACAAGGCTCAAGTAGGATGATCTGACAATCCAAGATGAGCTATCTCTTCTCCTGATACTCGGATGAGTGTCACAAGGCTCTGGTTACTCAGTTGCAGTTTTTGGGCTTGATGTCCTTCTCTGCAAACTCTTCTTCTTTCTTTCACTTGTCTCTGTTCAGCCAAGTCCATTTTGGATTCTTCCAATGATTTCTCCTTTTGATCCACCAAAATCCAACCACCTGTTTTTGGTTGGGAGTGGTCATTTACAGGGAACCGATGGCGGTTACATAACCGACGGCGGTCGAGTAGGAACCAGTATCGGTCAGGTCAAAGCGGGCTATTTTTAGTAAAATAGCCAGCTTTTCCTCTTTTTCTCCCGAGGGATTAGTTGTGGGCTTGGTCAAGTCATTATGAGGTTGGTTTTAGGTGCGGATGAGGAGTAATTAGTCATGGGTGTGGATGTGGACCAAGTTATAGGTCTTAATTAGGTTAATTTAGGGTTAAGACTAGGTCATGATGAGGTGGCAAAATGAGGTGGCAGGTATGGCGATGTGGATTTATTAATTATAAGGTAATTAATAAATAATTGTGTAAGGTTTAGGTGATGAGGTTAGGTTGTGAAATGAGATGCGGGGCACAGGGGGTCGTAAGACACAAATTTGGTGTCTACATTGACATGCCCGGTGGTGGAGAGCTCAACCGCGGAGAACTACTAACACCTTTCCCCCTTGGGGGAGGGCTCCCGCCCAGCCCAGAGGAGGATGGAGCTAAAGGGCGACACCGAGGGGAGGCAAAGCGATGGATACAAGAGCATCTTTTGTGACACGGTCATGCAGGTGGCAGGCGCCGAGGTGGAGATGGCTGAGGTGTCGGTGGCAATGCATCATGGGGACAGGACTCATAGTGCAAGGCGCACTTCCCCAGTGTGTGAGCAAATCTTGTAAATGAGAAAGCTCCAGGGTGACTTTTTCAACTTGGGTCTGAATCTGTATTCACACAATAGACAATATCACCACTTTGTCATTAGTGGAAAAGACAATAAAAAAATGATCATTTTGGAATAACAAAGCATTTCGAGCTTTCCAAATATAAAAAAGAATACAAGCTCTAAAAAAATGCCATAGAGTATCAATATAATGTGGCCATGGACTGAAGTCACCAAATAGAAGAAGACGCCATTGGAAAATTTATGGGTGGTAGGGTTGGAAAAAGGAATGAATCCACTTCTAAATAGTCTAAGAATAGGAACAAGACCAAAATAAATGCTTAAAAGACTTAGGTTTGGAGAAAAAGGGACATTTAGGATTGGGGATACCAATGTGACTAATTCCACTTGCCTAATTCCACTAGTAAAAAATTGTAAGTACAATGTTAATTCTTACAAATAAAACCCAATGGAATTTCTACTTGCCTAGTAGTATGTCGGTCCTTCGAAGAAATTTTGATGATCATTCAAATCATTATCCACCTTCTTGATGCACAACCTTGTTCAGAACTCGATCGACCTTCCCAATGCTTCCTTGCATCCTTCAGCACTTTGGTCGATACTTCAAATGTCGCAAGTGAAATGTATTGTGGCTCAATGGGCCTATTGGGTAGCGTTAAAGCTCCAATAAAAAATATTTCATCTACTATTTCCTTAAAATAATAGGACGATAAATAATATTTACCTATAGTAATTTTAGGATTTTAATATAGTTCACAAAGCTATATTAAAATTACCCTAATACTATTTCTCCCAAATCCCACAAATAAGCTTAAGAAATAATAAGCTTCTTTGTTTACAATGAAGAGGGGTTCCCTATTTATATTAAAACATGGCCCTTAAAATAATGCTTCATAAAATATCTTAAGGCTATTATTACCCTAACCGTAACATTAGATGGGATTATATTCCCATATAATCCTCCTTAAATCAATGGTTTACCAAATTCCACTTGAGGTGGATGCATTTAGAAGTGGGTAATATCCCACATTAGGTGGAGGGAGACCAATTTTAGGCTTTATTAAATCCTTTCCCATGCATTTGTAGTGGTCATGGGACCACTTGAGGCTTATCGCCCCTCCTCCTTCTCACGTGGCCTCTACCACGTATGGGCCACCACTTATCCACCTACGTGGATCTTGCATATATGGGGTTAGCGGATTTATATGGGCTTGGATATAGCCAGATCACTTCACATATAAATGTGGCTTAGATAAGCCCACCCACTTTGACCTTAACACGTGGCATGGCCACGTTGCACTTAGTTGGTCGGTTGTTGTTGGATGTATAAACCGAGATCTTCGTGGCTTCGACCAAGATAATGTGGAAAGGTTGGCATAAAATATAATGCAATATAGATGAGCTCGACTTGGTTAATATCTCGACTCATAAAATGTATCTCGATGTTGATCCTTGATAGGAAAATCGATCGAATTCGATTCATGGTGGCAAGCCATGTGGCCACTTGAGGACCCACCATGTCGGCGACAATAAACTAGTCCTCGCGGCGGCTAGGCTCCCCTCCGTTAAAAAAGTTGAGCCTCTTGTTCCGCTGAGCTATACCATTTTACGATTGTCAAAGACCGGTGGTGAAAACCTCTCTAATTTTTGCCAACGCCCTTTTGCCACGTGTCACAGTGTTATTGGTCCATTATTGACACGTTGACCAGAGTTGACTTTCCCATTGACTGAACTTTGACTGGACATAACTGGAGCTCCCAATGTCTGTTTGTCACATTCTCATAGTCAATGGAAAGCTCTTGAAAATATATTCTACACTAACACAATTTAGGAATATTTAGGGAAATTTTGATACAAAAAATGATCCCTTAATCATTAATACATGGATTCAACTCCAATCTTTAATCCCACAATATCCTCTCTTATCTCTCCTAAAATCACTCCCAAACCCATAAATCTCTCACAAAACACTCAAATAGCTACGTGAGTTGCTTATTCAACAAACTCACAACTAATAAAATATCTTATATTATTGATAATGATTTGTTTATGACTCATTAATATTACAATCTTTTATTTTTCTCACACAAATATGATATTAATATAACAATATTAATATCTTACTAAGACACTAACTTACTAATGTAATATATGAATATTACATTTAACTATTACAAACAATAATGTGAGCACTATTTCAAGGAATATTCCTAACATTTCCCCCTTAGTGTGAACACAAATGAGTTCTGTCTAGTACCTGCCCATGATACGATAGTTTTCAAAGAGTATCATCAACTCCAATAGGTTTTCTCGTGAAACCATTAACCACTTTGTATGTGATTTTATAAGATATTCACAAACTAGCAAATTAGTTTTCTAGTGGACCACCAACCACTCCATAACAACGTACATGTTTCCCCAACCCCATCCTTACATTCAAGGGAAAATATAAGAAATATTGATCACGCAGGAGCTCACTTATTACAAGATCAAACAAAAATAAATCATTTGTTCTTATTACAATAAACAATGAAAAAACATGTCCACCAAAGCAATATTGTGGCCTCATTGATGGTGTCTGACGAGAGGTCGCTAAAACGCCTCCTTCCTCCATTGCCTTCAACCTCCATGGTGATGATGCTAACTCAGTCGAATTTATCTTTGAGGCTCATTTTACAATTCTATTGGGTGTCGGTTTCAACCGATAATGCACCCTTACAATAATAATAAGATTTATATTTAACCAAAATAATAATGCATATCATATTTTTATTGTTGGAAATCACTCACTATCTTTTAACAGAATAATCAGAAACGTCAGAATTATTTCCACGATTTATCTAAAAATACGAACTGGGTTAATGTAATTTTTTATAGTAGTTTTCCATAATACAAATAAACAAACCCAAAACAACAAAAAAATATGAATCTGGGTTTTTGAGAAAAACATGAATTACCAGTCATTTTTTGAAGATCAGAATCCAGAAAATGGCGACAAAAGCTTCAAAACTCTTAGATCTGCATTCTAGAGGCTGCGGTTTTGTCCTACAATGACTCTCATAACTCGTCCTATCCTGCTCTGATACCAGATGATGTAAAATTGATAGTTTATCTAATATAAATAAGCAACAATTACATTATATAATTGTACAAATCAATAAGAGACAATGTTGCAAAATGAAGATAATAACATAAACACAAAATTAGAGCAATAATATATCATAAACACACTATATTATTGATTGAAAATTTTTGGAGCAAATTACATAGAGAATAAGCTTACAATATATAGGAGAATGACATACTTAATACATGGATTCAACTCCAAACTTTAATCCCACAATATCCTCTCTTATCTTTCCTAGAATCACTCCCAAACCCATAAATCTCTCACAAAACACTCAAATAGCTACTTGAGTTGTTTATTCAACAAACTCACAACTAATACAATATCTTATATTATTAATAATGAGTTGTTTATGACTCATATCAATAATATTACAATCTTTTATTTTTCTCACACAAATATGATATTAATATAACAATATTAATATCTTACTAACACACTAACTTACTAATGTAATATATGAATATTACATTTAAATATTACAAACAATAATGTGAGCTCTAATACAAGGAATATTCCTAACAAAATGCGTGAAATGTAGACCCCATAGAGCATTGAGTTTGGAAATGGCAGGAAATACTGGGCTTAGAAGCTGATAAGTGGTTCCAATGTTGTAGTGGAGGAAGGCAATTTATTGATTCCATTGCCAATCACGCGACCACGCGTCTAAATGTTTAAGCCCCAATTTGGGGAGCATAACATCGGGTATTAATTACTAAATTTTGCAGATAAACGGGAGGTCTGAATTGGCAAGATGAAATTTCATCTTGATCTCGAGCCAAGGAATCTAGTCTCTGCAGGTGACCAAATCTTGGATGATATGAATTTCTTTGTGAGAGAGTCAGAGAGCTTTGATGCCCGTAGTTTCCACAAGCGGAAGATTATCTTCAGTGATGATGGGAGACCACCAAAGATTGATAATTGAAAGAGAGCCCAGTGTAGAAGCCATCGCCATTCTAGCACAACAAAGGTTTCACCATCTTAAAGGCTTTCCAGATGCTTTTGGCAACAAAGGTGCCTGTGATACCAACTGGGACCTTAGTGATAATTAAGGTGTGCAAACCAATATTGCTCCAACATTTTTTTCCATACGGAGCACTGGAAGAAATGCAGTGCCGAAGCAGACTTTTATAAGCTTCACTACCAATGAGACAACACACAACCCATTTAGAACATAAGGCCACACTTTGTCAATGAACATCAATTATTCCCATGCCACCTTGATCGTGTAGGAGACAACAAACTTCCCAGGCCACCCTATGAAACCCAGTTGAACCGAAACTTTTACACTTTTAATTTTTATGGCACCAAAGTTTTTGACTAAATGACATTCAATGTGTTGGATAAAATAAAGACACATGAAAAGGCGGAAATAAAAATGTGGGAATTAAATTCTTGCATGTCCCATACCTATTCCACAGTTCAAATATCTATTATCTTTTCTCCACTTTATTGTCTTGATCTCACTCAAATTATCACGTAATTGTAATTTGTGTTTAAAGGACCCAAAATAAAAAATGAGAAAAACCTAGTAGGTTTTAGGTTTGAAACCCAACTATACTTTGTAACCCCCTTTTCAGTTTTAAGCTCGAGTAATTATAGGAAAATAGGTGATACATGCATAATCATCAAAAGTTGAGTCCTTCTGATAGTTGATCATATGAATGATAAGAAGATTTTATATGTGGATCAAAAGTTTTAAACCCATATTCCATACAATTTGTTATCTTGTTGAGTGACAATTGTTCTCTAAATTACAATGATGGATTTTCCTTGTTTTCTTTAATGTCACATCAAAGAGATGATATGCAGAGAAAAGTGGTGGCAGAGAAAAAATGGCAATAGAAAAATAGTCATGTATAATAGAAAATAATAACAATGACAATCAAAACAATAGTCACACATAGTAAAAAAATCTTATAACATTTAAAAAATATTATATCATTAATACAAATGTTGTGGGTTATGTCGAATTAAACAAGTTGTAGTCTACTTTAAGTTGGAACTTGACTTCAACATAATAATGAAAAAAAAAAAATGTTTTTCTCTATTAAAAAAATTAGATAGCCACCATTTTACTAAAGACACGTTTCCCAGGTTGTCTCGCGTCATCTCGCCCTATCGAGCCCCTGCTCAAGATATTGAAGACGGAAACCAACCCGACTCTGGTTGGGTGTGTCATATAGTGGCTAAGACTTTCCTGGCTCTGGTTGGCATGATCAAGACCCTCCCCTTACAAGACAACAGTTCGCAGCGGCGCCTTAATTTTTTTGCTTTAGTGCTTTCTAATGCTTTGTAATCAGATGTGTTCCTAGGCTTTGTTGTTTCCTACTTTGGTTTTTGGTTTTCGGGTGTGCTTCCATACTACCCATTTTTTTTGTAAATTATCTTGTATCATTTTACTTGTTAATATAATATAAGATCTTGTTCATAAAAAATATCCTTAATAGCCACCATCTTATTAATGACATAAACTAAATTATTCTTAATTGTATTTTTTTTGGTGTACGACCCATTTTATAGGGTGTTGTGAACGAATCATTAACACTTAATGACTTTGTTAGATGAGTAAGAAAATTTTGGCCATGATATTTGATGTAAAATTTAGTGACTTTGTTAAACTAGTAAGAAATTTCTAGCTATAATATTAGATGTAGGCCTCACAACACATGTTGTTTTCTTCCATATGGAATTGCTAATTTTAAATTCATCTTAAGAGAAGTTAGAAAATCATATGTAATAATATTATTATATTTAAAATGATTATATATCTCAAATAGAAATACATTATTGAAACATAATCACTGCACCTATTGCTATAAAAGTAATTGTTATATTGATAGGCGTCCTACGATGATAGTCAGGTGGAGTATAAGTTGTTCACTTTTATGTGTGAGATTAAATTCGATATTCATTTGATCATCGCCATGACATTTCAACCTTAACTTCATCACCCATTTAATTATCATTTATAATTTTAAGTTATCATCTAAACTAGATTTAGATTTTGGAGCATGTCTTTATGACCAAAATTATTTTTCAACTTGATAACATGGTGTTAATAGATCAATATCATTCTTCATCAATCAAAAATAAGGTGGAAAAGGTAATGAAATTATTAATCAATGTAATATGTGAAAAATCAAAGATAGAAATCTCAAAATTGATATCTCTTGGCGTACTTCAAATAAATATATTTAAGATATATTTATTAGTTTTAAAACTATTAACATAAATAATAAGAGTGCATGCCAAATAGAGAACTTAGTATAAAATATTATCTATCCTCTATAATTTAGTTGTATTAGTTTCGTATATATTACACCACTTAATGATTCTTTTTTATTATAAGAATTTCTACTATATAAATATATCTAATAAAATTTGTTATAATTGAAAGTGTAAAATTTAATTCCATTTTATTTAATTAATTTTTCAATTTCAAATGTATTTATATTGTGATATGATAAAATATTATGTGAATCATTTTTTTAAATTAAAAATATGTTAGGTATATAATGTATTTAAATAGTAATTTGAGTGAAAAATCTATAATATAAATAGAAAAATTTGTTGGCCATTGTATATTAGTGTTTTCATTGATGTTAAGTCCATTGATGGCAAAGGATGTCATGGTGTTGTGAGAGTAGCCATGAGGTGTTAGTCAGATGTCAAACATGAAGGTTGATTAATAGTGTTAGGATTTGGTGAGTTGTCATGTTGTCTTGACATGGTTCTAGCCTGCATGGTCATGGTATGAGCTCTAAAGAGTTGGTTGAATGTTGTCATGAGGTAAAAAATGGTTGGTAAGGTGTGTTACAGGTGTTAATGATTTTGTAAGTGATCATCAAGGTCAGTTCATGTGATGTCATGGTTGAGTCAGATCATTCCATGCCTAATCCTAGCCCTGAAACATGTAGAATGAAATGGAGGTATGAATTTTGGAGTTGATCATTCCTAACCGAGCATGGTAGCAACATGGTGATAGTGTACATGAGGTGTATGGTGATTTTTAGGTGAGTATTCAGTGATATAGTGCATTTATGAGGTCCTGGGAAGCAAGAAGGTGAGAAGAGGCAGGATTACATAGGTAAGTCTTAATGGCTAGAGAGTTTCAGAGATGTTTGGGTTATATGGTGAGTATGTACAATTATAGGATGTTTTCATGATACTTCATAACAAAATTTAGGTCATTATAAATAAATAATTGTAAGATACTTTAGTTTTGGCAAAACCAGGTTTTGTAGAGTGAAGATTTGTGCTAAAAGTTGACCTTTTGTTGCTCTTTGTGGATTGTATATTTTTTATGGGACCCAAATAATTTCAAGCATATTTTTACAAATATCTAATAAGGTTTAGATAAAATAATGAGGTGGTTTCATTGTCAGATTTTTATGAATGAACATTAAGAAGGTAAACAATTTTTTGTGTGCTTGAAACCCTAACTTCAAAGTGGTAGGAGATATTTTCTTGGTAATTTCCCATAATTGATTGGTTTTGCTAGTATTATTATTTTCTTATGTATATTACTTCTCCAAGTTTCCAGAAGGTGTGATAGAGCATGTAGTGATGAGTGGGCCCCTCTAAAACAAACAAGTTTATAAAGTAGTTCAGTTTGGGACAAGGTTGTTCAAAGGAATTGCAAAATAAATTGACATTGATTTTATTATGGTAATTTTAATTTATGTCCATTATGGTTTAATATCATGGTGGATCTCATAGAGGGAAAAATGTTCCCTATTTATGAAGACTGGTCCTAAGGCAATTTTGGGGCAGTTTTCAGAGATGGACTTGGTTTAAGGCCTTCCACTTGGAGTTGGAAGGAAATGTAAGATTTTATGGAAAGATAATTCAGATTTTTTTCTAGTGGTATAAGGTTTGTCTCATGATTATAAGATTTTATGGGTCATATAGCCTTATTTTTAGAGAATAAGGTTGTAGGTTTCTCAGGACAGAATTGGTTTTGTTTAAAGATTGAGATAGAAGAGCATGAGATGGATTGGTTGATGCTTGTTATCATTTGGAGAGTGAAGATGGATGAATTTTATTCATATTTAATTCCTTTGGAGGTCTTGAAAGTGCCAGAAAGGGCGCAAATCAGTTGATTTTGTAAAACTGCTTTCTGGGCAACTCAATTTGGTGAAGAGGAAAGTTGGTGTGGTTTGCACATATGGATGTTTCATGATCTCTAACATGCATGGATGTGAGATACATGTCCAGAGGATTCTAATGAGTGGTTACATTCCATAGTTTATTTGTTTTGGTGTGTTCTTTAGGTCTAGAGGTGAAGAATGGTTCACAGAAACATATGTTTTGAGAATGATATGAGTCTTCTTAGTAGTTTTATGATAAATTTGATTGGTGCAAGATAGGTAACGATAATGGATGATTTTTTTGTCATATTTGACATGTGTGATGAATTTTGGATCTTGAATAATCATATTTCTGGTGTTTGTGATTTTTTTTCATCCATGTGATGGGGTTTCAAGTTGTTTTTGTGTTTGTTTGGTGCATTTAGACATGGATGACCTACATGGGTCCACTTGATCATTGTTTATAAGTGTGTGGTTATATTTTTATGTTGTAATGGTTGATCTAATGGGTTAGGTCCAACCTATATTTTTTTTGAAAGAAGAGAAACATATAAAAGTGATGTTTTGAGTTCATTTTTGAACTAGTGCTCTAAGGGGGAAAAGTGCAACCCAAATAGAAGTGTGTAATAGGTATGAGGTCATAATTTCAGAGTTGATGAAGTATGTGACATGCTGAGTAATGTTAGATAGCATGTGAGAAAGGTTTTGAAGCCAAGACAAGTCCAAGAAGAAAAAGAAAGAGCGAGTTGAAGGAATGAGGGTTTGAAGAAAGTGTGTGAATTGCAATTGGGATCTCCATTAGTTGTGGCAGAAAAAAAAAACATAGATATTCATATTTAGATGGTATATTTGGTGCTTGATTATCTTAGGGGGTTGTATCCTCCTTGTGGAGTGGGTGTTTCACTAAATTAACGGTTGGTGCTCCTTGTAGGGTTGGTGCTCTACTAAACTAGGGGTTAGTGATCCTTCTAGGGTTGGTACCTCATTAAATTAGGGGTTGGTGTTCTAATAAAATAGGGGCTAGTTCTCCTTGTGGGGTTGGTGCCTCACTTAATTTGAAACATGGCTATATAAAGTTTATGTTTCAGTGGGTTTTCTTCCCCTTGAGGGTTTTCCACTTATATATGGTGCTCATGTGTTGTGTATTTTATTCCTTTCTCTCATGATTGAATGTTACACATCTTAATAAGCTCACATGGTCAATGTATGATGAATGGAAAACTAAATTAATGAATGCATAGTTTGGTAAATGAAGTAAAATTGTTGTATTATTGTTTCACGACCCCTCTCAATCATTGTGCTTCTAACAATTGGTATCACAGTGAGTTATTGTGAAGTAAGTTTTACAACTTGAAGGTTATCTTCTTGAAGCATGTGTATGACAACTATTCTAGCTCAAGTTGAAGAGAATCCATTGGTCAGAATGAGAACTTATTTAAAACCCTTAGGGTTAGTCATTTGGTAGTCTATCTATGAAGGTTGTACTCCCTTAGCTAATGAAAAGTTTCATGAAGGAGATAAAGAAGGCTCTTGTCTCACTGTTGAAGAAGGTTGTACTAATGGTGAGGATGAAGACATAGTAATTGATGATGAAGATCACCTAGAAATTGAATATGATAATTGTGTCCCTAAAGTGGATGATGCAAATTTTGATGACCTAGAGGAAGAGTTTGAGAGTGTTTTAGAACATATAATGGAAGAATTAGTATTACATGAAACCCTAACCATGGTAATGAGATATAAAGATATCCAAGAATGTCTTGAGGAAAATTTATCAATTCATGGGAAAAAATTAGCTTGTTTGAGGCAAGATTAAGGACATTTGCAAGTTTTGAAATCAAGAAGAGGTTGACATCTTCAACAACAAGGCTAGTGGATGATCCATCATCAAGGAAGAAGGAAATGAGATGCTTTCAACCAAGGTATAATATTTTTTTTCTGATTATTTTTTCTTGTTTGATCCATGTAATCATAGGACTAAAGTCAAGTGGAGAAAGAAGCACAAAGTGATGGCTACGACAACTGTGTAAGTATCTTCAAAGATTTTTAAAGGACATTGTTGGCATAATAAAGGTGGTACCATGTTGCAAGTAAGAACTTAGGGTTATGAAAAATATATGATATCTCAGAGAAGGCCTTTACAGTCATGAAATATGAGTCAGTGTATTCATGGTTTAAGGTACTTAGATGTGTCAAGACTACGTCATCTTAAGAGGATTTTGTTTCAAATTTAATGATAAGTGAAAGGATCTTCATCAAGTAAAACAAGGTATGAGAAAAATGCTCTTGCCTAATATTCTATGTCCAAATGAGTGGTCTTTATCCAAGGTATGTGTAACTATATTAAATATCTTGACAAAGTAGTGAAAAGTTTGCAAAAGCATATGCTTTCACCCAGTGGGATGAGATTACTAAGTTCTAGGTTTAAATATGATGTCATGTAATTTGTGCAAAGGTTTGTAATATGAGAGTCCTTATGTAACTCATCAAGTCAAAGGTCACAAGTCCATCTTCATGAATGTTGCATCATGTCTTAGTCATAAAGAGGTATGTGATCTGAGTCATGTACTATTAAGTTGAGTCTGATTCTAATGTTTTCATGAGAGGTATGTATGCCATCCTTCAAAGGTCTATATATATCATGAAAGAGTCTATAGACTGTGTGAATCTCATCAGATTGCCCCCAATGGTCCTTGATATGTGTATGTCTCCATAAATTTTGCAAAGGACGTGGTTGTCATAAGTTCTCAAAAGTTTAAAGTCGATACAAGTTCTGCAGGCCACCCTTATGGGATGATGACATAATAAGATATGTGCTCATCAATGAGTGAAGAGATTTTGATCAAGAATAATATTCTTGGAGCTAGTATGAGGATAAACAAGTTAGAAAGGTATGTGTCTTTCAAGAAGCATGAAGATAAGTTTTCAATAGTTGTAGTATGATGTCATGTGTTGAAGGTATGTAAGTTCTGAAAGTCTTTATAGTGGTCTATTTATAAAAAATTGACAAACATTGAGGGAGTTGGTAAGTCAAAACAAAGTTCTAGTCCAAGATAGTTGGGTATGAAGAATCTCAAAGTATGATGTTCAAAACTTGTTACCCTAAGAGATGGCAAAGTTTTCTAGAATTGATTCAAAAGTATTTATGCAATGCTACAATATCACGAGGTTCAATTAGATGGATTAGGTTAAGGGGGAGCTTGGATAACTCGAGTAATTACATCTAAAAGTTTGAGATATGCATGTAGACCTCTATAAGTCAATTAGACTCCTTGATGTTAAAATATTCATAAGACTAACATGTTAAGCTTCAAATTTAATTCACTGATGTCAAATGATAGTTGTTCAAAGATTTTCAAGTGCTAATGAAGTCTAAAACATGGCTCTTCTGGGTATTTCACTGAAGTATGTATTTTGAGTGAAGTCTTGTCTTTTCAAGGCAATATTGGTTGTGAAGGAAGTAAAAGGATTCATTTAAGCCTATGATATGCTCTTAAGTTCATTGAAGAACTAACAGTTGTTTCAAGGACATGAAGGTTTATAATGGCATGTTACAGGTGGATTGAAGTAGCATGATTGTTGCCAAAGGCTTGACAAGTTTTTTCTACAGGTGAAGAATGATCTCACGATATGAGACAAATAAAGAAGGTCTTGCGAAGAGAATTTCAAGAGGAATCTCAATAACAATGAGTTATCAGGGTCATGTGGAGTCAAGTACTTCTCTTAAAAATGATTCAAGCAAGGTTGATGCAATAGGTGTTGTAAAAATAATCTAAAACAAATGTATGAAGACATTGTTGATGGCACTAATGCTCAAGGTACAGTCTAAAGATGAAACTATTTAATAAGGTCAAGCAAATAGCTAGCTATGAAGGTATGTATTATGGTTGTCAAAGAATGGTCATTTATTTAAAACCAAAAAGGGTTGATTTCTATTTTGTGAGGTTTGTTACCATCCTCAAAAGTTTTCATCTGTTAATGAAGACTTAGTTTAAGGCTCTAGAGTGGTCTCAAAATAATTCAAGAATTGTAATAGGGTATTAGGTTCTAAAAGTGTATCATGACTATGTAGAGAAAGTGTTCTTAGTGAGTCTTTAGATTGTGTTATGGCCAAAAGGCTAAAGGAATTGATTTTTTTCATGGAGTATATAAATTTAAAAAGGGAGATTTGAAACTTGGTATGAAGACTAAGTAATCAAAGAAGATTATTTAAGACAACAAACCTGTGCAAAAGATGAAGCTACAGGTCTGGTACTACCTGTGATTGGTTAACTTGGGTCATGAAAGCTAAAATTTATGCTTGGCGCATCTGAGTTTCAGTGGATTATGTTTTCCAGTCTGATCAAAATATGACACTGGACAACTACAGGTATGAAAATGAGTGGATAAGGTCTACTTGACCTAAAAATAAGACTCAAACAAAGGTTACAGGGATGCAAAGTGTTGTTAAGATAGGGGAACAAGATTTTATCTCTCATATTGTGAACAAGGTGGCAAGATGACTTATGTGTCAAAGCTCATGTTATTTGAAAGGTTTATATGACTATTTGCTTACATCATAAATTTTAATTGAATCATGAGAACTAAGGATAGAAATAAGAGAAAGAAGTGACCTAAAGATCTGAGATGGTCTATTCAAGGCAGTACAAGAATATTTATTCACATATCTAGGTACTCTAAGGTGTTTAGGAGGATTATGTATAATAAGAAAGGATGAATACAAGTATGTGATTTAACAAATATTGGAATTTGTAAAACCTAGGATATTTCAGAGTCACATGCAATAGATAAAACACTAGAATAAATAAATGACCCAAACAATATGCTAAATAAATTTCAAACCCTAGGTGCAAGAGAGGGAATAAAGTACTTATCTAATTTCGTAATTAATCTTGAAGTATGATGGACTGGAAAATTGATGAATAAGAGGAGGAAACTATCGCAACAACACACAGAAAATTACAGAACTGTCAGAATAACTTGGACCAAGGTGCCTGGACTAGGTTAGGGGTGTTTGGGCACTGGAGACTACTTTTGCATTCTTGTGACTACACAAAACCTCAGAAGATGATTTTTCTTATGTCCCTAACCTTCGTTTTTTATCACCTGTGTGTCACACTATACCTGTAGAGTTCACATATAACCTGCAAAATAGATGATCTCCTGCAAAACCCTAAAACACATCAAATCTTAAAAAGAAAAATATGCAAATGGGGAGTTGGACTAACCTCGGCGGTCACCCAATACAATGATATTACAACTGAGCATTGCAATACATTTCAATCTCCATATAGTTCTCATGTGTGTGTGTGCAAGAATCATGCCCTAGGTGGCTCTTGTGTTAGATGCACTTGAATAATGAGCAATAGCTAGATGTAGCAATGTAAGTAGATGTGTGGATGTCAAAATGAACTTCCCCTCCTATGCATGTATGCAGAAAATGTAGTCCCTTATCCCTTGAATGAAGCTAGATGTATTCTTTGATGCTCTTGAAATTCCTTTGGATGTAACCTTAGGTGGTTATAATAGATGCTTAAAGCTTGGTCCTTTAATATGGTCACATAGATTTATATTTATATTTATATGATTCCCTTGTTTGAATTTTGTAATTGAAAACTACAAAGCCAAACCATAATAAAACAAGATGACCAAAATATAAAAGAGGTGAGTAAGATACAAAGAGGTTAGGGTCACCCATAGGGGATGAGGACTCCTGGGCGTTGGCATCTTGGCTGGGCATTAGCGTTCAGAGCCAAGAAAGATAAAGCAGTGAAAGTCAAACTAGGCAGTGAGGTGTGCAAGACCACAGAGAAAGTAAGAAAGAAATAAAAGAGGCCAAAAATAGATGTCAATTATTTGTTTTCTCGCTTAGGAATGATATGAGTAGTGGTATGTGATTAGGACCTAAAAATGTACCCCCAAGTGCGTGATTTAGTGTCTACATTTGCCCCCACTTTATGTTGTTGAGTGAATACTTGATAACATAAAGTAGATAAGATATGTGTACCTGATAACCATGTAGATCATGTGAAGACACTACAACACTATTTTACTAATCACAACAATTTAACTAGAAATGGAAACAACTTGCAACAAATAATAAGTAAAAGAACTTGAAACGATATTAAATCGCAAGCCTCTTCAAGGGGGAAACCTCCTTTGAACAAGCTCAATACAATATATTCATAAATGCTTCATTGAGCCTTAACACCTTCTTATATACTAATTCCTATCAAAGAAACTACTACTTCATGCACATGTGGGATTATTCAAATATATTAAAGGGACGAATTACAAAGCATATGCGTCCAAAGTAACTAATCTACTATAAAGAAAATAAAAGGGTAGGAATACGGGTTCCTAACATCCCCTCCCTCTTGGAAAAATATTTTTCCTCAATGCTTCAGATGTGGAAATTGTTGTTGAATCTATATAAGTGGTTCTCATGTTGCGTCTTATGGTTGCATGTCGTTCCACTAGATTAGGACTTCTGTGATGGAGCAGGAGCAGAGTTAGCGGGTCCTCTTGTCTAGAATGGCTTCTACTTGGAGAAGGATGGAGTCTTCATTATTGAGCTGTGGTAAAGTGGTTTGTGCTTGGACATTGGTTCCCAGAACTTTATTTAAACATGATACATGAAAAATCGGGTGAATTCTGAAGGAAGGTGGAAGCTACAACTTGTAAGAAACTGAACCAATTTTCTGGAGGACCTTATATGGCCCATAAAACTTTGGAGAAAGCTTATGATGCCCTTTGAGCTTCAAGGATGACTACTTGTAAGGTTGCAGATGAAGGAAGACCATATCACCTGGTTGGAAGGTACACTCGGAGTGGTGTTGATCAGCCTGCCGCTTCATGTGGTTCTGCACTGCGTGGAGATTGGCTCATAGAGTACTGAGAATTTGATCCCAGTTGCGGAGAGTAGTGTCAACTGCATGAACTCTCAAACTGCCAGGGTGATATGGAAGAAGAGTTGGTGGCTTTTGACCATAAAATGCTTCATATGAGGTCATTTTAGTAGAAGTTTTGTATGAGGAATTGTACCACCACTCTGTAAAGGGAAGCCACTTCATCCACTAATGTTGTTGTTCTAAAACAAAGAAATGAAGGAACGTTTCTAAACACTTGTTGACAATTTCTATCTAGCCATCCATCTGGGGGTGATATCTGGAGCTCATCTTCAGTTGGGTGCATGTGCGTCGGAAAAGCTCTATCCAAAAGTTGTTGGTGAAAGTGGCATCATGATCATAGATAATGGAGGAAGGAATGCCATGCAAATGGAAAATCTGATCCAAAAAAATCTGGGTGACTGTGGAGGCTGAATATGGATGGGTGAGGGAACAAAAATGACTATATTTGGAGAGGCGGTCGACCACAACCAGGATCATTGATTTACCTCCTGACTTAGGGAGACCCTTGATAAAATAATAGAGATATTTGTCCATATCCTTGTCAGAATTGGAAAGGGCTCCAACAAACCTAGAATTGTTATTGTCTCACCTTTGTTGCATTGGTAGGTATCACATTCTGCCACCATCTATTTAATAACACCCTTCATTACTTTCTACAAGAATTTTCATCATGACCACTCATATGTTTTGAGAAATACATAGTGTCTTGTTGATGGAGAAGCACCGATTTCGTAAAAAGAAAGCTTGATGAAGGTCTGTGTAATGGGGAAACATCAGACGGCCCTTGTCTCATAAAAATGCACCATCCCATGAATATTAAGGTATGGCAGCGGGGTCAGTGGCCAATCGCTGGATGAGGTGTTATGAGGAGGGATCAAGTGCATACCCCTTTTTTATAGATTCCATCCAGTTTGGGATGGGAATGGAGATGGCCGACAGGGATGCCTGGTCCTTGAATGCGCATGAGAGAGAATCAACCACAATATTGTATTTTTCCTTCTTATAGGTTATCTCATAATCATACCCAATGATTTTTTTGACCCATTTTTATTGTGTTGGGGATGAGACCCGTTGCTCCAAGAAATATTTCAAACTCTAGTGATTTGTTTTGATGTAAAAATGATTCCCCACTAGGTATGGCCATCATTTTTGTATGAAATGGAGAATTTCCACCATTTCCTTCTCATATGTAGATGAGGCTAAGTTTTGGCCCATAAGAGATTTGCTAGTGAAGGGAATTGGGTGACCTACTTGGAGAAGGATATAACTCAAGCCATTCCCAAATGTATCACTTTTAATGGTGAAAGTTTGAGTGAATCCTGACATGGCCAAAACTAATGTGCTACATATAGCCTATTGAAGAGCCACAAATGTTTGGTCAGTTGTTGCGTTCCAGGTGAAGGTATCCTTCTTCATTAAGGTGGTCAAGGGGGGTGCGATATTTCCATAGTCCTTGAAAAACTTCTGGTACTACCCTGTAAAGCCTAGGAAACCATGAAGGCTCTTGAGAGTTGTTAGTCAAGGCCTCTCTTGCATTGTGTTGATCTTGTCTGGATCTATACGAACCCAATTGGCAGAAACAATTTTCCCTAGATATTCCACTTCTTTGAGGCCAAAGAAACACTTGGACTATTTTGCACATAATTTATTGTTTTCTAAAATTTATAATTCCCTGTCAATATGCTGGAAGTTCTCGACCCATGTGCGGCTGTAGATCAGGATATCATCAAAGAAAACTAGGACAAATTAACGGAGGAAAGGGTGAAAGATTTTATTCATGAGTACTTGAAAGTTGGAAGGGGAATTTGTAAGGCCAAATGGCATGACCAAAAATTCATAGTGACCCTCATGAGTGTGGAAGGCTGTTTTTGGAATGTCTTCAAGATGCACTTGAATTTGGTGATAGCCGGAGTGAAGGTCCAATTTGGAGAAAAACATTTCCCCATGGAGCTCATCCAGAAGCTCATCAATGACTAGAATGGGGAATTTATCCTTAATGGTGAGGCGGTTAAGGGCATGTAAGTCAATGCAGATCTGACATGATCTATCCTTTTTGTGGACAAGAAGTACTTGAGAGGAGTACGGGATGGTGCTAGGGCGAATGACGCCAGATTTGAGGAGGTCCTAGACTAGGTTTTCAATTTCAAAATTTTGTAGATATGGATAGTGGTAGGGATACATGTCAGGGGATGCTTCCTGGGAGGAGTGGGATGTGGTGATCTTCGGGTCATGAAGGGTGAAAACCCATTCGTTTGATAAAAATAGTAGTATGTTTGTCGAGGATGGCTTGCAAATCCGTAGGGTTGCTAGCGGTAGTGGGGGGTTGGAGTTTGATGGAGTGTAGCTGGGAAATTATACCATGGGAGCCTTTCTTCATAACATTTTCCATGTGATGAGAGCTAATAATGGAAGTAGATCCTGACAATAATCCCTTTAAGGTGTGTTTTTGGCCGTTAGTTGTGAACTACATCCAGAGCTTGAGAAAAATCCCATAGAATGGGTCCCAAAGTGCAGAGCCATTGTGCACCTAAAATCACATCACATCCACCTAGAGGGAGGGAAAACATATCCGATCACAGAGTGTAGTCACCAATCGCAATGTGTACATTCCAACATTTCCCTTTAGAAGGAAATGTTCCCCCATTAACAATCATCACTTCAAAGCTAGAACAAGGGTACACAAAGCAGTCTGCCTGCTTAGCAATGCGGGGATCGATGAAATTGTGTGTACTGCTGGAGTCAATGAGGATTGTGAGAGGAATATTTTTGAATCACCCCTTGACCTTCATAGTTTGTGGGGTGGTAAAACCAGCTAGTGCATGCAGAGAGATCTTTGGTTGATCCTACTGGGGTGCGGAATCCTCTGTGGAGCTTGGTTCATCTGGAAGCATCATGGGAGTCCTGGTTATTGGCCTCATTGTCCTACTCTAATGGTGATTCCACATCTAATAGGTAAAGATTTTTTTTTACACACATGTGACCCTTAACCCATTTATCATCACAATTGTAACATAATCCCTTCTCCTTATGAGCCCACATCTCGGCCTCGGTGAGACACTTGATCTAGGTGTTGGACGTTGGTTGCTGGTTGGTTGGGTTCTTGGTTGTTGACGACAATGGGAGTCGATGCTACGCTGAGATTTTATCTTCAACTAACTTAGCTAGGCCCAAGGCTTCCATCATGTTGCTGGGGCAAAACATTTTCACCTCTAAGTGGAGTGGCTCCTTGAGGCCACTAACAAAACAAATCTTGAAGAAGTCTTTTGTTACCCCTTTAGTATGATTAGCCAATTTCTTCAAACTCCTGCTAATACTCCTAGACAATACCTGCATGGCGGAGTTTGGTGAGAGATCTGGTGAAGTCCTCAAATTCAAAGGGACCAAATCTTCCCAAAATGAGGGATGTAAATTTCTTCCAATCGGGTTCATCATGTGCTATGAGATACCAACAGTACCATTGTAGTGCGTCTTTTTCCAAGTGGTAGGAGGCGATTAGAACTTGATTAATAGAATAAGTGTCACGAATGTTGAAGAACTATTCAACCTGATAAATCCATCATGTAGGATTTGTACCATTAAAATTTGGAAAGTCTAGCTTGGGCCCATAGAGATTAGGTTGGATAAGGAGGTATGTGAGGAGGACTTCGTCCTGTTTTCCAATGTTTGATCAAAATATCATGCTACTGATTCAATCCATTACAAGCCTTTGAGCTAGCTCAATGACCTAGGATTTCAATGTTTCAAGTTCTTCCTCCATGACTTTTGTGCTTATACGGGTGACTACCATAACCAAGGTTTGTTTTTGCAGTGGATAGAGAGAACTCTTTCTAAAACACATTTAGTAATGGAAATTTGGGATTTGAGATCAAGAAAACGAGGATAATGGACTTGGACAGGGTTTTTGGCACTTTCTAAGTGAAATTTTGACAGAGGAAAAATGCAATTTGGGGGATCTGGAATAATAAGAACTAGAATTTGTCTCCTTGAGGAAAAAAGTAGCGGAACAATGAAATGAAGAATGCATGTGAATTTTAGGGTAAACAAGTAAAAACGAAGAAGTTATGGAAAACCCTTAAAATTTTGAAAATGACAATTTCTGAGTGATATAATTGGAATTGGGTCTTGGAACTTCAATGTATGAAATGTGTAAACTTGGATTTTGGGTGTTACAAGAAAGTTTGAGGGAAAATGGAGCTATAATACGGAATATATGGCTAATTTTTTTTTCCAGTGTCAATTTAAATATTGTGTTTGTGAATAGGAGAATTTTCAAACACCCATCAAAGACCCTACACACAATCCAGAAACAAAACCATAGCTTAAATGAATAGAAAAAAATGATTTTAGCCCAATTTGGTTTTGCACAAAGAAGAATGGTCTCGAATAATTGATGAAGGATGGCTTCTAAAGCTTATGGTTTGGAAATGGAGACAACCACCTAGAACTTTTAAGGTTTCCTAGCTCTAGCCAATGCTCGTGTCAAGTTTCCATGTGAAAGTTAAGGAGTGCCTGTGTGTGTGAATAGAATGTGAACGGAATGTAATATTGTTGGAAATGACACAACTCATAGCTTCTACCCAGATCTGCAGAATATAATGCAACATTGCGAACATAATGTAAACAAGATCTAGACCACTTTTTGATCACCAAGATCCTATTTTGGCAAGGTGAGAGCATACGGTGGGAAGAATTAGATCTCCGTGATTTACTATAGAGAGAGAAAAAATTAGTCATGGAAAGTTCTCTGATACCAAATGTGAAGACCCTGTAACACTATTTTTACCAATCACGACAATTTAACTAGAAATGGAAACAACTTGCAATAAATGATACGCAAAAGAACTCGAAATGATATTAAATTGCAGGCATCTTTGAGGGGGTAACCTCCTTTGAGCAAGCTCATTCCAATATATTTTTGGATGCTTCATTGAGCCTTAACACCTTTTTATATACTAATTCCTATCAAAGAAAATACTACTTCCCGCACATGTGGGACGATTAAAATATGCTGAATGGATGACTTACAAAGCATATGCGTCCAAAGTAAGTAATCTACTATAAAGAAAATAAAACGGTAGGAACACAGGTTAGTAATAGATCGATGGTGAAAGCATGTCAAGGAGACAAGAAAAATCCTGGATTGATAAAATTAAGCATGGAAGATAAGATATGAAAGAGGAAGTGACCCTAGGGGTGAAAAGCATAATGTGTGTACCATGTTGTACCTATTGTCATTGTTGTGTGTCTGTGTTGTGTTTGATACTAATTCTTCTTATAAGGACGAACCTGCAAGAAAGAAGAGAAAAAGGGTAGTTAAAGTCGTGTACATGAAAATTTCTATTCAAGTATGTAAAAGTATGTAAAAATGTGAAAATGAAAATGTGCACCTGATTTGTGCCAAGTGAAAAGGATAGAAAGTGCCTTGAAATGCTATAGAAGAACGTGTTTTTTGGGTGATCTCACGACAAATGTAATTTTTTGGGGCGATCTCACACCACGAAAAAAGAAGTATTGGGGAGAAAGGTCTAGTGTTATTATCCAACCCTAACCGCTTCTTGAACCTTATACACCACTATAGATGGTGTGATCCTACTTTGTTCTAGTTTGATCAAGTTCGATCTAGTTTTATCCAAGCAGAAAAAGAAGATAGAATGCATTCTGATTACTGGAGGATTGTGCCTATGATGTGTAAGCCACTATGTAAACTACTGAAAACTACATTGATCTGAAAAAGTGACTGTAACTTCCCCTGGTCATAGGCACCTAGGAAAGATCAAGAGCACCCAAGCACTAGTGTATGGAGTTGGGTGTTGGAATCTATGTTCTTCTGAGGACCCAAGTCAGATTATGATCCCTTTCTGTAACTGTCGACTATATTATTCTTGTATTGTGCATGTATGAACTTTGATTGTGTAATGTTGAATGGGGTGACTTTTTCACCCAATGTATGACCCCCTCGTTTGGGGTGCATGTGACATCGCTAGGAGGATACAGACCAATAGAAATGACCAAATGTTGATATAAAACTAATGCCCTAAAGGGGGGAGGGAATGTGCATGGCAGAAACCAAGGCACATGTAAATAAAGTGGCTTAAAACATGTGTTAGTGCAAACAAAAAAATACACATATATAAAACAATGTGTAATCTAAATAGCAAGAAGATAGTGTATATTGCAAAAAGTGGGTTTCAAAAACGAGATTTCACTCACAATGTCGCAATATAATCAAGGCCAAAGTGACAAAAAGCATACAAGCAGTGAACAAGAAAGACACCGAGCATAGTCCGCAAACAATGAAAAATAGTAGCAAATAAAGTAACAGGAAACCATGGTGGAAAATAGTTTCTGCAAAGAATATGTTGTGCATGAAGCACCTGTTAGCATGTTAGAAATATTAAAAGTATGTCAAAGAGTGTATGGTCCGATATACAGTAATATGCTATGAAGAATATGAAGTAGTACAAAATGAAACAATAGCACCTATAGTGTGTACGAAATTAGATGCCACCAGGAGCCGCTTTGGGACTGGTAAGAGGTACAATGCCAAGAATTCATGATGCATGTAAATATCTATAGAAATCTTGGGTTCACAACTAGAGAGAAATTGAACACGCATGTGTATATACAAAATTTAATGACATACGAAATATCTCTCTAGCATATGAAACAAAGTACATGTAATTATAAGCAAGCAAGAATAGATGCAACCAAGATATTTTGTATGATGTGAGTGTGAATGGAGTGGAATGTAAAGTGAATGATAGGAGAAATGTTACCCCTGAGAAAATGTGGATGAGTATGAGAGGAGGTTCATTTATAAAAGACCCCTCAACAATCAAGAATGAACCATAGAACAAGAGTGTGTCATCAGAAAATGGTTTGAATTTGTATGCTAGAAAGATATGATCGATAAAGCATAGAGCATAAAGTGTGTAAATGTGATGAGGTTAATTTAGATGTAGTCCCTCAACAGTCGAGTATGAACCGTGGAACTAGAGTGAGTCATATGGTAGTGTGATGTGCAAGAATGTGATGTTAGAAATATGTGTTGTAAATTCTCAAAGTGTGAAATGTGTCATGTGTGAGGTTCATGGATGTAGTATGCCCTCAACAGTCAAGTGTGAATTGTATCAAAAGAGTGCGCCATAGGGTAATGTCAATACAAGCGTATCAAAATGTGTATGATGCATGAGGAAGACTAGATATGAAGCACAAAGTGATAGAGTGAAAATATGAGACACTTGATAATGCTTAGAGGGGGGAAGAGTAAGCATGATGCCCCCAAGTGTATGATGGTAAGTAAGCTCTCTGATGAAAGTGAAGGGCAAGGGTCCTCCACTCGATGCTTATGGATATATAGGTATGTAACCATGCTTTGAGATCGATGATGTATGAGACCGATGATGTATTGCTGAATGAGACCTATGCACATGAGACCTAAGCGGTGGTGAATACTTGTGTGAAGGATTTGTCCGAGTATTGGACCTAGGATGATGAGATGGACTAGTGGACTCATGATATCAAATAGATCATGTGCGAATAGGAGAGCTAGGAGCATATTATGCTTTAGATTGGAGAGGTCCCTGGGACCTAGATGCTCTAGCGAGTGAAATTAAAACATCAAGAGGATGTTGTGGCCACAGTGTTCATGGCGGAACATCATTAATAGAAATGACTTGCTTGTTTTGAATGAAATTTAGACACAAGTGATTCATAGAAATTTTAGGTTGAGTAGCACGGAGCTAGGGAATACCTAAGAGCATGTCATACCTTTTTATCGAAGGTGCCACAAGAAATGGCACAAGCATGGTAAGAGGATTAACTGTGACTAGAATCTTGACATAACCGTAAGATATAGGAACTGGATAGGAAATATGTGATAGTGGACAGTCGATGGAAACAAGAAGTGAAATAAATAACACATACACATGAATCGATTGATAAATCATTGTATTATTAATAGAATGAGGCCCGATAAAATCATTAATATGTAATGTGTCAGAAGAGAATGTATCATGATAATTGTGATTAGAGAATACAATGAATGATGGGGATGCATCAGTGTGAGAAACTAGAAAATCAAGATCCCCTGATGAAGGAGCAGGCACTGCATGATATGTATGATAAATTGAAGATTCAACCACTTAATTTTCATGCTTAGGTAATGAATCTTTGAAATTTTTGATCTTTTTGTTGTCACTGACCGACATAGATGTCGAAGGTTCTAGAATCTTGATTGCATTATTGTTGATGAGATCTTGAATAAGATGACAGAGTTTGAAGCATTGATCTGTAGAATTCCCAATGCATTGATGATAGTCGCATCTAATTTTTTTGTTATAATTACGTCCTTTAGGTCGAGATAGATCTAGATTGAGCAGAAGTGGAAGCGTAATAAGGTTTCTCTCGATAAGGTGTGGTAATAGAATATGTAAAGTACAAGGCAATTTCATGAATGTACACTTTATAGGTTGTCATTGAATCTTTTCAGGAGTGTAAATGACGTTGACAATAGATTTTGCTGTAGTGGGCTTAGTAGATGGCTTGAAAGTTGATTTTATTTGAAAACGATTCAAAGATGAAGCCTGCTCATGATATTTAAGCTTTCTCATAGAGAATAATTTACTTTCACATAATTTGAGTTTATGACATAGATGATCGAATGAAGGAGATGTCTCAAAGATGATGCTTTCTTGTAATGGAGACAAGAGATTTTGTACAAAAATATCTTGCAATTCAGAGTCGGCTAGCACATTAGACATCTTAGCTAGGTTGTTCTTATATCGTAGAACATAATCCGCTAAATGATCATTAGATCCTTATTTAATTTGTGCAAGTTGAGCATTGGAGATCTTAGAGCCGATATTGATAGAAAAATGCGCAAGAAAATCATCGGCTAAATGTGTAAATGATGTTACTAAATGGGCAGGTAGATCATAGAACCAACACATTGCATAATATTGGAGGCTTGTAGGAAATAGCTTTTTTTAATAATGTATGATCATCCGCATAATCTAGACATGCCACTTGAAATGCTCAGAGATGATCTTGGGGATCACCATGGCCTTTGAAGATGGAAAGCTTAGGGGTGACGAAATTTGGAGGAAGTGGATAGGTGAAAATGGTGGGTGTGCAATGAGTGTGAAGGAGTAAAGTGGAATTGAGAGATTTAGATGCATGAGAAGTGGCTATTTGAAGTTGACAAATTTGAGTCTGCAAATCTTGATATAAATAAGTTAAATCAAGAGTGTTTAAAGAAGAGTTGGGTTGTGTATTAGAAGCATTAGGTTTAATGATGGGAGCGGTAGTAGTAGGAATGGTGGTAGGAATATGAAGGGGTTGAGTGGAGGCCATGATAGCCAAAGAAGAAGCATCTCGAGAGTTTTTAGCAACAATCAAAACTTGGTGAATATGTGGAAGATGGGTGGGATTCTCACCTAAGGCTAGACAAAAATTGGTAAACTTGTTTAATTTCTCTTGATCAACGTTGGTGTCTTCATCATATGATTGCTCACTATCAGATGTTTCAATGTCATGAAGAGACACATTTTGAGAGGTGGAAAAAGGGTTACCAGATTCAACCATTGATTTAGAAACCCTACAAGTAGATGGAGGGAGCTCTAAATGCTCAAAAGACCCAAAATGACCACTACGGGTGATGGGCATAAGAAGAAAACCCTAGAAATAAGGTTGGAGTCAAGCGATGGGTTCACCAAATGATTTAACAAATATTGGAATTTATAAACCCTAGATATTTCAGAGTCATATACAATGGATAAAACACGAGAATACATATATGACCCAAGCAATAAGCTAAATGAATTCGAAATCATAGGTGCAAGAGAGGGAATAGAGTACTTAGTTGATTTCACAACTAATCCCAAAGTATGCCAGACTGGAAAACTAATGAATAGGAGGAAATTGTCGCAACCGCACACAAAAAATTATAGAATTTTAAAAATAAGTTGGACCAAGGTGCCTAGGCTGGGTTAGGGCACCTGGGCATTGGACACTATTCACGGGTTCCCATGACTGCGTAAAACCTTAGAAGATCATTTTTCTTTTGTCACACCAATGTTGCTAAATTTTGTTGTTTTTTGCCTATATGTTGCACTATGCCCACAAAGTTTTCCTGTAGCATGTAAAACAGATTATCTCCTACAAAACCCCAAAACACATAAAATATTAAAAAGAAAAATATGTAAATGGAGAGTCAAACTGACCCCAGAGGTCACCTGATAGAGTGAGCTTACAATCGAGCATTGCACTACATTTAAGACTCCATATAGTTCTCAGGTGTGTGTGTGCGCAAGAATCGTGCCTTAGGTGGATCTTGTGTCAAATGCACTTGATTAATGAGCAATAGTTATATGTAGCAATGTAAGTACATGTGTGGATGTAAAAATGAACTTCCCCTCCTATGTGTGTATGCAAAAAATGTAGTCCCTTGTCCCTTGAATGAAGCTAGATGGATTCTTTGATGCTCTTGAAATGCCTTTGGATACAACCTTAGATGGTGATAATAGATGCTTAGAGCTTGGTCCTTTATTATGGTCACATAGCTTTATATTTATATGATTCCCTTTTTTTTATTTCATAATTCACAATTAAAAGACTGACCCATAAGAAAACAAGATGCCCAAAAGAGGCGAGTAAGTTACAAAGAAGTTAGGGTGCCTAAAGGGGACGAGGGTGCCTGGGCACTAGTGTCCAGAGCCAAGAAAGATAAAGTAGTGAAAGTCAGACTGGGTAGTGAGGTGTGCAAGACCACAAAGAAAGAAAGAGAAAAAGCAAAGAGGCCAAAAACAAATGTCAATTACTAGTTTTCTCGCTTAGGAATCATATGAATAGTGGTATGTGATTAGGACCTAAATGTACCCAAGTGCATGATTTAGTGCCTACAGTATGATGGCTTGAGGAACAAGTCATATTTTCAAGAAGGATGCATTGGCTCATGAATAAGGATCAATACACTGAAAAAGTTCCTCTAGGACTGTGTAAGTGTCTTGAGCCTCTACAAAATAGCCAAATCAAGGTAACAACTAGAAACTTACATTTTCAGTTAGATTGAGGTTGTATGAGCCCAAGGAGAGCCATAAGGATATGATTCATATTGTGTTCGAGCTTTTAGATCTTTAAGAAGTTTGTCAAAAAAATTCTGAGAATAAGCTTTAGGGACATTAGTCCTAAATGGTGTCTTGTTTAGTTGGAAGGAAAAATGGTGTTTTTGAGTTTAAACAAGACCTAGAGAGATATTTTTAGCATGATGAAGAAAGATTTGGAGAGGATATCAGTTCAAGGGGATCTGGTTTGCATGTTTTATTAGGTCCATAGACCATTATTTGTTGTCGGCGAACACAAAAAAGATAAGTTCAGTCTCAGGGGGAGCTATTTGAGACAAGTATGTGTTGTTATTGTTTCATTGTGACTTATCATTAAGTGTTTTCATTTTCATGTCTTATTGTTAGTATACCCTTTTTCATATATGTCAAAGTGGGAGAGAAGCATCAAAAACATGGGAATGAGGTCTTGTAGGAGTGTTTTGTGTTATAGTTGCCATCAATGTTTTTGAAGGTGGTTGCCATTAAAGACAAAGGGAGAGATTGTTGGCCATTGTGTCAGTGTTTTCATTGATGGAAAAGGGTGTCATGTTATTGTGAGAGTCTCCATGAGGCGTTAGTCAGATGTCAAACATGAAGGTTGATTGGTAGTGTCAGGATTTAGTGAGTTGTCATGTTGTCGTGGCATGGTTCTAGCCTGCATGGTCATGGTATGAGATCTATAGATTCGATTGAATATTTTCATGAGGTCAAACATGGTTGGTAAGGTGTGTTATAGGTGTTAATGAGTCTATAAGTGGTCATCAAGGTCAGTTCATGTGATGTCATGGTTGAGTTAGGTCATTCCAAGCCTACTCCTAGCCCTGAAACATGCATAATGAGATGGAGGCATGAATTTTGGAGCTGATAAGTCCTAACCAATCATGGGAGAAGTATGATGATAGTGTACATGAGGTGTATGGTGAGTTTCAGGTTAGTATTCAATGATACAATGCATTTATGAGGTCCTTGAGAAGCAAGAAGGTGAGAACAAGAAGGATTGCATAGGATAGAGATTTTTAAAGCTAGTTGGGTTGTATGGTGAGTATGGAAAGTTAGAGGATATTGTAATGATGCTTCATGACAAGTTTCAGGTCATTATGAAGAAGGAATTTCAAAATACTTTAGTTTTGGAAAAATAGGGTTTTCTAGAGTGAGGATTTGTGTTAAACATTGACCTTCTATTGCTCATTGTGGATTGAATGTTTTTCACATGACCCAGAGAATTTTAGGTATGTTTTTTATATGGAACTAATAAGGTTAAGAAAATAAATGATGTGGTTTAATCATCATGTATGAACGTTAAGAATGTAAACAATTTTTTGTGTGCTTAAAGTCCTAGATTGAAAGCGGTAGGAGATATTTGATTTGTAAGTTCCCAAAATTTATTTTTTGTGTTAGTATGATTATTTGATGATATATAGGAATCCTCCATGTTTCCAAAAAGGTATGATAGAGCATGTGGTGATGAGTGGACCCCACTCAAACAAGGAATTTTATAAAGAAGTTCAATTTGGGACAAAGTTGTCCAAAGGAGTTGTAAAAATAAATTGACATCGTTTTTAGTATGGGAATTGTACTTTATTTCCATGATGGTTTCAGATCATGGTTGAGCTCTGTCTATAAATAAAACATGTCATATGTGTTAGTGTAGGATATTAATTTTTCTTGTATTTGTTTATTTACTTGGAGCTTTCCTATACTCGTGGGATATGTTTGCTTAGGTGTAACAATTGTGTTGAGTTAGCTTGCCACTTGTGTTAAATTACCGTACTAGTTGTGTGGAGTCAAATCTACTTCCACTATCACTTAGTGATATTTATTCGCCAATGATATTGGAGGAGGTTACACATTCACCTCCTATATGTACATGACTTGCATTAGTCTATCCTATGGAGCATAGATGGTATTGAGTTAGAGCTATTTCTGTGTTATTGTAATTATCTCTCTTGTGTTTTTGTAATTTGTAGACTTTTATGCTTTCTCTGTTTTGTCTTGAAAAAATTCACGTCTTGCATCATTCACATATGCATTCTTTGAACCAGTAAATCCATGGTGCTTCTTTGATATGGTATTAGAGCGGAGTTGGTATTGAGTTTGTCTGGTTGTTATTATGCAAGTTTATTTTATATGAGATTAATATTTGCAATAGTTTTGTTGCTGGTTTAGATCTAGCATTTGTTGCTTTGTTTTTCGTGGTTTGTGGTGGCCTACAACTAGGTTCATATCTGCAAAAAAATTGAATGAACCACATCTCTGTAGTAGACCTGTGTATGCATATACAACCCATACAAGGGTGTTTCAAACTTGTGGCAGCACCTTGCATGTAGATACAAATTTATGAGGTTCGTTTTTCACCTTTGAGGAGAGTTTTCACCTTGGTGAGGGGCGTTTCAGACCTATAACATGGCTGGAAATGCATTTGCATACATGTACTGGGCGTTTTTGGATTCCTAAGGGTTTTAAAAATGTTTCTATTTTGTTCAGTTTTAGTCATTGCAGGTCTGAAATGACACCTAAACCTTTACAACACACTTGGATTTGTTGGTATTGAGCTATATTTACCTACATAGACTTTTTTTTGTCTATGGCGGCCACAAATCAAACTTCAACAACAAAAAAAGGCATTTTTTCTTACCTTGGGCATTTTTTCCAGGTCTTAGGCATTTTTTGACCTGTATTGGGCGTTTTTTGGCTTCCACAACCTGCAATCACCTTTCTTGGTTGTCTCCATGCCTTTGGATGAATATGCTACCTTACTTTTGCAGTCTATGGAGGCACCAACAACAGCCAACAATTAAAAAAACAACAAATATAACGTTTGTTTTAGGTTTTCTTAAACCTAAATTTGCTCCTCAAATCCAATGCTTTTCCCTAGTGGACCCACACTTTATTAGGGTGAAATAGATTTTAATTTCCAACTTAAAACTCCTCATTACAAATATTGGCAATTATTTGTTTTTGGAATAAAAATTGGTTAATTAGTAATGGAATTAAGTGGTTTTAAAGCTTGTATCTTCATTTGTCGAAGAAAAAGGGTGAGGCCCGGGTTAATAAGAGGCCAATTCCCCCTCAAAAATTAAACCATTGTGTTCTTCATTCCTTCCCGGTTCTAACGAGTATACATACAACCCGTTTTCCTCTCATTTCTAGCATTTTTAAATCAGTTTGCAAAATTTTAATTAAATAAGTCATTATTTACGGGAAATTGTATTTGCTATAACTTTTGATTAGTGGCTCGAATTTGAGCACTACTTTGGTCAAAAGTGAATGTTTTCTTGTGCTCTACATGATGGATTAATTTATGTTTATAAATTCACTACTTTATAAAGTGTCATATTTGGGGGGGGAGGGGGGGGGGGGTTCTGGTAAAACTCATTGGGGACTTGTAAAACACACTAAGTAATTGTTGTCTCCCGAAAACTGCTCTGCATTTTCATAGCCAAATTCAAATTTTCTTTCAAGCTCATGCCCTTCATTGGTGTCTAAGCCAAGTTAGAGAGTTCATGAAGTTAGGAAAATACGTGCCCTAGTGTTGTTTAAATCTATGTTTTGCTTGTTTTGAGAAATTCTCCATCTCCCCGATCTGTGCACGTAATATCCTCTTTACAATCTCCTTTTTTTATTGAAATTACTCACTTGTTCTATGTTCTAGGTCGTCAAATCATTTTTTTTCCTCCATGCCTCTAGCTCATGAAGGAAATTCAAAAATTGGACTCAAAATGATGAAGTTCTCGTCTTCTATGTATTTTTCCCATAGTCGGGAACGATGGGCATTTTCTTCCCCGTCAAATTTTGGCCCCATCATCCACAGGTACGTGGACATACCTAATTAGCTATGGGTCGGTGGAGAAATTTGTGTTTTTGAGCCTTTTTTTCCAAAAAGGTGAAAAGTTAAAAAGTGACCCGCAGCCCCGATCAGGATATAAAGGAAAAAGTCAAAAGTGAAGCTTGCAGGGAAAAATTCAAAATTGAAGCCCGCAAGGAAAAATTCAACGTTGAAGCCCGCAGGGAAAAAATCAAAGGTGAAGACCGCCATCAAAAAGTTAAAGCGGACGAGCAGGCCATCGGGGCACTTTTGGAAATTTAGCCAAATTCCCAAAAGTGAAGTAAAAGTTCTAGAATGCTCCACGGCTCCACCAAGGTCTCGGGCCCATCGTTGAAAATTCAAAGTGAGAGAGCGGGTCGGTGGAGGAATTTGAGTCTTTGAGCCTTTTTTCCAAAAAAGGTTTAAATGTTGAGAAAAGGGCCGCAGACCCCATTTCCAATGAAAATGTGCCACGTGCCTAAGTTGAAAATTCAAAGCGGGAGAGCGGGTCGGTGGAAGAATTTGAGTTTTTGAGCCTTTTTTTTCCAAAAAAAGGTTTAAAATGATGAGAAAAGGGTTGCGGTCCCATTTCCAATGAAAACATGCCACGTACCTAAGTTGAAAATTCAAAGTGGAGGAGCGGGTCGGTGGAAGAATTTGAGTTCCAAATTGAACCTTTTCTCCAGAAAAGGTTACAAATGTTGACGAAAAGGGATTTCCGCCATACCTCATCTCTAATCTCTTCCTACCACCTGGAAGGCCCGATTTCAAAGTTATAAGATAAAATCAAATGGTATTGTATTCAAACTGGAAAATCAAATGTAACATTCGCGTTGCAAGATTTGGTTTTTAACCCGCCATGAGCATTTTCTTCACAATGGAGGAATTTGAAGAGACATAAATGATTTGTAAAGTTGTAACCATTTTGAAAAAGGATATAATGGTTCCTCAGAGCCATTCCAAGGGCTGAGCGATTGATTTCAAAAAAGGACCAGAGTTCTCTGTACCTGGAAAAGATGAAAAACGCCATATTTCTTCTATCTTCTTTCCCTTCTCCTTAGAATTTACTTCTATTCTCAAAGCTTTGTATAAACTCTGCCTTAGCTTCAATAATAAAAGAAGAAATTTTCACCTCTTTGATTGAGAAATTAATTGGTACCTTATGACCAATGAATTTTATTTGGTCTTGTAGCTTCTCCTGCAAATTTATTTTTCTTCTAACTATAAATGCATGTAAATGAAATTTATAATTAATGTGTGTGGGCATCTGATATTCTACTCAAAACATTAGTTTCCTCCTACCTCCATTTCCACTCCCCTTCCCCTTTCCAAGACAAAGTTTCTTCTGTAGTGAGACATTGCTAGCTTTGCCACATGGTCAGTAAAGTGCCCTTGTTGGATCTATGGTCGAAAAGCCACCATTGAAATCCACCTTTTTCACACATGCACATACTGAAGGTGCACCATTCTAGTAGAGGGAATTAGATTCCCATAGCATTGGCTTTAAACCCACCAATTTTTCCACAAGAAAAATTTTCTCACCAATAGTTTTTAGCACCCACCCTCAAGCAGATTTTGCACTATTTGCACCTAGAAACGACCTCGGGGTCATAAAATACAAAAAGATTCTAAAAAAAAAGTTTCTAGAGATTGAATAATCACACAAACTACATGGATGTAAATCATGGCTATTTTGGGAAATCCTCCTATTGAGAGACTTGATTTACTCTTTCACGTCCAAGAAGACATTGCTTCTAATCTGAGAGAAGTTATTTGGCATAATAGACAAAGTTTCAACCAATACTTCATCGTCATAATAATTTTGTACTTCGAAGAGGAACATGCTGCTGAATTCGAAAGGCAGAGATAAATTCCAACACCCTAGAGAAGAGCATAAACTTTCAAGCTGGTTGATAGAAGATACACCTGGACAACTAAGGCAAGGAGGAAAAATTGATCCCACATTTGAAGAGCTTGAAAGAGAGGAAAGAGCTGAAGAGGAGATAAGGGCTCAACTTGAAGAAATAGAAAGACTCCAAATTGAAGCAGAAGAAAGAGCAGCAACAAAAGCATCCTTAGCAAGATTGGAGGCTAGAAATAGGAATAGAATGGGTGATCATGAGAATGAAGTACGCAGGCCTAAGGTGCCATGGGGAGGAAATATTGGTCCACTTTCTCTTCCACAACCACTTCATGAGCTCCCAAGAGGCTCAAGAAAGAACTTCCCAAAATTCAAAGGGGATGGTTCTCATCTCCCTAAAGAACATGTAGTGGCATTCATCACAGCTTGTGGAGTGTTGGGAGTTGAAGATGAATATGTTTCAGTTAGGCTCCTTATGGAGTCACTCCAAGAAAAAGTTGTTGAATGGTTCTACATGTTGCCCCCCAAGATCTTTCACATGCTGGGAAGATATAATACGTTCATTTGAACATAGGTTCAAGAGCACAGAATATTGTCAGGATCTTTTGGTCCAATTGGTTCATATGAAGAAGGAGACATCTAAATTAATGAGATATTTTGTAGCAAGGTATGATAGATTGACAAGAAGGATCCCAAAATATGTGGTACCCCCTAAAAATAACTTGAAAAGGTTCTTCATCAGTGCTTTGCCATCAGAAGTGGGTTTCTTCCTCCGAAGAGCCCAACCAAGAACATTGAGGCAAGTTCAATAATTTTCAATTGATGCTAATGATGATCTAATTCTTTCTGGAAAAGTGAAAGGATCAAACGGGAAGAAAAAAGGTTAGAGTTCAGATTCAGTTGCACTACTGATCCAATGTTCCAAAAAATGGCAAATGACCTAGTTGCCTTGAAGAAGGAGTTGTCACAAATCACAATGAGAAATGTTCCAAGGAGACCAAATCCTCTTGATAGACCAAGAATTGCTCCACCTCCTCGTAGGCTTTCTCCTGAAGCACCACCAATTAATGCCATCTGTGACACTATGGAATCAGAAGGAGCAGATATTAAGGAAACTAAATAAGAAAGCATGGATGACTATGAAAACTATCTTGAAATTGAAGAGGTTGGCATGCACAATGGCTTGATTGAATACGTTGATGATGAGGAGGAAGGTGATAAATAATCTCCAAGTTTTTCATGTGTTGTTTTCACTCGTGCACAATCTAAGAATGGTGTTTCAGCCTTAGCAGTTGCAACTGAGAGTAGGAATAACAAAGAAGATAACTCTCCAAAGCCTCCACTAAACAAGATCATTAGCAGGGGATCACCATTACCACCTTCTATGGAATCAACTAGAGAGAAATCGAATTCACCAGTTTTCAAGGATCATACTGTTGTGCCAAGTAAGTTATTTGATTCTTCTCTGAACTCAAAATTTGTTAAGAGTAATTCTCTTCTATATGTTGGTTCTGCAAGAACATCTAAATTTCAATCAAAGGCTACACCCCCATCTCCTTCCAAGACAATTGCTACATTTGAAAAGGAGAAACAAACACTAAAATTAAATATGCCTCTGCCATTTAAGTCCTCGTCCACTGTTGGAACCTCTTCCTCATCTACCATAACTTCATTTGAATTTGTAGAGTATGCTAGCAAAACCAAATTCCAGCTCTCTGAAATTGAATACCTACAAACACATCCTTCCCAATTTGACAGATTCATCAAGGTAGTCTAGGGTGGTAACTCTACATCCCCAATCTCTAATTCTAAAGGCTTACTTCCCACACCATCCACACCTTCTTCTCAAAACATGCTAGCCCTCAGTGCCTCCACCACCAACAGAGTTGAGCCTTTTTACCTATCACTTCTCATCAAAGTTTTCCAGCTAAACAATTGCATTATAGATTTTGGAGCCTCAGATAATGTGATGCTAGCAAAAGTTATGAATGCTCTTGGCCTCACTTTGACCCGGGTGAATGGAAAATTCTACTCAATGGAATCCAAACAAGTTCCATTGGTAGGAAGGATTAAGGATGCTCCGGTTGCACTAGCTAATTACCCTGACAAGAAGATACTCCTGACCATTTTGGTGGCAGACATCCCAACATCTTTTGGTATGCTATTGAGTAGAATTTTTTGCAGAGATCTAGGTAGAGAAATAAAAATGGATTGGTCATCTACAACTATCCCAGTGAAAAGATAAATGAAGAAGTTGCTATCCCAGTCAGAAAAATGAAGTTCACAGTACAGGAAGTATGATTATCTGAAGAGCTAATATCCTTTTTCAAGATTGTGGGCTTGGAAATTACCTCCTTACATCACATAAGGAAGAGGAATTGCCACTTCTCATGGAGGAAGAAGAAGACTAAATATGGACGATGGAGTTTGATGGCAGTCATTCTAGAACAGGTTCAGGAGTTGGTGTAGTATTATACTCTCCCTCCCATGAGGTATATCTTTTTCCTACAAGCTACAATTTGACAATACAAATAATACAGTAGAGTATGAAGCATTAATCTTAGGCATGAATGCAGCAGAGGACATGGGAATTAAGAATTTGAGATGTAAAGGTGATGCTGAGGTTGTGGTAAAGCAGGTCTGCCAATAATATTAGGTGAAAATCCCAAACTCATGCACTATAGAAATAGAGTGTGGGACTACATTGAATCCTTTGATTCATTCTCCATTGAATCTATCCCCAAGGAGTAGAATGAAAAGGTTGATTCTCTAGCAGTTTCAGCTTCTTTAGTGACACCCCATCCTTCTTTTGGCAAGGATAAAGTGGCCATTGATATGGTGTTCAAACCCAGCATACTAGACAATGAAAATCACTGGCATGTCTTCAATTATGAAAATCAAATCCTAGCCTTCTTATAACAAAGGGATAACTTCAATAATATTTTCTTTGAAGTGAAAACCCACACCGTGAATCAGTCCCCAAAGAAGAGAAGGAAGGAATTGAGGGAATTGATGAAGAGGGAGTAATCAAATTGAAAGGAAACAAAATCCCCAAAGGCCTAGTTTCTTTGGAAGACCTCTTTGACAAGCATGACAGGTTCATCCAAGAGAAATAAAAATAGTCTTCTCGGTGCCCATCTGATTTTGATCAAGAAAACATTGGCACTTTAGAGAATCCAAGGATGGTTAACATTGTTAAATGTTGCTCACTAGAAGAGAAGAGAAAGTCTATTTCTTTGCTAAAAAAATACACAGATGTCCTGGCCTATTCCTATGATGAAATCAAATCTTTTCAGCCAAAGGAAATGCATCACTCCATTCCTTTGAAGCAAGGAGCTAAGCCCTTTAGGAAAAAACAAAGGCCTTATAATCCAAAGATTGTCGATGTTATCAAACAAGATGTGACAAAGATGCTCAATGCTAGAATCATTTTTCCCATCCACCATTCAACATGGGTGGCTAACATTATGCCAGTAATGAAGAAGAATGGGGTAATAAGGATTTGTGTAAACTTCCAAAATTTGAATCAAGCATCTCTTAAGGATAACTACCCTCTTCCAATCATGGATCATATTTTACAAGCAGTCACTGGATTTGAAATGCTCTCTTTTCTTGATGGATTCTCAGGGTACAACCAAATCAAGGTGGCAGAAGAGGATTGTAGCAAAACATCCTTCACAACACCTTGAGGTACTTTTGCCTACAGCAGAATGCCTTTTGGCTTGATCCATGCTGAAGCCACTTTCCAGAGAGCAATGGACTTGGCCTTCAAAGATTTGAAACATTACATTGTCATTTACCTTGATGATCTCACGATTTTTTCAAAGAGGAGGGGAGATCATATCTGTCATTTGGAACAAGTCATTATAAGGTGTAGGAAACATGACATTTCTCTAAATCCAAAGAAGTGCATTTTTAGAGTCACAGAAGGTAATTTTTTGGGACACATTGTGAACGAAAATGGAGCACACATTGATCCTAAGAGGATCCGAGCTATCCAATCACTAGCCTTACCAACTAGCAAAAAGGGAGTTCATTCATTATTTGGAAAGGTAAACTTCCTTCATCATTTTATGCCTAATTTTTCTGAACTGACTAAGCATATAACTTCCATGATGAAGCCTCAAGCATGTTTCAAGTGGAATAATGAAGGAAAAACAACATTTAGGAGATCAAAAAAGCCATTTCCAAAGCTCCAACTCTTGTATCTCCATATTTCAACAAGGAGTTCATCATGTATTGTTATGCATCATAACATAAACTCTTTGTTGTCCTTGTTCAGAAAAATGATGAAGGTTTGGAAGCACCCATTGCTTTCATGAGTTTTCCTTTGAAAAATCATGAGCTAAAGTACATCCAATTGAAGAAACATGCCTATGTAGTGGTCAAAGCTGTTAAAAGTTTCAGATTCTACATTATTAATTCCCATACAGTGGTGATGGTCCCTGGAAGCGCAATCGACTCCATTTTGACTCAACAAGATCCTGGGGCTAAGAGAGGAAGCTGGATGGCAAAGACCCAAGAGTATGACTTAGAGTTTAGACCCTCTAATATGGTAAGCGGAAATGGTTTGTGCAATCTGATTTCTGAAGATGAAGTTCTCAAGGCTTGGTAGGGAGAAAAATATGGTGTTTGCTCAACCTATTTAGGAGACAGTCCACGGGCGCTCTTTGTCACCACTACTGATGAGTTGTATGTTGACATTACTTACTACCTCACTTATGGAGAATGCCCTCTTCATCTTGATTACAAAAAAATAAGGACACTCAACCTAAAGGCAGCCAAGTTTGTGATCTAGAATCATGCACTTTACAAGAGAGGCCTAGATGGTTGTTTCCTCAAGGTGTGTAGATAAGGAGTACTAAGAAAAGTTTCTCAAGGCATGTCATGATCAAGCTTGAGGTGGATATTTCTTAGCAATGGTCACCACACATAAGATCCTCAAGGGGAGATATTATTGGCCCTCCATCTTTGCAAACACTCAGGTTTGGGTTTCTAAATGCAAAGCATGCCAACAATTTGTTCGAAAGCCACAACTAGTTGCATTTCCACTCAGGCCTGTGGTGATTGAAGAATCATTTCAGCAATGGGGGCTAGATTTTATTGGTGTTATGAATCCTCATTCTAGTTCAGGGCATACTTATGTACTCACTGTAATTGATTACTTCACTAAATGGGTGGAAGCCATCCCAACCAAACAAGCCAGCTCTGAAATAGTCTACAACTTCATCAAGGAGAATATTATTGTTTGTTTGGGATACCACACAAAATTTTTGTATACAATGCCACCTATTTCTCTTCCAAGGAGCTCATAGAGTTTTTTTATGGCTTTGTAATCTCCCTATCTCACTCTTCTGACTACTACCCACAGGGAAATGGGCAAGCTAATTCAAGAAAACAAGAACATTGTGACCATTGTTCACAAGTTGGTAGATGAGAATCAAAGGGAACTAGCACAAGACAGTTATATGATGCATTGTGGGTGGATAGGATCACTCCCTAAGAAGGCAATAGGTATGTCACCTTTCCAAAAATGTTGTATGGAGTTGAGGCTAGAGATTCCCCTCACAATTGAGATGCCATCTCTTAAGTTGCTACAAGAAATAGAAGATGGTCAATACAAAAGACTCCATTGATAAGAGGGTCCTCTTCCTGGATAAGCCGGAGGAAAGCAGACGCCAAGTGGTGGATAGAATTAAAGAACACCAATTAAAAGTGAATAATATCTTTGACAAGAGGGAAAAGGCAAGATAATTCAAGGTTGGAGATTTTTTCTTGCTATGGGACAATAGAAGAGAACCAAAGGGAAACCATGGAAAGTTTGATTCATTATGGCTTGGCCCATTCCAAATTCATGGAGCTTGTGGTGAGAATGTTTTTATCCTCTCATACTTGGATGGAACGCCATTGGAATTGCCTCAAAGTGGGAAATACTTGAAAATATATCATTAGTGAAAGCAGGTTGTCCCCCGCCTTATACAATAGGTGATTTTGTAGGTGTGTTTTTCCCTTTTTTGTTGTGTGGTTTTGGTTTAGTTTTGTTTGGTTTTTGTTGTGTGTGGTTTGGCTTGTGTGTTTCCTCCTTCCATTCTTTCTCAGAATTGTACATGACTCTGCAAGGCCCAATGGATAAGGCACTGGTCAACGTAATATGTTTTGAAACTTGAGATTTTTGATTCTCATGTCGTGCCCTAACCATGCTAGTTCACGCCATGTCCCCAAGCTAGAGCCAGCTGTTGTCTCCTGAAAAACTACTATGCATTTTCATAGCCAAATTTGAATTTTTTGAGCTCATGCCCTTCGTTGGTGTCTAAGCCAAGTTAGAGATTCAAGAAATTAGCAAAAGTCGTGCCCTAGAGTTGTGTAAACCTTGGTTTTGCTTGTTTTTAGAAATCCTCCATTTCCCCGTCTGTGCGCTTAATATCCTCTTTACAACCTCTATTTTTTATCGAAATTATTCACTTGTTCTATGGCCTAGGTCATCAAATCATTATTTTTCCTCCATGCCTCCAGCTCGCGAAGGAAGTTCAAAAATTGGACTCAAAATGATGAAGTTCTCTTCCTCCGTGTATTTTTCCCACAGTCAGGAATGATGGGCATTTCTTCCCCCTCAAATTTTGGCCCCATTATCCATGGGTACATGGAAATACGTAATTGACTGTGAGTCAGCGGAATTTTTTTCTTTTTGAGATTTTTTTTCCAAAAAGGAAAAAATTTAAAAAGTGACCCGCAACCCCGATCAGGCTATAAAGGAAAAAGTCAAAAGTGAAGCCCGTAGGGAAAAATTCAAAAGTGAATCCCGTAAGGAAAAAGTCAACGTTGAAGCCCACAGGGAAAAAATCAAAGGTGAAGCCCGCCATCGAAAATTCAAAGCGGATGAGCAGGCCATTGAGGCACTTTTGGAAATTTAGCCAAATTCCCAAAAGTGAAGTAAAAGTTCTAGAATGCTCTGCCAAGGTCTCAAGCCTTCCATTGAAAAGTCAAAGCGGGAGAGCGGGTCAGCAGAGAAATTTGAGTCTTTGAGCCTTTTTTCCAAAAAAGGTTAAAATATTGAGAAAAGGGCCGTGACCCCATTTCCAATGAAAATGTGCCATGTGCCTAAGTTGAAAATTCAAAACGGGAGAGTGGAACAGCGGAGAACTTTGAGTTTTTGAGCTTTTTTTGTAAAAGGTTAAAATGTTGAGAAAAGGGCTGCGACCCCATTTCCAATGAAAACGTGCCACGTGCCTAAGTTGAAAAGTCAAAGCGTGGGTGCTAGCCAATTTGTTCCAAATTTCCAAATCTCTAAAAAATCACAAAACACAAAGGGCTTTCCCCCGTACCCGCTCCAGTCTCTTCCTACCACGTGGACGACTTGATTTCAAAGTTATAAGGGAAAATCAAACGGTCTGTATTCAAACTAGCAAATCAAATGTAACGTTCACATTGTAAGATCTGGTTTTTAACCCGCCATGAGCGTTTTCTTCGCAATGGAGGAATTTGAAGAGGCATAAATGATTTGTAAAGTTATAACCATTTTGACAAAGGATATAATGGCCCCTCAGAGCCATTCCAAGGGCTGGTGATTGATTTCAAAAAAGGACTAGAGTGCTCTGTACCTAGAAAAGAGAAAAATGCCATATTTCTTATATCTTCTTTCTCTCTCGAATTACTTCCATTCTCAAAGCTCTATACAAACTCTTCCTTAGCTTCAATAATAAAGAAGTATTTTTTGCCTCTTTGATTGAGAAATTCATTGGTACCTTACGACCATTGAATTTTATTTTGTCTTGTAGCTTCTCCTGCAGATTTGTTTTTCTTATAACTATAAATGCATGTAAATGAAATTTCTAAATAACATGTGTGGGCATCTGATATTCTACTCATAACATTAGTTTTCTCCTACCTCCATTCTCACTCCCTTTCCCCTTCTCAGACAAAGTTCTTCTCTAGTGAGAAATTGCTAGCTTTGCCACAAGGTCAGTGGAGTGCCCCTGTTGGATTTCTGGTCGAAAAGGTCACCATTAAAATCCAATTTTTCATGCATGCACATACGTAAGCTACACTGCTCAAGTAGAGGAACTTAGATTCCCATAGCATTGGCTTGAAACCCACCAATTTTTCCACAAGACAATTTTTCTCACCAACAGTTATAAAGTGTCGCATTTTGGGAGGATTTATGAAATGGATGATGATGAAGATGATGATCACTTGGTTCATTTTCTAGATATCTATTTTGATGACCGGAGGGTACAACCTGGTTTGGTAGGAGACCAACCCCCATTATGACTTGTTTATTTCATTTCTTCTTTCTGTAATAAGCACATTTAGTGCATATGTTTCTCTTGATAAGAATTTTGTACATGCATTATAAATAGGTTTCTAAAAAGGCACCTATTGCCGAAAGCCATATTGAGGATCACCGTGTCTTCCTTGTAGTAGTTGTGGATTCTCGTAGTTTCTTTGAGCGTGACATGTTCACACAACTTCTCCATTCATCTACAGTTTTGACTTTGTTCTTTTTTTTTTGTGCCCACTTGGCCAACCAATGGTTTTTAAAACAATATTGGACATATTTTTTTGTGCAAGTTTTTCTTATTGGAGGGTAATATTTGGAGCAAGTTCTACTTGTTGGAGATTCTTTATCAATGTTTCATCAAGTTTTGGATTCTTATCAGGTTGTCTTATTTCTTCCCATTTCATCTTTTAGTGTAATTGTGTACCTAACATGGCCTTGTTTCTGAGACCCAATTCTTCTATTCACATTAGCAACTTCATCATCTTTGAGTAGGAATTTCTAGTTCTACCTTCTCTTATTTTCCTCTCTTTTGGGGGGAGTTTTTCCCACTAGGTTTTCAATTTTTCCTCTATCTGGCCTTGTTTTTGGGACCCACTTTCATTTTTTACTTCCCACATAAGCAAAACTTAGGTGGGGGTATTAGTGTAGGATATTCATTCACCTTGTATTTGTTTATTTACTTGGACCATTCCTACACTCATGGGATATTATTCCTTAGGTGTACCAGTTGTGTTGAGTTAGCTTACCAGTTGTGTTAAGTTAGCTTACTATTTTTTTGGAGTCAACTCTAATTCCACTATCAGTTTGTAAGATTTATTCACCATTGATATTGGAGGAGGTTACACATTCACCTCCTATATGTACATGAATTACATCATTATATCATATGGTACATATATGGTATCGAGTTGGAGCTATTTATGTGTTATTGCAATTATCTCTCTTGTATTTTCATAATTTGCAGTCTTGTATGATTGCTTTGTTTTATCTTGGAGCAATTCACATCTCGCATCATTCACCTATCCATTCTTTAAACCAGTAGATCCATGGTGCTTCTCCGATAATATGAATTCTTTTTTATATTTGGTAAAAGGAGGGTTTTGGCAGGGAACCTACCCTGTTACAACAAAGGATATAGAATCCAGATAATTCCATATACATTTCATGAGATAAAAAATATCCAAATATCAAAAAAGAGTTGATGCTATCATCACAAACCAACCCTAAATTAGTCCAAAACCAGTCAAAACATAAACAAAAAGTAGAACAATCCACAAAAGAACCAACCCAAGACAGAACAAAGAAATTAACAAGAATATACATTAGTAGTTAAGGATTTGGGAAGATATCTTGATGAGCTCCTTGATGTGGCTATATTGTTCTTCGATCTCCTTCTTCCTGTTGAGTTCTTTTCCTTTACCCTTATTGTCTAAGTTCTTGAGATCTTTCACCATAGATTTCAGCAGCCTAGTTTGGATGAGAAAACCATCTGCAATGAGGTTAAATTTGTATTCCACTTTTTCCACGTTGTCATTTATCCCATTCCATAATTTCTTGTCTGATTTTTTGAATTGAATATTGTTGATACTACCCTTCAGATTGGTAATGTCCTTTTTTACCTAAGTTAGGGATTTCTCTTGAATACCCAGGCCAAAAGTATCAGGGCCATTATCTCTTTTGATCTTCTTACCCAAACTGAGGAGACATTTTACTACTAAATCTCCCTCCAATTCTTCCTGCTTGGAGCTAGGTCCCTAAATGAATTTTCCTTTTTTGGAGTTTCTCCTAAGGACACGAGTGTTGGGATCAAAGGGATAAAGAGGGACAGTAGATGGGTTTCTACTTAGAAGTTTGGATTTGAGGTACATGTAGATGAGAAATATGACAACTTGGTGTAAAGGATAAAATCTATTATTACATTGTACCTCCTTTATGGAAATTTCAAGTGACATGAGGATGTAAAAAGGGAGACTTAATAGAGCATTTCTTCAGAAAATGTTGAGGAAGACTAAGTGGCAAGGAGGAAAAATTGATCCCACATTTGAAGAGCTCGAAAGAGAGGCAAGAGTTGAAGAAGAGATAAGGGCTCAACTTGAAGAAATAGAAAGACTCCAAATTGAAGCAAAAGAAAGAGCAGCAGTAGAAGCAACCTTAGCAAGATTGGAGGCTAGAAATAGGAATAGAATGGGTGATCATAAGAATGAAGTACGCAGGCCTAATGTGCCATGGGGAAGAAATACTGGTCCACTTGCTCTTCCACAACCACTTCATGAGCTCCCAAGAGGCTCAAGAAAGAACTTCCCAAAATTCAAACGGGATGGTTCTCAGCTCCCTGAAGAACATGTAGCGGCATTCATCACTGCTTGTGGAGTGTTGGGAGTTGAAGACGAAGACGTTTTAGTTAGGCTCTTTGTGGAGTCACTCCAAGAAAAAGCTGTTGAATGGTTCTACATGCTGCCCCCAAGATCTGTCACATGCTGTGAAGATATAAGAAGTGCATTTGAACATAGGTTTAAGAGCACAGAAGATTGTCAAGATCTGCTGGTCCAATTGGTTTAGATGAAGAAGGAGACCTCTGAATAAATGAAAGAATTTGTAGCAAGGTATGATAGGTTGACAATAAGGATCCCAGAAGATGTAGTACCCCCTGAAAAAAACTTGAAAAGGTTCTTCATCAGTGCTTTGCCATCAGAAGTGGGTTTCTTCCTTAGAAGAGCCCAACCAAGAACATTAAGGGAAGTTCAAGACTTTGTAATTGAGACTGATGATGATCTGATTCTTTCTGGCAAGGTGAAAGGACCAAATGGGAAGCAAAAAGGTCATAGTTCAAATTTAGTCGCTACTAATCCAATGTTCAAAAAAATGGCAAATGACCTAGTTGCCTTGAAGAAGCAATTGTCACAAATCACAATGAGGAATGTTCTAAGGAGACAAAATCCTCCTAATAGACCAAGAATTGCTCCACCTCCTTGTAGGATTTCTCTTGAAGCACCACCATTCAATGCCATCTATGACATTAGGGAATCAGAAGGAGCATACATTGAGGAAACTGAAGAAGAAAGCATGCATGACTATGAAAACTATCTTGAAATTGAAGAGGTTGGCATGCACAATGGCCTGATTGAATACGTTGATGATGAGGAGGAAGGTGATGAAGAAGCTCCAAGTTTTTCATGTGTTGTTTTCACTCATGCACAATCCAAGGATGGTGTTTTAGCCTCAGCAGTTGCAACTGAGAGTAGAAAGAACAAAGAAGATAGCTCTTCAAAGCCTCCATTAAACAAGATCATCAGCAGGGGAACACCATTACCATCTTCCATGGAATTGGATAGAGAGAAATCAGATCCACCAGTTGTCAAGGATCCCACTGCTATGCTAAGTAATTTATCTTATTCTTCTCCCAACTCAAAAGTTGTTAAGATAAATTCTCTTCTAAATGTTGGTTCTGCAAGAACATCTAAATTTCAATCAAAGGCTACACCCCCATCTCCTTCTAAGCCAATTGCTACATTTGAAAAGGAGAAACCAACACCAAAAGTAAAGATGCCTCTGCCATTTAATTTCTCATCCACTGTTGGAACCCCTTCCTCATCTACCATAACTTCATTTGACTTTGTAGAGCATGCTAGCAAAACCAAAGTCCAACTCTCTGAAATTGAATACCTACAAACACATCTTGCCCAATTTGACAGATTCATTAAGGCAATCTAAGGTCGTAACTCTACATCCCCAATCTCTAATTCTAAAGGCTTACTTCCCACACCATCCACACCATCTTCTCAAAACATGCTAGGCCTCAGTGCCTCCACCACCAACAGAGTTGAGTCTTTTTACCTGTCACTTCTCATCAAAGGTTTCCAGCTGAACAATTACATTATAGATTCTGGAGCCTCAGATAATGTGATGCCAACAAAAGTTGCAAATTCTTTTGGCCGCACTTTGACTTGGGTTAATGGCACATGCTACTCAATGGAATCCAAACAAGTTCCATTGGTAGGAAGTATTAAGGATGCTCAAGTTGCACTAGCTGATTACCCTGACAAGAAGATTCTCCTGACCATTTTGGTGGTAGACATCCCAACATCTTTTGGTATGTTGTTGAGTAGAAGTTTTTGCAGAGATCTAGGTGGAGAAATAAAAATGGATTGGTCATCTGCAACTATCCCAGTGAAATGAGAAATGAAGAAGTTGTTTCCAGTAAGAAAAATGAAGTTCACAGTACGAAAGTCTGATGATCTGAAAGAAAACATTCTCTTTCAAGATTGTGGGCTAGGAAACTACTTCCTCACATCAGAAAAAGAAGATAACTCACCACTTCTCATGGAGGAAGAAGAAGACTGAATCTGAACAATGGAGTTTGATGGCAATCATTCTAGAGCAGGTTTAGGAGCTGGTGTAGTATTATACTCTCCCTCCAATGAGGTATATCCTTTTGCGTACAAGCTGCAATTTGATAATACAAACAATACTACAGAGTATGAAGCATTTCTCTTACGCATGAATGCAGTAAAGGACATGTGAATCAATAAGTTGAGATGCAAAGGTGATGCAGAGATTATGGTGAAGCAAGTCCACCAACAATATCAGGTGAAAAATCCAAGACTCGGGCACTATAGAAATAGAGTGTGGGACTGTATTGAATCCTTTGATACATTCTCCATTGAAGCTATCCCTACGGAGAAAAATGAAAAGGCTGATTCTCTAGCAGTGTCAGCTTACTTAGTGATACCTCATCCTTCTTTTGGCAAGGATAAAGTGACCATTGAGATGGTGTTCAAACCCAACGTACCAGAAAGTGCAAATCACTGGAAGGTCTTCAATGATGACAATCAGATCCTATCCTTCTTATAACAAAGGGATAACTTCAATAATCTTTTCTTTGAAGGAAGTGAAAACCCACACCATGAATCAGTCCCCAAAGAAGAGAAGGAAGGAATTGAGGGAATTGATGAAGAGGGAGTAATCAAATTGAAAGGAAACAAAATCCCCAAAGGCCTAGTTTCTTTGGAAGACCTCTTTGACAAGCATGACAGGTTCATCCAAGAGAATGAAAAATGGTCTTCTCGGTGCCCATCCGATTTTGATCAAGAAAACATTGGCACTTCAGAGAATCCAAGGATGGTTAACATTGTTAAATGTTGCTCACTAGAAGAGAAGAGAAAGTTTGTTTCTCTGCTAAAAAAATACTTAGATGTCCTGGCCTATTCCTATGATGAAATCAAATCTTTTCAACCAAAGAAAATGCATCACTCCATTCCTTTGAAGCAAGGAGCTAAGCCCTTCAGGAAAAAACAAAGGCCTTGCAATCCAAATATTGTTGATGTTATCAAAGAAGAGGTGACAAAGATGCTCAATGCTAGAATCATTTTTCCCATCCACCATTCAACATGGGTGGCTAACATTGTGCCAGTAAGGAAGAAGAATGGGGAAATAAGGATTTGTGTAAACTTCCGAAATTTGAATCAAGCATCTCTCAAGTATAACTACCCTCTTCCAATCATGGATCATATTTTACAAAAAGTCACTGGATCTGAAATGCTCTCTTTTCTTGATGGATTCTCAAGGTACAACCAAATCAAGGTGGCAGAAGAGGATTGCCGCAAAACATCCTTCACAACACCTTGGGGTACTTTTGCCTACAATAGAATGCCTTTTGGCTTGATCAATGCTGAAGCCACTTTCCAGAGAGCAATGGACTTGGCCTTTAAATATTTGAAACATTGCATTGCCATTTACCTTGATGATCTCACGATTGTTTCAAAGAGGAGGGGAGATCATATCTGTCATTTGGAACAAGTCATTGCAAGGTGTAGGAAACATGGTATTTCTATAAATCCAAAGAAGTGCATTTTTGGAGTCATATAAGGTAATTTTCTGGGACACATTGTGAACCAACATGGAGCACGCATTGATCCTAAGAGGATCAAATCTATCCAAGCACTAGCCTTACCAACCAGCAAAAAGGGAGTTCATTCATTCTTTGGAAAGGTAAACTTCCTTTTTCATGTTATGCCTGATTTTTCTAAACTGAATAAGCATATAACTTCCATGATGAAGCCTCAAGCATGTTTCAAGTGGAATAAGAAAGGAAAAACAACATTTGAGGAGATCAAGAAAGCCATTGCCAAAGCTCCAACTCTTGTATCTCCATATTTCAACAAGGAGTTCATCATGTATTGTTATGCATCATAACATACACTCTCTGTTGTCCTTGTTCAGAAAAATGATGAAGGTTTGGAAGCACCCATTACTTTCATGACTTGTCCTTTGAAAATTCATGAGCTAAAGTACATCCAATTGGAGAAACATGCCTATGCAGTGGTCAAAGCTATTAAAAGTTTCAGATTCTAAATTCTTAATTCCCATACTATGGTGATGGTCCCTGGAAGTGCAATCAAGTCCATTTTGACTCAACAAGATAGTGGGGCTAAGAGAGGAAGTTAGATTACAAAGACCCAAAGTTTGACTTGGAGATTAGAACCTCTAATATGGTAAGAGGAAATGGTTTATGCAAGCTGATTGTTGAAGATGAAGCTCTCAAGGCTCAGCAGGGAGAAAAGGATGGTGTTTGCTCAACCTGTTCAGGAGACAGTTCACAAGCGCTCTTTGTCACCACTATTGATGAGTGGTATGCTGACATTGCTTGCTACCTCACTTATGGAGAATGCCCTCCTCATCTTGAATACAAACAAAGAAGGAAACTCAAGATAAAGGCAGCCAAGTTTGTGATCTGGAATCATGCACTTTACAAGAGAGGCCTAGATGGTTGTTTCCTCAGGTGTGTAGATAAGGAACATCAAGAGAATTTTCTCAGGGCATATCATGATCAAGCTTGTGGTGGACATTTCTCAGCAATGGTCACTGCACATAAGATCCTCAAAGGGAGATATTATTGGCCCACCATATTTACAGACACTCAGGTTTAGGTTTCTAAATGCAAAGCATGCCAACAATTTGTTGGAAAGCCATAACTAGTTGCATTGCCACTCAGGCTTGTGGTGATTGAAGAACCATTTCAGCAATGGGGACTAGATTTTATTGGTGTTCTGAATCCTCATTCTAGTACAGGGCATACTTATGTACTCATTGTAATTGATTAATTCACTAAATGGGTGGAAGCCATCCCAACCAAGCAAGCCAGCTCTGAAACAGTCTACAACTTCATCAAGGAGAATATCATTGTTCGTTTTGGAATGTCACATAAAATTGTTGTAGACAGTGCCACCTATTTCTCTTCCAAGGAGCTCACAGAGTTTTGTTATGGCTTTGGAATCTCCCTATCTCAATATTTTGACTATTACCCACAGGGAAATGGGCAAGCTGAGTCAAGCAACAAGAACATTGTGACCATTGTTCGCAAGCTGGTAGATGAGAATCAAAGGAACTGGCACAAGAAGTTATATGATGCATTTTGGGCCGATAGGATCACTCTTAAGAAGGCCGATAGGATCACTCCTAAGAAGGCAATAGGTATGTCACCTTTCCAAATGTTGTATGGAGTTGAGGTAGAGATTCCTCTCATAAGAAATAGAAGATGCTCAATACAAATAATCCATTGACAAGAGGATCCTCTTCCTGGAGAAGCTGGAGGAAAGCAGATGCCAAGTGGTGAATATAATTAAAGAACACCAATTGAAAGTGAAGAAGATCTTCGACAAGAGGGCAAAGGAAAGAGAATTCAAGGTTGGAGATTTTTTCCTGCTTTGGGACAAGAGAAGCGAACCAAAGGGCAGCCATGGAAAGGTTGATTCATTATGGCTCGGCCCATTCCAAATTCATGGAGCTTGTGGTGAGAATGTTTTTCTCCTCTCATACTTAGATGGAACGCCATTGGAATTGCCTCGAAGTGGGAAATACTTGAAACTATATCATTAGTGAAAGCGGGTTGTCCCACACCTTGTACTATAGGTGATTTCGTAGGTGTATTTTTCCCTTTTATGTTGTGTGGTTTTGGTTTAGTTTTGTTTGGTTTTTGTTGTGTGTGGTTTGGCTTGTGTGTTTCCTCCTTCCATTCTTTCTCAGAATTGTACATGACTCTGCAAGGCCCAATGGATAAGGCACTGGTCAACGTAATATGTTTTGAAACTTAAGATTCTGGATTCTCATGTCATGCCCTAGCCATGCCAGTTCATGCCATGTCCCTAAGCTAGAGCCAGCTGTTGTCTCCTGAAAAACTACTATGCATTTTCATAGCCAAATTCAAATTTTTTGAGCTCATGCCCTTCGTTGGTGTTTAAGCCAAGTTAGAGATTTAAGAAATTAGCAAAATTCGTGCCCTAGAGTTGTTTAAACCTTTGTTTTTCTCGTTTTTAGAAACCCTCCATTTCCCCATCTGTGCACGTAATATCCTCTTTACAACCTCTATTTTTTATCAAAATTATTCGCTTGTTTTATGGCTTTGGTCGTCAAATCATTATTTTGCCTCCATGCCTCCGACTCGTGAAGGAAGTTCAAAATTTGGACTCAAAATGATGAAGTTATCTTCCTCTGTGTATTTTTCCCACAGTCGGGAACGATGGGCATTTTCTTCCCCCTCAAATTTTGGCCCCATCATCCACGGGTACATGGAAATACCTAATTGGCTGTGAGTCGGTGGATTTTTTTTCTTTTTGAGCTTTTTTTTTCCAAAAAGGAGAAAATTTAAAAAGTGGCCCGCAACCCCGATAAGGCTATAAAGGAAAAAGTCAAAAGTGAAGCCCGCAGGGAAAAATTCAAAAGTGAATCCCACAAGGAAAAATTCAACATTGAAGCCCACAAGGAAAAAATCAAAGGTGAAGCCCACCGTTGAATATTCAAAGCGGATGAGCAGGCCATCTAGGCACTTTTGGAAATTTAGCCAAATTCCCAAAAGTGAAGTAAAAGTTCTAGAATGCTCTGCGGCTCCGCCAAGGTCTCGGGCCCACCGTTGAAAAGTCAAAGCGAGAGAGCGGGTCGGCAGAGGAATTTGAGTCTTTGAGCCTTTTTTCCAAAAAAGGTTAAAATATTGAGAAAAGGGCCGCAATCCCATTTCCAATGAAAATGTGCCACGTGCCTAAGTTGAAAAGTCAAAATGAGAGAGTGGAACAACGGAGAACTTTGAGTTTTTGAACTTTTTTTGTAAAAGGTTAAAATGTTGAGAAAAGGGCCGTGACCCCATTTCCAATAAAAATGTGCCACGTGCCTAAGTTGAAAAGTCAAAGCATGGGTGCGAGCCAATTTGTTCCAAATTGCCAAATCTATAAAAAATCACAAAACGCAAAGGGCTTTCCCTCGTACCCGCTCCAATCTCTTCCTACCACGTGGACGACCTGATTTCAAAGTTATAAGGGAAAATCAAACGGTCTATATTCAAACTAGCAAATCAAATGTAACGTTCACGTTGTAAGATCTGGTTTTTAACCCGCCATGAGTGTTTTCTTCGCAATGGAGGAATTTGAAGAGGCATAAATGATTTGTAAAGTTATAACCATTTTGGCAAAGGATATAATGGCCCCTCAGAGCCATTCCAAGGGTTTGTGATTGATTTCAAAAAAGGACCAACATGCTTTGTACCTAGAAAAGAAAAAAATGCCATATTTCTTAAATCTTCTTTCTCTCTCGAATTTCTTCCATTCTCAAAGCTCTATACAAAATCTTCCTTAGCTTCAATAATAAAAGAAGTATTTTTTGCCTCTTTGATTGAGAAATTCATTGGTACCTTACGACCACTGAATTTTATTCTGTCTTGTAGCTTCTCATGCAGATTTATTTTTCTTCTAACTATAAATGCATGTAAATGAAATTTCTAATTAATATGTGTGGGCATCTGATATTCTACTCACAACATTAGTTTTCTCCTACCTCCATTCTCACTCCCTTTCCCCTTCTCAGACAAAGTTCTTCTCTAGTGATAAATTGCTAGCTTTGCCACAGGGTCAGTGGAGTGCCCCTGTTGGATCTCTGGTCGAAAAGGTCACCATTAAAATCCAATTTTTCACGCATGCACATACAAAAGCTACACTGCTCAAGTAGAGGGACTTAGATTCCCATAGCGTTGGCTTGAAACCCACCAATTTATCCACAAGACAATTGTTCTCACCAACAGTTATAAAGTGTCACATTTTGGGAGGATTTATGAAATGGATGATGATGAAGATGATGATCACTTGGTTCATTTTCTAGAAATCTATTTTGATGACCGAGGGGTGGGGCCTGGTTTGGTAGGAGACCAACCCCCATTATGACTTGTTTATTTCATTTCTTCTTTCTACAATAAGCACATTTAGTGCATGTGTTTCTCTTGATAAGAATTTTGTACATGCATTATAAATAGGTATCTAAAAAGGCACCTATTGCTAAAAGCCATATTGAGGATCACCGTGTCTTCCTTGTAGTAGTTGTGGATTCTCGTAGTTTCTTTGAGCATGACATGTTCACACAACATATCCATTCATCTGCAGTGCTGACTTTGTTCTTTATTTTTTTGTGCCCACTTAGCCAACCTATGGTTTTTAAAACAATACTGGACATATTTGTTTGTGCAATGTTTTCTTATTGGAGGGTAATATTTGGAGCAAGTTCTACTTGTTGGAGATTCTTTATCAATGTTTCATCAAGTTTTGGATTCTTATCAGGTTGTCTTATTTCTTCCCATTTCATCTTTTAGTGTAATTGTGTACCTAACATGGCCTTGTTTCCGAGACCCAATTCTTCTATCCACATTAGCAGCTTCATCTTTGAGTAGGACTTTCCAGTTCTACCTTCTCTTATTTACCTCTCTTTTGGGGGGAGTTTTTCCCACTAGGTTTTCTCTTTTTCCTCTATCTGGCATTGTTGTTGGGACCCACTTTCATTTTTTACTTCCCACCTAAGTTGTGCTTATGTGGGGGTATTAGTGTAAGATATTCATTTACCTTGTATTTGTTTATTTACTTGGACCATTCCTACACTCATGGGATATTATTCCGTAGGTGTACCAGTTATGTCGAGTTAGCTTACCAGTTGTGTTAAGTTAGCTTACTATTTTTTTGAAGTCAACTCTAATTCCACTATCAGTTAGTGAGATTTATTCACCATTGATATTGGAGGAGGTTACACATTCACCTCCTATATGTACATGACTCACATCATTATATCCTATGGAACATATATGGTATTGAGTTGGAGCTATTTATGTGTTATTGCAATTATCTCTCTTGTATTTTCATAATTTGTAGTCTTGTATGATTGCTTTGTTTTATCTTGGAGTAATTCACATCTCGCATCATTCACCTATCCATTATTTGAACCAATAGATCCATGGTGCTTCTCCAATAATATGAATTTTTTTTTATATTTGGTAAAAGGAGGGTTTTGGCAGGGAACCTACCCTATTACAACAAAGGATATAGAATCCAGATAATTCCATATACATTTCATGAGATAACAAAGATCCAAATATCAAAAAAGAGTTGACGCTATCAACACAAACTAACCCTAAATTAGTCCAAAACCAGTCAAAACATAAACAAAAAGTAGAACAATCCACAAAAGAACCAATCCAAGATGGAACAAAGCAATTAACAAGAATATACATTAGTAGTTCAGGATTTAGGAAGATATCTTGATGAGCTCCTTGATGTGGTTATATTGTTCTTTGATCTCCTTCTTCCTGTTGAGCTCTTTTCCTTTACCCTTATTGTCTAAGTTCTTGAGATCTTTCACCATAAATTTCAGCAGCCTAGTTTGGATGAGAAAACCATCTGCAATGAGGTTACATTTGTATTCCACTTTTTCTAGGTTGTCATTTATCCCATTCCATAATTTCTTGTCAGATTTGTCAAATTGAAGATTGTTGATACTACCCTTTAGATTGGTGATGTCCTTTTTGACCTAAGTTAGGGATTTCTCTTGAATACCTATACCAAAAGTATCGGGGTCATTCTTATCTCTTTTGATCTTCTTACCCAAACTGAGGAGACATTTTACTACTAAATCTCCCTCCAATTCTTCCTACTTGGAGCTAGGTCCCTAAATGAATTTTCCTTTTTTAGAGTTTCTCCTAAGGACACGAGTGTTGGGATCAAAGGGATAAAGAGGGACAGTAGATGGGTTTCTACTTAGAAGTTTGGATTTGAGGTACATGTAGATGAGAAATATGACAACTTGGTGTAAAGGATAAAATCTATTATTACATTGTACCTCCTTTATGGAACTTTCAAGTGACATGAGGATGTAAAAAGGGAGACTTAATAGAGCATTTCTTCAGAAAATGTTGAGGAAGACTAAGTGGAAGGTGTTAATCTTGTGAATTCTACCCTCCAAATTCATGTACCTGATAATCATCTTGGTGACTTTATCAAACAAACTAGGCAATGAGGCTCTGTGAATACCACCGTGAACCTGAATTAGTTTCTCGCCCTCGCCCAGAAATATGGCTTCCTTCTCCACCCTTTTACATTTATTTTTATAAAATTTGGCACCCTACATGCTTATTCAGGTGACATGAGAGATTAGGCCCTCCAATACAAGATGTCTCTGACCTTTAAACTGAACCATTCTATCTTTTCAAACATGTATAAATTCAATGGAAATATGAGGGTCATGCCCTCTAACCAGCTCAAGAAAGGAGTTGAACCCAATGGTGCCAAGGATTTCTGAGATCCATTCATCCTCCTTGAGCTTTCTGTTAAATGGCATCTCGATCTGGTTCATATCATCCCCCATTTTTACTTCTTTGAGCTTTGTCAAGTTTTATGTTTGTTAGCCCTATAGCCGATGTGATAAATATTTCTCCGCAACTGACCCAGCCGAGTACCCAAGAATCTAAGCCAAACGTGCCGAAGCTACTCAAAATTTTTAAGGGATTTGTAATCATGTCACCAAATGTGTGAAGAGTATTTCGTGAGAGAAATACTTTATGGTTTCAAGATCCCAGCCAATAATTCAAAATCAAAATCTCAGTATTAACGCCTACGATGGCATACAAGTCATCAAAGTCATGATTTAAGGTAGGAGAGGCAGCCTTAGAAGGGTAAAAAACATCCCTAATCAAGTGATAAATTAAATAGACCCTGCCCCTAAGGTTCTTGAGACTTATATGAAAGGTCAGTTTGGATCTTCATGAATTAAGGTCTCCCTAAGGATTAAGGTAAGGACTAAGTTCCCTTCATCAATAAAGTGAACCCCCTCTCTATATCTAGCATGAGATTCCCTTACACTACTAACATGAGATAATTTGAATAAGACCTTATAAACTAAAGAAAAAAATATTACAACACTTACCTCCTTCCTGAGGAGCTTACATCCTGTAGTGTAGGCTAATTCATTAACCGGAGAAGTCCACCATGGGATGATCTTACCAAATGTCAAAATACTAATCCATAATTGATAAAAACAAATCTGGAGCCCCAATATAACTCTCAAGTCTATTCTCAACTTTCCAATCTTTATTTCCCATGAATTTGAGTTTCATTTCCATTCTATTTTCTTGCATCTCCATCCTAAAATCATTATGTTGCATCATTTTAATCTATCTTACACTATTGAAACTAATTTCAATCAAACCTTATGGAATTTCCTTGTTCCTTTATGGTCCAAAGTTGATTGTTTCCCTGATGTTATTTCTATTTTTGTAGTTCTCTTTTTCTCCTCTTTACTTGACTTTTTTTCTCTTGTTGTGAATCCCCCTATATCTACTCTAGTAGAAGGTTTATGTTGGACCTTTTTCATGTGTCATATGTGTTGTCATTGATGTCAAGTTGGATCAGTTGATGTCAAGATGCATTTATGGAAAAAGGAGTGAATTGGAAAAGTGAGCAAGAAATGATGATGAAGCTTGATTGGTAGTGATAGCTCAAGGAGTAAGCAACTTAGGAAAGCAAGTGAAGAAGGTTGAATATTGAACCAAGTGATTTCATGAAGATCAGAGCTATAACAGTGATAATTACATGCTCAATAAGATAAGGATCCAAGATGACTAAGGATAAGTTCTAAGGGACTCAATCAATATTTGTGCATGCTGCGGAGACAAGGAGATATCCGTTGAAGACAGGAGACATCCACTGAATACTATAGATTGCCGCATAAGACAAAATATAGCCGCCAAATTCTAGAAGAGGTCAAGTAGAAGAGTTGAACACCACAAACAAAGTCGCAAGTAAAGAGGAAAGTTGCGGGCATGAGGACTTAGCCGCGAAACTCAAAGAAGAACTGTCGAAGACTTTAATTAGCCACCAATGACTTGTAGAAGGACGCAAAACTCTAGAAGAAGCTGTCCGAAAGTATGTGAAGGCCATGGGTAAAGGAATGAAGCTACCAAAGCAAAAAGAGCAAAAGGAAAAGTGCAGATAGAAGAAGGAGAAAGCCGTTGAAGTTCAAAGATAGCCGCATAAGACCTAAGAAGTCGTATGAGAGAAAGGTGAAACTGCTTGTGTGAGGGAAGAGTCACGAACATAGAGATAAGCCTAAAAAGCAAGGATAGGTAAAGGAGAAACTGCAGAGTGAGGAAGTCAAAAGAAACATGGAGGTAAAGGCAAAGCCGCGAGCAAGGAGAAAAGCTACGAAGAACTAAGGAATGGAGATATCCGCAGAAGACTGCAGAAGTTGCTAGATAAAGGGAAGTCAGGAGGAAGCCACACATAAGGAAAAAATCACACTGAACAAGAAAATTCACTAAGGAAGAAAGCCATAGAAATGAAAAAGCCACAGATGAAATGATGGTGTCGCAAAAACGAAACAAAGTCGTTGGAAGGCAGCAAGCGTTGGGTATAAGGAATGAGCTGCAGAAAGATGAAGGACAATGAGTATAGCCGTAAGACATTACAGAAGCCACGAGAAGCATAGAAGAACCGCAGACAACTGAAATGTCGCAGAATAAAGAAAAGAGTCGCGATACATGGGAAAATATCCAAGAAGCCAAGATAAGTCGCGGATCAAGAAAATATAAAATGGAGATGAATCAAGAACAATCAGATAGAGTTTAAATTGGAAGAAGTACGAGTTTGCATGTGAATCAATCATGATTCGATTATCTAAAGATTGCAACTACGTGTATGATTAGAACTCCACATTGAATGATAAAGTCCACTATTCTAGCTGCCAGAATTTAATGCTTGTTGACTTCAAAGCATTTCAGTTGCACTCTCCATAAAGATTCCTGATTCCAAGGTGAAATAAAATATTGGAGAAGAAAATATCTCATTTATTCTAGATCATAAAGAAATCCTAAAAATACAAGAAATCTATTTTTAGGAGTCGACTCATAAATAATCTTTGGAAGATACATAGAAGAAGGTGTAATCAAGCTGATTATAGAAAAGTAAAATCTGGAGATAGTGGAATGCATTTAATACACTAGATTTTCAGGTGATTAGGAAGGAGAGATTGCACAACATGCAAAAGGAAGTGTGAATGGGTCGATTGACTATATAGAGGAAATTCAATGCCAGTGCAAAATAGTTGCTCAAGGTTGAAACAAGAAAATATAACTGAAGGAGCAAAAAGATAGAAGAGCCTCAAGGGAAAAACAATGAATTTAAGTTGAAGGAGCAAAAGAGGAAATTAAAGGCGAAAGGAGTAATGCAGAGATGAGAGCAAAAGTCTGAAAGTTTGATCAGATGCATTAAAAACTGATAGATGTAGAAAAAGCACTCTCATGATCTGAAGAAATGAAGAGTTGAAGATCTAAAAAGAGAGAGAAGTGTAGTCAAGCCAAAGAAAGAATAGGTAGTTGAATGACACAAATTTGTTGAAGAGAAGAGCAAGGAGGAGCTGAGGATAGAATTATCATAGAGAAGAAGAAAGGAGACACGACAGAAGAATAAAGATCCAATGCAATGAGAAAGAGAAGAGTTGTGTGCAGAAGGAGACAAAACTATCAAATGAAGAACTAATGAGCAGAGAAGAAGAAAATCCGATACGTTTGAGAGACTAGAAAAGAGGTAAAGAAAATATTGCACATCTAACTGTGAAGAGTGATTATAAAAGAGTGAAACAACAAGGTGATCATAATCTATTGTAAGTGCAACATGGAATCTAAATGATCAAATTTGTATGAACATAAGTATAAGTTGTAGCTTAGAAATCTTAGGGGGTTGTAGCCTCCTTGTAGGTGGGTGCTTGTAGAAGATCAGTTATAGTTGATTAAATTAGGCGTTGGTGTTCCTTGTGAGGTTGGTGCCTTACTAAACAAATCTCTTGTGATGCTTTATATTCACTTGAGTCCTTTTTTGTGTGTAATATCAGCAGAGGTGTAGGGGTTGGAGATCCTTGTGGGATTGGTGTCTCACTAAACAAATATTGTAGGATGTGTTATATTCTTATGAGTCCTTGCTTTGTGTAATATAAGCAATGGTTTCAGTGGGTTTTTGTCCCGAAAGGCTTTCCCACATTATATCTAGTCTCCTCATGTGAATGTATGTGTATGCTTCTCATTCTTATAGTCACATGATTAATATTGCATGTTTATAACAATCAATGATAGTTAACAAAAATGGATACAAGAAAAAAAAAGGAAATTGATTGTAAGTTTTAATTAGCACTGATTCAACCTCCCCTTCTCAGTGCATGAAATCTCTAACACTTTATTTATCCTGGATGAGGATGCTTCTTGAGTCTTTCTTTCCCCCTTGATAGGAGTCACCATAATTCAGATTCTCGCCCCCTTCTCTTGATTTTATTTTCGGTATGGTTATTTCTTCTTCCTTGAATCTTCTTCCATTTCTTTCTTTTTTATTCTTCCCAACACCTCTCCGAAACTTCTTCTGTTTCTTCCTAGATCATTTCTTTTTCCTCTTCATCTATCTTGTGGGCATCAATTTCCTTTTGTTATTCTCCATTAGTAATTTCCTCTTGTGTCAATTCATTCCCCATTTATTTTCTTTCCATTTATATATATGGAATGAGTAGTTCTTCAAGTTGAGTGCTAAAAAAGCTCCCCTTCCTCCAAGAAATATTGTTCTTGATTTTCAAATCTTCCTGAAGAAGAATCCTCCTTTCTTTCAGACTGGTTTTTTCTTGGTTTTTGGTTGGTTTCTTGTTCACTACTCATTTCCATCTCATTTCCTTGATCCTTTGACTCAACCGGGTTTTCTTGCCATTCTAGTTTCCTCCTTGGTTCTCTCGTGTTTCCCTTATTCTTGTTTTCAGGGAAATCTTTTAAACCATGTCCAGGCTTATTAAACTTATTTCCATTTCGGAATGGTGGTTTCATATTCTAGTACTTGTCTCCAGTTCCCTTGCTTGGAATGCATATTAATTATATATAGTAGCTCTTTTTCTATACCCACGTTAACACATATTCTTGCATATGTTAATCTTGATCTTGCCTTAGTCGCACCATCAAAAGCTACTAGAGAGCCAAAAGAACTAGCTATACTTGTCAGGACATTTTTGTCCTAGAATTCTAAAGGCAAACCATGTAGTTTGATCCATAACGACATCATATTTATATTTTCCTTATCAGGGTCAAATGCAAGAGTCCATCTCTTTAGAAAGAGACTCATGTTCCCTAGGAACCATGGTCCATCAACCAATACATGGGTATAGTCATCCAGTAGGTTAAATTGAATGAGGAAAAAGCCTCTAGTCATTAAGGAGATGTCCATATTCCCACGAGGGATCCATTTTCTGAAGGCTCATCTTCTTATGATGTCTACATTTAGTCATGGCCCATGAAACTTTCCTATAAGAGCTAGCCTATTTATTTTAGAGCTTTCTCGATAACCACATCTAGAATAGTAAGTGATGCTCTTTTTCTGAGATGTGGTGCTTGATTTTAGTTCTTTGTGGTTCTTTATCTGTATTTGGGTTTTGTTTAGAAACCACACCCTCCCACATGATCCTAGGGCCTTCGCCATGCTTTTCCTTTCCAATCCCATCTTCATTTCCTGATATGTCTCCTTCTCCATCATCGTCCCCTTCTTGGCGCTCGGTTGCAGGGTTCAAAATCATTCTCCCGCTCAAACAAAAATCTTCTAGTCATCATCATTCTAGCTTGTAACACCTCCAATCATCAACTACAACATCTTGCTCTTGTGATAGTCACCATAGCTCAAATCTTTATATGGTATGCATCAATAATGTTATGTTTTTGTTTTTTTCCCTTCCCTATTGTTGTCAATGTTACACAGAATTTCTTCTAACATGCCCCAATCTTTGCCATGTTTCTTGTCATATATTTTTAGTTTGGACACATCCATTGTTGTATCTGGCGCCAATTGTTTTTTTGTACTCCACGTTGTCTAATGTTATTTATTCGTGCTGAGGTTGAGTGGCCCAAGTTTTCCTAACAGTGTTGTTGCAGAATCTTCCACTGTGACTACATTGAATATTTTTATTGCATGTTTTTACTGCTCAATTATTGTATTTCTCTCCCAGTTGAGTAATCCTATTTATATCTTTTACCGTATAAAATATGATTTTGTGAAAAACATGTAGTCTCCTCCTTTACAATACTCTGTTGATTGTTTCTAGCTTGCTTGGTCTATTAGACATTCAGACATTCCTGATCAATGGTTCCATGGCTTCTGTGTTTCATTGCTTGTATTTTTCTTAGGTTGAGATAATCCATGTTTTGCCACAAGAATTAGACTATTCTATATAATTTGTTGTTAAAATATTTTGTTTCATGGGTGTTGGAGAATATGAGTGGTAATAACATGTCATGTCCACTTCTCAGTGGAGGTAATATTTCTACGGCTACTTTTTAAGTCTATAATAGGAGAACAATAATATAGAATAAATATATGGTTATTTCTTGTTGTCTAAGAGGAACATTAAAAAACAATAGTAGATGTATAAGAATGATCTTGTACTAGCAATTACATGGGAGCTATTTATTTATGCTAGCTTTAAAAATAATCAGTGTTCCTTTTTTCCATTTTTTTTTGCTCTCACCAATGTATTCACTGTGGTTTCCCTTCCTATCACTATCAATATATTATTTTTCAATAACTCTTGTTTGCACTTGCAACCCGTATTGTACCCACACATTCAATCCCTCGTTGGTGTAATTTGCAACTCTTGTGCAATTGCTAGTTCTATGTCAGTTTTAAAACAAAAAGCAAGGCAAACATCAATGAATTGACTTAATTTCAGCTATTCCTTAATAATTTCACATTAGCTTGCCAAAAAAATAGATATACAAGTTGTTAGGTATAATTACAATAAACAACCAAACATGTGCCATTATAGGCACATTCCAGAAAGGATAGGAATATAGAAGAAAGTAAACCTATACAAATGCACTTCTAAATCAAGTGCTAATATTACACATATGATACAATGGTAGTTGTCATCACAATATTCTAATTTAACATAACCCATAATTGCAACCAAAAGCCAAAGTATGTAATTTTGAGACAAAAAAAACTATGGCAATCCTCACCGCCCTCTGAAGCCCATCAAGTTTAGATGCCTTTGTAAAATACAACCACCATTGCCCACCCATGAAGAAGAGGCAGAGGATGATGAGGAGCCACTAGGGCCTCCGCTGGATTTGAATCCACCACTTTTTTTTCCTCAACCTTTCGTCGTTTCCCACCACGCCCTTCGTCTCGACATGTAAAACTAACACATGAACAAATGTCTCACCAAGAATAATGCAAGTAGAAAATTAGAGAGAAAAATGAAGAATTTGTTGTCTTCTACCCATAGAACAAAGCCCTGAACAATATTAAGTGGAGGCAACACCTCGGAGAACAACTGGAGGGACTCATACAGATGCATGGGATGTTGCACATCGAGAAGGCAACATAAATGATGTAGAAATCTATTCATTGAAATATCATTTGAGGTCTATACCACCATTTTCCTTTTTTGGGAACAAATTTCAATAAGGCTTTTGGGAATCCCTGAATGTGGTGCCTAGACCACATCACTTACCCAATCGGTATACATTTGTAAAGGAGAAAAATAATCCTACTTCTAGGAGCCAATGTAGAAAATTTGTACCATATCCTTGTTGTTGCAGCCACTAGAGACCAACTTTTGGCCAGGATCTATGTGTTGCGCTACTATAGATCTAGCACTAAAGCAAATGCCTGTGGGCCAAACCCACATTGACATGAAAGCCATAAACCTCCATGAAGCTCTTTCAAATCACTTTGCCCAAATGAGAGACACAGTTTCAGGGTTAGGGTTTGCAAATCTAAAATCTCCAAATACATAGACATATTTAGTTATTAAGGTTAGGTTTTTTTTTTAATTAGCATTTACTGTCGATTTATCACGCAAACAGTCGTAAAGGAGACGTACGTCAACGTCGTCTCTCGACTCATCCCCGACGTCTGTTCCGTTTGCATTTGGACACCTTTCGACATAATTATTATTATACCACCTTTAATAATAATAGTATTTGATTGAGAGTCAAATCCGGATTCATATCCTAACCTAACCTATCACAAGGGAAGAGGATTCGAAGGAGGAAAAAAATAAAATAAAATAAAATACAATTTTACTCTAACGAATAAGGGATCGACATTCAAATTTTAACTTTGTGGACTTAATGCAATTTCGGTGTTTCCTTCTCAACGCATCGATAAGTACGGCCGGCCGTAAATATTAAAACTTAAAAAAACACAAAAACTCACAAAAGCGAATACCTAGTCTTCCCACTGTTTAACTTTACTAGATTTAGTTTTTTTTCGTGAGTTCTTAAGATTTTCTCATTCAATTCTGGTCTAATCCATGGAAAAAATACAGCACGGACATGTTGAGGTTGGCGGACTCAAACTACATGTTGCAGAGATTGGATCAGGTATTTCTTATCATCCAAATCTTGGCTTGTTCATCAATTATAGGCTTTTGACTTAATTTTACAGTAGCGTATGATGAAATTTGGGTACAGGCCCAGATGTGCTCCTGCTACACGGATTTCCTGAAATCTGGTATTCATGGCGCTATCAGATGATTGCATTGGCAGACGCAGGATTTCATGCCATTGCTCCTGACTTCAGAGGATATGGGCTCTCTGATCAGCCTTCTGAAATAGAGAAAGGCAGCTTTGTGGATCTTGTGGAAGACCTGGTCGGCCTTCTTGATGCCTTTGGTATTCAGAAAGTAAGTACCCACAACTCTATTCGATGAATTCTTAGGAACTTCATATCCGGATCCCTCAGTTCATATCACAAATGTCTATTCCCCTGAATTTACAGGTATTTGTTGTGGGTAAGGATTTTGGAGCAATGGTTGCTTATTTTCTGGACCTCCTCCACTCTGATCGAGTGAGAGGCATTGTAACAATGGGGATACCTTATATGAAACCGCGCCCAGAATCTTTTGGGAGGGAAAATTATCCAGAAGGCTTTTATGTCAGACGTTGGCAGGTCTGAACACTCTTTTCCTCTTCCTGCAAACCCAATACTAGGCCTATTTTGATTTGCTTGTTAATGGGTGTTTCTGAAAACAAATTATGCATGTAGGAGCCCGGAAGGGGTTTGGCAGATTTTGGGCGTTTTGATGTTGAAGCAGTGGTAAGGAACATATATACACTTTTCTCAGGATCTGAATTGCCAGTGGCAGAGGAGGGTAAAGAGATAATGGATATGTATAATCCTTCAGCTCCATTGCCACCTTGGTTTACTGAGGATGACCTAAAAATGTACTCAAGCTTATATGAAAAATCAGGATTTTCTTTTCCTCTGCAAGTTCCCTACATGGCTATGACAAGGTAAACCCAGAAATTGTTTTTTTCCCCCTCCTCTCCTGCTATTGTGCTACACCCAACAACTGTTTTATAATATGGAAGCTATGTGGTTTGCATTTTGGATGCTGAATTACAGGAACTGGGGCAAACTGGGGGAGATCACAGATTATACCATTCAAGCTCCCACTCTTCTGATCATGGGTACCAAGGATTATTGTCTAAAATTCGAAGAGATGGTATCTTACATCAACAGTGACTTAATAAAGGCTGATGTGCCCAACTTGGAGATCAAATTCTTTGCAGAAGGAAGTCATTTTGTTCAAGAGCAGTTTCCTGAGGGGGTGAATAAGCTTGTCATTGGCTTTCTCAACCAGCAGCTGAAGTCTTAAGTTTTCTGGATTGGCAATCATGGGAAGTCTTTCTACAATGCCATGTTTATTTCAAGTGAACAATCAAATGCTAAAATTAAGTGGATAAAATTTCATTAATGAAAACCCTACTCTTTAGATTTTTTTTGCAATAACCCCAACCGGAAAGAAGTAATTTGATGAAAGAAATAGTGTTGTCCCATATTGAAAACTTAAGCAGGCTCCTTCCTTCCGCGAGTGACACTTACATTTACAAGGAATGAAGGAGAGAGCTTCTTTACAACGGATTACGGATTATGATGTTTATTAAGTGGGTATTCTTTGCTTTAAGGTTACTTATTAAGCTTATTTTTCCAACGTATATGGGTCCAATCTTAGCTCACTATATCATTATACAAGTGTAGGCATTTAGGCTCGGGACTAATTAATTGTTATGTTGTTATTGTATTTATGTGTTTATTGATTATTAGAATGGATTGGGTTTTTATTGGTGTGTATTTTTTTTGTGTTGTCTTCGTTTGTCTTGTTTTTTGCTTTTCTTTTATTCTTTGTTGATTTTTTTTTTTTGTCTCTTGACGAATTCTCTTTCGTTTCACCATGTTGACATTTATGAAACTCCACTTTTTTCTTATCTTGCACACTTGAAAATATCACCAATCAATTCAAAACACCCCAAAAATATACAAAACTAATATTTATTTTACCTCGTACAACCATTGATTCTTCTAGAATGTCAAAAATAAATTTTCCGTTATTTTGGTCATTTTGCCATCTTTGTGTGTTGATGACCATTTACATCCCGCGAAAATAATCATGTTCTGACAAAAATGGTATTTTACATTTTTTTTAGTGTTTTAGCCCTTGACCCTATTTTATTGAGGTTTTTGCCTCTTTTGGTGAACTTTCTTCCTTGTTATGTGCTAGCTTGCATGCCAATATGGTCCTAATTTGAAGTGAATAAGTCTATAAATACAAAGTTGCTTCAGTGCATTTAGGACACAAAATGAATGTAGAAAACCAATTGCAAGAGAGATATTGAATTTGTAAAAGAAGAATCTATTCTATTTTTGAAGCATCCTCATATCAAAAATAAAGCTCAAGCATTTAAAGATTCATCCTAATTGATACATGTTGTTGCACATGTTAAAAGATAATGGTTGGGATACAATACTGATTGATTGACGTCCACGAGTGTTGTTTGCGATATTATTGAAATACAAAGATTAACAATTTTAAGAGATAACACACACACCCCTTAACATCCCCCACTTTTTATAGGGTTTTCAAGGAGCTCATTGTGGATTAGCATTTCTACTAAAGATATTGATTTCCTATTGATTTGTAAGTGATCCAAATAATTGGAGACAAGCTTTCACACATTAGGGCTTGCAAAATGAAGTCATCAATTGAACTTTTATTTGCATGCACATATCCATTTTTGTAGTAGTGTACCATTTTTTGTCTTATGAAAATTGTCATGTTATGATAAAGTTGGTCATGTTCTAATAAAATTGTACATCATCTCCTTATCTTTAGTATGCGACATTCCAAAACCTAGTTTGTTTATAATGACTTAATCGTAGATATGATATTTCAATATTAGGATCCCCTTTGAATAAGCCCTCATGATTATGAAATACCAAATTTTGATATTCAAGGACCAACTAGTAAGGGAAAAAGTGACTCTCACACATCATACATTAAAATAGTATGGATTCATTCTTATATATGTGTATTAACAGCCTATTGTTTCCTTCATAAAACATGAAGATCCCTAAAATGAATGTATAATGTGGAGTTATTATAGGATTTTTATCACGACTATTCTATAAATACTACAACTCCGAGAGGATTATTGGAATGCAAATGATACATATTATTCAATTATAAATGTGAATTAGATACTCAAGCTACAGCTGATTTAATTGAAAATGTTAACGAATATTTTATAAAGAATTCTTTTGGTATTACTAGATCTATGAATTGAAAGATGTTGCTTATAATTTTCCTCCTCTTGTTTCAAAGGATTTTTTCGTAGCAAATGTTGAACATGTTTCTAATGCTCCTCCTACTATGATAACTCCAAATAGTTGAAATGATTGTCTAACATCCCAAGTTTTACCTCCTCAACATGGATCCCATATTCTACATGTTCATCATTATAGGGTTCTTATAGTATGTCCTCAAGTTGTATATCCTTCTATGATTTCATCTAATTCAATTGGTGCTACAAGTCAACCTTCTCTTATGCTCACTTCAATAATGACTATTTTAAAGAAAAGAATGGATGAACTACAAAACAAAATATAAAAAATATCATTAGGGCCTCAAAAGCCACATGTTGGGGTTAATTCTCAAGACATATTACTATACCCCTCACACATTATGTTTTGGATTATTGATTTAGGAGCATCCCAGACGAACAAACAATCTAGCATCGACAAAAAAAGAAGCTAACCCATAAAATATGCCAAACTCAAGTAGTAGTTCATACAAATGGGTGGAGAGAGTAGAAAGTCTTTGTGTACTACAAATTTGGCTAAAACACAACATGCATAGACATATTTTTCTCAAGAATTGGAAACATTTATCAAGAAAACAAAGTACAAGGATTTGTGTAGACAATGCACACAGGAATGTAGGACTCTATGGGTTGGAAAATAGACTATAGGTTAGACTACACACAAGTGCAAAAACTTAGAAATGTGTAGTGGAGATTACACGAGGTCAACGAACAAGAAACCAACATACTCAGTGATACGGAAGTATGGATTTTTGTGAGAGGCATGAAAGAAACAAGGTGAAGTACAAAACAATAATATTTGGCTTAAAGATGCATATGAACCAAACTGCACCAAAATTCAATGTATATCTTGGCGAGTGTGCAAGGATTACAGAGTATTGTACACAAGCATGGACTTCAATTGTCTTCTTGGATTTCAAAGATTCTGGATCTGATTTAGGTAATTACCAATGACCCATGTTGCAATAAGATTGACTACATACATACATTCTCAAAAACCCATTATTAATGTGTGTAATGTAAGTATTTAAGACTCAACAAGAAGAGAAATATCTCTCGTAAATAGAAGAGTCTAAAGCATTACAATAAAACCATCAAATTTTTCTAACAGACGCAAAGAATACATTGACAAATTAATAATTGTAGGAGTCAAAGAGTTTAATGAGATCAGATATAGTAGGGAAGATCCAACAGAGAAAAGGTAGAATCAAAGAGTGGGAGAGAGAGGTGAGGAAGTAAAAGTCTAAGATATACTCAACAATTGTATAGGAAATAGAGCTTCTTGTTGTAGCTCCATGCATGCACATGCCAATCTACTAGAATATATTGTTATTTTAATAATATTCCACTTTGTTTATATATTAATGTGTGTGTATGTGCGTGTGCGTGTGTGTTACATAATTTTTGGGATAGAAATTTCTTTAACTTGAAACCCTATCCATGTGGTTGCATCAATTGGTATCATGGCTTAGGCTAAAGCTATGGGAGTAGATAAATCTTATAGTGTGAGAAGTTTAGTAGAGTGAGACCTCTGAAGTATTGTAAGAGGACTTACAGTAGTAAGATTTTCTATTTAGAGGGTAAACACTCCATGTAGAAGATCCATTAGAGGAGTTGATATCAATACAACGATAGTTGTAATACTGGATATATTGTTAAATGAGTTGAGAAATGTGTGTAACAAATTGGAGGTTGTTGAAGAAGACTTCTGAAGAGGTTTTGCAATGACAGGTGATCAAATGACATTAAGGAAGAAGTATATCACAAATATGGAGAAGAAAATGAAGGTAAATAAGCATTAGAGGATAGAGAAGTGAGACTTTTACTTGCTATCTCTAAAATGGAGTGTGACCCAAAGTTGGATATTCTATGTTCCTAAAAAATATTAGGTCTGAAGGAGGTCGTTAAATGGATCATTGACATGGATAAATATTTTGAGTTTTAGGAGATTAGTGACGCCATATGGTGAAGATTGTACATACTAAACTCGTGTAAAATTTTAGTGGAAGGAGGTTCAGAACAAACACACAAGAAGAGGAAAGGATAAGATAACTAAGCAGGACTGAGTGGTCATGAAAATGATAGTAAGTTCCTATCTGGAGACTAATAGATGGATTTGATCAAGATGATGTATATTATGTGCTAGAAGTAGTTGAGTTTCATGGAATATTCTAAGTATTTACACTAGATCCTAGGTATTGTGAGGTCGATTAAGAGAAGGTCATAAAATATATAAATGCTTTGAGGTTTGATACCCATGAAGAGATGAGTATGGAAAGAATATAAACAATGGAGGAATCCTATTAGTTAGCTCTTTGTTATGAAGATATTTTTCCATGCAATGACAAGCATATTGCACAAGGCAAATGTATATTTGCACAACATGGGAAGGAGAAGCATTGGTAGAGGCCAATTGAAGCAATGTAATGATGTGTAGGGTGAGGTACGAGTGTAAGAAAAGTGATTTAAAAACAAAGGAACATCTTACCCATCTTAAGGAAACAATAACTTTGGTAGAGGAAAAGGAATAGGATTTGGTATACACCTCATATTTTACACTTGCTAACCTTTTCTCTTGTGCATGGGCTGCTAATGTTTTATCATCCTAAGTAGGTGCCTCAAGGGTCCTTCCAATATTGGGGCTGATCGTACTTGGTACATGGGATATACCACATCATTTGGAGACATATTATTATGTTATCCTTTATACCAAAGTTACCCTATCATCGTTTTATATCCTCTCTTGTTTACATGTTACCTTCATTATGCTCACTTGTTTTCACTCGTTTATAAGCTTCCCATTACTTTCAATCATCCTATACCTTCATTATTTCTTTAGTCTCCCTTCCCCACTATTTTGCATCATTGACATTAGGTTTCTCCCCAAATCCGATGTGATTGACCATGGTTGATCATGTTGGGATTTTTTTCTCTATGATCAATGGGATCAACCATGGTCAATCATGTCAGACATATCACCTATACATTTAAATATTTCATTTTAATTTTAGTATCAATTAATCAAATCACCACATCTTACTTTCATATTGGACATTTATGCACATATTCATAACTACATGTTAGACTTGTGGTTTTAGATCTTTCCCTTTTACATTTGGAACCATAGTGAGTTAGGATTGGATGTCTTATTCTTGAGATTTCCATTCTATACCCATAACAATTCATTCTCATTGTTTTTGTCTTTGGGGAAAATCAATGTATCAATTGTCACACCACATGTAAGTATCTCTAACCTTTATTTGTCTTTTATTTCATGTTTATTGTTAAGGAGATGGTTGCTCATTCAATGTTATAAAATAGGGCATATATGTTTTATTTAGTATATTACTTTGTCTTATTTATGTTATGCCTCTTGTCTTTATCAACCTTTGGAATTATCTATATTCCAAATTATAGTGGGATACCTCTCTTTACTTTAGGTATAGGCCTTGGAAATTTATAACTATCTTACGGTTAGGAATAATATGCTATAGAATTGTAAATCTTGCGCTCCTTGAACAATTTTGGTATCTACATCTTGTATGCATGCCTAGATTTGATCCCTGATTGTAGAATAACATGTCATCGACCCATATCTGTGTTTCATCCATTTTGTTTCCAAATCCTCATCGGTGTCTATTTCTACTCTGTTACTGTTTCCAGTTCTCAACTTTGTTATGTGGCTTCTCTGTCACTCCAAATTTCCTTTGTCTGTTTCCAGTCGCTGCCAACTCAACCTAGCCGCCGTCGACCTGAGTCCTATTTCCATCCAATATATCACAATTTATGTTTTCTTGCATCCTTTTAGTTTCTATTTTTGAGATCTTCCTCTGTAGGTTACTGTCATATTTCTCTGGCCTCTGTGATCATCTTATTTGCATTCAGATCATTCCAAATCTGCATTTCCACCTTGTTGTCCAGATCCATCTGCTAAGGTCACCATCAACATGTCTTATGCAGTCTGGGTCATCGTCGACCCAGTCAAGTATAATTTCTTTTGTGTTAATTTAGATCATATTTACATCTTTTATCCATTTCTGTAATTTTTCAGTTTCTATGTGCCTCAAATTCTACATATTATCTTGTTCATTATCGTTACTTTTATCATATCCTTTCCATATGGGGGTTGACATCTGCTAAGTAAGTTAACGCTTCTTGGAGCCAATTTTTTTGGGAATCCCCCTCATCTACCATCACATCCATTTTCATCTTAGTTATCTTTGTTTTGCAAGTTCGTTGAGTTTGTAGCAAGGTCATCTACTTTGCGCCCATCCATTTGCATCCATCATACTTCAAGGAACCTTAAACCATTTCATTTTGGAGTTTTTTTGATTTCTTTAGTATATATTTCACTAATCTAAATAGGAATGAGAAATTTTGATCAACATTTTGGCACGCCCAGTGGGACGACCCTTTTAGGTGAGTCTCTTGCATTTTATTTCATTTTCCTATTTTCCACTAACATTGTGGTAGAAGATTTTGCTTTTTCTTATTCGTGTTGGGCTTCTAGATTCACTTGGATCTCTCTTTGCTTTCTTTAAAGATCAGATAAAAGGGAACAAAGTTCTCCAGGTATTCTTATTTTTGTCTTATTTTCTCTTTTTTACATCGCATTTTCCCTTTCTTGTGTGTTTTTCCTAATCGAACTTCACATTTGGATTTGGGTTAAAACAAAACTTTTGCATCCTTACTTTTTCATCTAGATAAGTAGGGGTTTAATTGGTTGCATCTCACATTTCATCACCCACAAGCAATCTCACATATTAATCAATAGGAAAACCGTCACGGTGTTCTGATCGCGTTATAAATTTTGTACAAACTCGGGCCTCACTTACCTTTAGGTATATCGAGGACTACCCAGCCATAACTAATTGAAACCAACCATATATTTAAATTTATTAGGTACCTTCGTTATCCATTCCCATTTTATTTTCCACACTTTCTAAAATAATAAAAAAATTAAAAATATTGTTTGCTTGATTTGTTTTCCATAATTAGCATCACCATCATCTTCTCGTTTTGTTTCATGCCTGTTATTACACACTCTTTAGCTAAGAAAATGGAACAAAAACTCACATCAAATAGTTTTGTCATCCCATCCCAAACATCTACCATGACCGTTGTCTCATTTGTACCCTTGGTTACCTCTTCCATGGGCACCCATCCTTTGTTCATCAATGTGTCTCATCAAGGACCTCTTGTTCAAACTACTACTGTAGATAAGACCAATCCTTTCTTATAGCATCACTCCATCCCATCTCGACCAACTACCCCTCCATCCACTACATCTTTTGAATCTTTTGGACCTCCTATTATACCTCATGTTAGTTTGGAGTTCTGTTGGTTGTCAAATTAGCAATTTATTGAAAGAAATAGTCAGGGGACAGAAAGTCCCTCCTCTTTAATGGGAGAGGTTCCCTTATTCAAAGCAAAAAGCTATTCACAAATGTACACTGTTTTAGTTTTAAAGAGGAACTTTGATATCATGAAAGTATTTGATATAATAGATTATCAATACAAAAGGACAAAAGAATTGAGAAATAGGAAAAGGTAGAAGAGCATTCTTGGGAAATATAGATTGCAGAATAATTCCTTAGTAATGCTGAAATTGGGTCAAATAGAAAATAATCATTTGCATTAATATCACAAGATGTTATTTCACAGACACAAAGTTCCAGAGATGACATCCACAAGAATATAAAGCTTCTTGATGAAAAATAGATTAATGATTCAATAATTTTAGCAGATAGAAAGGAAAGAACAAGCACAGATAGAAACAGAAAGGGAAGTCTTCTTGTATTGATATATTTTAACTCTTTTACACTTTCAAAAATAACCAAAGTTCCAGCCCCTAGAAATGGCGTGGAGAGCTCATTATATAGCTTACAAATTGGTTACACTTGGTAACCATTTCTTTCAACTAAAAGATTAATTAAGGAAGTGCACAATACAATGTCCTTAATTAATTTACAATGAGCTCCATTCTAGGAAAAGAAGAAGAAAAGGAGAAACTAGAAGAGAAAATATCCGCTTATGGCTGAGGAGGGCCCACTGATTTGAGAATCCAATGCCTGAATCTTTTTAATGCCTCAGCTATCTCCATACCCCATGGGATTGTTGTGTTGGCAGTGGCATGAGACCAAGTGCCTAGAAACTTCTCCATATATTTTTCGAACTTAGTATGTTCCATGTATTCTTTATTAGCCTCATCAATGGCAGATTGAAGAGAGTAAGTATCCTTTATCTTCTCTTTGGTAATCAACTCTTCTTTGAACAGGTCTTCTTTGAAAAATGTTCTGAATTGAGTTTTGATCTCTTGAAGAGAGAAAGGAACACCTAAAGTTTCATCTTGAAGATGACAATGCATATCTTTGAAGGCAGATGCAACACAAGTCTTGAAAGACTCTACTTTATGCCAACTGTTTCTCAATTCTCCCAATGCTTCCTCTAAAACTTTTATTTTCCATTCAACACTGAAAACCCATGTCCTTGACTAGTTGTCCTTGGCATCCTCAAAAACCTTTCTTGCCAACAATATCTTCTCATCATTCTGGCCCATCAGACGGAGATCTGTAATACAACTACTCCAGAGTTTCAACTCTTTGTCAATAGTTCTAATTGAGGAGGAGAGTTTCTGCTGAAGGTTGGTCACTTTTTCATTAGTTTTGAAGGCCTCTCCAAATAAGTTTAAACCTTCTATGGTCATGTCATCAACCATGGCTTCCATATCCATTCCATATGTGGAATACCTATGTATGTCCTTGATACTCTGAACTTCATCCTTACTGGGAATCATGGGAGGGGGAAGGGCAGCTAATGGAGCAGGATCCAAAACCTTATCTTTGGCCAATAATGACTTGATAAAGTTAGAAAGAACTTGGTTCTATTCTTCCAACTATTCTATAGTTTGCTTTCCCTTCTCTACTCTTTCAATAACCTTAATTACCATTTCCTGGAGGTTATGCACCTCACTCTCAGGAGTAGATTCTCCCATTGGAATTCTAGAAAGCTCTAGATCAGAGGTTAGTAGATCTTGCTCTACCTTATCAACCTTAGGTTTTGCAACCTCTAGAAATTGTTGGCCCTGAGCATCTATCACTATTCTTGAAGTGGTTTTAGCTCTCTTTGTTGGAGGAGGAGGAGTAGTACTTAACAGAGCTGCTACAACATCAAAGTTTGGCCCTGTCAAGCGGGAATAAAACTTTCTCTTCCTACTATCAACCAAGGGTTGCACCTATGAAAAATTAGAAGAAGAAGAAGAAGAAGGAACAAGAGGCCCAAGAGCAAGGGAACCCATGGCACTTAAAGTATTCACCACTGTTGCCTCTAGTAAAGAGGTGAGTGGAGCATCTAGAGCTTCTTGTGTAGAGGAGTCTATGGTACTAGGAGGTTCAGTGCTAGGCATCTCCTTTTCCTTTTCTACAGTGACTTCAGGAGCTCCTGGAGGATTTGGTACTTCAACATCATCAATTTCACTTAGAAAAATAATGTTCTCTGGCCCTAAAAGCAATCTTGAATGCTCTAGAAGAGGTTTTTCCTCAATTGGTTCTTGTTTAACCTCTTTGATCTTCTTTTGATATACTTGTGTGGACGAAGAGGGAGTAGATGATTTAGGCTCTTTAATTGAGGAATGAGGAGGGGTTTGCTCAGGTACCTCAGTGCTAGGTGTATGTGCTTCCTTCCCAGGTGTTGAAGTATCTCTAGAAGAAGATCCACTCTGATTCTTCTTGAGTTCACGAACCTTCCTGTCAAACCAAAATTTGGTTCTTGTAAGGACAAGGGCCAAAATCTCAACCAAATCATCCCTCTCTTTCTTGTACCAATCCAGGTCTTCTATAGGAGTGTGTTTGATTGATGTCTCATACTCAAAAGATTGCAATTCCTCATCATCATCCTTGAGCCCTTCAGGGACCTGGTAGAGGTTGAAATCCTTGATCTGTTGTAGAGAGAGTCTATCATAGTGCCTCCTCCTGGCTTCAAAATCATCTACACAATCAACCCAGTAATCCTCAGTATCTGGCTTATGATGATAGATCTAACTAAGGTTCTAATCAATAAATTTCTTTAAATCAAAACAAGTCCTTGGTTTGAAGAAGTGGACAGTGAGGGGAGTAATAGCCCTTTCTAAATTTTGGGTATCCAAGGTTGTTTTACATTTATAGTTTCCCAAAGAAATAGGGAAGTGCAGACCAATGATTTTCTTGTCCCTGCAGGTTCTAGGAAATTTATCCAGTTGCCTGCATACTTCAACTAGAGCCATCTTGTCATTACAAAACATGGGGAGATTGAGGGGTGTATTTTCATAGCCAGCCAACCTGATATATGAAAACCTCTTGAATTGAATGAAGAAAGCCCCATACTTGGCTATCAGGTTCATAGCTTCATCAAAAAACCTCCTGGTAGTATCACCTTCCAAAAGTCTTACAATATACATGGTGAAGGCATCATTGACTCTTCTGAAATTGTGATTGCTAGCTTCAAGGGTAAATTGAGGGCAGTATGCATAAATAGGCTCATCCTTTTGGACCTCCATGTAGGTGAAACCAAATGAGTGCCGGGATGTTGCAAGGGTATACATTAGGTAAGAAGTCATATAGAACTTCTTAGTCTGTTGCACATTAGACAATTTCTCAGTCAAATTCATGCAAACAATTTCTGCCCAATTAATGTCCTACTTTCCCTCACAAATGATGTTGATATAAGGGCACATCCAGAAGTGAAATTCATTGGTGGAGGGTAATCCCATGACACGGGCTCGAAAAATGATGAATTCAGACAACTCTTCATTAAAATCAACCCTAAGTAATTCCTTGGAAAGTCAGGACACTCCTTTCTTAGGGTTCTTCAACCATGATTTTGCTATTCTCGCCTTGTATTTTTCACTATCTTGCTTGAATAGGGTCTGAGCTTGAGCTAGAGTGAGAACAATGGAGTCTTCAATCTCTAAAATACGTAGGGCAGTGGCAATGGTGACAGTATCCATTTTAGTAATCAAATCCCCATGCACATTAGTAAGTTCTTTGGTGTCTGAGTTAAAATGGGATCCGCAGGAAAGCACGGTGTCGACACATTGTATAAAGATAGGAAAACCATCCGTATAAGCAATTCCACTGTCATTGATCATTTGTGTCATGGGGGAAGGATTAGAGCAAGTCAATCTGTTCCAAAAATCTCCAAAATCTAGGTGTCGAATCTCACTATCTCGTATATCAGGTACAAAGGTCTCGAGAGGTGATACATGTTCCTGACCTTGAAATTTGATCTTCATGTTGACAATACACAGAGGAAAAACACTTTGCTAGGATCAAGTTTGCAATGAAAAATGCAACGGGATATAGGGGCACGAGAAAATGACTTTAATTGCAAGGATTCAAGCAAGAGATGGCAAGTGAGCAACGTGACAAATGCATAGAGGATAGTCCCATTAAATAGCCATTTAGGAGAGAGAAGGTCATTAAATGCACATTAAATTCACCTTGCACCGACTCAAAAAGATGAGAAGTAGGAAAAGTGGAGAAAACTAGCCCAGACGGTCTTTGGTACATTTGGGACATGAGGGACTCGAAGACGCGATCCGACCAACACGGGCGATGAGAGGAATACGGGTCAAATGAGCACAGGCGGTCCAGGGGCTTGGAAACGTGAAGGATGCAAGGGACATGATTCGGCCAATGCACGCGATGTGGGAAATGCATGAACATAAGGCACAAATGCTTTTGAGATAAATGGGACAAAATTACGCGAAGGATCCAATGCGGGTGATGCAGGTGATCAGGGAAAAGGAAGTCTGGGTGAACTTGGGACAAATGGGCCAAAAAGTTCTAATAAGGCCGAAAGTTAAATATTTGTGGAGAATGCGGCTGATTGGGGAACAGAGGACCCAACAGTACTTGGGACATGAGGGACAAAAAAGTCTGACAGACCCGAAAATCACCAAAATGACTCCAAAAAACATGAATTTTTACTATCTCTTCAAATTTTCACTTCACTAGAATAGCACTAAAGGGTGTCAACTCAAAATTTTCAATTTTCTGACTTTCAAAAGAGGGGAAATTTTGAGAGGATAACAGGTTCCAAGATATTCTTGATTCTAATCCCATAGCTCTTCACGAATACCTCCTTAGGATGTCAACTCAACTTCCTATTGATTTTCCACCACTTCAAAAAATCTATTCTTATCAATCCAACCCCGAAACCACCCAATTTCTCTCTTCTCAACTTGCATTTTTTTCCCCAGAACCATGAACAAGCTTGCTATCACCCAACATGATCTTGCTTCATCTTCTACCAATCCACCACCTCATAAAACCACTCAACTAGTCACACCCATTCCTCCAAATCTACCACCAATCAATACAACTATCACCAATTATATTCCTACCACCTCTTCGACCACTATCATCACTAGTGTCCCTATCTAATCTACCCAAACATTACATCCTATATCTAAACAAAAAACCCATTTTTTTCCTCTCACATCACACATACATGAAAATGTCATCACTTCCCAACCTCCTCTTATGGATTCTTTTCATTATAAGGTTTCTAATCCACTTCATCAACAATTTCAACCTACCCACACTTACATCCCCACGTATCATTTACCACAACAACCAACCCAATCCCAACAGTCACATCACATTCCCATTTCTCAACAATAATCATTACAACAACCTCTTCAATCACCCATGACTTACATTCAACCTCATCAATCAATTCCTCAAACACCCACACATCCATTATTTTATCAACAACCTTATCCAACCACTTCTCATGTCATGCACCCACAACCACTCATCTCCCAACCAACTACTTCAAATGATCCCATGCATGCCTTAATGAATAGGTTGGCTAGCCTTGAGGCCACTACCTTGGAACCCAAGGTTACATTATCTTATGATCAAATATGTAATTATCCTATTCATCCATCGATTCCAATCAAATATTATCCCCCTCATTAGAAGATTCCCAAATTTATGAAGTTTAACAGTAAGAAAGATCCCTAACAACATATTCATATATTCAGGAATGCATGTTATCTTATTGCACATGATCAATACCTCATGCTTTGCACCTTCCCTATGACTTTGGCTAGTCCAAAATTGGATTGGTATAATGACATTCCTCAACATTCATTATTATCATTTACCCAACTTGTGCAACTCTTCTTAGAGCACTTTTCAAACAACATCATGCACAAGATCACCATCATTGACTTATATTTCATTATATAGTTTGATGATGAGTCTATCAAAAAAAATTTCGCTCGATTGCGTGACATTATAAACCAACTATCATTTTTCCTTCCCCACACAGGGCTTATCAAATTATTCTCACGCTCTTGTGTGAAGCATATTTCATCTACCTTGCAAATCCAATCATTCCAAACATTTGAAGAAGCCTTCACCATGGCTCGTAAACTTAAGACTCATGCCCTTAAAAAAGGCCAACTAAAACTTAAATCAAACAAACCCAAAATTGAGTTTGCCAAACCATCTGCACATAACGATAAATCTAAGAGTGCGGATAATTCTGTGGTTGGTAAGTCTTCTTTTGTACCTACCTATAACACATAGCCCCAACAACAAGTCCCTAGACCTATGCCCAACTATACTCCCCTTGGAGAATCATATAGTTCAATATTTGACAAGTTTATGACAGTTAACCTTATCAAACTCCCCCCCCCATTTGACCATTTGATGAATCAAGACCAAAACCCGTGTGGTATCATGAGGATCATTATTGTAAATACCACCAAGTTCACAGACATACTATTGAAAAATGTCAAACTTTTAAATATCTTGTCCAAAAACTCATTGATCAAGGTGACCTTCAAGTGGACAATCCTAATGCATCTCCTAATCAGCCACTTAACATATTCAAACAACCATTCCCTAACCACGCACCAAAAATTCAATCCACCACTTCTTCTAAATCTCAAGTGCCCAATGCCCATACCATAAACACTATCCATACCATTGATCAAGATACTACCCCACCAACAACCTCATCATCTTCATCAACTATCACATCCACCTCTTTAAACATTGTTCCTACATCTACAATCCCATCAAAACCTATCCCCATAACCACACTAATCATCCCTACATCTATCTTGACATCTATTCCCACATCCACACATGTCGCATCTCCCCCATTTACAAGTATATCAATGATGCCCCTTAAAACATTTATGAAACAAGCACCCCCACCTGATTCTACACACACTATCGATTCTACACCTATATCTACTTCGTCACCTACATCTACCTCACCACTAATCACATCCACTCAATTGGATTCGATCACCCAATCCACATCTATTCCACATTTTCCCATCATACCATCCTTAACATCAATCCCAGTTCCTCTTTTCACTCTTTTACCCGCGCCCACTATATCAACTATTGTAACCACATCTACATTATCATCTCCTTCTACATCACTTTCATCACTTGAAGAATTTTGGAAATCACTTCAACTTGAAATAACTTCAAGTGATCCTCCCATCTCATCTACACAATTAGACACTTCCATATCAAGTCAATCTTCACCTTCTTTAGACCTCATCAAACATAAGTTACTTCCTTCACCCATAACACAACCTTTAGACCCTCTAATTGAGATTGTTGTCATCCCTCCCAAGGGTTATTCTTCACAAACAAAATCTATAACCCTTGACACGTTTCCTTAAAGGTATCTTTCATGTCCTCATAAGAAAATTGACATCCCCCACCTGAGATCAAACAATCCAATGTCACATCATCTATATTAAGACCACAACCATCTCTTCTAGGACCAACCCCTCCATCAAAAAAATTTCAAGCTACCAATCAAATCAAGCCAAATCCATCCAACACTTCTTCTTCTATAACATCAACCATCATAAAAAATGAATCCAAAGCATCAATACCTCAAAATAGTCAAACTCCACCCTCTACGTCAAAATCATCTCAAACATCTGCCTCTTATTTCAAAGCCAAGACATCTCACAAAGACAAGGTACGTCCTAATACTTTGGTTGAGTCATATGCAGAGGTCCTTTAACACTTCAAATTTCCACCATCACACTTCCGCTTATTAAGGCCTTTGACCCAAATAGTAAGAATCCAGCGTGGTTTGATTACAACCTCATTTGCGCCTATCATCGTACCCCTGGACATGACATTGAACATTGCAAAGCACTCCAAAACCCTTTTCTATAGCATCATTGAGAAGGATGACCTTCTTCTTAAGGAAAACCAATATCCTCCTTCCACATCTATTCTAACATCTACACCTTCTACCTCACCCATCCAAATGCATAAGTCCCCTCATTCATCATGGAATTTTGTGTCCATCCCACCACCAAGTGACGATTCTTCCAAGGATGGTCCCCATTTTTTCATCAATGTTGTTTAGATATCCACTTGATCTGATCCACGTGATCCTAAATCAAAACCCCAATCAAAATCCAATACCTTTGTCACCATTCCTCCTCTAAAGTAGTTCACCTCATCTCCATCTCCATCATCATTGACACCTAAGGTTTCTATCTTAGTTTCCCCTTGGCCTATTGAACAAAGTATCGTCAAACAAATTCATCAGGCCCCACTTAATATATCACTTTACGAGATCATCAAATTCTCGCCAGACCATAAACATGCACTCACTGAACCCATGAAGCATATTCCGAAATCCAGTGATGAGGCTCAGCCCTTCACATCTCTCGTAGGAGCACTTACAACTTCTGCTACTATATCATTTGATGATACTGAGATTCCAGACATCACACCTGAAGAACATGACCTTGTTCTTTTCATCATGATTAGGATTAATGATACTTTCATTTGATGATCCATGATCGATAATAGGGAAACCATCAACATCATCCCATCACATACATTTTATTAACTCAAGATCACAAAAACACCCGTCACCCAAACACCTATGGTCCTTTATGCCTTCAACGACACTATTGCTCCCGCCTTGGGAATGGTTTTTCTTCCCATTTGCATTAGTCAGAAGCTCCTCCATGAGGTATTCTACATCATAGAAGGATAATTTCTATATAATTTTCTCCTTGGAGGACCTTGGATCCATGTTATGCATTGTGTCCCATATATACTTCATTGTTGTCTTAAATATAAGCACGAGGGGAAGATCTTGAAACTTCACAGGGATGCTCCATCCTTCCAAATGTGCAACATGACCTATTGATCTAATGATGGCCTTGTTCCCAAGAACAATTCATCTCCATCACCCACCATCTCATCCTTTCCTCCATTCAAACTTCCTAATGATTACTCCCTAGATAAAGTAATGGAAAAAATCACATTGGGAGAGTATCGTCTTCTTATAATCAACACCTTTCCCACTCCTCACCATCTTGGTAAACTTGAACCAAGCTCCAATGTATCAACCAAATGTTAGGGATATTGTTCCTTTCAGATCCACCAAATCTTTGAACTAATCTCATCTATGGTGGTTTCAACACCCTTTCTTTTGACATCGTTGATCATCCACATGCCAAACCTTATACTCAGTGGTTTTGGATTCCTACAACAAACCATCCTTCATCCCACACATATCTCTGCCATTGCACATGGAAGGGATTTAACATGGGACATTATGATCATGGGCCACATGGCCTTATTATTGATCAATGCCACAAGCCTCATGAAAATTTTTTGGTTAGAATATTAGGAGCAACCCACCAACCCCATTCCTACCATACTAATATGTGCATGGACATGCCTTCTCCATCTTCTCCATCCCATGAGGCCATGGATATGGATAACACTGTGTCTATTGATTCTAGATTTTTTTTAGTCTCTACCATCACCTTGGGACTGGTTCACTTATCATTGTGCAAAATCAAACTAGGTCCCTTCCCCTTCGCCATCCGGAGATAATAGAAAAATAATCTTCTACCACTGACATTATTCAATGCTTTGATGAAAATTCCATTCTTTCCCATATGGGGGTAGAGGATTCTTATCTTCATAAGACCTTACCATCTGAAACATCCACTCTTCTTAAAAAATCCACCATCGACATCAATATCTGGACTCCCAAGGAGCCCCACATCCTCGAAATGGGTCAATCCCTTAACCCACATGAGCTTGAGTCTTTCACCATATTCATCTCTCGTCATAGCCAAACATTTGCATGGTCATATTCATACATGCCAGGTCTTGACCCTTCTATCGTCATGCACAATATCATCACCTTTCCCAATGTAAAAGTGGTTAAGAAAAAGCTTCGACACATGCACCCTCGATTTGTTCTCCTTGTCAAAGAGGAGTTGCAATGTATTTAATCTTCCAACTTCATCATACCCATTGAACTATCCCCAATGGATTTATAATAGCATACCCATTGCACTAAGGCATCTAGACAAGCTTTGTATATGCATTGACTTTCGAGATCTTAATCTCGCTTTCCCTGAAGATGACTTTCCTTCTTCCCAAAATTGATCAAATTGTGGATTTTACTGCATAGGTCATGAGATGACTTTATCTTATAGATGGTTTTTCTTTTGTTATAATAAGATTATTATCACACCAAAATACCAACATAATACCTCTTTCATCACTCCTTGGGGGACCTTTTTCTATTGTGTCATGCCCTTCAGTTTGAAAATTTTCGAAGTACCTATCAGCAGGCCATGACTTACATTTTTCATGATCTCATCTAGAAAACCATAGAATATTATGTGGATGATATTTTAGGTAAATCCAAACATTGCCATGACCATCTTTCTATTTTTGAAGTCATTTTCAAGTACCTCATTCATTTATACCTTCGTATCAATCTATCCAAGTGTGTATTTGGAGCATTAACTGGAAAACTACTTGGATTTATCGTGTCTATTAGGGGCATTGAAGTTGACCCCACAAAAATAAAAGTAATAATGGAAAGTCCTACTCCTTCCAATCTTAAATAACTTTGCAGTCTTCATGGCCAAATTCAATCAATCTGCCGTAATTTCATCTCTACAACTCTTCATGGTCGTTTCCAACCTTTTCATCAGCTCCTTAATAAAGACAAATAACTTCAATTAGGAACATAATTGTCAAAATTATTTTGATGATCTTAAACAATATCTTTTGTATCCACCATTTCTTATACCTCCATGCGATATAGGGGGATCCCTATATATATCTATATATCTCTACTAGTAGATCATGCTCTAAGGGATATGTTAGCACATCACGATAATCAAGGTCATGAGTAGGTTGTTTATTACATCACTCACACCCTTCATGACTGTGAGACTCACTACACTGAAATTGCCAAAAAGTTGTTTTGTGCTATCCTTCTCTTCACCACCTCTAAACTTCAACATTATCTTCTTAATCACAAGACTTATGTCATTACTAGCTTCCATCTTCTTAAGACGATGCATTCTAAACCATATCACAATGATCGTATCACTCGATGGCTCATGATCATGGTCAAGTTTTACCTTGAGTTCCTTTCTAAAAAATCAATTAATGGCCAAGATATCACAGACTAATTAGTTGAATCCCCTCTTCCCATTTTTTATCTTCCTCATGAGAAATTCCTAGATGAATCCACCAATAAATTTCATCATTTTTATGATACCCTTAAAATGATTCTCTTCTTCGATGACTCTAACTGTCGACAAGGGGGAGGCATTGGCTTTTTTTTCATTCCTCCTAGGGATGCTCCTATTCCCCTTACAAACAAGCTCAATTTTGAGTGCACAAATAATATGGCATAATATGAAGCCCTTATCTTAGGTCTTGAAACTCCTTCCCTTCTAGGTGTTCAAATTCTTGACATATATGGGGATTCCAAACTTATCATCAAAAAAGTCACAAGTGAGTATCAATGTAAAAATGATACTCTTAAAAAATATTGAGACATCGTTCATCTCTTCCTCGAGGCCTTTGATTCTTACACGATCCTAGTCGTTCCTCGATCATCCAATCGTTTCATTGCTACAATGGCATCTTTGGTAGCTCTCATCCCACGGAGAATAGAAGAATCCAAAATTTCTATTTTCATTCATTGTAGTGATCGACCATTCCATGACCTTCCTCGCGTTAATCTTGTTGAACCTAGTTCATCAGATCTTTGGTATTTCTAAATATTTGACTATCTATCCAAATCCATCAACCCCCTTGATTTATCCAAGAATGTTAGGAGATATTTTATTCAACATTCCTATCGCTATGTGATCCTTTGCGGTATCCTTTATGAGTGCATATTTGATGGCATTCTTCTTCAATGCCTTAAATCCCATCAATCTTCTTGTGTTATCCAAGAAGTCCATGATGGTATTTGTGGTAGACACTTTAGTGGCTTAGCTGTTATTAGGCGTGTTATTTGTCTTGGATATTACTGGTCTTCCCTCAATCATGAGTGTTGTGGGTGTGTTAATAAATGTGTTAAATGTTAGCGGTATTCCAATATTATCTGCATTCCTAGTCAAGCCTTGTAGCCGACTCAAAATCTTTGGTCCTTCTCGCAGTGGGGTCTTGATCTCATTGGTCTTATCAATCCTCAATCTTCACAGTAACATCACTCCATCATCACTGTAATCGAATACTTCACCAAGTGGGTGGAAACGATTCCCCTCACCTCAACTAAATTTTGTACAATTATTAACTTTATCTACCAACGTATCATTTTTCATTTCGGCATTCCTCACAAACTCATCACAAAAAATGGAAATTCCATTAAAAACAAATACCTCAAGAATATTTGTAACTCATTCAATATCCAACTTAGTTTCTCTTCTCCATACTACCCTCAAGCTAACGGCTAAGCCAAAGCCACTAATAAAACCCTTCAAAAAATTCTTGCCAATATTATTTTGGTTCAGTTTGTATGCACACAAATCAAATAACATCGGAAATAATACAACACTCAAATTTTATTCATCCGCGATATCAATTACAATGATAGAGGTTACATTTTATAATGTTTGATATCCTACAAAGGTGGAGTCAAAATTCATCTTCAATCCCTCATATCACTCTCCATGAATCTCTCAAACCTATCTCCTAATATCTCTTAAACCAAAATAGCTACGTGAGTTTTTTATTCAATAACTTCACTCACACACAACTATTAACTATATTATTACTATGATTTGTATTAACTCATGATTAATAATATTACAATTTATTAATAATGTTACACAATATATTTGTAAAAACCAAGACTATTGATTAGTCTGGTCGTAATTGACATCTTCATCTCCTCTTTGCTCTTTGGGCTTATCGCACTAGAATTCATACTTCTGTGGGTGCTACGTCATTTTCTCTTGTTTACGGTTCTAAAGCTATTGTTCCTCTCGAAGTTCAAATTTTGTATTTATGCATATCTCTTTGCAACTTCATCTCTGATGAATATTATTTCCAGGAGCATCTAGCACAACTTGAGTTGCTAGATGAACATCACCTTCTCACTCTTGAACACCATCATGTTTATCAAGAGCACATCAAGTATGCTTACAATAAGAACCTTAAAGAACGCAACTTTAATGTTTGTGACCTCATTCTTAAAATCAAAATGTTACTACTCTATAAAGGAGCCAACATGGAAATTTTTCCCCTAGTTGGATTAGACCATACATTATCACACATAAGTATGGGTCGGGAGCCTATCGTCTGTCCTCCCTTGATGATAAACTAGAAGTGGAACCACTTAATGCATTGTACTTGCGACCATTCTATTGTTAGCATGTCTACCAATGAGAACTTAGTTCTATCTTAAGGATCATTCCTCCATCATTATCCTCTTCCATCTATCATTGTAATGATATGGATTTATGTGGTCTATTATCACTTTCCTCAGCATGACCTTAAATATTGACACCACAGCTCTGCACATAGCATTTTTCTTATGGACAAGTTATCCCTTCTTGGTGAGAGCTCTACGATCATTACATCCATCACCCTCTTATCTACCTATTATAACCATGCTAAGGGTCCATAGGTGTCCCTTGTACATTCATTTCCCCCTTCTAAGTGGTCTACCTAGCTATTCCAAGCTCTTCCCCATGTAAAAATCAAAATTTATGGATGCTCTTATCAAAATTTAGAGTTATAAAAAATAGACTGATCCCTTGAAAGACAGTTGTTCATCTGAAAAGAGAGAGAGAGAAAATGAAATCAAAATCAATAGATCGATCCCTGGAAGGATGATTATCATGTGTATCATTCTTGCCATCTATATCATATATGTATAAAGTATACCATACCCTCGAAGGATGAATACTCTTTTGTGTCATGAAATCAAAGGATTCTTGCATTTATCATCCTCCCATTCTATCAGTATCCAACGAAGGCTTCCCGCATTGATCAACCGTCTTATAGAAAACTTCCCACATTAATCAGTTTGCTCTTTCCCCACCGAGAGATGGGGCATAGAATTAGGGAACACCACTTATGGAGAAATATCTTCCCGCGTACAAGTTACATAAAAAATCCCTTTTTTGTGTCAATATTAGGTTTATGAGTTCATTCCATCCATGTTTCTTTCATGATCTTTGATATAACTAACTATCGTTGGTTATTTGCTAACATCTATCTTAGTTGTATGTGCCTTGTGTTAATTAGACCCCCTTCTTGTTTACCTTCAATGTGCTTGGAGGAATCCTTTCCTCATGCACTCCTTGATATGACATAGCTTCATTTGTACCTATAGGTCTCCAATCATTGAGTTACGCTTCTATTATAATTCACCATATCTATCTTTATTTCCTCTTTGTCTTACTATCAAAACATTCAATCTATTTAACTTATCTACCTACTGTCTTCCGACCATCTAATATTTAATTGCATATTCCTATCCATCATCATCTATGTATATCATTTATCACATCTATTTTTAAACATCCTACATTCTATATTAAACATCCAACCATGCATATACATTCATCATCATTATCAAATCCAAAGTAAACACATAATCATCACCATCATCAATATAAAACATATTATCATCATAATCATCATCATTAATATAAAACATAGCATCATCATAATCATTATCAAACATCATCATCAAATAAAACATATCATCCTATAATTTTACCATCATCCTCAAATATAAAGTAAAACACTCATCAAATAATTAACATCACACAATATGCACATGCTAAACCACGCAAAAATCATATATCATATATATATCGCCAAAATAAAGTGTATCACTACATCAACAACCTCTAAGGGTCCTCTCTCAGAGAAAATATGTCAGTAAAACAAGTAAACTTCACATCAGAGAGCCTAAACTCTTTCCCCTGTGAGGAAAGCCCCTCTTGTAACACCCTGATTTTTGTAAGTCATCTTGGTGATTATTTTTCATATTGTTGTAACTACTGAAATGAAGGAAAACATGTTAAGATATATTTTGATCTTGAGGGAATGTGTTGCAAATCTGGATTCTTGCATGCTGTAATTTATTTGCATGGGACAGCAATTATTGTTGCTTGTATGTTACTGACGTGACGACAAATTGTCGTATGCTTGCTGAACTCTATATGTTGTGGTCTTCTTGTAATCGCTTTGTCGATTTACTCTTAAGACAAATTGCAGGTTGATATAAATGTGCAGCACCTGATTACAGGTATGAACAGTTGGCACATAGATGCCAATGGAAAAGGTTTGATTCACGAACCATACACTGTTGTAACATGAGACCCAGTAAGGTGAGAAATGCCGGGATGCGGGTGGCTCAGGTATGTTAACATGGGACGGAATGTCCTGTACAGTGTTGAAATTGGAAGTCAGTCGGGAAGACTTGACTGGATTGAAGGTTGATTAGTGTTAGGTGTTAGAGGAAATTAGATCCTAATCTAATCCTAAGCTCTACCTTACATCCTAAACTACTATCCTAAGTGGATTTTTAAATTATAAAAAAAAAGTGGAAATAGACCTAAGTTCTATTAACCTAAAGACTAGGCTATGACCTAGGTCGAACACTAATATGAATCCTAAACTAATCCTAACCTAGAAGGGGACGCACAGACCCATGGGAAAGGATAAGGATGAAGGGTGTTTAATGGCATTAATGAGAAGTCCTTACGTGGACAGCGCCAGTTTGGCGGGAACAGGGAAAAACTAGAGAGATCTAGTTGGTTATGAAGCTAAACTTGGTTTTGCATGCAAAATTCGAATTAGTTGGTTCGCTAACCCAAGTCGGCGGTGGCGTGAGAAAATAGGAAAAGGCAGAGCCTTTAATGCATTTAATTTTTTTGGTCTTCGCGACCAACTCGCCTTGGAAAGTGTATGGAGGAAATTTTGATTGTTTATTGTGTTGTTCGGATTTTTGAGAAGTTGCTCTGCATTTGGTTTTTGTTTGGTTCAGTTGAACCAGTTTTATTTGGTTTTTATCACTGTTTCTTTGGAAATCAGAGGTTGTTGCTGAGCTTGTAGGGGAAAGGTGATTTTTGGGAAGCTCGTGCTGCCGCCGTGGAAGGAAACACCTTCGGTAGACGCGGTTTTCTTCGAGTTTCGAGGAGGAATTTGTAGGCATGTTAAGCCCTTCTCTTTAAAACACTTGCTTTACTTAAGCATCTCATTAAAACAACCCTGCTCTTGGGTTTTGGGTTTATTCGATTTTTCTGTCATTGTTTGGAATGAAATAGGTAAAATCATTTCTTGTTGTTGTGATTGATCTGTCCTTGCTTTTTGTTTGAATGGAAACACCTCCATGCTGTGCTGGTTTGTTTGACAATAATGAGGAATTCGTCATGTGCGTTATGAAACTGTACATGTTGTATGATTTGTTTTCTTTATTGAATCAATCGTTCTTTTGCTAATGAATTGGAATTATAGAAACAGTAGTTGTTGATGTTGTTTCTATACTGAAATTTTTAAAAAGGAAATAAGATCCTTTTTCCTTCTGCTGTTTTGGGATTTTGATGGAAGTAGCATTTGGATTTTATTTGGGCAAATGAACTCGTTTTGAAGGAAGTAATAGTAATATTTTATTGTTGTTCCTTTTTCTTGTATAAGAACTGAACGAATATGTTTTGGGGTATTCGTGAAAGTAGGAGAAGGCGGCTATTTTTTGTTGTGTTTTATAAATGCTGTTTGGTCTTCCTGTTCGGATTGTGGACACGATTACAAACTTGGCCTTGCATTTCTGTGCAATGAATGAATATTTATGAACTATACTTCCTCTTGCCTTGGTGGAAAGTTGATTTTGTTGTGTCTTATTTGATGCAGTTTGATCTCCAGTTCGGACTGTAGTTGTGAACAACAACTCGAACTTTTATTTATGTATAATGAATGGAAAATTTTGGAAATGAGTTGGTGGATTGGATCTGTCTTGACTGTACCTTGTTGTGCATCCGATATCCTATGCGGGTTTTCATTAATAAGGGTATTGTTGTATGAAAATCACATTTTGGATTCTGTACATCATTGTGAATAGAAAAATTGATTCGGGTAGAAACATTTATTGGTAAGGAATTCAAATTAAGTCTTCATTGCTTATGGTGTATTGAATTGAAATAGTTCAAACTATGTGAGTTTGCTATTCATTGTCGAATGATTGTTCAGTTGTCATTTGGTGTTGAACTGTCATGCTAAGATGAACACGATTTGGGTGTTTTTATTTCATTCTGAACAAAATGATTGTTCTCACTGAAATTATGGGGAAACGAATTCTTCTTCTTTCTGCTGTTTTGATTGATAAAAATCAGTAGTCGGGTGGCTTATTGAACTTTATAAGTTCAGTCGGTAGAGAGGACAGTGGCATTTAAATTGTTTCCTGAGTGCTGTGTTTTTTTGTACAAAAGGTATATTTAAATGTTTCTTGCGGTCTCCGATTTTGTACAGTCATTTAGAAGAAATGAAATTAGCATGAATAATTCTTGTTGAGTTGAAGAAAATGGTTTTTTTCTTAGTGAATAGTTTAAGGAATGAATTCTTCTTTTCTTGCTGTTGAATTCTGGAAATAGCATTAGAGCCTTACTGTGCATTATGATTTAGTCTTGCTTTAGGTAACAACAATGTGTAAATTGTATTTTGAACTGTATGCGATCATAGATACAGAAGGTCATGTGAATAATTGATTGCGTGATTGTATAACTGTTTATTTGGTTAAAAATACAGTGAAAGAAGTATGGAGTCTTCTAGTACAGTAAGTACATAGTATGCATCCTTATACTATTTGTTCTATGATAAATACGATGTTGTACTAACCTGTTTTTGGGTATTCATATGAGCCTGATTTAAATGAAGTATTGATAAGGACGATAAATTCTTCCTTGTTTTCATTTAAAGCTGATTATGAATGAAATTATTCTTGCTGCTGGAAAGTGAATTTCGAATGGATTTTGTAAGTTTCACTCTGAACTGTTATCTTGATTTGTGTCTCGTTTGGATTCAATTTTTAGGACAGTCATGAGAAAAGAAATAGAAATGTGGATGGATAACTTGGAAAAATGATCTTTTCTTCTTTCATACAGTTGGAAATCTGTAATCATTTAAGAACGAATTTTGTATTGCTAGGGTATGAGAAACTATATGCATTGCTGTTTGCTTTCTCGTCTGTGCTTGATTGCTTGGAATCAAATGTGTTGCATGAACTGAAAAGAAAGTAATTGGTTTACATTTTAGTTAGTTTCACCTTTGCATTTATTACTAATGAAAGGAATGGAAAGGATAATAGTTATGTTATATCAGCAGTATGCTACTTGTATTCCTAAACGTTACAAATATTGTAATTTGGGACTTGTAACAGTTATGTGGAAAATAGGACAGCAATTCTTTAGCTGATTGGGATGGTATTTAGATGGTTCAGTTGTTATGCTGTCCATTCTTTTGATGCTTGATTCTTGATTGATGTTCATACTGTCGTTTCATAAAAGCAGGGTTCTTTTATTGAGACAGTTAATTGAAGCACCTCATTTTAATGACAAGTGCTTAATATGCTCAGTTCATTGAACTGACCCGTGCAAGAAATTTTTTAGATGGAATTTGATTAGAACGAAGACATGGTTGTTTTTTGATGCTTCTTTTGATTATCTGAAGATGAATTGTATTTTTTAGTTGTTATTCCTCTATGAGGAATTTTGAAAAGAAGAAAGTACATTCTTCTATCTACGAGTTGTAATGATGTTTTATGTAAACAAAGTCCACTCAGTTGGATTGGCAAATGTATGGATTATGAAATGGATTGATGAATACAAATACAAGTGTGATATTTTAAAAACTATATCAGTTTGATATTGTTGATTAAATTGGAAACATAATGTTATTTCTTGATTTGGATTTATTTAATGGTCCTTGGATGGATGTTAAAAAGGAATTGATATCTATTCTTACCTAAATGCAACTTTTAAGTTGAAATGTGAAATTAGTTCATACTTGGGTAAAGATGAATTTTTATTTGACATTAAAAAGGATTAGGAAGAATATGATTCCATAACTAATAGGTATTCATGATTAGCTTGGAAGCTAAGGAATATCAATTTACTTAGGAGCAGCCGAACTTTGTTTTTGGACTCCGTCAATAACCTCGTATGTTAAATTTAGAAAGAAAGGATATGGGATAAATATATCCAGAGCTAATGGACCTTAACTATGTAAGGTTAAGGAGAATAAATGAATACATTTATTGGGAATTAGACCTCGTTTATATGACATCTGATAAGTTGGAATTCAGAATTTAGTTACAGTTGTGAAAATCTTGGTTAAGTTTAATAGGGTTAAACTTATCACGTCCGTCGGTAATGGGCTGCTTAATCCAATGATTAAGAAGAGAACCAAGTAGGGAAAATGCAACCCTTCGGTAAGAAGGAGAAGATGCATAGCAAGCTAGAGGACAGATTTAGTCTCTCTTAGCTACATACAACTGTAATGGGAATGAGGATAAAGGATCAGCATGGTTGCTGAAGGTTGATCTTAAATATTAAGATCATATCCAAATCACTTGAGTAGGATGTGTACTCTTGATGGGAGGATTCCGTAGGACATTGACATATGCCAGCTATAGCAAGGTGTCTTCATGAAGATGGGGTCTTCATGACGACACAATGTTATAGCTGACATATTACAATGCCCTCCTGAATTAAATCATCAAAAATACATAGGCTGAATGTGAAGTTCTTAGTTGGGGATAGGAGTATGATCATGTATACGGAGTGACTCCGGAGGACTAAATATAACTAGACACACGGAGTTGTGGGGAACGACACCGTATGTCTGTGTATCTTTAGTTACCAGGAGTGCCTTCCTATATTCGTTCATATTGCTAATTACAAATTGGAAAGTTTAAATCTAACCTTAAATTGAAAGGAATGGTAGGAACCAGGAAAGACCATTCTAGATAACAGGTGAAGTGAAGTGAAGGACGTATTCCATTGATGTGTATCACATCCAGGAATATGATCATGCAAAGCATGTGAAAATCTTTGGCCAAAGTATCGCAAGTGCTGGTTGCGTTGTCCTAATCACTTAATTTAAGATGCAGGATGTCAGATGAATATCAGTAATAGATATTCAGATAGGCTTCTTAAATGGATCACTTTGATAACCGGAAATGGTTAAGAGAACTTGTATATATAATATACTATGCATGAACGAACATGAAGGATCGGTTCTTGCCGAGTCATGAAATGAGAGATCGTTGAAACTCCGAGCCATGAAAATGGGAGATCGGCAGTTCTTCGAGTCATTTACAACAGCATATAGAATCTGTTATAAGATTGAGTGGCATTGAATGTGTGTTCCATATTGTAAATATGTGAACAGGGAACATTAGTTTTAAAAGGAAATTATGTGTTCCAAACTGTGTTGTTTGGGAAGAGAACAATTATTAAAACTTGAACGTGTGTTTGAATTATATAATTCATAACAAAGAACGTTATATAATTTTTTTTTTCCCTTGTTCTAGTATCTTAAAATGGGGATGTTACACCTCTGTCTCTCTATCGGCCTTGTCGCCTCCACCCTGGCCCTCTCCTCAATGTGGTTGAGCCACATTGCTTTTCTCCTAGATGGCCCAACACCAACTGTCATTCGCATGTGCACATACTCCCAATATCGTAGTGTCTGTGAAAAATTCTTGATCACAATACCATCATAATACTTAGCCTCTACGACTAAGACTCTGTATCGATCCATGGAAATCATGCTGAGAGGTGCCATCTTTCTTCCTCCCTGTGATGCTTCCGGTGCACCACCCATAGCCTCAACAACTATGATCATCACCAGATCTCTAAAAAGGGTCCTATAGGCCTCCTTCTATCCTCCTCATCTCCTCTCCCTTCATCCACCCGAGTGACCCAAGTTGCAATTAGCCAATCAACAAACCCTACTCCAACTCCTACATCATCATCCTCATCCGAAGGTATGTTGTTGCCTCATCTAATGGAATTGTCATCTCAGGAACTAATAGCTCAATATTGATCTCTTCTCATCTATTTGAGATTAGATCTCTCAGAACAGTCTAAACGACACAAAAATGTCATCATACTCTATCAAACTATATGACCTTGATCATTTTTTTCCACCTACCCTACACCCATCTCATCCTATGCATACCCACTAAATCTGCATCTGTCTCAGGCCATGCAAGGAAGTCTCTGTAGGGAATCCATCTAATCTTCTCACCCTTGAGATTTGTAAACCTGTCCACATACCAATTTGAATCTCTTAATCCTCTATCTATGAAATCTTGATTGGATCTCCATCTTAAAAACCCCACTACAATCTCTATATGGTCCCCATAGACCCATGGTATCCCTGGTGGCTAGATAACTGTTATGCTCATAGGCCCAATAGTATAGTAGGAAGCCTACATCTAATCTTGATCTCCTCCCTGTTTTGTACATAGCTAGCTCATGGTACACTTGTGATAGCAAAGAAGTACCAAATGAAAACATTGTCTGATGCTCAAAAAAGTCTGCTATGACACCTGTTAAAGTCCATGGGAACCTGGCTCACTCCGAGTCAGGAAATGCATAGCAAGAAATCACCATCATGATCAAATAAATCAATCGGCTTCATGGTACTCTAGCCTCATACATCAACTCATTTTAAAAATCCCTTGAAGAGAATATGGTGTGGGGCACATCGGACCCAAATAGCCATATCAATACTATAAGTCTGCTATCACTTGTAATAGGGAAAATCTACTCCCCCTGAATAGGTAATCAAGATGTGGTACACATCCTCAAGGGTTATTTTCATCTCACCTGTCCTAAACATGAAGGTATCGGTGTGCATATACCACCTCTCAACTAGTGCAATAATCAATCCCACATCTCGTGAGATCCTCTGATAATAATGGAATCCTCCAATCCCCATAGCCACTAAGTGATCCACTTAGTATTGACCACATCCCCTATAATTTGATCAAATAGTGTCGGGATTTGGTGTCTCAGATATAAGGTCTCTTAGGATTACAATCATGAATCAAACAGATAAACATCAGATCCTTTCAGAATTAAACATCATTTAAAATATAAATCATTAACCTATTTTACCAATCAAGTCCAATCGATACCGACCCATGTTGGTTCAACGTGTCTAGGGGCTGATCGCCACCTTTTAAGGTTAAGTCGATGGTGACTCTTCTAGGTAAAAAAAAACATAGCATAAATTAAAAACAAGTGTGGGCTTCTCCACTCATCATCCTGCACACCCTCTAACATTTCCTAGTTTCTTCTCCAGCCTCCATCTCTCAGTCTCCTTTTCTAGCTCTCTACTCTCAATCATCAATTGTAGGCATCAAAATAAGCATCATCAATTGATTTTTGGGCTTAGATAGCAACCAAGACCAAGTCATCGTCGACCCCCTTGGGACATCGTCGATCATATTTAGGCATTGTCGACTCACCTTAGTAGTCCTTGTTTTGGATTTCCCTTCTCCATTTATGTGTCCTTTGCTAGGGCATCATCTATTTATCCCTGTTTTCTCTCAAACTCCACCTTTTGCCCATATTTATTCCCCCTTGGGGAATTTTATTTCATCACTTTTTATATCTTTCCTTTTTGGTAATTTACGTGCCCTTTGCTAAGGCACTATTACTTCCATACCCATCCTTTATAGATGCATAATATTTTAATCGATTCCTCACGTATGAAGGATTTCACATTATTTTCACATTTGGTTGTGCAAGGTTTTTTACTTGCCTATGACCCATTGGTTCCCATGGATTTCATCCATTTGAGTGGTTTCCCATTAGACTCGCTTCATTTTGTAGTGATTTTTTTTGACTCACAAGCCCGTAAGACATTGTCATCATCTCCCTGAAGACCATGACCTTTTTTCCTTACCAATATGACTCCTAAAATCACCACCATATTTTTAATTTGGTTGATTCGGATTGTTCTTGCTTAGGGAATCTTGCCTTGTCTTATCATTTTACCCATCTTTCTTCTCCCACCCGCCCTTTACCATCTACCTCTTTCAACCTCGTAATTGATTCCCCTTTGCATTATTGATCCCTCATTTGATGGGATCTCATCATCAATCCTTCATTAGTATTCATCTTACTCTTTATGTCTCATCATTTTTGTCTCATGGATTACTAACGTAAACTACTCAACAAAAAGGGGAAAATATAGACACCAAAATTTGGTATCATAACTCTTTTTTCCCACGTGCTCTTCTATCACCATGGTCTTATCTAGACCCCTTTTATTTTAATTCATATTCATATTATCATATTTCCTATCTATTAACTTATCAAATTTAAATTTTAATTAATAGTCATTTAATCATTTCCTAATCCTCATCTCATTAGCTAATTACCTCTAATTAGCTTTCATTTCTCCTCCCTAGGTTGTTTATTACCCCTAACTACCTAGTTCCACATCCATATGCTTTTTCTAACTTTAATATAATCCATCTTTATCTCCTACCTACCCATATCACTTCCCTAAGAAACCCTAACAAACCTACTTGCTTTAAAACACTCTTCCTAATCCATAAAAGCCCCATATCTCGAATAAATCATCCTTCCACCACCCAAAGGGACAGTTCCCTATAGTTGGCGGTGACCCACCTGGGTCATTGTTGACCCTATATAGCTAGTTTCTCCACCTTTAAAACGAGGCATAATCAATGTTTTCTTGCGCTGTACGAACTTGTCTTTGAGATTAGCATCTTTGTAGCTGTTTCAAAATTCTTGGAGTCTATCTAAGTTTTTCTTGTATCACTTGTGAAGACTTTGGGATGTTTAATTTGATTTCGTTTTGATTCATGCTATCATATGCTATTATTATTATCTTTAAGGTACTAACGTTTTGTAGGTTCAACTATAATCAAAGCCTCATCTTCAGCTTCTTCTTTCATTGATTCTGTCTACAAGTTGTCCATCTAGCCCATTCATCCTCATCTTTGTTTAGCACTGCCCAGGTCACTGTTGCTCCACCATGGTTGTCATCAACCCAACTCTGTATTTCATCCATTTTGTTTCCATATCCCCGTTGGTGTTTGTTCCTGCTTTGTTATTGTTTCTAGTTCTCAGCTCTATTATTTGGCTTCTTTGTCACTCCAAATCTACTCTTTCTATCTAGTCACTACCAACTCATTCTAGCAGATGTTGACCTAAGTCTTGTTTCCATCAGATCCATCCTGATCTCCTTTTTCTTGCATATTTTTTGTTTCTATGTTTCATATTTTCCTATGTAGGTTACTGTCAGTGTTCTAAAGCCTCCGTGATCATCTTATTTACATTCAGATCATTCTAGATCTACATTTCTAGCTTGTTGTCCAGATCCATCTACTCAAGTCATCATTAACCTGTCCTCTATAGTATGGGTCGCCATTGACCCAGTCAGGTAGAATTTATTTTGTGTTAATTTAGATTAGATTTATATCTTTTATCCTTTTGTACAATTTTTAGTTGATGTGTGCCTCAAATTTTTCATATTATCATGTCCATTTTCATTTATTTTATCGTATCTCATCTATACGAGGGTTGACATCCACATAAGGAAGTTAACACTTCTTGGAACCAACTTCATTAGTAATTATTTTTAGTTTACCTTTGTTGTGCATGTTCATTGAGTTTGTAGTGATGTCATCCAATTTGTGCTCATCCATTTGCATCCATCATACTTCAAGGTACCTTAAACCCTTATATTTTGGAGATGTTTAGATTTATATAGTATATATTTCAATAATTTGAACATGAACGAGAAATTTTGATCAACATTTTGTTATAGAGGACTTAGAAATATGATAGGAAAGTTGTGCATGATGGGAGGGGGAAAATATCACTTCAAAAAGGATGGAATAAAGTATATATTGTCTCCGTTAAAGGAAAAGAGAGAAAAATTTCATTGAAAAATTCATGTGTACGTGTGGGTGGTGACAAGAAAGGATTACTATAAGAGGTAGAAAAGGATAATGAATTATTTTCTCTTATGCCAAATATAATGTAGAAACATATGAATTGTGAAGTACACAAAATTTTAAGTGAGCTTATGGAGACATTTTCAGAGGATTTTTCATATGGCTTACCACACATGTGTATCATTATTAATCAAATGGAATTGATACTTGGATTGTGATTGCTAAACAAGACACTATATAAGATGACACCTCAGGATAATGAGGATGTATGAATTCAAGTGTAATATTTTTTGGATAAGGTTATGATTAGATCAATATTGATCCCATTCATAGTACATGCAATGTTAGCACCAAAGCAAGGAGGATAATAACAGTTGTTTATTAATTCAAGGGACATTAATAAGATAAAAATAAACTATATATTTACTTTACCATGGATGGATGACTTAATGGTATACTTTATTGGATCATACTACTTATCTAAGATACACTTGTAGAGAAGATATCATCATATTCACATTAGAGAAGGGGATGCATGGAAAAATATGTTCAAGACAAATGAAGGATTGTATAATAGTTGGTAATGCCATTTGGGTTTATGAATGCACCAATCATGCTCTATCAACTCATAAATGAAGTGTTGAAATCATTCCTTAGGAAATTTTTGATAGTTTACTTGGATGATATTATGGTGTTTAATAGAATGATGAAAGAGAACATGAAGTAATATGCAAGGTTTTGAGATATTTAAAAGAGAAATTATTAATTAATGTGAATAAATATATCTTTAAGTGAAAGGAGTTTATATACTTCAGATTTATGATATCCCAAGAAGGATTAAGGATGTATCCATTAATGGTGAATGAAATAGTGGAGTGGCCATCACCAAAGCGTATGAATGGAGTGAGAAGCTTTCACATTCTTCCAAGATTCTATAGGAAGTTTTAAAAATTAGTGGGATTTTGAGAATAATCATAAAGGTGATGTGAGAAGATCTCAGAGATTTTGTTTAGACGAACACAACTGAATACAACTTTCAATAGTTGAAACACAAAATTCTAGAGCATATAATTTTAGTACTCTTATATTTCAACAAAATCTTCCAAGTGGAGTGTTATGTGAGTGACAAACATTGGTGCGATATTAAGTTAAAAATCTAATATGCTAGGAATTTTATGAATTGCACAAACATTCAATAAGTGGAGGAACTACTTGTTACCAAGAGAATTTATGTTGTATAATATCCATCATATGTTGTAGTTCATTGATAGTCAAGGGAAGTTGAACTAGAGATATATGAAATGGGTTGAGGGTAAGTGCATGGAAATAAGGGGCCCAAAGGGGGTCTTAAGTGGATGTTTTTTTCTAAAAAATAAGAAACTTTAACATGTATGAGTTATTTGAGACAGTTACACTCAAAATTTGAAGATGTTATAAGAACATGAATTGTAGCTTTTCTAGTCTAGTTTCTAAACTACTTTTTTTAATGGTTAAGTGTAAGTGGGTTAAAGAGCTAAAATTTTGATAAGTGCTCCTATTTTTGTAAAAAAACATAGTAGATAGCCAATCGTGCCCCCCGCCCCACACCCCCTCCCCCCATTTTTTGAAAACCCTTTGGTAGAAAGATAGATATGATCATCGAGTGTTGATCAGAGAAAACACTTAGTAGAACTCACACACAGAGTCTATGTGCGAGAACAACACAGGAGAAAAGGCACAAAGGTATAGGAAGGTGTAGCGTGTGGAGGTGTAGAGTCAAACTTTCGGGACTTAGCTGATTTGGGAGATCAAGGCTATTTTTAGAGGTTGGCATGCGAAGCACACAAAGCGATGTTGAGACTTACACACCACTCTTTGTGGAGATTTCAAAGAGCATGTCAAATCACTCTTGCATGGACATAAGCTAAGAATAGATTCACCACTATAGTTAACTATCAGTGATAAATAGATAACATACTTGCATGTATGGCTATAGTTGTAAAAGGCACGTGGCTATTATTAGCATGTGACCTATTTTGGTAGAGTTAAGTGGTGAAGGGCTAGTCCCCCACCCTATATATATATGTAATGAATTACTTAGTAAGATATAGCCAGAGACACATACTACTTTGAAGGGTTAAAGATATATGGGTACATAATTGTAATAGATCCATGCACGCATGTTTGGTATTGTATGAAGCTTTTGTATTGTTGGTATGATGAATATATGAAGAATATTGGTCGAACAACAGTTTCTGATATGTTTTTCATTGCATACTATTGTTATCATGATGATTTATACTTAAGTGCTTATAGATTTGGTATGGTGTAACGATGTATAGATGGCTTAGTCTCTAAATATATGTTTGTCATACTACTTCATCATGCTACCATTCTGCTACAGCAACCCTAAAGAGGAACCCAATACCTTTGCGCACTTTGGGTGAGCACTCAACCTAGGCTGAGTGATGTGCCAACGCAACTAGGTGTTATCTGAGAATTCTAGGCTGCATCATTGGTTCTGTTACTGGGACCTCTTTTTTAGTTGTTCAGAATGGTTTGTGATGAAGACATACTAGCTAACTTTGGTGAGTGTTGAAGAGTGGATTCATGATCTAGAGGAAGAATACGCATGGAGGTTTGACACTGGATTTGGATTTAGCGCATGCACTTAGGTAGAGCAGAATCTATATGACAATTTGTATGAAAGCTTCTTTGCTATCTTTCCAATAGAATCATATGAATGGTTAACTGCATATGCATCTAAGAAGAATTGGAGGTATCACACACTTTTTTGGACACAGGAGGAATTTCAAACACTATATGATGCTGACCTGATCTGGACTCGTGTGGTAGATACCTAGTTTCACGGTGTTCTAAACAACTATATTATGGAGTATTCAATTTTGAATTAAGGTAGCAGAGTTCCAGTTCCTATGGTATCCTAGAGGGACGTATTTGCAAGGTATTCCACTGGTAATCAAAATACTGATGATAACGTTGAACTTGGAAGATAAACCCATAGAAAGCTAAAAATCTCCACGTGCGGGGGTAGGAACAAGATTGGTGAAAGATGGTAGACCTAGCAGTAGCATGAAAAAGGGAAGAGAGGCGGCTGAAGTATAATGAGGCATGTGAGAGGGAAATATGAAGGAAGCAAGAAGTTGCGGAACAGATCTAGGATAGAGAACGGAAGAAAAGTAATTATCTTGTAGGAATTTACAAGGGACAGAATACTGTCCATAGTAGGAAAATAGGATTCTCCATATGATCGACAAAAGTCTTAAAATCTCCGCTTGCATGATTTTGGCAGAAAAGCCAACTGCTCAGCGGGAAGTTTGCTGATATGGAAAGACTGATCGATGCGGGAAGTCGTTCAATGATGCTAAAGTGATTAAAAAATGACTGAGGCTGATTACTGATAAATTGCAAGGCCTTGAATATTTCTTTGCGAAACAGCCATCTTCAAGGGAGCGGTCTGTATTTTGAATTTTAATGATAGCATCTTAGAGGGTATGTCTATATTTTTAGAATTTTTGATAATAGCCATTCCTTCGAGGGCATGATCTATTTTCTTTTTGATTCAATGATAATGTATGCGATAGCTGTCTTCAAGGGATAAGTCTATCTTTTGGATAGCATCTTTTTTTTTCTGTTTTTTTGAACCTTCTCGGAAGAAGCTTGAGTTTAGAACTAGATAGATCAGATGGAGGGAAAGAGAACATAGAAGAACATGCACTCATGCCCGGATAGATCGATTAAGATAAGAGTATTGGGACGGATGATTGATGACAGTGGTGAATTAGGTATTCCTACCATGGGAGGAACATATCCAAAGAACGATTGCATGAGTAGAGCGCGATATCATATTAAGATAAACGATTTTTTTTGGGCATAGCGGAGGAGAAACCACACAATTTAGAATCACAACGAAGTAGATGAATTGGTTATTAGGACGGATGAAAGATCTGGTGCGACCTCTAGATTTGTGTAAGCTAGATTTAACCAGTAGAGGGCCTTAAATGCAAAGCATTAAGAGGCTTCCGCTTCAGTATACCATCAGGAAGATAAAAGAAAGCCCCAAACCATATTTATGAGTTGATAGGTACGGGCCCATCCAGTGGGAGCAAAATTTACCCGATGACCTTCTTTAGAGTTTGTAGTGACTCTTTTGAGTTTTCCTTAAGAACAAGGTCACAATTTTTGAAGTCACGGTGCTGACAAAGATTGTTATAAGCACGTTGACACGTCAAGATAGATTGATGCAGTATTCAAGGAGCGTTGAGTCGCCGCTCACTCATATTTCAAGTTTGTGCTGCCGATTTTGACGATTTAGTCCTCATCAGAGACAAATCTCTGAGAGAAACACGGAGAGATGGGATTTTGGACTTCCCAAAGGAAGAACAGCTTCAGACCCAAGACGAGAGAGAAGGGAGTAGCACCAGTCGGAGTCGAAGGCTAGTCCGATAAGCCCAGAGAGCAAAGTGATAGTTAAATTGCCAATCCCTACAACTCGACTAGTACCTTGCGAGGGGATATGACGCCAAAGTTTTATTGAAGCTTCGGCTTGGACCATATAGCTTGAGGACTATATGGGAGAAGAAAACTAAGTGGGATATTGGAAAAGCGTTGCAGAGGTTCTGCAAATCAACATTCTTGAAAGACTTGCATTATCTGTGATGAGTTTGTGTGGAACGCCAAAGCGACAAATGATGTGTTGCTAGACGAAAATCAACTATGGGCTTAGCCTTTGTTGAGAAAGAAAAGAGGATAGCTTCTAACCACTTAGTAAAGTACTAGTTGGCAGTATGAATTAGAATGATGACGTGTGAAGAACGGGGATTGATGAGACCAATAAGATCAAAACCCACTACAAAAAAGGCCACAAAATTCCGCACAGGTGGACAAAAAACAAAAGCTTGGACTAGGGAGTGTGTGAGATGGAATGTGCGAACTTGCCGCATTCTTAGTGATTCCACAACAATCTCAATTAAGAGAGGCCAATAATATCCAAAGTTAAAAATGCGCTTGGCTACAAATAAGCCACTAAAATGTCCACCACAGATACCGTCATGGACCTCCTGGATGGCTTTAGATGATTCAACGGGTTTCTGGGACACCGAACAAAATTACCATCAAAGCCGCGTTTGTAAAGAAGGCCCCTATATAAGATTACAATAAACCTGACACTAACTATTTGCAAACCGATCATAGGATAGAACCGGAAAGAAAATCATTATCTCTTGTCGAATTTACCAGGGACAAATACATGTCCATAGTAGGAAAATAGGATCTCCATATGACCGACAAAGGTCTTACATCTCGCTTCATGATTTGGCAGAAAGCAACTATCAATGCGGGAAGTTGCTTGATTGGAAAGACTGATCGATGCGGGAAGTCTTTCAATGATGCTAAAAGGTGTATAAACATGACTGAAAGGGCTGATTACTTTGCAAAAGCCTTGAATATTTCTTTGCGAAAACAGTCCATCCTTCAAGGGAGCGTTCTGTATTTTGAATTTTAATGATAGCCATCCTTCGAGGTACGGTCTATATTTTTAGATTTTTGATAATAGCCATCCTTCGAGGGCATGCCTATTTTCTTTTTGATCACTTATAATGTATGGATAGCTTCCTTCAAGGGATCATCATCTTTGGATCAGCCTCTTTTTTTTTTTCCCTTTTTTTTGAAACTCTTCTTGGAAAGAAGCGAGTTTTAGACCTAGAATGATTCGATGGAGGGTAAGAGAACATAGAAGAACATGCCCTCATGCCCCGATAACCGAATTAAGTAAGTACTTACTCTTTGGGAGAAACGGATGAAGTGGTGAGTAAGGTATTCCCTACCATGAGGAGGAACATATCCAAAAGGGAAACTGCAATGAGTTAGAGCCGCGATACTCATATTTAGGTAAACGAGGCAATAGGCGGAGAACCAAACAATTTCGAATGCACCACCACGAAAGTAGATACCTGGTTATTAGTACGGATGAAAGATCTGTGGTTGCGACTAGATTTGTGTAAGATAGATTTTCACAGAGAAGGCCAGTAAATGCAAAGCATAAGAGGTTCCGCTTCAGGTATACCTCCATGGAAGATAAACGATAAGCCCCAACCCATATTATGAGTGATAATGACGGGCCCATCCAGTTGGGAGGCAAACTTACCACCCCCCGCTGGACTTCTTTCGAGTGTAGTGGACATTTTGGTTTTCCTTAAGAAAAGGTCCCCATTTTTAAGTCACGGTGCTGCAAATGCTTGTTTATAAAGCACGTTTGCCGCTAAGATAGACTGATGATGTTAAGAGCGTTGAGAGAGAGTCGCCCTCAGCTAATAATTCAAGTTGTGCTAACATTTTGACGATAGTCCTCATCAAGACAAATTCTCTGATGAGCAAACACGAGAGATGGGAATTTGGACGTCCACGGAAGAACACTTCAGTACCCTAGACGATAGATAAGGGAGTAGCACCAGTTAGGAGTACAAGGCTAGTTCCGATAGCCCAGAGAGCAAAGGGATATGTAAATGCCAATCCTACCACTCGACTAGTTACCTGTGCGAGGAATTACGCAAAGTTTTATTGGAAGTTCGGCCTTGACCATTAGCTTGAGGATAATATGGAGAAGAAAACTACGTTTTGATATTGAAGCGTTGGCAAGAGGTTCTCTGCAAATCAACATTCTTGAAAGACTTGGCCATTATCTGTGATGAGTTTTGTGTGAACGCCAAGCGACAAATGATGTGTTGATAGACGAAAATCAACTAGGGCTTAGCATTGTTGAAGAAAGAGGGATTAGCTTCTACCCACTTGTCAAGTACTCAGTAGGCAGTATGATAGAATGATGAAGCTTGTGAAGAAAGGGGATTGATGAGACAAAGAATCAAGACCCAACTACAAAAAAGGCCACAAATCAGCCACAGGTTGCAAAGTTGCTAGGGATGTGTGGTGAGATTGGAATGTTGCTGACACTTGCCGCATTTCTTCGTTGTATTCACAACAATCTCAATAAGAAAGGCCAATAAATCCAAACGTGTAAAAATGCCGGCTTGGATAAACTAAAGGCACTAAAATGGTCCACCACAAGATACCTAATGACCTCTGGATGGCTTAGATGATTCACGGGTTTTGAGACACCGAAGCAAATACCATTCAAAGCCGCGTTTGTAAGAGGCCGCCTAGAATAAGTATAGCGATGGAGCGTTGGATTAAAAGACTTCTTACCCATTGGGAAGTCAGATAGGAGGAAGCACCGATGAGGATAAGATAATCAACTATCTATCTGATACCACTCATCTTGAGTATGGGTTGTGACAGCATTGATCGAAGTTAGTTGCTCAAGATGAGATGGTTGATCTAATCGTTGCACAGCCACATAAAGACGTGAATCTTCGGTAAAAGGCAGGATAAGTGAGGCTAATGAGGCCATTGTATCTGCGAATCGATTTGCAGTGCGAGGAATAGCTTGGATAGTGAATCTATCGAAAGATTGGAGTTGAGCAAGAACGATGTCACGATATTTTTGAAGGATATCATTCTTGCATTGATAGACGCCCGTGACTTGATTAACGATGAGTTCAGAATCACCGAAGATGTCAATATGACGAGCGCCGAGATTAATGGCATTTTGAAGACCTAAGACAAGAGCTTCGTATTCAGCCATATTATTGGTGCACTCCAAAGTTCAACTTGTGTGTGACTGGGATAGGGCGTACCCCAAGGAGGAATCATCAAAAAACCTGCACCTCCCCCTTGCTGGCATTTGGATCCATCAAAGAAGAGCTTTACTTTAAATGAGATAGACCAAATCAATTTGTTGGATTTTTCATCTGGGAACTGAAGCAGGAGGGTCTTGGGTGAGTGTCCGAAAGAGGAGCATCAGCTAATTGATCTGCAATAACCTGACCCTTGATAGAATTTTGCGGGATAAACTCGAGGTCAAATTCTGTCATGAGCATAAGCCAATGAGTGATACGATCATTGTGATAAGGCTTTGCATAAATCGTCTCTTAAGTGGATTGACACTTGTGACCAATGTAAGTTTTGTGATTAAGGAGGTAATGACGAAGCTTAGAAGTTGCAAAGAAGAGAGCACAACATAGTTTTTTCCAGCTTCGGAGTAGTACGTGTCTCATACTCATGGAGGGTACGACTGATGTAATGACAGCTGTTCTTTACCAAAAGTGTCCTGATGCGAAATCATGGCTCCAAGAGCATGGTCAGTCACAGAGATATAAGCTAGAACGGCTCCCCCTTGCGTGGAGGTGTAAGCACAAGTGGAGAAAGAAGATAAGCTTTGAGATCATCAAAGGCCTTTTGGCAATGCTCATCCCATTCAAATGAACATTCTTACGGAGGGAGATGATGAAAAGGTTGACAACGGTCCCGACAATTGGGAGATTAAAACGACGCACTGACTGAAGACGTCCTTGGAGACTGCGGAGTTTGCTTTAAGTTAGAAGGGGGAGGCATCTCAAGGATAGCTTTTATTTTTTGCGGGGTCCACTTCAATACCCCTAATGGAAATGATAAAACCTAAAAGTTTACCAGTGAGAACGCCAAACACGCACTTAGATGGATTTAGACGAAGACAAAAGTGGATAGGCCTCTCAAATAGAGGTGCAAGGATGAAAAGATGATCCTGATGACGTTTGGACTTACCGAGGAGATTGTCAACGTAATCCTCCACAGTTTTGTGTAAGAGATCGTGGAAGATGTAGGTCATTGCTCGTTGATAGGTTACTCCTGCGTTCTTAAGACCAAAAGGCATGATACGATAACAAAAGGTCCCCCAAGGAGTTATGAAAGAAGTCTTATGTTGGTCTTCTGGTGCGATGAGAATTTGATTATATCCAGAGAAACCATCCATAAGAGAAAGCATCTCATGACCCGCAGTTAAATCTACGAGTTGGTCGATATTAGGTAGAGGAAAATCATCTTTTGGACAAGCAAGATTAAGATCCCGGAAGTCGGTACAAATTCAAATTTTCCCAGTAGCTTTAGTTACTGGTACTACATTAGACACCCATTGTGGATAATCGATGGGTTGGATGAAGTTAGCCGAGAGCAAGCGCTGTAATTCTTCTTTAACAAGAAGGGCTACTCTAGGGTGCATTTTACGTAATTTATGTTTAACTGGTTTGATGTTGGGAAGGGTAACGATATTGTGGACCACAATATCGGGATCAAGTCCTGGCATATCCTCATATGACCAAGCAAAGGCTTGACGGTGGTTGGAAAGAAAAGTGGTAAAATCTCCTAATTCCTGTGGATTAAGGGATTGGCCGACCTTAATGATGCGAGGGTCTTCAGAAGTCCCTATATTAAGGTCGACAGTGGCCTCGTTGAGAAGCGTAGACGAGTCAGAAGGAATAGTCTTGGGAAGATATGAATCCTCTGCCCCCAGATAGGTGAGGACGGAATCGTCATCCACACAGTGGATAGTGCTGATAGTAGGAGAATCGTCTCCAACTATTTCAGGGAAGATTAATGGTATAGAAGCGGACCGATTATTAGTTTCATAGGCTAACAGCCCTAAGGAAATGGTATTGATAAAAAAAAAAAAAGTTAGACGGGATGGAAATGTCGTCGTCCACATCAAGTGATGTTTCTGACTTAGCGGGAGAAGATGGTTCCTCAGTAGGAAGAGGTTCATCAAGAATAGTGACGGTGGCTTTTGAAAGGGGTTTAAATCCTAAACCAAATTTTTGATGTGGCATGAGAGTGGGAATGGATGTGAGGTCATGTATACCTTGTTCATATTTTCCCAGGCCAAAGCCTTTCCACGCACATCGATATAGATAAGTTTTTGCAAACGTGGGATTCTGTAGATAATCAAACCCTGTTAAGTAAGGTTTGGTCCTAGGAGGAGAATTTGGGTGATAGTGAGGCATATCAAGACCACCGTAGATGAAATTAGTCTGTTGATTGGGCAGACCAATGGTGACGATGCGACCGAGACCTGGTTGATATTCAGGTTGTTTGTCTGGTCTACCATACTCATTAGGTTTGAGATGGGCATCAAAAGAAAAGAGAGGAAGCTCTCCTAGTGAGAAATGCTGCAATGTCTCTTCTAGATTTTGTAAATCCGGTAGTTTGGTTGCAGGTATGGAAGAAGATGAGGCCCTGTCAGGAGAAGAAGTATTTTCCTTTCGAGGGGCAGACCTTGTGGTCATGTCGCATTGTGCGGAAGGAAAAGGATCTCCTGGATGAGTATATATTTTTCCCTCATATTGATATTTAAGCATCGATGGAGGGTGGATGGGACACAATGCATTGCGCGAATCCAGGAGTGTCCGAGGATCATATTATAGTGGAATTTTCCTTCGACAATGTAGAAGAGTTCATGAAGCAGCTTCGTACCTACTCGAATGGGTCAAGACCACAGTTCCTAAAGTAACTGCTAGCTATCGTTAAATGATCGAAGGGCGAAAGGCGGGGGTGACACTCAATTCTTTGGTAACTTAAGTTTCTCAAACGTGTGCGAGGAGATGACGTTGAGTGCAGCTCCACTATCGATCATAACACGTTTTAAGGTAGTGTTATTGATTTGGACTGTGATAAGAGGGGAGCCTCCAAATCCTTTGAAGAAAGAGGAGGAATTTCCGAATCTTCAAAAGAAATGGCGGTTGATGGTCCATTCAATCCAACAACCAACTCGAAGGGCTGGGGCTCATCGGAATTCACTGTGATGCGATGCAGATTATCGATTAGAGCCTGGTGATGTTGTGGAGAGGATTGGATGAGGTCAAAAAGAGACATTTTGACCGGAGCCTGGGTGAGTTGTTTCATAACACTCTCCTCAACAGACACGGGAACTTGAGCCCGAGGTGCAGCACAAATAGAGACCCTGGGTCGTGGGGCTGATGAGGAAGGAGAAATGCCTTCAGGGGCTGCAGAAATGACAACCCGTGGTCGAGATGCTGAAAATGAAGATGGGTTATCATAGTGTTGGGTTCTAGTGGTGATATGGATTGTGTTAATTTGAGAAGGTGGAAGATCAAGTGGAGTGGAACCACTAGAGGTCTGAGTGGATCGTTGGGGCTCAGATGGGGCTAAGGTGACAGGAGGTACTTGTTCTTCCTCCTCCAGCAAAAGATCGCTTTCTTCTAAAAGGTTGTTCACAACAGCTTGAAGAGCTTTACATCCCTCAGTATCATGACCAGGGGTACGGTGGTAAGCACAAATCAAATCAGAGTTAAACCAGGTAGGTTTCACTCCTTTAGGGTTATAAGGTTTAATCAGAGGAAGGGTTATGGATGAAGATTGGATAAGTTGATGAAGGATTTTGGTGTAGAATCCGGTAGACGAAGATGAGGATAGAGATGATGAAGGTGGTTCTTTTACATTAACCGACTGCCGAGGTAAAAGAACTTGCATGTTAGGTTTAACAGTCTTTTTAGGGATCCTCTTATTTGTTTGGACATTTGGAGGAGCAGTCTTGGGCACTTGAGATGGGAGTAAGTGAGACATGATTGACTTTGGTGGAGGAGGAGCCCCTAAAATAGATTTTGAAGATGATGGAGATGTGACAAATTTTGCGGTCTTTGGAGACAAAGGGGGTTGCTTGGTCGAATTTACTGATGATTTAGATAATGTTGATTTAGATGAGGAAGAAGCTCCCAAAGTAGGTGTAATCGGAGGAACATAGAGTGCCTTGTTTTTGGTAGTGAAAATGATGATCCTGATAGAAGAGGTGACATCTTTTTAGTAGGTAAGTCTACTTTTTGGGGTATTGGTGAAGAATGTGTTGTAGAAGAAGATGATGGCTTTGATAAGTGTGTAGAAGAAGACACCTTCTCAGCGGATAAATCCAATCTTTTATGGGGCATAGAGAGAGATTTTTGTGGGAAAGCACCAAGGGTCTTGATGGTTCGAAATATGGGCTTTCCTTTTTCAGGGATGGTGACAACCTCAACGGCATAAGGTGATTGTAACCTTTTCGGAGGAAGCAAGTGGGGAGGTACCAATGGCGCAATGTTAGATTTTGGTTGTCTCGGTTTAAGTTCAGGAACTGAGCGTATAGGTGTTGGTGCTACTTCTTTTGATTTTTCTTTAATGGGTGAAGCAGCACTAGTGGTGGAAGAAGTGAGTGATGAAGAAGCAGTTCCTTGCGAAGGGACTACTTCTGGTGCAGTAATTATGGGTGGAACTACTGTAGGAAAAGAGACAGGAAGAGTCAAAATCGAAGATGCTTCCGTCGGAGTTGGCACAATTATAGGTACGTTCACGAGGGGCATAGTTGCAGCGAGAATGGGAGCAACAAAAGTAGATGTATCTGTAGTGGAAACTCAAAGGGATGTAATTTCCTCGAGCATTGAAAGAATGTTTGACGATGAGACAGATGAGGATGATACTGTCTCGGGTATGGATGGAAGGTCAGATAAAGGAGTGGAGAAAGATGAACCTGTATCTAGCAATGTAGGAATATTCAAAGACGGGCTACCGGAAGATGGTGGAATTCCAGTGATTGACGCAGTGGAAGAAGGTTCTGATTCGGTTGAGGTTTCAGAAGAAGATTCTTCAGTAGAGATGAAGTTGATAGTATGAGTGTTTGGTTTTTGAGACTCTAAAGCATTATGGTTCGGGGAATGATTGGGAAAAGGTTGTTTAAAAACATCCAGTGCCTGATTTGGGGGAGCATTTGGGTTATTCAGAATGAGCTCGCCTTTATCGATGAATTTCTGGACAAGATTTTTGAAAGTTTGACATCGTTCGATGTCATGACCTTTGGTTCTATGATAATGACAGAAATCATTTTCCCTATACCAGAATGGACGTTCTTGGCTTTCATCGATGTTCCTAATAGGGGGAAGTTCAATCATGCGAACTTCCAACATTTTCTCTAAGATAGAGGCATATGATTCCCCCAATGGAGCGAAGGATCGAGATGATGAAGTCCCTTTTCGAGAAGATGACGAGTCTCTTCGTGGTGTTTGATTAGAAGTATTATCGACTCGTGATGTTTTTAATACGATAGCATTGGTGGATCCCTGATTCTTGTCTTTAGAAGGAGAAGAATTTGGTTTGGTAAACCGAGAAAAATCTGGTTTAGATTTAGATCGAAGTTTTAGCTTCCCTTGTTCAATGGCGCGAGATTCAAGTTTACGTGCCATCGTAAAGGCTTCTTCAAAGGTATGAAAATTTTGGATCCTCAAAGTGGAAGAAATATGATTAGCACAAGATCGAGTAAACAACTCGATTTGTTGGGATTGAGGAAGGGAGAAAGACAATTGGTTGATTATCCCTCTCCAACGAGCGATAAAGTCTGCAATAGACTCATCAGCGAATTGACGAATGTTATAAAGATCTGTAATCGAGATCTTATGCGCGATTTTTATTGAAAATTTTTCAACAAACATCTGGGCCAATTGAGAGAAAGAAAACAAGGAATGTTGAGGAATGTTATTGTACCAGTCTAAAGCAGGACCTGCTAGAGACATAGGAAAGGAACGGAGCATAAGTTCCTGATCCTGGACTATGAGGTAGCAAGCATGTTTGAATGCTCTCAAATGTTGTTGAGGGTCTTCCCGACTATGAAATTTTGAAAATTTGGGAAGTTCCCATTGGGGAGGATAAGGCTTAAAAGCCACTGAGGGATGAATGGGTTCATTACACACTTCTTCAAAGGAGTAGGAAGGACGAGCCCCTTTTGTGGAGGCTTCCAAGTCTGTGATTTTCTTGAAGAGAATTTGAACCACGTCCAATGGAGGAGGAGGCACACTGGTATGTCCCACATGAGAAGCAAATGGTGGATGTTGTTGAGGTGTCAATGGGGGATTCATCTGTTGATTGATAGGATGATAAGAGGAGTAACCAGGCGTTCTGGGTGACACCTGGTGGGGTATTTGTTGTGAAGTAGCTTGTGTATAGGTATGCTGTGAGATAATAAGTGGTTGAGAAAATGCTGGTTGGGTGATGGACGGAGCCTGTGATTGGTGGACTCCTGTGCTTGTTGACTGAATCGGAATAGATAGAGGAATATGAGTGCCAATTTGATTGGACATATTGGGGAACAAGACCTGAAAGGGGCCTTCTACTACCGGATTAGACATTAAGGGTGCTGATGCTATAGGATGGGTGAAGGTCACTGTTGCTAGAATATTGGAAGAAAAACCCACTAGAGGACGGGAAGCTGGAACCAACTGACTATTCGGAGGGGGTTGGCTCATAAAGGGGTATTGACCTTGGGATACAATGGAGGGCATAGATGAATTAACAGCAATATGCGGGTGCGCAGACGCATTCATCATAGCCAGGGCAGAGGACATCTCAGAAGTAGGTTGTGGAATATTCGAGGTAACTGCGGTGTTAGGAATAGGTAAGACTATTTGAGAACTAGTCGATATGGTTGGTGGAAGAGAAAAAGGAGGCATAGGGGCACCATCCTTCTCCGTGACTCGAGGCAAGAGAGATGATGCAAACTGTTCTACAAAGGCCTGGGATGGTTCACGAGAATAATCGTACACTTGCTGGATTGGTGGTCCTTGATCAGATATTTGAATAGACTTGTGTACTAGGTAGTCCATAAGGGCTACCGGATTGCGATCGAGGAACGCCTGAAATTCAGGATCCCCACGCGGAACATACTCTGAGTCAGTAGTAGATGATATTTTTGAAGGACTAGGAGAAGCTGGACGTGATGGGGTTGCTTTGGCTTGAAAGAAAGGATTATATGACCAGGATGGGGAACCGACTAGCAGCGGTCCCGAGGAAGATTTGGGGGGTGCCGAAACATCCACACTAGTGGTAATCTCGGAAGAAGAAGGAGCCAGTTGAGCCATTCTTCTAGATTGTAACCGAGTGATGACCGTCATAAACACGCAGAAAAGAAGATTGACCTAAGTAATGCACAGACAATTCAAGCAGCGCAGGTGATTATCTCCTTTAAGTTTTGATGCTTTTAAGAAAGAAAATGTTAGGGAAGGCTTTTTAGAACAGAAACTACTCAAATAGCCAAACTAAGGATGGTTTGGGGAATGTTTGGTGAGGAGTCCCGAAGGCACTTCAGTAAAAGACCGGTACGTGGCTTGATATAGGGGCCTGCCCCCGCACTTCACACACCGCTGCGATAAGGGAGTCGGGTGCTTTGCCAATATATACCAGGATCTTTCATGAATTTATAGCGCGGCCCGAGTACCGCGTAGGCTCTTCCTTTTGGATATCACTTCGAAGTAGGTGAGGCCAGGGAAGGAATTTTTGTTTAAATGCTTTATACCTAGTGATTTTGGCTTTGTGTGCAAGGGTGAAAAATAAAAATCAAATAGTGTCACTACCGATTTTGATCAATTTTCCAGCCTAATTAAAACTAGATGAAAAACATGCAGCAATGACAAAGGAAAAGCTATTTTTAAGCACTTAAAAATGAAGTGTTTGATTTCGATGAAGACAAGTCAAACCGATTCTTTCCCAAATGCCATTAAGTTCTTTTTAAGCACCAAAAATTGAAATGTTTGGATGTGATAGACAACCAACAAAGAAATCCTAAAAAAGGAGAAAACACCGCAAAAGAGAAATACCTGTAGATTTAGCTCTCCAAGGTGTGTGGACTTCAAGAAGTGCGTTGTTGAGCTCTTCCCCTCGAACAATCCCACGATCAAGCAAAGTGCTCCGCAAGAAGAGGTTAAGCAAACAGCAAACAAGATCCGGAAAGATGTATCCAGATAATGATGAAACGAAAAATTTCTATTCTAAGGAAATAGAAAAATTTCAAGATAACGATTCCGCATAAAAAGCAAGATTGAAATGACGAAAAGAAATGCTCAAGCAGAACTGATAGAAATCAGTGAAGAAAAATAATCAAAGCTCAAAACTAGAAAAGAAATGAACTTACCAATAAGGGACTTTGGTTGGGTCCCATCGGGCGTGCCAGAATGTAGATCAAGAATTTTGCGTTTGTTACCTGTCCAAGTTAATGCACCAAACTAAACACAAAAACCCTGAAAAACTCCAATGAAATTGATACCTGATGGACAAGATCCGAAGATGTAGACGGATGAAGAGGTCGATGTAGATAAGACGGGCGCACACGAGCGATTCGCACAATAGATCCGAGTAACCTGCAATACACCGATGCTTGACAGAAAAAGATGGCGTTAAAAGATATTTGGGTGGACTGCCCAAAAAGTGGGTCCGGGAAGCGATAAGCTTCCTCAGCGGATGTCAGTCCACATTTTCAATTAAGTAAAGAAGCATACATGATGAAAGATGTATAAAAAGACTTGATTTTCTGATTATGGTAATGAAACAGAATCTAAACAGCAGACAGACAGCTACAGAAAATAGGAAACTATGAAAATAAAGTTGGATTTGTGTTACATGTGGCCTTTTACCTATCTGTAGGATGATCGGCGTCGAATGATGTGATCGGCGTCGATTGATGAAGGATCGGCATCGACTGTGTAAGATCGGCATCAACTGTGTAAGATCGGCGTCGACTGAAGGTAGATCAGTTGATCAGGGACAGTGCAAGAAGATTCAGGAATTGGGAAGTGATGGACAGACAGTCGACGTCTGCTGGATATGCCGAAGTTGGTAAGGTACTAGAACAAAGTCACTAGAGGATCGATGGATGTGTGCGATGTTGATGTGATAGAAGCAGAGTAACGGTGCTCCTCTCAGGGATTGATTCGGATAGGATCTGCCCTCATTTGATACACTTGATGCTAAAAGATTTCTCTTTCTTACAACCTGTGTCTCTTTTGCGATCTGTCTCTCTCTCTCTGTTCGTGCGTGCGTTCGTCTGTTTTTCAGTCCGTAGAACTGAGTTTTGGACTTGCTTTTATAATCGGCGCCGCTCCTAGAAAATCGGCACCGACGATATGGGTCGGCGCCGATCGCGGAATAGACTCCCGAGATGGCCAAAATGATTGATTTCTAGAAATATGAGAATTACCCCAAATACAGAAAATATCCCGCTTGGGGAAGAGGAAAAAAAGGGGTGATACATAGATAGAATAAATTTGGGGTAGATAGGTGATTAGGATACCTGGGGAGAGGTGTAATTAAATGTTTAATATTTAATTACTCATGGGTAAGATACAATGGGATGAATTAAATTTAAGATAGGTGTTTAAATCACAAATTGGATAATATCCCAAGGGGATAGTGGTGTCGTAAACATGCCCCAGGTTACCTAAGCAGGTAAACGAATGTGAGGGACACTAAATTGAGTAACCAATTTTAAGTGTCTACAACAACGTGTAATTAGGAAGAATGTATCCTCCTTTTGTAAAATTTGTAGGTCCACGACCCATGATACCGAAGATTATAGACTGATTGGCCTAATCCATGATGTAATTGATATTGGGGTGCAATAGGCGAGTGTGGCGGATAGTTCTAAAGGAAAGAATGTGCATCAGGATAAGGATTATAATCAAATGTGCTATGATAGGAATGACGGAAGGTTTAACAGGGTTCATGAAAGAGGATGAGGATATCGAGGTGGATATGGATGATGAGGCCGAGGTGGAGGAAGGAGTGAATTCCCTCGAGGAACTTGCTATACATGTGGCTCACCTGACCATTATAGGCGCGAATGCCCATAAAATATTTCCTGTTCATTTTGTGGGAAGGGGCATAGTTATGAAGAGTGTCTGGACTTGTATGAGCATATCAGTAAGCAACACAAGCAAGACAAAAAAGGCGCATGGGTGGTTAGAATCTAGCACACTGTAGAGAATCAATGGATGCCCAAGTTAACACCACAACCTAAGACAGTAACAGTCAAGATAACCACATGAGCTGAGGCGGCATGTGCAAGAGAGGTTTTACAACAGAAGCCGAAAATCATTAGGGAGGAGGTTTTGCATGCTAGGTATCTAGATCCAGCTCATTAGAAAGAAGTCTATCAGGAAACTATGGAGGTCCTTAGAAGCCTTCAAGGTGAAATACAGGGTTTGAAAGGGTAGTCTCAGAAAGTGGAGCATAAGGGTACAGAAAAGGCCCCGTCTGATATTAACGATATCAGGGAGGTATGTAGAACGTTGCGCCAAGAGAATATTATTACTTTATTAGGAAATTAGTTGAAGGGGAATAATCTACGTGTGGGAATTGAGACTAGAAGACAAATAATTCATGCGAATATTCCCCTCGATAGCATTGACTATGACAAGGAGATCACTTTGAATGCTGTTGTGGACGGGTGGTTGTTGAGCAATATTTTGATTGACACAGGTGTGGAAGTAAATGTACTTACATTAGATGCATGGGTACAAATGGGGAGACCCCCATTGCAGCCATCATCTAATGTATTGTTTATGGCAAACAGAACAAAAGCTACTCCCATAGGAGTTTTGAAGGATGCATCTATCACTATACAAGGGGCCAAGTTCACAGGAGACTTCAAAGTGTTAGAGCTTGCAAAAGCAGATAGCTTCCCAACTTTGCTTGGGTGCCCTTGGTGTTGTGCAAACAATGTTGATTTGAGGTTTAACAAGGGGTATATCAACTTCGAGAATAAGGAGGAAAGGTTCATGAAAGGTACCAGTGATAGGAAGGGAAATCCATACCATAGTGGTGGGAAGGAACCTTGTGATAGTGAAGTTGGGCATAAACAGACATCTATGGGTGGACGCGCTATTCGATAATTTCAGAGGTCTAATGCACACCATGTTAATTTAAGGAATCCTTCATTGGGAGGATGGCTCATTCAATTAGTGATACTATGGGGGTGGAGATATTGCTTGTGACTAAGTGGGTTCAATGAGGGACTTATGAAATGGTGGAAACTAGTGCTAGAAGTTAAGTGGGCGGTCCTACATTGCAGAAAGGTCATTCACTCTGTCAAAGTGCATATGTCACTCAGGACACAACTGGATAAGAATAGTTTTCAAAGCCTTACAATTCTCTGACATCATGTCCTAGCACACAGATGAGATAGGTTGTAATATACTTTAGTTGGGATCAGCACCCCTGCTGGTTTGGGTGGTCCACATGGGTCATAAGGTCTAAGATTGGGCAGTAGATTGTGACCGCCTTATCAGACCAGATTTTCAAGGAGGTTGGTTAATGCATTTAGGCATAGGATTACCCTTATCATGGTGGATCATACCTGCTCAACATGATATGTGGGTTTAGTGTGTAGAGACTGCTGGACTGATTGTATAGGAAGGGGCTTTGCAAGCCCTCAGAGTGGGTCAAGCTATCGGTTTTAGGTGTACTCTAGCATGGTCTACACGCGTGCTTGGTATGTATATGCTGAAATAGGGGCATGGCAAGATGACACTGGAAATTGGTAGGAATTTGACTGTAGGGATGATAGCAAGATTTTGACTTCTTTTCAGGTACTACACCTCCTATAGAACAAATCATTAAAGGTTTATCAAGCACTTAACCTATGGGAGATAGTGGGAAAGTGGAAGAACTTATTACCCAGGAATTATTTGGTGCTATGAAGGTAGACAGGGGTCAGCGTTTTGAGGTTGCAATAGAGGTTGATGCCCACACTACTTAAGTGCACTTGTCTAGTGAAGAAAGATCAAAGGAAAGGATGGTCTACTTAGTGGATGATGAAGAAGTTGAGCACTATGGAAGTAGGTCCATTCAACATTTTGGTATATGTGATAGTGTTGGACAGTGTAGGATGTACCATGCGTGTGCATAGCATAAACTGATGAAGATAAAGAAAGGTTTCAGTATAAGGATCATAAGGTTGTGAGGTCCTAAGGAGGTGATAATTGGGGACTATTGGTCAACTTTGAAGACGTAGCAAAGATCATTGAGTTACTTATGAGATATCAGAGGACTTATTCCCTATTTTGGTGGTTACCATGAACTTAAAGGAATACATAAATCACTTGGAGATTATGAAGATAAAGCTTAAATAGGAAGGTGCGCGCCCTGTTAGAAAGGCAGACCCTATCAAGATGAACCCCAACTTGCGTGAGTAAAGATTCAAAGGCAAGGAGATTGACAAGATGTTGAAAGTTTGGATCATTCGAAGCATGTTGAGTTACAATTAGAATGGGTTGAGTCATAATGGTATCATATCAAGAATTTATGATGGTTGTGATTAGGATTTGTGTTTGATTATGATGAGAGTTGAATGCATAGTGGATGTGTTACGAGACCCCTTTCCTATGCCATTCACTGAGGAAATACTAGAAGGATGGCCCTAGGGCACGAAATATATTCATTTACAAATGGGTTCTCTAGTTATCATCAGGTTAGGATTGCCTCAAGAGGATCAATGAAAAGACTACCTTACACTACTTAGAATGGGGAATTTGCCTATGCTGTGATGCCTCTTTGGGTCTGAAGAACGTGCACCTGTTGTATTTTCACAGGATAGTGGTATTCAAGTATTTAAATGGATTTTATTCAGCAACTTTTTACATGTCTATTTAGATGATTGGACCGATGTATGGGTGCTTATTAAGGATCATTATGACAATTTGTGCTTAATGTTTGAAAGATGTAGACTAGTGAATATCTCTAGGTGAACATCAAGAAGTGCATATTTTCTACACCCTGTTGGCATACTGTTAGGACACATAATCTGTAAGGAAGGAGTTTTTGGTTGATCCAGCTAAGGTTGCAGTCATCGTAGGCCTTGAAATATGCCTACCACTCAATGTGAGGTGCGTGGATTTTTGGGTCACATAGAGGTATTTATAGGAAGTTCATAAAAGGGTATGCAAAAGTTAGTCCATCACCTTTGGAAGAATTTACTAAATGGAAATAGTGGGTATGACTTCTATTGGGAGAGGTCTCAGCAGTAGCACGTATTCGAGATAGGGGCATGAAGGATAATGGCTTACTACTGCACCTATTTTGCAGCTTTCCTTCATGGGATTAACCAAGTTTTCATGTTCATGTGGATGCCTCTGGTACAGTGACCATTGGCATGTCACTGTTTTTAGCTCAGCTGGGTGAAGGTATTAGTAGAAAATCCTATTTGTTTTACTAGTAGGAAGTTGACTCCTGTATGATCAAAACTAGTGTCTACTTTTACATGAGGAAGGGTGATGGCCCCAAATTTCAATGATATATGCGCTAACATAAATTTTGACAGTATCTGTTGGCTACACCTTTTGTGTTTTATACAAATCATATGGCATTTAATTATTTGGTAAACAAGCCCATTTTATATGGGCGCATATGCCGATGGATACTCTTATTTCGAGAGTTTGAGCTTTACAGTTGTGGTAAAACCAGGGAAAAGTAATTCTTGGACCAGAACCATTTAGTCTAGAATTCAAATCAGGAGAAGAGGTACATGCATTAAACTTACACCATGCCTGATGCAACACGTTGTATAGATTACAGCATGCACCATCATAATCAGAGGACATTGCTATCTTTCTATGGACATGGTATGGAACCAGAAGGAATGAAAGATCCTTAGAGAAGAAGGTGAACTTGCTATACGCGCGACGCCCATTGATGTTATAATCAGTGGTGAGTTTGTACAAATTAGGTCAGATGATGAGGTGATTGATCAGAGCGATGTGTAATGGAGCAAAAATGAGCACAACTTGTCGATATAATGACGCATAGAAGCTCAGGTCAGTGGTATTGCAGGTGGCAACTATGCAGGTGATACCACAACTGCGCACAGGATTCTACTTGCTTAATTTGTGGTGGGAGACATTGTATAAAGATTGTAAAGCATCTATTGCAAGGCTTGTGAGACATTGTCAACAGTGCCTAGGTCGAAACTAGGTCAAAGAGATGAGATGCCTTTAATGACCTATTACATAGTGTAAACCGTTTTGGAAATGGGCTAAGTGACTTTGTGGGTCCTATTTCACCAGTCACGCGGTAGGACTGGATCAGAGCTATATCATCACTTGTATAGATTATCTCACCCGAGGTGGGTAGAAACAACACCTACAAAGGATTGTACAAGCGGCTACATTGTAGCCAAGTTTCTTCATAGGGAGAATATTATTACAAGGTATGGATGTCCTTTAAGCTTGACCAGTGATAGGGGCACACATTTTTTGAATGAGACAATTAGGATATTCTATTGGATGAGTTTGATGGGTGGCCTCACCATAAGACTACACCCTATTATCCTCAGGACTAATGGAACTGCTGAGGTGGAATTAACAAAATATTGAGCCCCACATTCACCAAAATTTGTGATGTTAGAAGGAAATATTGGGATGATAAAGGATTTGGATGCAATACTTTGGGCTGCTATAGAACAACATACAAGGTTGAACAAAGCCACACCTGTTTCAATTGGTGTTTGGCATAGAAGCAATTCTTCCTATGGAATTTATGGTTACCTTCTTTTGTATCACGCACTGGACATCTACTGATGAACACTTATAAGAAATGGATTGGTTAATAAGATGGATGAGTGAGAGCAATAGCACGTTGGAGGGCCAGGCAGAAAGCATGGCATGATAGGTACAGAAGATAAAAAGGTTAGGACATATGGTGCTTCTCTATGATGAAGTGCGCCATCGAAAGGTCATAGGTTAGGACCATATGTTGAAACATGAGCTTGCTAGTTAGAGGCACTTTATGGACGTTACCCGGGTAGAGTAGGCTGAAGCCCTAATATAAATAAATCGGTGTTTTTAATAAGGAAGTGTTGCCATGATTAGGTTTTCAATTATGTATAGTATTTCCTTCTTCGTCACTATCTTTATCAATTTAGTTGGTGAATAAGCGAAACTTACGGCCAAAACCTAATTATTATTTGGACAATGTGTAGAGGACTGTACTGTTATCCAAAATGTGCCCCTGCTCATTTTTTGTGGCTAACTCCTCTTTCATTTTCCTCTCTTGTGCCTTAGTCATAATATTTTGCTATTTTCAGGCACTCAAAACCTTCTGGAAATGACACCATTGGATAGATATCTTTCTCATCTTTCCAGAAAGGTAAAGTTTTCCTCCTAACTCCATGTATTTTTGAAGTTATGGCTCAGCGGATTTTTTTGGAAAAATTTTCCCCTGAAAGGTCCGCGGCCAATGAGATGCTGCCACGTGGCACCTAGAGTGGCGGAGCTTAGGGAAATTTTGGAAAATTTTCCAAATGACCAAAAAGGTGCAAAAATTTGAATTTTTGCCTGCCAACCCGATTTGGCCCTGTTTTGCCCTAAAACTTCAAATGGCCATATCTTTCGATCCAGAGCTCGGTTTTTCGCGTTCTTTATATCAATGGAAAGATGGTGAAATTATCTACAAGATTCTGGGGTAATTTTTGCATTTTGATGGATTTTGGAGAGATAAAATTGAAAAACGTCTCTGGCACGTGGTGATGAGCAGAAATGACGTTTCAACCACCATTTTTAATGAAGAATGGCTCGCATTCTCTCCCAGCATGGTTAAAAATGTCAGGGAATGGGTCTGTAAGGATGTCCATGCTGTTTTGAATGCATTTTGGTCAATGATTGAACCTCTCCCATGTTTTCCCGTGTTTCTCTCTCCTGGGCTCGTCCCTTGCACTGTAAAAGCCAGATTTGGCTCATTTTCAAAGGGTGAACATTTTTTGTGTATTGCAGGTCCCCTTTCTCACCTTGGAAGTGATTTTGGTTGAATATCAGACCTTTTCTAAGAGCTGCAACTCATTATTTTGCCTCTCAGGTGTTGTAATGCAAGTGATTTTGATGATTAAAATAACAATACAGCCTCTGTGATTAGTTTTCATCCTCTGCCTGGTGTTGTTTGGTTAATTTCTGATCCTTCATTACAATTATCAGTTTGTGCATGAGGTTCTTTGTTGCATTTTTATGGACTGTGTCAATCTGCAGAAGTAAAAAATGCTCACCACTCCTTTGGTGCATCACCTATTAGCATTAGTTTTAGATTTTTTGCATTCTCTATCTTTGTCTCCTTTGAAATTTAGGGTAGGGTTAGGAATATAGACCTCTGCAACTTGTAAGTGATAAATCTGACCAGAGGAATTGAGGAACCAGCCTCTAAACTGGAGATTCCTTTCTCATTTTGCAAGTCCCACACTTGGGGAAAGGATTCAATGTTGTGCAATCACACTGGATGCTAGTATGATCAAACTAGAAATCTGATCAACATCCAGGGGGGTGCTGCTGATTTGCCACAACAGTTTTGGCATGCCCGGTGGGACCTTAGAGGTCTTCATCTTCATTGCAACAAAATTGATGTGCATTTGTTGCAAGTTTCTTGCTTTAAAAGAGCTATAAATTACACATCTGGCGACTCCAAGGAAGAAGAATCAGCTGGTTTTAGCAGTGCAGACCTGAAAACTCATGAGAAGAATCAACACAAGGTCAAGAGCTGGAGAGGAAGAGGTGTTGTTTGAATATCTATAGTTATCTCCAAGAATAAGGCAAAGTGGGAGGAGAATCCAAAGGTCTCCATCTCCACCAAACAGAACTCTCTCAACTCCTCCACCTGGTAGGCCTTTCATTCAATCAACAAGGGTTCTAAGGCCAATCAGAATGGCACAAAACAACCCCTATGTCAATTTCACTGGCAGCAGCCCACTTGCTCTCAATGCACAAAATCCAATCCCCGTTGCAGCATTGAAGAACATTCCATACTTCACTAGAGAAAATCAGACCTCACCTGGTGATCATGTTAAGGATATTGCTAACATTTGTGCAATCCATGAGATCAATGAGATGCAAGTTGCTGTCAAACTGCTGGCATCTTCATTCAAAGGGAAAGCTTTGCAATGGTTCAGGAGTCTTGCCTCAGGTTCTATTCAAAATTGGAATCAGCTATGTATAGCCCTCCATGAGCAGTTTGGGGAAAAGGGAGACAACTTGTCCCTTTTGGAGCAGCTGACAACTATCAAAAGAGCTCCCAATGAGCAGCTGACTGATTTTAATTTCAGATTTCAAAGGACTTGGGAGAGAATTCCAGTGGCAGTCAGGCCAACAGTAGAAGGTGCTTTTCTTTATTACCTTAAAGCTTTAAATTCTGATATTTCTATGTTAATTCAGTCCATGGGAGGCACAACTATCCCCATTGCTTATAGCATTGCCATTAGAGCTGAAAATTGTTTGATTCAAGCTGGAAAGCTAGCTCCTAGGCCTCCAATGCCATTATTTCCAAGTTTAGAGAGCCCAAGTACTAGCCAAGTGCCTAATTTAGCTTCTATTCCCACTCCTAGAAATCAGAATTCAAGTGAAGCTTCCACTTCATCTTCTAGTGCCTCAAATGAACTTTAAGAAGTCATGAAGCAATTGCAAAATCTAGGTAATGAGCTAGTTACACTCAAAAGGCAACAAGCTCAAGGTTTTAGACCTTTCTTCCAGCCTCAAACTCAGCCTAACAGGCAGCCATATCAACCCCAAAGACCACCCAATCCAGCTACAAATCTAAATCAAGCAAGGCCTCCTGCCAACAGACCATTTCAGCCCTATAATCCCAATGCTACATCTGCATCTAAAGCATTAGTGCCAGTACAAAACAATATAGCTCAAGAGTATGATTGGTGTTTCCCATGCAATGAACCTCATAACCAGTCCATGTGCTTCAACAGTGCCTTGAATCAAGCATTAATGGTGACAACAACTGGTGTGGAGGGTGAAGGTAGTCAAAGAAATGACCAGCAACAAGAAACATTCCAGCAGCAATCAGCTCCAAATGATACCACACTTGTAAATTGGCAGGCAGAAGATTTTTGTGGCATGAACCAGACAGTTTCCCAAAGTGTTGCAGCCAACACAAGGTCAAAGAGGAGAAATTTGGGTGAAGAACAGCCATTGGCCCCAAGTAATTCACGACCTTCTGTCACTCCACAAACTATTGGCAAGCAAAATGCAATCCCAAGCACACAAGGACTGCCTAAAACAATTCCTAGGCCAACTCAAATGCCAGTTGTTGCTGCCCATATACAAGGGATGAATGTGTAGGCCAAGGGACAACAAAAGGATACTTCATCCCCATTCAATATCATTGATCAGATGAAGAAGACAAATGTAAACATATCAATGTGGGAATCACTATCTATCCCAGGCCAAAGAGATTTGCTACAAGCTGCCATGAAGGACTGGTCAACTTCAAATCAGCAAGTCCAAATGCAAGAGAAGGTGCTCACAAATGCTGCCCAGCCTGAGGGGAATCATGGAGGACAGCAAGGTAATATGTTGAAGCCCCCTCCATTCTATGTTTCATTGATCATTGGGAACCAATTAGTACACAATTGCATGATTGATTCTGGGGCAAGTAGTTCAGTAATGCCCAAGCAAATAGCTGATCAGTTGGGAATTCAGTATGAAACCATATCCAAAGGGGTGGTACAATTGGATGGGACAGCAGTAACAACAGTTGGAGTGATTAAAAACTTGAGTCTTACTTTGCATGCCTGTCCCAACGTGGTTGTTTTGCAAGATGTCTCAGTAATAGACCTTCCACCACTCTTTGCCCTATGTTTGTCAAGGGATTTCACAGCTAAGATTGGAGGTTACTTGTCTGCTGATTGGTCACACATGCTATTCAGAACAAGATATGGAACCAAAGCTCGACTAATCAGGTCTGAACCTATTGCAAACTTTCACATTGAGCCTTACACTCCAAGTCAGATCAATACCAATTGTTCAGCATTTGATCAAGAAGATTATCCAAGCACTGATGAAGCTGACACCAAGGTAGGAAGCATCCCAGATTTGACTCTTGATGAATGGGCAAGCAAGGTGCATGCTTTTGATCCTTATCAAGAAATAGAAGAATCTGAGTTAGGAGTCTATTGCATGCATGAAGAAAATCAGCCTATTCCTAGCATCACCAAGCCAGACCACAAGGATGACAATGAGGTATGGCAGTTGTTTTTTGATGGATCAAGGAGTAGACAAGGTGCAGGAGGGGGAGCCATGCTGGTTTCACCTCAAGGAGTTAAGTATTATTCAGCTTTTAGATTTCAGTTTGCATGCTCTAACAACACTGCTGAATATGAAGCCTTGGTGCAAGGACTGCATTGGGCAATCAAGAGAGGAATAAAGAACTTGCAAGTCTTTGGTGACAGTGAGTTGATTGTCAACCAAGTTAAGGGGCAGCATGCTGTCAAGAATAATCTACTCAAGTGCTACAAGAACAGGGTGTGGGACCTCATTGAATATTTTGAGGGCTTTAGCATAAAATCCATTCCTAGAAAAGAGAACCAAGCTGCTGACAGGCTTGCAACAGTTGGGGCAGCCTTTGACGTTGTGGAGAGCATTCAAAAGGACAAGGTATAGCCAAACATCCATGTGATTGTGAGGCCTTCAGTGCCAGACAACAATGTAAGTTGGCAAGTATTTGAAAATGATCAGCAAATCATCCATTTCTTGCAAGAAGAGGCTGAGTTCTCAGCCAAAAATTAGGAAAAGTTGGAGCAGCAGTATGGTGACCAGGCGGTGCAGCTGAGAACCAACAAACTACCAAATGGGCTTATTACTTTGGAGTCCATTTTCAATCCTAATGATCAGTTTATGAAGGAGAAAGCAAACATCCAAGTGAAGGAAGAAGATTCAGTGTCCATCTCAGTAGGAGAAGGCAAATCACTCCAAGTTGGCAAGATGACAACTGAGCAAGAAAAGTATGAGTTTATACAATTTTGTCAAGAATTCCCTGATGTGTTTGCTTGGAGCTATGAATATTTGAAAGGTTTCAATCCCGAGTTAGCCCAACACACCATTGAATTAGATCCAAATACTAAGCCCATCAGGCAGAAAACAAAGGCCAGTCAACCCCCACATGGAGCCTCTCATGAGAAAAGAATTGAATAAGTTGATAGAATCAAGAATCATATTCCCTATCAAGCATTCTAGTTGGGTTGCCAACTTGGTTCCAGTCAGAAAGAAGAGTGGGGAAATCAGATTGGGTGTTACTTCAGAGATTGAAATAAGAGATCTATCAAGGATCATTATCCACTTCCTTCATGGAGCCGATTTTACACTAGATTTGGAGGTACTTGTCTGCTGATTGGTCACCATGCTATTCATAACAAGATATTGAACCAAAGCCATAATCATGAATGTCGAACCTATTGCTAACTTTCACATTGAGCCTTACAACTCCAAGCAGATAATGCCAATTGTTCACATTTGTCAAGAGATCATCCAAGCACTGATGAGCTTACACCCAGGTTTGGACGCTCCCAGATTTACCCTTGATGATGGGCAGCAAGGGCATGCTTTTGTCCTTATCAAAATAGAAGAATCTGAGCTGGGAGTCGATTGCATACATGAAGAAAATCATCCATTCCGAGCACCACCAAGGCCAACCACAAAGATGACAATGAGGATGGCATGTTATTTTTGATGAATCAAGGATAGACAAGGTGGCAAGAGGGGATCCATCTATTTTCACCTCACACTCAAAGTTAATTATTATTCATCTTTTAGATTTCAGTTGGCAGCCTATTAACAACGCTGCTGCTGATCTGAAGCCTGGTACAAGGACAACATTGGGCACTCAAGAGAAATAACGAAACTTTGCAGGTCTTTGGTGAAGTGGATTGATTGTCAACCAAGTTAAAGGCAGCAGCCTGTCAAAAATGATCTACTCAGTGCTACAGAACAGGGTGTGTGTGGACCCTCCTTGAATATTTTGAGGGCTTTAGAGCATAAAATCCATTCCTGAAAGAGAACCAGCTGCTGACAGGATTGCAGCAGTTGGGGCAGCCTTTTGACGTTGTGAGAGCATTCAAAAGGACAAAGGTAAAGCCAAACAAATCCATGTGATTGTTAGGCCTTCAGTGCCAAATAACAATGTAGTTGCATGTTTGAAAATGATTAGCAAATCATCCAGTTCTTTGCCAAAGAGTTCCTGAATTCTCAGCAAAAATTAGGAAAAATTGGAGCAGCAGTATGGTGACCACGTGGTGCAGCGAGACCACAAACTACCAAAGGGACTAGTACTTTGGAGTCTATTTCATCCTAAATGATCATTTAGGAAGGAGAAGCAACATCCAATTGAGGGAGAAATTCAGTGTCCATCTCGGTAGAAGAGCAATCGCTCCAATTGGTAGAGATGAAACTGAGCAGACAGAAAGGTATGAGTTCATACAACTTTTAGTCAAGACCTCCCTGATGTGTGTGCTTGGATCTATAGATTTGAATGAAGGTTTCAATCCCGATTGCTCAACACACCATTGAATTGGATCCAAATACTAAGCCCATCAGGCACAAACAAAGGCTAGTCAACCCCCCACATGGAGCCTCTCATGGAAAAGAATTGAAAAGTTGATAGATCAAAATCATAATCCAACAACATTATAGTTGTTTGTTGCCAACTTGGTTCCGTCAAAGAAGAGTGGGAAATCATATTGTGTGTTGACTTCAGAGATTTGAATGAGCTCTCTCAGGATCTATCCACTTCCTTCCATTGGACAGTTTTAACAAGTGTGTTGCTGGCTTCGATAGGTTTCACTATTTTGTGGCTATTCGGGTAATAATAAGATTATGGTGTAAGGAAGAATATCAATTCAAGACAACCTTTACAACTAAATGGGGAACTTATTATCATACAGGAAAATTCCCATTTGGGGCTTGGCCAACGCTGAAGCCTCCTTCCAAATAGCAATGACATGCGCTCAAAGGTTTTGATTAACAACATTGTCTGAACTTATTATATCACTGTTTTTTCAAAAAATACATAGACACTCTTCATTTGAGGCAAGTGGTCCAAGGTGTAGAAATTTGGAGTCCTCTTGAAACTCTAACAATTGTGTTGTGCTATCGCCCATAAGGAAAGCGCCTTAGCGCCACATGGTCTCCAAAGAGGATTAGCAAGTGATCGCAAAGAGTCGAAGCCATAAGAGCAACTGCCATTGCCAAGCCCAAGAAGGCCTAAAGTTTCTTTCGTGGGAAGAATAATTTGGGGGGTTTCGAAGGTTTGTCCCAATTTTGCAGCCTTTTTCAGAACCTATCACACCAGGAGCTAAAAAATCATGGCTTTCCAAATGGACAACATAAGGAATGAAAGTTTTGAACAATCAAGAAGCCCATCTCCTCAAGCCCAAACTCTCATCAACCCTATGTCTCCACGGATTCATCCTCTATGCGTTTGGAGGTGATGATCCCTATTTCCTACAATTTTTGGTACAGTAGAATAAGACAATGATGAATAGCCATTTGCTTTCTTTCAGCCAAGCCTGGAAGGAGATGAGGTGTATATTCTTTCATTGAGAAGCATGTTCTTGGCAGTAATCAGGAGCTTGAGAATTCAAGCATCTAGTTCAAACATAATGTCAATTTCGTTTCCTCATGCTGGGGGTTTAGACTCCTCCTCAACAAGACTTGAATGAAAAAAGGCCGGTTGGATTTACGCGGGCATGGATTATGACATTGAGATCACAGTCACCAGTTTGGTAAGAGGAAAAGGATGTGTGAGCACTGTCTTGCAAATAAGAGGAATCTGCAACGATAAGGAGTTGTTTTAGCGTTGCAAGACAACCAAAGCAGGAATCCCTCAGAGAAAATAATGTGTCCCCATCCTTGCTAGACCCAATAGATGCACTTCCGAGCCAGTCCTATGGCCCTCTAGATATGACAAGACCCACAGCAGACCCTTCCATTGGAGGCATTCCCCTATGCCTTTTGATGGTGTTGTTATTCAAAAAGATGTGAATGGAGTCTGCTGAATGCATGGTACAATCAGATTCAGAAGGTGCCGGAAGAGTTCCATGGTGGACCACTGGTAGGTCATATGCCTCAGTCATAATTTTTCGCTTTTTAGGCACTCAAAACCTTCTGGAAATGACACCATTAGATAGAGCTCTTTCTCAACTTTCCAAAAAGGTAAAGTTTTCCTCCTAACTCCATGTATTTTTGAAGTTATGGCTCGGCGGAGTTTTTTTGAAAAAATTTCCCCTGAAAGGCCCACGGCCAATGAGATGCCACCACGTGGCACCTAGAGTGGTGGAGCGCGGGGAAATTTTGGAAAATTTTCCAAATGACCAAAAAGGTGCAAAAATTTGAATTTTTGCCCTCCAACCCGATTTGGCCCTGTTTTGCCCTAAAACTTCAAATGGCCATATCTTTCGATCCAGAGCTCAGTTTTTCACGTTATTTATATCAATAGAAAGCTGGTGAAATTATCTACAAGATTCCAGGGTAATTTTTGCATTTTGATGGAGTTTGGAGAGATAAAATTGAAAAAAGCCTCTGGCACGTGGTCATGGACAAAAATGACGTTTCAACCACCATTTTTAATGAAGAATGGCTCACATTCTCTCCCAGCATGGCTAAAAATGTCAGGGGATGGGTCTGTAAGGATTCCCATGCTATTTTGAATGTGTTTTGGTCAATGGTTGAATCCCTTCCATGTTTTCCCATGTTTCTCTCTCCTGGGCTCATCCCTTACACTGTAAAAGCTGGATTTGGCTCATTTTCAAAGGGTTGAACATTTTTTGTGTATTGCAGATCCCCTTTCTCACCTTGGAAGTGATTTTGGTGGAATATTAGACCTTTTCTAATAAATACAACTCATTTTTTCCTCCCAAGTGTTGTAATGCAAGTGATTTTGATGTTAAAATAACAATACAAGCTTTGTGATTAATTTTTCATCCTCTGCTGGTGTTGTTTGACTAATTTCTGATTCTTCATTACAGTTATCAGTTTGTGCATTTTTTTTGTTGCATTTTATGAATTGTGTTAATCTACAGAAGTGAGAAATGCTCACCACTCCTTTGGTGCATCACCTATTAGCATTAGTTTTAGTTTATCTGCATTCTATATCTTTGTCTCCTTTGGAATTTAGGGTAGGATTAGGAATTTAAACCTCTGCAACTTGTAAGTGATAAATCTGATCAGAGGAGTTGAGGAACCAGCCTCTAATCTAGAGATTCCTTTCCCATTTTACAAGTCCCACACTTGGGGAGATGATTCATTGTTGTGCAATCACACTGGATGTCTAAAATATCAAACTAGAAATCTGATCAACATCCAGGGGTGCTGCTAATTTGCAACAACAGGTACTTCTGTATGACTCCAAGTTTTTGCGCCATCTAGGGAAGCTCAAGGTGCATTGGATGGGGCTGTATATTATAGCTCATATACTTGAGTCAGGTGCTTGCCAGTTAGAAGCAATTGATGGCACAAGGTTGCCTTATTATTTTAATGGTAGTAGGTTGAAGCCCTACTATAAATAAGTCTTCTTGGTGTTTGTAATAAGGCAGTATTGCCAGATAGATTAGGTTTCCCTTTCCACATTCCCTTACTATGTTTCTTTCATCATCACTATGTTTTGTCAATTTAGTTCTTGTTTGGGTGTCCTAAGTGCGCTTGTGCGCATGAAGCTAACTACAATATGAAGCATGTCGATGCACAACAGACTGCACATAATTTTATTATGGGGTGGATTGTTGGTGACTCTTAGGTATATGTTGTAAAGGTCTAATGCTACGGGTGTTGAGAAAGAAGGTTGCTAAGGGTGATTGACAAGAGATTGCTTCTCAAAGATAACCAAGGATGAAGATGAATGAGGGAAAGTTTAACATGAGGTAAGTGGCGGCCATGGTAACTATCAGGAGATGGTGTAATGATGAGGTTCTCGGGTGCTAGAGCACGCGCTGAAGAGAAGTCTGTAACAAAGGGTAAAAAGGCACACTAGAAGGTTATAGCTTTTGGCACGAAGATGTACCGCGCGGAAATGACAAAAAATGGGTAATAAATGAGGAGAATTTGGTAGGTGGAGGAGCAATTAATGCAGTAAAAAGTGGAAATATATATAAGGATGGGATTTGATTTCATTTTTACCCTTGCGACTATGAGAATTCAACAAAGAGCTACGTGTGAAGAGCCAAGTAAAGTGATTCAAGGTGCGATGCAAGCGAACCAGGTGTGAATGACATATCTATGTATTGGAAAGGCTTGTATCCCCGTAGGAGAAGGGTTTGAATGAAGTAGAGTGACCAAACAAAGCTAGGGCATGTGATTTCATGATTGTAAATTAGGGTATGATTGAATTGAGTTTGGGTTTGAAGGAAACTAATATAAACTTATAGCAGAAGGTCTAGGAAACAAAACCCAAAGAGAAGAATGGCTCCAAAGAAGAAAGTAGCACCAGTAAAGGAAAAGAAGAAGGTGGTAGTAGAAGAAGAGGAAGAGATGGCCCCAAAAAGTAATTTTTTAGAGATGCAGTACCCTGAGGATGTAATTGTGGGCTAGGAATGGGATACCCACATACGAAAAAGTAAGATAAGCGAGTATAATCACTGGACCAAGGATAACCAGAAGCAATTAGATGACTTGCTCACCTCCCAAATGAACAGACAAAATGAGGATGGCATGCCAGTATATGATGACACCGAGGAAAGGCTACTGAAAGGGATTGGTTTCTACCAGCTGTATGAGCTCCCATACTTTGGGAAATATGCACCATTGTATAGATGGCTGATGAGCCGAGTCCATGAGGACTTTTTCTATTTTGCAGGATGGAGGGTAAGATTGACACCCATTCTTATTACCACATTAACTAGATTAAAGGAAACATGTGAGGATATTAAGATTGACCTAGCTGACAAGAGCGCCATTTTGGAGACACACAAAGTGCTGGGCTACTAGAAAGGACCGCGTGGAATGGACATTGATAAATTGAAAAATTATCCAGTAGTACAGGCAACAGCACACCTGATTACCAAGTTGAATGACCAAGAACGTTGGTCATAAGTTAACTCTATGTGGTTGCATGTGGCAAAGCGCATGTCAGAAGGAGGCACTTACAACATTGTCGGCTTCATTACATAGCAAATAGTAGAGGAAGCGCACGAAGGAAACAAGATAAGTTTTGGCTGTGTTTTACTAAGTTTGGTATTCATGGAGATTGGGGTACCAGATGGCCCAAAAGAGAATATATGGGAATACCCCATGAATCACAAGTCTCCAGCTGAATGATTCAATAAGTATCTATGCAAGGGGTCAACGATAGATGAGGTAAAGGAGCGAGCAGAGATGTGGTATGATAGGCTCCACGCGAAGTTTGAAGACGAATGGCGTATACCCAAGGAGTTGCCTTCGATTCTAGGGAAGCAGGCACAATTTTCAGTCTACCAACACTTTTGTACTGTGCACTTTCCAATGGTAGATGGGTCATGGAGGCCCTGGTGTAAACTACCTTACGTGTTTTCCGCACGATATTTCCAAGCTTCATTTCATCGGTTCACCAACACACAAAGGTTAGCGTTTAATTTAGATAAGGTGGACTGTGAATACCACACCTTGTGGAAAACATATGGATATCCAGGGAAGAATGCATACAATGAGAGTAATATTTCAGAGATTTTGATCATTAAATCAGAGACACTTACCATTGCGGATATTGGGGCCATGCTGATATACCTTCAACTTAAGCTGAAAATGGAAAATAACAAGTATGTGGAAAACGAGTTCACACTTCTAAGGCCATCGAAGGGGAAGAATACCATGGAGAACGTTTTGGCACCTAGGCCCTTTGAACCCAAGCAAGATGATGAGGAAGAGGATGAAGAGTAAGAGGATAGTGGTGACTTGGTGCGGAGGAGGAAGCAGCCATTTGGCCAAAAGGAAAAGGAGCACACAATGGCTTCATAGGGAGAAGGAGTTACTGGGGAAGAGAAGGGTGACAAAAGATTTAAGAAGGTATTCAAGTGCACAAGGGTGCAAGGAGAAACCCAGAAAGTAAAGGAGCTAGAGGAGAAGAAAAGAAGAAAAATCAAGCTAGGTGAGGAAGTAGAAGAATCTGAGGAGAAGGTACCCTCATCTCTAGCAGAAGAGGAGCCTCAACATGAGGAGGAGGAGAAAATGGAAGGAGGAGAAGGGGAACAATTAGAGGCCACACAAGATAAGGGTGAGGATACCTCTAGTATTCCTAACCTTGATGTAGCCATTCTAAGAGGGATAAGATTCCATTGAACAGGTGAGGATGCCAAGGCACATATAATGGGATATGTAGAAGACCCAAAGATGATTTTTTGCACTTGGATTCAAAGCACCATTGTGCAAAAGGATCTATTCGTATGGGTGCTCATAGACGGGGACAAGGTGACACTGCGTACACGGAAGTAAATTTCATGGTCAATTCACACGCATATGGATGATCCAGACTTTGATGTCGGTGAAGAATCATGCACATCAAGATGATTGAAGAAGGCACCTGAAATAAGGCACATGACAATCAAGCCAACAGTGATGAAAGATGAGTAGGTAAGCAATGCTCTGGTAAAGGTATCTGCTGAAGTAGCAAGAAGAAACATTGATAAATATGCTACCATTAAAGCGTTGACAAAGAAGCTGAAAGCCAATGATGTGGAGATAGCGTGCCTAGTGCAGGAAAAGGACTTAATCAAGAGAAAATATGACACTTTTGTTAGTATGGCGGAGGAAATTAGAGATGATGTCCTAAAGGTACACCCGCATTTGGAATCCCAAGTACCAAAAGAATTTCCTTCTACGATGCACTACGTAAAGACAATAATAAGATTATTATTGGAGGTTGGAGGATGAAAAGGTGCAAATGACAGAGCGGCCCAAGGACCTCGTGGAAGAGGTAGAGAAAGCACAAGCTGTAGTAGCAAGAAATATTGCTACTTATGAAGGCCTACTACAAGCCATCCATGACGAGCTGAAGAAATATAATCATGCACTAATGATATGTATAGCTCCAGATGTGTTGATCACGGTAAAAACATTAGAGGAAGATAATGAAATGAAAAAGGCTATAAAGGATGCAACCCTAGGCCATGCTAAATGATTAATCCTAGTGAAGCAGAAGCGCGAGACACTAGCTGTGGCATAGGCACCGCATAAGGAAAGGTTAGATGAGCTTGGAAATCTCATTGCTCAAAAAATGGATATATTGGAAGGGGTGCAAACCTCTATGTCCAGTGTAATGCTTGTGATACAGAATGAGTAGGGAAATCTAACTATGGGTGAGCTAGAGTCTATCATTGCAGACATGCCAGATAAGGCAGGAATGGCGTTGATAGAGTGGGAGAACTTGGAAGAAAATATAAAGGAGGAATATCTAGAGTTACTGCTTCAGAATGACACAGAGGAGCCTGAGGCCTAAACAGTTTTTTTTGTGTATACCTTATCCAAAATTCTTTATTCAACCATTCTTTATTTATCCATTCTTTGTGTATGTTTTGAACATCACCATTGCCGGGGTGATAGTGAGATTAGTGTGGGGTAATGTTGATAAGAGAAAACACTTAGTAGAACTCACACATAGATTCCACGTGGGAGAACAACACAGGAGCAAAGGCACGAAGGTATAGGAAGGCATTGCGCATGGAGGTATAGAGTCAAACTTTTGGGACTTAGATGATTTGGGAGATCAGGGATATGTTTAGAGGTTGGCATGTAGAGCACACAAAGAAATACCAAGACTTGCGTGCCACTCTTCATGGAGATTTCAAAGAGCATGTAAAATCACTCTTGCATGGACATAAGATAAGAATAGATTCACCACTATAGTTAATTATCAACAATCTATAGATAGCATACTTGCATGTATGGCTATAGTTGTAAAAGGCGCGTGGCTATTATTAGCATGCGACCTATTTTGGTAGAGTTAAGTGGTGAAGGGCTAGTCCCCCACCCTATATATATGTAATGAATTACTTAGTAAGATATAGACAGAGACACATACTGCTTTGAAGGGTTAAAGATACATGGGTGCATAATTGTAACAGATCCATACGCGCATGTTTGGTATTGTATGAAGCTTTTATACTGTTGGTACGATGAATATATGAAGAATATTGGCCGAACAACAGTGTCTGATATGTTTTTCATTGCATACTATTGTTATCATGATGATTTATACTTAAGTGCTTATAGATTTGGTATGGTGTAACGATGTATAGATGGATTAGTCTCTAAATATATGTTTTTCATACTACTTCATCATGCTACCATTCTGCTACAGCAACTGTATGATGGAAAAGTGACAAGCGAGCATGGGAATCTACAAGTAACTCTTCCTCACACCGACCTCCTGAGGTCGTGCCGAGACAGTTGGTGGGGATGGAATATACGTGGAGTGTAGACAAAATACTTAGGAAATCTTATGTCTTCGATGTGCACTAATGGAATCTGTGAATCTAAGGAAAAGAATGCCCTCCTAACCTGAACTGGTGTGATAGATCATTCGGTGAGGATGACTGCTCGAAGGCTCCAATCAATATCGAGCTCTGGCATGATCCAATCTATAGGTTGTGGAATACGTGGAAAATGACCTGTGGGTGCTTCGTAGATATCCCCCAACAGGTTAATGAAAAATGGATGATGGATGTATAGTGGATTTTATGGGTAATTCTCTAGTCTAGTCTAGAAATCCTTAGGGTAATAATTTTTGGTGGAAGTGGAGAGGACCTAAATACTAATGTGTGTAAACCAGCATCAATGTCTGATTGACCTGTGGGCCCGTTTGGTTGTGGGACCTTTGGATCACAACCATAAGTTTGTGGTCATTGTGGACCTCCTATGGTCATGTGCAGAATCAATCCTTAATCCCTAATATCCAGTAGTCATATGCCTTTTCGGCCTCTATGTTTAGAACTAAAAGTTGCGTAATCTTCTCAGAGTACCTTACAGGCGTTCTGGCAACTTGAATTCTTAAGCTATTGTCTATGTCAATGAGGATGTCTCCTACATTTTGCTGTGGGACCAAAGGATCACAACCGAACGTTTGCTCTCTTTCAAGCCCTTCTACAGTCATGCGGATATCTATTAAGGCAATCTGTAGTTTGGTTGGTTTGACCAAAATGTATGTGCTTTGTCGTCTTCTATGTTTAATCCTCTCAGCTGTGCGCTGATTTCTTGTAGGTTTGCTATTGCTCGGAAGACCTGAATTATGAGATTTTGGTCTATGTCAGTTATTGCTGCAACAATATTGGGTTGAGGCATGATTGGCTCGAATACGTATTCTCTGGGCTCACTAGGTCCCGTGATTGTCATACAAAAGAAACAATATAAATCTAACTAAAGCAAAGTAAACTAATTTATGCAAAGTATATCCACATCATATATAAATTCTCTATTTTTGTATTTTTGACAGAATATTTAACAAAATTAAGATAACAACTATTTAATATATCTAGAAAACGACAACTAACCTAATAACAAAATTAAAAACAAACAAGGTAGTCGAGTATAGCTACTTGTCTGTGTAGTTGTGAATTTATTCTAAATAACTAAATAACTGATCTAATTTAACTGAAATATTTTCGATCCTACCTCAGAAGTGAGGAACAAATCATAGTTTCTTAGAAACTATCGATCCCCACAGCTTCCCCAGCAATATAAAAAATGAACGTAACCGAAATGAAGTGATTCACTACTCTATTTGGTATATTTTAACTAGAAATTTGAAAGCTTGAAACTGGATTTTGCATAACAATGGCAAATATGATTGTGTATGGCTTTGTCCCCTTAGTGTGGTCTCCTCATTCCTTTGTGCTCACGTGAATCCAGAAAAGCATGTAATGCTAGCATCAACAGAAGTAGGTATTAGAACAATGGCAGCTTTGGATGCAGACTGAATACAATGCGAGTAGGAGAGGGATAGCGCAAGAGAACAGAGCTTGGCTTATGTAATTCCTAGCGGGATTTATTGCGAGTCATACAACACAAAACATCCAGAACCTGAAACTATCCTTCTTGATGAACAAAACCTACAAATATAATGGCTTCAAACTAAAAATGAAACTATCCTACCTCAATTGATTATATGAAATAGTAATAACACTAGAACAAGAAGATCATGTGGCTTCTAAATAGCAAAATAAGACTAACTATGCATGCAACAAATGAAAACTATTGAATTCCTAAGCAAGAACTGAAAGACTAAATTATTGAAATGAGAGGATGAGGGGCAGTTTTTGAGGGGCCATTTACTTGTAATCAAACCAACTATTTATAAAATTCCCATTCACCCAAAGGTAACTCCAACAAGGACTCTTTTACCATTAAACAATGAAGAAAAACTATTCTAGGGGACATAAAACATAAATACTAGCCAAAGCGGGTGAGAAAGATGGTGAAAGTTGAAAAATTACGCAAGTCGCGATCAAAGGAGCATGTTGGAAAACACATGAAGGACCGCCGCCATGAGCAGGGGGCGGTTACAGGACCACCGCCCTGCCTTGGTGGCGGTCACGAGATTGCCGCCCAGGCAGGGCGGCGGTTTCATCACTGAAGACAAAAATGCAAAGGAAAAGAGGGGAAAAGAGAAAAACAAATCATGCGGAGGCTAAACAGGGCATGTGAGATGTTAATGTACACTTGGAGAGCTTTTCTAGATCTCGAACACCTTGCGAGGAGACCTGTATCATCATTCGGGCATGTGTAACATCGTTCCAGTGGTACAGTACCCTTACAATTTTGAGTACATAAAACAAACCTAAAGAGGGACCTGGTACCTTTGTGCACTTCAGGTGAGTGCTTAGCCTAGGCTAAGTGATGTGCCAGCACGACTAGATGTTATTTGAGAATTCTAGGTTGCATCATCGAGTTTGGGATATATTTTTTTACTAAGTATTTATTTTTTATAATTTTCCAAGTACAAAATTTTGAAAATTGAAAAATAATGGATAGTTGACCATATGCACCCACCTAACCACCTCAAAAAATATTAAAAATGTAGTTTTTTTTTTAATATGTATATAATTATGCTTAGTTTGGGACTTCATAATTTTAAATTAATTTGGAGAAGTGAAATAAAAGGTACACGATGAAAGATAGATGTGTATAAATACAAAAAATAGAGCTATAAAAAAGACATAGTTAGAAGATAATAAGGGTGGAAACCTTATACAAGTAAAAAAATTTGAAAAATCATATATTTGGATAGAGTAAAGTGTCATTAACCTTGTAGTCAAATTTTAAAGAATTTTTTTAATCATTTTTATAGGACTTATTATGGTGGAACACTCTTTTTTTTACTTTTTTGTAAAAATGCATTGTTTATTGTATTTGAGAAGGTACAACCCATAGGCTCAGGGTTCCAAACTGGTTCCAAGCTATGGGGCCTTTCCTTGGGAGAGTAAAATCACAACGCGTACACGTTATAACATGTATGAGTTATATTGTATAATATACTATACCCCCTCCAATGTCCTCTTCTGTTCCTTTCACGGGAATTATGTCTCCACTTTGTCCACTTTGTAATTATATGTACCTTTTTGAATGAAGTTTTAGTAGTTAAAGCTATCCCCACCCCTACTATCTATATTTTACTAATAATGGGGGATACAAAATATGTAAGGACGTGAAAAAGGTCAATAACAAGACACCAGAGTAATTATAAATGATTAGAATAAAGAAAATGTAACAGATGCAAAAAATGTATGGAGGGAAAGATACATCTACTATCTCAAATACACCTGATGTTTTAGACATTGATGAAGAAATACATAATAAAAATGAGGAGAATAATTATTTTATAATGAGTATTGATAATAAATTGTATGATAATGTTCTTATTGATAACTAATTTGATATGAATAATAATATTGAACCTTTATTCGAGAATGTAAATGTTAATCCTCAAAATTACACGGAAACACCAAATGAAGAAAGTAACTTTGCTAATGAATGTTTACCTTTAAGAACACCTTCTTCCATTTCACATATAAAATCCATTCACTTAATTGAAATTGATGAAAACATCATAAAACCAATGCCTAACAATTTTTTTGACAAAAATGTGAGAAGAAAACCTATGGGAATCTGGGATAATTACTTTGAGAAAATAAATGATACAAAAATATGCCAATTATTTGTTACGTTAATGAAATTAATTAAGACGAGACCTACAATGAAGAACCTAAGGCTAATAACATCTAATATTGATGGTCAAAATATGACAATTGTTGAAACTATTCATAAAGCCTACCATATTGTAGGTGTCAACAAACACACTAAATCTAGTAATGCTACACCTCATGCACTCACTAATTGTACAGTAAGTGATAAAACAACAAAAAAATGCTTGATTAGAAAAACAAGTAGAGCTTTGAAGGTAAATATAAAACACTAATGAAGGTAATAGGGAGACGCAAAATTCTTGATTCAGCCTGAGCATTCTCTAGTAGAATCCCACAGAAAGAAAATGATACATATGATATCCTACAAGAATTACATGTAAAGTTTTGGAATGAGAACACAAGGGTTTCACCAAATAGTATAGATACAATAATAATAATAATAATAATAGGTTCTCGTAATCGTGAAGCACATGCAAAATATTTCTTGGATATGGCCCAAACACAAGTGTTTTGCAAGTTTAAGAATGAAAATCTAGAAATTGACATTAGCCAAAGATTTTTTGTAATGAAAAAACCCTTTTATTTGAGAATCACTCACTCATGCACCACTTGTTGTTGTAGGCATCATGTTGAATTTTCAATGCATTATGATGTTTTTTGTCAATTATAGTATGTTTTACATATTGACATCATGTTGCGGGAGTGTATTAAATGTCCCACAAAAATCAGCAAGGGAACTTATTCCTACCATATTTTGTGAAAGATCAATTTGACAGTTTTTGTAACAAGGCATGTTTGGATGGAATGTGCAACATATGCGGTAGCTTGCCAAAATTGAAAAAATTTATCCATAAGGAGAGTACACATGTAATCGAAAAATAATTAGTTGGTATCAATAAATATAAATCTGCGGCATATCAATTAAAAGATGGAAAAGAAACTAAGAGGTGTGAACTTGTTAAAGAATAATTACATGTATCATAATATATGGTCAAACTCATAGAGAAAATTGTTTACGAGTATGCAAGGCACACAAATAAAGATCGATGGTTAGGTAAGTGCATGTAAATGGGGGGTCAAAATGGGGTCTTAAGTTGATGTTGTTTTTTAAAAATAAGAAACGTGAACTTGTACGAGTTATTTGAGATAATTACACTTAAAATTTGAAGATGTTGTAAGAACATGAATTGTAGCATTTCGAGTCTAGTTTCTAAACTAGTATTTTTTTGAATGGTTAAGCGTAAGTGTGTTAATGAGATAAATTTCCAATAGGTGCTCCTTCTTTTGTGAAAAAAATAGTAGATAGTCAGTCGTGACCCCCCGTGATTTTTTAGCACTGCTTATTATTTTTGAAAACCATTTGCTGGAAAGATAGATAAAATCATCTAGTTTGGGATAGAGTTTTTTTACTGAGTATTTATTTTTATGATTTTTCAAGTATAAACATTTTAAAATTTAACAAATAATGGATAGCTGACCGTGTCATCCTAATTACTTCAAAAAATATCAAAAATTAGAATTTTTAAAAATATGTATAGAATTAGTACTAATTTGGGAATACATAATGTTTATTCAAATTAGATAAGTGAAACAAAAGATACACGAATAAATATAGACATACATAAATGCAAAAAATAGAGCTATAAAAAGATATAAAAGGATTAAAACCTTATACTAGTCAAAAAATTTGAAAAATCGTATATTTAGGAAGAATAAAGTTTTCTTGAACTCATGCTCATATTTTTAATACATTTATTAATCCTTTTTTGGGGATTTATTATGCGTAAGACACATTTTAGTATTATTTGTCAAAAACATGTTGTTTGATGTGTTTTAGCAAGTCCATGCCTCAGGCTTAGGGTTACAAATGAGATCCAAGCCAAGAGATTTTCCTTGGGATATGGAAAAATAGAAATGTGTACATGTTATAACACATACACATTCCCATTTTTTATATTCCCTTCCCTATAATTTCCTTTTCTTCCACTTTCATGAGATTCATGTCCCCACTCTGTCTGTTCTGCACATTCCTACACACAATTTTAGTAGTTGAAGTTGTCCCCTATCCTTATATATATGTTTTACTAACCATGGGGGATAAAAATGACGTAAGGACATGAAAAATGTCCAGAATAAGACATTAGAGAAATTAAAAGTGATTAGAATCAAGAAAGTGAAGCAGATGCAAAAACTTCGTAGAGGGAAAGATACATCTACTATCTCAAATGCACCTGATGTTGTAGAAAATGGTGATGAAATACATAATGAAAATGAAGAGAACAATTATTTTGCAATGAGTATTGATTATGAATTTAATGATAATGTTGTTATGGATAAATAATTTTATATAAATAATAATATTGAACCTTTAAGAGAGAATCCAAATGTTAATCCTAAATTTTTCATGAAAACACCAAATGAGGAAAGTAACCTTGCTAATGAATTTTTACCTTTAAGTACACCTCCTTCTATTTTGCATAGAAAACCCTTTCACTTAATTGAAATTGATGAAAACATTATAAAACCAATGCCTAACAAAATGTCTGAAAGAAATGTGAGAAGAAAATCTATGGGAATTTGGGATAAATATTGTGAGAAATTAAATGATACACAAATATGTCAATTATCTGTTACATTGATGAAATTAATTAAGATGAGACTTACGATGAAGACCCTAGGTATAAGAACATCTACTATTGATGATCAAAATGTAGAAATTATTGAAAATATACATAAAGCATATCATATTCTAGGTGTCAACAAACACATGAAATATAGTAATGCTACAGGACGTGCACTTATTAATTGTATAGTAAGTGATAAAAAAATGAACAAACACTTGATTAGAAAAATAAGTAGAGCTTTGAAGGTAAAAAAAAAACACTAATGAAAGTAATAAGGAGACACAAAAGTCAAGTTAGCCAATAACACTGACCATTGGGCATTCTCTAGTAGATTCCCATAAAAAGACAAGGACACGTGATATTTTAAAGAAGAGATACAATAAAAATAATAATAGGTTCTCATAATCGTGAAGCGTATGCAAAACATTTCTTGGATATGACTCAAGCACAACTGTTCTCTAAGGTTAAGAATGGAAATCCATAAATTAACATTAGCCAAATATTTTTTGAAATGAACAAACCCTTTTATGTGAAAATTAATCACTCACATACCACTTGTTGTAGGCATCATCTTTAATTTTCAATGCATTATGATGTTTTTTTCTCAATTACGTTGTTGCATATTGACATCATGTTGCAATATTTTAGATTAAATTTCCCACCAAAATATGCAAGGGAATTTATTCCTACCATATTTTTTGAAAAATCAATTGGACATTTTTTTTTATAACAAAGCATATTTGGATGGAACATGCAACATATGTAGTGGCTTGCCAAAATTGAAAATTTGTATGCATGAGGAGAATACATATGCAATAGAAAAATAATTATTTGGTTTCATAAAATAAAAATATGTGACATATTAATTAAAAATAGAAAATAATCTAAGAGGTGTGATCTTGCTATAGAACAATTACTTGCATCAGAACATATGGTCAAATTCAGAGAGGAAATTGTTTATGAGTATGTAAGGAACACACATAGAGCTCAATGATTAGATGAAAGAATTAAATTAAGAAAGGACACATTTCTAATTGGTACGATTGTTTCAGTATTTGACTTCGCAAAAAATTACTCATTGCATCCAAAAATGGAGATTCAATCACATTAATATAACTCAATGAAAGTTACTATTTTGGTGCATAAAACATTCATGCAATCTCTAGAAAGCACTGAGAAAGATTGAAAAATATTAATAGAATATCATTTCTACATTAGTGATGATCGAACACATTTTACATAATATGCACAAGGTTGTTTACAATTGTTTTATGTGAAGTTGGCTGAGAGGAACATTGTTTTCAATCAACATTACATTTGGTTGGATATTTGCACATCACAATTTAAGAATCCACAAATGTTTTATTGGCTAAGCAGGATGCACATGAAAAAAATTGTACAACAAAGCTAGATTTTTACTGAGGCATGACATAGAAAAGGAGAACATCATGGTGCATGAGCAAGATAAGAATTAGAGTTCAAAGATGGTGCTAAATTTATAGGTGCAAAAAACATTTTTGATTGGTGTAATAAGAACATGGATCATGAATTTCAAGAGAGCTCAATAGTTTGTAGATATTTTTGGTTGATAGAGGAACAACATTTGAAAATCTATGAATATTATATGACAGTTACATGATCAAGAGATATGCACTCATTCTGAAGTTCAAATGCAATTTCTTGCACTATTCATATTAGGTGCATAACATGATTTCGTATGTCATGCATTGATTTTGTGTGGAATGAATGTGACTCACAGGAGTGGGCAGTTGAATGGACTTATAAACCTCTAATTCCACTCGACACATATCAAGTTACGCAAGCATTACAACTTACAATGTCTTTAGATTATATGACAACATCACTTAACTTTGACCAAGTATCTGATCTAGTGCAACAAGGTACATACATGTTTTTTTTAGAAATTTATACGTTATTAAATGATAATATCTTAATGTATTTTAAATTTGATTTTATTTATTACTTTTTGATGCAGGGAATGTTTTTGCAGTTATTATGACATAATTTAATGAAAAGGGAACATACTACTTATTGTCTCATTGTGTAGAGGGAAAATATAAATTGACTTCTCTAATAATTGAAGGTGAAAACCTTGAGTATCCCACTGGGTTAGTGGTAGTCATTGAAACTTGGGTTCATTGATACCCAGTCAAAAAAAAATACTTGGTTGTTTTAACTTTTAAGACTATGAAATACATAGGTAGATACTTCACTATTCACATTTGGTTCTTACAACAAGTATTCAGTTGATCAAATAATGAGGTAGGCTACCAAACAAGAATCTATGAAAAGTTCATGAGTTAGATCATGAAGAAATTCTAGCTACTATCAAGAGTAGAGTTGATCCTTGTTGTTCATTGGTTTGAATTTCCAATGTATGTTTGTTAGGAATTATCCATGTTAGTGCTCACATTATGGATTATCATAATTATATTTGTGAGCTAGTAAATATTTATGTGAGTAAGGTGTAATAACAACTCATATTACGAGTTGTTTATAATATTATTATTTGTGTGAGATTTGGTTGTTAAATCGAATTCACGTGAATAGTTTTTTGTGAGGAGTAGTGTTAAAACAATTTCCTAGATTATAGGATCATTCTCTCCTATATATAATTGTATTGTAATACAAATTTTTATCAAGTGAATAAAAATGAAGAATTAATCAAGTTTCATGTGTGATTCTGTTGTTGCTTTATTATTTGGTATCAGAGCAGTGTCTGATCCATGTAATGGAGATATAATTGATTTGATTAGGGGGCAGCCCTATGTTCTTCATTTACCTTGTGCATCGTAATTTTATTGTGTTTTCATTTCTATAGATCCATTTACATTGCGTACTAGAAGAATCAGGGTGTTGATGGTTGTCATTGCATTGTTCTATAAAGAAGCTAACATTCCAAATTTGACAAATGATCTCACACACTCAAGGAATTTATATGATATAAACAAGTCAGAAGATTACAATTCAATGCTTCAATTTAACATTTAATTAAGCTTTGGATACATCATTCTGGGACACTTCATACCCTACAACTAAGATCTTATCTGAGAATATATCCTTGATAGTGTTCGCATATGTGTTTTCCTCACGCATTGGATCCATTTCATACTACTATCTAATTGCTAGCATTCAAACTAATTGCATAATAAACTGAGGAGGCGTATTGCTACACAAAATTTTAGTTGTACATGTATCATTTATGATAACTTGTTATTTGAATACATTTCATCAAGTTCTACACCAACGATCGGCTCTAGAGATCGACCCTTGGACTCGCCAATCAATGTCTTCTCAATATCTATTGTCAATTCATGTGCATCAAATCTTGGTTAACACTCTTCATATGCATCAAATATCTTAATCTTCTACCATTTTCATTTCTGTCAAGATTTTATATATTAGATAGTTGCATGTGTTATTGCCTTCATGCGGATTTAGTTGAAATCCCTATTTCTCATCTTCCATTAAACCTGGTTGCATGGTTGATTCACAAGGCGTCTGTATGATATCCATCGACCTATGGAGTGATTTTTATAAATTATAATAAAGGAAAAATCCAATGCCATTTACCTCCGAATTCATACAATATATTCCCCACATACTTCAAATATAAAGAGGTGTGTTAACTTATCTTTGTAAAAGTTTGCAAATACATATTCATATAAAAATATTTGCATGCTACAACTAATACAAAGTTAAATTCCTCCTAGTGAGAGTGCATATAGATGAAAATATATTCGTGTAAAGTACATTTAATATATATATCCTAATGATATATTAGAGGCTTTGAGTCTTGCATCCAATAATCTTGAACTTCGTTTAAGTTTATTTTGTATTGATAGTGGTCCTTGAGAAAACTAATAGGTCCGCTAAGTTGTTTCTAGTTTTATTTCAAATGTTTTACAAGTTTATGTAAAGGAAAATTATGTTTGTGGTTGGGATTTTTAAAATATGCAAATTTTAGTCTTGTCATCAAAGTATAAAGTCATGTCATTTTATTTTCAACCTTAAAAGCTATAGGAGTTGTTTGGTTCCATTTTGTTATATTATCATTATTGTTTTCATATACTCCAAAGTCCATCTAATAAAATTTGAGTTCAAGTCAAATTGTCCTCATAAAACTAAAAAGTCATTATCAAAATTTAATTCTTATTGTCATTGAATTCAAGTATTGTTATTGTGAAAGTCGTATTGCTAAAATTGTAAAAAGTCAATAAAAAAATTGCCTCACGGAAGCATTTTCAGTGTAACCCGAGTTGATGGGAGAATTGTACATTGAGCATCATGATCAAATTCATCTGAGTTAGCAAACTTTAACTGGAGGATGGAGGCATAGGAGGATGGAGGACAAGAAGCATCCTCTCACCAACCGCAAGCGATGGGGCCGCAAAACAAGGATGTGGCATTTTATTTCAGTGTGTTTTCTTTCAGTTACAGAGTACCTATATTTGTTCGTATTTAGTTTACAGTATGTTCATGTTGTAATCAAGTGAGAATATTCCTATGTACTTTCCTGATGTGAAAATATAGTGGAAAAATAAAAAATCATAGAGGAAAAAACAACATCATTTTTCTTGAAGAGGATGAGCAGGGGCTCATACCTGGAATAGGAGTTCCTTTTTGGTGGAAAAAGGTCCATTTTTTTTGAACAGGGGTTTGTACAGTGAATAGGAGTTCATTTCAGATGAATAGGGGTTCATACTGAGGTTTTTGGTTAGCCTTTGAAAAACCATCAGTGAGCCAAGGTCATGAGCACGCACGGGAAGCAAGCTAGAGAAGAAGTGCGTTTATTTTTTCTCCCATGTTGGGGGAATGTTAGGAATTATCCATGTTATTTCTCACATTATGGATTGACATTATTATATTTTTGATCTAGTAAAATATTTATGTGAGTAAGGTGTAATAACAACTCATATTACGAGTTGTTTATAATATTATTATTTGTGTGAGATTTGGTTTTTTAAACCAAACTCACGTGAATAATTTTTTGTGAGGATTATTGTTAAAAAAAATTCCTAGATTATAGGAGTAGTCTCTCCTATATAAAATTGTATTGTAATATGAAGTTTTATCGAGTGAATAACAACGAAGATTTAATCAAGTTTCCTATGTGAGTCTGTTGTTGGTTTATTAATGTTCACTTAAGACTAGATATATACATCTACATGAATTTAATTTGAATAAACTTTAACAATTTTGTTTAAAGTTTGTAGGTCTTAAAATCAATTTAATTTCTTACTAACATGCTTATGTAGGTTAGTGGTGCCAAAAAATATTCCACCTTCACGAGCTTAGAACTGTTAGTAGAGAATTCTGTATTCTCAAAGCTAAGAGAAGCTAAGGGAAATTAAATCTTGGAAACGAATAACAAGAAAAATTTCTCATTTCACCACCTATAAATTGTATGAAAAATATATTCTTAACATGTTTCATAGTACTTGTTCTAGATGCTCAAAATAGTGTCTTGAACTTTTATATGGTTATCAACACCAAAATTCCCTTATAACAATGTATTACCATGCAATTTCACCCTTGATTATGTTTTGCATCGAAGGATATGGGTAAAACTCAGTTCTTCTTTCACACCTTTCTCCAACCTCTACTAGTCCTACTTACAGACAAGTCTTACTGTTGGGTAATATCTACAAGGTTTCTAGACAAATCAAACATCATTCCAGATACCCTTTATGATTCTACATCTTCACACCAAATTTTATACTCAAACTCCTAGTTTACATCCCCCAAATTGCCTAATATATGTCTTAAATTAGGTTTATAAGGCTAGAAATGGCATTGCAAGAGGAAATACTACTTCCATACTACTTCCACATGTGCCAACTATATCACCTTAACTCCCAAACCTAAAATCGTGTTTATATCCTTCATTAGACCTTGCATTCTAAGAGAGATAATAATGGAGTTTTTGAAGCAAAATTCAATTTCAATACCTAAAATTTTTTGAAAGGTTATGTACGGCCTATTTACACCTATAATGGTCATATTTAGACTTAAAAATCTTAGACAGGCTTGCAAGCAAAATATTATCAGTCATACAGGGTCAAGAGAGGCACTTGCACAGTCTGGTTACTTGATGAATTCATTATTCCTTGCACTCATAAATCAAATAAGGTTTTAATTCCCTTAAAACATAATGTACATAGTATCCTTTGCACTATCCATTCAAGAAACAAGAACATTATGCTTGAAATCTGATATTTATTGACTCAAACTGAAGTATTTGGCATAGTTGCAAATAATAAGACAACAATAAAACTGAATTGAATTGGGGAAAACCAAGATAGAAATTCATAGAGGGTCTGAACGCAGAGATGTAGATTTAGATGAGACCTTTCAAGGTGCCACAGAGATCGAGAAATAACCCATCAAATTTATAGCCTATTTTTCTATCAGGGTTCTTAGGGACTATGCTTGACTGATGTTGATGGGAAGCACTGAGATCATTGGCCACCGAAACAAAGTCTCGCATAAGGTTTACCATTCCACCCCAACCTATGGGCACAATTATTTTAGTACCACGAGCTTTTGTTTGCAAAATATTACATTTGACAACCTTATAATGCCTTAAATTGAAGTATTTGGCACAATTTTAAACAATGGGACAACGAGAAAATCAAATTAAACAGGGGAAAAATGATAGATGCATTTGTAGAGGGTCTTGTTGATCAAAATGAAATCAGACTTCATTTTGGGAAACTTGTACCATTTCCCCTTGAGTGCTTCAAATTTTAGTTTTTTGGGCCTTGGGATTTACTTCGCAGTTTTACATTTTACAATTATGTAGTTTCAGTCCTTGGGAGTTGCTTCACAGTTTTGCATGTTTCAGGCCTTGGGAGATGTTTCACAATTTTTCATTTTGCATATTTACATTTTTGCCATCTCTTGTGCAGATTAATGTACCATCTTCAAATATCCATAACTTTTGATCCACGTCACCAAATGAGACAAAAATTATACTGTTGTAAATATAATTAAGATTACTACATTATGGAATTAGATGTGGGTGGTGAAAAATTATTTTAATAGGAAGAACTTGTAAAAAAATAACTCGTGGTCATTTTCAGGTATGGGCTCTGTAAAAAATTGATATACTCATATTGGGTCTGCAAACTTGAATGTTGATTGGTCCTAGGTGGCTGAAGAGGTGGATAGGATCATTAATTTCAAATTTTATCTCTCCTCTTCTTCTTCTAGATATATGTAACTCATTTTTATTTCAATTGATCCTTCTCCATTTTTGTAAAGGCACCATGCCAAATTGGTGTCCACAAAAAATTTGAGTTACAAACCTATTTTTTGGAGCTTGTAATGCCCTCAATGCCTCCCAAATGGATGTAATAGACTATGTATATTCTAGATCAATTAAATAAAGACATTGTGGCTCCTCTCTTCCATTTGGTTATGTCTCTTACCTCTATGTTCTCTCATTTTATGTTGTGTATGATTTATACTTGCAGGTTTTCTTTTTATAGTGTTTTGCAATGTGTGGAATGAGTATATTTTCTTATTTTGGATCCATGGCATACTTGTATTCCCTATCCTACATCCATATCCTTCTCATTTCTCCATTATGGAGATTTATCCTCATTTTCTTGGTGTTATCACCTCCTTCATATCTCAATATTTCATTTTCATGCATCTCTCTCTTTTTGGTCCTTGTGAATGCTTAGATTAGGCTTAGATAGTTTTTATTTCAACTATAGGAGTAGTTTTAGAAGTTATAGGAACTAGCATTCTCTGGAGGTCTGTCTCAATTTGTAAGGTACCAAAGTTGGATATTGGACTGAATTTCTAATCTTATGTGATCATATCTAGGGTGAAATTTGAGCGACAACAATTCTGACACACCTGGTGGGACCAGTATGAATAGCTTTATAACTTCATATCAGTAGGATTGATGTGTTCTTGATGGTATTCATCCTTTAGAGGAAATTCTCAACACATTTGGTGTCTCCATTATTTAAATAAATTCATTATATGAGTCTGTAGATTGTACCCTTCATCTTTCCCCTCATTTTCATGTTTCCATTTATCTCATGGCTCTCCAAAGAGATCTTGCATTCTCTCATTTCAATTCAATCCCCCTTTATTTATATAAATGGGATGATGTCCCTAAAATATCCATAAAAAATATACCTCTTTTCTATGGATAAGGATATTAATCTCCTATTGATCACATTTAATATATAGCAAACCATTGTGCCATTCACAATGTGAAAGAAGAGAACATTTTCCTTAGACTTCTTGTTTCATCATTCAAAGGAAAAGAAAAAGATCAGTACATCAGTTTGGATCCACAATCCATTTCTTCATGGGATTAGTTGGGAGAACAACTACATAACTGGTTCAAATAGAATTTAGATGTAATTTCTCTCATGGAACACCTCAGAAAAATATAACAAGATTCAATGGTGTTCATCTCAGATTTCAACATCAAATTTTCAAGGATATGACACATAATTCCTCAAGAATTTAGACCCTCACAAGGTATGAAATTCTTGTATTATTTAATTTCCTTAAATGTGTATTTAGTTGTATTGATCCAAAATTGGGGAGGCAGTACTCTTCTTCAAGATTTTGTAATTGCATTGCAAGATGAAAAGATGCTCCTTCAAGTTGACCAAAGGAAACTCATCCCCATTACTTCCATTCTTCCGTCACCATCTCAAATTCTCCATACCCCTCATTCCAATAAATAAAAAAACTATTGTTCATTTCCAAACTCAAGAAAATATTTTTCTTCCTAGTTCTTCTTATGGTGCTCCACAAATTTATCATGCCCAAAACATCCAATATGCTTTGTTAAATTCCCTCCCATCTCCACCCAAGGCATTACCCAACCCTCCAAAGTATTTTCATATATCTTTGAGGAACCATGGTATTTCACATGTTATCCCAACCCTCTACCCAACACTCACTAAACCAAGCTACAGTTAAATGTTGGTATAACGTGATTCTGACTATTTACATGGAGAAGAGGAACTGCAGAAATTGGGTTATGTTTTGGAGGATCATTTGGCTTCCCCAATTTATCAAAGAAAAAATCTATAGCCCAAGCCATATATGCATGAAGCAGAAACTAATCAACAACCCTTTGTTTATATCTCATCTCAAGCTAGTTTCACCAAGGAAGAAAATTTCATATCATTTGAAGATTATTCTGATTCTAATTGGGAGGATGAGAAGGTTCAAAATGTGTAAATATATGAGATGAATACAAAGGAAAATCAGGCATTTCTGAAGGAAAATTAGATTGGAATTGGAGGAGAAGAGATTTTTTTTTTCAACACTAATGACATTCAAATCCTTAAGGAATAATGTATGCAACGTTATCAAGATATTACAATTGAATGTAATGATCCTAATGACTAAACATGTTTGGAACTTGCTTCACTTTTGGCAGAAAATAAAACTAGGACAAAGGATGAAGAGGAAGGAAATCATCACCCTGAAGTGGAAAAAGAAATGTTTGCACGAGAGTAAGAAATATCAAGTTCATATCAGCTTGCAAATATCCATCATGAAGAGGAAAGAGTCTCTATGAGCTCCATTTATGGAGCTGGATTCAAAGAAAATGGGAAAATTCATAGTATTAGGATGTAAAATAAGATCCCGTTGTATGCCCAATCAGATAATTGGTTGGTTTGGATCAAATTTTTAGTTTCCTTGTCTTACACCCACTTCAAAGTATGAACGAAAGCTTAAATGCGCAAAGGGTCTACTGTAACACCTCAAAAAAAAAATATAGATCAAGATGAGGAGGTATTCACACTCTTTCCTACTGATACTTTGGGGAATGTGGATGGAAATAAGTTTTTAAGGAAATTTTCCACTCTCATTAAAGACCATTCATTACCAAACTAATCACATGGTCCAATTTTGTAAGGAAGGGAATCTATTCTCCCAACCAATTGTTGGTTTTTTTAGCTTTCTCCACTTTTGGTTAGAGTAGGTTAGGTTAAGATGTTTATTGCAAAACAAGTGCTTGTGCACACTTTGCATGTTTCCTCTTGGAACATGTATGCTTAATTCATGTTTGTAGATAGTTTTTTTGGGTATTTTTTTCTATTGCAAATTCCAGTTCAAATTAATTTCCACGGTGAAAATCAGAATATTTTGGGGCATTTTTCAAGCTTTATTCAAAGCTCCAAAATATCAGATTCAAATCAGTGTTAAGTTTCTTTGTGTTTAAGGACAAAATTTAATGTTTGAAGATCAGTGTTTTCTTCAAGGTTATTCTTGACTCCATGCCCAATAGATGCTTCAAGGCTATTGGTCTTCATCATCTAGTAGGAAGATGTCCCCTAGAGGTTGTTAAAATGTTGACCAAAATGAGCTCACACTTCATGTTCGGAAACTTCTACCGGTTTTTCCTTGAGTGCTTCAAATTTTGGTTTTTTCACATATTTTAAGAAATTAGGGATATTTAAAAGGATATTCACTTGATTGGAAATTTCCTTGTTTTTCCAAAAAACTAAAAAAATCCTTCAAATTTTGCATATTTTGTAAATTTCGGGCCTTGGGATATTTTTTGCAGTTTTGTAGTTTCGGGCCTTGGGAGATTTTTTCGTAGTTTTGCAGTTTCAAGCCTTAGGAGTTGTTTTGAAATTTTACATATTTCCAGCGTTGGGAATTGCTTCGCAAGCTTGGATTTTTTAGTTATGCAGTTTTGGGAGATGGAAGCTAGTTTGCAGTTTTGCATGTGTCAAACCTTGGGAGCTTCTTCACAATTTTACATTTTGTAGATTTTCATTTTTACCATCTCCTGTGTGATCAAAGTACCATCTTCAAATTCCCATAACTTTTTATCCAGGTCACTAACTAAGAAAAAATGTATATTTTTGGAAAGCTCTTGAAGAGTACTACATGATGAAATAGATTTGGGTCATGAAAATGTATTTTACTAGGCCAAAACTGTAAAAAAATAACTTATGGTCATTTTCAGGTATGGGCTCTGTAAAAAAGTGATGATACCCATATTGGGTCTGCAAACTTGAATGTTGATTGGTCATGTGTGGTTGAAGAGGTGGTTGGGCTCCTTAATTTCAAATTTCCTCTCTCCTTTTATTTGTCTACACACACACAGAGACACATATATACAACTCATTTTTATCATATTTGATCTTTTTTCATTTTTTAAAGGTACCATGCCAAAATGGTGTCCTAAATAAATTTGAGTTGAAACCTATGTTTTAGAGCTTACAATGTCATTAATGCCTTCTAAATAAATATAACAGACTATTTATATTCTAGAGAAATTAAATATGGACATTGTGTTGGGGTGTGGAGCCTATTTTTGGTCTTCTCAAAGCAGTATTGAAGTGTGGAGTTCGAATTGGGAAGATGAAAGGTCATGACAGTTTCTTTTCCATCTGTGGGAAGATGAAAGGTCATGACTTTCAAACTTCTAGGGTCACCTTTTTGGACTTCTTAAAGGATTATAATCCTATAAATAGAGGTGTTAGGGTATCTTGAAGATATCTTGTGTGTTCAAGAAGTCTTGAGTCTTAGTGATCAAGAGGTGATCAAGGTTAAGCAATTGGGTGTCAATTGTGGTTTAGATGTGGTTTAGCATCTTTGGAATTCTGTTGTGAGTTCATAACTGAGATAATATTGTGAGAGTTGTTTTATTCTTGTTGATAATAAAATATGAGAAATTTCTTGGTGGATGTAGCCCACATTGGGTGAACCACGTTAAATCTTGTCTTGTCTTCTTTTGTGCATTATTTATTTTTGTTATATTTATGCATGTATAATTCTACTATATAGTTTCCTATAACTTTGATTTGAGGAAATGTTTCCGCATTTTTTTTTTTTAATTCCTAACAATTGGTATCAAAGCTTTGGTTGGTTTTTTGCTGAAGTGGTAAATCACATGGAAATTTTAGCTTGAGTGGGAGCTATGGCAGATGAGGGAAAATAGAGGGTTGAGAAGTTTAATGGGAAGAACTTTGGTTTGTGGAAGATGAAAATGGGGGATTACTTGTATCAGAAGGACCTCCATGTTCCTTTGGCTAGAAAAGCAAAGAAACCTATATCCATGTCAGATGAGGATTGGGAGTTTTTGGATAGAAAGGCACTCGGGGTAATTCGGTTATGCCTTTCATCTTCAGTTTCTTTCAACATATCGCAGGATAGGACCAAGGAAGGTCTCATGAGTGTGTTAGGTAAGTTATATGAAAAACCCTCTGCCTCTAATAAAATATTTTTGATGAAAAATTTATTTAATATGAAGATGTCTGAGAATGGTTCTGTTGCTGATCATTTGAATGAATTTAATACGGTTGTGAGTATGTTAAACTCGGTAAAAGATGACTTTGATGATGAGGTCAGGGATTTGTTGATTTTGTGCTCCTTGCCAGATAGTTGGGTTAACTTGGTTATGGCTGTAAGTAATTCAATCTCTAATAATTCAAAGCTAAAGTTTGAGGATTTAATAGGTGTGATCCTAATCAAGGAAATGTGAAAGAAGAGCATAAGATATTCTTCTACTCCTAGAAACACTTTGATGATGGAGAGCAGAGGGAGATAAAAGAATATAGGGAAAGGTAACTGTGGGAAGTCGAATGATCGCGGAAGGTCAAAGTCCAAGAGTAAGGTAGAATGTTGGCACTATGGGAAGGTTGGTCATGCTAAGAAATATTGTTAGGCTCTACGGGATAAGAAGAACAAGGAGGAAACTAAAGAGGTAAATTTTACAGCAGGTGATGTTTGTCAGGATGCCTTAACTCTTTCTTTAGATAATATTGTTAAATCTTGGGTGTTAGATTCAGGGGCTTCTTTCCATGCCACCCCATATAAACATTACTTTACTGATTTTGTTCAAGGTGATTTTGGACATGTATATATTGGTTATGATGAACCATGCAACATAGTAGGGAAAGGTTTTGTTTAGGTAAAAATGAAGAATGGGAACACATGCTACTTAAGGACATCAGACATGTGCCTAAGTTGAGGAAAAACTTGATATCAAGGGTCAGCTAGGAAGTGATGACTGTACGGTCAGTTTTACAGTGGATTCTTGGAAGGTTACCAAGGAAGCCGTTATGGTTACAAGAGGTAAGAAAACTGGTACTTTGTATTTAACCATTGGTGCTGATTATTGTAATTTAGTTGCTACAGATGGAGATGTAACTTTGTGGCACCAAAGACTTGGTCATATGAGTCAAAAGGGCATGTAGATTATAAAGGACAGGTTGCCCAAATTAAAGGAGTTAGATTTAGACTTCTGTGAGGACTGTGTTTATGGAAAACAAAAGTGGATGAGATTCCTCAAGGTCAGACCTACCAGGAAGGAGGGTAAGTTGGATTTAGTGCATACAGATGTATGGGGGCTAGCTAAGGTAAACTCTATTGGTGGTTCATGTTATTATGTCACTTTCATTGATGATGCTACTATAAAAGTTTGGGTATATTGCATTAGAAAGAAATTTGATGTGTTTGAAACCTTCAAAAGAGGGAAAGCCTTGGTTGAGAATGAAACAGATCTCAAGTTGAAATGTCTTAGGTCGGATAATGGAGGGGAGTATTGTAACAAAAAATTTCTTGATTACTATTCGGTAAATGGGATCCGCAGGAAAAGAACGGTTCCAAATACTCCACAAGAAAATGGAGTGTCAAAGAGAATGAATAGTACAATCATAGAGCATGTTAGGTGCATGAGGTTACATGTGGGGCTTCCACTCATGTTTTGGGCAGAAGCAGTGAGTACAACTATTTATCTGATTAACAGAGGACCCTCTATGGATTTGGATGGAGGTACACCTAAGGAGGCTTAGTCTAATAAGAAAATTGATTACTCATTTCTTAGATTATTTAGATGTGAGGTATTTTTTCACATGGATAAAGATGATAGGACCAAGTTAGAGCCTAAGTCTGAGAAATGCACCTTTGTTTGATATGGTGAGGATGACTTTGGATTCCGTGTTTGGAGTCTTAAGGACATGAAAATATTTCAGTCTAGAGATATTGTATTTAATGAAAAAGTCATGTATAAAGATCAATTGTAGGAACAAATAGAGGAATCAAAGAAATAATACAAAGTGTTAGAGGAAATTTCATAAAGCAAGGTGTCCAAGGGGCTAGTTTAGGTGCAGCATGTCCCGACACAACCAGTTTAGGAACCTACTCATCAGGAACCCCAAAATCCTGAGGTGAGAAGGTCTTCTAGGGTAAGAAGGGAACCCGAATGATTTACTCCATCTTTGAATTATTTATTGCTCACTGACAGTGGAGATCCAGAGGAGGAAATATTGTAGGTGGATGCCAGGAAGAAGTGGGAGCAGGCCATGGATGAAGACCATAGATCTCTTATGGAAAACTAGACTTGGGATCTAGTGGAGCTAACCAAGGGAAAGAGAGAATTACAGAAAAAGTGGTTGTATAGAATCAAATAGGAATATGGAGGCAGGAAAAGATACAAGGCCTGATTGGTGGTCAAGGGATTTACACAGAAGAAAGGTATAGAATTTGATGAAATTTTTTCTCCTGTTGTTAAAATGACTTCTATTAGAATTGTTCTTGGTTTAGTAGCAATAGAAGACCTATACTTAGAGTAGTTGGATGTGAAGACTACATTCCTTCATGGTGAGTTGGAGGAGGAATTGTATATGCTGCAACCACAAGGTTATGAGGTCAAAGGGAAGGAGAGGTTAGTGTGCAAATTGAAGAAGAACTTGTATGGCATGAAACAAGCTCCATGATAGTGGTACAAGAAGTTTTATAGTTTTATGTAGGAGCAGGGTTACTCTAGGTGTCACTTAGACCATTGTGTGTACATCGAGAAGTTTCTTGATGGTAGTTATATTATTATATGCATATATGTGGATGATATGATTGTTACAGGGAAGAACATGCAGGAAATAAAGGTACTCAAGAAGTAGCTAGGTGACTCCTTTGCTATGAAGGATTTGGGGGAAGCAAAACAAATCCTTGGTATGTGAATAACTTAGAACAGGAAGGAGAGGAAGTTGGTATTATATCAAGAAGAGTACATAAATAAGGTTTTTGAGAGGTTTAGTATGCATGATTCTGGACCGGTTGGTACACCTTTGGAAGGTCACTTTAAATTATCAAAGGAGTAGAGTCCCAAGACTAAGAAGGATAGAATCCAGATGTCTAGGGTACCGTACTCATCTGAAGTTGGTAGCTTGATGTATGTTATGGTATGCACTAGGCCTGACATTGCCCATGCAGTGGGAGCAGTGAGTAGGTTTATGAGTGATCCAGGTAGAGAGCACTGATAGATAGTGAAGTGAATCCTTCGGTATTTGAGAGGGACCATGGGAGGGGAATTTTGTTTTGGTGGATTAGACACTACATTGTGTGGTTATGTAGATTCAAACATGGCAGGAGATTGGACAGAAGGACGAGGATGACATATTATGTATTTACATTTGGTGATACAATGGTGAGTTAGATTTCATAGTTACAAAAGGTTGTGGCTTTATCAACCATAGAGGCTGAGTATGTTGCTACCACAGAGGCAAGCAAGGAGATGATTTGGCTACAACAGTTGCTTGATGAGTTGGGTCATAAGCAGGAAGTTGGGATACTACGCAGTGATATTCAGAGAACTATTCATTTAGCAAAAAACTCTGCTTCTCACTCTAGAACAACGCACATTCAACTAAGATATCATTTCATTAGGGTAACTTTGGAAGAAGACAAATTGAAGCTAGAAAATATTCATACTAGTTAGAATCCTATGGATATGATGACCAAATGTGGTCACAAGGGAGAAGTTAAAGTTGTGTTCAACTTTGATTGGCCTTCATGGTTGATAATGAAGGGTTGAGAACTTTACTCAGAAGGAATAGTCTCCAAGTGGGATATTGTTGGGGTGTGGAGCCTATTTTTGGTCTTCTCAAATCAGTATTGAAGTGTGGAGTTTGAATTAGGAAGATTAAAGGTAATTACCATTTCTTTTCCATCCATGGGAAGATGAAAGGTCATGACAATTTCTTTTCCAGTCGTGGGAAGATGAAAGGTCATGAATTTCAAACTTCTAGGGTCACCTTTTTGGACTTATTAAAGGATTGTAATCCTATAAATAGAGGTGTTAGGGTATCTTGAAGATATCTTGTGTGTTTAAGAGGTCTTGAGTCTTAGTGATCAAGAGGTGATCAAGAGTGATCAAGGTTAAGCAATTGGGTGTCAATTGTGGTTTATATGTGGTTTAACATCTTTGGAATTCTGTTGCAAGTTCATAACTGAGAGAAGACTGTTAGAGTTGTTTTAATCTTGTTGATAATAAAATCTAAGCAATTTCTTGGTGGACTTAGCCCACATTGGGTGAACCACGTTAAATCTTGTCTTGTCTTCTTTTTTGCATTATTTATTTATGTTGTTATATTTCTGCATTTATAATTATACTATATAGTTTCCTACTGCTATGACTTGAGAAATTTTTCCTGCATATTTATTCTCTAATTCCTAACACATTGTGGATCCTATCTTCTCTTTGCTTACATTTAATTGTGTTTCTTACATTTCTATTATCTCATTTTATGTTGTGTATGAGTTATACTTGCAGGTATTCCTTTTCTAGTGTTTTACAATGTGTGGAATGAGTATATTTTCTTGCTTATGATCTGTAGCACACTTTTCTACCCTCTCCTACCTTCATATCATTCTCATTTATACCTCATGGAAATGTATCCTCATTTACTTGGTGTTATCACCTTCTTCATATCTTAGAATTTCATTTCCATGCATCTCTCTCTCCATGGTCCCTAGAATGCTTAGATTAGGCTTAGATAGTTTTGCTTTCAATTGTGAGTGATAGGTAGAGGAACCAAGATTCTCTAGAAGTATGTCTTAATTTGTAAGGTCCTACACATGGAGACAGGCCCATGCTGGCCCAAAATTTTGATCTTCCGTGATCATATCTAGGGTGCAATTTTGAGCGACAATAGGTCTCAATGTAGAGGTGTAGATTCAAAAGATACCTTTCAAGGTGCCACGGAGACCAAGAAATCACATGTCAAATTTATATATTGTTTTACTCTTAGGTCTCTTAAGGTACTATTCCCGACTAATGTAGCCGAGAAGCACTGTGATCATTGGGCACCAAAAAGAAGCCTTGCCTAGTGTTTACTAGGGCACCTTGATGTGTGGACATAGTTTGTTCAATGTCATGAGCTTTTGTTTGTAAAATATTACATTGGGTAGCCTTACACTAACTCAAACTGAAGTATTTGACATAGTTGCAAACAATGGGATAAAGAGAAAATCGAATTAAACTAGGAAAACTAAGACAAGAATTCATAGAGGGTCTCAACATGGAGGTGTAGGTTTGGATGAGACATTTCAAGGTTCCACAGAGACCGAGAAATCACACGTCCAATTTATAGCATGTTTTACTCTTAGGGTACTTAAGGGACTACACCCAACCGATGTAGCAGGGAAGCACCAGGATCATTGGGCACCAAAAAAAATCCTCACCTACTGTTTACCAGGACATTGTATAGATGAAAATTGACATGCAACCTTCAACCGCAGTCGACCCACCGAGGTCGTGCTGAAGCAACTGATGTTGAATGTGTGTGGTTAACTAGAGGAGGATCAATGAATAAGATCTGATAGTGTGATATCTTAGTAGATGAGTTGGCAAAGGGGAGATTTAGAGGCTATGAATGGGTAGCGTAATTTCCCTATGGTTTGTCTAACTGAATCTCAATGTTCAACTAGTTTGAAGTGTCCAAATTAACTAAGAAAAAACTAACAATCTATGCTACTGTTGGAAGGAAACTAACCTAAACAAGTCAAAAAAGCTAAAATATTACAATAAACAAGAAATTGCATATATTTTAAATAATTAAAATATTTCTACACTAAAACTAAACAAGAAAAATAACCCGGTGTGGTTATTCACCTGTGTTGAGTGTGTTGATATTAAACTAACTTAAAACAAGATCTTTTCCAAATGATCTGTGATATGTACACAACCTCCTATAGATATTCTCTCCTTCAGATCCATAGGGATGGGAAGAAGAGGATCTGTCATAGGGAGTTGCTATTAATGATTTAAACTCTCTTGGAAATTAACTAATTACTTGAAAATGAAAGGAAATTGATTTCTACTCTATTTGATATGATATAACAATGATAAATTACAGAAATGAAGGAAATCCAACATGTAATTCACAGAATAGAGGTAAATCCAGCTATGTGATGACTTGTCCCCTCAATTTATCCTTTCTTTCTCTCTGTGTCCATATGAGTCTAAGGAATTGGGAAAGCAAAGGAAGTAGCAGGAGAAGGCACTTGAGCAATGGTAGCTTGAAGGTAGTCTAGTTGTAATGTAGGTGGAAGAGGGATAACACAAGTGAACAGAGCTTTGCTATGCAATTTCCAGTAGGATTGTGGTAGTAATACTACGCTAGATACACAAAATTCTTAGTTCATTTGCTTGAATACAAGCATTGATTATATAGGAATTAGCTGGGATGTGTCTTCATGCACAAGGAAGCCTTGGAGTGCCAAATCATTGGGTGAAGAGGTAGTTCAAACTAATCAAATCTATTTAAAAATAGAAGAGGGAATGAATACCTTGCAATCAAGACTATTTTTAGGCAATTTGGTTCACAAACGCACCCTAGAAAACAAGTTAAGTGAAATCACGCGTGTTAAAACCACGCATGAAGAGAAAAGCACACAGGACCGCCACCCTACCTGGTTGGCAGTTTCAAAACCGTTGCCCAAGCAGGGTGGCAGTCCTGACACTACAGGCCAAAACATGCATAGAAAATGAGCAGGAAGATGGAAGAAAGAGTGGAAAAGTTAAGTAAGGATTTCTAGGTTACAAATATACACTGTGAATGGGTTTAGGAACTCAAACACCTTCTGAAAGGACATGAATCATCATTGGGGAATTTTATAACCATTTTCCAACAATGTAGCACATGCAATTTTGGGTGTGTACAACCACCTTGATGTGTGGGTGCAGTCCATTCGGCACCATGAGATTCCATCTGTAAAATATTACATTGGGTAGCCCTACACTAACTTAAACTAAAGTATTTGGAATAGTTGCAAACAAGGGGAAAATGAGAAAACTAAATTAAACTGGGTAAAAACAAGACAGATTTTTAGAGGGTCTCAATGCAGAGGTGTAGGTTTAGATGATACCTTTCAAGGTGCCATAGAGACTGAGCAATCACTTGTCAAATTTATAGCATGTTTTTCTCTCAGTGATCTTAAGGGACTACGACTGACCGATGTTGAAAAAAAACACTACGATCATTGGCAGAAAACCAAAGCCTCACCTAACATTTACCAGGACACTCTTACATGTGGGTGTAGTCCATTTAGTTCCATGAGCTTCCATTTTTCTCTCTACAAGATTTCAAGGTGTAGGTCTCTCTTTCTCCTTCTAACTCAGTCTCTCTATGTTAATTTCTCTCTCTTGCTCTATCTCCCTCCCTCTCTCCCTCTCTCTCTCTGATGTAAAGAGATAAGTTATATTTTCTCAAATTCCAAGGATCTATTTACTTCCACTAGCTCCTTGCTCTTACTATCCCTTCTTAACTACAAATCTTATTGTTCCAAACATTACACAAAGGATATTTTCATATAGAAACTATTTTTAGATACCTTTCTAGTTTTTTAATCTTTAGGGAAAATCTCAATTCTAAACTCCAAGCGAAACCTCCAAATTCACTAACCTTCCTTGGCCAATTAGGTCTTGTTCTCCAAACTTTAACTATCAAAGAAAAGAACCATAAAATTATTTCATCCACACTTAAAACTCCTGAAATCTAAATGAGAACAATAAAAATATGCTACATTACTAATTTGGTGTCCATAGTATGAGTGTAAGGTCCTCAAATCATAAAACTTCTCTTAAACCCTACTTAGGGTTTTGGCAAGCTCGAGAGGATTTTAAAGTTCTTTCAAGAGTCTTATGAGGTTTTCAAGCTTCAAATCAACTTTCTAAGGTGTGTATTCCATCCTTAACAGTCTTGGGTAGTTAGAAATAATAACCTAAAAGAAATTTGAAAGATAATTGGGATCTTATCAACCAGTGGCAGGGGTGACACATACATATATATAGTCACAGTCATTATCCAAAGAGAATTTACATTGCTTCACACCTCCAATAACTTGTCGAATACACAAGTAAATGGATGTATAACTATATTTAGCCATCTTCCTTAGAGAAAAATCAAAATTTTCATTCAAATAAATTGATCATACAACCAAAATAAATTCTAATATGTGTCATTCTCTCTCTCTCTTTCCCCTCCTCTCTCTCTCTCTCTCTCTCTCACTCTTGGTGATAAATTTGTAGTTTTGTTAAAAATGCTCTTTATCATTTTTTATTGAAAGATATGAAATCACTTAAATAATGAATATGAATAGTTAGTCATTATTATTATGAAACCAATCTAATGAAACCACAAAAAATATTAAAAAATTCAATAATATATTTTATTTTAATTAAAACTTTGAACCTCCTCTAGAAAAGGTTCTCTAAACATATATTTTGTACCTCCATATTATGAGATTTAAGCTTTTAACGTGCATATGAACACGAATATATACACATGTACACATTGATAAATTAAACGAATAATTACTTGAGTAGATAAATCTTTATATGTTATATAGATATTTATTTAACCAATTTATGACTTGATTTTTAAAGTTTCATGCATACCATGTATACAAACTACTAACACACAAAAGGTCATAAGACAACGAAAATGCTAGTATACAACACCAATAAATATAAAATATCCATAATGTCATATATTGTCACGTGCACATCATATCATTTTAGATATAATTATAATCTAAAAAATTTAAGACCATAAAAACATATCGAATTCCAAATATTAACATACAATAAATAAAAATATGTGAATAGGTCATATAATATCAAGTCAATGCCATATAGGTGTACATACAATGTTGAACATGCATACGTTTTCATACACATAGGCATATGAAATAAATGTCATAAGATATATATATATATATATATATATATATATATATATATATTCTATTCATCAAAATGTGTCCCTCTCTCTGCCCTGCTTAAAGAAGGCTCTTCCTTAGATGTCGATGAGGTTCCGTGAGACAAATTTGGATCCTCCATGGTTAATCTACGAGTCCTCTTACGCTCAAACCTTGATTGTAGTTGATCCTGTAAATTTATACATATTTTTGTCAAAAATTTATGTATAAGTTTTCAACATGTATAAGACCATACTAATGAAACTATTTACATGTACACGCACTTACCGTAATCTCCCCGTGACACTGAATTTGCATCTCATGCTCAATAGAGTCAATGGGAGCTACTGGATCACAAACAGGTATGTCAAAATGATGAACTCGAGGAGTCTATTCCCTCGAATAGAAAATGGTAGGGGTTGAACCCTACCTACATATAAAAAATAAAAAATCAAACATCAAAATTATCTTGTAGAACTATATTAACAATAAAAATTTCAAATGGATGTTTAAACATTTACGCCAATTGAGTACATAATGACACTATTTTAACTAAGTTTATCAATAAAAATATTTTTTACCATGCCACACCTATGACTCATTTGTAAAAGATTTTTAACATTAGCTATCTAAATGATGCTACAATGAGGGAAATTATTATTATTATTTTGTAATATGAATTACACTCTAGTTCATGAAAATTTATAATTGTTATACCCCAATGAGTTTTTGTGCAAATGAAATCGCAATGGAAACACCTTTGTCTACTCCTCGCAGATATAGTGGAGTGTCTTATGTGGTTGTGTGGTCATCAAATTTATAAATAATGTATCACATTAAGTTAGTTGAGCATATATATATATATACAAAAGTATGTATAGATATATATTTACATATGCGAATTTATAAATTTAAAATTCTAAATTACCTCTATGAATGTATACATTGACATGGTGCTCGTAACCTGTGGTTGGGATGTGTGTGTGTGTGTAAATTAATAAATTTGACCAAGTTTATAAATAAATATTTTGAAAATTTAACATATATGTATATATATAGATATATATGTATGTATGTATGTATGTATATTGTACTCGGATATTTCTATAACATGCAATAAATAATAATAATACCTTTGAAGGTGTCGTTTATGTCTTTAATCCAAATGTATCACTCAAGAAATGGAAGGCATAGCCACATCATCATGTGTACCACGAGAAACTCCACTAACACCAGTATGCATGAAATTATCATCCTCATCGGGTCCAATACATATGTCACCAAAATATGTGCAAGAGGAATCCTTTGTCTACCTCCACTAATGTCAGTTTCATAAAACTTTCTCGTATGTTGAACAATGGTATCAGAGAGTTCCTGAAGTGTGTGCAGTGTGTCGATATCTATTGTCTCCTTCACTAATGTAGGGACCGTATCAATATGAGGGGGATTTTGGATTGGGACTCTAGCATGATGAATATGAGAATGATGTGCACCTGGTCTATCCTCATAGCCTTTTTCTCGGTCCTAAAACTAGAAGAAGTTAAAATAGTTTGGGATCTCGTTGAGGATAAAATCACAATATAGTTTCCTAAAAAAGTATAATGGAACCTCATTGTTATTGCAAGGTGGTATATCAAATACCATCCACACCAGTCCCAAAATCTATTTTTTTATCAAATTGTTGCTATACAAGTGAATTGGAAAGTGTTTTCATGACAATGGAATTGGAAAATTGGTTATAGGGTTGGTGAATAGTGAAAAATGAGGTCTTTTGTAATTTAATTTTTTACATATGCATGTGCTAATTTATTAACAGAACATTCCCTACAAAAATATCTATAGGATGTCCACCGATCAATTTGAGTCATTGCCGAGTCAACCTAAGCCAATAATACCTCCAATGTGTTTGCAAGCGAGGCTCAATCGGGTTTGTAGAATGAGCATCCCTCATTAATTTAATCAATTACTCAATTTGAAGCTTATTCTCCACTATATGGGAAGCTAAATCCTTTTGACTACCTAGAGGATCTACAACAATTGTAGGAGGGATGTGAGGATTTACAGGGTTTTGTTCTGGTTTTGGAAGAAATGTAAGAATCATAAAAAAACATGTATTTTATTAAAAATACATTAAAAATATAAAACAATTACCAAATTTGATTGCAATTTAGAGAAAATAATTTTCCCTACCTCTTATTTTCCATGACATCATTGAATCCAACTCGATGCAACCTTATTTGCGATATGCAAACTTTTTTTGGAGAAAAAGGGTTGAAGAGGAATCATGACTATAGGATTTACAGTAGAATACGCATTTGGGGTAGAATAATATGGAGAATGGAATTGTTTTTTATTTAAATTTTTAGGAAACATGTACACATTTCCTAAAATGTGTATGCGTTATGGTTTGGTAATTACCATACCAAAATCAGCCTCATCATATTTATTTTTTCCATTTCTCACACATTTTGACCACTTTTTGTGCCCCCATTTTTGTGCACTTACCCAATTGGATGAATAATTCAGGTTAAGTAAGGGCACATTCCCACTTGGTACTATTGTTTCAGTAGTTGAATTTACAGATAATTACTCATTGAAGACACAAATGAAGGTTCAATCACAATACTATTGTTAAGGAATTAGGGAGGTAGCATGTATAATTTTATTAATTTAGGAAATAAACAAATTACATAACATATGAGGGCTGTAATATTTATACATATGGTATAACCATGTATAAACAACTAGGAGGTTGCACAGGTACAACAATAATCTAGAAAAATTTACGTGAATACAACATGAAAAATATCATCATAAAACCATATAAAAATAAAACAAATATAAACCACCTATTTACCACAATAACAAACTAATGACTATAATAAATACTAATTTACCTATGGTAAAATGTAACTAAGGTAATACAATGCATAATTACTGATAGTAAACTAAGTTTTTCCTAAGATCCCCCCCCTTAATTTTGCATTACCTCAAGGGATGAGGAGAGGAAATCTCTAAACTCAAATTTGTCGCATGTAAGTGACTTCATGAAAATATATGCTTATTGTGTAGTTGTTGGGAAAACCTGATGTTGTATGTTGTGTTTCAAAACATGATCACGTATGAAATGAAATTGTACCTCAATATGCTTCGTTATCTCATGAAACACTAGATTGTGAAAAAGTTTGAGAACACCCTCATTGTCAACATACAAGGTAGTGGATTTATCGTGTGGTACTTTGAGACCCTCCAGTATGTGATGCAACCATATCACTTTGTAGTTAGATCCACCTACAACATGATATTTGACCTCTATAGAAAAGAAAGAGAGACAATTTTATTTCTTGCTTCCCCGTGATATTGGTCTAGATCCAAAAAATAATACAAATCCAAGATATTGGATGTTGCTTTCTAATGACAAACTATGGGTTCTTGTACGAACCTGAAAAGATATATAGCTGCAAATATGATGTTTAGTCTAGTATATGTGAGGTAAATGAGACTCTGAATCAAATATGGATAGAGAGTTACAATTACCAGAGGATAAGGATATGTACGAGATAACTAAAGTATCGTCTCCATGGGTGTAGTAATCATTGCACAAATCATCATCCTAAATTTCTCAAGCATTTTCTTGGTATATTTTAAATATTAAAAAAAAATATGATTCTCCTTTTTCCATACTTCCAATTCAAGATAGTAATGCATGATCCCAAGATCTCTCATGTCGAATAATCAATTAAGATATTTCTTCGTAACATCAATCATCTTTATTATAATGTAGGTGATGAATAGATAGTTGACATATACACCAACTATCACAATATCTCCTCCTTGCCTCTTGAGGTAGAGATTGGGATCATATGGATTTCTCAAAAATCCATGTTAAATGATATGCTCATCAATCTTGATGCACCATGCACAAGCTATCTGTTTAAGGAAATACATATATTTTCTTAGTCTACATACCTTTTTTATTCTCCAAGTATGAAAAAACCCTCATGTTGAGTCATTAGACTTCCTCCTGTAGATCTCCATTCAGAAATGCACTTTTCATGTCCATTTGATGTAGTTTCCAAGCAAGATGTGCAACTAGAACATAGATCATCCTGATCATTTTGATCTTAGTTGTGGGAGAAAATGTCTCCTCATAGTTTATTCCTTCCTTCTGTGCATACCCCTTTGCTACTAGTCTTTCTTTCTACTCGTCAATATTCCCATCTAGTTTAAAAATTTTGTTTAATATTCATTTGCAACCAATGGGCTTCTTCCCTAGTGGAAGATCAAAAAGTTGTCAATTTTTTTTTCATCATTGAATGATACTCAAAATCATTAACATCTTTATAATATTTTGATTGTAGGGATTCCTAGATACTAGAGGGATCAAAAAATTCCAAAAATCTACTCATCAAAGAATTTTTTTCCTATTTTCGAACTATACTACGAGTACATGGTCCAGTGGTGGATGTATTTGGAGGAGCATCCACATTAGCATCTCGAATCATGTTTTTATACCACTTGTGAATATTTGTATTGTTCCTATAGGTCGTGGTCCTATCTAATCATCACCATCATTTTCATCATCAATGGGAACATATGCTTTTATTTTCACAACATGTTTTTTATCTACATTAGGTGATTCTGTAAAATGATTCTCAGCTTCCTTCTTCTCAAAGAACTCATCTCTACTAGTGTAGACTTTCATGGTCTTTAGATCCATCAATATGTACCCAGATCCTCTTCATTGTATCTAATGAAGAAAAGTTTCTCTGATTTCATGTCCAAATTATTTTTTTCTACTTGGGTATGTGCATGTTGGATTCTCACCCGAATACTATGAGGTGTGAAATGGACGGATTCTAATTCGACCAGGCCTCATGTGGTGTTACTCCAACAAGAGAAACCATGGGTACTCTGTTCAAAAAAATTAATATTATCTTCACTGCTTCCACCCAAAATTTATTTTCCAGTCTAGAATCATTGATCATATAATGATCCATCTCTATGATAGTACATTTCCTTCTCTCAACAACACCATTCTATTGTAGTGTGTTTAGAGGAGGAATTTGTCGATGAATCCTATGATATTCTAGGTAGGATTTAAACTCGGTATTGGTGAATTCCCCCCCCCCTCCTTAATCTGAGTGGAGAGATTGATATGGCGAGTAGTATCATTCTCAACAACCACTTTGAACTTCTTGAAGTTCTCAAAATATTCACTATTGTTAAGAAGACAAAAAAAATCACATTTTTTCTCAAATAGTCATCAACACATAACATGAAATACTAAAATATAGAATAAATAGATTGCATTGGACCGCAAATATTGGTATGAACCTAATGAAGCTTATATAGAGATCGATAAGTACTCTTCTAGAATGAAGCTCTGTGTATTTTTCCTAGAAGGAAATTAGGACACTTGTATTTATCCTTTTTGATAGATGAAAATCCTCTCACCATATTGTATCAGCTAAGTGTATCGAGATATCTAAAATATATCTGACCAATTCTCTAATGGCACAACTATGTCGACGAAGTATTCTTAGCCACTAGTGCATGATCATCCTTATCATAAAAATCAAGCTAGAACATCCATCCCACATTTGAGGCTTTTGCAACTATTTTCGAGCCTCTAGATTTATCTCAAATCAAACTCACTTTGTTACCTCAATTTTTTGTGTTAAATACAGATTTATTCACGAAATGAAAAATCCAACCCTTAGACTTAGATATCCAATCTAAAGGGTGGGTGGTTTTGAATAAAAATAAAACAAAGCATTCTCATGTTATAATGCACTTGGGTTAGTTTATCAATGAAAAATAATTTTTACATAGCAAAAATGTGCTCACGTTATAACACACGCATGTATAACTTGAGTGTGTTATGACTTAGAATTACCAAGCCATAATTTTCTGACATTATGGTGTGATCACACTATAACATTACCTAGTCATAATGCGAGAACATTGTGTTAAAAATTCCTATCAAACATATTTTTGACCACTTTTTGGGGCCTCATTTCCATGCATATGCCCCAAAAAAAACATTGAAATATTTTCAAAATACAAAATCATGACCTCTATATGACTTGATTTTCTAGTTATTTACTTTGCACATCTTATTTTTCATATAGTTTGATAAAAATATGTTATTTAATCTTTACAAATATTTATTTCAATAGGTATTTGAGTAGGATGCAATACATACATAGGATTATATAATGATTATATAATAGATCTCTTCTATTACCCAATGTCCAAGTAAAATATTTGACCATCTCATAAACTATCATGAGATATTATTTAAATACATATTATTGTTTCAAATTCTATTTATGCTCATTTTTGTATTGTCCTATAAATTATTTATTTGTACTAATGAGGCTAACACATGTGCCTCATTTTTAATTACTATCACTTGTTATTTTCACCTTCAGGATACTATTTTTTTTCATTTTCTTTCTTGTATAATCTTTTTAATACATGTGTCAAGTGGCCTTTTTTATGCATGAGTGTGTGTGACATTTTATTGTTCCTTAGTTATGACCTATTTATCCTATGCTCATATTTTTTATGCATGTGATAATATTGCATCTCATGCACATGTCTCTAAAACTCTTTTATGACTAACATATATGTCATTACTTGTATTTTTATCCTTCTATTAGTGTTTTCTATCTCTTCATGTCATGTGGTTTATACCATGCACTCTCTTACAAGAACATGATCTCTACGGTGGAAACTAATAGATAACCTTTAATGTGATCTAAGAATTATTATAAGCCATATATGACATGGACATATCATCACTTCTTTTGAGATGAGGAATCTATTGCACATATCACTCATCTAAAACATTGGGGAATTCATTTATTCTATAACATAGATATCTATACAATTGAAGAACACAAATAGAATATATAAATTAGAGAAAAATTGAATAAAATATATGTTGGTTGAAAAAATTGTCATTGAAGACATAAACAATAGTTTAGGGGACAACGGTCCCTCCTGTTTAAAGGGGGGGTTCCCTTATCAAGTCAAAAACTTGGAACTCTAAAATATTTACAAATGTACATGCTAATAATATTTAATGAGGATATTGGTGTTAATGAGTAATCCCATGATTTTTAATACAAAAGATAGATTAAGAATTGAAAATGTAGAAGAATTATATCGAATAGGGTATGACAAGACAAATTAATTAGAGACACATAGTTCTAACTAACTCATTAATCAAGGATATATAGCTCCTCCTTAGGTTTTACAATATTGCCATCATGAATGAATAATGGGAGGTAGAAATAACAACCTTTTTAGATAAGAAGATTGTAGATTTTATCGTAATCTTGTGTGTAAATGGAATTCAAGAACGTACATACATGCATAAATGGAATTTTCACATAATATAATATATAGAATGAATCAAAGTTCATCAAATATTAACCCATGAACAAGAATGCAAAGCTTCAGATTCCAGATAAAGAAAACAATATACCAAATGAATCATGAACAAGAAAAGAAGATTTAAATAACTATAATGGAGACAAGAAAGGGTTCTTCTTCTATGTTTCTTACATATAATATGCACCAATATCCAACCCTTTTTACATAGAGAGTGAAGCCTTATATAAGAAAAGGGGACAGGATAACTACCAAAACTAACTAGTTATATTAATTAAGGGTTAAAACACTTAATTAATTTAATTACATTCAATGAATTTATATTAAAAATTTACTTTTAATACAATAAATTCAATGAAAAAATAGAACAACTAGTGAAGTCATGATTCAAAAGAAGGAATAAAAGAGATAAAATCCGCAGTATGGACCTTGAGCTTCAAAACATGCATTCAGAACTTGGTAATTATAGTTGATATCTTTGTATATTTGGGTATTAGCATATTGGAGAGATTAGTCAACCAATTTGCAAGAGAGAACTCCATTTCTTTTGCTATTCCACTATACTATGTGAGTCCCTTTGCTACTTCAATGATAACATTGATGAGTTTTGATAATTCCTCCATCTTTTCTTTATTAACTAATTCTACCTTAAATGAGATTCTCCTTGACGAGTGCATTAAAATATCCCTTGATTTGATCAATATAATCTCTTTGTGATGAATTTGTTTGAACAAATGGAAATGAAGGGCTTGCAAATCTGTTAAAAAAAATCCTTTAAAGACTCTCCTTTCTGAACCACATTATGCAACTCAGTCAAAGCTTCCTCAAGGACCTTAATTCTCCATTCAATGTTGAAAGTCCATTTTATTGACATATTTCTTTTGGATTCATCAAAAAATTTCTCAGAGAGAAGGATTTTCTCATTCAGTGAGAGCCATGATATGGAGATCTTGAATGACATCAACCTATACTTTGATTTCCATATGAATGCTATCAATTCCTGAGTTGATTTGTTCTTGATCTGAAATGATATTATCATAAATATTACAAGCTTCATCAATAAATTCAATCGCATGACAATAAGTTTTTCCACCAAAGATTTTGATGTTTTTCCAAGAGTGGCATGTTTATGAATTTCTATTATTTCCTTCAAATCAATATCAGTAGTGATAGTAAAAAGTTGGTGGAAGTGCATATAGAGGAGTTAGATCCAAGGGAGTCTTGTCAGATGAGAGGAAAGACTTAATAAAACTTACACAGTACTTGTACCTGTTTCTCTATATATTCTTGAGTCACCTTTCCTTTCTCAACCCTCTCAATAACCTTAGAAACATTTTATTTAAGATTGTATACTTCTCCCTCAGGGTTGTTTCTCGTGATGAGATTCTTGTCAATTCAAAGTCTGATATTGAAATGTCCTTTTCACTCTTATCCTCCTTCGGTCTAATAATTTATAGAAATTTTTGTATTGTAGAGTTAGAAATAAGATGAGAGGCAGTCTTGGATTTTTTAGGAGGAAGAGGGGAAGTTCCAAGAAGGGAAGCTACTGCATCAAACTTTGGGACCTCAACCTATATTGAGCCTTTCTCTTTCTTTATCTATCATGGGTTGAAGACAAGTGAATGAGTCATTCGTGATGAGGTTGATGGAGAGAGGTAATGTAAGAGTAATATGATAACTTTGAGGTTGGGAGATTGAAACCTCTACAGTGGAAGTTATAATAAAAGAGGAAGAAGGTATTCTCACATCTAACTTTGGACTTGAAGTAATGATATTCCCTGGATAAGGGGAAACTACTTCATATACATCTTCTTCTTTAACACTTTCCCCACTTTCTTCTTCTTCCCCTTCTTCAACTTATTTCTTCTCACCCACTTCCTGTTCATCATGTTGCTCTGTTTGTTCATGGGAACTTTCCACCTCATAAATATTTTGTTTCTTCTTGATCACCACATTATCCTGATGTTTCTAAATTCTTCTCTCCCTCTTTGGCCTTTATTTCTTAGTGTAAACTTTGGTTCTGGAGTCAAGTGGAGAGAAAGAAGTAGTTTACTAAATAAGAGTATCATTTTCTGAAGAAGATGATCCATGAGAAGAGGCCTCATTTTTTGAATCATTTAACTCTTTGATATTTTGATTTAACCAATGCCTTTACCTTGGGATAATAGGGGAGTTAAGATCATATGGATTGTCCTTCTCCTTCTGTGACTAGTCAATGGTGGGAAGAGGAGTGCACTAAATGGAATTTATGAATTCTATAGTAAATAGGTCTGAACCATCATCTTTCATTCCCTTTGATATTGTATATAGATTAAAATATTGGATTTTTTACAGAGATAATAATCTGTAAGCTCTCTTTCTGACCTCATAGTCATCAATATAGTCCTCCAAGTAATCTTCAAATGGTGACAAATGATGATATGTTAATTGGAGGTTCTTCCCAATAAAGTTATTACTATCAAAATGAGATATCTTTTGGTATGGATGTAAAGTGAATGGTGAAATGGTCATTTATAATTTTTGTGCATCTAAGGGTGATCTACATGTGTAATTTCCCAAATTATGTGAAATTGTATACCAGAGATCTTTTTATCTAAGGAAGTCCTATGAAGAAGATATAACTGTTAGCAAATATCAACCATAATGATCTTATCACTGTAATATATTAAAAATTTATATGGATATCCCTCGAACCCAACTATTCAGGTGCAGGAAAACTTTTGGAACTATATGAATAAGTTGCCATAAACTTAAATCAATGGCCTTGCCTCTTGGGATACCCTTAATGTTACATTTCCCTCTAGAAACCTAACTAAAAACATTGCAAAGGCATCATTGACCCTCTTATGGTGGATTTTTATATTTTCATAAGTGATTTGTGTATATAAATCATAGATAGCCCATTTTTTTATATTCTCTTGGCTTAATAATCCAATCCATATTTTGTATCTAGCATGGTATACATCAACTAGGAGGTAATGTAAAATGTTTTGGTATGATGTACCAGATGTGAGTTGCTTAGTTAAGTTCTCACAAATGATCTATCCTTAGTTTTAGTGTTGTGAAACTTCATAAATTAGGTTGATATAGATACTCATCCATTTCTAAACTCCTGAGTTGAGGGAAAACCATCATCCTTGCCAATAATGTTATCATATCTGATAATTCTTCTAAGAATTCAATTTTGTGGAGGGTATTGGGAAATTGAGATGGTCCTTTCCTTTTAAATCCTTAGAAAATATTTGGAAATCATTGTCTGATATTTTTAAAAGTGAGATCATATTCCCTTTGGGCATCAACCATGGTTATAATTTGGAACCTTCAAAAGTTGGAATACCTAGAGCCAGGTTAATATGGCGAGCATGCAATTATGTGATAACTTGCCCTTGAGGCTATTTCAACTCCTTAGTTTGAGGATCAAAACTAGAGGCACAAGATAGGACTGTATCAGTACACTAGACTGATGTAGGAAAGCCTGTACTACATGAGCTAACCCACTACTCATAATGCTTCAGGATAACGGGGTTGGGTTGTTATATTTCATTCTAGCCCAAAAAAACATATAAATTCATGTGTTTTACACCAATTTCTCCTATTTTAGGGACAAAGGTTTCAAGTAAGGAGATATTATCATATCCAACATACCGAAACTTCATTGTGACATGTTTAGGTAATACTGGAGGGAAAGACAATGATTTACATTGATTTTTTAAGAGGATATGAAGAGAAAAGCATAAAAACCTTAAACAATTGCAAAAAATGATGAATCAAGGATAAAAATACTCACCTCTTGAATGCAAATGAAGGAGAGTCAATGGTCACAATACAACTATTATTTTGAATTTGGCAAGAAAGATGAAAAACTATGAGCAAAAATAGTATATTAGGACATGAGAGAGGAGGCTAAACAAAAAATGACGATAGGTTGGGGAGAAAAAGTGAAGAGAAATAGAGAAATATGCACATTATATAATATTTGGGGATTGGGAAATCCACTTTTGCACCCTATATAGTGTTAAAACTATGAGTCAGGTGTGATGAGGCCTGACAGAACACACTCTCAAAACACAAAATCCACTCCCAATTTACATGTTAAAACGAATGCATCGAATATTTAGGGAATTAAGGAACTCAAGGAAAATGCATGATGTACCTCTTATGTCTGCAATGACCAAACTAACTTCTAGTGGAGAGGGAATCAGAGAACTGGGGCATGGAAGAAATAGGGCTCAATGTTCCCATGGTACCTGAAGTTGCCGATATGAATGATGGAAGAAAAAATGATGGGGATGTGAGAACTAAGGGCATAGATGGAATAGGGCTGGAGGTGCTCGCAAGGCCCGAAGTTGCTGATAAAACCGATAAGATGGGGAAGGGTGACAAATAAAAAATTATCAGGGAAGTGGTGAACAAAGGGAAGTAAGGAATAATTATTACTACTTCCCAAAATTTCTGATACACCCAAATTATCCAAAAAAATCAAAGAAAATAGTAAAAGTGGCGATGCGGGGAACAAGAGGAATAAGGGAATAATTCCTCCTATTCCTCAAATGACAGATTCATCCGACCAAGCTCAAAACAACCTCAAAAATCAATAAATCTTAAACTTACTTCTTTGGACTTGATACATACAAGGAAAAATGCAACCAAGAGGAGCAAAATACCTAGTCCAAAGTTCATTTTTTATAAAAAAAATTTAACATTTCAGGTCTCAGGAAAACAGTTGGCTCTTTCTAGGGCTTGACTTGGTTTGAAACAAAGTATAAACAAGACAAAGAAAAGAACTCCAGAATTTCATGGTTCACAAGACCAATGCCTTATCCATTGGGTAAAATATGGATAGATATACAAAAGAGAACCAAAACAAGAAGAAAAAAATAAACACATACACACACACACACTACTAAAACAAAGCCAAAATAAAGACTATATATAAGGGACTAACACCCACTCAAAATTTATACAACTTGGGATATATACCACTATATGGAAATGGGAGAGAAGTCCCATCCATATAGGCTAAGTAGTAAGAATTTTCACCAACAAAGTGTTGAATTTGGAATGGACCAACCCAAAGTGAGTTCAAATGACCATGGATCCCATGAGGTTCTCTCCTTTTTCCCCAAAGAAGAATAATAGCTCCAACTTGGAAGTCACAAGACTTGGCCTTCTTGTCAAAATATACTTAACCTTTTTTTGATGAGTTGAGATGTGATCAACCACATGATTCCTTTCTTCTTCTAACTTATGCAAGTACATAATCCTCTTTTCAAGAGCATCCTTGAACTATCCATCCTCAATGGTCTTAGTTAAGTGCAAGGTTGGTAACTCGAGAATAATTGGTAACTAAGCATTCATCCCATACACCAATTGAAATAGATACATTCTAATAGCTCTTTTGGGTGTTATATGATCATCCCAAATAGCATCATACAACTTCTTATGTCATTTCTATTGTGATTCATCAACCAACTTTCTGACTATGGTTACCAAATTCTTGTTAGTTGACTTAGCTTGCCCGTTCCCATGTGGGTAGTACTATGAAGAATGTGAAATAGAAATTATATATAAATAATAGAAATATGAGTTCATATGAAGAAAAATTAGGAGCATTATCTGTTATAATTTTGTTGGGAACTCTAAATCGAACCAAAATGTTTTCCTTAATGAAGTTACAAACAAATTTAGAAGTTGTTTGTTTGACCAGGATGACCTCCACCCATTTTGTGAAATATTTTTTTGCAATATGAACATGGGTGTGTCTTATAGTAGATTTTTGGTTGAGATTTCCAATTATGTCTAATCCCCAATTCTAGGAAGGTTCTTCAATGACAACAAGATTCAATGGAAGAGTGGCCAACTTAGGTTGTCTAACAATATTTACACTTTGAGACCCACTTAGTTGCATCTTTGAACAAGGTTGGCTAATAGAAACCTCCTTGGAGTATTTTTTTAGTTGTCATAGGGGAAGAGAAATTTCCTCCATAAGCTTTATCATGATAAGATCTTAGCAACCTCTTCTATTTCTCATTATCTACACAGCTTAACAAATGACCATCAATGCCTTTTTGGAAAAGAGAGTTGTCCCAAAGGACATACCTTGTAGCTTGAAGTTTAATTGATCTTTTCTCCTTGGAATTAATATGTGCTGGAAATTCCTCATGCTTGAAGTAGGAAATTTTGTAATACAATTCATCTGTAGAACTTAAGAACAAAATAGTGGGCATTTTAGTGTGTTCATTATTAGTTTAATTTTCTTTTGATTTTTCTATAATTAGTTGACATAGACCCCATCATCAAACTAGATTAATAGGCTTGATATCAAGGTCATATTACTAAACCTTGACAATCCAATTACCCCCCTTGGATCCAAATTATTGTTGAGTTAGGATAGACTTCATAACTATATTTAGGATAAAAAAATTTGGAATGGGAATTAAGAATATAGAATCTAAATTGTTTCACATCCTTTCCTACAACAAAAGCATTTTTTTCAAGCTAAGAATAATTCAAATCATGGGACTTAAGAACATATCTCATAAAATTAATTGGTACTTGACATCCTTTGAAATTATTTTGGACTAGGATAGTGTTAGCATATGGATTTTCATGCATGCAAATGACATGCAACAGTGTGGGAATGAAGTCCCTCCTCAATGAAGGTGAGGCTGCCTTTATTGAAAACAAAAACTATATTTACATATGTACATCCAAAATTGTATGTGGGGGGTGTTTTGAAACATCAATGGAAAGAAAAGTGAATGAGGGAGATGGAATGGGATGAAGGAAAGGAGTGAAATGGAATGAACTAAAAGAACATGCAAGAATTAGGTAAACACAGAGCCTAATATTGCATGAAGAAGAAAGACAAATAATTAACACAAATAAAACGGAGTTTGCGTTAGCCAAACAAGAACGTGTAAAAGGGAACACACATGAGCAAGTAGATAATTAGAGCTTGATCACTGTGAACTAGAACAACTGATTAATAATGTTGACAATAAGATAAAAGATAATATTTGCATGAAATATTCAAACACCTAACATCTAATGAACATAAGAACATCAAATCTTACAAGAGATAATGAATGAGACACAAATTTCGTATTTCATTAACTCATATTTTTTTTTCACAAAAGAACACAAAGTTTCTTCCAAAAACAAAGCTTGCACACAAAAGTATTTTCTTCTCCTCTCTCAAAGTCACTTTTACAAATGAGCCCCTCACTTCCTTTTATAACCCAAAAGTTGGTTACAAAGTAGTTAGGGTTTTACATGATCATTAAATAAGGCACTTAAGTGACCTTTGACTTTTTCAACAACTTTATTAAAGACAACTCAAAAATAGAAATTACTTAAAATATCCATTGTTTCCCGAAAACAAATAACACCTTTTAAAATATACAATAATAACCATTGCCTTATCCATTGAAATGGGGTCCGCCTATCTCAAGCGTATAAGAAATGGACTCTCCCACTTCATTAGATATCAAGAAAATCAACTCCCTGAACCACTGGTGAAATTAGGATCTGTCGTTTTTGCCAGTTGAAAGGATCTAAACCTTCCCAAAGTTTCAAACATCTTTTCTTCTTCTGGAGGTTCACTTGGTCGAAGAATAGCCTCACAAAATACCTGCAATTCAAGAATTCTACTTGGCATATCATTTAAATTAACAATTTTGGAATGAGCATTCTCAAATAAGTTCTTTAATTTGATGCACTGCTCCATTGAAACTGATGAGAAATTGTTGGTGGGAGTGTACATGTCCTTAAACAATTGCAAAAATTGCTCTTCCACCTACTCCGATGCACACCTTTGATTATGCTCATTTACAAGGTTACAAGGAATCTCAGCCATGAATTCCTGAATCAAGGAGAGTGAGGTGAAGGCTTCATTGCACATGCTTTCATAATGGATCATAGAATCATAAAGAAGCATTTTTCTTGATTTGAGATGCAAACACCAAAGAAAACGTGTCCCTCGATGTTCAAATTCAAGAATTCCTTCAATAGCTAAAACTGAATATTCCATACTTGTCATCTCCTGTAAACTAGGCAATATCTAATCTGAATTTGATATAGTAAAAACAAAAGTTTCTTTGAAAGAAAGAATTGGATCAAGATACGCACTAATATCTTCATGAAGCTTAACCGCAGTCTTGATCATCCCCTGACCTAAAACAAGAATCTATGAAAGCCAAGTTTTAGTGACATAGCCCAATGTGTTTATTTCCTTTGACAAATTAAGAGTATCTTCATCTGGGGCAGCCACTGCATCAGGTACTGGGAAGGTGGATGATATGGGATTTATCAAATGTTGAACATATTCCACCAATTGATTCTTTTTGGCCTTGAGCTGAGAGTTTTGAGACTTGTATTTCTCAAGTCTCTTTAGCACGATATCAATTGAATCTCGAGCCATCGCCATATCACTTTCTAATGTAGATCTTCCAAGTCCAATTCTAGAAACTTCATAGGCGGCAGGTGTCATAGCATCACGCTCCTTATCAACTTGTGGAATGACAAGGTCTACAAATTTGTTTCCATCATAATCCACCATTATTCGAGAAAGCACCTTAGGATTCTCAGGAATGGCATCATTCAAAAGTTTGAAAAGGGCATCAAAATCAATGTCAATTGGCTTGACAACTCTCTTCCTTTTCTTCACTTCGGAATCAACCTAGGAAGGAGTATCATTCACTATTTCAACATATAAAATCCTAGAGTTTGAATCAATATTCTCATTATTTACGACATCATGAGATGCTTCTTGAATCATATCTACAACCTCAATTTGAGGAGACACAACCTCAATATCCACTTCCTGATTATTCGAGATATTTTGGGAAATCCCTTCATGAACTACATGCTCTGAAGTGTTTGATATTTGAATTACCTACACCTGAGTGGATGCTTGTTTGAAGCATGTTTGAGGATCATTTTCTACCAGCTTCTTAGCACTATTAATGATGTGGGTAGAAGAATCTCTACATGAGGTAGAAAATCTGGACACATGCTCTCTTCCTTCTTCGGGGTTAGGATCTTTATATCTTTCTCCTTGCGACACGTTACTTGGCGAAGTGGATTTTGGCAACCACTCCTTTCTTGCTTGTTGTGTATGATTAGATGGTAATGAGGTTGATCGAGAAGAGACTTTGGTCGAATGGAGGCCCCCTCGTGTTGGCAATTTTTGTGATCCCGAAACTCGATCTGGAATTGATTGTAATTTGTCAAGTTCTCTATCATACCAAGATATTCTTCTTTCAATATTTGGTTGGTTCTTGCCATCAAGAGAAAATTCATCTCTTTTGGTCTGGTCGATTTGAGGCAATGGGGTAAAGGTAATAGCATCATATGAGGGATCGATAACATCCTCATCATCATTTATGAATGAATTAGGAATACTCTTGATGCGGAAGGCCTTGATCTGAGCAAGTGTTAGGCGAGAGTACTCCCATCTTCTTACCTCATGTTCATCTGAACAAGTAGCCCAGAAATATTCCATGGTAGGATTATGTTAGTATTTTTCTTATAGAATCTTTTGCATATATTCATTGATATCAAATTGGGCTCTCTTCACATATGGATGGATGGTTATGAGAGTGAACCATTTTTCCATGAGTTGTGCACTAAAAATATTTGGACATTGGTATTCCCTGATTTGGATTGGGAAATGAATTCATAAATGGTGCTTGTCACTAAGAAGGTAGTGAGCTTAGAATAATTTTCGTGCCATCTCCATTAATGCCCATCTATCACTGATGTACTTAGGAAGTTTCCATGGGGTACCAGCAAATCCACTCACGTGAATGTAGGAAAAAGATGAAAATTTAATAAACCAGGTTCCCCATTGGAAAATGACACTCATGGCTTCTTTGGAAAACCTTTCCTCAGTATTCCGATTCAAGTTCCAGATCACGCAGAAGGTGAATGCATCATTGAATATTATAAAATGATGAGAACTATTTTTGAAACTAAGTTGAGGGTAATAATAAAAAACACTATTCGACGGCCCCATGACTCCTCTCATTTCAAGTCCCAAAAATAGCTTTCTTCTTACTACCACATAAGTCAAATATGATGTCATGTAGAAGCATCTAGTCATCTTAACTTCTATCAATTGTTTGTGAAGGGTGTTACTGATGATGGTGACCCAATCCACAAACTCTTTCTTGGTTAGGATGATACAGATAAACTGATACATCCATGGGTGGAAAATCCTTGCAGAAGGTAGAACGAAAAATTGACTTAGGAGAGTAATCATGTCCCTGATTTCTTCCACGAACTCAATATGGTACAGTTCTTTGGGAAGCCTATCAATTCGAGGTCTCTTGGTTACTAACCAGTTGTTAACCATCTTGCTCCATCTCAAGGGTTCTTCATCCCAGAATTCTTGTGCTGACTGACGAGTGATATCTGCATTCTCAGGAAATTCAGGTATGCCGAGCAATTCTTTAATGTGCTCTGATGTGATTAAGAGGAAAGGCTCGCGATTATCTTTAAAAATTACTCATCTCTTAGGATCATAATGCTCCGCATAAGCGATAACCAATTCTAAACACTGCATGGAGACAAGAATTGCTGCTGCTTAGGGTAGACCACTATGGTAAAGTATATCTTAGAAAATGGTTTTGCCTTAAGTTTTCACCCGCTTGTAGAATTGTTGCACATTGATGCGACCTAGATTTGTATCAGTGATGTTTTCATATTCTTAATTAATGGAACTGGGAGGGATAATTCCTTGAAATTCATACTTCAGGGTGGATTTTTTTGATTTTTCCACTGGCTTCCACGATCTCCCTGTAGATTTGTTAGACTTTTCAGCCATGATGAATTTCACAGAAAAAATACTCAGGCATGTAAAACAACACAAGAGGGGTTGGGTCTTAGTCTCTGAAACCCCATCGATGCAAGAAAATATGACTTTCTTGAATATTATTATTATTATTATTATTTTAAAAATAATAATAATTGTCCCTGAATTACAATTTTCTTTAAAAATGCCTATACAAAAATATCGAGACTAAGCTCGAGTTCCGAATCAGGCAATAAAAACGATATATATATTTTTTAAATTAAAATTTCCTGATTTTAATATTTTAAATTTACTATTTCCGCTGACAATGCATTGAGATTTCTCATGTAATGCATTGTCTTTATATTAGCTTCTGCAGTGTGAGATATCACTCTTGCATGTGTGGAGATTTTCTCTATGCTTTCCTTATGATTTTTGGACTGTTCTTATTTCATTTCTCCAACATGAAATTCTTCTCCTTGCATGGTATTCCTCCTTGGTTAGTTGGGCACATGGAATTTCTTCTTCACACATGGAAAACTGTCCTCCTTGGCTACGTGGTGATCTCTTCTTAGCACGTGGAAAACCCTTCGTTATTTTCAATTTTTGGACAGTTCCTTCCAAAAACATGGTGATTCTTTTGGTTGTTCCTCTAAAACCTGTGCATTTTTGTATTTTGTTGTCTCCTCCATGTGGCCTTCTACTTTCTCCTATAGCGTGTGGTCTTGGACTGTTCTTAGTAGAAGGCGTTTGGACTATGTTTTGACTGATTTAATCTCTTTTCCCTTTGCATGCATGGCTCCTGGTAGGTTTTGGCTGTGAGTGGAAGCTTGTTACAAAAACAAACAAAAATAGAGAAAAAATGCATGAAATTCAATCCATGCGTGGGAGCTACGCCTTCTCCTTGGCTTCTCAAACTTCTTGTTGTCTTTTTCTTTATGTAAACGTGGACCTTTCTTCCCCCAGCGTGGACAGACTTGGTGGGTGCGTGGGAGATTCCTTGGAAAATGCGTTGGAACTTAAAGACCCTCTTTTTTTAAAAAAAAATTACAACTTCCTTTCTCCTTTTCCATGTGGTCTTGGATTCTTCTTAGTAGAATGCGTGGATATTTGGTTTGGATTTACTATATTCTTCTACCCTTATTATATGCATGAGAAATCTCTTGTTCTTGGCGCGGCTCTTTGGCTTTCAATTTGCTGTCCTCTTTTTACCTCACGTGGTGGCTTCTCTTTTTATTTCAATTTTAGAATTTCTCTCTCCTTGTGTGGGAGCTTGTCTTTCACCTCCTTATCCCTTACATGCATGGAAAGCTTCTAGTGCTTGGGATATTTAGAACTGTTCTTTTATGTTATTATCTCCTTTTAATATTTTTCCATTTCCTATGCGTGGAAAGATTTTGCCTTCTCATCCTTCAGACTGCGTAGATAGATGATGGATATTCCTCCTTCTGGCATGAATTTCTCTTATATTTCTTCTACACAATGGCGTTTGCAATATTGTGGGATGTGATAAAATATTATGTTCTTAGAAGAATAAGTGAGAAGCTTTGTACGACTCTTTCCACCAAGTCTGATGAAGGAATTTATGAAGTCTAAGCCAACTTCCCTTCTTCTCGGGTAGTGGAATTAAGTGCCAGGGGGAAATGGGGAAAGCAACGGCCAATTGCCAATGGGAATGGAAAAGTGGGCTGGCAGTCTCCATTCAATTTCCCCATGTGGTAAATTGGGAGATTTATTTCCCGTTATCCAATCCATGATTTGGCAAATGGTGGAGAAAATCCCACAAGCAGGAATTTAAAAGAAGATTGCGAGGAAAGGGGAAATCCGGGTTCAGGAAGCCAAATTGGCATTCTCGGCAATTAGAAGCATAAGCTTACTTCCCCGGCAATAAAATAAAAATTTGTTGAATGAATCTTTCAATTAATAATTATTTAATTAACTACTCCCAAGTTAAAAAATTAATTTAATCAAACAAAGAGCAATTAATTGATTAAATATTAATTAATTAATTTTAATGTATTTTAATGCAATTCAAAGCCTGGCGGGAGGAGTTCTCGCCTGAAAAGGACAAAACGAAGACAAAAACGATAATAAAAAGGGGACGGTCGTTATGAGGGTGATAAACCATGCAAAGTAAAACTTTTTAAAAATTTCAAAATTTCCATTTTTTAAAAAAAAATTTAATTAATTTTGCAAAGTCAAAATTGGCTGATAACAGCTGGCTCTAATTGGGGACAAGGACTTCATGGATGCAGCAATGAACCTAGACCAATATATTCATGAGCATGATCTCAAAATGATGGGGCAAAAAAATGGGGTGACACAAGAGAGGAGACTGAAAAATAGGGAAACAAACAAACCAAAATCCTAATTACCTATGTACATACGAGGAACAACCCATTTTCAATTTTGATACTGCTTGAGATATTTCCCACTATAGGGAAAAGGAAAGTGAGTCCCATCAGGATATGCCAAGTAATAGGTTCTATCTCCACAGAAGTGTCTTATTTTGAACAGGCCTAGCCATAGCGAGACAAACTTCCCATGTTTTCCTTTCGGTTCACATCTTTTGTCCCATAGAAGAACTAAGTCATTGATTTGAAATTGTCTCTCCCTAGTTTTCTTGTCAAACAATTTATTTAACTTGGATTGATGTTCCTCAATCCTATTTTCCACTTGAATTCTTTGTTCCTCAAGCTTGCTTAGGAACATGATTCTTTTATCTAATGCATTGGTGAAGCATTCATCATCAACTGCCTAAGCTAATTTTAATGCTGGTAACTCCAGTGTGACGGGAATTTGAGCATTGGTTCCATATAAAATTTGAAATGGAGACATCCTGATTGCCCTTTTGGGAGTTATGCGGTCAGCCCACAATGTATCATATAACTTTTTATGCCAAGTTCTTTTATTTTCTTCTACTAACTTGCGCATAATAGTAATGATGTTTTTGTTACTGGATTCAGCTTGACCATTTCCCTGAGGGTAGTAATCTGATGAATGAGACAAGGATATCCCATACCCATAACAAAAACCTATCATCTCTGCAGAAGAAAAATTTGAGGCATTTTCTGTCACAATCTTGTGTGGAATTCCATAACAAACTAATATATTTTCTTTGATGAAATCACAGATTACTGCAGTAGATGTTTGTTTCACCAGTATAGCTTCCACCCACTTTGTAAAGTAATCAGTGGTGGTGAGCATGTGAGTATGACCAGCACTAGAATTAGGATTCAAAGCCCTGATGAAATCTAAACCCCATTGTTGAAAGGGTTCTTCAATAATAACTAGCTTCAAAGGAAAAGCTGTCAATTTTGGTCTTCCAACAAATTGTTGACAAAATTCACACTTTGTTACCCATTTCTGAGCATCAGAAAACATAGTGGGCTAGTAATAATGTGCTCTTAGAATTTTATGGGCTGTTACTGGGCCAAAGAAATGACCACCACAAGCATGATTGTGGAAAGCATCCAACAATCTAGGTTGTTGTTCTTTATCAACACATCTAAGGAACATGCCGTCAATTACTTTCTTGAACAACATGCTATCCCAAATGATGTACCTGGAAGCTCTTAGTTTGATAGCTCATTTCTCCTTAACTGTCAGATTCTCTGGACACTCGTCATATGTGAGGAAGTAGGCAATATCAAAATACCATTCATCTGTGGTACTGACAAAAACTACCAATGGTAAATTTTCTTCAACTAGTTCTTCTTCAGAGTTATCTCGTGGTTTATTCTCTGCAATGAGTTGGCAGAGTATTCTTCCTCAAACCAACTTGGTAGGCTTGATGTCCAAATCATATTTTTGGATCTTGGAGACCCAATTACCTCTTTTAGATTTTGGTTCCTGTTATGTCAGCATTGATTTCATTGCGGTGTCTGGAACTAATACTTTGGTGTGAGAATTCAACACATAGTACCTGAAGTGTTTCAGGGCTCTCACCACCACATAAGCATGTCTCTAAAGAGGATTGTAATTAATTTCATGTTTCTTGAATTATGAACTCATGAATGCGATAGGATATTCAATCCCCTCTTGATTATGTTGCGTCAGGATGGCAGAGATTGTGTGTGGCGAAGCATAGCAATAGATTATAAAATCCTTTTTAAGATTGGGACACGCCAATGTAGGAGCTTTTGCAATAGCACTCTAGATTTTCTCAAATGCCTCTCTACCTTCCTTTGACCATTTGAAGGATTCTTTCCCTTTCATCATATTAGCAATTTCTTTAGTCAGCTTGGCAAAACCTGGCACGAACCTTCTCAAAAAGATCACTTTCCCAAAGAAGGAGTGGACCCCAGGATTACTTGTAGGCAAGGAAAAATTCTTTAGCTTGAACGTGTTCAGGATCGATCTTAGTTCCTTCCTTAGAAACAATATGACCTACGAGTTTCCCTTATGTAAATCCTAACACAGAATTTTTTGGATTCATAGAAATCTTATGAAGTCTGCACCTTTGCAATATTTTCTCCAAATCCCTTAGGTGATCTCCTTGTTTCTTGGAGAACATTGTCAATTCATCTAGGTATATCACAATGATCTTGTCTTTATAATCTGTAAATTCCATATCCATGGCCCTTTGAAAAGTTGCACCGGAATTGATCAAACCAAAGGGCATTCTTCTATATGCAAATGTACACCAGGGGGTAGTGAATGCGGTTTTATGTTGATCTTATCTAGCCACTTCAATCTGATTATAGCCAGAGAAGCCATCTAGCATAGATAACATTTCCGATCCAGTTACTGCCCACAAAATATGGTCCATCACTGGCAGTGGGTAGTTATCCTTCAAGGAAGCCTGATTAAGATTGCAGACATCCACACAAATCCTAATTTCTCCATTTTTCTTGTGAATCGGTACAATATTAGCTATCCAGGTCAAATGTCAAATAGGAAACACTATTCATGCATCTAGCATCTTTTAAACTTCATGAAACATTGTCCCTGCAATCTTGGGATTATATTGTCTTTGCTTTTTCCTGAATGGAACTACACTAGGCTTCAAGGGTATGGCATGCTCCATTTCCCTGGGTTGGAAAGACTTCAAGTCTTCGTATGAATAAGCCAAAATGTCAGAATATTTGGTAAGGAGACTTATGATTTTCCTGCACTCCTCAGATGAGCAACACTTACCAATATTGATCAGGCAAGGTGTATCCTTTGTACCGATATTAACTTGCTAATAGTCAGTAGAATTCACAGGTCATGCCTACTCTTTCTCTTTGATAAACCTGTCATGTTTGTCAAAACGTTCTTCAAGTGAAACCAATTCTTTAGGAATTTTATTTCCTTTAAGTTGAATGATGCCATCACCAGGATCTTCATTCTCAACTCTTTCCCTGAATGGGTGAGGTAGTTGATTTACGAAATGCAGAATCACTTCCTTCAAAGTACAACTGTTCAAAATTTTATCTCTTTTCCAAGAAGCCAATAATTTGTTGATCATCATTAAATACTTGCCAATTTTCAACATTGTTAGGAACACTCGACCTAAAATCCATTTCAATGGTGTATTTGACTTGATCAAATTCTGAATGAGGAATCATTAATGAAGCTGATATTTCTAGAGAATACAATTTTTCATTATTTTCACAAGGGATAGATTTTATGGAAAAAGCGTCGAAGACTTCTATTTCATCCCACACTTTATTTCTGTAGTGTCTCAAATGATCATTCTTTACGTGGAACTAATTTCTTACCTATTTCACGATCAATTACGCATCCCTAAAGACTTCCAAAATTTGTATCCATTTCTCCTCTACAACTTGAAGGCCAATGATTAATGCCTTATACTCTGCAGTGTTATTAGTATTTGAAAATTTGAGTTTGTAGGAAAAAGGAAATATTTTACCATTTGGAGATATTAGCACCACTCCTGCACTAGAACCCGTTGAGCAACAACTTTCATCGAACTCAAGAGTCCAGATCTCATTGGAATCTTGGCAAGTGATCTCAGGGGTATGAATTTATGCATTCATCATATAATTACCCATACTTGAGCCTTAGAAAAGGATCTGTGCATGAGGATCTTCGGTTTTTGTTACCGTGAACTTTGCTTGAGCTTCCGGCATAAGATTTTTCATTTCTCCATTGATAGGAATCATGGTGTGAGACTAGTCCATTTGAATCTCACCACCCAAATCTCTACAAAATTTCATGCTCAACAACATTCCATACGAGGCGGGAATATCAGCAACTAAAATAGTTACCTTAACTCGCTTTTGAGGGAATTGGGGTAAAACCATTTGGGCATCTTTAATCTGCCCAATCAGAGGAACTTGCTTGGTTTCCATGGAGTAACATGATCCAAATGTTCTTGTACAAGTAAAACCAAGAGCATGTGCTACTTTTGCTAGCATCACATTATCCGAGGCTCTAGAGTCTATAATGTAATTACTTAATTTGCATCTGTTGATCAAAAAGGACACAAAGAAAGGTTCTATCTTTTCATTTGAAGGTGTAGTGGCTGCCATAATATTTTGAGTCTTCCCATCTTTGGGAGTTTTCATAATTCCTTTGGAGGAATGAATAGTAGAGTCACCTTTGATAAACTTGACCAATTTCTTAAGCTGATCCTTGTTGGATTTCAAGTACTCTTCCTATGACATGGAAATTTTTGTTTTATTAATATGATCAATGATATCAAATTTAGGAAAATTAACTGAACTTGATGTCTCAGATATAAGTTATTATGAACTTGATGATGGAACACTTTTGACCTTAGCTTCAGGCTTGGTTGACACCGATGTGGAAGAAGAAGCTTTCTTTGTAGTTGGTTTACCAACCGATTGATCTAACAGGGACCCTCATTTCTTTAAGATAGTTTTGACCTTTGAAACCTCAATCACCTTGGACTCTTTAGGAGCCTCATTTGTCTTGGATTCTTTGGGAGTTTCCTTGGAAAGCTCTTTATCCCCCGCCTTAGTGGTATCTTGCTCCTTTTTCTGAGAGCGCGTGAAAATAGAAAAGGATTGACTATTCATATCTTCTATAATTTCTTCGTATTCATCTTCTTCCTCTGAACGATACTCAAAGAAATGATTATTACTTTCCCCCTCAATATCTTCAACTTCAGGCTCAGATGTCTCAGAATCTAGCTCTTCCTCATCAACCTCGATGACTTCAATCTCTTCATCGCTTTCTTCAATGACATCACATTTTGAATTAGTTGCGCGAGCTGCTTCAATAGTGAGCCTCATTGGAGCACCTACAATCCTAGCTTTGTTGGGAACGTATCCTTTCGTCGGGATGTCTTTGTAAGGAGCAGGTTTACTACTTTGAGCAACTTGCTTTTTCAAAGCCAGCACATCATTAGCCAACTTAGTGAGTATAGTTTCTGAAGTGTTGGGGGTTTCTTGACCCTTTCCTTTGAGGTAATTTTTCTTGAATTTTCCTACCATGATTAAGTCATCTTCAATTTCTATGGCCAAAGATTGAGCAAGTTCCAAAGTAGCCACCCTAGCCCTTTTCAGCTAATAGCACACTTTTGGTTGTTGTGCGTTAATAAAGAAACATTTTTGTCCATCAAGGTTTGGATGAATCCCAGTGGGAACTTTGTTCACCATTTTGTTGAATTTAGCCATGAAATTCCTCATGGGTTCTATTGGCTCTTTCTTCACCTGAGATAGCTAGGAAAGAAGAGCATGTTCATCTTCTACCGTTTTGAATCGATTTTCAAACTTAGTTTTCATACCATTCCAATTTGTGATATACCCATTGGGCAGATGATGAAGCCAATCTGCAGCAACATCATGTAATGTTTTGACGAAGAGATGAATAGAAACATCTTCATATTCTATCGACAAAACAACACATGCAGCGAAAAAGGTAGAAATATGGTCATCTGGTGATGTCTTCCCATATCTGTCAAACTTGGGAAGAATCTTTCTTGATCCTCATGGGAGTTCATGTCGAGTAGGTATGACCAATGGGCCTATGGAATTTCCCCATGGTACGTTGACTACCATTTTAGGAAAGGTGGTATGCGAAGGTAAAACAACGTGAGCAAGGACAAGTGCTTGACTGGTAGTGATTTCTTCCTTGCTTATTCTTTCAAGACTTAATGCAAGGCTTGTAGATCTATGAGGTGTTTTCTTCTTTGGAGGAGATAACTTGAAACCAAACTTTCCTTGAAAATCAAAAGTGGGGTCAAATCGACCTTTAGCTTTTTCTCCTCACGTAAACCTCTTTCCTTCCAGTTTGGAATCTTTATTGTGAAGGGATCCCTGACATGTTTCGACCAGCTCTATACTTTTCTCTTCACTCTCTTTCTTGAGCTATTTGTGCCTGAATAGCTCTATAAACTCTCACGGCTTTCTCTTCTTCGTTATCTAGTACTGATGCGGTGAGATGAAAATGATAGTTACTCATGCACTTTTCCCAAATAGCTTGCCTCAAATCTGATGATATGTCTTCTTGAGTGCCTACAAAAACAAGATTTGGTTGCAAGATAGGGGGTTACCTGTAATATTCCTACAAATTTTTACCTTGGTGGAAGAGGACCGTGTCGGTGAACAACGATCCGCACGTGTCCAAGAGGTCTTCTGGCTACAAGTGCGGGTGCTCTTCTCCTAAGGTCTTCGATGTAGATTTCTCTGTCAATGGCTCTATCAACAGCCAAAAATTGCTGCAAGCTTTCATGGTTTTCCCAAGCTACTGCTCGAAGGTTGGCAAAAATGTCTCCTTGGAAATATTCATCAAGCATAAGGTTCGGTTGAAGAACTGGAGCTTGTGCAGAGGGGATAGTCATAAAGATTTAACCAAGCATTGGTTAACGATTCCTAAATCCCCAGTGGAGTCACCAAAAATTATTAGCATATAGATCTGCATGCATGCAAATGACATGCAACAGTGTGGGAACAAATTCCCTCCTCAATAAAGGTGAGGCTACCTTTATTGAAAACAAAACTGTATTTACATTTGTACATTCAAAATTGTATGTGGGGGGTGTTTTGAAACATCAATGAAAAGAAATGTGAATGAGGGAGATGGAATGGGATGAAGGAAAGGAGTGAAATGGAATGAATTGAAAGAACATGCAAGAATTAGGTAAACACAGAGCCTAATATTGCATGAAGAAGAAAGATGAATAATTAACACAAAATAGCCAAACAAGAACATGTAAAAGAGAACACACATGAGCAAGTAGATAATCAAAGCTTGATCACTGTGAACTAGAACAACTGATTAATAATGTTGACAATAAGATCAAAGATAATATTTTCATGCAAGATTCAAACACCTAACATCTAATGAACATAAGAACATCAAATGTTACAAGAGATAATGAATGAGACACAAAGCTCATATTTCATTAACTCATATTTTTTTTTCACAAAAGAACACAAAGTTTCTTCCAAAAACAAAGTTTGCACACAAAAGTATTTTCTTCTCCTATCTCAAAGTCACCTTTACAAATGAGTCCCTCACTTCCTTTTATAACCCAAAAGTTGGTTACAAAGTAGTTAGGGTTTTACATGATCATTAAAATAAGGCACTTAAGTGACCTTTGACTTTTTCAACAACTTTATTAAAGACAACTCAAAAATAGAAATTACTTAAAATATCCATTGTTTCCCGAAAACAAATAACACCTTTTAAAATATACAATAATAACCATTGCCTTATCCATTGAAATGGGGTCCACCTATCTCAAGCGTATAAGAAATGGACTCTCCCACTTCATTAGATATCAAGAAAATCAACTCCCTGAACCACTGGTGAAATTAGGATCTGTCGTTTTTGCCAGTTGAAAGGATCTAAACCTTCCCAAATTTTCAAACATCTTTTCTTCTTCTAGAGGTTCACTTGGTCGAAGAATAGCCTCACAAAATACCTGCAATTCAAGAATTCTACTTGGCATATCATTTAAATTAACAATTTTGGAATGAGCATTCTCAAATAAGTTATTTAATTTGATGCACTGCTCCATTGAAACTGATGAGAAATTGTTGGTGGGAGTGTACATGTCCTTAAACAATTGCAAAAATTTCTCTTCCACCTACTCCGATGCACACCTTTGATTATGCTCATTTACAAGGTTACAAGGAATCTCAGCCATGAATTCCTGAATCAAGGAGAGTGAGGTGAAGGCTTCATTGCACATGCTTTCATAATGGATCATAGAATCATAAAGAAGCATTTTTCTTGATTTGAGATGTAAACACCAAAGAAAACGTGTCCCTCGATGTTCAAATTCAAAAATTCCTTCAATAGCTAAAACTGAATATTCCATACTTGTCATCTCCTGTAAACTAGGCAATATCTAATCTGAATTTGATATAGTAAAAACAAAAGTTTCTTTGAAAGAAAGAATTAGATCAAGATACGCACTAATATCTTCGTGAAGCTTAACTGCAGTCTTGATCATCCCCTGGCCTAAAACGAGAATCTATGAAAGCCAAGTTTTAGTGACATAGCCCAATGTGTTTATTTCCTTTGACAAATTAAGAGTATCTTCATCTGGGGCAGCCACTGCATCAGATACTGGGAAGGTGGATGATATGGGATTTATCAAATGTTGAACATATTCCACTAATTGATTCTTTTCAGCCTTGAGCTAAGAGTTTTGAGACTTGTATTTCTCAAGTCTCTTTAGCATGATATCAATTGAATCTCGATCCATCACCATATCACTTTCTAATGTAAATCTTCCAAGTCCAAGTCTGGAAACTTCATAGTCGGCAGGTGTCATAGCATCACGCTCCTTATCAACTTGTGGAATGGCAAGGTCTGCAAATTTGTTTCCATCATAATCCACCATTATTCGAGAAAGCACCTTAGGATTCTTAGGAATGGAGTCATTCGAAAGTTTGAAAAGGGCATCAAAATCAATGTCAATTGGCTTGACAAATCTCTTCCTTTTCCTCACTTCGGAATCAACCCAGGAAGGAGTATCATTCACTATTTCAGCATACAAAATCCTAGAGTTTGAATCAATATTCTCATTATTTCCGACATCATGAGATCCTTCTTGAATCCTATCTACGACCTCGATTTGAGGAGAAACAACCTCAATATCCACTTCCTGATTATTCAGGAGATTTTGGGAAATCCCTTCATGAACTACATGCTCTTAAGTGTTTGATATTTGAATTACCTACACCTGAGTGGATGCATGTTTGAAGCATGGCTGAGGATCATTTGCTACCAGCTTCTGAGCACTATTAATGATGTGGGTAGAAGAACCTCTACTTGAGGTAGAAAATCTGGATGCACGCTCTCTTCCTTCTTCAGGGTTAGGATCTTTAGATATTTCTCCTTGTGACACGTTACTTGGTGAAGTGGATTTTGGCAACCACTCCTTTCTTGATTGTTGTGTATGATTGGATGGTAATGAGGTTGATCGAGAAGAGACTTTGGTCGAATGGAGACCCCCTCATGAAGGCAATTTTTGTGATCCCGAAACATGATCTAGAATTGATTGTAATTTGGCAAGTTCTCTGTCATACCAGGATATGCTTCTTTCAATAATTGTTTAGTTCTTGCCATCAAGAGAAAATTCATCTCTTTTGGTCCAGTCGATTTGAGGAAATGGGGTAAAGGAAATGACATCATATGAGGGATCGATGACATCCTCATCATCATTTATGAATGAATCAGGAGGACTCTTGATGTGGAAGGCCTTGATCTGAGCAAGTGTTAGGCGAGAGTACTCCCGTCTTCTTACCTCATATTCATCCAAACAAGCAGCCCAGAAATCTTCCATGGTAGGATTATGTTGGTACTTTGCTCCCAAAATATTTTGCATATATCCATTGATATCAAACTGGGCTCTCTTCACATATGGATGGATGGTTAGGAGAGCGAACTCATTTCCATGAGTTATGTACTGAAAAGGTTTGGACATTGGTATTCCCTGATTTGGGTTGGGAAATGAATTCCTGAACAGTGCTTGTCATTAAGAAGGTAGTGAACTTGGAATAATTATCATGCCAGCTCCATTAATGCCCATCTGTCACTGACGTACTTAGGAAGTTTCCACGGGGTACCAACAAAGCCACTCACGCAAATGTAGGAAAAAGATGAAAATTGAATAAACCAAGTTCCCCATTGGGAAATGTCATGGCTTCTTTAGAAAACCTTTCCTCAGTATTCTGATTTAGGTTCCGGATCACATGGAAGGTGAATGCATTGTTGACTCTTATAAAATGATGAGAACTATTTTTGAAACTGAGTTGAGGGTAATAATGAAAAACACTGTTCGATGGCCCCATGACTCCTCTCGTTTCAAGTCCCGAAAATAGCTTTCTTCTTGCTACCACATAAGTCAAATATGATGTCATGTAGAAGCATCCAGTCATCTTAAATTCTATCAATTATTTTTTAAGGGTGTTACTGATGATGGTGGCCCAATCCACAAACTCTTTCTTGGCTAGGATAATACAGATAAACTAATACATCCATGGGTGGAAAATCCTAGCAGAAGGTAGAATGAAAACTTGACTTAGGAGAGTAATCATGTCCCTTATTTCTTCCATGAACTCAATGTGATACAGTTCTTTGGGAAGCCTGTCAATTCAAGGTCTCTTGGTTACTAACCAGTTGTTAACCATCTTGCTCCATCTCAGGGGTTCTTCATCCCAAAATTCTTGTGCTAACTGGTGAGTGATATCCACATTCTCGGGAAATTCGAGTATGTCTAGAAATTCTTCAATGTGCTCTAATGTGATTAAGAGGAAAGGATTGCGATTATCTTTAAAAATTCCTTGTCTCTCAGGATCATAATGCTCCACGCAAGCAATAACCAATTCTGGACATTGCACCGAGACAGGAAATGATGTTGCTTGGGGTAGACCACAATGGTAAAGTCTATCTGAGAAAATGGTTTTGCCTTCAGTTTTCACCCAATCACAAAATTGTTGCACATTGATGTGACCTATATTTGTATCAGTGATGTTGTCATATGCTGACTTAATGGAACTGGGAGAGATAATTCCTTGAAATTCATACTTCAGGGTGGATTTGTTTGATTTCTCCACTAGCTTCCTCGATCCCCCTACTAATTTTTTAGACTTTTCAGCCATGATGAATTTCACAGAAAAATGACTCAGGCACGTAAAACAAAGCAAGCAGGGTCGGGTCTTAGTCTCCGAAACCCCGTCGATGCAAAAAAATATGACTTGCTTTGATATTATTATTATTATTTTAAAAATAATAATAATTGTCCCCAAATTACAATTTTCTTTAAAAATGCCTATACAAAAATATCGAGACTAAGCTTGAGTTCTGAATCAGGCAATAACAACGATATTTTTTAATTAAAATTTCCCTATTTTAATATTTTAAATTTACTATTTCCACTGACAATGCATTGAGATTTCTCATGCAATGTATTGTCTTTGTATTAGCTTCTGCAGTGCGGGATATCACTCTTGCATGCGTGGAGATTTTCTCTATGCTTTCCTTCTGATTTGGACTGTTCTTATTTCATTTCTCCAACGTGAAATTCTTCTCCTTACGTGGTATTCCTCCTTGGTTAGCTGGTCGCGTGGAATTTCTTCTTCACACGTGGAAAATTGTCCTCCTTGTCTGCATGGTTATCTCTTCTTAGCACATGGAAAACCCTTTGTTATTTTCAATTTTTGGATTGTTCCTTCCAAAAACATGGTGATTCTTTTGGTTGTTCCTCTAAAACCTGCGCATTTTTGTATTTTACTGTCTCCTCCACGTGGCCTTCTACTTTCTCCTACATCATGTGGTCTTGGACTGTTCTTGGTAGAAGGCGTTTAGACTATGTTTTGGCTAATTTAATCTCTTTTCCCTTTTCATGTGTGGCTCCTGCTGGGTTTTTGCTGTGTGTGGGAGCTTGCTACAAAAACAAACAAAAATAGAGAAAAAATGCATGAAATTCAATCCATGCGTGGGAGTTGCCCCTTCTCCTTGGCTGCTCAAACTTCCTATTGTCTTTTTCTTTATGAAAACGTGGGCCTTTCTTCCCCCAACATGGACAAACTTGGTGGGTACATGGGAGATTCCTTGGAAAATGCCTTGGAACTTAAAGACCCTCTTTTTTTAAAAAAAATTTACAACTTCCTTTCTCCTTTTCCATGTGGTCTTGGATTCTTCTTAGTAGAATGCGTGGAGATTTGGTTTGGATTTACTGTATTCTTCTACCCTTATTGTCTGCGTGAGAGATCTCTTAGTCTTAGCATGGCTCTTTGGCTTTCAATTTTCTGTCCTCTTTTTACCTCACATGGTGGCTTCTCTTTTTATTTCAATTTTGGACTTTCTCTCTCCCTATGTGGGAGCTTGTCTTTCACCTCCTTATTCCTTGCATGCGTAGAAAGCTTCTGGTGCTTCGGATCTTTAAAACTGTTCTTTTATGTTGTTCTGCCCTTTTAATATTTTTCCCTTTCCTATGCGTGGAAAGATTCAACCTTCTCCTCCTTCAGACTGCGTAGACAGATGATGGATATTCCTCCTTCTAGCATGATTTTCTCTTGTATTTCTTCTTCACAATGGCGTTCGTAATATTGTGGGATGTGATAAAATATTATGTTCTTAGAAGAATAAGTGATAAGCTTCATATGAATCTTTCCGCCGAGTCTGACAGAGGAATTTATGAATTCTAAACCAACTTCCCTTCTTCTCGGGTAGTGGAATTAAGTGCAGGGGGAAATCGGGAAAGCAACAGCCAATTGCCAACGGGAATGGCAAAGTGGGCTGGCAGTCTCAATTTAATTTCCCCATGTGGGAAATTGGGAGATTTCTTTCCCATTAGCCAATCCATTATTTGGAAAATGGTGGAGAAAATCCCACAAGCAGGAATTTAAAAGAAAATTGCTAGGAAAGGGGAAATCCGGGTTCGGGAAGCCAAATTGGCATTCCCGACAATTGGAAGCATAAGCTTACTTCCCCGACAATAAAATAAAAATTTATTGAATGAACCTTTCAATTAATAATTATTTAATTAAATACTCCCAAGTTAAAAAATTAATTTAATCAAACAAAGAGCAATTAATTGATTAAATATTAATTAATTAATTTTAATGCAATTTAAAGCCTGGCAAGAGAAGTTCTCACCCGAAAAGGACAAAACGAAGACCGAAACAATCAAAAAAAGGGGACGGTCGTCATGAGGGTGATAAACCACACAAAGTAACACTTTTGAAAAATTTCAAAATTTCCATTTATTATTAGTATTATTTTAAATTAATTTTGCGAAGTCAAAATTGGCTGATAACAGATAGTAAAAAGGGTGTGTTTAGAACATAACAATAAATGATGAAGTCTTTGTCAAAATCAAGACAAACCAGGACATGGGTCTTTGCAATGGCCTTATTTATCTCATCAAAATATTTCTTTCCCTTTGAAATTTAGTGGAAATACTTCTTCTCTTTCATCATTTTAGCTATACTTCAAGTTATTTTAGCAAAATCTGGAATGAACCTTCTAAGAAAATTGATTTTTCCGAAGAAATAGTGAAGTCCTTTCTTACTCATGGGAAGAGAAATTGTTATTCCCCTAACATATACCATTCTAATTGCGGGCTAACATATGACTTATATAACATTTATACTTATATTCATTAGTAAGTTAGTCATTAGTTATAAATAAATAATAATTAAGGGGTATGACCTTTCACAATCGTACCTATATATTTGGGTGAATAATTCCTCCCCATAAGTGGTAAGAGTATGAGTTAGTGTCTTATTGTAAGACTTAGGAGGTTTCCCCCTCAAAGTAGCTTAATAATATATTATATATTCTAATATAAATGTATTTATATTCAAGTAATTCCATTACATCTGGTATCAGAGCATCGATTTCGGAAGCAACTGGTTTTTTTGATATATATCAAGAATGGTTGTTAATGTTTTTGAGATTTTTTTACCACATTTGGATATCAATACTATAAAGCTTCAGTAAAAAAATAGAATTTGTTTCAATTTTTTGTGAAAGTTATTGCGGATATACTATTTTTCATAAAATAAATCTACAAGCCGTATTTTTCAGAATTTTTTAGATTTGTTTACATTTTTGGAAATATCTTCACATTTCCATATCGGCCTATTCTTTACATTTTCAAACTTGAGGTCATCTACATTGAGAATGTTTTCGGTAAATTCAATCAAATAAGGCAAATTGAATTTTGTAAGGTAAATCCCTTGTTATGGCAGGTCCAGAAACTAGAGGATGGGAAAAAAATTCATACACACCATGGAATACTCCTTATAAAGATAAGATACAATATAATTTTGAACTAGGAGGTAATTCTACCATGAGGGGCCTGCAAGTTGCTTTCACCAAAACAAATCAATGATTAGATGAGCTTGAGAATATACTTGATCACATTTTTCATTTTCAAAAGAATTTAATCTATCATCCACATGTATTTACTAGCCAAGGTTAAAATCCTATGGTTTTTGAAGAACCGAGTATTGTGGTAACTGATGACATGGAATATGCCATGATGGGGTAGGCTCATAAGGACTCTTATTTGAAAATTCCAGACATTCAAAAGGTTGAAATATAGATGAAGAATGGAAAAAATGGGGTGGGATGGATCTATTGAATACAATAAGCTTAACTTTGAATATTGTGAAACGGGTTTAGTAAACATGGATTTTGAATTAAAATTTGATCCTAGGTTGGATGTTACAAAAAAAATTAGTGTGGAAGAAGTACAAAAGATATAACCAAAACTTCAGAAATTCAAGCAACAATATGCGAGATTTATTTTGGTCCAATGTAATGACAACTTTACAGGGAAAATGCCTACTAATGGAAGATTTAATTACACCCTATATAAGAATATTGAGATACATCATGCACATGTTGGATGTCAAAACCTTGGATATAGTGGCTATGAAGGTCATTCTACTAGAATGTCCATTACATCCTTGAATAAAATTTGCAACCCTAATAATTATGTTGAGCCACACTTGCACATTTCTCGAGAGAAAATGGATAAGGCATATTATTCAAGTGAAATACAAGATATATATTCAAATGTGAAATTACCACTAGATATAATCATCATAACACTAAGGTTACTTATCCAGACTCGGCTTAAGAGGTTACAAATGAAGGTGATCACAGTTGATCTCGTCAAGGAACAATGTCGGATGTCCAAGGAGGTGCAATGGGAAGACAATAGTTGAGTACATTTTTTTCTATTACTAATAAAACATCGAGTACAATGTTTATTTGAAGGGGAGGAACATGTTATACCCCTAACATATACCATTTATATGTTTACGTGTGGTTAACATATGAATTATATAACATTTATACTTGTATTCATTAGTTAGTTAGTCATTAGTTATAAACTAATAATAATTAAGTGGCGTGACCTTCAAAATCATATATATAAGAGTAATTCCTCCCCATAAGTTGTAAGAGTGTGAGTTAGTGTCTTATTATAAGACTTAGGAGGTCTCCCCTTCGAAGTGGCTTAATAATATATGATATATTCTAATATATCTACATTTATATTCAAGTAATTTCATTATATAAATCTTCTAGATAGCTTACACTCTTTCTAGATAAATCTTGATCCCATCCCTTAAAACAATATGTCCAAGTGACTTCCCTTATGTAACTCCAAAAATAGATTTATTGGGGTTGAGAGATATGACATGATCTCTACACCGTTGGAGGACAAGCTTAAGATGTTGAAAGTGATCATCCCTGTTCTTAGAAAAATGGTAAGATCATTCAAGTAAAAAACAAAACACTTATTTTTTAGATATCCAAATGTTAAATCCATAGCTCTTTAGAAATTTTCACCTGTATTAATGAGACAAAAATGCATTCTCTGATAAGCAAAATCTCCCCATGGGGTTTTTAAGGAAGTTTTATATTGATCTTGGACCTCTACTTCAATTTGGTTATAACCGTAAAACATAACAAGCATTGATAGAATTTATAAACCATTCATGGCCTACAAAATCTGATACATCATGGGAATAGGATAGTTATCCTTTAATAATCCTAATTTAGATTGCTGAAATCTACACAAATCCTTATCTGCCCATTCTTCTTCCGTACCAAAACAATATTGGAAATCCATGTTGAATGATGAATGGGAAAAATAATATTAATGCTTGATAACTTCTCAATCTCTTGATAGATTGTTCTTGCAGTATTAGGATTATATTGTCTCTGTTTTTACCTGAAACAATGAATACCTTCCTTTAGAGGGATATAGTGTTGTATTTCTCTCGGCTTATGTTATCGCCCTCAAAATTCCCCGCTTTTGAAGTCAAGTTTCAAAAAAAATTATTCGGTACCTTGGAGTATTAGATCACGTCAAGCCTGGTATTGTTTGAAATTTTCCATTCTATGGAGAACAATTTGAAATTCAGACGTAACAGTGGATTTTTTCCCATTCTTTTTATTGTCTTCTTGCAGTCAGGAATGACAAGTGTATCCTCCTTGTCAATGTTTTCCTCAGCATCCATGGGTAGTACGTGGATATCTCTGATTGGATACAACATGGCCATGTTTCAACCAATAGCGGAAGCCTCCATGTGTCCAAATGGTGTAACTCTAAGGGAAAGGCCCAAGGGACAGTCCTCAAATAAGTGCAAGATTTCCACGTATCCCAGGTCAAAAATGAAATCAAAACAAACCCAAATCGGCTAAGTATGGAAGGTTCAATGGATGGAGCCATGTGCCTCATCAGGTGCAACTTCAAGGGTCAAATCCAGGGGTAGTTCTCAAACTTGTGCCAGTCCCCCATGTGTCCCATGTCCAAAAGAGAAAGTGTCGATCGTTAAAATTGACTAAGTATGAGAAGTTCGGTGGAGGCCTCCACGTTCCTCAATGATGTAATTTCAGAAGTGAAACCAAAGGGCTAATCTCCAAATGAGTGTCATCTTGCCACATGGTCAGAGTCAATGGAGAGACAAAGTTTGTCATTGAAAATTCCAAGACCGGCGGAAGGAGCCACACGTCAACTTGGCACAATTTCAAGAGGCATATCCAAAGTGGAAACTCAAGTGAGCACCAGTCCTCCATGTGTCCAAGGTCCAAAAAGGGATAGAGCCAGTTATTTAAATTGACTAAGTATGAGCCAGTCGGTGGAAGCCTCCACATGCCTCAACGATGGGATTTCAGAAGTGAAACCAAAAGTCCAGTTTCCAAATGAGTTCTAGCTCACCATGTGGTCAGAGTCAATGGAGAGACATAGTTGACCATTGAAAATTTTGAGACCGGTGAAAGGAGCCACGCATCCACTCAGTGCAATTTCAGGAGGTGTTTCTAAAGTGAAAACTCAAATGAGTGCCAGCTCTCCATGTGTCTAGGGGTCAACATAAGTCAAACAGGAAATAGGCCCGAATCAACTAAGTATAAAAGAACCGACAGAAGCCTCCACATGTCATCCTAGCACAACTTCAAAGGTAAAAATCTATAGGTATGTTCCAAATGAGCGCCATCTGGTCATGTTTCCAGGGTCAGATATACGACCCCACCAAACAAAAGGAAGAAATTTGAATATTAATCCTGAATAGAAAATTAAGGCATCCTAAGGCTCACTTCAGTTTGAATCCCTCCCACGTGGACGGTTTGAATTTAAAGTTTGCAAAGGTAGGGTGGATGGTTGTGATTCAATGCATCTGGTTTTGCTGCCAGACATGGAAATGGCTGAAGCATTGGAGAAACTCAGACATCGGTTTCTCAAATTAGTTTTCATCAATTTTGTAACCGATGTAACCATTTTTTGAAACTATTTAACAACTTCTCCATGCTATTGTTTTGTTTGGAATTTTGATATTCTTAAACTATAATTTCAAATATGAAGAAATCAATACAAGGGTTTTCCCCTTTTGCCTCTGTTTTATTTTTCCTTCTTGCTATGATCTGTGAATCATTGCATGTTTAGAAACTTTGTGTTCTAGTTTATACAATCTCAAGAACTTTGAGTCTACGGATTGTTCATGTTATAAATGTGAATGGTTCTACTCTATATCTCATTTTCTCAATACATATAGGGGTTTTCTCTTTCATCTCTTTCCCCTGAAAGTATTGTCTTCTTCTACCTCCCTCATTTCTTCAAGTCTTCTATCCTCATGTATTGGTAACTTTCCAGGCATAAAACGCATTTCAAGATATCGGGAAACCACCATTGAATGAAATATTGTGTATTTGTACATAGGTTTTGCCCCTTCTTTCAATAAGGGAAGCTCTCCCATTAAAGAGGAGGGAATTTTGTTTCCCCTTACTGTGGTTTCATTCCAAGTGAAAATTTGAAACCCAATATTTTTTGGCGACTCTACTGGGGATTTGTTCAACAAATTTCCTTTCTAAAAGAATAACTAATTTGATCATTTCTTTGATCTAACGACTCTAAGATACACTCATGGTAGAAGGGATCTTGGAATTGAAGATCCCCAATTTCAATTCCTGGATCAACAAGGTTTTCAACTTCTTCTAACAAGAAGAAATAGAAGATCTCGTTCCATAAGCACACCTCCTATTGAAGACAAAGCTTATAGTAGTAGCATTCCTCAAGCACAACTTAGCCCTAATCTTCGTGCCCTAGTTATTACTGGTGTCTCAATTCCACTTCAAGCAATATTTCCAAGGATGGCAGCACCTCGGCCTTGGGGACAAAGAGTTGGGCCTTTGGCTCTTCCTCAAGCATTGCATGAGTTACCTAGGGGTAATAGGAAGAATTTTCCCAAGTTTAGAGGTGATGGAAAAGTGCACCCTGATGAACACATTGCAGCTTCATTGTTCCATGTGGTGTCCTTAGAGTTGAAGATGAGGATGTCTCTGTTAGGCTGTTTGTGGAGACCCTGCAAGACAATGCTTCATATTAGTTTTGACATCTTCCTGCCGGGACCATCACCGATTGGACTACTATGAGGACTGAATTTGAGCAGTGTTTCAAACCTGTTGAAGATGTGCATGCTTTGCTAGCTCATATTTCTTAAATCAAGAAGGAGCCACATGAGCATATGAGAGAATTTTTGGCCAAGCTCTTGATTAACAAAATTCCACAAAATACTAGGCCTGTTGATCAAATTCATAAGTGTTTATTCTTGAATGCTCAATTACCGGAAGTAGGCTATGTCATGAGGAAAAAAAATCTTGCAACTTTGGATGTTGATCAGAGATTGTATGTCAGTGTGGAAGATGACTTGATTATGTCTAGAAATATAAAAAGTTATTTTTTCGAATCCAAAGCATATTTTTCTCCCTCTTCTCCTAAAGGTAATGCAGATCAGTTGGTGCAAAATCTTGCAAATGATCTCATTATTCTCAAGAAATAGTTGGCTCAGCATACTCCCTATCAAGATACTCCAAGGAATAATTTTCAGCCCAGGAACCACCTACCTTCCCCTCAAACTAAATTGGCTATTGAAGGCCCACGCATCAAGGTTCCGGTCAATGCTACTCGTTAGGTTCTTGAGCCTGATGATGAGGAAGAAAATGGGCTCTATGATGAACAAGAAGAGGAAGATGATGAAGAAATGGAGGATCCTAGTGGTTCTTGAATTAATTTCCTCACCACTGAAGGTGTGGAGGATGAAGATGACTATAATGATGTATTCGCTGAGATGAACAATGATGCATATGTTGTTATGACCTAGGAGAAGACCAAAAAAAAGGAAAAAGTGGTGCAACCTGCAAAAAGATCCAAGGAGTACCCCATCACCATCTCGGTGATTACAAGAAGAGGAGCTCCTATTTCTACTACTTCCACCCAAAAGGTAAGCTCTTCTAGTCCTTCTCCCTCTACTTATTCTTCTAAGAATTCTTGTCCAACAAATGATAAAGGTGATATATCAAAAGCTCCTCCTACTCCTAGTAGTGATTCCCCATCCACATCTGGATCTTTTGACATTATAGACCATCTTAAAAAGACCAAGATTCAGATTTCTGAGGCAGATTTCTATAAAAACCCATCCTAAATCCTTTGCCAAAATGGTTAAATTTGTAAATTCTAAATCTAAAACCCCAACCCATTCTTCTAAAGACCTTTTTTCCCACTCCCTCTTCCTCACCTCAATCAAGCCTTGTGGTTGTAGTCACTTCCCCTAATGAGAAAATTGAACCATTCTATGTGACCCTTCTTATAGCTGGCCGTAAACTCAATATCTGTGTCATAGATTCAAGAGCATCAAATAATGTAATACCTACAAAAGTGCCTCATGCTTTGGGTCTAACCCTAACCCGCACTTATGGCTCTTACTATTCCATGGAGAGTAAGGAAGTACCTTTGGTTGGTAGAATTAAAGATGCATAAGTAGATTTTGCTAATTTTCCATAGAAAAGGGTCTTAGCCACCATATTGGTAGCTTATATTCCTCCTTCATATGGGATGTTGCTGACTAGAAATTTATGTAAGGAGGTAGGAGGGGAAATCCAAATGGATTGGTCACATTCCTTGATCCCTTTCAATGGGAAGATGAAGAAGTTGTTGTCTGAGAAACAAGCAGAGTATATTTTGCAAAAGACAGATGATCCTAAAGCACAAATAATATATGAAGACATTGGGCATGGGAACTACATGATCATGTCACAAGAGGAGAAATTTTTTTCAAAGTGAGTGTTTCTTGACCCTAATGGTGTGTGGAATTTGGAGTTTGATGGGATCTGCTCTTCAGCTGGTTCTGGAGCTGGTGTAGTGCTCATTTCTCCTGAGGGTAAGGTTCATCCTTTCTCCTTTAAGTTTCATTTTGAAAATACCAACAATACTTATGAGTATGAGGCCCTCATTCTTGGGTTGAGCATGACAAAGGAAATGGGAGTGAAGAACCTTCTTGCTTGTGGAGATGCAGAGCTTATTGTAAAACAAGTTAGATACCTTTATCAAGTAAAGAACAAAATGTTGAAGCACTATAGGAATCTAGTCTGGGATTCCATTAAATTCCTTGATGCTTTTTCCATTGAATTTATGCCAAGGTAAAGGAACACTAGGGCTGACTCTCTAGTTGTTTCAAGGTCCTTGTTGATTCCTCATCCTGCTTTACCTCAAGAGAAATTCACCATTGAGATTATTCATAGACCTAGTGTGCCTGACAATGCAAATAATTGGCAAGTTTTCAATGATGACCAACATTTGATATCTTTGTTGGAGCTTAGAGACAAATTTGATCAGCTGTACTTTGAACAAAGTGATAATCTTCCTAGAGAGAGTGTGTCATCAAATGAAGAGGGCGTCAAAGAAGAGATGGATCAAGATGCATGCATCAAACTGAAAGGCAACAAAATCCCTAAAGGTCTGGTGAGTTTGGAGGATCTTTTTCATAAACATGATAGGTATATGAAGTCTAAAGTTTCTCAAGGAGCCTGGAAATCTGTTGGGACTAAGAAAGTGAATATTAGGAGTCTTGATGATCCCAAAATGGTCAACATTAGAAAATGTTGCACTCAGGAAGAGAAAAAGAAGGTGGTGAATCTATTGAAGAGGTATGTTGATGTTCTGGCTTACTCTTATGATGATATTAAGGCTTTTCAGCCTAAATAAATGCAACAACTCATTCCGCTTAATCCTAGGATCAAACCCTTCAAATAGAAACAAAGGCAATATAATCCAAAGATAGCTGATACAATTTTCTAAGAAATACAAAACCTTTTGAAGACTAAGATCATCTCTTCCCCATCCACCATTCAACATGAATTGCTAATATAGTTCCTGTCAAAAAGAAGAATGGTGAGATCCGGATCTGTGTGGAATTCAGAAATCTAAATCAGGGTTCTTTAAAGGACAACTATCCTCTCCCCATGATGGACCAAGTATTGCAAGTTGTCACAGGCTCAGAGATGTTATCTATGTTAGATGGATTCTTGAGTTACAATCAAGTAGAGGCGAATACTACAGATCAACATAAGACTACCTTTACTACTCTTTGGGGCACCTTTGCATACAAGAGGATGCCATTTGGTCTCATCAATGTTGGTGCTACTTTCCATAGGGCCATGGACTTGGATTTTGTCATTTTGAAAGGGAAATGCATTGTTAAGTATTTGGATGACTTGACTGTGTTTTCTAAAGCAAGAACAAATCACTTCCAACACCTTGAAACAATATTGCAGAAGTGTAGAGAGCATGGGATTTATTTAAACCCTAAGAAGCTTGTGTTTTGTGTCACAGAAGGAAAGCTGTTCGGACACAGTGTTTCAAAGGAAGGGATCAAGATTGATTTGGAGAGAGTTCAAGCCATCCAGAAAAATCCTCATCCATCAAGTAAGAAAGGTGTCCATTCTTTCTTTGGTAAGATCAATTTCCTAAGAAGATTCATCCCCGATTTTGTAGAAATTACTATGAGAATTGCTCACATGATGCAAGGGAAGAAATCATTTTAGGACATTAAACAAGCTATTACAAAGACTCCAACCTTGGCGTGCCCTAACTTTAGAAAATATTTCATTATCTATTGTTACGCAACTGAAAATACCCTAGCTGATGTGTTAGCCTAGAAGAATGCTGAAGATTATGAGCTCCCAATTACATTCATGAGTTATTTATAGAAAACTCATGAGATAAATTACACCATGATGGAGAAACATGATTTTGCAGTTGTTAAAGTTGTAAAGAAGTTTAGGTTTTATGTCCTTAATTCTCATTCTGTGGTGTTGGTGCCTGATACAACGATCAAATTCATTCTTACTTAGCAAGAATTTAGAACCAAGAGAGGTAATTGGGTAGCAAAGGTGCAAGATTATGATCTTGAGATCAGGCCAACAAAACTGGTTTGGGGTAAGGTCCTGTGTGAAGTCATTGTTGAGGGAACTGCCAAGGATTCATCCAAAGATGGATTTGATGTCCCTGTTGTTCTATTCCTTAGCTCGACAAACGTATGGTATGAAGATATTGCTAATTTTCTAACCTATGGAGAATGTTCATCTCACTTGAGTGCCAAAGAGAAGAAAGCCATAAAAATGAGGTCTGCACAATATGTGTTATGGGAGAATGCTTTGTTCAAACGAGGCATAGATGGAAGGTTTTTGAAGTGTGTAGACAAGGAGCAACAAAAGAATTTGTTCTCTGCTTTTCATGACTAGGCTTGTGGAGGCCCTTTATCCTCCACTGTAACATCTCATAAAATAATTCATACTGGTTATTATTGGCCACTCTATTCAAAGATGCATCAAAATGGGTTGGTAAATGTGAAGCATGCCAAACGTTTATTGGAAGACCTATGTTGGCTGCTTTTCCACTAAATCCAATAGTGATTGATGAGACCTTTCAATACTGGGGATTGGATTTCATTGGAAATATTAACCTAACCTCCAGTGCTAGGCATAATCATGTGCCAACTACTACAGACTACTTCAAAAAGTGGGTAGAGGCCATCCCAATCAAGAGCACTACTTCCGAGGTAGTTTGCAACTTCATTAAGGAGAACATATTGATCAGGTTTGGGACCCCAAACAAGATTATGACTAAAAATGATTCTAACTTTTCTTCTGCTGAGATGATGGACTTCTGATATGGGTATGGGATCTCCCTTGCTCATTATTCAGATTACTACCCCTAAGGGAGTGGACAAGCAGAATCAACAAATAAGAACTTGGTGAACATAGTTAGAAATCTTGTAAATGATTCTCAAAGGAATTGGCATAAGAAGCTATATGATGCACTTTGGGCTGATAGAATTACACCCAAGAGAGCAATTGGAATGTCCCCTTTCCAAGTGGTTTATGGTGTGGAAGCTCAACTACCAGTCATGGTGGAATTTCCAGCCTTGCATCTGATGAAAAACATTGAAGATTCAAGTTTTAGTACCTCTTTGGATAAGAGAATTTTGTACCTTTAGAAGCTTGATGAGGATAGGTTGTAGGTTTTTGATAGGATATCAGCTCATCAACTGAAGGTGAAGGCTTTGTTTGGCAAGAAATCCAAACCTAGAGTTTTCCAAGTGGGAGACATTGTGCTTCTTTGGGACAAAAGACATGAGCCATGAGGAAGCCATGGTAAGTTTGATTCTCTTTGGCTTGGTCCTTTTACAATCAGAAATTTTACTAGAGAGAACTTATTTTATTTGGATTACATGGATGGATATCCTCTCCCACTTCCTTATAGTGGGCAGTACCTAAATTTTTTCAAGTCCTAGGTGGCTAGGAAGTCCTTTTGTACATTGCGTTTGGTTTTTGGTTTTGGCTTGTTTCCCTTTCTTGTCCTTTGTTGTGTGGTGTGTTTTGATCTGGGTCTTCCCTTTTGGTTTGTTTTGTTCCTTTTTTTGTCTTGTGTGTGTTGCCTCGTATCAGTTTTTTCTTTGACTCTATTTTTCCTAATGGATAAGGCACTGGTCTGCTTTCCCTAAGTTTTTCTATGGTTCTTGATCTTTCCTCGTTCCTCGAGCTATCTATTATCTCCCTCAAAATTCCCCTCTTTTGAAGTCAAGTTTCACAAATTTTGAATCGTAACCTTGGAGTATTGGATCGCATCAAGCCTAGTATTGTTTGCAATTTTCCATTCCATGGAGAACAATTTGAAATTCATGCATACGGTGGATTTTTTCCCCTTCTTTTTATTTTCTTCCCATAGTTGGGAATGACATGTGTATCCTCCTCGTCAATGTTTACCTCAGCATCCATAGGTAGTACATGGATATCTCTGATTGGATGTGGCATGGCCATGTTTTAAGCAACATTGAAAGCCTCGATGCATCCAAACGGCACAACTCTAAGGGCAGGGCCTAAGGGATAGTTCTCAACTAAGCGTAGGATTTCCATGTGTCCTAGGTCTAAAATGAAAGCAAAACGAACCAAAATCAAATAAGTATGGAAGTTTCAGTGGACGGCGCCACGTGCCTCATTGACACAACTTTAAGGGTCAAAGCTAGGGGTAGTTCTCAAACTTGTGCCAGTCCCCCACATGTCCCATGTCCAAAAGAGAAAGTGTTGATTGTTAAAATTGACTAAGTATGAGTGGGTCAGTGGAGGCCTCCACGTGCCTCAACAGCGCAATTTTGGAAGTGAAACCAAAGGGCCAATCTCCAAATGAGTACCAGCTCACCACATGGTCAAATTAAATGGAGAGACTAAGTTGGCCGTTGAAAATTCCAAGACCGGCGGAAGGAGCCACGCATCAGCTTGACGTAATTTCAGGAGGTATATCCAAAGCAGAAACTCAAATGATCATCAGTCCTCCATGTGTCACAAGTCCGAAAAGGGATAGAGCTGGTTATTTAAATTGACTAAGTATGAGCGGGTCAGTGGAATCCTCGACATGCCTCAATGACATGATTTCAAAAGTGAAACAAAAAGGCTGGTTTCCAAATGAGTGCCGGTTTGCCACGTTTTCAGAGTCAATGGAGAGACAGAGTTGGTCGTTGAAAATTCTAAGACCGGTGGAAGGAGCCACACATCTGCTCGGCACAATTTTAGGAGGCATTTCCAAAGTGGAAACTCAAATAAGTGCTAGCTCTCCATATGTCTAGGGGTCAACATAAGTCAAACAGGAAATAGGCCCGAATAAGCTAAGTATAAGTCAACCTGACACAACTTCAAAGGTAAAAATCTAGAGGTAGGATCCAAATAAGCACCAGCTCGCCACATGTCCAAGGTCAGATATACGGCCCCACCAAACAAAAGGAAGAAATTCGAATATTAAGACCGAATATAAAGTCAAGGTGTCCTAAGGCCCACTTCAGTTTGAACCTCTCCCACATGGACAGTTTGAATTTAAAGTTTGCAAAGGTAGGGTGGACGACTGTGATTCAATGCATCTAGTTTTGCTACTAGACATGGAAACAACTGAAGCATTGGATAAACTCAGACATCGATTTCTTGAATTAGTTTTCATCATTTTTGTAACCGATGTAACTGTTCTTTGAAATTATTTAATGGCTTCTCCATGATGTTGTTTAGGTTGGAATTTTGATATTCTAAAATTGTAATTTCGAATATGAAGAAATCAATACAAGGGTTTTCCCCTTTTTCCTCTGTTTTCTTTTTCCTTCTTGCTCTAATCTGTGAATCATCTAATCCTTGCATGTTTAGAAACTTTGTGTTCTAGTTTATACAATCTCTAGAACTTTGAGTCTACGGATTGTTCATGTTATAAATGTGAATGGTTCTACTCTATATCTCATTTTCTCAATACATATAGGGGTTTTCTCTTTCATCTCTTTCCCCTGAAAGTATTGTCTTCTTCTACCTCCCTCATTTCTTCAAGTCTTCTATCCTCATGTATTGGTAACTTTCCAGGCATAAAACGCATTTCAAGATATCGGGAAACCACCATTGAATGAAATATTGTGTATTTGTACATAGGTTTTGCCCCTTCTTTCAATAAGGGAAGCTCTCCCATTAAAGAGGAGGGAATTTTTTTTCCCTTACTGTGGTTTCATTCCAAGTGAAAATTTGAAACCCAACAGCTTAAAAGTCTTCAAATCTTCATAATAGTATGCAAACACAACTATTCATTTTCTTAACAACTCGACCAATTTATTCCTTTCTTCAACATAACAACACTTCCCTATATTAATAAGTTTAGTTTATTCATTATTTCCCTAGTTTACCTTTTCATACTCGGATGACTTATTTGTGCTCTGTGACATCTTGCTTTTGAAATAGTGATCATGCTTGTTGAAAAAATATTCTAAGCTGAAAATACCCAATTGTATTTAATTACTCTTAATCTTGATACATCTATCCTGGTTAAATTTAGATTCAACACCTTCCTTGGTTGTGGATGAAAGTGACTTCTGGTAACCAGCTTCGTTGCCTTCAAAATACAATTGATTAAAATTATCCTTTAAATCAAGAATGGAAATGAGATGTTATTCATCATTGAACACCTGTCAATTATCGATGTTGTCTGGAACACTGGGCATAAAAATCATCTCAATTGTGAACTTTTCCTGAGTGAATTCTAGATGAGGAATCAACAAAGAACCTGCAATTTCCAAGGCATCTTCTCTAAAATTATTATCTCTTGTCACCACATCAATTGATAAAGCTTCAAAAAGTTTAAATGAATCACATACTTTATTTTTATAATGATTCAACCTTTCATTCTTAACTTGAAATGAACCTCAAAATTTCCTGACATTAAGTTCTGCATCCTCTTGTGAAGAAACATTCTTGATTCTCATATCTTTTGCAATTGCTAAACCAAGAAGAAGAGCCTCATAATCAAAATTGTTATTAGTATTAGCAAATTAAAACTTGTATTATAATGGGTGAATTTTTCCTGTGGGTGAAACAAGAACCACGCCGTTCTAGAGCTGGCTATAAAATAACTTCCATCAAACTCTAGGATCTAAATTTCATTTGAAACATCTTGAATAACCTCATGGATGTTTAATTATGGACTAAACATTATCATGTAGTTACCATGTCCAATGTATTCATACAAATTTTGTGTTTGAGGATCATTAGTATCTTGAACTATGTACTTAGCCTGTCTTTATGGGGATTAGTGTATGAGACCAATCCATTTGAATTTATCCTCCTATATCTTAATAAAAATTTATGCTTAAGAGAATACCATAATGTGGAGGTATATTAACAACCAAGATAATATATTTAACTCTTTTTTCAAGAAAAAATGCAAAGGATACATGAGAATCCTACATTATTCCTACTAAAGGTACCTCTTTAGTCTCCATGGAGTGACAAAAATAAAATTTCTGAGTTATACTAAGACCTAATGCATGAGGTACTTGTTTAGGCATTACATTATCAGATTCCCTAGAATCAATAACATAATTGCTCAATTTATTTCTAGCTATCGACAAAGTCACATAAAATGGTTCATTCTTTTTAGATTTGGAGGGAGTAGAGGCCATCGATGTTTTTGGAGAAGGGGCCTTAGGAGTAGGAAAGAGCCCTTTGGAAGGAGTATCTTGAGAAGGCTTAACATTTAAAAAATTAGAAATAGGGACAAAAGCCTCTAGACAAGTTTGATAATACTCAACTGTAGAGATATGAATCTTGGTTTTCTTGAATGATCTATTATATTGAAATATTTTTAAGAAGAAGAAATTTATTGACTAGACAGAATGGGAGTTTTAGGCTTATAAAATTTAGGAGTTGTAGTTTCTTTAGACATGTATTGAGGATACAAGGGTGATTGAAGGTGAAGAAATAATTACCTTCTTAGTTGTAGAAGGGATAAGAAATCCTCTCTTTGCAACAACTAGAAAAACAATAGGATATTCCTTGGCCTTATCCTTCTTATCAAGTTGAACAATATATTTATTTTTATTCAGTTGTTCTCTTGTTATGACTGCATAAGATTCGATGTTCATTTCTTCCACTGTTTCTTCATAATCATCTTTCATATTCATACACAACGTAGCTAATATGAGATTCTTCAATCTCCTCATTGATTTCCTCTAGTTATTTGTCAAATTAATTAACTTATTCTATAATAACTTCATCCTTTGCTTCTTTAACTTCACAAGTTACACTCAATGGAACCTTCATAGGAGGAGCTTTAATGACAAGCTTAGGATGAGAAGATGGTAGATGATTCCTTAGCTGAAAATGTTTCTTGGTAATTTTTTTGTAAGGGATGTTACAGGAAATTTTATTCTTTATAGCGATCAAACCATTAGCCAATGTTTGAACTAGTTGATCATAATAGTTTTGTAAGGGATGTTATAGGAAAGTTGCTTCTTTATAGTGATCAAACCATTAGCCAACTTTTGAACTAGTTGATCAAAATTGGTTGAACCCAAATTGGAAGCCTTAGCCTTAAATGGTTCTTTCTTTAACTTACCATACATGATCAACTCATCTTTAACACTTATCGATAGTTCTTGATATTTGTTCAATTTTTCTAACCGTGATCTTTTTAATGTGAAACTTACCTCAGGAAGTCTAACATTGATAGAGAAACACTTCAGATTATCAATGGTGGGTTGGGAATTAGTTAAAATTTTATGAACCAATATGTTAAATTTCGCTACAAACTCCCTCACTGGTTCATAAGGTTCCTTCTTCATATAATAGAGTTATGCCAAGAGTGCATGAGAATATTTATCTATCTTAAACCTAGCCTCAAATTTGGATTTCATCGTATCCCAAATGGTGATACTATTAGATTGAAGATGATAGAACCATTCAACAACATTATATTGCAAAATTTCAACAAACAGTGTTATAGATACATCCTCGTGTGTAACCCTAAGAACTCCACAAGCAACATAGAACTTTGCAATATGCTCATCAGGATAAACCTTGTCATCTCCTCTAAATTTCAGGAAGTTATTTCAATTTTTTTTGGGAAGGTCATGGAGAGGTTGGGAAAGGGCTAAGTGCCCAATATTATATCCCCAAGGCACTAGTGCATCCATTCTAGGAGGACCAGTTTACAAAGGAAACATAACACCATCTAAAATCAAAGCTTGAGTTATACTTACTTATTAAGATGAACCAAATTTCCTATATGTTAGAGGTGTACTTGTAGATATCTTTCTTTTACCCTTTCTTTCTGGAGATGATTGAAAAGAAAATTGTTGTTGAAACTGGAAAGTAGGGTCTTTAATTCCTTGAGCTCTTAGGTTTCTGGTATATCTTCGTCTATCCAGTGTAGTGAAACCTCTAGAATGGTTGATATTTTTCTGTGGTGAATAATATTGTGTGGGTATTCTGATACAAGCCGCATGGTGGGTGTAAAAAAATGGTTGGTTGAAAAATTTGTCGGTGAGGACATAAAAAAAATTTTAGGGGACTACAATCCCTCCTCTTTATTTGGGAGGTTCCCTTACCAAGCCAAAACTTGGAACTCTAAAATATTTACAAATGTACATGCTAATAATATTTAATGAGGATATTGGTGTTAATGAGTAATCACATGATTTTTTAATATAGAATATATATCAAGAATTAGAAATGTAGAAGTATTACAACAGAGAGGGTATGGAAAGATAAATTAATTAGAGACATACAATTATAACTAACTCATCAATAAAGGAAATGTAGCTCCTCCTTGGTTTTACAAGATTTCCATAGGAATGAATAATGGGAGGTGGAAATAAAAACCTTTTTACATAAGAAGATTACAAATATTATTGTACTATTACATGTAAATGGAATTCAAGAACATACATGCATGTATAAATATAATTTTCACAATAAGCAAGATATAGATTGAATCAAATTTCACCAAATCTTAGCCTATGAATAAGAATGTAAATATTTAGATTCCAAATAAAGAAAATAATATATCAATTTAAACACGAACAAGAAAATAAGAGCATGAATGGAGGCAAGAAAGGGTTCTTCTTCTATATTTCAAAATTTGTGTTTCTTACAAAGAAAATGCACCCATATAAAACCCCTTTTCCAAAGAGAATGAAGCATTATATAGGAAAGGGGAGAGGATAACTACCAAAACTAACAAATTACATTAAGTAAGTGTCAAAACACTTAATTAATTGATTTACATTCAATGGATTTATATTACAAATTTGTTTTTAATACAATAAAGTCAACAACAAAATAGAACTAGTGACATCATGATCTAGAAGAAGAAGGAATAGAAGAGATGGAATATGTAGGGATATTGAGCTTCCAAACATGCATTATGAAATTGGTAACTGTAGTTGATATCTTTGTATCTTTTCATACAAGAGCATTGGAGAGATTAGTCAACTAGTTTACAAGAGAGAAATCCATTTCCTTTTCTATTTTTCCATACTGAGTGAGTCCCTTTGCTGCTTCACTGATGACATTGTTGAGTTAATAAAATTCCTCCATATTTTATTTATTAACCAATTTTACCTTGAATAGACTCTCCTTGATGAGTATATTAAAATCTCCCTTGATTTGATCAACAAAATTTTTCTCTGATGAATTGTTTTTGAATAAATGATAATGAAGATATTGCAAATTTGTCAAAAAAAATTCCTTCAGAGATTCTCCTTTCTAAACCACATTTTGTAATTCAGTTAAGGCTTCCTTAAGGACCTTGATTCTCCATTCACTATTAAAAGTTGATTTTCTTGACATATTTATTTTGGATTCATCAAAAATATTCTTAGAGAGAAGGATTTTCTCATCGATGAGAGCCATGATATAGATATCTTGAGATGACATCATCCTAAACATTGATTTCCTTATCAATTCTATCAATTCCTAAGTTGATTTTTCTTGAGAAGAAATAATATTATCATAAATATTATAGGATTCATCAATAAATTCCAATCTTGTGACAAGAATTTTATCCACTCAAGTATTTGTTTGCTTTGCCAAAAATGGAATGTCTGTGAATTTTTGTTATTTCCTTCAAATCAATATCAACAATAGCAATAGTTGGTAGAAGTACAAATAGAGGGGTTAGATCCATAGGGGATTCTTTGCAGATGAGAGGAAAGACTTAATAAAACTTGCAAGTACTTGTACCTATTCCTCAAGTTGTTATTAATTCTACTTTCCTTTCTCAACCCTCTCAATAACCTTAGACATACATTTCTCTAAGATTTTGCACTTTACCCTCGGGGGTTAATTCTCCCAATGATAGTCTTGTCAATTAAAAATATGATATTGAAATGTCCTTCTCACTCTTATCTTCCTTTGGGCCTAAAAAATTTATAGAAATTGTTGTCCTGTAGAAGTCAAAATAAGATGAGAGGTAGTCTTGGATTTCTTAGGAGGAGGAGAAGTGCCAAGAAGGGAAGCTATTACATCAAACTTTGGGACCTCAATCCTAGATTGAGCCTTTCTCTTTCTGTTATTCACCATGGGTTGGACCAAGGTAAATGAGTCTCCCGATGATGTTTTCGGAGGAGGAAATGCAAGGGAAATATAATAACTGGGAGGATGGGAGACTAAAACCTCTATAGTGGAAGTCACAATAGAATAATAAGGTCTTCTCACATCTAGCATCGGTCTTGAAGCACTAGTTTTTCCTAGATCAAGGGTAGTCACTTCAATTACATATTCTTCTTCATCACTTTCCCCACTTTCTTCTTCTTCCTCCCCTTAAACTTGTTTCTTCTCACCAACATATTCATCATGTTGTTGTGTTTGTTTAGGGGTTGTTCCACCTCATGACTCCCATGTTTCTTCTTGATCACCACTTTATCCTGATGTTTCTACCTTCTTCTCTCCCTCTTTGGCCTTGTCCTTCTTAGTATAAAGTTTGGTTCTAGAATCAAGAGGAGAGGAAGAAGGAGTTTTATGAGTAGGAGTATCCTTTTGTGAAGAAGATTCCCCATGAGAAGAGACCTCATTTTTTGAATCATTGAATTATTTAACTTTTTTGTTCAACCAATGTCTTGACCTAAAGAGAATAGGGATGTTAAGATCATATGGATTGTCCTTCTCCTTCTATGACCAGTCAATGGTGGGGAAGAGAAATGTACTTAACAAAATTTATGAGTTCTATATTGAATAGGTCTAAACCATCATCGGCCATTCCCTCTGATAACGCATATAGCTTAAAATATCTGATTTTTTGCAAAGATAATCTGTCATAAGCTCTCTTCCTTAACTCATAGTCATCAATACAGTCCTCACACTAGTCTTCAAATGTTAACAAATGGTGATATGTTAGCAAGAGAATTTTTTAGATGAAGTTCTTACTATCAAAATAATCCCTCTTCTAATAAGGATGTAAATTGAATAGGGAAATGGTCCTTTCAACATTTTGTGCATCTAGGGTTGATCTACATGTGTAATTTCCCAAACTTATGGGAAATTTTATACCATAGATCTTTTTTATATCTGCAAGTCCTATGGAGAGGATCTAAATGTCTGCAAATATCAACCAAAATGATCTTATCACTACAATATATTTGAAGTTTATATGGAGATCCCTCGAACCCAATTGTTTGGATGTAGAAAAACTTCCTTAATTGTATGAACAAACTACTATAAACTAAAATCAATTGCTTTTCCTCCTGGGATACCCTGCTTGTCACATTTCCTTCTAACAACCTCACCAAAAACATTGTGAAGGCATCATTGACCCTCCTATGGTAGATTTTTCTATTTTCATAAGTGAGTTGTGTATAGAAATCATAGATAGCCAAATTTTGTTTATTCCCATAGCTTGATAAGCTAATCCATATTCTGATCCACCTATGCTATACATCAATTAAGAGTTCATGTAAAATGTTTTGGTCTAATGTGCTTGGGTGAGTTGCTGAGTTAAGTTCTCACAAATGATCTCTCCCCAGTTCAAGGTTTGTGAACCTTCACTAGATACTCATCCAATTTTAAAACTCTTGAGTTGAGGGAAAACCCATTACCATTGCCAATAATGTTATCATATCTGATAATTCCTCCAAGAATTCAATTCTATACAAAATCTAAGGCAATTTATATGGTCCTTTCCTTTTGAATCTTACCCAAGATTTTTAAATCCTCGTATGGTACTTGATAGGAGTGAGATAATATTCCCTTTGGGCATCAACCATGGTTATAACTTTGGAACCTTCAAAATTTGGAATACACAGAGCTAGGTTAATATGGTGATCATCCAACTATTCGATAACTTTCCCTTTAGATATTTCAGTTCTTTGGTTTGAGGATCAAAACTAGAGGCGCATGATATGACTGTATCAGTACATATGTTGGAAAACATAATGCATGAGCTAACCTACTTTTCATAATGCTTTGGGCTAATGGGGCTGGGTTTTCATCCTTCATTCTAGCCCATAAATAATCTAAATTCATATGATTTACATCATTGTCTCCTATCTTAGGGACAAAAGTCTCAAGTGAGAAGATATGCTCATATCCAACATATTGAAACTTCATTATGGAAATTTGGGTAGGAATAAGGGAAAGACGATAGTTTCACAATGGTTTTTGAGAGGATTTGAGGGGAAAATCAAAAAAACCTAAACAACTGCCAAAGTGGATGAAACAAGGATAAAAATACTCACCTTTTAGATGCAGATGAAGGTGAGCTCCTCACGCTCACAATGCAACTGAAAATTTTGAATTTGGGCAAGAAGTGGAAAATTTATGAGTAAAACATTGTATTAGGACGCGAGAGAGCACAAATGACAGCAAGGGTGAATTTAACGCAAATGTGAGAAAAGGTCGAGTGGGAGGAGTTTTATAATCTTTGGGAGTTTAAACAATACACTTTTCCACCCTATCTAGTGTTAAAATAGTGAGTAAGGTGCAATGAGACATGATGGAACATGCTCTCAAAAAAACTACACTCAAATAACATTCAAAGGCAAATATGTTGGCATTGGGAGGAACAAACAAAACAAGTTTTGTACAACTCACCTTTCTAATATATTACAAAGAAGTCAGAGTTGTGGAGAACTAAGGGAAGTGAGAAACCATTCCTCGAGTACCCAAAGTTCCCTAAATTTCTAACATGCCTGATGGAATCAGCAATAGTGGGATTACAGAGAATGGAGGGTCATGAAGAACAGGATTGGGAGTATCCTCAGGGCCCGAAATTACTGACATAACCGATAAGGTGGGGAAAGGCAGAGAATCGGTTATGTCGGGGAAGCGGCGAACAAGGGGAAGTAAGGAACAATTCCAACTATGCTTAAAGTGCCCAATACACCCGACCTGCCCATTTAGTGAGGTAAAGTAGCAAAAGCGGCAATGCGGGGAACAAGAGGAACAAAGTAATAGTTCCTCAAGTTCCTCAAATGACCAATTCATCCAACCAAGCTCAAAATAACCCAAAAATTGAATAACTCTTAGAATTTCTCTCTTCATACTTGACATGTATATAAGGCAAATACAACCAAGAGGATCAAGATACTTATCCATTTTTCAAAAAAAATAAAAATTTCACAATTCAGGTCTCATGACAACAATATAGATATACAAGAACAAAGACCTACAAATCAAGATTAGAATTTTAAAAGGGGGGAAAATAACTAACATGGGACTAAACCATTAGGTGATATTATCCAAGATTGATATTTTCAACCCAAGATCATTCTATGTAGAAAATTCAAAAAAATGGAGCATGCATATTTTTGCAAGTTTATTATTATGTGACTAATTATCCATGTTTTTTAAATCATGAAGTTATATTTATATTTCATAGATTTATTTTTTTATTTTTTTTTAAACTAAAAAAGCCCAACTTTATATGGATATGGGTTGAAATAAAAGGGTTAGATGAAAAAATATTAAGAGACAAGTAAAATATAATTATGTAATCACGTTATAACATGGGTAAATATGAATAAATAAGTAAACTTGATAGCATGGGTGTGTAATTAATGTAATAATGTTATTAGAAGTTGTGTGGTAGGATCCTTTGGAATATTATATATAATGGAAAGGACCCTCACTGGATGGCATGGAATATGAATGGATAAAATTCAATGTATACAAAATATTAAATTATAATAAGAAAACCTTTTAAGTGGGGAAGTAAAATGAAATTACCTTGTGAGTGAGATAAGGTATAAAGGGTGCATCTAATAGGGATACAAGATAGATCTCATGCGTCTCTAATCATGGTTATTAATGTGTGTGTACATTTGTTTAATATATGGGATTCCTTAACAGCATAAGTTATGGTTGTGTCGAGTTCTTCCACTTTGAAGGTAAAGTATACATATCAAAGTTCCTCCGAATATATACAACCTAAGATATTTCAAATTAATACAATAAAGATATTATGTGTATTTTTAAGTTTACCTCAATTAATTTTTTCACTTTTATACTTATGTGTTATAGTTATCTCACTCATTATGGTTAAATATTAAGATTTGACATCTTTAATCAATTAAAATTGAAATTATGGTTTCTTACCTTTTTAGGAAAATTTTCCATCGTATTTGGTATAAGAGGATTGTTAGGAAATAATTATATTATAGTGCTCCATTGTAATAGTTAATATATTTGTGAGGGTTGTTGAATAATTAGTTATATGATTTAGGTGAATAATGGTTGTTATAACCACACATGTAAATAGGTTTAGAGGAATATTGGGTGGTTGTGAGAACACGGTAGGATAGTGTGCAAGAGAAGTGTGCACAAGAATTTTGTGGAGTTTGTTCTCCTTTAATGTAAGAGAAAATCCTCCTATATATTTGTGTAATTATTTTGGAATATTTTTTAATATATACAATCTTCTTCTTTTTTCATCTCTGCAAATCTAAACTATGCTTTAAGAACGTATGGAATTCTTAGCCTATTTAGGGCAGAACCATTACCATCTATGGTCGCCCTTCTCATGATAGTTCTGTAATTTCATTTATTATTCGTAGTATTTGGTTTTTTTTTGGCCGCAGTTGAAGTGTGGTGTCAAATGTTGCATTTGGTTTTCAAAAGCAACCATTTATGCCCACATCTCAAGGTATATCGATTAAAGAATGGATCATGCATTTTCTTTTTGCCATTAATCCATTCGAGAGGCTCTTTAAATGTCTGTTTTGCTTCAAAAATTTGTAATCCAGGGATAAACTTCCACCTATGCGAATTCTAATCATGTCATATTTTATAATATGTAACAGCGCCATTTATTTTTAGTTTTTGATCAGCACTAGAAGATCTCAGTGAGCTGATCAAAGTGTAGTTCAAAGAGGTTCGTGATCCATCCACATTCGATGAGTAATTTTCCAGATATACAGTAGCATATGCACCTTTTGGTCTATTACCAGGTCATTCTATAGTTACTGTCACATTTGAGGACCATACGCAAAAAAAAATTGAGCTCTCGTTCGTCAAGAAGCATACACAGTCATGTAAATGGATTTGGCACATGAAGGCAAAGATTCGATGATCTATACGCTACTGTCATCTCATCTCCTGATTATCTTTACATTTCATTGGTATTCAAAGTGGCTTTTTTATTTCCCAACGGTTTTGGCATTATCTTCTTTGCATTGGTCCTCCCAACAGCTAGCTGCAAGTTCATTGCAGCTAAGATTTGTCAATTTTTCCATGTTTTGGAAGATTATTTTAGTGACATCTGTCTTCATTGGTTCCAGAACAATACACACCAACTCTAATAATTTGGCTAGCTCACTGGCTTACAACTCAACTACCACTGGTATGTGCTCCTCTCTACTTTCTATTTAATCTCCACATGATTTATGCAAGTCATATCACTAAAAATGTCGAAGTCATTTTCGTTATGCTTCGAATAGTTATTTAATATTTGTTCTATTAAGTCCTATATAGTTGGTATATAGACATTTTTGTGTCATAGAATTATATGACATAATGCATAGTTTTGAGTATATAATTTTGTTATTTAATCTTTGTCCTATTATTAGATCTTGGTTGTTTTATGTATTTTAAGTTTTATTTTTTTAGGTTATAGTCATTATAAAATCCATTTTTATAGTCATTATTTAGTTATTGGATTTTGTAAAATTGATTTTACGTTAAATATTGTCAAAAAAATCTTTGAGTTAAAAGTCATTTTTACGTCAAAGTGTATTGAGTCATTAGTCTTTTGGTCATCAATTTCAAAAATAAAAAAAATTCATTTTGTCAAACGTATTTTTAGCTAGTCTTCGTTTTCAAATTTTGTAAAAAGAAAAATTGTTTCACAAACGTATTATCACTTGTACGTGACATCCAAATTAGGGAGTGAAGTTATACAAATAGAATCCAATGTGAAAATTGTTGAGCTCCAAATCTTCATCGGCTGAGTAAGAAGCGACACATTAGAGGATGGAAGCACTGGAGGATGGAGGTCAATCAACGACTTCTTGTTAGTCACCAATGACGAGGCCGCACAGAGCTGTGATGGCATTATTGTGGTGTGAGATTACTTTCTTTTCAAAGTTACAGTTTGTTTCAGTTGTGTGCAGTGTGATTCCATTTCAAATTTATTGTTTTGTGTTAAATAAGTGGAAAATTCACATTAAGGGGGGAACATGATCTCAATGTTCCATTTTCATTTATGCCTTTTTTCAAATTTATATTCAGTGAGTAGTAATACCTATGTACTTCCCTAATTTGATAACATAGTGGAAAAGATGAAAGCACAAGGAAAAACAACATTATGATATTTGGATTATTGGTTGTCCTGTAAAACCATCTTATGTTGTGCTTTTTGGCATGCCACTTGAAAAACCATCCTTTTTGAGGTTGTTGGCTATCCTAAAAAAGCATCCTTGTTGGTTGGTGGTTGTCTAGTAAAACCATCCTTGAAGGTTGTTGGCTCTCCTAAAAAACCATCCAGATCATGAGCACGCACGAGTGGCGAGTTGCAAAAGAAGTGCGATTGTGTTTCTCTCATGTTCGCACTAAGGGGGAATGTTAGGAAATAATTATACTATAGTGTTTCATTGTAATAGTTAGTATATTTGTGAGGTTTGTTGAATAATTAGTTATATGATTTACATGTATAATGGTTGTTATAATCACACATGTAAATAGGTTTGGAGGAATATTGGGTGGTTGTGAGAACACCCATAAGATAGTGTGCTGGAGAATTTTGTAGATTTTGTTCTCCTTGAATGTAGGAGAAACTCCTCATATATAATTGTGTAATTGTTTTCGAATGTTTTTTAATATATATAATCTTATTGTTTTTTCATTGCTGCAAATCTAAACTGTGTTCTGTAGAAATCTCAAAAGACTTGTGAAATTGGTACGTTTGTGCTATAATTTACTAGTATTTCCTATATATTAATTTGTATGTGATTAACCTTAAACTATTAAAAAGTATATAACCTTATAATTATAATTGATTTTTATCAAGCTAAACAAGTGGTTTAAACCCAACCAAAGAAAACTTGTTTGAGAAATAAATCAATATCATATTGGCAAATCCGATTTGAAACCACTTAAATCAAAGAAAAATTATTAAATAATTTATTAGAATATGGGACCTGTTAGTGCAAAATCACACCACCCCCGAATGTCCTAGTATCTGAGTGGGGCATTCGGTGTGATTGCACAACATTGGACCATCTCTCAAGCTGTGGGACTTGCGGACTTGAGATGGACCTCTAGAGAAGGTTGGTTCCTGCTTCCTAATCTACCTACCACAAGCTACTCCAGTGTAGGAAAAACCTATCTAATCCTAATCTAACCTTTCCAAGGAGACATGGAGAGAGAGAAAGAGTGAAAGAGAGTCTACACTAAGTGGTGATACACCAGAAAAGGAAGTGGTTGATCACGGATCTGACTGCCTAAAGTGGAGAGAGGTGAGCAGATGAGGGGGTGGACAAGATGCACCACAGACCAAAGATAAATGTCACACAGACACCACTTCAAGACCCATTAAGCACAGCTCCCAGAACCTGAAATAAACATCAGAGTATGCATGGTATACCCTACAACGATGAGGGGTGAGAAGAAACAATAAAATAAGCAAAGGATGGACAGATGCATCACGAAACATATTTTATTGCTCCAAAAGTTCACACAGTACATCATTAGTGGGCAAGAGGCAAGAAAATGCCATTACAGAGCCATGAGAGGAGGCTTAGACTCCGCATTCTACCCTAAAGAAGAAAGAGAGAGGGGGGCAAAGGAGAAACAATGACCAACCCTTTGAATATGCCCCTCTTTTACAATATATAGAAGAATGAGAGAGAAAGAGAGAGGGAAAATTGAACTCTGTTCCAACCACCCCTACGATGCATTGAATTCCACTTCTAACAACTCTAGAAAGCCCACCTGTCAATGAAGAGTCTCACTGCAACACCCATGCCTCCATCGTTGTCCCTTATTGGGAAAGAAAGAGGCCCATTCTTCATCATGGCGGCAGGTGGGAGACTTGATAGCCCCTAAAATTAGCAGGATGAAGCATTAATGGAGGCAGGTGAGAAGCCGGTGCCGAGATCTTTCCAAAAAGTCCTCTCCCACCCAAATCCAAGTTTCCAATCAAAAGATATGGCTGTCTGAAGATCAGGGTCGTAGGCAAGCAATATTTAAAAGGCTCTGTCCATACAGGGTCCATGTGGCAACCTCGTGCATCTTGAAGATTCACCCCTTTCCTTTCACTTTTGAAATTACACCAGATTGACACATGGCGGCTTCTGTGGGCTCCTCGGTTTCCTTTGTATTTTGCCTAAGTCCTTCCCGTTGGTGGAGATATTGTGCCCAACCTAAGATACATGGAGGCTTTGCACTTATTTGGAAACTACCTCCAGGTTTTTCTTTTGAAGTTACACAGACGAGACACGTGGAGGCCTCTGCAGGATTTTGGACTTTTCAACGGCCGACCTTACCTCTTCGAACTCTGACCATGTGGCGAGTTGGTGCTCATTTGGGGATTGCCTTTTGGGCCGCGCCTTTGAAATTGCACCAAAGAGACACGTGGCTCTCTCTGTAGCCTTTCTCTTTTCTTTGTATTTTGGCTAAGTCCCTTTTGCTTAGCGGGGCCATATGTCTGACCCTGGACACGTGGAGGCTCATCACGCATTTAGGAACCTGCTCTGAATTTTACTTTTGAAGTTGCACCATCTTGACACCTGGCTCCTTCCGTAGAATTGCCTTTGCTTAACTTTTCAATGACCGCTTCTGTCTTTTCAGGCTTTGGACACGTGGAGGGCCAATGCTTGTTTGAGTCTCTGCTTTGGGTCGCGCCTTTGAATTTATGTTGATGTGACATGTGGTCCCATGCGCTGGCTCTCTATACTTAGCCGATTTGATCCTACTTCATTTGACTTCTATTGGACCCTAGACACATGGAGATTCTGCACACGTTTGGGAACCCACCCTTTGGACCCAGCCTTGGTGTTGTGCCAATGAGACACGTGGAGGCTTCCTGCCGACACCCTTATACTTAGTCATTTTAAATAGACGTCTCTATCCCCTTTTCAAACCTAGGACATGTGGAAGCCTTGCGCTCATTTGGAAACCCACTCTGAATTTTTCCTTTGAAGTTGTGTCGAGTTGACGCGTGGCACTTTCCACTGGCTCTGCCCCATTTTGAATTTTCAGCTGTCAACTCTGTCCCCTTTTCTTGGTGCTTGTGAAACATGGAAGCTTGGCACTTTATTGGGGTCTCTGTTTGAGATTTTATCCTTGGAGTTACGCCGATGAGGAACGTGGCACCCTCCATGGGTTTGTGACTTTTCAATGGCCGATGAGACCCTGCGGGCTCACAGGCCCGTACTTGAAACTGTGCCATTTTGACTAAAGTGTAAAAGTTCCAAAGTCCCTCGCAGACCCGCCGACCCGCATTCATACTTGGGAAAAATTTCCTCCATGGCCCTGCAAACCCACTTTTACACTTGAGTCATCCCCGGGCCTGCTAGCCCGTATTTTCCATTTGGGCAAAAAGACATATCCGGGCTCGCCGGCCCGCATTTTACACTTTTCATGAGAAATCCTTCTCTGGCCCACTTGGCCCGCAATTATACTTGTGCCTTTTTGTGAAAAGTGCAAAAATGTCAAAATGTCTTCCGCCGCCCCACCGGTCCACAATTTCCATGGGTGAAAAGTCTTCCCTAGGCCCGTCAGCCCGCATTTGGTAAAAAAATCCTTCCTAGGCCCGCTGGCCTGTAACTTGAAAAATATGAAGAGTTAGAAGGACTTCTTTATATCTTTGGAAAGGGGAAGAAATTTCCTATCTGATGGAAATGCTTTCAGGGGGCCTTAAGTGCTTAAAATATATAAAAATTTAGATTGAAGCACAAAAGGGGGGGAAAATGGTGTTAGTTGACCTAAAAATAAGTGTGAGCTTATTTTAGTCAACATGACCCTTATACATTTCTTTCAAATATGTTATATAAAAGTAAATAAATTAAAATTTGCATATTTCTAGAAGCGATTAAATACAAAAGAGTTTATTTGAATTTGATTTGTTAATAATTCTATATTAGAAAACCTTATATGTTTATTATTTGGATAGAAACCTTGTTCATTCTATTTAATGACATAAATAATTTAGCTTAGTGAAGTTTAAAGAAAAGGACTTAAATGAAAACACTTATAATGTAAACATTAATATTGGAGATAACACTATTTAGATCATAGATGTTTGTTTATTTAGATTATACATGTCTAATAGATTTGTAATTTTTTAAGAGAGTGGCTAGTTATAAAGATATCACATTTAGGTATCTTTAATTTAAAGCAATATACAGTTTTAAATGGTATTATATATGTGTGTGTGTGTGTGTGTGTGTGTGTGTGTGTGTGTGTGTGTGTGTGTGTGTGTGTGTGTGTGTGTGTGTGTGTGTGTGTACAATATACCTAGCAAGATATTTAGAAGGAGGAATTGTAGAAGCATGATGATATAACATGGAAAGAGGAGCCTCAAAAGGAATGCCTTGAAGGGTGACAAGTTGTTGTTGATCAATGAACTTAAAAATTTGTGTAAAATAGAAGGGACAACCCAAAGAGTGTGCGACCATGGTAGACCTAAACGCATGTCACTTGAAATAAGACAATAATATTCCATAATAATAAATAGGGTTGCATGTAATGTTCTTCTTAGAATAACCAAGGGAGAGAAGTATCTTGAAAGTACATAGATTTTCCTTGTTATGTGGATCGACCAAAACACTATGGGTAGGAACTTCGTTAATAAATACATGAATATATAGAGTATATGAAATAAGAGTATCATCCAAATCAAATTCATTAAAATTAATAACTAGTGTAGAAAGTGGCACAGGGACAATAGGGTCAATTATTTCATCTAGTAGGTGATCATGAGAAGGTGAAGGTTGTTAGAACAATAATATAAAAGTAGATTTTATCCCCTCTTATTGTTCTTATTTATATTTTATTATAAGATTAAATATAAAGTTATAAACTTTAGTTTATAATTAAATAAATAAAAATATGAAATATTATTTATTTATTTAATATAAACTATATTTTATGGTTTAATTGATTTAAAAATCAATAAATGTGGAGGGGTGTTTCATGGGAAGTCACACCTAGTCACTCCACTTATAATGGGCACCTGGCCCGGTAAAAATTAATTCAATTTGAAATTGAAATCATGTAAATAGGATAGGAGTGAGGTGGAGAAGGGTTTACTAGACTTTGTAAAGGTTTAGGTTTCTCAATTAATGGAAATTACTATTCACTGTGTTTTTTTTTTACCTCTTACAAGGTTTTCCACATAAAAATGGTGTTAGAATTGTGTAATGTGTATTTAATTTATGTCATCTTTTTATAACGTTAAATTAACTTTGTATTATTTATTTAATTCATACATTTAACATGGTATCATAGCAAGGTTGGTTTAGATAAATTAAATTATTCAAATATTTACCGTTGTTGATTAATGGGGTGGTTGCAACCTACCCTAGATTATAAATGGACCCCCCCACAATTAATTTTACACTCTCTTTTCTCTTACCTAAGTTTTTATTTTAATATTTCAAAGCTAATTAGTTTAGTTCAAAGGCTGGAGTGGTCCCACCTTAAATCTCAAGTGTTGGTAAGAAGTTTTAATTTAATTTTTTAGTAACCTTGGAAAGAATTCAATTTTTGTAGAATAGAGGGTTAACTGGATGTTTATAACTCGAAGACATTTTCCAAGATTGTAGGACTCTGCATTTTCTTTTGAAACATATATCAATGATAAAAAATAAATAAACTTCAAAGTATTATGCATAGGGGAGAGGACCCTATAACTGAGCATGCACCAAAACATGTACATCTTTTTTCACCATAGGTTGTTGACAAAAGTACCAATAGTTGTTCACTTTTTAGTTAATGACACTTTTTAAGAGTCTGTAGACACCAAAATTGGGTTACACTCCCCTTGGTCCCTTGTCAAATAAACACCTTGAACACATTCACCTAACCATGGCCCCTTTCACCCCACTCTAATATTAATTTAATTAATTAAATTAAATTAATTCATTATCTCACAATATTTATTATTTAAATATCCTAATTGAGATAATGCCCACACATCCACCTCACCTATACACCTCATCTAGCCACCTCACTCTAAGACCTATTCTTAGTATGTTGCCATAACTAACTAAGACCTACCCAAACCCTAAAAATCAAAGCCTACATTCCCTCTAACCACATTCCCGTCTGTTAGAAAGGAAGCTTCCATTCTAATGTGTGGGGAAAAACATGAACAAGAGCCCATAAAATCAAGGGGATCTACCTAATTTAGTAAACCTAGTAAATCCTACCCTAACAAACGCCGGTTACCCTTAACTACCACCGGTTAAGCAGGAACCACCATTGGTTACCATTTAACCCCAAAAACAACCTTATTTTGGGGTTGGCATATTTCTGAGAAATGGATCACATCTTTTGAAAACAAGTGATGAAACTATAGCTATATGCAAGCAGAACCAGTGTTAGTTTACACGCATCAGAGCACCCATAGTTAGTACCTGAAGCAATCACACAGAACTATCTGTCCTTCACGGGAACATCTAGGAAAGCGCCAACAACACATCAAGTTCATTCAATTTGATCATCCACCATTACCAACTATACATCAAGCTTGTACAAATAGTAATTGCTTTGCTAACCAACCCTCATCTATTCATCATTTGGTAGATCCTTTTACATCTATGTTATTAGCTTCTGCTCTCCATTTCCATTCCCCCATTAGTTACCTCCATGAAAACTTGACCATCTTTTTATCCATGCCATTTGACACTGCCCATACCTGGAACTTAATCATTCCTGTGCACATCCAGAGATCCACATAAACCTTTCCTTTTCCCGTCCATTTTCATATAACCTTAGATATATCACCAAACAAATTTCTTTACTGAGTTTCTTGTACCCCGACCATACCAATGCTCGGTTACCCACAACCATCACCAATTAACCTAAACCGATACCGGTCATACCAAAATGACGTCGGTCTCTGTGTCTTTTTACCAGAGAATCAAGAATAAAGTTTCTAAACTCTCCACCAAATACCCAAAACGGCACCAGAATCTGACCCTAACCATAGTACCTAGTACCCTGACAAGAGACCTTTGACCTTCAGATTCAGTCATAACCTAGCTTATTGTGAACGAATTTTCTTATTGTAGATGAATGAGATACCTAAATCATTTTAACTACAATATGATTTCCTTTATTATCAGCATTAAGTTGTTTTAAAAATTGGATTGAAAACCATCTAGGAAGTATCACACTTCCCAGATCTAGCATACACTAGGCAGTCCACTGCATATATTGTTTAGCTTTTATTTGGGTGGTATTTTTTTCCATTCCAAGTAGTTCCTTCCAAGCATAAAAGAATCTCTCACAATCAACTATAGATTAAGAAGTCATACACGCGTGCAATAACCTATAACCAGCATTTCGAAAGATATTTCTCCTAGCCCATTACCCTTATTTATTTTGTCAACATTTCGAAGAAAAATGCATCTAGAATCAGGGGAAATAGGGGGAATTCAACTTAGGGTGTGACACATGGGGCCACTCGGTCATGATGTTTCATATTATTAGGAGGATGCTTTAGAGGGAATTTCATTCAGTGGATTAAATCAATGTGGAGCCCATACTATTGGTTATCCATCATACAAGGGCACATAAAATGAAGGATGTTGACAGGGGCTTCAAACATATTGAGATGGATACAATGGTGACAATATTTTTAGTGCTACATGAGATGACCTACATATATCGACGTGGTCAGATGACATTTTAGAGTACCGCACAGTTATGTGGTCCTCTCCACCTAGTTCCCATATCTTACCACAGAGATGATGTGGAGAGACCCATTGTTGTCCACCATGCCTAAGTGATCTAAGTAGGGCAGGAGGCTTAGTCAATTGGTCCATAGTGACGATGTATTGATGATGTGGTGTGTTTTCCATAGATGCATATAGGATTAGTGGTGAGGTGAGTATGAACTATGGGAAGCGCAACTGAGACTATGGCGGACCAACTTCAGTATCTAGTGATGGTCATAGTGCAAAGGGACCACATTGGTGTTGATCTTTGGGAATTGTTCCAGGTTATGTCCACCCTATAGATATATATCATAGGTTTGCAGGGATAGTTGACATGGGCACTACGCATTATAAAGTGGCCACTCTACAGTTTTTCACAGGTGTATGATTTGTACAGGCCCAGGTAGCATAGGGACATGAGTACCCATTTGACCATGGTGGAGATGCAAGATAGCTCCACTAGGTGGATGCCTTACACACACATCTGACGTGAGTTTATGCATTGCAAGTTAGCTACAACACAATGGGACAACAGTGGTGGCCTTTACAAGCCTAAGTCATAGATCACTTTAAGTATTGGTTTGATGAGGCCCATTTTGGATCACGTATGTAATTTTCATATTATAGGAACCTTCGGCCATGTGTACTGTGTCCTGTGGCACAGGTAGGAGCGTGGGGGCATTAGTTGACATGTTTCTTAGCGGGTCCATTATTAGTAGGAAATAGTTGACATGGTTGCGAGCATGAGACCCAGTGGTACATGCACCTGGTCATTGAGTTGGCTATTTATATGTGCTCCAGGTTTAGGGATGCCTTGAACGAGGCTCACTATAATTAGGATATGCTTGGAATACTGATGGTAAAGATGTTCCCTCATATACCGACTGTCAGAGCCCATTAAGTAAGCATCTGTGTGAGTGTGACTAGATGTGTGTGGTATACTCAGTGTTTCAAGAGAGCTACAGGTCAAGAGTTTTCAATCCCATGGACAGGGTCATTAGGAATTAGGTTATACCTAAGTTTTTTCATGAAGTCTAGGCCTCAGTTGAGGGCAATTTAAATAGACCATGCCGAGACCCAGTGGAAATCTGGGGAGATGCTATTCAGGGGATTTTTATCTAACAGGTAGGGAAGTGGGAGGAATTAATAACAGGTGGGTGCGATTAGTCACTATATGATGACATTGTATGATTTTTGATGAAGTATGTTACATCCTACATTGCTAAAGACATGAGATTGTATATGATATTTTTTAGAGTGCATACTGGTGATTTAATTTGTCATATGGAGTAAAACTCCAAATTTTGGCATGTATTGATACACAAATTCACCCTTTTATATAGTTTGATGATTTTTGTTGGATGTATGATGATTGTGGCTTTAATTTCTATTGTTATTGCATATTATGGAAACTAGTTGAGTTAGGAATGATTGAGTTAGGATGTCTAGGCATGGTGGAGTTAGGTCATCTAAGCATGGTGGAGTCAGGTATAGGCATGATGGAGTTAGGTCGTCTAGGCATGGTGGATTCAAGTATAGGCATGATGGAGTTAGGTCATCTAAGCATGGTGGAGTCAGGTCGTCTAGGCATGGTGGAGTATGATATTTGGACTTTCATGAATGGTACAAAAAAATGCACCAATAAGTATATAAATGACAATGAGCAACATTTCTACATTTCAACAGAAAGTGCAAGAAGTAATGTTAATCATTTTGCAAAGTGTGCAAGACAAATTTATGCTACACATTATAAACCAAGAAAATCCTAGTGAAGCCTAGAATTTGTTAGAATCAATTCACAAAGGTACACACCTTTATAAATTTATAAAATTGATTCTTGAACTAATGAAAACTCCCATGAAGGGAGATGAAAAAGTGGTTAATTTTTTAGCTAAAATTTAAAATGTTAAATCTTAATTAGATGGATGTAACTGTAATTTGATTCATGACAAATTGTTATACTTTTATGTAACACTTAGCTCTCTCCTACTTTAGGAAGAACAAGTCATGACGAACTTTGATTCAAAGGAAAATACCACTCATGCACTTCTTGTTCAAAAATATAAAAATATTTTTTCTAAATTTAACAAGAATTAGAAGTTCAAATCAAACTTTAAACCCCCTAGTAAAGATAATAAATCAATGAATAATCACCTCAAATTTAGTTTTGATATAAAATGCCATAATTGTGCGAAATTTGGTCATAAAAAGGAAGAATGTAGGGTAAAACAAAAGGTCTAAGAATCTACGATCCTAAAAAACGAGAAGTTATTGAAAACAAAAATATGAAAATCCTTGAAATACATTTTTTTTAATTCATCCTTTGTTAATTATGTTTCTTTTGTTTATATTGAATCAAATGAATTTTAAACAAGTGATCTTGATGAATGTAATGAAGAATAAATAGATTATAATAATGAGTTTATAATTGAAAACAAGTCTTTTCTTGTGTCCTCAATAACTAAATGACCTAAATGAGCTCAATATTTACTTCAAAATTATAATCCTAATAACCTTAGTAAGATGACTAGAATCCACCATACCTATCATGCCCTAGTGAATATGTATGACCCGGAACCCCAATCTTTAGAAGAGGCATCTCACAAGGAAATATGGGTAGAACCCATGAAAGCTGAATATAATGCCTTAATTAAAAATCAAAGTTGGGATCTTGTCCCTCCTCTAGAAAAACATAGTATTGTTGGCTCAAGGTGGATTTTAAAAATTAAGTATAAGGGGTTACCCCCTTATACATGGAAATGGGGGACCAAAAATGGGTCAAAAGTGGACACATTTTTCCTAAAATTAGTGAAACCTGAACTTCATCTAATAATTTGGCATGCATATGCTCAAAATTTGACAAAGGGATAAGAATAAGTATCGTAGAGCTCAAAATCTAGTTTCTAAACTACTATTTTTTTAAATGGTAGAGATTAAGAGGGTCAATTGTGGTGCACACACAAAGTATGGATATTTTGTGTCAAAAAGATAAGAACCTATTGTGTGTGCACACCCCCATTTTTTGAGTTTTATAACTTATTTTTCAAATACCTTCAGTAGAAATTTATCTAATTCATGTATGAGTTCCCACTAATTTTTCATAAGTTGATGTTATATTAACTTCTTCATTATAAATTAATGTCGATATCCTTAATGATTCAAATAGGTTCTTCAACCTATAAGGTTATAAGTTATAACTGCATCTGAGGTAGGTAAACAGATAAAATCAAGGTTCCTAACCTATTTATGTTTCAGGGCTTCTAGTTTGATTGCATTTAACATTGATACAACTCTACATCCCAAGTGTGAAAATTACAAGTCACTTTAGAGAGGATATCTGGTGATTAGAGGCTAATTCCTCAATTTCCATTTTAAGATTAGAGGAATTATGTACACAACTGAAGCACATTTAGATCACTCATTTTACCCTAATTTACAAGGAGACAGGGATTATTTAATGCAAAAATTCATAACTTAAACTGATTAATGGTGATACCCTCAAGGGAAATGGTGAACACTTCTTGCTCACTGAAAATTGTCACAGGATCAGAAATTATAACATTAAACATGAGGCATAGGTTGATAACTATGATCTAGGGTGTCATTTGAAGCAAACAACACATACAAAGGTCTGAATTTTGACAGTGAAAGAGCTTGACATTGTGATTTTTCAGACATCAAAATCCTTGCATTTGCAACATCAAAGAGGTAGAAAAACCTGTTACAATCCCTGGAGAAGGTCTGATACTTGCAAAAATCACTTGCTGAAGGTGAAAGACAGAAGCTTAATATCCAAAAAAAATGTTCAACCTTTGAAAAATGAGCCAAATCTAGCTTTTATAGTAAATGGATCGAGCCCCAGGAGAGAGAAAATGTGAAAAAATGTGGGAGCCATTCCTCATTGACCAAAATTTATTAAAAATAGTATGGAGGTCCTTACAAACCCATGCCTTGACATTTTTGACCATGTTGGAGAAGAATGCGACCCATTTTGCATTAAAATTGGTTGTTGAAACGTCAGTTCTGTCCATGGGCGCATACCAGAAGCATTTTTTTGATTTTATCCCTCCAAACTGAACCAAAATTCAAAATTGACCATGGAATCATGTAGATAATTTTACCATATTTCCATTGATATAAAGAACGTGAAAAACTGAGCTCTGGATCGAAAGTTATGGCCGTTTGAAGATTTAGGGCAAAAACAGGCCCAAAACGGATCGGCGGGAAAAATTTTGAATTTTACCTCTTTTTTGCATTTGGAATTTTTTTCCAAAAATCCCCACACTCCACCACTCCAGTTGCCACATGGCGGCTTCCTATTGGCTGCGGGCCTCCTAAGGGAAAATTTCCCACAAAAACTCCGGTGAGCCATAACTTGAAAAATATGAGGAGTTAGGAGGAAAACTTTACCTTTCTGGAAAGATGAGAGAGAGCTCTATCCAATGGTTCCATTTTTAGAAAGATTTGAGTGCCTAAAAATAAAAAATGGAGACTGAGGCACAAGAGAGGTAAGAACACAAGGAGTTAGCCACAAAAATGAGTAGGGGCACATTTTGGATAACAATTTTGGTGACTCAGAGGGGTCATCTGCCTGCTAGATGAAGATACCAGTTGCCTGAAGCAGCCCATTGGGCATGGAGTCATAAAATTTTCTATTCGGAACCCCAACTGACTTATAATGTTGCAAGGAGGAAGATGGAATATCACCTGATGGAAGCAAGGACTACAAAAAATCTCTAGGGACAATAAGCCTGCGCCAAAGCACTTAGGGAAAGCAAAACAACCTACAACAAATAATGTGCACAAGCACTTGGAGGAATGAAAACCTAAGCTAATATTTATAAGGTGGAGAATTTCCCTTTAGTAGCAATGCTTTAGATAGATTCCATTGACTGGAATCTGTAGTTCTTCGCCATCCAATGAAGACAATTGGAAGGCATTGCTGTCCTTACACTTTGTGACCATGTATGGGCCACTCCAAATGGCATCAAATTTTGAATGCCTTCCCGGTTTTTCTCTATCTGCATCCCATTTTAACACTAGATCTCCAACTTGGAAAGATCTACTCTTGGCCTTCCTATCAAAGGTCTTCTTGATCAAAGCTTGATCCTTCTCCATTGCTTGGGATGCCTGATCTTTGATCTCTTGGAGCTCCATCAATTCTACATATCTCACCTCCATGGGCCCAAACTCTAGCAATTCTAACTGCTTCATGAGTTCCAATGTTGGCAACTCAAGTGACATGGGAAAGATTGCCTCTATTCCATAAACAAGCCTGAATGGAGAGTTACCTGTGGATCTCTTGGGAGTTATCCTATCAGCCCATAAGGCTGATTTCAGTTTGGTATGCCAAGACCTCTGATTCTCATCAAGAGTCCTCCTAATGATCCTCAACAAGTTCTTGTTTGAAGATTCAACCTGGCCATTACCCTGAGGGTAGTAGTTTGATGAAGTACTTAGGTAGATCTCATTCTTGACAGCCCACTTAGTCACCTTGGATCCAATGAATGCCAATGCATTATCTGAGATTATTGTAGTAGGTATGCCAAATCTGGTTACTATGCCCTCATAGAAGTCTAAGATGCTAGACTCATTTTCCTCTTTGAGCGCTACTGCTTCAGTCCACTTGGTGAAGTAGTCTGTGGCTATCAAAATCCATTTGTGCCCTTGGCTTGAATTGGGATTAATGACTCCAATGAAGTCCAAACCCCATTGCATGAATGGATGGTCAACTGAGATTGGATGCAATGGAAGGGTAGCAAGTCTCTCTTTTCCTGTGAAGAATGCACAATTCTTACACCTCTTGATCCATGCAAAGCAATCACTGAAAATCTTGGGCCAATAATAACTAGCCTTCATAATTTTTAGAGCTGTCACTCTCGGTGCAAAATGACCACCAGCTGGTCCACCATGGAACTCTTCCAATACCCTATGAATCTGATTTGTGCTAATGCATCTCAGCAGCACTCCATTCACATCTTTCTTGAACAAAACTCCATCAACAATGGCATATGGGACAGCCTGCAATCTGAAGTGTCTTCTTTGGGTCTTGTTCATCTCCAGAGGGCATAGGCCTATGCTTAGGAAGCGTATTATACCTTGGGTACAACAAGGAGTGGGGACAACATTATTTTCTTCTTGAGTGCCACTTGGCTCATGGCTGTCTTGAACTGTCAAAATAGCCTCTTCTTCATTACATACTTCTTTTTGCTTCCCCAAAATCAGCTGCTCACACAATCCTTTTCCTCTTACTAGCTTGGTGACCTTGATCTCAATGTCATACTCCATGACACGAGTGATCTAACCTTCCCTTTTCTCATTCAAATCCTTGTTGAGGAGAAAGTCTTTAACCCCATCATGAGAGACCAGCAACTAGACCTTGTTGTTTGAGACTAAATGCTTGAATTTCTTCAAGCTTCTGATTACTGCAAGTACATGCTTCTCAATGAAAGAATACCTCACCTCATAGTCATCTAGGCTCTGGCTGAAGAAAGAAATTGGCTTCTCATCGTTGTCCTTGTTCTCCTGTACCAAAATGGCAGAAATAGTATCATTACCTCCAAATGCATAGAGGATGAAATCCTTGGAGAAGTCCGGGTTGATGAGAGTTGGTGCTTGAGAGATGGCTTCTTTGATTGCTTCAAAACTCTCCTTACCTTCTGCTGTCCACTTGAAAGCCATGCTTTTCTTTAACATTTTGGTGATAGGTTTGACAAGGGTTGCAAAATCTGGGACAAACCTCTGAACAAAGTTTATCCTCCCCAAGAAACTCTGAAGGGATTTCTTGTGGCTTGGCAATGATAGTGCTCTTATGGCTTCAACCCTTTCTGGATCAATTGCTAATCCTTCTTTGGAGACAATATGGCCAAGGAGCTTTCCTTCATGTGCAAGAAAATACACTTCTTAGGATTCAAAGACACTCCAAATCTCCTGCACCTCGTGAAGACTTGTCTCAAATGAGAGAGGTGATCTGCTGCATTCTTTGAAAAAATAGTGATATCATCAAGATATATCAGCACCATGTTGTTAATCAAACCTTTGAACATCATGTCCATTGATCTTTGGAAGGTAGCTCCAACGTTGGACAGCCCAAATGGCATTTTCCTGTATGCATAAGTTTCCCATTTGGTTGTGAAGGCTGTCTTGAACTGATCTTCTTCCTTCACCATAATCTAATTGTACCCTCAGTAGCCATCAAGCAATGAAAACCTTTCGGAGCCAGCAACAACTTGTAAAATCTACTCCATAGAAGGAAGTGAGTAATGGTCCTTGAGAGATGCTCTATTCAAATCTCTGAAATCAACACACAATTTGATCTCTACACTCTTCTTTCTGACTGGAACTAAGTTGGCAACCCAACTAGAATGCTTGATTGGGAATATGATTCTTGACTCAATCAACTTGTTCAATTCCTTCCTCATGAGAGGTTCCATGTGTGGATTGACTGGCCTTTGTTTCTGCCTGATGAGCTTAGTATTTGGATCCAACTCAATGGTGTGCTGAGCTAACTTGAGATTGAAACCTTTCAAATCTTTGTAGCTCTAAGAAAACACATCAGAGAACTCTTAACACAGCTGTATGAACTCATACCTTTCTTGTTCAGTTGTCATCTTTCCAATTTGCAATGGTTTGTTCTCTTCCACCAAGATGGATACTGAATCCTCTTTCTTGACCTGAATGTTTTCTTTCTCCTTCCTAAACTGATCATTGGTATTAAAAATGGACTCCAAAGTGATAAGTCCCTTGGACAGCTTGTTAGTTCTCAGCTGTACCACTTGGTCACCATACTACTGTTCCAATTTTTATTGATTCTTACCTGAGAACTCAACTTCTTCTTGCAAGAAATGGATGATTTGCTGGTCATTATCAAACACTTGCCAACTGACATTGTTATCCGGCACTGAAGGCCTCACAATCACATGGATGTTTGGCTATACCTTGTCCTGTTGAATGCTTTCCACAATATCAAAGGCTGCCCCTACTGCTGCAAGCCTGTCAACAGTTTGGTTCTTTTTCCTCGGAATGGATTTGATGCCAAAACCCTCAAAATCTTCAATGAGGTCCCATACCCTGTTCTTGTAGCACTTGAGTAGATCATTCCTTGTAGCATGTTGTCCCCTGACCTGATTTACAATCAATTCACTGTCACCAAAGACTTGCAAGTTCTTTATTCCTCTCTTTATTGCCCAATGCATCCCTTGCACTAAGGCTTCATATTCAGCAGTGTTATTGGAGCATGCAAACTGAAATCTAAAAGATGAATAGTACTTTACTCCTTGAGGTGAAACAAGCATAGCTCCACCTCCTGCACCTTGTCTACTCCTTGATCCATCAAAAAACAGCTGCCATACCTCATTTTCATTCTTATGGTTTGGCTTGGTGATGCTAGGAATAGGTTGATTTTCTTCATGTATGCAATAGACCCCTAGCTCAGATTCTTCTACTTCTTGATAAGGATCAAAAGCATGTATCTTGTTTGCCCATTCGTCAAGAGTTAGATCCGGGATGCTTCCAACCTTGGTGTCAGCTTCATCAGTGCTTGGGTGATCTTCTTGATTAAATGTTGAACAATTGGTATTGATCTGACTTGGAGTGTAGGGCTCAATGTGGAAGTTTGCAATAGGTTCAGACCTGATTGTAGCTTTGGTTCCATACCTCATTATGAACAACATGTGTGACCAATCAGCAGAAAAATATCCTCCAATCTTGGCTATGAAGTCCCTTGACAAGAATAGGGCAAAGAGTGGTGGAAGGTTTATAATTGATACATCTTGTAAGACAACATTTGGACATGCATGCAAGGTAAGACTCAAGTTTCTAATCACTCCAACTATTGTTACTGCTGTCCCATCCAGCTGCACTACCCCTTTGGATATGGTTTCATACTGGAGCCCTAGCTGATCAGCTATTTGTTTAGGCATCACTGAGCTACTTGCCCTGGAATCTATCATGCAATTGTGCACTAACTGATTTCCAATGATTAATGAAACATAGAAAGGAGGGGGATTTAACATTTTACCTTGCTATCCTCCATGATTCCCCTTAGGCTAGGCAGTATTTGTGAGCATTTTCTCTTACATCTCAACTTGCTGATTCGAAGTTGGCCAGTCCTTCATGGCAGCTTGTAGCAAATCTCTTTGGCCTGGGATAGATAGGGATTCCCACATTGATATATTTACATTTGTCTTCTTCATCTGATCAATGATACTGAATGGTGATGAAGGATCTCTTTGTTGTCCCTTGGTTGGCACATTCACTCCTTTCATGTGGGCAACAACAACTAGTATTTGAGTTGGTCTAGGAGCTGTTCTTGGCTGCCCTTGTGCATTTGAAATTGGATTCTGTTTGCTAACCATTTGTGGAGCCATAAAAGGTTGTGGATTGGTTAGAGCTAATGGCTGTTCTTCACCCAAATTCCTTCTTTTTGACCTTGTGTTGGCTGCAACACCTTGAGAGACTGTTTGATTTATGCCACAAAAATTCTCTGCCTACCAGTTCACAAGTGTGGTGTCATTTGGAGCTGATTGCTGCTGGAATGTTTCTTGTTGTTGGTTGTTTCCTTGACTGCCCTCACCCTCCACACCAGTAGTTGTCACCATTAATGCTTGATTCAAGGCACCGTTGAAGCACATAGATTGGTTGTGAGGTTCATTACATGGAAAAAACCAATCATACTCCTGAGCAACGTTGTTTTATGTTGGCACCAATGCCTTAGAGGTAGATATAGCATTTGGATTATAGGGCTGAAATGGTCTGTTGGCAGGAGGCCTTGCTTGATTTAGATTTGCAGCTGGATTGGGTGGTCTATGAGGTTGATATGGCTTCCTGTTAGGCTGAGCTTGAGGCTGGAAGGAAGGTCTAAAACTTTTGGCTTGTTGCCTCTTGAGAGTAACCAGCTCATTACCTAAATTTTGCAATTGCTTCATGACTTCTTGAAGCTCATTTGGGGCACTTGGAGATGAAGTAGAAACTTCATTTGAACTCTGATTTCTAGGAGCGGGAGAAGGAGCCAAATTAGGTGCTTGATTAGTGTTTGGGCTCTCTAAACTTGGAAACAATGCATGGGAGGTCTAGGGGCTAGTTTTCCAGCTTGGATCAAACAATTTTCAGCCCTAATGGCAATGCTATAAGCCATAGGGATAGTTATGCGTCCCATGGACTGAATCAACATAGAAATATCAAGAATTTAGAGCTTTGAGATAGTAAAGAAAAGCACCTTCTGCTGTTGGCCTGACTACCACTGGAATTCTCTCCCAAGTCCTTTGAAATCTGAAATTAAAATCAGTCAACTGCTCATTGGGAGCTCTTTTGATAGTTGTCAGCTGCTCCAAAAGGGACAAGTTGTCTCCCTTTTCCCCAAATTTCTCATGAAGTGCTATACATAGCTGGTTCCAATTCTGAATAGAACCTAAGGCAAGACTTCTAAACCATTGCAATGCTTTCCCCTTGAATGAAGATGCCATCAATTTTACAGCCACTTGCATCTCATTGATTTCATGAATTACACAAAGGTTGGCAATGTCTTTAACATGATCACCTGGAGTAGTCTGATTCTCTCCAATGAAGTATTGAATTTTCTTCAAGGCTGCAATTGGAATTGGATGTTGTGCATTGAGGGCAAGTGGGTTGCTGCCTGTGAAATTTACATAGGGGTTGTTTTGTGCCATTCTAATTAGTCTTAGAACCCTTGTTGACTAAATGAAAGGCCTACTAGGTGGAGGAGTTGAGAGAGTTCTGTTTGGTGGAGATGGAGACCTTTGGATTCTCCTCCCACTTTGCCTTACTATTGGAGATAACTAAAGATATTCAAACATCGCCTCTTCTTCTCCAGCTCTTGACCCTGTAGTTGATTCTTCTCATGAGTTTTCAGGTCCGCACTGCCAAAACCAGCTGATTCTTCCCCTTGGAGTCGCCAGTCGCTATGTGCAATTTATAGCTCTTTTGAAGCAAGAAAATTGCAGCAGATGCACATCAAATTTGTTGTAATGAAAATGAGACCTCTAAGGTCCCACCAGGTGTGCCAAAAACTGTTGTAGCAAATCAGCAGCACCCCTAGATGCAAATCAGGGGTCTAAGTTGATATTTCAGGCATCCAGTGTGATTGCACAACATTGAAACCTCTCTCCAAGTGTGGGACTTGTAAGATTGAAAGAGGAATCTCCTGATTAGAGGCTAGTTCCTCAAACTCCTCTGATTAGATCTATTATTTTCACAACTGCAGAGGTTCAAATCCTAATTTTATCCTAGATTTGTAAGGAGACAGGGATAAGAAATGCAAAAATTGAAACTAAACTAATGATGGTGATGCACCAAAGGAGTGGTGAACATTTTTGCTCATGTAAATAGACACAAATCAAAAATTACAACATAAAACATCATGCATAGGTTGATAAGCTGTAATCAAAGGTTTGAAATGAAACAAACAACACATACAAAGGACTGAAAGCATTCACAGAGCCTGTTTTGTGATTTTCAACATCAAAATCCTTGCATTCCAACACCAGAGAGGTAGAAAAAACCTGTTACAATCCCTGGAAGGTTTGATACTTGCCAAGATCACTTGCTGAAGGTGAAAACAGAAGCTTGCTATGCAAAAAAGTGTTCCACCTTTGAAAAATGAGCCAAATCTGGCTTTTACAGTGCATGGGTCGAGCCCAGGAGAGAGAAAATGTGAAAAAATGTGGGAGCCATTCCTCATTGACTAAAATGCATTAAGAACAACATGGAGGTCCTTACAAACCCATCGCCCTAACATTTTTGACCATGCTGGAGAAGAATGCGACCCATTTTGCATTAAAATTGGTTGTTGAAACGTCAGTTCTGTCCATGGGCGCATACCAGAAGTGTTTTATGATTTTCTCCCTTAAAAATAAACCAAAATTAAAAATTTACCATGGAATCATGTAGATAATTTTACCATCTTTCCATTGATATAAAGAACGTGAAAAACTGAGCTCTGGATCGAAAGTTATGGCCGTTTGAAGATTTAGGGCAAAAATAGGCCCAAAACGGATCGGTGGGAAAAAAATTCGAATTTTACCTCTTTTTTGCATTTGGAAAATTTTTCCAAAAATCCCCATGCTCCACCACCTCTAGTTGCCACATGGTGGCTTCCTATTGGCTCCGGGCCTTCTAAGGGAAAATTTCCCACAAAACTCCGCCGAGCCATAACTTGAAAAATATGAGGAGTTAGGAGGAAAACTTTACCTTTCTGGAAAGCTGAGAGAGAGCTCTATCCAATGGTGCCATTTCTAGAAGGTTTTGAGTTCCTAGAAAACAAAATATTCTGACTAAGGCACAAGAGAAGGAAATATGTAAAGGAGTTAGCCACAAAATGAGCAGGGGGCACATTTGGGATAACAGCATGTAGAATGGAGTTTACACGAAACCACTTTTTTTTTAAAAATGGATGAAAAAATCAAAATTTGTGCACCAAAACGTAAGCATATGTTTTGGCGAGAAAAGAAGGCACTAGTAAAAGAAATTATGGATAAAAGCCTTAAACTAATCAGATTTTAGAAAGAAGTATATCGTCACCAAGGTAAAATAAAGCTTGACATCATAGTATAATGTTTTTTGGAATATTATGTTATAACACATGAGATATCAGGGTGTACACATGATATTTTGATGTTTTTTTTGTAAAACATGGATTTATTCATGGATTACACAGTCTAAACCTTAGGTTTGGATATCCAAGGAAAATCCAAGCCTATGGATTTGGAATTTCAAACACATAAAAGATGAAATGCACTTGCATTATAACACAAGCACATTCATGTTTGCAATGTGGGATATGTGTTTTTGGTAGGGCTATATTTACTAAAATAAATGGTTTAAGTATAAGTTTTTCATTTATTAATCGTTATGGGGTAACTGTTTTTTGGCTACTTTGGACTTCAATAATCCTTTTTATTCTGTGTTAATATTCTGGCTCCTAGGCCCTCTTTTGTTCACAAGGGTATAGTCCCTTTCAACAAACTATTTTCCAATAATAAAAAAAAATGTATAAAGATTAATAAATGAAAAACATATACTTTAAATTTATTTTAGTAAATATAAAAAATTAGGGTCACTCTGTACCTTATGGAACTAGTCTCACATCTCCATCAATCACGTTATAGAAATTTTTTCATATTCTAAATTGGTCAGTACATAGGTATTTTTCAGGATTTAATCATTCATCCTAAATCTTTTAGGGTTTAAATTATATAATTTATGTTTCTTTTTGGAAATAATATAGTCATTGTTTAGGTTTTGGGGCCTTTTGGATTGTTTATTGACATTTGTAGGAGTGTTAAATGTGTCAAAATTAGAATTTACAAACCTCACAAATCCCAAAGGTAGTGACAATTGATCGAATATATGGACTCATGAATTTTCCCATGAGCATGGAGTTGAATCCCTAATTTCATCTTAGAATATGGTAGAATCATACTATGGATGAGTACCTAGTTTACAAGCTTAGGGAATGCATCTTTAAGAGGACCACTCAAGTGATCCTCACAATCAACAATGTAAGGGAGTGACCCTGGTTCCCATGTTTGCATATATATAATCCTTTGATCCTTATATTATAGATTAACAATAGTAAGGTTTGGCAAAGAAGATGATCTATCTAAGGACCCAAAAATATCTTAATTTTTTCAATATAAGAATAAGACGTAACCTGAAGATTTGAAATCTAAAAGAGTGCATCACATCAATATATTTATAACACTCAACAAAATTTAGGGTAAGAGTAAGTGAAAATGTGCAAAATATTCCACACATTCATTTACTTTCTATGGAGAAAGAGACTTGGGAATTTCATCAAGATTTACACTAAGTAAATTATTTACATTCTCACCCTAGTGTAGGAGTGGGAAGATTGATTCAAGTGTCGCATACTTCAAAAGCAATCAAATCTACATCAACATTAAGAGAAATGTTTTCAAATATCCTTTTTTGTTTTTGCTAAGAAACCCTTGAAATAATTTCATATATGGACAAGACACTAATGAAATAATTTTGTGCATTACAAAAAAGGAATTTGGTGAAATTGGTAAGAGGGTGTTGTTATACAAAATGTATGGCATGAAAAATTGAAACTTTGAGATGAAAACTAATCCTTCAGTTGAATATTTCACTTCTCAGTCACTAGTGCATCCTTCCTCTTGTTAGCATGGCTCAGTACCACTCTTAATCTAGCTCAAAATAAATTATTAAAAAATATTTTAAAGTTTGTTTCAATGTGCAGGGACGATTGAACATGATGATTTTTGAGTTCAATGTGACTTGATGGAAGATAACTTCCTTTGGAGGCTTAAAAATGCCATTCTGAGCTAATCAAACACCCTCTGGGAGAGTTCAAGAAATATATTAAGTATCTGAAGGTGATGTTGGGGAATCTTGGAAGTGTTGGAGGTAATTTAGGAAGATTTAGGAATTTTTTTCTCGTTCAAGGATAATCTTCTCAACAACAGGTTTTCAAGGTATAGGGAACAAACACCCTAATGGTGAAATTCAACTTCTCCAGATGATTTTGGGGGCTCCATAAGGAGTTAAGAGGGGAAAAAATATGCACCGGAAATATATGTGAATCCTATACATTTTGGTAACATCAATTTTTCTCTAAGACTTGAATGTTTCATGAATAATTTCAAAAAAGTGTAGTTGCCCCTTTCGATTCCAGACAAAAATGGCCATTAATTTGAAAGCTCTAGAGAGATGGTCACCACATGGTGATAGGTGATAAGTACCTCTCAGAATGGGTACTATCATAAATATACTATTATTTACCATGGGTGAGGATCTCATAAGGATGGGGCCAAATTTTATGAGTTGAAAACAACTTCCTAACACCCCATATTATGTTTTTGAGTGACGAAACTTATAACATGAAAAAGTGGTAAAAAGTGAGTTATCATGAGTTGAAAACATGTTTCTGAAACCTCAAGTGATGAATTAATTTCTTATAAACATTGTTATGAGATCTACATTGTGATGAGAACAGGATGATCTCTTCTAATTTGCAAGGAAAGATCAAGGATCACTCTCTAACTTTTATACGCCTCCACAATCAAACCAGTGATCAAAAATCAACTCCATGATGCTTAAACCATTTTTTGATTATCTATCACTTACTGAAATAGGTATTCACCATGTAGATGGAAGGGTTTATCACTAAATGAAATTCTTGTCATGTGGCCACCTGTTGGAATGAAATGAGGTGGTTGCAATGTCCTTCCTCCTTTGAAGTGTGATCACACTACAAGGTTTGAATGAGTGTTTAATAACACTACCAAGTGAGTGACATCAAGTGAAACTCAAACAATTTCTCATTCTTACATATATGGTGCTCTATATGAATATCATCCTCTTACCCCTCCTAGCTCCAGAATTATCCTTGGATGGAATCAACTTTAGGATACTCATATACCTCTTTTCTCATATGCCTCTCATGGAGATAGATGTCTTAATCCTTCACACATGATGGTCTTGAATGCCTCAGTAGCTTGATTAGTTCATCTTGGATTGTTCCTTGAAGAGGTTTGAGCATGATAATAGAGTCAAGATATAATGATCCTCAACTTACTCCATGATCTTCCCATTTCACCTTTGAACATGATGATGCCCTTTTTAACTTCATAATTCACTTCCCTGACCAGTATTTCAAATTAGTGGAATCATTCTTATAGTACTAGACACATCTTCGATTGATTTATCCTCATGGAAATAGGTTTCCTCCTCTATATGGAAGGATTGATACCTAAATAATACTTGAATGAATGTTTGAGGGTGAGCTCCATCTTCTTGAACTCCAACTACATTGAAGCACTATGAAAGCCACTCCCTAAATTGCAAGATGTGAGCACATCACCAAGTATTGATTAGGTGTTTAGAAATAATCTCAAGAGATATGCAGTTTTTGTGAGCTCAAGATGGCTACCATAACCACTCATGGTGATACTTTTTCATCATGATCATTATGATCATTCCCTTGATGACTTGAATTTTAATGAGGTTCTTGATGTTTTAGATCCTTCATAGAACTCATGATTCTCTTGATTACACCCGTTGTCCAAGTGATTTTCCATTACACATTTTGATGCATATGTTTTTCCTATAAACTCATTTGGGAACTCCCGGAATATACCATAAAAGAAAACATTCATCGTTGAAGCTCTCATTCCGTATACCCAAAATACCTAATGTTGATTAGATGGATCCTAAATGATATTTTCTTTCCTAAATTTTCCTAAATTACTTCAAACACCTTCAATTATTTTCAAAATCACCCTCATATTCTTTAGAATTTCCTTTGACATTCCTGAAGTTTGTTTACAAGCTACAAAATGGCTTAAAATGTCCTTTTTAGGCCTCCGGAGGAAATTATCTTTCACTTAATCTTACTGAATTAATTTATCACCTTGGGTAGTTATCCTTTGACACTAAAAAAACTTTAAAACCTTGTTAGGAATTTCCTCAGAGATAGGGTGAAGTTTTAACTAGAGGCATGATAGTCAAAGGAAGGATTCACAATGATTGGAAGGATGCACATATTGATGTCTATCAAGAGGAAATGGATTAAATATTGCTACAACCTTCGTCCTATAACTTATATTTGCATATTGTGATCATTTGTCTACATTTTTATGTTCTTGGTGTTCTATTGTTGTTGATACTCAAATCTATATAAGTAATTTCATTACAAATATATAGTGGTAGTTCATGACATCTAGCATTTAATTCCAAACTTGAATGTTTTTTGTTAAATCTCATGGTTTTTATCACCTAAATCTTAATGTTGGGAGCATATCGAGCGTCCACAGATCTGGGTTATAAAAGAAAAAACTTGAATTTAATCCTCCTAATTTTTATTCAATAGGTAAAAGAGTAAAAAAGAGTGTGTATGATAAGAAATCTAAATTTTATCCCTATCAGGTTATTTAAAACCCTATTTTGGGGTTTCAAAAATAAAATATTAATATCTCATATGAGAAGGATTCTTATAATATTAATCTACCTATAATTGGGTTATAAAACTTAGGAGTCTTCTAGAGTCACATCTTCACAGAGAAGACTTTGATACCATTGCGGAGAACACCATTTTGATCAATTTTATCCACATGGAATTATAACTTGTATTTGAATCAAATTTTATTGACCTCCATAATGTATCGATCTCATTACCAAGCACTAATTAAGTGTTTAGAAACATTCTTGGGAGGTATGTATCGTTTGAGAGTATGAGATGGTTGCTAGCATCACCTTTAATGGCCTTGGATCAAAATGGATGCTCCCACAATGTAAAGGATTATTCAAGATTTATGGTGCCTACTTATTTTCCTCCTAACTCCTTACAGATCTCTCGAAATCAGCCGGAGAAGTCAAGGTTCACAATTTGACTGCTCATTCCTTGCACCTAAAAACCCGTAGTTGAATAGAGTATCCCTGAATGATAAAATCTTTCCTAAATCTTCCTAAACTACTTCCAAAACATTAAAGTCTTTCAAATACCACATTTGGATACTAAATACATTTTCATAACCCTCCTAGAGGATGCATAGAGGCTCCGAAATGGCCAAAATTGGCCTTTCTAGTCTTGTCAGAGAATTAGTCTTTTACTGCACTTCAATGAAGGGAATAATGGAGTTTATTAAACCTTTTTTAAAACTTATACATGTTCACCAAATGTGTTAGGAATAACTTTAAGGATAAGGTGATCATGACACAGGAGGTAGGTTGTCCTGGAGAGGGATTCAAGAAGATTTGCGGGAAAGATTTCATATTTTGGTTTGGTTTTCATTGTTTAAGTTTTGCATTTTTGGGTTAGTCAATTCACATGACATATCCATATGAAGATCATCCTCTTACCCTTCTAGGATTAAAAATCCTTCTTGAATGGAACCAGATTTAGGATGGTCATACACTTCTTTCTCATATCCCTCTCATGATAATAGGTTACTTCTTGATCCTTCACACATGATGATTTTGGATGCCTCAGTAACCTGACTAGCTCATTTTGATTTCTTTTGCGAAGAGATTTGGAAAAAATGGTAGAGTCAGGATATGATGATCATAAATTCACTCCTTGAACCTCACTTTTCACCTTTGAACATGATTATCTCTTCACAATCTAATAATTTACCTCTCTACCCAAGATGTCACGTGAGTGGAAGCATGCTTATGATATATGGAAACCCTATTTCTCAATTTCTCCTCATGGAGATAGGTTTCCTCCTCTTGATAGAAGTATTAATCCCTGAATGAAACTTGGAGAAATGTATGAGAATTAATTCCATGTTCTTGACCTCCACACTATACTGAAACACTACAAATTCTACCTCCCTGACTTGCAAGATGTGAGTTCATTACCAAACATTGATTAAGTGTTTAAAAACACTCTCATAAAATATGCATTGTTTGTGATCCTGAGATGATTACCACAATCACTCATGGTGATCTTCTCTTATCATGCTCTTGATGACCATTCCCTTGATTATTTGAATCTTGATGAAGCTCTTGATGTTTTAGATCCTTCACAGACCTTGTGATTATTCTGATTGCACCCATTGTCCTCACGGTGTTTTAGATCCTTCATAGACCTCATAATGATCATTCCCTTGATTATTTGAAATGATAAAAAATTACATGTATGTTTTGATTTATTATGTGTTATAAGGAATTACATGATTCCACATATTCAATCAATTTTCGCTACCTTAGGGAGTTGTGAGGTTTATAAATTCTAACTTTGACACATCTAACATTCCTAAAAAATCCAGTAAACAATTCAAAAGGCCCCAAAACCTAAACAATGACTATATTATATCCCAAAGTAGACATCGATTGTAGATTTAAACCTTAAAAGATTTAGGTTGAATGTTGAAATCCTAAAAAATAGCTATGTACTGACCATATTAGAATAAGAAAAACTATCTTCTAAATCGTGACTGATGTAGTTATGAAACTAGTTCCATAAAGTGCAAAGTGACCCTAATTTCTTATATTTACTAAAATAAATGGTTTTATTTTTTCATTTATTAATCTTTATACTTTATTATTTCTTATACTTTAAATTTATTTTAGTAAATATATCCCTCCCAAAATCACATATACCACATTTCAAATGGGAAGGAAATTGCGCTATAACGTGCTTGTGTTTTAGGCTTGGTAATTACCATTCCTAGTAATTCATAACATGATCGCGCTTTCCAAAATGTGCTTATGTTTCACTTCAAATAAAAAATTTGGTTTCTTTTTGGTCTTTCATCTCCGTGCACTTGCTCAAGGCCAATTATTATATTGATAAATTCAAATCTAGGTTAGTAGCTCGTGGGTTTACTCAAAAACTCGGTATTGACTATGTAGAAACCTTTTTCCCCTATTACAAAATGGAACACCATTAGGATTCTTATTACCTTAGGTCCTCAATATGGTTTGAAAATTCACCACATGGATGTTAAGAATTTGATGTAGCAATTACATATAATGATCATCAAATCACTATCAAAATATTTACAAATATCTAATTCAACTTTACTTGGCATTTGGAAGGATCAAAATAAGCCAATCATGACCAAATAATTGTTTATTTTTCTTAAATCTTATATGAACTTGAAAATATCTTTCAAATGGTCTTCATCAAGCTTCATAACCTACATCCCACTCCCTATCTCCTAGTATCCTCCTTCATTTATTGTTTCTTAGTCACCAATGATTCATTTCCTTACTTACCTTAACTATCTTTTCTTCAACACTCAATAGTCTTTACCATGTTAAGGGATTGTAGCCTCAATTTTTTCCATACTAATATTCTTATTACCCTTTACCTATTCAAGACCTCAAACCACTATTATAAAACCCATCATTATGAATTCAATAACCAAAAACACAAATTACCTTTTTTTGTTGACCAAATTATCCTTCAACATTCTTCATTCTCTTCTTGGTATCATCATGCTCTTTGGGATTATTGGTCTCCACTAACCTATTTTCTAGCATACATTTTTTTTTGTCATTCAACAATAATGTTATATCACTCATCAAACTTGATACAAGAAGAAAATCAAACACCCATTTCATCCTTCTTCTCTTCAACTTCCTTTCAATGTTCTTGAAACTAACTCCATTGGAATATTCATGGTGAGACTGAACCAATTCTACTCAAATAATAATGAAAAAAATTTCTAAGACCCCTAACTCCTAATAAATTGTGGTAAAAATTCTAGGATCTAATTCACAAACCCCTTCCTTGAAATCCAATTTCTTTTTCTTAGCTCTCGCATTTTCTACTAGTCCTGTGTATACATAGTCATGCATAGATTTACTTACTTAGAGTTTCAAAACTCATTTTCAACCATTTTGGGCACCCATGAGTGCATTCTAACTGGGTATTAAATTTCATTCTTAATTTCTACCTCTAACTCCTCTCTTTGTAAAATGACTTATTGAATTAGTCTTACAGTGTACAATCTGACCCAAATAGAAGACTATCATGAATATCAAATAATTCCACCAATAAAATCTTAAAATTATTTTTTATTCTAATATTATACCCTATCTATTAATTTTTTTCCAAATTTCAAATCAAAATTCCACTTGGTGAGGTTTGTAGCACACTTTTTTAATTGAAACCCTAACTAATACTATGATAGGCCCGAAAAGCTTCAATTTCTTATATCTTTCGCTATATTTATTCCCAAGGTATGAAATTTTGGCACAAGGTTTGTATACACTTGACCCTCACATCTAGTTCATTAATGGGTCTCAACTAAACCTTTATGCATGGATTTGATCCATTATTTCATTTTTCTAGTCTGTGGAACAAGGTTCAGGTTGCACAAACCCTCAAGCTCGACTCAAGAGATTAAATGATTGGCTAGAAAATCAAAGTGTGTTTCTATTTATGACCTCAACATAAATACCACACATTCTAAATATTCATATGGCACCAATCCATCATAATGTGAACTATTTTGAGAAGTCAGTCACAGTCTAGTTGTCTTTATTATTTCAAGCTTGTAAGCACAAATAGGGGTCTCTTATTTCAAACTCATATAAAACTCCACATTCACTCTGGTCCACGAGATGATTCATTCAAAACATAGATATTTTAAAAACTTGCATACAGAGTTCAAGAATACTCACACACAGTTTACTTTCAACACAATCATACTCATTTTGAGAATACTTACCAACATAAGCTTAAACAGAGTATATTTTACCATTCTTTGTTAATTCCATCAACAAAATTCTTCCTTTTATCTTCATTCAAAAACACATTCATACATCAATGTATGATCCTTCCAACACTACTATATTTTCAACCCATTCCGTACACTTCTTAACATTCTCAAGGACAAGATTTGTGAATTCAATTCTTTTAAATACCCCTGCAGAGATTCCAACCATCATTTCATTTTGCATCTAAAACACAATCACAACACCTAATGCATGCAATCAAAACTTAGGATCATTTTCCATTAAGATAAGTTTTCAAGACAGGTCTATGTCTAGATTTAGCCATAGTTGTTTACAAAATTACTCCTATGAACCTTGAGGATACTTCCTCCCTTCACTCTCCCCCTTCTATGTATGAGAGAGGGTCTTCATAAACCAACCTTAACTAGACCCTAGTCACTACTTAACCCCTAGCCTAGCTTCTTGAGTTTACAACCTCTCAATATAGGTCACCAAGGACTAGGTAACCTTATAAAAATGTGTAAGTATATTTGTTTACCCCTTAGACCTCTTAACAACTAATTCAACAATTCAAATAGTCAAACTACATGTTTTGGAGGGAAAACTCCCATTTCTACTTGGGAAGATCTTAACACTCAAAATTCCTTAGAATCATAGCTAGACATCTAATTTGGAACTCATATAACCTAAACACACCCAAAATTATGACTAAACCAAAATTAACATTTACAAATGTAAAAATATCTTATGCTCCTGCATCAGAATATCTTCTTGAATGGTGATTTAAAAGAAGAAATTTAAATGGCTCAACCTAAAGGTTTTGAGGAACATGGAAAATAATTATTATTTTTTGAATTAAAATATATCTACATGGCTTAAAACAAGCTCCTGGAGCTTGGTACGCAAAAATAAACATTTTTTTCAAAGATATTGGTTTTACTAATTGCTCATCTAATAATGATGTTTTTGTTAAAGTTGAAATTAATCATATTATTATTGTATTATATGTTGATGATTTCTCATTACTAGAAATTCAAATAGTTTAAATTTTAAAAATAAAAATAAATTGAAATAGTATTATAAAATGATTAATTTAGGACTATTACGTCATTTTTTAGGCATTCAAGATAGACATTATATTGTTGTATCTCAACCAAAATAACTAATAAGATTTAATATGGTGGATTGTGAACCTGTTGTTATTCCTATTGAATTTGGTTGTAAACTTGATCTTAAACCTACATGTGAAAAATTTAACCTTGCTCTTTACAAGAAGCTTGTAGGTGGTTTAATCTATATAACAATCACTAGACTTGATATTGCATATGCAGTTGGTATTACTTCCAGATTAATGTAAGAACCATAATAAGATCATTAGAAGTTAGAAAAAACAATATTAAGATATGTCAAAGGAACAATTAATTTTTTTTTACATTACACTTCTAATAATACTTGGTTATATGGATATTATGATTATGACCATGTTTGTGATGTAATAGATAGAAAATATATGACTGAATATGTGTTCAAGTTTGATATAAGTGCGTTGATGGGGTCTGGGTGGAGTGGTTAAGACAGATGGTTATATCCATCTCCACCCATGTTCAAATCCCACTTAAGCACGATCCATGTTCAGGGTGGTAAGGTCTGAGGTGGCACAGCTGAAAGAGTTGACAGGTCATATCAGAAACTGTGCACCATGATCAAGTTGCACTCTGGTTGAATCGTAATGACTCTAACGTAATCACAAGAAGAATTGATCAATAACTGAACAATATTGCACATAGAGAAAGACAGCAGAGTGTCTTGGCATGCTCATAAATGAATAAAAAGAGAGTACATATAGGGTGTTGAGTAACCCTAGTGCATGACACACATGTAAACCCTAACCTAAACCTAACCCATGTGAGATGACCCTCCAATATGTGAGGAGGAAACATAGGATAACTCACACCAACACCCCCCTTCATCGAAGTTGGGGTAGCAACTATGATGAGACAGACTGAAAAAGAAGACACCCCTAAACAACTAAGAAAGATGTGTCAATGGGGCCCAGCAACTAAAGGCCTGATAAGGTGCCCATATACAAACACAATCTTCCTAAAAGAATAATAAAAAGAAGGACTACATAGCTTGAAGAAGATGAGCAGCTATAGAAGACCTCACCCCAAGAAGAGACCATAAGTGAAGAAACTTTATCTCAGTGAAGGGCTTCGTAAATAAATCTGCAATCTGATCAGCTATCTGAATGTACTGAATGTCGATGATGCCATCATGAATAAGCTCTCGTATGAAGTGCATATGAATCTCAATGTGCTTTGTTCGCTGATACTGAACTGGATTTCTGTGAATAGAGATAGTGCTTGTGTTATCATAGTAGATAATGGTAGGCTGTCGAAAGTGGATGCCAAACTCTGTCAGAATACCCTGTAGCCAAATAGCTTTTGTAGCAGCATTAACTGCTCCTTTGTATTATGCCTCTATAGATGATATCGCAATTGCATTATGATTCTTGCTAGACCAACTAATAGGACCCGACCCAAGAGAGAAACTGTAGCCAGAAGTAGATTTCTAATGATCTAAGTCACCAGCCCAATCAGAATCTGTGAACCCAATTAAGTTGATATCTACCCCTCCATGATAGTGAATTCCATCAGTATAAGTGCCACGAACATAATGAAGGATATATTTAACTACTTTCCAATGCAGCTCATGTGGCTCCTACATGAATCTGGACATGATCCCAATAGCATATGATAAATTCGGTCAAGTGTGAGTCAAGTAAATCAAGCTCCCCACCAACTTTCAATAAAGAGTACCATCAACCAAGGGAGTAGAGAAATCTGAAACGAACTTAACCCCGGAAAGAAAAGGAGTAGGAGAAGACTTGCAAGTTCAAGCTTTTGGTTTGATGGCAAGTCGTGTAGCTCTGATACCAGGTAGTTAAGCGTGCCAGCCCCAGAGTAGTTCTAGGATGGGTGACCTCCCGGGAAATTTCCGGTGTCACTACCTCCTAATGTTGTTGGGCCTGATTGGGTGTATACCTGGCTCCGTCGTGTGGGAGGGTATTTACGTAGCAACTGATTAACATGATGAGATCCCTCTCCACCATCAGTTCGAGCTTTTGGTTTGATGGTAAGTCGTGTAGCTCTGATACCATGAAAGAGTTGACGGATCGTATCAGAAACTATGCACCATGATCAAGTTGCACTCTAGTTGAATTGTAATGGCTCTAACATAATCACAAGAAGAATCGATCAATAACTGAACAATTTTGCACATATAGAAAGACAATGGAGTGTCTTGGCATGCTCATAAATAAATAAAAAGAGAGTACATATAGGGTGATGAGTAACCCTAGTGCATGACACACATGTAAACCCTAAACCTAAACCTAACCCATGTGAAATGACCCTCCAATATGTGAGGAGGACACATATGATAATTGACACCAACAACGGCTAGCGAGTGAATTTAACAGAGGTAGATTCTAGTTTGAAAGTTCCTACGTTAAAATTGTGTTTGAGTTTGGTGGTTCTAGTTCACTAATTGTTGAGCTTAAATGTTATATCTTGGTCAAATGTACTCTGATTCATAGCTCCAGTCAAAAGAATTTATCTATCTAAAAAAAGGTTTAATATAGGTGTCATTACTTGTAGTATAAAGAACCAACCAACAAATTTCATCTTTTCTACTGAGGTAGAATATAGAAGTGCAATGGAAGTAGTGAAAGAATCCTTGTGGCTAAAGTAGATATTAGAAGAAATGCACATGAAAGTTAAAGAAAACACTCCTATTTTGTGTGATAGTCATATTTGTATTTTTCTAGTTGATAATCTCATTCAGCACTAGAGAAGAAAGCATATATATATTCATATGCATTTCATTTGAGAGAAGGTGCTATGCGGTGATATAGATCTCCATAATTTCATATTGAATATCAAGTTGTAGACATACTTACAAATCCATTGTGTGTTATGAAGTTCTACAAGTTTCGTGAAATGTTTGGTCTTTCGTAGTTTCCATTAAGGGGGAGTTTTTTTTACAATGCCACCTCCTAACTGTCGGCCATGTGCTTTCTTCTTCACCTCTACACTTTTGCTCGATGAAATTGTTGTAAAAGATCTTTATGTGATCTAAGTAAACTTATCACTCTAGTTTTACTGTGTAGTCCAGTAATAAACAATCATTTTTTAAAGGAGGTCCTTCCTTTATAAAAGTATCCTATGGTGATTATATAGATTTTCCATGAAAAACTATGAGATATAGTCTCACAAATCATGTTTAGCCTAAATCATCACTTTTGATTAATGGATTCCAAATATTTTGTACAAAATATAAGTTTAACATGATGAAGGTGTATAAATCATTTTAAAAATGGTAATCTATCCTTAACCTCACCGTGGTTTAAGGATTGAAAATCATGTTGTATAAACATGTAATGTTGGCATATAAACCCCACTTAATATTAGGGGGTGTTAGAACAATAATATTAAAGTTGGGTTTATCCCCTCGTATTGTTCTTATTATATTTAATTATAAGATTAAATATAAAATTATAAACTTTAGTTTATAGTTAAATAAATAAAAATATGAAATATTTTTATTTATTTAATAGAAATTATAGTTTATGGTTTAGTTGATTTAAAAATCAATTAATGTAGACAGGTGCTTCATGGGAAGTCAGTCCACTTATAATGGGCACTCGAGGCCCGATAAAAATTAATTCAATTTTGAAAATGAAATCATGTAAATGAGAGGAGTGAGATGGAGAACGGTTTGCTAGACTTTGTAAAGGTTTAAATTTCTTAGTTAATGGAAAATACTATTCACCGTGGTTTTTTTGCCTCTTACGAGATTTTCCACATAAAAATGGTGTTAACATTGTGTAATGTGTATTTAATTTTTTATTCATTTTATAATGTTAAATTAACTTTGTATTATTTATGCAATTTTTTCCTTTCACAAAGGTGGTACTGTTATCACATTTTCTCCACCGCCCACTGAAATTAGATAACAAGCAATTTTTTGTTGGTTAATCAAGATAGCTCTGAGAGTCTCGAAGAAAATGTAAAAAGAGTCAAGCCCTCAACAATATAAGAGAAGACTTAGCCAAATCATGATGAAAATTCGAAGCCCAGAACGAGTCCCATTATAAACTCAGAGAAGTAGAAGATTCACAGAGAGTGCCACATGTTGGCCCGACGTAATTTCAAAAACTGAAAGGGAGAAATTAAATCCCAAAACCCCACAGGACTTCCACATGGAGTCAATAATAAGGAACCCAGAAACTAAAAAAAGTAGAAGAACCGTGGAAAGTGCCACGTGTCACCCCGACGCAATTTCAAAAGAGGTGAGGAAAACGGAGACCCTAGAGATGCACTTGGCCTCTACAAAATCTTAGCACAAATGGGCCCCAAACCCGAAGCAGGTTTCAAAGAATGGTGGCAGGTTAATGCCACGTACGGGTAGTAATGGAACTCATCTAGAAATTTAAAATTTTTGGATCTCTCAAAAGTGGAGGGTGAAGAAGTTATTAACTTGTCACTTCAACGGAAGAGTTAATGCACAGTTCCATGTAAAGGAAGCTAACCCGTAGAAACTCAAAAGGTTCACCTGCACTTAGGAGGCCATTTCTAAATAGAATAGCAAAAAAATAGGTGTCGTCAAAATCATGACCCAGAACCATATGCGTGGCAATCAAGAAATTTGGATATGTAATAAATATTTGAGGGTGCATTCCTTAAAAAGCAAGCCCACTTCAAGGGAGGTGATTGTAAAGTAGTTAAGAATGTGATAAATGAGTATGGCTCTCATTCCTTAAATGACAGATCATGGGGCAATGTTAGAAATATTTGGCCAATCTATTTATGTCACTTCATCTCATTTATTACAAGGAGAAGTTGATTGAAAAGCCCAGTTCCAGAATTTATCTCCTCTTATTCTCATTCTATATATTGTAATATGCGGGGTTCATATAATATATCTCCGGAGAGTTAGTCATGTTTTTCTTCTCTGCTCATGTTTCTTCCCTTCTAGGGGGTTGAGCTGGGAGCCCAAGCCTTCTTCCTGAAGCATTGTAATGGAAATTTTTACCTCTTACCTGTTGATTGTTATACTATGCACAATTTTGGAGCAATATAATATGTCCTGTGATGCATTTCGTTCATCCTTTGCATGTTTTTTCGTCTCTAATAGCCTTTATTTCACTGCTGGTATAATGTGCATATTTCTAATGTTCACTACGGGTTTTAGAAGCTATGCTTAATGGGTTTGAAGTGGTGTTATGTGTGAATCTATCTCTGGCATGTGGTGCATTTCGTCCACCCTTTTCATGGCACACCTTTTCCCCATTTTAGGCAGTTGGATTCTTGATTAACTTCTCCCCTTTTTCTGATGCATCACTTCTATTAGTTTTGTGATAGGTTTGATTTTTATTTGACCCTCATCCCACCCCACAGAGAAGATCCAGCTTCTTTAAAATCTATAGGTTACCTTAGGGTGTACGTCCCACTAACCTAAGGTATCCAACGAATCTGAAGGTTCATCTGCAAAGATAATCGTCAACAAGTACCACAAGATATGTATTATGTACCTCAGAAGTAGATTTTTTAGAGTCATGACTAGGCAATGGGCCATTGAATATTTGCATTATCACTAGTAGGATTAGAGGATAAAATATGAAATAGTTTTTATTTATTTAATATAATATATAGTTTATGGTTTAATTGATTTAAAAATCAATTAACGTCGAGGGGTGTTTCACGGGAAGTCACAACAAGTCACACCACTTATAATGAGTACTCAGTGCCTAGTAAAAATTAGTTCAATTTTGAAGTTGAAACCATGTAAATGGGAGAGGAGTGAGGTGGAGAATGGTTTACTAGATTTTGTAAAGGTTTAAGTTTCTCAATTAATGGAAAATACTGAAAATATTTGGACAAAGTTACTCAGGAAAACACCATAAAATTTCACTATTCAACATAATACAAAGTTACATATTTATAGGGAGAGGATTTTCTTGATTAAGGAGTCTCGCAATAGTTATACGAGTTGTTCAAACAACTCAACCATATACCAAAAAAACCCTTTTTTATCTCTCACCTAAATAGCTATATACATGGGTTGGTTTAACCACCCAATCCTCAGGTATAATTACATATTAACACACAAGATATTAATGCATACAATATCAATGTGAGCACTTGACATACTTATTCCTAACATTCCCCCCTTAGTGCAAACATGGGAAAAAATAATAGCACATCTTTCAAGGATTTTTGCCCGTGCATGCTCATGATCTGGATGGTTTTTCAGGACAGCCAACAACCTCAACAAGGATGGTTTTCCAAGGATAGTCAACAACCTTCTAGGATGGTTTTACAGGTCAACCAACAACCCAAAACATACATATGGTTTTATAGGATAACCAACAACCCAAATATCATGATGTTATTTTTCCTCGTGCTTTCATCTTTCCACTGTGTTTTTCCTTCAGGGAATTAGGTAGGAAATACTACTCACTGAATACAAATCTAAAAAATGAAGAAAAGGAAATGGAACATACTATAAACAAAATATGAAAAATTATAGGTACACTACAACTAAAATAAAACATGTTAAAACAAAATACCACCACAGCTTTGTGCAGCCCTGTCTTTGGTGGCTGACAAGAGATCGTTCATCAACCTCCAACCTCTGATGCCTCCATCCTCCAGTATATGATGTTTCTACCTCACCAGTATTTGATCATGTCATTTAATGATATCCACATTGTTTATTATTCTTTTCTCTCCCCCAACAATGTGAAACATTTTATTTTCCAGACTTCGAGTAACACCGAAAATGCGTTCATGTGGAAAATTTAAAAAAAATCAAACTTTTGACAATGTAAAATCACACTTTAATGGACACAAAAAATTACTATTTTGACAATACTAATAACTCAATAAAATATTTGATTTTGACGAAGCAATGACAATTATTACATTTTTCAGACTTTGACTTGAATCTAAATCATGACATCTTGACTTGATTTTTTAACTTGGACTATTTGAAAATTAACATGACCTAAATGATAAAAATACATGGTTAATTAACAATATTTAAAAATTAATTCTAATTATTAATTTTTAAATAATACTACATGATATAATTGAAACCTAAATATCAAATGTAAAATAATTCTTTTGTATAATGTTAAAAACGTATACAAGACTAAATAGATGCATCGACCACCTAAGTGAATCTAATCAACTTACAATGCATAGCTTGTGAATCGAGTTAGGAATCGAACAATGGAAGGTCTTGATAGCCTACTCTAAAACATTAACTTAACCAAAATTTTCTAGTTAAAAAATCAAACTGTAACGATGGAAGGTCTTGATTATTCAGAGTCTTAATTATAGCATTTTGTCTATAACCTAAAAACATACCATTATAATCAAAACCATGGGCCTTGTGATGAGGTGAAACTTTTTCCTCTATCTTCTTTCATAAATAAAATACATTGTAATACTCTGAATAATCTTTATCTATATTATCTTAGTGTCTACATGGCAAGCTATGGTGAGAGGATACAAGACAACTCACCGAGTGGTCAGCTGAATGAAAGCGATGGAAGATTTATTTGTAAATGTCAACCAACTACCAAGTGAATAGTTGTAGATTCCATGGATTGGAAATGCCTTTTCTATTACAACCATAGTTTAGTCATTGAAATGCACCAACTTTGCAACCCCAAATTCAATGTAAGCTTTGGTCAATTTTGCAAGTTCCAATGCGGAGGTAAAGTTGTGTGTAAAGCCAAGTTAGGTTGGAGATAATTTGACTAGAATGAGAGACAACTCAATGAACAAACACCAAGCTCGGTGCAAACAGTGCATAATCATATCTATCAAAAATAATACTCAGATATATTGTTGATTGCCATTGGATGATTGTTATACCAAAATCATTGCATCATCACTAAAGTGGGTCCAAAAATATATACATGTTGATAGTATGAATCAAATCAAATCAGAAATTGATGAGATCTAGGTGTCCTCAAATCGGTGTACAAGATGTAGTGTTTTGACAGAACCAGTTGTTGGATTAGCGACATGGAACCAAACTCAGGCCTAATAAAACTTTCATGAAGACTCACAATTCTACTACGCACATGTAGAGATGTGGAAAATAATATGACCCAGCAGATGTGTGGAAGAGAAATGGGTAGATCAAAAACCAAAAGGATGTCAAAGTTGTTGTAACACTCTAACTATAAACTATTACTACAAAAACTAATAATAAGAAATCTCTCATAATAGGGTTGATCATAAATAGGAATAGATCTACCCCCTCATAAGCTTAGGAAGCCATCACTCTGATACCAAATGAAAATATTTGGATAGATTTACTCAGGAAAACACCATTAAATTTCATTATTCAACATAATACAAAGTTACATATTTATAGGGAGACGATTTCCTATTATTAGGGAGTCTCCAAATAGTTGTAGGAGTTGTTCAAACAACTCAACCATATACCAAACAACTCCCTTATTTATCTCTCGCCTAAATAGCTATATACGTGGGTTGGCTCAGCCATTCAATCCTCATGTATAATTACATATTAACACACAAGATATTAACCCATACAATATCAATGTGAGCACTAGAATACTAATTCCTAACAAATACTATTCACCATGGTTTTTTACCTCTTATGAGGTTTTCCACATAAAAATGGTGTTAACATTGTGTAATATGCATTTAATTTGAAATTTATTTTATAAGGTTAAATTAACTTTGTATTATTTATTTAATTCGGTCCTTTGACAAAGGTGGTACCACACAATGGGTATTATGCACCTCAGAATAAGATTTGTCATAGTCATGACTAGGTGATGGGTCATTGAATATTTTAAGATTTGCATTATCATTATTAGGATTAGAGGATTCATTGGGATCATCCCATTCTATTTTTTTAGCACCAATAAGATCTTGTATAACATGTTTGAACTTGATACAATGATTAGTGAGATGGTCAATATATTTATGATAGTCACAATAAGCTTTAGGATCAAATATCTTATTGTAGGCTAGTTTGCATTAACCTAAATTCGTGGAGGGAGAGACATAATGTTTCACTCAAGTAAAATTTTTAGCATAATTTGGGGAACATAAGATATATATGTGAATTACCTTTGTTGATCCTGATTGAAATTCAACCTAGTGGACAACACTCTGATAATGGTGTTTAATAAGTTATGAAAATCGATTTTTAATGAAAGATTTGTAAACAAAAATAACATTTTATTGTAATTCTAAATAAATAATATGGAAAACTCCATAATATATGTGTATGCCCATAGATCTATCTCTTTATTCAAAACAATATATTTTATAGCTATATAAGGATAATATAAAAGGAACTGCTAAAAATATAATATGGAGGGTTCTGTATGGGAACTAAAAGGTCATCCTACATGGATACCATTTGTATCCACCTTAAAGATGGAGTCAAAAATATATAAGTTGGAAAATATGAAATCTATCCTATTATTACTTTTACTTTATTTAGTGCCCCTGTTGGGTTCATATCTCCTAGCTTGTTGACCTACTTTGCAAACCATAAGAACCATTAGAAAGAGCACAAAATGAAATTAGTGAGTTTATTTATAATGATAATTATACTTTCTTTAATCTTAATTATTGTCAAAAATCCAAAAATGATTTGAAGACCCTCAAATTTGCAAAATACTAAAAGTTGTTGAAAAAATGCTAAAAATAGATTTTCAAGAATTTTCAAAACTAGATATTCGGAAATCATGTTATGGATCATTCATGCTTCCTTAAGAAGTAATGTGCCCCATTTCTCCTATATTTTTTATTAGGTGTGATAAATATTTCTCAATCTGACTTTTAGTGAACAATTTCCCTTGTGTCATTTTCCCTTCTTTCACTACACGGTAGAGTGTAATTTTTTTATGTTTCATGTCCTTGACCACCCTATCAATGATATTATTAGTGATCACTAGTGTAGCACATTCTAGGTTAAACATTTTACTCTGTAACTATTCACTAATGTCTGATGTATCCAAGAGTAGAGGAAAGTAATGGTGGAGTATTTCCACATTGAAAATTAGGTGCAACCGAGGTAGGATGGAAGATTGAGATTGAATACATTATCACCAAAATATTTGGCTATTATGTATGGCCCATATCACAAAAGTTTAAGTATCTTGTATGGAACCTAGAGTCACATTTTTAGAGATGTGACCATACCTTTTTCCCCTATTGGAATTGATGACTAACCCAATGGGAATCATGACATTATTTGTACTTCTAGCTAGTTTGTTCAAGGATATCTTGAAATTGTTGTTGAATGTGTTAAATTCGTTCTACAAATTTAGTTTCATTATCCAATTATTTTTGTGTGTGGACAGATTCTTCGTCCAACATGAAGGGAAATGCTACATCAATGGGATCCAATGGTTGAAATCCAAAACATAATTGAAATGGGCTATACCTTGTGGAGCTATGAAGATATCGGTTGCAACTATGTTGTACATACATAAGAATTTCATCCCATGTGCATGGATGTTTGAAGTGATGGGATTTTTTTTATTTGTGTCCATCTTGGACAATATAATAAAATAAACACCCTCACAAACCTAGAATCCCAATTTTACAAAACACTTCTTAGAAGGCAAAAATGAACCCAAATGTGCTCAAAGAATAGCTCTGTAGTCTCTTATGTTGATATTGACTTCCTGCAAGGTGCCAAGATTTTCATATTTAAGAACATGTAAACCACCAAAAATATACATTCATGGTCATTCCTAGTGGAAGGGAGACTTGGCATGAAATTCATTGAGATAGACTCCCATAATGTTCTTGGAATCCATATAGGGGTGTAAAGGAATTAATTTTGATTAGTTCACTTGGTAATCACACTAGATGTTGAGGACCTCATGTATCTCATAACATCATGATAGACATTTTTCCATTAGAAATACTTTTGTAAGATTTTCATTATGTTCTTTACTCCAAAGTGACCTACAACTCGACAGCAGTGAGCCTCCCAGATTAATTTGTGACACTTCCCTGCAGGAAAGAAGAGGTGTTCCATGTGTCATAAAACACACTCCTATAAATGATATTCTAAAATAATATTTTCATGCTTTATTCATTGATATATGTCAAAAAACATAGGTTCATATGTATATATTTAAGGCCACTCTGATTTCTCTTTCCCACATGAGTCAAAGATTGTTGTCAGAGATGTGATCAAGGGATGGCTCAAATAATCATCAACCTGGTTAGCACTTACCTTTTTATGCAGGATGTTGATATAGAACTATTATAGATAAGTGTACCACCTCTGATGATGATCATTCTAAAAATTACCTTAGGTTTGTATGAATTACAATGTCTTATGATCCATGTGTATTATAGTTTATTTTCCCATAATGTAGTACTTCCACTATTTATAGGATTACATAATGGCATATAACTCCATGTCATATTCTTAGTACCTATGCATTGTATTAGAGGTATCACTATGGTATGCCAACAGATGCCCATGTTGGGAGAGGATTGCTCCAAATTCTGTTTCAATCTCAAATGATTGTTGTAGAACTAGAAATACCAAAATTGGTGTAGAGTAGAGTCTCTCCTTCATTCGTGTAAATTCCTTCTATTATACCTTTTTCCATACAAAATTTTATTTTTCTCATCCATGTGTATCTGATTCAAAGGCCATGCAATGTGATAAAAACTGAGTACAAACCTTTGATAGAAGTTAGCTAGTCCTAGGAAAATTTAGATTTTGATGATGGTATTTGATGTCATTCAGTCTCAAATAACTTGGATTTTTATGGGTCCACATACAAACTCTCATTTTTAGTGATGTATCCAAGTATTGGATTCTCTCCACAAAAAGGAAAACATATCTATATTTTCATTGAAATTTTACTTATCCAAGGTTTAAATAACTTTTTGGACATATTGAGTGTGCTCCTATTATGCCTTACTGGTAACTGAAGACAAAAATTTCGTTCAGGTAAATGACCAAAAATGAATCAATGAATGGTCATATGATATCATTCATCATCCTCCTAAATGTTGCAAGTTCATTTCTAAGGCCAAAAGGTATGACCAATGATTCAAACAAGTCCTCCTTGGATTTTAATGTCATTTTCCAAACATCTGTGGGATTAGTAGGAACTTTGTGGTACCCTAACTTCATATGAATCTTTGTGAATAAATTATCTCCTCTGAGTTTTTCTAGGAGGTCATCAATTCATAAAATTAGGTATCAATTCTTCATTATGATTTTGTTCAAGGATCAATAGTCAATTTAAATATATCATGTCCCATATTTCTTATAGGAAAGAATAATCAAGCTTTAACAACGTGATGCATTTGGTCAAATTTTCCCCTTTTAAATTAGCTCATGAATATGATGTTTGATATCTTCATTCTCAAGTATTGTGTGCTTATAAAGGTTCCCATTCAAGAGTATTGTTCTAGGGACCAATTAAATCATATGGTTCACTTGATAATGCAAAGGCACACCCACCAATAGATTAAATATGTTTATGTATTCATATATCATCTGATCCAGCTACTTCTGCTACACATTTTTCTTGTCCTCAATCTTGATCATGAGAAGGAAAAATTTCCTAGTTTGATAAAACACCCTCTAGCACTACTTTGCAATAATCAATACTGTTGATTTGACAGGGGTTACTTTTAGGATATGGTAACAATTATGGCCTAAAGTAATAATGGCACTCATAGGCCTTACCTCATAGAAACCATGGTGATCCCACATGTATGGTTATCTAAGAAGTACATCACATATAAACACATCTTTGAATGGTTTGATTGAATAAGGAAGGTGTCATTTTTTATTCAATCGTATGTCTCTTCCTTGAATAACCCGTCCAATAGAGAATGGTTGCAGGTGAGGCATTGTTACCAGATTTAGCCTCTTTGTTATTTTTTATAGATATCATAGTATTTTAAATACCACTATATAGAATAAATTGAATATTTATACCATTTATCCACATCTGCAAGTGGAATAGACGTTTTACATATTCTTTTGGTGGAGATATTATTTGTGTGGTGGCAATAGCGGTATATGGATTGACATCCATAATCAACTCCTCTTATTCATGTGTACCTTGGTTCTCTATAGAGGTTTCTCCTATGAATCTATTAGCAAATTTTTATTGATAGCGCTACAGTCCATGTCATGGTAGGTACCCTTGTGCTTCTCACACCACATCTATGTGTATTTTCATGGATTTCATTTCCATGCTTGTTTTTATCATGTTTTTTATGTTTTATCCATTTTTCATTACTTGGTTTTCATTTTCCCTTTATTGTAATATAAATAATCTTTATTTCACCTATGTTTGGACCTTTTTGCTATCTTGATTACATATTAGTAGGCTTCCCTGAGAGTATTGATGTCTACAAACTCCATCTCTTCCTGGATATAATATCACAACCCATTGCATTATTCAAGAATTTTATGTTTATCAGTGTCCCATGTATCCAATTTTTGTTGATATGGTATCAACTCATTGATATATTCCTACACTTTCTGGTCATAACCCTGATGCAATTGGTGTAGTTTCTTGATTTTTTCCTCATAGGTTCTGACTAGATAATGTTATTCTATGATGGACTCTTAGAAACCGCCCTATATTTCTGAGGGTTTTATATCGACCGTTACATCATTATTATCATCCTCTTGTATAGAACATGATTCCCACCATTTTTGACATGAAGAGATGATTTTAGCATTGTAAACATTATATTTTTACCATCTAAAAAATTATTGACATAAAATAATGATTCTAGTTGGTTGATCCATTTATCCAACTCATCGTCATCAATTTTTCCTTCAAACTATGGAATGTTAAAAATTACTTGTACCTTGAATATTTTCAATCCCCTGAAGGTCCTTTTTGATGTGGGTGTATTTTTAGAGGTATCTAGTTACAAGGATGACCTAAGAGATGACATCAGTACACTATGTTATCATATCCCTCCTTTACTTCTCAAAGGCTTGATCAAGAATTTCTTTGAAGGGATCTCCCATTTCCTCTTACATTTCTTAAGGCCATTTAAAGTGACAAGGAATATAATATGAAGCATCATGAGTCTATACATTATTCTTCCGGTATTCTAACCTCGTTCATTCTAACATACAAGAGTGGAATGAACTTAGATCTGATACCATTGATATGGATTTAAGTGCAACCTAGTGGATAACACACTAATAATGGTTCTTAATTTTTTATAACAATCAATTCAAAATGAAAGAGTTGTAAACAAAAATTAATTTTATTACAATCTCAAATGAATGCAAATTGGGAAAATCAATGAGAGAGACGTATGCCTAGAGATCTATCTTTTTATTCAAAACAAGTTGTTTTATATCTATACAAGGAGAATATAAAAAGAACTATTAAAAATAGGATATGGAGGGTTTTGGATGGGAACCAAAATGCCATCCTACATATAGACCATTTATATCCACCTTAAATATGGATTAAAAAATATAGATGTGGAAAAATCTGAAATCTATCCTATTATTACTATTATTTTATTTAGTGCCCCTTGTCAGGGTCATATCTCCTAGCTCATCGACCCATTTTGTGAATCACAAGAACCATTGGAAAGAGCATGGAATGAAATTGGAAATGGAATTTTTGAAGACAATCACACTTTGTTTCCTCATTGTTATCATTGAAACTCTAGAAATTCTCTAGAGACCCTAAAAAATGCAAAATATTAAAAGTTGTTGAAAACTTGCTAAAAAATATTTTTAGGAATTTGTAAAAATATATTTTTGGAAATATTATTTTGGATCATTCATGTAGCTTATTATGCTAAGAGATGGAATTAATAGTGTCCTTTGTATTAACCTTATTAACAGTAATTTTTCATTTGAATCTAGATTTAGTTGGGAATTTGACTGTAGATGTAGAAGAGGAGCTAGCATCATACTTAAGCTTATTCATATGTAATATCGTGTCCTCACATTCCTTTATGGTATGACATTTATGGTAAAATGAGGGGAAATTTTCAAAGATAAAAAAGTCTTGCAATGGAGTAAACAAGATTTGTGTGAAGAGATATTTAAATTTACTATCAGCTGAGGTATTATTCATTTTAGTTATCATAGTCTTATAGCACAAAACATAGTCATTGATGTGTTCTTTAGATCATTAGCAAACTTTAGACATTTGAGAATATGAAAAATTTTAGATAATGTTGATAGATAATTTTCAAGAAAATGATTGGCCAAAGTAATGAAAGATCACACAGAATATGTTGGTAGATCATAGAACCATTGTAAAAAAATTCCTTAAAACTCCTAGGGAAAATCTTGGTGAGTAAGATATCATAATAAGCATAGTCATAAAAATCCACATGGAATGGTCGAAGGTGCTCTGTAGTATCACTCTCACCATCATAAATAGGTAATTTAGGGTCAATGAAATTAATATGCAATGTATAGCAAGCCACATTTGGAGAAAGTGGATTATTCAAAGCAATTGAGTAGAATCCATAGTGTGAGATGTAGTGGATGTACCTTGTTGTAATTATAATATTTAATCCTATAAAGTATGAATAAAAGTTTAAATTTCCTATGTGCTAGAATAAGAGATATGAGAAGCACTATGATTTCCATTGGGAATTACATTTTATGTAGGAATAGACATAGAAAAATTGTGGATTGGGGCACTTGGTGCCCCAATAAAGGTAGGCATAGTAGAAGGTGGAACATTAGATGTATCTTTATTAGACTGAGAGGTATTATTAGGTTATTCTTGGGTATTATATAAAATGATATCAATATGAGTGGGATTATCTTATAATAAATGTTCCATATAGTGTGCTTGATCTTTGGAAAAGGTATGGGAATGATTTTTAGAGTTAGTGTTAGACCCTTCACCTTGGACATGGTCAGTGATAACAGTCACAACCAAAATTAACAAATATATCAATGGTAGAATAAGAGCCAAGGGTAGGGACTACTAAGCCAGGTTATATATCATAATAAGAGGAATATTATTTCATGGTATTATAAGATCGATAACCTTTAGGATAAAGTAAAATAGTGTAGAATATGAGAGGATTAATCATGATTATAAGAGATAGAAAAATAAAAACAAAACTAAGACATAATCAAAATAATTGAACCCTAGGGAAGCTAGGGTTTGAGCAAAAAATATTAAATTTAGAATTTGGGTTCACCAAAAAAAATTACACACTTTTTAAGATTGATTAGATTTGTTATGGAATACATAAATCTAAAAATAAACGTAAGGTTAGGAAACTAGGAGCTATACTAATAAATTAACTTACAACATTAATTGTACCATATCAAAATAGAGTATATGTTCTTTCAATACATTCATACAAGCTCAAATATACAAAGGGAAGAGGAACTTACCTATACAAAGTTGTACAAGAAGAATATAGGAAGGAAAACTTGAGAATCTGGGATTACAGAGCTTGGAGAAATTTCACTATTGAAATTGTTACCTAAAATGTCTTGGTGCAAGACCGTATGGTCTAGTCATGATGTATACTTCACTCCTTTCCATTTTTTATATTATTGTATGCCTTCATAGTTGGGCTACGTAACGTTTTAGATCCTTTGATGTCCTTTAAATGTACTTCATTGTTAAACCCTAGTTTCCACACATCCATGATATCATATGTAATCAACTAGATATATCCAAAACCTTAACCATGTGTAGAAGACCCTATAATAAGGTTAGTGCTTGGGTTATGGTGCACCACATGCACCACGTACATCAACACTACTCTGTAGAGGCCTCTAACCACATGTATTTATCCACATAACATGTAACATCTATATGAATGCAACTAGTTGGCAACTTGAACCTCTTCGATCATACTTGATAAAATTGTGATTTTTCTAAGACTTGGAAGTTATAACTTGGTACGCTTGGATTTGAGGGAAAATAGAATTCTTAACTTGGTTGAGTTCTTCAAAATTGTAGTTTTGGCTTCCCTAAAGAATTTGCATTAGATTTGGGAAGATTTAGGGAGCCTTGAGGGCATTGTTTTAGTGTGCAAGTGAGTGTGTTAATAGAATCCCATGTGATTTCTAAGTTATTAAATGGGGTGATGTTAAACTTCTTATATAGGGTTGTGAAGGTAAATTATCATCATAAGGATGACCCAATAATATGAAAAGACTAAAAAATGATAGTGCATCAAAGTAAGAGTTATAAATATGTTGGTACAAGACCGTATATGTCGGTCAAGACCAAATTATACAACCTGACCAAATTGTACATTTTTGGACATGAAGGAGCTAAGTGAAATAAAAAAATTATTTCTCAGAAAGCAGAGTTTGAGCATTGACCTTGTGTATTAATATTCATGTTTTTTTGTTTAACACATAGGTGTATGAAAATGATAAAGTTAGGAAAGAGATGGAAAAATGTGTTGAGTTGAAATATGATGTGGGTGTTTGTCTTAGCAAGGAGCACGATTTCAGTAAAAAGTGTCAAATGGGTAAATTACCAACTTTTAATGTCTAAAGTATTTGTTGGGTGGAAGGATTCAAGACCATTTGGCCTAGTCTAAACCATTGGACGGTTGATCCCATCCCAATGGCCCCATAGAGGTATTTAACTTTTTGGGACCAATATATGGAAGTTTTATGCTACCATAAATTATACTAAAATGCACTGAGTTGGAATATGATGTCAGTGTTTGTCTTAACAAGGAGCACAATTTCAAAAAGAAGTGTTAAATGGGTAAATTACCAAATTTTAGTGTCTACAACATTTGTTGGGTGGAAGGATTCAAGATAATTTGGATTTGTCTAAGCCATTGGATGCTTAATCCCATCCCAATCTCCCCATAGAGGTATTTCATAGGACTTTGTAACTTTTTGGGACCAATGCATGAAAGGTTTATACTACCATAGATTATTTTAAGTGGTTTTATGGACGACTGAGTAGTTTGAATAGGTAAGTCACAAAAGAAATATAAGGATAAGTCACCTAGGCTTAAGTGTGTACATGAGTCATGATTCAAGTGCAAGGCCAAAGCTGTCATTGTTAAATGATAAATTACCAAATTTAGGTGTATACAAATGTATATATATTTTCCCCCTTTAATCTAATAAATGAAATTTTCTAAGTTAAAGGAAAATCATACATGAGTGTGTAAACACACTTTTTCTTTAATTAATTTTCTTGATTTTTGGAGTGTTTGAGATTCTACAAGATGCCTCCAAGAATGAAACATGTAACACAACAGTGTTTCAATGTCCATATAATGAAAACTGAAAATATGTAATTCTAAATATTATTGAATTTCCATTTCTAAAATTAGAAAGAATCAAGGAAGGAGAACACATATATATGTAGAGCCAACTTTTATTTGTAGATGAAGAATAACATGCCCCTTACTAATTGTTTAGGGAGATGGGAGTTATAATAACAACCATGAAGGAATGGAGAATAATCAACTCCTTGATTTGAAAATAGAATAGCAACAATATAATAAAATGGGAGGTCGGTGCACTAAATATCAAACACTCGAAGGTGACTGGAACTACATGGGCCCACAAATTATAATGCCTCAGTACATTGGGTATCCCAACCCTAATGTACTTGGTATAATAAACCATACCAATGTAGATAGATCTAGGTTTGTAAATTTTTTAACATATTTAACTTCTTGAGAATTCTTGAAATAAAAATAATAATATACACGTGGACACCTAAATTTGGAAATTTATTATTTGGAAATGACAACTTAGGCTTTGTATGCAAAACATGACTTTCATACAAATTCCAAGACTAGATGACCTATCATTATCTATTTTTCATGAATTAATTATCTATTCACACTACTTAGTATCTCAAAAAACTAATTACATCAATCTATAATAGTTTATTCCTCTTAGGATTTATTCCCAAAATGTTGTAGAATCCCACAAGCTTCATGTACAATATCATTCATTTAGGACCAAAGCATCTAATGGTTTGGTCTAAGGATGAAATTTTTGTCCCCATCCACCCAATGATAAATTTTCCAATTTCATATATCTTATATTTCCTTCATATCTTGTAGGTTGGATTTAATTTGAAACTAAACCTAAAAAATGCTATATAAGCAAAACTAACTCGTTATTTACCTCACCTGGCACTTTTAAGAGAATACTTGTAAGATACATTATGAAAAATGATAAAGCTCTCTTAAATTGCTAAAAATTAACATCACAATCTAGGAGAAATACACACATAGGTCGTAATTACTCCTATCTAGGTTAAAGAATCAAGCTTATCAATAAAGAGACCTTCAAAACCAAGTTAAAATAAACATGTTAAGTCATTATTGCATTTTCAAGTGATCGAAATTCTAAACCTAGTTACATCCATATAAATATAAAATTTAGGTAGAGAATTACATGTGGTTTGAGTCATATTCAAAGTATTGTTAACATAGGTGGTTTATGGATTGTACAGAAATCCAACCACAAACCTTTTGTAGAGTCTCATACCCATGGCTATGGTTTGATTTTGTTTTGCACCACATGGAGGGTTTCACAAATGTGTAACACATATGGTTAAAAATCAATGGTCAGTACAATTATTCATAATCACACAACAAGATATAGAGTGTCATTACATTAATGTATAAAACCACCCAAAAAGGACCAAACCATCTGACACTTGCATACATACTATATAATTTCATACCTACTCTATTTTATACTCTAGTTCTAGAAATGAAGCACTTATAGATCATTTCTAGCATTTACATTCATCTAAACTTCCAATTAAATTATATACCTCTATAATATGCTAAGTGCATCTTCTAGCGACTCCAATTTGGTAGCTTATCCTTTGGTAATGAATAATTTTTATTTTCTCGTATACAAATAAATACACTCACATTATAAGATTAATTAACATATCCTTCTCTCTCCCGCATGACTTGTTAATATCTACACACTATTATATCATTCATGTATTTAATATTAAATATTAAAATAAACAATTTATCCTTAAGCATCATTCCCAAAAAAAACTTTTTCGTCATTAATTGAATGTACAAAACCATATAGTGTGGGACCAGACTGTACCATGATATGGTCTAACCTATACATTCCCATGATCCCTCTATTAATAAACATTTTCTTTATTTTAAAATCTTATGTGTGTTATTTCATGATAGGATCCTTGCATATGATAAATGAACACATTTAATAGCATGCATAAGATAACACAACACAAGAGATATTGGTTTTCCAAGACACCCAACTATTCAATATATGGATAATAATACCCTTGAGGTAAGGCAACACCTTACTATGATCCTTAAGGAAGGAGTAACTCCCCAATCTCCCAAGAATGGAATCCACTTCGAGGGGGATACCTCCAATATACCTTTACCAAGTAGAAGACTCAACTCATATATCCATGACATAACTCATAATGATATTCATATCCTTTATATAGACATACATTACTCTTATAGATGGGTAACACTTAATCCCAATGTAGTTTGACTCATTACCCAATATAACTAATTCCTATGTGACCCCCTATATTATAACTAACTAAGGTGGTGTGTACCACATGTCGGTGTCTCCATCAACCCATATACATTATAAAATCATATCCCAAGGTACATATCATTTCATCATCCCTAGGTTAGACATAATGTGATATATAACATTCAAAAACATGTATAAGAAATTCAATGTACTTCATAACTCACGTGGCATTCTTAAGCACTCCTATTACAAAATCTCAACACTAAAGCACTTAAGTATATCCTACATTTTCCGAAATTATTTGTACACCCTTTAGAGTAGTCACCACATAGGCTTGAAGCACTAGAACCATGTTTAAGTGTCTTAGCAAGAGCAAGTCACTCCAAGAATTTCTAAATGTCTTAAGGGATAAAGTGAATAAATTTTAGAAAATAATTCACATCACACCATACTACTACCACACTAGGTACATATCTACTCTATATATGGTTATACCTATTATTCTTTATGTTAAGATACATGAGGGAAACATAGGGTTATATCTTTTATTTCATATTGTTTACACCAACACTAGGACAACTACATGAGGATTACTCCTTCTTGAGGGGATATAATGTAGTTCTTAGATTAGTTCAATAATGGTTTACTACTATGGTCTATGGTCAATACATTTTCTCTCACCCATAAATTTTTCCTTTCGTTATTTTATTGTTTGCTGGAGTTTTTATAGGTATTTAGGGTTTTTATTTTTTATAGGCCATTAGAGGTAGTGTTGAAGGTTTTTAAACCCTAGATATAGATAAGGAAACCCATTTCTAGATTGGTGATATGATAATGAAGTTATATTGCTCCATGATTTTCTAGGATGGAACCTTATGAAGTTGTAGACAAAAAATCACGCACTTTGGGTACATTTCTAGGTCATGGTCACATACCACTATTCATATGATTCCTAAGTGAGAAAAGTAGTAATTAACCAATTTCTTTTACCTTGTTGCTTGCTTCTTGTTTTGCTTCTTGGTTTTACACACCATTTTTCTCAGTCTGACTTACGACACTTTAATTTTTCTGAGTTTGGACACCAGCGTCCAGCCAGAATGCCAACATCAGGTGCACCTATCCCCTCTAGGTGCCCCCAACCTCTTTTTATCTTTCTCAAATATGTTGGGTCCTTTCTATTTTTGGGGCATCTTTATTTCTTATGGGTCAGTCTTTTAGTGGTTAATTACAAAATTCAAACAAGGGAATCATATAAATATAAAGTTTTGTGACCATAATAAAGGACAAGGCACTAAGCATATAATATCATCACCTAATGTTTCATCCAAGAGAATTCTAAGAGCATTCAAGAATCCATCTAGCTTCACACAAGGGACAAGGCACTTGTATTTCTACATACACGCATAGGAGGGGAAGTTCATTTTTCCATGGACACATCTATTTACATCTTCTACATCTTTTTATTGCTCGCTATCAAGTGCGACTCGCACAAGAACCACCTAGGGCATGATTCTACACACATACATGTGCATAACTACATGGAATCTGAAATGTAGTGCAGTTCCCAAATCGTAAGTTCACTCATTTGGCTGACCGTTGGGGTCAATCTAAATCCCCATTTGCATATTTTTATTTTTGGGATTTTATGTGTTTTGTGGTTTTGCAAGTGCTCTTTCTTCTTACATGTTTCAAGTGAATAACAACGAGGCACAGGTGACCAAAGGAGAACATTATAAAACCCCTATAGACCCTACAAATATCATTTTATGAGTTTCTAAATAGTCAAAGGCGCCCAACAGATGTCAGCAGTGCCTCAGGCACCCTTGACCCTTTCAGTTGCCCTAGTCCCGGCATTCTCGACATCTCTACATTTTTTTAGGTTTGATTGTGACATCATGCCTTCCTGTTTCATCAGTCTTCCAGCTCGACATAGCTTCGACATCACAAAAAAATAGATAAGTATTTTACTCTCTTTGTTGCAACTAGGGTTATACATTTATCTTTCTTATTGCTTAGGCCAAAATTTGTACTTTATTGCATATTTATCTGCATTGTTACATATTTAGATTTAGCATCTATTTATTTCAATATTTACTTAATCAGAAGTAGGAAAATACCATACTACAACCTAACAAGAATTATGTGGTTATTTATAGGATAATTTTCTAGGCATGGTATCAAGAACGAATCATTTTCAAGTTCAAATAATCTATTATATCCATTTTGTAAACCTGTATCACTTTTGTAACTCTCTATATAACTAAGTCTATATCGATTCTATTATTTTACACTATCATTTCATTATTATATCATTTTTATTATATTGATAGCTATATTTTGGATTATATGGTTAAAGTGGATTAATTTATTTATAATATTCTAACTGCAACATACCTTACATCCTTCCACAATAAATATCATATATAGATTTTTGGGGTGTATAAATTTGGTCAACCCAACCCTCGATCGAATCCATCACTTAAAGCCTAGTTTCATTAGGGTTTATCCTTATTTTCTTGGTTTATTATTATATTGTAGGCCATAGGACATTTTATATTTTTGTTTTCCATAGCTAGTTCTTATGATTCCCCCATTTCTTTCCTTGACTTCATTCACCATAACCTCACATGTACTAATGTTTTAGCTAAACATTTTTAATAGACGTTGATCTTTCCTAACCAATCCCATACACATGTGGCATATGTTTACAAAATAAATTGTACTTTAATAAGGAAATTATATCATTTGGATCTGAATACCTTTATTTGCAATTTGATGATTTTTCTCACTATGAGTATGAGGACACATATGAGGATTTTGATAATATGATTTTCAACACTTATGACTGCACATATTAATTTAATAATATTTTTTCTCACACTATATTTATTATTACTACTGATAATTATCAAGGATAGAGATATTATAATGAATATGATACTCATACTCATGGAATTCCCAAATATGAGGAATTGCACTTCAAATGCTTTTTGCAAAAAAATCCTCATCATTTTATGCTCTTTTATATATCACTTGAGACTAACATAAGCATATTTTTTATGCAATTTTGTTACGCTGGATCCAAAATGAGACAATTAATTTTATCTTACTCATTTTAGAACCCCTGTTGGAAATAGGATTCAAGGTATGAGATACTCTGGATGTATAGCTCAATGGTGAAACTATACAACCTTTGTTAACCCATAGAAGAGCCAATGAACTTTGAAAAATTCACTAATCTAGAATTGTTGAAACCTACAGATATTCACAATGGTTCTAACATAGCTAAGAGATTTTGGGATTTCATAAAAACAATAAAAAAGAGATGGAAGGAGAAGGAAGGGTAAGTTAGAAAATAAATTAGACTCTCTCTTGATTATTAAGCACAACAAACACTTTCATATCAACTGAAACACACATAAACTAGGGAATTAAATAAATAGATTTAACTAAATTATATACAAAACCCAAGCAATTTTTCAAAGGAATTAAACACCAATAATCATAATCTAGGTAAATAACTGAAGTTTGTTCACTAATCTTATAACAGAGGTTAGTCAGCATAAGATATGTTCAAGCTAACTAGATTCCACACAAGAAAATAAAATAATCATCCATGTGTTAATATCTCTGAATCACGTAATTATATAATATTGAAAAGCATGTCTAAATAAATAAGTGTAAGAAACATCAACTCATGAAATTGAGGCCAACTTATGCTCAATATCTTACCCTACAAATTCAACTAAAAGTAGATTTGCAAACTCTACACCTTATGCTTAATGTAAGAATATGTAAGAATATCTTCTCATAAATTATTGTTATCTCCATTGTTATTTGGATTTCTCCTCTTGTTCTTTGGGGACTTATAAAGTTTATTCACTAATAGAATCAATCATAATGACATAGATGGAATAAGGTACCTTAGAAATAGTAGTAGGATTATCCTAGATAAAAGGGATCATAGGTTTAATAATAGGATGACCCACTAAAACCTGCAATGACACATGAGAAGGCAAGAACATAAGAATGAAAGGAAGAGAATCCATAGGATGGAGGGTAGAGTGGACGTATGGCCATGGATATGTTTGGACCTTAAACATTTATCATCTCCATGAAAGAGTTGGGATAATGAGGAGACATATTTGATACAATCCTTGTGATGGATAAAGATATCACACTAGATGAGGGTGAAATTGGCAAGGTGATAAAAGTGGAATAAGGTGAAGAGGAAAGTGGAATGATCTGATTGGATGAAATTCTTTCATTCTTCAACATTTTTTCTTTTCCCTTTGTCACTAGGAGTTACACTTCTCTAATTATAGGTCTTTGTGATGGAATAATTAAAACTATGAACATTGGAGATACTTTACCTGTAGGTCTAATTTGAGTAGAGGAAGAAGCTTCTACAAATGTTCTTGATTTTCTTGTTGTTAGAGAAGAAGGTAGAAGAATATTCCTCAAGATACTTATCTAAAAAATTATCCCTTGTGTTTTCAGGAGAACCAGGTGGTGATGATGATTGATCTTTTTCCTCGTGTGTGTCCTTAGGTAACCCTTCAACTTTAAGTTTATCCAACATTTAATCCACACTTGTTGGTTTCATATGATAATGATCATCTACTGAAAGAGAGTATATATATGGATTAGGATACATGTAGCTTAGGGTTTGAAGATGTATAACCACCCTTCCTCAAGGATCCCATATTTTAAAAATAATTATTTCAAAGTCATCATATGGACAAAATATTTGTAATGCAGGATGAGTTATGAATTTTAATTTTCCCACTAAAAAGGGAAGATGAGGATAAGGCCTTTGTGAAACTTTATTACACCAACCTCTAATATCATTCTCAAATTTCTAAGCTACTTTTATAGCCACAAGCCTTTCAGGAACCTATCATAGTAATTTTAAGGGACATCTTAAACATCCCTCAATCTTGATAATGGTATAATATCTATAGTACCAATATGCTCCTATAAGTTTTATTGATTCTTGTATATCCAAGATCATTCTATGCATGTTTACTCCATGAATTTCAAAATAAACAATGGGATAAAGCTCCTCACAAATCTCTCTAATCACAGGGCCATGGTTGTGATTCTAAAATATAAAGAACACAATATGCATTAGCAAAGTGGAATTAGGTAACCAGTTAGAAAATAGAGCATTGAATATGTGGGAAGCACAAAATAGGTCCACAAAGTAATAAAACATGTTAAAACTTCCTCCGTATATTGTCTAATCCCAACACACCTTAAAATTAAATTCCAATAGATGTCAAAATTAGGTTTATTATTCATAAGAATCATCCCTAACAATAGAACCCGTGTCTAATTAACATGGTCATCTTTATCTACTCCATATAATCTATTCAATAATATCATGGTCATCCTGACCCCTATTCTAAATAATACAATAGGTAACAAAAAAAATTCTATGTTCGACTCTTGTGGGAGATATTGCCCAATGTTTTAAATATGTGAACATGTTCCTCTATTCTATGTACTCTTTAATAGTATCATACTTATACAACATAGTTGGAGGGTCTATTTTATACATATTATTGAACTTTTTACTAGTTGTTAGGGAAATGACTATTTGGGTGGCCTTGGAGGTAATCTTCCCATCCTGGAGAGTGCATGTAGAAAAAACAACTCCAAATAAGTCTCCACATGGGAAAAAAAACTAATTTGGCAGTAGTTTTGTGAAGTACAGAGTCCCCAATAAACTAAATATCTTCATAATAAATGTTATCTTGTTTAGAAATATCCTTCCCCTTATAGACCAAATTATAGTCATTAATTGGGTAGAATAGGTCAACATCATTCTTAGTTCTTAATTATAGTTCTTAGGTCAATATAGATCTTATTGTAGAATCAAATTTCTTTGGTTCTATGATTCTTTTTGCTTGGCTACATACTCTAAATTTGCATTCATCTCTCTTTTGAAAATCCAATCTCTTTAATAACTCTTCTACAGCTTCGATTAAGAAAGGGATTGTATCTGTTTAAACCCAAATTTGTAGAAAAGGGCACATTTTTGAATCATTTTGAGTTAAATGTGATCCTTCTCAATATTTTTCTTATTAATTTTTAGTTTGTATGGGTGATCACATTAATAAACTTGCATGGCTAATGGAATTTGAATTTGGTGACTCAAATTTGTGTTCTCTCGTAAAAATTCCAACCAGTGTTGATTATAGATCATTGATGAGCATTGGTGTCAATTCTTCCTAGTAGGTTTCCTACCCTAGGGATTTAGATTTCTCTTTATAATGCATGGTTTTTATGGTGAACATTTGTGCCTCCTCATTTTACAAAGCTTTGCAATCACTTTCATATATGTCTATTATATGGATCAATGAAAAGTGGAAACAATTGGTATCATGATCAACCAAGAGTGTCGTGAAATTAGTTACAATGGATATTCAACAAGTGGTATCAATTGATGCATTTGAATAATTTTAAGACTGTGAATATGCTCATCATATATTACCAACAAGCGGCATCCATTGGTTTCCTACACAAATTGGATCATAGATTCTTTCTTAGACTTTTCTTTTATTTTCTACAGAATGTCAATTGTAGACATGGGTGTGGCCATCGGTGTTTTGTTCATCCACAAGATTTTACACATGGTTTTTTGTGTACCCTTTGCTCTACATAGTGTTCATTTTGGACATGTGGTGATCATCAATGTCATGCACTATGTTAAAACTTAAAACCATTTTCTCTTATTTTTGTAGCCTCATGAATGCCAAAATGTTAATGTGTTGTATGTAGATGGAATCACTGTAATTTAATCATTTCAAAGAGTCTGAATTTGGAGTTAAAACTAATGGATTTAAATCAATAAAGATATAAAAAACTCTGATATCAACTGAATGTAACAAAAGGAATCTTTTCTAAAAGAGCAACAATATTTTTCTATCTTATCTTATTATCTATCCTACACATAATCAACACTCTAAACTACCCATGAAAGATTATTTTATAGATAAAATAATAAAAATTTGAAAATCATTTTAAATCATAAGAAAACACAACTTTTAACATATATAAATCATAAGATAAAACTAGTTTTGGATTCTTGTTAACATAGTGTTGTATCTCATTGTTTACTCTGAAGGGAAGATCAAGGGATTTGAAAATTTTGTTGGAAATTAAGAATTAATTTCAAAATTTATATAAAAGGGGATCTTAATTTTCTTTATAAAATTGTGAGTCTTTGCTACAAAATATACCTCAGTGTCCTCAACTCATGATTATATTATCATGTACTCTATTCTGAATACATCTATATCACCTATGTTCAAGAAAAACTAATACCTCGCCTCACAGTGTTACTATGTCCACTACTATTTGTACATCTCCTATATATACCCATAATGGTTTGGATTATTCTTATTTTAGCACAAAATCTCTTGAAACCCTTATTCATATTTCACAATCTTATATTTTACAAACACAACAAGGTGCATTATGCCTCTACCTCTTCTCATTATTCTACTTAATTTATTCATAACCCACTTGCACCTAAAGTAGCTTCTCATCCCTTGATTATGGATTTTTTTGCTCCTAAACTTAATTTTTATGATTGCAAAGGTGAAGAAATTTGTTCTTTCCATACCACTTTCTTGGATTATGTTTATAATTGTACATTACATAATGATATATTTCCTAAAATTCTCAAGTATTTTGTTTTACAATGGTTCTATGATATTCCCATTCATTTAGTTTGGGCCTTTACCCCTTAACTAATAAATTTATTACAAAATTTTCTATCAATATTGGGAACAAGGTTTCTTATGCTCAAATGTATAGAATGAACCAAGGTTCTAATGAAAACATCAATGAAATTTTTATACAATATAATACTATGCTTACAAAGATGAACAATAGCGTAACCGATAGTGATCTCATCTCATCACTAAAATAATTATTACGCCTTTGTAAGAATAATTTTTTTATCATTGGTAAATGGTTTTGAAGCGATCGTGCCCTATAGTACTAAAAGCCTCAATAGCTAGGATAGACAATGTCAGCAAAGTGTTTTTTTATATGTGGGGGCCACACCCTTATAGTTAATCCTAAGAAATGATAGATATTCATATAATAAACTTAGGCATGGGCCAACTACCTACAAGGAGCCCAACTACCGATACAAAATAACAAAATAGAAAACAATACTAATTAATAGACTTGTTATATAATTTTTGAGAAATCTTCAAGGCCTTATAAAGGTTGATGGTAGTTTTCATATCAGGATCTTGGCTACTCTCAGTGATTGTCCTTTTCTTTATTCTACCATTCTTCCAAGCTGGCCCTGGGATACCATAAGCATCACAAACCTACTTGAAATTTGTTTGAATATAGTCAACTACATCCCTATGAATGGAAATTTGGTTGGTTTGCTTGTTCTCAACTTGTAGAAATCTTTCCTCTAGGGCTTTGAGTTAAATGGAGAGACTATCAAGTTTCTCTTCTAGATTTGAAAGAGTGGAGGGGTCCAAATTGGTCTTAATGCCTTCCTTAAGGAGGAAGTCCACATTATCTTCAATTTCCTTTAGAGCCTCAGCCTGTTGTTTTATTTGAGCTGATAAACTAGAACTAGCAGGAGGGATATGGCCAAAGTGGATAATCTCCAACATATTTTCAGCCCCTATAATTTCCTTTCCCTTAGAATTACTTTAGAGGAGAACTCTTTTAATAGGAGGGGGATTAGAGATTGGATCCCTGACATTGGGGTTATTGGAACGAATCTTGGGTTGTTGGGGAGGGGAGAAGAAGGGGGTAGGATCATGGGTTACCACATCAAGGAAGTAATGGTGCAGGAGGAATATCACCCCTTAACGTAGGGGAAGAACCCTAAAATGATCTTGAACATCACGCATCAATTTTTCAAGAGAATGAAAAATATAGTATGGAAAACTAACCTTGGAAGCATGCCTAAAATGATTCAAAAGAACCAAGTGATACAGTGGTTGTTGGAAGCACAATGGATTGAGAGGGGGGTAAATCAATCCTGCTAAAATTTTATTTCCTTTACAAATCCAAAAATTCATTATATCATTCATCCATTTACCATTTATAATCACATGTGAATATTATATGAGTATTAATAATTCACAAGATCATGCAACAAAAAATAATACACATGAACACCATATATAAGTGGGAAACCCTCATGGGGAAGAAAACCCACAGAAACTATGCATATATTACTCAAATCAAAGTAATTTAGTGTAGGACCAAAAACATAATGATAACCAACCCTTGATTTATTGAGGCACTAACCCTAAAAGGAACACCAATCCCTAGTTTAGTAGAGCACCAACCCTATAAGCAGCATCAACCCCTAATTTAGTATAGCACCAACTCCACAGGGAGGCTATGACCCCCTAAATATGACTAAGCAGAAAATTATATCTGATTTTTCTTCTTCCAAAACTGATGGAGATCGCTAATTCATCTCACAATCCCTAGCTCATACCCTAGGGCATCAAACTCTCATAATCTTGTTCTTTCTTCACTTGTCTTGCATCTAAACTCTTGCATGCATGTCTTAAAAATTTATTCAACCTTTCATGCATCAAATAATCTATAAAAATCTGTCCTAATACCTTCAATCAACTCTTCTCTAGGTTGCACTACTCCCCCATGCAAGACTAGCTCACCAAATGAGCCAAAGCATCACTTTTATATGTTATTCTTCCTTCTAACCCAAAGGAAATCAGTCCATCATGAAAATTTTAACTCATAAACCTTAATTAAATTCATATTTTTAAATTACAACATTCATATATGACCCATATAGGTCGGCCTAGACAAAAACCTCATTACATGTGCCAAAAATGACTCATAACCCCATGGGCACAATCTTAAGATTGCCCTTACATGAGTACCATAATTTTTTATGACCCATGAACCCTTACATATGAATAAAAAATCATTAAATATTAATAAATTTTCATAATTAATATCATCCAATCAAATTATTTCATTTACTAGTCCCAGTTCCCTTTACAAATCTCAAAACAGTTGTTTCCTTCAACCTTCAGCACCCTGGAAACTTCATAATGAAACCAAATCACTTATACTGAACCAAATCATGACATGTGACCACTCAAAATAAATTTAATAACCTTTATAAAACTTATAATCATGTTAAAATTTATTTTAAAAAATCACTTCAAACCAGAGCAAGATTTTCCTTCACCAAATCAACCTGCCAAACAATGTGTTTCCAAATATTAGCTCATAAAATCATTTATACATACATTAAACACCTAAAAATTGATTCACTTGGATGCCAATATTCATTTTTTATTTACATTTCAGGTGATACAAAGCATCACCCAATCCATCTTTAACTTTAAACAACATCAAAATTTCACTGGAACACATCCAGTCTTGAATTGCCAAACATATTCATGCTCAAATAATTCCCTAGGAAGCAATGTCAAATGAACTCATCAAGAGGAAAACCATATATATAAATGGAAATATATCTGAATCCTATCTTATAATTAAACAACTTTAATCACCTCAATACTCCACTTATAACTCAAATTATAGCCAATTTACTGGACCCTGCTATTTGAGATCCCAAAACTGCCCTTTGACCAGTCAACTTGTTTGGACCTCAAAACCTCATGAACCTGAATTAAATTTATCTTAAACCTCCATTTAAATCTATAAAAACTCACATAAATCACATAATAAAAATTTATTCCATACCTCATTTGAAAACTTTCTCCTCAAACTGGAACTCTTCATAAATTGTTGTTTTCAAATGGGGCTCACTCATCACCATGACCTCAAAATTAATTTTTTAGAAATATATCAGATTCCTCTACAACATCCAATCATCAAATTTTATGAATCAATCAAAATAGGGTCACAATTCACCTTCTTCTAACAATTGCTCCTAGCTAGGGTTTAACTAGGGTTTTTGACCTTCTTACCTTCTTAGCATTCATTCATAAAAACTTGAGAATGAAAAAACCTCATTATTCTTCTGAAATATCTTAAACCAACCTTAGTAAAATCCATGAAATCCACAAGGTCGCATATAAAGCACATGATTCACAATGAGCATGAGAAGTTCAAATTCGAGCTTGATTTTCACCTACTCTTGACCTTGTCTCACATAAACTATAATAACTTAAAAAATTCACATCATGGGCACCTAATTTTTTTTGATAGCATCATCACTCATCCCTATATCATCTCTAATCATCATAATGTCAATTCCATGGCTCAATATCTCCATTCACTAAGACTTACCTATGTTTTCATGCTAGATTCTCATTATAACAACTAGGACCAACTTAAATAATGTGATAACTCATCAAGTAACCTCTTCAAATAACCCAAAAATACCTCATACATCATTATATACCTGATTTCATGCTTCTATGATCTCATATAGCTCCAAGTCACTTTGTCACACCTCCAGGCAAGCATACCTGCTCCCAATGAACATCTGTAACATAGAGATGTACCTGTATCTATACCATACCACAATTTTGAGTGCTCGATAACCATTAAAACCTGTTATGCATCATGTCAACATACTTATCAAACATTGAAGAAGCTCTCACTATCAAACTATACATGTAGGCACCTGTATAGGCTTGCTAGAGCAAGCATACCTCATTGAATCTCCCTGTAATAGCTAAAACACATTTGAACCTGTATGTTAGCATCTCAAACATCATCATACCATCATCCTAAAACATCCACTTTTTCATTAATGTGTTTTTTCATCAATGACAACACCTATTCAGCCTACATGCCAACAATCTCCCCCTTTGTCATTAATGGAAAACACCCTGAACTTCTCCCCCATTTTACATTAATGACAAAGGCTTACTTGTAGCTTACCTCATTCACCTGCATCATCTTCATACCTCCATTCTTTGGTTATAAACATGAACCAAAGGTCTCATTAAAGCCTATTCTTCTTTATTTTCCCCAAACATCTGATTCTTGCCTCAATTCAAGTGTGCAAACAGCTAGCTCCCCCTGGAAATATCACTTCCTACATCTAAACATCATTAGAAAACATAAAAAATCATCTTCATACCTTTTTTTGGAAAAAGAGCATCAATTTCCATCATCTAGGCATGTAAACCAAGAAAATTTCAACAGTGGCAACGTTGAAAATCCTACATGCCATTAATGAGGTAAAGCCCAGGATTTTCTTAAGAAGCTGCTAAAATCTAGATATTTACCTTGATCCAGATATTTGAATTTGATAAGATCAGTCTAGGGGAGGTCCTCCTTGAGGAACCTCCAACTCATTTTGGATACAAGAGCAGCATTCATTATTTTGATATTCTTGATCCCTAAAGTACCCACACTTTTGTTGGTGCAAGCTTTATCCCAAGCCATAAGGTGGAATCTATTTTTCTCCTTCGTACCCATCCACAAAAAATTATTTTGAATTTTCTCAATCCTATCCACATCAGAAGGTACGGAATAAATAAAAAAGACTTAATGTAGATAGGAAGGTTTAGATGTGTGCTCTTAATTAGAAGGCTTTTTCCTGCACTAGAGAGGACGGCTCCCTTCTAGCCAGCCAACTTCCTTTGAAACCTATCAAGTAAAGCATTCCAGACACTCAAAGAGAATTTTTTAGTTCCTAGAGGAAGGCCAAGATAAGCGGTGGGAAGAGATTTAATTTCACAACCCAATATCTGAGCAATTTTCTTTTGCCTTCTTAGAGGAGTATTGAAAAACTAGAGAGAAATTTTGTCAAAATTAATCATTTATCCTAAAGCCACTTCATAAGTTTTGAGAATAGTTTTCATCATTTTTTCTTCCATAAGAGAGGCCATAAGTAGAAATATCTTCAGCAAATTTCTAATGAGAAATAGTGATCTCTAGAGATGTGGGTTGGAATCCATTAAGGTAACCCAAAGAAATAGCTCTAGTAATGGTATGGATGAGATTGTCTGCCATGATGATGAAGAGGAGGGGGGAGATGGGATCTCCCTACCGAATACCTCTATTGCTTAAAAATAATTCCACTGGGGTACCATTGAAAATCACAGAGAATATGGGAGTTGAAATACATACACTAATGATCTTTCTGAAATGAACATCAAATCCAAATTTTTCCATGACTTTATCAAGGAAAAACCAAGAAACTCTATCGAAGGATATATTCATATCCAGCTTCAAGAGGTCATGCCAATTTTTTTTATTTTCTCCATAAAATGGATGGTTTCATGAACCATCACAACACCATCCTATATAAGCATGCCCTTCACAAAACCCCCTTGTTGGTTGGAAATAGGGTGAGGGAATGATGGTTGGATTCTACTAGTTATAATCTTAGTGAATATTTTATAAAGGACATTGGTGAGACTAATAGGTCTAAAATACTTGAAATCTTTAGCCCCCAGTTTTTAGCAGCTAAAACAATGAAAGTGTTATTAATTTATTTCAAAAGTATCCATGTCATATAGAATTCATTGGCAGCCTTAAGAATATCTTCAGCGCAAATATCCCAAAATTTCTGGTAAAAATTTACAGAGAATCGATCCGGGCCCAAGGATTTGTCTCCTTCCATGGAGAACACCACATTTTGCAATTCCTCTAATGTAGCAGTTTTTCTAAGAATGTTGAAATCTTCTGGAGCGAAAAGGCCTTGAGGAATAGAGTCCAGCAAAGTATTTGTTTCCTCTAAGGATAAAGAGGAGTTATCATTCAAGAGATTCTTATTAAAACTTAGAGCTTCTTCCTTAATACTATTTTGATCTGAAGTAACAAAACCATCAAGAAGGGAGACTTATAATATTGTTTTATGAGCCTTGTGTTTGATAGTTTTCTTGTGGAAAAACTTGGTATTTTTATCGTCATCTTTGAGCTAGACAACTCTAGATTTCTGCCTCCAAAAATTTTCTTCTTTAGCACAGAGGTTATGGAAGTCAGATAAAAGGATTTTTTCTCGAATATTATCTTCATGGGACATACCAACCATTGAGACTCTTTTTTCTAAATATTCAAGCTCTTCTCTAACCTATTTTTTAGTGAAGGTGTTACCAAAAATAGTCTTATTCCAAGTCCTAACTTTCTTTTTTTACATTTTTAAGCTTTTGCACGAATTTGAATTGTGTTATACCTTCTACTTCTAAGCTCCATCATTCCTTGATTGTGTCCTTAATGTCTGGATATTTCAAAATTTTCACTCATTTAACCACTTATGTCATACATTTAAACAACATGAATTTAATATCCTCATCATGAACAAGATCAAATATATTACCAATTATCCTAACACATATAACCTTAAATTTCAAGGAAAACCTCCTCTTAAAGGAAAATCTATTGACAAAAAATTGATGCTAAAACTACTATTAATTTTGTATGCCAACTCACAAAGTTTAATTTACAAACTCCTCAATGGAAATTCACATGATTTCCCAGCGTACCTTACCCAATTTTTAAACAACTACTTGAGTATGACAGTGTACCTCTCCCTATGGATCATGAGGTTGATACAAGAATATCTCATGGTAAAACTTTTGACACTATTTCCTTTTTTTATTATTATAGATATCTTGACCATTATATTAATTGATATGTTAAGATTTATTATGTCATAAAATATCTTATGGATGCTAACACTACTAAATGGGATAATCCAACTAAATCATCTAAGCCTATGATTGATAATGTGAAACTAAAAAAATTCAAGGACCCCCATCCCGATCACAATGCTAGACTAAATATAATTTGAAATTTAACCATGATTATCGTGTTATACCTCCTCATTCTTATGATCATCCATAGGAAAATATGATTGGTATAATTATCACTATTCCACATTCTCATCCTATAAATCATGATCTTGTTTCAGAAACACTATAAATTCACACTTTTTTTAGACAATACCCCATACATAGTGTTTTGATTAATAGTAGCGCTCGATATAATATGTGTACTTTTAAGCTGCTTGATTCTCTTGGATATACTAAATAAAAAGTAACCTTTGATATTAAGACTAAACTTTAGCATTTTATTATACCTCCTACAATTGGTTGTATCACTATGGTTCTCCCCTTTTTAGTTACCACTTCTCTTAGATCATATGATATGCATCTACATTGCCATTTGTTGTAAACTTTTAAGGATATCCCATCTCTCATGCATCAATGTGTTAAGTTTATTAACAATTAACAAATTATTACAATCAAGGGTATTCCATGTGAGGCCATGATACCTAAGCTACTAACAAAGAAATAATTATTACTCCTATACCTAGTACATCTACACATACTAGTTCTAGCAAGTCCATCCATCCTAGGCCTTCTAATAGGTCTTTAATGACACATATTACTTTTAGTGGGTATCTCACTGTTATACCTCATATTAGTTATGTTATGACCAAATCACAACACCTTATGATTTGCACAAGTGTGTTTTCTTGAGCTCACGGTGTGACTGGATAACATGGGTACTATATCCAAGTTGTGGGACTTTCTACTTGAGATAGACCTCCAGAGAAAGTTAGTTCTTTCTCCTAAAATATCTACCACAATCTACTCTAATGCAAGAAAAAATATCTTGTCCTAATCTAACTTTCCAAGGGATTGGGGAGAGAGAGTGCATGAAAACAAATCCTACACTAAAGCGTTGAAACACAAGAAAAGGAGAGTGTGAGAATAGTCTTCAATGTGTGAAATATATAAGCAAAGTGCATACTAGAAAGGGTGATAACAGTTCTCCACATTCTAGCAACTGCATTCACAACAATATTTCATACACACACATTGATAATGAATCCCTACAATAGCATAAAATAGACACAATATATTTGTAATGAGGTTAAAGAGGCAAGAAGAATGCAAATAAACACAATAAGGGAAGATACATCCACAAACTTGTATCTATTGCTTCATTGATATGCCTAGTTCAATCTATTACAAAATAAGGGTCTGGATCACCATGCAAGGAGTCCACTATAAGGGTCTGTAGCACATTGGCTTCACAAAACCAATTTGACAGAGTTTTGTTACTCCAAAACTATATATTTTACAATGATCCCAACACTCTAATTTATAGAATTCTGAGAGGAGAGAAAGGGAGGGAGAAATGAAAATCCCAAAATATGCCTTCCCACCACTTGCAAGATGTCATAAATGGAATGAAATGATGGTATGTTGCTTGCAAAAGGCTCCCCATGTTGTCCCATGACTTGCAGCAATGAAGAATGTCTACCCATGCTTCATTAAATGTTCTTCCAACCACCAATAAAATCATTATTTTGAAATGGGAATTCTTTCTACAAAATCACCATCAATTCTTCATCAAAATATGAATTTATTGATTTTTTTGCATAGGGCTCAGAGCCATGATTCCAACTGTACAAATTTTGTGTGATTCCGTTGAGAAATGCAAAAGATGTGGTGTTCTAAGTGTGAGCATTATTTTGAGTTTGTCATGGATTTCTTACATTTTACGGGACTGGGAATTTAATTTATTGGAGCTAGAGATTTTTATTTTATTTTACGTCATGCACTTTCTGAAAATTCAATTTTTTTAAAAATCGGAGTTTTGGGTCAAAATTTATGGTCGTTTGAAGTTCGGGGGTCAGGCGTTGACTTTTCCTTTGTATTGCGGCTACTGTGGGTTTTCAAGGAATTCATGTCCCCATGGCACTCGGACCTTCTGGGTCTCCTTTCTCTTCCTTTTCTAATTCCTTTGACATGTGGTGATTTTTGGTTTGGATGTCCCGCTTGTCCCTATGTGACCTAGGATATTTTTTTCCAAAAAACTCGCAGTATACTAGGCCTACACTCCGATCGGCGATTTAGGGTTTTCGTGTCCCTGTTGTCCTAGAACAAAAAAAATTGCAGCATCTCCGCAATACACTGAATTTCTTTGCATTTCATCCCTAAACTTGGTACGACAAACCGTTTTACGACCCTCACTAGTTCCATTTGCAGCTCTCAGACCCGATTTGCACTAAAACATTCCCTTGACTTTATTTTTTCAATTTTTTGCAAATTTTTACTAACTCCTTGGATGTTTCTTGGACAAGGAAGTTAGAGGAAAACAAAGGGGTACCCCAAAAATATGAATTTTTGGCCTTTCACCATTTATTTTTGCTTCGGCCTACAAGTTATCAAAATTACCTTAGGGGGTGAATTTTGGATAACAAGTTCTTCTATTGCACATTCTAATTCTAGTGAGTCTCTTCCTCCTAGGCCTCCTGTTAGATCATATATTACACATTCTAATTCAAGGGGATATATCATTCCTAAGCCCCATGCAAGGTCTTTTAAGGAACATTCTTCTCCTAGTAGGTATTTTTATACTAGGTCTTCTCTAGCACATACTATGGCTCCCACATAGATTATTCAAGATCATCTTTCTTCTATCATGACATGTTTGAGGCTCAAGCCTCCATTTCTTTATGATTCTTCTCCACCTCCTAATAAGGATATCATTGGGTATCTATGATCCTACCCCCTTCCCATAAATTTTTAATTTCAAAAATACAAAAATATTTAAATAATCACATAATGAAAAAACATTCAAATATTTGTAAAAAAATAAAATCATAACTTACATATGACTTGATTGACTAGCTTGTTACTTTATATGTTTTTTTCATGATTTGTTTGAAAAATAGCATATTTTCCTATATACTCTTTACTCACATGCATTCAAAAGGTGGGTTGAGCTTGATACAATATACACATAGATTGGTACAAGATGATAGGTGTCATCCTTGTCCCTTCCTTTTGACTCTAATGATTTTGGGGGAAACTCCCACACTATACATGTGTTTTTTTTTCATTCTAGTTACTTTCACTTCCTCAATACATTCAATTACTTATATTATGTATATCCTATCTTTTGGACTAATAAGAATACCATGTGTCTTGTGTAGCATTATTCCTTTTAACTAAAGTTTGTTATGTGTTTCACCTACTTGGTTGCTAGATTGTTCCATTTATTTATGGATTAGATACTAGAATTAGTTTTGTATACGAATTATATCCCTTATTTATCTTGGGATAATTTTGTGTCACATGTTTTTTAGACCCCATAAAACACACCTTGCATATAAGGTTCCCTAATATAAAAATACCAAAAACATTATGAAATAATAATAAATCGCTAAAACATCAAATAATGCCATAAAAGTAAATATAAAATATAAAATACCAAAAAAGCTGATAAAATACGTCTCATCACAAATTACTCATCCTCACCCACTCACATTTAATTTCATCCACTCCACATACTCATGTGTGTCACAATATTATATAAACTAAAAACTATAAAATAACACTCAACCCCCTCATTCCAACCATTTGATTCTTTATGCATTTGAGCCCATGTTATAATGGTTTGCTTCATTTCCCACATATTTAGGTATTACAAGTTATTGGAGAGGAAAAGTTGGATCTTAAGGAATTTTTGTATCCCACGACATTGTTATTTGACTGTAATTCTTAAACAGGTGCTAATTATGCATGTGATCAGATTGAGACGTCCTTGTGATTTTTCAGTCAATTACAACTATGATTAGCTCGCAACTGACTTAGGTATACCATTTATTTTTATTCATTTATTTTATAATTTTACTAATTTAAAATGGTATTTTATCACCTTAAAAGGTTTAGGGATCTGACTGAGGTGTATTCCTTAACCACTAAAAATAACTAATATTTATATAAGTGTTTTACATGTAGATTTAGATTTAGGTCTTGGAAGTTTCTCCTATTTTATTAAACATAAATAACCTATAATTATCCCTCACATATTCAATGGAAACAATGTAAGCCCATTTTTATTTAGTAGTATTGACTTGAGATTTGATATAATGTCATATAACACATTTTGCAAGGTGATCCAAATCTAGGTATACAATTTGTGGCTTTATGCCTCTATTATATGTGACATTGATCCTATGTATACACTTACTTATTTGTTTACAACACATGTTCCTTCAATAAATTTTTATTATGACACTATTGTTGATGGCGAATCACAACACCCCTAAATGTCTGCAACTCGATGGGTTAAGACTCTCAGTGCGATTGCATAACATGGAGCTTTTCCCAAGTGTGGGACCTTGTGAATCGGGAAAGCTCTCTGGATGAAGGCCGTTTCCTATTCCTCTGTTCATATGCACACATAAAAATGTAGAGGGTTTACTCGAAAACCTAATCTAACTTTCCAAGGAGGCAGGGTAAGAAGATGCATAAAATAAAACCTAAACTAACAAAGGTGATGCACCGAGGAATGAAGAACACCTGTCTTTCCAATAAACTCAAACCATTAAAGTGTAATGCAAGATCATGCACAGATAACAAAATTTGCAGTGAAATATCAAGAGGATGAAAATAAACACAGAGAGGGTTGAGAATCATTCACAGATATGCATTATTTGCTCCAAATATTGATACAATACACTACAAAATGCCGAGAGGCAAAGTTGCATTACACTTTTAGATGGGAGGTTTGAACTCCACAAATTCACCTGCCAAAGAGAAGAAGGGAGGGGAAAAACAAGAATGTCCAACCTTTAGAAAGAATTCCCCTCCTTACAATTTATAGGAAGAATGAGAGAGGGAAGAGAGAGGAATTCCAAATCTACCCCAACCACCTCCAGATTGAATTTAATTCATCTCATTATGGTGGTAGGTGAGATTCCTAGCAAACCCAAAAAATGGTGAATTATATTTTACATTTTTAAGAACTTGTTCTCACCCAATTAAAGATATCCAATCGTAGTTGGATAGAGGACATCGTAATCTTTCTGAAAAGTCCAACCTTGCGTGAATCCGAGATCCCTGTGAAAAGTTATGGCCATATGAATATCTACACTAGGGTTTACTTCCTGTCGGGGTGTCGATGCTCAAAATGTTGCGCCTCCTGAAGATGCACCTCGGTGCAACTATCCTCATGTTGACATACTCTTACCTGCGCCATAGGCGCATCCATTTTCATGTCAAAATTTTCCACTTTACGCCTCCAACCTGCGCCTTGGGCGCATCCATTTTCATGTCGACATCCTTTTACCTATGCCCTTAACCTACGCTAGGGCGCATCCATTTTCATGTCGACATCCTTCTACCTACGCCCTTAACCTATGCCAGGGCACATCCATTTTTATGTCAACATCCTTTTACCTGTGCCCTTAACTTGTGCTAGGGCACATCCATTTTCATGTCGACATCCTTTTACCTGCGCCCTTAACCTGCACCAGGGCGCATCCATTTTCATGTCGACATCCTTCTACCTGCTCCCTTAACCTGCGCCAGGGCGCAATAAATGTCGTGGTCTGAGTTTCTTTGATTTCCATATTCCTCTATTTGTCTATATCTACCTGAGGGGGAAGATATATATAACAATTTGGTGATTCAACGGGATCACTTGCCTGCTAGGTAGAAGATCAGTGGCCTTTTAGTAATCCATTGGGCATGGATTCATAAGCAATAACCTGAAACCAACCTGATATCTGATCCCGAGCCTGATACTGCAACTTCTTCTCTGACAGCACTCTAAACTGTAGAAAACAACCTGAGAGCAAAAAAACCTATGCCGAATCACTTAGGGAAACTGAAACCTAACTACAACAAGACAATGTACATATGCACTTAGAGGAATTGAAATCTAGGCTAATATTTACAAGAGTAAAGATTTTCCTTTTAGTAGCAATGTTTAAGATGGATTCCGTTAATCGGAATCGGGAGTTCTTCTCCATCCAATGTAGAAAATTAGAAGGCATTGCTACTTTTACATCCCGTGACCATGTAGGGGCCACTCCAAATGGCATCAAACTTGGAATGCCTTCCTGGTTTTGCCCGATCTACATCCCATTTCAGAACTAGGTCCCCTTCCTGGAAGGTCCTTGCTCTTGCCTTCTTATCAAACCATCTTTTTACTAAGGCCTGATCCTTCTCAATCGTCTGAACTACATGTTCTCTGATTTCCTCCAATTCCATCAACTCTGCATACCTGGCTTCCATTGGTTCGAACTCAGCCAACTCCAACTGCTTCTTGAGCTCTAATTCTGGCAATTCTAATGATATAGGCAATACTGCCTCTTTCCCATAGACCAACTTGTAGGAAGAACTACCTGTAGACCTCTTTGGTGCTATCCTGTCAGCCCATAACACTGATTTTAGCTTGGTATGCCATGTTCTTTGGTTTTCATCCAGAGTCCTTCTGATGATCCTTAGTAAATTCTTGTTCGTGGACTCTGCCTGTCCATTACCATGCGGGTAATAATTTGAAGAGGTGCTCAAATAGATTCCATTCTTGACAGCCCATTCTGTAATCTTGAAACCTATGAATGTCAATGCATTATCTAATATGATAGTGGCCGGCACACCAAACCTGGTCATTATTCCTTCATAAAAGTCTAGTATGTTAGACTCATTTGCCTCTTTGAGCGCTACTGTTTCGGCCCACTTGGTGAAATAGTCCGTTGCCGTGAGAATCCACTTGTGGCCTTGGCTTGAGTTTGGGTTGATGACCCCAACAAATTCCAATCCCCATTGCATAAATAGTTGGTCAACCAAAATTGGGTGCAATGGAAGCGCTACTAGTCTTTCTTTTCCCGTGAAGAGCGCACATTTCTTGCACTTTCTTATCCATGTATAACAGTCACTGAACACTGTCGGCCAATAATACCCTGCTTCATTATCTTGAGAGCTATTGCTCGTGGGGTGAAATGTCCTCTGAAATCTCCATCATGAAAATCTCGTAACACCCTCTCAATTTTACTTGTCCCAATGCACCTCAATAGAACTCCATTGATGTCTTTTTTAAACAAAACACCATCAACAAGCACATATGGAATGGCTTGTAATCTAAAGTATCTCCTCTTTTCTTTTCTCATTTCTGGAGGGCATAGGCCTGCCTATAGGAAGTGTATCATATTATGATTCCAACAAGGAGTGGGCACATCATCATTTTCCTGTTCTTGACCATCTTGTAGTACCAAGACAGTCTCTTTTTCATCACCTACTTCAACTTGCCGACTCAAAGCTAGCTATTCACATAGTCCTTTTCCACAGACCAGCTTCGTGACCTTAATTTCAATGTCATATTCCATGACACGGGTTATCCATCCTGCACGTTTCTCATTCAGATCCTTGTTTAGAAGGAAGTCCTCGACTCCCGCATGAGAGACCAACAATTGGATCTTGTTGTTTGAGACTAGGTGCTTGAATTTCTTTAAGCTCTTGATCACTACAAGGACATGCTTTTCAATGAAAGAGTACCTATTTTCATATTCCTCCAAGCCTTGACTGAAGAAAGCAACTGGTTGTTCTAATCCTTCTTTGTTTCGTTGTACCAGGATTGCGGAAATTGTGTCTCTACCACCGAAGGCATATAGCATGAAGTCCCTGGAGAAGTCTGGATTGACAAGAGTCGGAGTTTGAGATATAGCCTCTTTTATTGCCTCAAAACTTTCCTTGCCTTCAGATGTCCACTTAAATGTCATGATCTTCTTTAACATCAGCGTTATTGTCTTTATGAGAGCTGCAAAGTTTGTAACAAACTTGCGAACAAAATTGATCCTTCCTAAGAAGCTTTAAAGAGCCTTCTTATGACTTGGAAATGGCAACGCTTGAATTGCTTCAACTCTTTCTGGGTCAATCGTCAACCCCTCCTTTGAAATAATAGGGCCTAGAAGTTTTCCTTCGTGAGCCAATAATATGCATTTTTTGGGATTCAATGATACCCCAAATCTTCTACATCTCTGAAATACCTGCCTCAGATGAAAGAGGTGATCCGCTACATTTTTGGAGAATATAGTGATGTCATCAAGATATATCAGAACTATTTTATTGATCAACCCCTTGAATGCCATATCCATTTCCCTTTGGAAAGTGGCTCCAGCATTTGATAGCCCAAATGGCATCTTCTTGTAGGCATAGGTGCCCCATTTGGTGGTGAAATCCATCTTAAACTAGTCATCTTCTTTCACCATTATCTGATTGTACCCCTGAGTAGCCATCTAGGAGAGAAAATCTCTCTAAACTGGATACCACTTGCAATATTTCTTCCATTGAAGGAAGTGGGTAATGGTCTTTGAGAGATGCTCTGTTGAGGTCTCGAGAAGTCCACGCACAACCTGATTTCTCTACTCTTCTTTCTAACCGGAACCAAGTTTGCAACCCAGCTTGAGTGATTGATCGGGAATATAATGCTTGCCTCTATTAGCTTGTTTAGCTCTTTCTTCATTAGAGGCTCAATGTGAGGGTTGACTGGTCTCTGCCTCTGCCTGATGGGGCTTAGAATTTGGATCCAATTCTATGGTATGTTGTGCAAACTTCGGATTGAATCCTCGCAGGTCCTCATAGCTCCAAGCGAAGACATCTGGAAATTCTTGGCAAAGTTGTATGAAATCTGATTTCTTCTTTTCAGTGGCCACTTTACCAATTTGAAGTGTTTTGCCTTCCTCAACCGGAATTGGCTCCAAATCTTCTGTCTTGACCTGTATGTTAGCCTTTTCCTTATGGAACTGGTTGTTAGGGTCAAGAAGATAAAATCTAATATTACTAAACCCTTGGGAAGCTTATTTTTCCACAGCTACACTAATTGATCCCCATGTACTGCTACTCTAGTCTGTCCTGATTCTTAGCCGAGAATTAAGCCTCTTCTTGCAATAAATTGATGATCTGTTGATCGTTCTCAAACACCTTCCAGATCGTGTTATTATCTGGCACTGCTGGCCTCACAATCACATGGATATGTGGGTATGTTATTTCCCTTTATGATGTTTTCAACCACATCAAACATTGCTCCAACTGCTGCAAGCCTATATGCAGCTTCATTTTTCTTCCTGGGTATGGACACGATGTTGAAAGCTTTGAAATCCCCAACAAGGTCCCATACCCAATTCTTGTAGTTCCTCAGCAGGTCATTCTTTATAGCATGTTGTCCCCTAACTTGGTTGATGATTAGCTCGCTATCTCCAAACACTTGCACGTTCTTTATGCACTTTTCCCTGGCCCAATGAAGTCCATGAATCAATGCTTCGTATTCAACCGTGTTGTTTGAACAGGAAAACTAGAAATGGAAAGCTGAATAATATTTGATGCCTCAAGGTGAACCAAGCATAACTCCTCCTCCTGCACCCTACCTACTCCTTGATCCATCGAAAAATAACTGCCATACCTCATTGTTATCCTTATGGTTTGGTTTGGTGATGCTAGGAATAGACTGGTTTTCTTCATGTATGCAATAGACTCCTAGCTCAGATTCTTCTAATTTTTGGTAGGGATCAAAAGCATGTACCTTGCTTGCCCATTCATCAAGAGTCAAATCTGGGATGCTTCTAACTTTGGTGTCAGCTTCATCTGTGCTTGGATAGTCTTCTTGATCAAATACTGAACAGTTGGCATTGATTTGGCTTGGAGTATGAGGCTCAATGTGAAAGTTTGCAATTGGTTCGGATCTGATTGTGACCCTAGTACCATATCTTGTTCTGAACAACATGTGTGACCAGTCAGCAGATAAGTAGCCTCCAATTCTAGCTGTGAAATCCCTTGATAAGCATAGGGCAAAGAGTGGTGGAAAATCTATCACTGACACATCTTGCAAAATGGTAACGTTGGGGCATGCATGCAAGGTAAGATTCAAACCTTTAATCACTCCCACCATTGCTACTACTGTCCCATCCAATTGCACTACCCCCTTTGATATGAATTCATATTGGAGACCCAGCTAATCAGCTATTTGCTTGGGCATGACAGAACTACTTGCCCCAGAATCAATCATGCAATTGTGTACTAGTTTATCCCCAATGATTAATGAAACGTAGAATGGAGGGGGTTTCAAAACTTTACCTTGTTTTCCTCCATGATTCCCTTCAGGCTGAGCAGCATTTGTGAGGGCATTCTCTTGCATAGGGACCTGCTGGTTCGAAGTTGACCAATTCTTCATGGCATCTTGTAGAAGATCTCTTTGGCCTGGGATGGATAAAGATTCCCACATTGATATATTCACATTTGTCTTCTTCATTTGATCAATGATGCTAAATGGGGATGAAAGATCCCTTTGTTGTCCTTTAACCTGCACATTCCTTTCTTGCGCATGGGTAGCAACAGCTGGCATTTGAGTTGGCTTAGAAGGTGGTTTGGGTTGTCCTTGCTCGTTTGGAACTGTATTTTGCTTATCAACACCTTGTAGAGTGATGGAAGGTTGTAGATCACTTGGAGCCAATGACTTCCCTTCACCTATATTCCTCTTCTTTGATCTTGTGTTAGCTGCTACACTCTGAGAAATTATTTGATTCATGCCACAAAAATCCTCAGCTTGCCAATTCACAAGTGCGGTATCATTTGGAGCTGTGTTTTGCTGAGATGTCCCTTGTTGCTGATTTGTTTCTTGACTCACTTCACCCTCAACGCCAGTAGTTGTCACCATCAAGGCTTGGTTCAAAGCACCATTGAAGCACATAGATTGGTTGTGAGGTTCATTGCATGGGAAACACCAATCATACTCTTGAGCTATGTTTTTTTACACTGGCACTAATGCTTTAGAAGCAGATGCAACATTGGGGTTATAGGGCTGAAATGGTCTATTGGTGGGAGGCCTTACTTGGCTTTGATTTACAGCTGGATTGGGTGGCCTATTGGGCTAGTATGATTGCATATTAGGTTGAGCTTGAGGCTGATAAAAAGGTCTAAAACCTTGGGCCTGCTGCCTCTTGAGTGTAACCAGCTCATTTCCCAAATTTTGCAATTGTTTCATGACCTCTTGGATTTCATTTAAAGCACTAGAGGATGAAGTAGAAGTTTCATTTGAGCTTTGATTTCTATGAGTGGGAATAGGAGCCAAATTGGGTGCTTGACTCGTGCTTGGATTTTCTAAGTTTGGATACAAGGGCATGGGAGGCCTAGGAGCCAGCTTACCAGCTTGTATAAGACAGTTTTCAGCCCTAATGGCAATGCTATAAGCAGCAGGTAAGGTTGTGCCTCCCATAGATTGAATTAACATAGAAATATCAGAATTCAAAGCCTTAAGATAGTATAGAAAAACACCTTCAGCTGTTGGCCTAACGGCCACTGGAATCCTATCCCAAGACCTTTGAAATCTGAAGTTGAAGTCAGTCAGCTGCTCATTGGGAGCTCTCTTGATAGTTGTCAATTGTTCAAGTAGAGACAAATTGTCTCCCTTTTCTCCAAACTGCTCATGGAGAACTATGCATAACTGATTCCAATTCTGGATAGAACCAGCTCCAAGGCTCCTAAACCATTGCAATGCCTTCCCTTTGAACGAAGATGCCAGCAATTTGACAGCAACATCCATTTCATTTATCTCATGGATTGCACAAACATTAGCAATGTCTTTGACATGATCACCAGGAGTGGTATGATTTTCTCCAGTGAAAAATGGAATGTTCTTCAATGTTGCAATTGGAACTGGATTCTGTGCATTGAGGGCAAGTGGGTTGCTACCAGTGAAGTTGACAAAAGGGTTTTGTTGCGCCATTCTGATTGGCCTGAGAACCCTTGTTGATTGGATGAAAGGTCTACCAGGTGGAGGGGTTGATAAAGTCCTGTTAGGTGGAGATGGTGATCTTTGTGGTCTTCTTCCTCTCCTTCCTCTACCTGGTGATAGTTGAAAGTAGAAAAATGACCCTTCTTCTTGAGTATCAGACCTGGTTCAAATTCTTCTCATGCGCCTGGGCAACTTTTGCTGCTACACCACTGAATTCTATCCCTTTGGAGTCCCCAGATGTGTTAGATAATAAGCCTTAAAAGACTAGATTCTGCCAAGTTACACACCAAACCTGACAATATTAAAAAATAGAATTTAAAACTTTGAAAGATCCAAAAGATACAGTTCTTCAATTTGGTTATCGAGTCTTTTTGTGCAACTACTAATCCCTAAAAGGTACAGGTGAAACCCAGGTCATGCAAGGCAACTTACAAAGCCTGAAACACACTATGTCAGACTTGGGACATGCTCAACACCTGGGAAAACCCAAAATACTAAAACAATGAAATTTTGAAAGTCAAAATCTTAAAAATCTAAGAATACCATTTTGAATATTATCCCCCTATCTATCAACTGGTGAAATTTTGACTTGTGTTGAGCAGGTTAAGCCCTTGAAAATCGATTTCAAAGTTCAGCCTGGAATGTAAAAAATATATGAAATTGTAAAACCTGCAATTTCTAAGTCCAAATTTCTTGAAAATTCCTTCAAATCTTGTGGAATGACCTCTTAGTCCCACCGGTCCTACCAAAACTATTGAGACTCGATGGGTTGAGACTCTCAGTGTGATTGCATAACATGGAGCTTTTCCCAAGTGTGGGACCTTGTGAATCGGGAAAGCTCTCCGGATGAAGGCCGGTTCCTATTCCTCTGTTCAGATGCACACATAAAAATTTAGAGGGTTTACTTGGAAACCTAATCTAACTTTCCAAGGAGGTAGGGTAAGAAGATGCAAAAAATAAAACCTAAACTAACAAAGGTGATGCACCGAGGAATGAAGAACACCTGTCTTGCCAATAAACACAAACCATTAAAGTGTAATGCAAGATCATGCACAGATAACAAAATTTGTAGTGAAAGATCAAGAGGATGTAAATAAACATAGAGAGGGTTGAGAATCATCCACATACATGCATTATCTACTCCAAAGATTGATACAATACACTACAAAATGCCGAGAGGTAAAGTTGCATTACAGTTTTAGATGGGAGGTTTGAACTTCACAAATTCACCTACCAAAGAGAAGAAGGAAGGGGCAAAACAAGAATGTCCAACCTTTAGAAAGAAGCCCCTCCTTAAAATTTATATGAAGAATGAGAGAGGGAAGAGAGAGGAATTCCAAATCTACCCCAACCACCTCCAGATTGAATTTAATTCATCTCATTATGGTGGTAGGTGAGAACCCTAGCAAACCCAAAAAATGGTGAATTGTATTTTACATTTTTAAGAACTTTTTCTCACCCAATTAAAGATATCCAATCGTAGTTGGATAGAGGACCTCGTAATATTTCTGAAAATTCCAACCTTGCATGAATCCGAGCTCCCTGTGAAAATTTATGGCCATCTGAATATCTGCGCCAGGGTTTACTTCCTATGAGGGTGTCAATGCTCAAAATTTTGCACCTCCTGAAGATGCGCCTCGGCGCAACTATCCTCATGTCAACATACTCTTACCTGCACCATAGGCGCATCCATTTTCATGTCGACATTTTCCACTTTGCGCCTCCAACCTGCGCCATGGGCGCATCCATTTTCATGTCGGCATCCTTTTACCTGTGCCCTTAACCTATGCCAGGGTGAATCCATTTTCATGTTGACATCTTTCTACCTGCGCCCTTAACCTGTGCCAGGGCGCATCCATTTTCATGTCAACATCCTTTTACCTATGCCCTTAACCTGCACCAGGGTGCATCCATTTTCATTTCGACATCCTATTACCTGCGCCCTTAACCTGCGCCAAGGCGCATCCATTTTCATGTCGACATCCTTCTACCTGCGCCCTTAACCTACGCCAGGGCGCAATAAATGTCAGGGTCTGAGTTTCTTTGATTTCCATATTCCTTCATTTTTCTATATCTACCTGAGGGGGAAGATATATACAACAACTATGGTGTCCCATGTGTTTATTCTCTTGGTACTTGAGTGTGACTAACATATGTGACATTAATTATGTATTTGTTTGTTATATTACTTGTATGTTTGCCTCACTCTGTGTTTTTTACTACTATACATGATTGTTATTGTTATTATTGCTTGTTGTGTGTTACTTTATTTATGTGGCATGTTCTCCACCACTATAGCACCCTTTGTAGGAATATGATTCTAATAGTACCACCATGTGACCTAAATAAATCATCAAACTTATCCAAAATGGGTAAACATCATTTCTTTTGAGTTGTGTGCTTCACTGCTATATCTCATGCACCTCAAAAGAGGGAAATTCATTGGGGCATATTATATGTATATACGGATGTTATAAACATATTATAGTACTCATATACAAGTTTTAATAGGGAATAAATCCTTATAAATAGGAATAAATATAAAACATGAATAAAATTCACAATAGTATAGAGCCATCCACTAAGGGATGAAATAGTAGTGCACTATAACCCTAAATAGATGTTTCATTCTTGCGAGTAGATTAATGAAAAATTACAACATTCTCAAATTCTTACAGATACTCATAGACTTCTAGTATAAATATCGATAAAGATGACAAAATTCAGAGTAGAATACAAGGGCATGAATACTTCATTCCTTATTCAATACATCACTCAAATAAAATTGTGTAGGGGGAATGGGCCTTATTTTTCTTTTCATTATTCAACATTTTCATAATCATAATTAGTTATTACAACACAAAATGGGGGAATGTGTCATCCATTTACTTTTTAATTATGACATTATACCTAGATCTGTCTATAATGGTGTAGTCCATGGGGTTGGAAGATATGAAGGTGGTTAGATACTTCGTAAGTTGTTATTCCTTCCTATCTCTCTCCCTCTCTCTTTATATGGGAAGATATTATGGTGGCTAGATACTATATACACTATTATTCCTTCATTGTAAGGCTCTTTGGTACAAATTTCCTATGGTACCTCTTCTCGATGTTGGGTCACATGTACTTAACTTGTAAAAACTCAAATTTAGAAATTTACTCGTTGATGCTACTAGTTTTGAAAATGCACTCTTGCTAAGAAAAATATAACTTTCTAATTCATGTTTATCACATTCTAAGGTCTCATGCTTAGATTATTTATCCGTGCACACTAACATGTCATCAAATTTTTAGAGTAAAATGCATAAAATTTGTATTAAAAACATCAAGTGAAAAGTTGTAAATTTCATATTACATGTTTACCATCCTTGGGTAGGGATGTATAGTTTGGTCAAGATATTATATATGGTCCTTCCTGAATTGTACAGTCTTAGAACGATATGTTCCCTAAATTTTCTTTCAAATTCATCTTCTTTTTTGTGTCTTCTAATCCCTCTAGGATGACCTTCCTTCAATAAATCACCTATGGTACCTATATCAGCAAGTAAACACTATCTTGTGTCCTAAATTTTAAATCTTATGGAAATGCATTGATAAACTAAATTCTGAAACTTGCAAAAGGCATCCAAGGATCCCTAAATCTCATAATAGCACACCTAAAATCATTAGGGAAAAAAATCTATAGTTTTGATGCTTCCTACCAAGTCAAGACATCATCCTATCTCATCTATAAGCACTCAAACATCCCTTCTCAAATTATTTTAGCAAGAGAAAACTCAAGTCTATCATTGCCAAAGAGAGTTGCCAAATCACAATTGCATCCATTGAAATATCACATGTTAGGTGGAGAACAATGTTTAGTTTGAGGCCTCTTCATAGTAGTTTTGATTTTGGTGGTACATAGGGGTTCTCACAACCCAACTAATGTTTGTTTTATGATATCTATCGCTTATGGTTGGGGTTTGAGATTTCATTTAGTATGTTCAGATAAATTCACAACATGATCACAAATTAGTGTTTAATAGTATCATAAAATTCCAGGCAGTCAACAGTGTTGGAAAGTGATAGAGTGAGAAACCAAACAGGTACAAGATTGTACAAAAGGTTCAAGACCATACAAAAATTCCTGGAAGAAGTGTATGGTCTTTCCCTAGGTCGGTTTTGAGTCACAATATCTAGAATGAAGCATCATCACGTTCAAATATTCTTGTTTTAGCAGTGCATCCTCCTAAAACTTTCTAGAATATTATATAATCAGCTAAGTACACTCATACCCTTGTGTTTCAACTTTGTATCTTGTTTTACATCAATTACAATTAATAATGCATTGTTTAGATAATAGTAATTAATGTTGGAAGTTAATTAATTAGAATAACCTCTTCTTCATACCCCTTACATATTTTAGTGTATTCATTTCATGAATTCTTAGATATTACATAATCTAATTAGGATGTATGCATTTCAATATAAGCTCTTCCTCCTACCCCTTACATCTTTTAGTGTATTCATTTCATGAATTATTAGATTTTACATCATCTAATTAGGATGTATACATTTTGGAGAAATTAACTTGTGATTCGACCTTAGCATCAACCCTAATTTCCCTCGGATTTCTTTTTCCTCCAAAATATATGATGCTTTTCATATTAGTTCAATTGGCGTATGTTTTATAGTGCTCGATTTAGAAATCAACATGTTGAGCATATTGAGCTTTCTCTTCCTTCCCATAAGTGAAGTAGCCTCGTGAATTCTTCCCCATTACATATTTCCATCAATTTTTCCATGTTGATCATGCTCATGAGGTCCTGTTACATGACATCAAAACTAGTAATGATTATTTTTATGATTAAAACCATGACGATAAAGCTATTATGGATCATGAATAGGTGGAACTTATATCTCATTTCTATGACCATATTCTTCATAATCCTCACCAAATTGAACCTATCATTAATGTTCTTCTTGTTACTAAGCTGACACATGATTATAAATATAGTAAAATACCTCTTTTTAGGTAGTCTCAAGCCTGTTAAGATTATTTAACATTTATTATTCCTACATCTATGATGTTTACCTCCTTTAGGGAACCTAATCTTTCAATGCACAATATTTCCACACCTCTCCCTACAACCACTATTTCTAATACACATCTTACATCCACTACTCATGGTTCACACACTTCTTCTTTTAGCTCTGAAGGATTTCTTTCTCGAACAGGTGGAGTGCTCGTTGGACGAGTTCTTCTATTTGAAGGGAAAGGAAAACCCTGTTGCTCCAAAAGCTGAAACTGAGAATCTTCGATACCAAGGGCCCTTCTCCCTCGAGTGAAACGTGGAGTCGCCAGATCAATGGATGATCGAAAAAAAAAATTAATTATAGTACTGGAATGCGATTTTCCCCAGCGGAGTCGCCAAAAACTGTTGGTTTTCAAAATAAGACTTTTTAGAAGAGCAACAGTCAAGGGACAAGAAGTCCCTCCTCTTTAATGGGAGAGGTTCCCTTATTCTGAAACAAACCTATTTACAAATATACATAATGTCATGGTATGGTCGAACTTGGATATTACGAAAGTGTTTTCCACAAGGATTATCAGTTACACAAGGACTGAGGAAAAGGAATAAGAAGATGAGCAGAATAGCAACATTCAGAATTATAGATAGCAGAATAATTCTTCGTGTATGCGAAGCTTCAAAGGATTTAAGACAAGATCATTTGCATGAGATTAAATTTAAGACACAAAGTTCTATAAATAACCTCCTTCAGATTTATAAATCAAGGACACAAAGTTCCTTCTTGGTTGTACAAGATCGCTGTACTTGCAAAACTGAACAGTATGCAATCAGAGAGACTAAACGAGTTAAGAACAAAAATGATCTTCACAATATTAAAGGAAAACACAGATAAGACAAGAATCAGATAGACAAAGAATGAAAAGCCCTTTTGTATTGATTTCTTTAAGATCTATTTACACTTTCAGTAAAAATTCCAAGTTCTTCCTCCCTCCTTTAAAATGGCGTGTAAAGGCCATTATATAGATTACAATTCAGTTACGTATTGTAACCGTTTCTTTTAAACAAAGAATAGTTAAGTATTGCCGGTTGCAATATCCCAACTAATTACAAGGAATGCGAAAAGACAGAGAAGAAGAGAAAAGAAAGAAAGAAGGAGGAGACAGGTGGCCAGCTACAGGGAGGGACCCAATGTCTTCAGAATTCGCTGCATGAACTTCTTCAAAGCTTCGGCTATGTCTCTGCCACGTGGAACCGACGTGTTGGCAGCAGACTGAGTCCAAAATCCTTGACACTTCTCCATCTCTTTATCAAACTCGACGTGAGTATGATAATCTTTATTTGCTTCTTTAATGGCATATTGAAGAGAGCAAATGTCCTTCATCTTTTCTTTGGAGATGGTGCTTTCCTGGAACAGATCATTTTTTACAAAAGCTCTGAACTGAGATTTGATCTCTTGCAGGGACAGAAGAGCACCAGAGTTTTCATCCTGAAGATGACAATGTATATCTTTGAAGGTAGCCACTGTCAGTGCTTTGAAAGCTTCTCCCTTCTGCCAACTGTTCTTCGTCTCTACCACAGCTTCTTCTAATACTCTGATCTTCCATTCTACGCTGTAGACCCAAGACTTCGATAAATTGTCTTTGGCATCATCAAAAATCTTGTTCGCCATTAGGATGTTCTCATCTGTTTGTCCCATGAGGCGGAGGTCTACTATGCAACTGCTCCAGATTTTGAGTTCTTTATCCATGGTACTGATAGTGGAGGAGAGATTTAGTTGCATATTACTCACCTTTTCATAGAGCTTGAAGGCTTCATCGATGAAGTTCAACCCCGCAACAAGCATGTCATCCACCATGGCTTCAAAAGCTCTGCCATAAACAGAATACTTGTGCATATCTTTTATACTTTGCACTTCATCTTGGCTTAGTATTACAGGAGGAGGTAAAGCAGTTAAAGGGGTGGGATCCAAAACTTTGTCCTTAGATAGAAGAGACTTGATGAAACCTGTAAGAACTCGGGCTTGCTCTTCCAACTGTTCAATCGTCTGCTGCCCTTTCTCCACCCTTCCAATGACTCTGGTGACTGTTTCCTGGAGGTTATGAATCTCACCTTCAGGGGTAGACTCTCCCATAGGGATCCTTGAGAGTTCCAAGTCGGATGTCAGCAACTCTGATTCCGATTTGTCTACTGTGGGCTTAGCAATCTCCAGGAATTGCTGACCTCGAGCATCCGACACAATCCTGGAAGTAGTTCTGGCTTTCTTGGCACGAGAAGGAGTGGTGCCCAACAAGGCTGCTACAGCATCAAAATTAGGTCCCAAGCTTTGAAAGGAGGATTTTCTCTTCCTTTTATCAACCAGAGGGTGCACCCAAGCAAAAGAGGAAGAAGAATCTGCAGGAGGAGCAAGGGGGCCAAGAGATAGGGAGCCCATGACACTCAAGGTCTGTGCAGCTGTTGACTCAAGCTGAGATGTGGAAGGAGCACTGGAGACAATGGCAGTAGAAGGATCACTAGCCCCTGGAAGCTCAGTGCTCTGGACCTCCTTGTCTTTATCTGTTGGGTCCTCAGGAACATTTGCAGGGGTTGGCCTTTCACTCTCTTCACTTTCACTGAGGATGATGATGTTCTCTGGTCCAATAGGCAATTCCACCTGTTTCTCCTGAGGATCTCTTTCCACAGGTTCCTTCTTTACTTCCTTGAGCTTCTTCTTATATACCTGAGTGGATGGAGAAGGAGTAGATTCCGCAGGTCCCTGAGCTGCTGAGGTAGGAGAGGTTTTCTTTGGGGTTTCGGACCTTGAAACTGGTGCTTCTCTTATTGGTGTAGAGGCATCCTTGGAGGAGGATTCTCCCGAGCGTCTCCTGAATTCTCGGACCTTTTTATTGAACCAGACCTTAGTCCTGACTAAGACTGGAGCAAGGATTTCAGCCAAATCATCCCTCTCTTTTCTGTTCCAATCTATGTCTTCCAGAGGGGTATGTTTGATCACATTTTCATACTCATATGAGTGTAGCTCAGAATTATCATCTTCAAGGCCTTCAGGAACTTGATACAGACCGAGCTCTTGAATCAATTGTAAGGAGAACCTGCCATAATGTCTTCTTCTGGCCTCAAAGTCGTCTGTACAGTCGGCCCAGTAATCTTCTGTCTCTGCCACATGGTGATAGACTATCTTGATGTTCTGTTCAATAAACTTCTTCAAGTCAAAGCAGGTTCTTGGCTTGAAGAAATGAACGGTGACAGGGACCAAAGTTCTCTCTATATTCTGGGCATCCAGGGCTGTTTTGCACGTGTAATTTCCCAGAGAGATGGGAAAGTGCAAGCCAGAGATCTTCTTGTCTCTGCAAGTTCTGTGCAACTTGTCCAGTTGCCTGCATATTTCAATCAAGGCCATCTTGTCATTGCAGAACATGGGAAGCCTCAGAGGAGTACCCTCATAACCAGCAAGTCTGATGTATGAGAATTTCCTGAATTGGATGAAGTAGGCCCCATACCGTGATATCAAGTTCATGGCTTCATCTGAAAACCTCCTGGCGGTGTCACCCTCGAGCAATCGGACCACGTACATAGTGAAAGCATCATTAACCCTTCTGAAATTGCGGTTGCTGGTCTCCAAGGTAAACTGCGGGCAATAGGTGTACACTGGGTCGCCTTTGTGGGCATCTATATATGAGAATCCAAACCATTGCCTCGATGCTGCTAGAGTATACATCAGATACGAAGTCATGAAAAACTTCTTTGTTTGCAGTACGTTGGATAGCTGTTCCGTCAGGTTCATGCTGATGATCTCAGCCCAGTTGATATTTTGTGTACCTTCGCACACCATACTGATGAGCGGGCACATCCAGAAATGGAACTCGCTGGTGGAAGGCAAACCCATGACCCGAGCCAGCAGTATTATGAAATCTGACAGTTCTTCGTTGAAGTCTACTCGGATGAGAGTTTTGGTGAGGCGGGAAGCTCCTTTCTTAGGGTTTTTTAACCAGGACTTCGCCACTCGTGCCCTGTACTTGTCACTGTCTTGATCGAACATGGCTTGCGCTTGGACTTGAGAAACAACTATGGCATTGTCCAATTCTGGGATTCTCAGAGCGGCACCAATGGCGGCAGCGTCTAGCTTGGCGATGAGCTCCCCGTGTACGTTTGTCAATTCACTTGAGGCAGGGTCGAAGTGAGCTCCGCATGCAAGCACTGTATCAGCACACTGTACTGAAATTGGGAATCCTCCAGCGTACGCCAAACCACTGTCATAAATTGTCTGAGCCATCGGCGAGGGATTCGCATCTTCCATCCTTGCCCAAAAATCGCTGAAATCGAGATGTCGGGCCTCGCTATCTCCAATGTTGCTTACAGCAGACTCGAGTGGAGAAATCTGTTCTTGTCCTTGAAATTTGATCTTCATGTCGATAGTTTCAGGGGAACAAGGTTGCAAACTAGACTTGGAATGGAATTACAGAAGCAGAGGAACGTGCGCAAGTTTGTAGGCGGCGAGGGTTTGAGCAAAGGATAATCAAGGAAGATGTGAGAAAATGCGAAGGGGAAATGTTCATTATATAGCCTTTTGGGGAGAGGAGTGAATTCAATGCGCATTTAATTACACGACCACCAACTTGAAAAGCGCCATACTTGGAGTGAGCAGGAAAAACTAAGTATGGATGACACTAGGTACGCTTGGGACATGTGAGACGCGAATGCGCGAAACACGCGGCTCGGGCGGAATGGAGAGAGAATGCACAAAAGCTTTTGGAACAATTGGGACGAAAATACGTGAGGTACGCGTCTCGGGCATTTCGGCCGAAATTGGAAAAGCAGGCCCGCTTGGACTTGGGACTTTTGGAACAGATAGTTCCGGAGTACGCGACTAGGAAGCTTCGGCCGAAAAAGAGAAAGCTCGTACTTTTGACTTTGGGATATTTGGGACAAAGTGGTGCGAAATACGCGGTTCGGATGGTTCGGCCGAAATTGGAATGACTTGCACAAAAGCTTTTGGGACATATGGAACAAAAACTTCCGACGGGCCCGAAGATAGGACAATTTCGGGGATTTCGGCCGGTCGGGGAACAACTCGCACTTTGGAACTTGGGACAGTCGGGACAAAAATGTCCGACAGGCCCGAAATACATGCAAGAAAAGTCCAATACTTAGATTTTCAGACTTCCAAGACTTTTTCACACCACCAGCTTGGTAGAAAAGACACTTAGACTCAAAATTTTGGGATTTTACCTTTGACAGAGCAGGGAATTTTGAGTGGACAACAAAATGAAATGGGAAACTATTTTTATATGTTAATGCTCATATACTTGAGTGATTCAGGGAAATTATGTTGATATGTGTTTGTTTATTTCATTACTATGCTTGTGCACAGTCATTCATGAAATAAATTTTCATTTTATTGAAGGAATTTAGTGAACTCCACTGGATTTTGTCATTGAATACCTTAACAAGTCAGATTAACTTTATTTTCATATATTGAAGGAAGATTAGCATATAGTGGTTTATGGTTAATAAAAATAACATGTCTTATTCACAAGGACCCTGTTGTAGGTGAGAGGAATTTTGATAGTAATTATTTTGCATTTTTTGAATGATTTCCTCTGTATTATCAATGTGTGAATTGGTGTGACTAACTTTGTGAGCCTGTAGCTCGTTGTTCTGAGTTTCTCGTAGCTTCAACATTGTTTATATGATGAGGAACTTGATCAAAGGGATAGAGCACGTGGTTGAGAGGGTTATATGATGCATGCAAGGTTTAAACTCCTTATAAATCCTTATTAAGAAGGAAAGGTCATTATTGGAAGTTGATACCCTAGTAAGTGCTTAGGGAACCATGTTTTGGGACGAAGAACAATTATAAATCAAATCATCCACATAGTTTCCTGAGTGGAAGAGTCTCATTGTTAAATTCACAAGATTTTAAAGAGTGGCACAGACCTACAATAATATTTTAATACCTTGTATGTGATTATTTATATCATTTGGTGAAGAATTTTAGCCCGTTGGGTTTCTCATAAACCCTTCTTAGGGTTCTGCATAAATATCACAATTGTGGTCTTGACAACCAAAACTAAAGCTTGAAACTTATTAAAATATCCCTAAGAATTATTCGAATACCATTTAGATGATTTTAAGTATTTGGAAAACCAATGTAAGTTAGATAATCTCTAACAGTTATCCTTTGCAGGACTGAGATAGGATTAAAAGCTAGACCTATGACTCAAATTCAAATTTTAAGCCTTTAAACGTAGGATCAAACCCTAAAAGTGGAAGGATAACATTTAGGGAGATTAAAATCACATACTTGGGAAGCATTTTATGAAAATAAACTATTCTTAACAAGTTATGCTTGATATTTTTATAGTAGTAGGATTGTACAGGCATGGGACCTAAATTGAGGCCTAGCACAGTGAATTTGGAGGTGATTTTGCAAAGAAACTCATATTGAAATTTTGTGCACAAGGAGAAGAACCAAATGGGTAGTAGAAAAGTTTTATACTAAGTTTTGAAACCTCATGCATGGATATTTATGTAGGAAATAGGACTTAGGCAAGGTTGGTAGGACTAGTAAGACTATAAAAGAAGAAATGAGGATTGTGAGAAGACGATAAGAAGTTGGGTATTCAAATTTTAGACACACCATATTGGGGATAAAGGGTGTTTGAGAATGTTTTTACTATATTTTTTGTATGCTCCAATCCTTCTAATCATAAAACTACCATACACATTGTTCTTGAGAGCATTACAAGACAATTTTGAGAGAATTTAAAGGAAGTTAATAGAATTTCCTTGTTATAACCAATTTGATGAATTTTGATGCATGGAAGTGAACTTGTGAAGTAGGGTAAGAGGTTTGGAAAGAGTTAATGAAGGCTAAAGTAAATTTTTTTCCTAAATTGAGTCAAGGACCTAGTGAAGGTTAAGTTGAAGAAAGTAAAGTAAAGTGGAATTTCTTGAAAGGTGAGCATACTAAGGAATGATTTAGCATTAAATGAAGTACTCTAAATAGGGTATAATGATTGATAAGTCATATAAGGTGTAAAAGGTAATTTTTTGCAAGTTTGAGTCATTTATACTAAAAAAAAGATCTCCTCAGACATTGTGTTACATGAATGAAGTGTTATATAACTAGATGAATGTATCAAATTACTCATGAGATTTACATCAAAAAAGTTTCTTATGAACAATTGTCTAAATTATGACAAGCATGTAACAAACCTATCGATGATTATTGCTTATGATACAATACCATGCTTACCTAATTGGTCAATATATTATCTAACTATGAACTTCAAGATTTATTCACACAAAGATTACTTTCTCCTTTGCAAGAATCATTCCCATTTGACAAATTCTAATATTTTGACTATATATGTCATACACTTAAGGAGTAGGAAGCTAAGTTATTACATATGAATAAACTCAAGTATGTTTCTAATACTCATACTACATATAATGTCAAATTTCCAAGTAAGTCCATATTCAAAGGCAAGACAAATGACGTTAAAGTTGTGTCTAAGGACATTGTGCATGATATTACTCAACCAAGTTACAAATCCAACCCACCCACCGTAAATTTACCCACTTACCTTATTCCCCACACATTTTATTGAAAGAATTTCTTGAGTGTAATCTCATTTCTCTCCCTCCACCATTTGAAGTTGACGTAAAAATCCTCAAAGTAAAAAATTTGATGTCAATACTTACTTCGAATATCATCAATGTATCTGTCACTTCACTGACAAGTGTCTCAAGATTCATCATATCATGCAAGATCTCATAGACTATCATATTATTAAATGGTATGAACCCATAGAATCTTCCTAGTCTACCAATTATAATACCAAACTAAAAATCTTCAACGATCCACTTCCTAAAAATATTAATGAAAAATTTACATCTGAAGCACACAATACTTATCATGCACTGCCACTACTAACCTCGCATGATCATCCATTGGATGCAATTATTGGCACTATCACTCATACATCATCTTCTGCACCACTCATTACTTTTTATGACTCTAATATAGATGACACGCTTTTCTCTCATACTTTATCTATTAATGTCTCTATTAATAAAGTACCTATACACAGTGTTTCAGTTTACCCACACAACATATTTAATGTTTTCACTCTCACACTACTTTAATCTCTTGACATTTCTACATAGAATGTTACATTTAACATTGATCCTCGATATCAATGTATTACTCTACCCATGAAAATTGATTCTATCAGTACTCAAAATTCATTCTTGGTTGTTGTTACTCCTAGTTATGGTGTATTACATATAGATATCCCTTACTTTTGTGCACTTAGGGATATTCCTTATGTCATCCACCAATGTGTCAATTTTATCCATCACCAACAAGTTTCCACCATTATTGGTATTCCCTTTAAGTATCCTTCCCCTAGTTTTCCTAATCATTATTCTATATCTTGTATTCATATACTTAGTACATCTATGGATAGGTCTTTAGTTACACACAATGTCCCTCATAGTTTTATCCCTCTTAGGTTTCTTCTTAGATTTATTATTCTACCAACTACTTCTCATATATATATCTCTCTTAGGTCTCTAATAGGCCTTTAATTGCACACACTACCTAGGGAAAATTTTAGTGGTGAATATTCATTAATTCACAAATATTCAAGTTTTAAAAATTTGAAATTGGTAAATTTTAAGGCTACAAGTTAGGACCAGTTCGCCAAAATTTTCTAGGTGCAAGTCAATTTTAGGGGTTAATTTTCCATTCCCATGAAATAGGAATTCACAAAATTCACCTAAATACAGTCAGTCGGTAGCATTTTTTATGCTATCGGCCGACAACATACTATATGTTGTCAGTCGGTAGCATAAACTATGCTACTGACCAATAGAATATAAAAAATCTACCGTCTGGTAGCATTTAATAGTGATGTCATGATTTCTTGATATTCACCATTCATGTGAAAGATAATTTTCACAAATTCACTAAATATTTTCTAAAGCTTTTTTTTGGAGGGACCCTTAAAAGTTTCCCTGACACTACCTCTCATAGCTCTATCTCTCCTAGGTCTCATGATAGGACTTTAATGATACATGCTATCTCTCACAACTCTCACTCTCCTAGGTCTTATAATAGACCTTTAATTCACACATTGTTTCGAATGGGTCTTCTCCTCATAGGGTTCTATCTTGCTCCTCTAGTGCACACACCCTCTCCCATGTTTCCCAAAAGACTTCTAGTGTCCATGGTATGTCTATGAGTAATTTATCTTCCATCCCTCCATATAGGTCGTCTACTTCACACACTCCTAATACATTTTCATCTCCTAGACCCTCTTTTATAACCATTACCACTATTGTACCTCTATCATTTGAGTCATAACCTTCTTCACAATTAAGGCTTAAGCCTTCACCCCCTTCACCAATTTCTCCATATCATCCATAATTTCTCATTGGGTAGCTCAATTCTACCATTTTTCGTGTTCATAGCTAAGCACTTCAAAAATACAAAAAAAAATCATATATTTTCAAAAATACATGATCATGGCCTATACACTTCACTTGAGTTGTTATAACTTTACACTATGTATGTTTTTTGTCACTTTGGTTTGATAAATAGCATGCTTCTTTACTCTTTACTCATATATGTTCATAATGTATGTTGAGCTTTATATATGACATACACATACCAGTACATGATGATAGATTTTTGTCAACCCTTTACCCAGACTTTGTATACATCTAGAGGTGTCTATTTTACACTACATCAAGGTGTTATTGTTATATTATAGTTCTTTTCTAATTCCTCATTACGCTTAATTACATATATTATGTACATGTTGTATTTTAAGCTAACATGACTAAAACTGATGCAAGAGCATGTCAAAAGGATTTCAAAAGAGAAAAATCTTCTTTATTTATGGTTTTGGAGGTAAATCTAAGCATGTTAGAGTGTTTTGAGGTCATGAGAAGCGATGTTAGGTGGTCAAGTCATTCAAAATTTTAAAATTATATTTGTCCTTCCATTTTCAAATTCAAACTTCCAAGTATGCAAAAAAATGGAAAAGGCCTTATAAGTGATGAGAGAGAGATAGAGATATTTGATAGTTGGAGCATGTAATAGGTGTTTACATGTGTGTAAGATAGCCCTAGAGTTTTGATAGGGTCAGTAAATGTTAATTTGATGTGATTTGCCTAATATAGCTATGTAAGGGCCTATGAAGTGTCATATAAAAGGTAGTTTAGGTTTCAAAGCAAGGCATGGTGTGATAAAAGAGGGATGGATTCGAATGAATTTGATTAGAAACATACTTGAGGGAGATAGGAAGGAGAGGAGTATTCCTCAAAGAAAGGATGTCTGAGAAGGATGGTGAATGAAGGAAAGCATGAATTTTTGTAAAAAAATAGGGTTTGATATATATATATAAAGCTTTGTTTTGTAGTAAGACCTTATCTTTGATATGAATGTTCCTATGTTTGTTATTAAGAACGAATATTTACCTCTTCATAAACATTTATAGATGATTCTAAAACCTTTCAAGAGGATTGATAATGAATGGATATTTGGTTACTAGCTTGGAAGCTTAAGCACATGTTTGCATGTGACAAAATAAGACAGTAAATTTGGTATTTTGCAAGAAGTTCTATGATTTGAATTGATCTATGAAACCATTAATGGAGTTATTTAGTCATTATATGAGTCATTGGAGGTGGTTGATGTGAAAATAAAATGATTTGAAGACATATACCCTATTACTTTACCTTGCATGTTTGAATTTTCTTGGAAATATGGACTATAATTATGTTGACAGTTTGATCAAAGCTAAGTCTTGTTTTTCTTTGTATTCAATGAATGCAATGCTTGAAATCATGAAGATGAATGTATTTAAGTATTTAATCAGGTATGTGATGAAGCCATTCTTCAGAGAAAGTTCTAACTTTTCAATTTAAAGAGAGGGTTTTCCTCAAATCATGTTTTCACGTGCATGTAACCAAGTTTGGATTATTATTACATTTCTTCTCATTAATTATTTCTCATTGCTAGCATAGGATTGAAGGGAAGGAAATAATAGACCTTCAAATGAATATTTAGGCCTTGAAACAAAAAAATACTTATTTTATAGTCTTTTCAAGCTTCTCGGACTCACACAGTGCTATAGTTAGGGTTTACAAAAATTTCAAGGTTTGGATCATCTAACCAATGAATATTTACATAAACTTCAGAAGAAATAATGGTGGAAAGTTCCTTTGACTATTGGAGAAGGAATTTTGAGATTTCACTAGATGAATTTGGAGTTATTAATGACAATCCTTAGTAGGAAACCTGTTATAGTCACCAAGGCCTAATTGAAACCCTACTTTTGTGGATTTGAAGAACTTTTTCTTAAGAAACCCACATTGAAACTTTGTATAGAGGTTTTTTTTCCCAAATGCATGTCTTGAGCTGATTTTATATTGTCTTGAATCCTCTTATGAATAAAGTTAATTTTAAATTTTCTTAATGATAGGGCTAGAAGAGCTAGAGAAGGCTAGTAAAGAGAAAGAGTGATTGCAAGAACAAAATAGTGAGTCGAGTTATTAATTTTAGGGAAAACTATAAGGATGATAAAGGGTTATTAAATAAGTCAATAGTTTGTTTTGGATAGTCATAGATCCTTCCAACCATGAATCATGTAGAGTATGTGGTCTTAAGAGCACAAAAGGCAGTTTAAAGCAAGATTAGTAAAAGGTAAAGTTTGATCCTTTTTTAACTAAGTTAATGATTGAGATAACATTGTTTTGTGAATGTGAAACATGGTATATAGGAGTGAAATATTTATGAAGGAAAAAAACAAAAAAATCTTGTTTTGGGGTGAATATCTAGTGAAGGAAGGTGAAGGGAAAATTGAATAGAGGTAAGTGTTAATTAAGTTATCATGAAATGAAGTCATCTTGGGAGTTGAATTTACATTGTATGAGGTTGGTAAATAGGGTATGGTGTTGAGAACGCCACTTAAGGTGAAATAGATCAAAAATTACAAGTTTAGATCCATAATAGGTTTCTTGAAGGATCCTCAATATAGGGTTATTGGTTGAACCTCCTTAACTTATTGAATGCATGCAAATGTCATATACCTCTGCATAATTTGGTATGAGAGATTTAAAAAACCTCTTTAAATTCATATTTTGTACTGATATTGAAATGATTAAGTTGTAGGGTTAAAGGAATCATGTTTGCAGAGGAAAATGGTGAAAAAGAAATTGTTAAAAGTTGGAGAACTTATACTTGTCTCAGGGATATAGTTCTAGGTGACCAAGCCTTGATGAAGAATAATTTTTTTTTTATCCATGAAGATTGTATCTTTCTTGAATCTTCATTGAAGAATGTTAAGCTTTGAAGAATGCATCCTTCTTGATATTTGCATGTAGAAATACTTTTGAGCCTAGATGTTTGAATATTTCTTGATATGTTGGGAAATTTGATGTTTGAATCTTTCTAGTTTATTATTGACTAAATAAATTTTGATTATCCTTGATGCATGTGTGTACCTAAAAATTTTTGAAGTGATGAACGGTGGATAGGTTGAGAAGCTGAGTAAACAAGTTTTCCAAAAACAGACAATCTGAGGTGTTGGTGACCCTAATTGGGGACCTAAGGAGAGGTGGAAGACTACAAAGGAGAAGCCCTATAGCATTGAAGCTATTATACAAATACCAAGAGACTAGGGTGAAAAATACCTAGGTGATGACTTAAGAGGATCAATAGACCAAGGTTGAAAAGACTTGGGTGAAGATATTATGTAGAGATTGAGAAAAGACATGGATAACAAATTCAAGGGCTTCGAAGAATGAAAATTCCATAGCAAGGTGAAGGAAAGCACAAGAAGGAAAGATTTACTCTCAGAAGAAGAGATAAAGGAGTTAAAATAAAGTATTGATAATTTGGAGTCCATGATAGATACCATGATGAAAGAGGAAAACCAAGACTTTGGATGGAAGTTAAAAAAGAAGGAAAATGGCCAATCAAGATACTTATGGAGAAGAAGAGGAAAATTTTGATTACTTTGGGAAAAAATGGAGAAAGATACTCATATAAGGGTGAAGATAAATGAGTTACCATGTAAAGAAGAGTTTGAGAATATATTTCTCATTGAAGAGAATAATGAGGAGAATAAGGTGGAAGGAGAAAAGAAGAAGGAGGTGTTTATGAAGAAGAATCTCATGGGGGCCTTATGGTATCTTGTTTTGTTATCTAACTCTGTGTTTGATTGTGCACTTGCAGGTATAAATATAATTGTGGTGAAGGTAAATAATAATACATCAAGTTAGATGAAAAAAATTTCAAATGCACTAACATTGATTGAAGATGAAGCTGAAAGAGAACAAATACATCCGGTACAAGAAAATAAAGGAAAAGTAGAAGACTTTGAACCTGATCAAGAGGAATATGAACATCAAATGCCATTCTACAAGGCATTGGAAAGTTTCTTGGAAGAAGGATAAAGAACTAGTAAGCAAAGAAAGACTCATAACAATGGATCATTGAAGATGAACCAGATTATACATGTTGGAAAAAAAGAGTATAGGGGTTTGAAAATTACTCCTAATGAATTAAAGAGAGAAAAATAATGTACTAAGAACAAGCACCAAGTTTCTCATTAAAAAAAGATCATAAACCATGGCTATATTGTGCCTAAGTGGCTTATGGGAATAAATATGAAAATAAATGTAATGAAAGTGGAGCATAAAGAGGATGCAATCCAAGTGCAGGTTTACCAAGGCTTCAAGTCAAGTCTACAAGCCAAGGGGAGAGAATGAGATGATAAAGAAAAAATTTCAAGCTATAAATGCAAACAGACAGCTGATATAAAGTCAAGAACTCATCCCAAACATATGGTAAGTTAAAGATGGATATTTAAGAGCAAGAACTAGGTATGTATACCCCAAGAATACATGCAGGAAGAGGAAAATTCCAGTTTTGAGAAATATAAAATTATGTATGAATCATTCCAAGGTTTGCGGCCAAGAAGCTTAAAGAGGAGTAAACAAATTCATGAAGAAGGCATTGACAAAATTCAAGGAAAATAAGTGGTTTATGAAAAAACTGATGATATGTTAGATCATGGTGACTTGAGATCATTAAGTGAAGCAATGAAAGGGGAACACAAATTTTGCAAAGAGATGTGTAGAGAAGATGATTGGAAGATTGTTGAATGCTCTTATACAAGTGAAGAATGAACATGGAGAGAAGGTGAATATTATGCAATGGATAATCACCAAGACACCCCCAAGTTTGATGATTCAATTGAAGAATAAGACACTCTCATGTTGAGAGAGGAATTATTCATGATTTAATAATTCTTTAACTCTTTAGAAGAGATGCATGCAAGGAATGAAGACAAGGTGAGTAAATTTGATGAATTTTTACTTGATAATGATGCTTGTGTTAGTGAATTCCTCAACATTGTACAAAATGATTCTAATTATGCATTTGAGAATCATGACACAAGAAAATGTGAGTGGATGGATGAGTATCATGAACATGAGAGGTATGATGATCATCTTTGCAAAGGTGAATTAGATGAACTATTACAAGATTTACTTGATATAATGGACAAGGAAGAGAAGACTGAAGCTATGGATGAGAGAGAAAGGGTTTCTTTGGAAAATATTGATCAAAATAAGAACAAAGAAGAAGCAGATACAGTCATGGAACATCTTAGTATGATTAAAAACATGAATGGGCAAGCAAATAGGAAAGGAAATGAGGATTATAGCAAGAGAAGTGATGAATACATGATTGATGTAACCTAGAATTCACCAATACCAGCTCAAGATCGTTAGCACATCACTCAACCTAGACTAAGCATTCACCCGAAGCGCGAAAAGGTGCCATGCCCCTCTTTAGGGTTTTTTTTACAAGATGTTAGCATGATGAAGACTTTAAGCATTCAGATCTATGACTAATATATCCTTCTACAGTGCATGTTCATATCTAGATCTAGAAAATAATAGAATTAAAAGATGACCATGATGAAATCAAGCATACAATATTGAACTATAACCATGATAACACCTTGATTCATTCCATAATCTCTATTATATTAAATACAGTAATACACAGAAGTTTCCTTATAATAACAGTATTATACGCTCATGTGTGTAACAGATTTGTCAGCATAATCACACTATAACATAGTTCTCATACCTATACGCCCTCTCTCTCTTCTACTACATAGTTTATTACATATTTATAAGGGTGGGGACTTTCCCTTCACCATTTATCTAATCCCAAAATAGGTCACATGCTATTATTAGCCATGCGCCGTTACAAAAATAGCCACACATGCAAGTGCACTAACAATAGACTACTTTTAGTTAACTACCAATAGTAGATCTATTCTCAGCCTAAATCCATGCAAAGCACTTCTGAGCCGATCCTCCAAGAATAGCCAATGCGTGTTGCGTAAGTTTCCAATCAGTTTGTGTGCTCCGTGTGCTATCTCCAAAAATAGATCCTCATCATGAAAATGGATAAGTCCCGAACCTATCTCTCTTCTTCGCACATTATCTTTTTTGATACTGCTGTGCCTTTGAATGTGCTCTATTCTCCTGTGTGAACCTTCTATATTGTCTTTGTTAAGTGCCATATTTTGACTGATCAACATTACCCCACACTAGTTGTATTTCTACCCTGGAAATGGTTGTCTCCAAAATGAATCAAATAATATGAATAGAAGAATAGAAATAATTTTGATGAATAAAAGAATGTATTTACCCTATAGTATCTTTTGCTTCAACTTGAATAATCAATTCTAGATACTCTTATTTTATTTCCACCTCTAGAGTCTGCCAATCATTGAGTGCGGCCTCTACCTTCTCTGGGATATCCACTGTAATTGAATCTAATTCATCCCTTGTAATCTCTCCCTTCTCATTTTGCAAGACCAACACAATGCTGGACATGCCAGTCATTCTCCCTTCCAACAATTACATCCTTTGAGCAATGAGTTTCCCAATCTCATCCAGTATTTCCTTGTGTGGTTCTTGAGTTACTGTAAGCACCTCATGCTTTTGCTTAACAAGTGCTGATCAATCTGCATGGTTCAATGTCTCATCTTTCATGACCTTCAGGACTTCATTATCTTCTAAAATGGTCCTAGTTCTTATAACGGCTTCTGGCATTGTACAAATATTCAGCGCTTGATCTACCTTCTTTAGTTCCTCTTGCAAGCTTTGAAGCAACCCCTCATATGATGCAATATTCTACATCATTGAAGCCTTTTCCCACTCTGCTTCCTGTGCTAGATCCTTTGGTTATGGCATGCGTAGAGGTTCATCTTCAAGCACTAATTCCACCAATGTACTTACATAATGTATTTCCGAAGGAAATGTTTTAGGTACCTTTGGCTCTAAATGTGACCTATCCTTCATGACATTGTCACTAATCTCCTCTGTCATGTTGATAAACACAATGTTCTTCTTTTGTGCCAAGTCTCTTTCCTACCTTAGGCATGCCATTTCCTCATCCTTAGTCTTGATATCCTCCCTTAGAGCCCTAATTATTGCATCTTTATCCATATTTCCATCGTATCACCTATGTCGAGACTTTCACCAAAGCAATACTTATTTTCTCATTTGACATAACAGTAGGCTTTACTGTTATGTGTCTTTCCTGAGGTGCCTTCTTCAACCTCCCTGATATGCATGACTCCTCACACACATCAAAATCTTGTTCATCCATGTGCATGTGCATCAACCATGACAATTTTCTTCCTTGTCCACATGGTTGTCATATCTTCATCCATCAAATCCAAGCCAAATAACTGCTTTTGTGTCATTGTGCTTTGGAAACAGACGCGGACAATTTTACCTGTGTCCTCGGTGTAGTCCATGGCTAGTAGAATATATTCCCCACTTGTTCTTCTTGATCTAGGCTGCTTAGGAACTTGGGCTTCAAATTTTGGAACTTGTGTTATTGTGTCCTAAGCAGTCTCAGTTGCTATCTCATCTACCCCTTTTTCTCCCTCTTCTCCATCATTCATTTCCTCATCTTTTTGTTCTTCCATGTTCTCTAGAGGTGTAGGAGAATTGGACATGTTATCCTTAGACCCTTCCACTTCCTCATTTATCTTCAATTTCCTTCTTCTTTTCTCATTTGTCTCCTTTTGTGGAGAGATTCAAGGAAATCTACGCACTGACTATGGAGTAGCACCGTGGGTCCTTATTCTCCTAAATACTCTCTTGAAACAGTGCTCTCCTTGGACTACATCTAAGTCCTCAGCATCTCCTTCTTGTGGCTGAGGTGGTGTAGTCATGCACTCAAATTCTTCCTTATTTGGAGGTTATCTTCTGCCTCTGTGTTCCAAACCACCACTATCTTCATGCTCTTCTTCCTCATCATCTACTTGAATTGTTTATGTAGGCTTAGGTACTGGAATATTTTCCATTGTATGCTTACCTTTTAGCATCCCTAGGAGCGCGAACTCATTCTCCACATACTTAGTGTTCTCCAACTTAGGTTTGAGTTTTAGGTACACAAGCATTGCCCCGGTCCCCAACTGCCAAGCTTACAGGCTTCAAGCTTATAATATCTGAAATAAGCCTCTCAATGTAGGCATTTTTCCCTAGATATACATATTTCTTTCTCAGAGTGTGGTAGTTGTAATCTACCTTGTCTGCATTAAAGGTTAGGTAGCATGCATCTAAAAACTGGTGAACTGATGCTTGGAAATACCTCGTTGTGAATTCATATGGTATTTTGAACCATGGGCTCCAATACCTATCCTTCATCACAAATCACACGATGCAAAAATGCTGGTAGACTATAAACTAAACTGCCTTACCCACCACCGAAGGCAAATCCTTGGGTATGCACCACTCTTCTTTGAATGTCGTGTAGATTCTATCATACCACATCTCCCCCCTCTACTTGAATGGTCCACTCATTGATCCATCACACAATTACTTGCCAAATATTTCCATAGGTGACTTGTGTTCCATGGGGTACTCCTAAATCTTCTCTTTTGGCCCATCAGGCATCCTAATCTCCATAAGCACTAAATACAATAAAAAAGTGCCAAAACTTATTTTGTCACCTATATGTGCTTCTTCAATGATTTTCTTTGCTATGTGATATGTGATGTTGTAGACCACTCCTTGAGACATCTTCTTTATGATGTGTAGCCACATTGTTTTTACCTGCAACCATCTTCATTGGTCATTCAGCTTTGTTACAAGATGTGCAGTTGCCTGCACTACTGGGTACTTTTTCAATTTTTCAATATCCATGCCGCATTGACCCTTGGTATACCCTAGCTCTTTCCTTGTCTCCAGGATTGTGGCCTTATCAGTTAAACAACTATCCAAATCAAACCATGAGGCCCTTAGTCCTGTCACTATTGAAATCAAAGCAGTTGTGATTCTTACCCTCCATTGGGTGAAGTAAATGAAGTCCTTATAGACTCTTCTCATTAACCACCAATAGAATGGTTCATACTTTCCAAAGTATGGCAGCTTGTAAAACTGGTAGACTCCATTTTTCTTCAGTAACTTCTCACCAGCGTCATCGTACACTGGTATATCTTTTTGTTGTGTGCTTGTTCATTTTTGTGCTCAGCAATGCATGGAGCTCCTTCTTATTATCTTATGTTCGATGGTTATAATCATTGATTTTACATTGATAGACATGGGAATCCCATTATTTTCCCATAATCATGCCCTCTGGATACTACATTTTTGAGAAATTACTCTCTGGAGCAATTTCTTCTTCCACTTCAGCCTTCTTCTTCCCCTTTTCACCTGCTACGGGTGCTTTCTTCGGTGCCATTTGAAAATCTATCTTTTCTTCCCTCTATAATCGAGCAATTCAAAACCCTATTTTAAATCTTTGTGCCCTAGTAGAAATCCCATGCCCAAGCTTGTTTGTAATGCGTCTACTTTTCTCAAACCCTTCACCTATGGGAACGCAAGCTTTTCCTTCACACAAACCTTCTCTTCTTGTCTGGTTCCATACTCTTCACACCTCAACATGATTGCTCGGCTCATTCACACTTAACCATTTTCGAATTCTCTCTATTGCAACGGTAAAAATGAACTCGCATCCCATCCTTATATATAATTTCAAATAGTCAGTTCATTTATTTCTCATTAACCTACTAACAATCCTCTCATTAATTAACCATTTTTTATTTCCACGTACAAAAAAAATATCACGCCCAAGCTATAACCTTCTAGCATGCCCTCCTACCTTTTAGTTGTAGACTTCTCTTTAGCATTCTTCTATGCACCTGAGTACCTCTTCATTGCACCTTCCAATGGTATTTCTCATGGCCTCTTCTTACCTTGCAATATACTTGTTTCTTCATTCTTCTCTATCTATGGTCCTTGTTTCAAGAAGCAATCTCTTTTTATTTAATTCTCTAACCTTGAATAGCACCTGTAGATAGTTCCTTTCATGTGGAATTATTTCCATTAGTCATGTACTTAGATATAAACAACCTTCCCCACACTAAGGGTGTGTGCAGTCCTCTGCACATAAAAATTCTTCAAATAGTAATTAGTTTCTGGCATGTAAACGTGCTTATTACACAAACACACCAACTAAATTGAAAAAGCATAGTGACAAATAAGGAAACACGTTAAGGGAATGAAGAATTGGAAACCTAACCTAAATGGCAACACTTCCTTGTTACAACTACCAAGAAGACTTATCTATAGTAGGGCTTCAGCCTAATCCCATTAAAGTAACCGGGTAACCGTATTCCACCAAGTGCCTCTAACTGACAAGTGCCTGATTCGAGTATGTGATTGATAACATATGGCCCCAACCAATGTACCTTGAGTTTTCATGGATGGTGCAAAAATTTAGAATCATAAAGGAGCACCATCTATCTTATCTCAAACTTTTTATCCATGATGTTCTTGTCATGCCATGCTTTATGTCTGGCCTTCTCTTGTTTTTTACTCAAACATGTTATGGCTTGTCACTCATCTATCTTAATTAACTTTTCAATTCGTTCTTCTAATGATTTATCATTAGCAAGACCTCTAGCACACGCAATACACAAAGAAGGTAACATAAATTCCATAAGAAGAACAGCTTCTGTGCTAAACACTAACTGAAATGGTGTGGCCTTGTTCAACCTTTTATATGTTGTTCGATATGCCCAAATTAATACAGATACTTTATCATCCCAATCCTTTCTTCCAACATCACATATTTTTGTCAATGTGTGGCTCAAAATTTTTTGAAAGGCTTAGCAGTTCCATTTACTTGAGGATGATAAGGTGTAGTCGTATGGTGTGCAATCATGAATTCATCTAATAAAATTTTAATTGTCTCATTAAGAAAATGTGTGCCCCTATCACTAGTCAAATTTAAAGGACATCCATACCTTGTAATAATATTTTCCCATAGAAACTTGGTTATTGTAGCTATTGTACAATCCTTTGTAGGTGCTACTTCTACCCACCTTGTCAGATAATTTTTGTAAGTTATAATGTAGCGCAATCTAGTTTTGTATGCAACTAGTGAAATAGGACCCATAAAAACTATACCCCATTTCTCAAATGGTTCTGCACTAGTAATAGGTCTTAGGGGAATTTCATCTCATTGACCTAGTTTTCCAAGACATTGGAAATGATCACATGTCTTAAAAAATTCCTTATAATCTTTATATAGGGTTTCCCACCATAATCCAGCAAGTAGAATCTTGTGTGCAATGGCATCACCGACATAGTGGCCACCTGCAATACCACCATGATTTTCTTCCATAATATCCATGTTCTCATGTTCCAATACACAACGGCACAATAATTCATCCCGGCCTAATTTGTACATGTCATCACTAATTAACATATAGGGGGCTGCGCATATAGCAAGTTGTTTCTTCTCCAAGGACTTCATTCCTTTTGGTGTCATACATGTTCATAGAAAGACAGAAATGTCCTCTAGTTCTGATGGCGCTCATTATAACATGTATAATTGTGCATATGGCATGGTATCTTCAATTGCATGTGCTTCTTCTCTTGACTGTATTCTAGATAAATGGTCTGGTCCAAAATTACTTTTCCTTGTTTTACCACAAATGTGAAATCAAATTCCTGAAATAAGAGTACCCATTTACATATGTATCCTTGTAAAATGGGCTTATTTTCCAAATACTTCAAGGCCATGTGATCTGTGTAAAAGAAAAATGTTGTAGCTAGTAGGTACTGTCGTAAGTTATGTAGTGCATAGATCATTGACAAATATTTGTGCTCTTTAGTTGTTTAATTATATTCTACAGGAGTCATCTTTCTACTAGCAAAATAGATAGGATGATCTATAATACCTTCTCTTGGTTGAGCCAACACCATGCTAATGGTCATGTTAGAGGTGTCAACATGTACATGAAATGGTTGGTCCCACGAAGGAAAACACAAAATAGGTGTGGTAGTAAGTTTCTCCTTTAATGTCTTGAATGCGCGTTATTGCAATTCTCCCCAGTAGAATGTACCTTTCCCTTTTAGTAACTCCTCCAATGGTGCAACAACTTTGGCATACCCTTTGATAAACTTTTTTTAATATCTTGTATGACCCGAAAATCCATGCACCTCACTCTGACTAGACACCTAAAATATGCTTACACTTAGCATTTCCTCCCATTCAACCAATTAACGACACTTCATTAATTCCCCCTTCTTCACTCCACTCTCATATTCCCATTCACAACACCTTCTCAATCATATTCCTCCTATAATCAACTTGTTTGGCTAATATCTCTCTTATTAACTAAACATTCCTCCGTTCGACCATTTAGAACCTCCTTAGTTCTCTCTAGACCACTTCTATTGGCTTCGTAGGATATCTATCAGTCACAATTGGTTATCCATCCCCCTCCTAACTCTCAATGAGTCTCTAATCACTTACTAATCAAGTTTAACTAGCCTAAACTAAGCTTAACTAAGCTTAAAGCATGTTGTAGACACCAAATTTGTGTCTTACGACCCCCCGTGCCCCGCATCTCATTTCACAACCTAGCCTCACCACCTAAACCTTGCACAATTATTTATTAATTACCTTATAATTAATAAATCCACATCTCCAAACCTGCCACCACATTTTGCCACCTCATCATGACCTAGCCCTAACCCTAAACTAACCTAATTAAGACCTATAACTTGGTCTACATCCACACCCATGACTAATTACTCCTCACCCGCACCAAAATCAACCTAATGATGACTTGACTAAGCCCACTACTAATTCCTCGCGAGAAAAGGAGGGAAAGTTGGCTACTTTACTAAAAATAGTCCACTTTGACTTAACCAATATTGGTTCCTACTCGACCATCATCGGTTACGTAATTGCCATCGGTTCCCTGTAAATGACCTCCCGCAACCAAAAAATGAAGGATCTGGAATCTGGAATCAGGAAATTCATTGGAAAGATCAGGAATTCACTTGGCCAAGCAGAGACAAGTGAAGGAAAGAAAGGAGTTTGCAGAGAAGGACATCGAGCCCAAGATTGCAACTGAGTAACCAGAGCCCAGTGACACTCATCCAAGCATTGGGAGAGAAGATAGCTCATCTTTGATTGTCCGATCATCCTACCTGAGCCCTGCCTTCGTTATCACAATCTTTGGATCTGTATCTTCATCAGGAACTAGTAAGTAGTATCTTGTATGTTCTTTTGATAACATTTCTTGAACTTCTGAATCACAGCAATTATAAGTCTATTCCTAGATCTACTACCCGGTAACACCCTACATCTAACTATCATTCCTCTACCCCTACATTGCCCCAAGAATAGCTTCCATACCCTCTGAGTCTTCTCCATCATCCCATTACCTATCCCCAATCATTTACTAGCCTTATAAACACCATATCCACCTTATAGCCAACCTTCACTAAAAGCCCCTAAACCACTTCCCCTACCGATATCAGTTAGCAGAAACCGGTACCGGTGACAGTGACCGGCATCGGTCACTGTGATTCAAAAACAAAACTAGCCCCTTCCTCTATTGTTTTAACAAGGTAATTAAATTGTAATTTTGCAATAATTTTTGTTAATTCATATTAGCAGGGGAACTAACCACCTTCGAAAGGAAGTTTAATACTTCCTGGGCCCAAGGCAGTTCCCTCATTTATTGTCTAATTAGAATCTGGTGGTCTTGTATTCTTACTTGCAGGTAGTCCTTCCCAAACAAAAAGGAGTTCTTCACAATCGATTTGATCTCCCTCTACGGTACGCGTACACCCTCCAAACATTCAACAGGTATTCCTCCTAGCCATAACCCTTATCTGTTTCTCAAGAGAATGAAAGGATAGAAGCAACTCTATTCTAGGAACTGAAAACCTCCTCTGTGCGAAACACATGTTTATCCTAATCTAATCTAAAAGCTTGAGTCCCACATGCACCCAAATTCCAAACTCTTCCATTTGGAAAACTATAAATAGAAGGGTCACCCCTCCCTCTCAACCTTACAACTTCACTCACAAGTCCTTCTCTCTCAAGCACTTTGGAAAGGCATTAGAAATCATTTGTGATAGCTTTAAGCTATAGAACATTTGGATCTTGGCCATACTCCATTGTTGAGAGCTCCCCCATCTTGCATCCATCCACTCCATAATCCAAGTTTTGAGTAATATGGAGAGAACCATTGGCCTTGAAGCCATTAATGGTGAGACTCCATTCTTGAAAGCTTGAGTTTCATATCAAACATCACACCTTTGATTGTTAAGTTGATCTTTTTAGGTTCAATTTCTTAATAAAGTAATCTAAAGAGTAGAGAGTAGTATATATGCTAGGTTTTTTTATGTTTTTATCAAATTTTTGATGCATGTATAGGATTAACTCTTGTTTATCTCTTATCCCATGGTGCATAGTTGAGTTAGCAAAGCTTTGAGGTTCTTTAGCCTCATTCCATAGCTTTTGCAACTTTCCATTGCATACAGGCTCTCTTAGGCCTATAATGACTGCAACCTTGGCTGGATCAACCAACAAACCTTCCTTACAAATTATATGTCCTAACAGTATTCCAAATGGTGTAGAAAAATATGCACTTCTTGATGTTCAAAGAGATACTCAACTATCTACATCTTTCAAACATTAAGCATAGATTATCACAATGATCCTTAACTAATCCATACACCGTTGAATCATCCAAATAAACTTGTAAGAAGTTGTGAATAAATTCCTTGAACGCTTGAACAAATATGCACAAAAATACAGCAGGCACATTTTTCAGACCAAAAGGCATTACCGTATAGGTGAAGCTACCCCATTCAGTAGTAAATGTAGTTTTTTCCTGATCCTCCTAGGCAATCCTAACCTAATGATACCCAGAGAACCCATCTGTAAATGAATATATTTTTCACCCTGCAATGCCTTCTAGTATTTCCTTATTGAATGGCATGGGAAAGGGATCAGTCACACATGTAGCATTCAGCTCCATGTATTCCACACAAATCCTAATCCGTTCATCCTTCTTGAGATTGATCATCATTGGACTAACCCATTCTGACTCGTCAAAGGGCTTGATAATCCCAAACTTTAACATTTTTTCAATCTCTTCTTTAAAATTCTCACGCAAGTTGGGGTTCATCCTGTAGGGTCTCTTTCTAACTGGGATCACTCTTTTTTTAAGCTTTATCCTCATCTCCCCTAATGATTCATGCACACCTTTAAGTTCATGGCACCCCTGGGAAATAAGTCCTGATAATCCCATAGTATCTCTATGATTTTTGCCACTTCAGAGTCTATCCAATAGTCTACAATTATGGCTTCTTTAGGCTCAGCATCTAACCCAATATTTACCCTCTTTATCTTCATAGATTCATAATAGGTGTATGTGGTATTATCTGCATTGTCCAACACCTCATGCCTACCTGTTGAATGGTTTACATCCATATTTTCTACTTCTTCTTCATCCACTAAGTAGACCATTTTTCCTTTTTCTTTCTCAAGGCAAGCACATTGAAGTACTGTGGCATCAGCCTCTGTTTCTTCAACAAGATGCGCTCCTGAGTTTCCTTAATCCAATAAATCTTGAAGGAGTTCTTCAACCTTGGCACTATCTCCCATAGTTAATCACTTTATGAATTTTAATGCTTCTTCCACCGAAGGATTTTTAGAGAAGAATTCAAACATCTGGGGCATTCCTGTAATTAAATTGTGCCAATTTTTAGTCTCTCTATGGAATTCTACATATACATACCAAGTACACGCACATCCTTTTAAAGTGGAATAAAACTTGTGCACCATAGCAAAGGTGGTAAAGCTTCCTGCCCTTCTATCTAAAGTCTCTCACACTTCTGAATGTGGTGCTGAATAGGTTGATTACCATGATAAGTGCATATTTGAGTAGGTGAATTGCTCCTAAAGAACCTAGTAGCAAGATCAATCCTAATTTCATTCCATCCTATAAGATTATCCTTGTGGACCACCCACCAATGTGCTACTATCCCACATAGTGTATATGCTAGTATATTTCTTCTTTCTAGTGGGTCTATCTATTGTTCCTCCATGGCGCACAAGAATACAATAGGATCTCCTTCTCCGGGGTAACAAGGTACCAAGTTGTTACCTATCCTCCTGACATAACGTAGTTTTATTCCCATAGGAAATATGCTCTTGACTTCGTGCCCTACCAACTCATAAGTGTTATGAGCTCAATTATCACAAGAAACACTTGTAGTATCGCTAATAGACTATGCATCCTCCCACTAAATTATTCCTTCTTTAGTTGACTTAAGCATCTCTGGATCTCGGATGGCGCATACATAAATCCTATTTAGATCTTCTTCACTTAAGGGCTCAACATAGGGTGCACATTCGCCATTTGTTTAAGGGATAATAACTCTTTCCTCCTTGTTTTCAAGACTAATATAATTTTTGATGAACTGAATATCATCATTAGTTGCATAGTACCAAGGATGCCCCAATAGATATGGGAAACTACCTAACACTATCAGCACTAAAACCTCAAAATCTCTAGTGAACTTGGCTCCTTATATGGTAATGGATGCATCTTTCAAAAATCCAATGGGAGTGGCCTTAGTTTGATTAGCCATGAACAATACATTAGAGGATGGCTACAACAGGGGTCTTCCCATTTGTACCCATGCATTTAAAGTAAGAACATTGACTTCCATGCCTCTATCAATCAATATATTACTCAGAAGCCACCCATTCACAACAGCATTCAAATTTATTTCCTTGTCACAATCTAGGCTATGAGGGGAAAGATTTGCATGCAGGATCTGTCGTCCAATCTCAACACTTGTAGACAAAGTATTTCCTTTTAACCAATTCCCTAATAGTAGAATGATATGTTCTTGGCACAACAATTCACGCACTTCTATGAAGTCATCCATATCTGTTTGGACCGTCTCTATTTCTTTCTTTTTCTCTACCTTCCGTGATTTCTCTTTTAGGTATTGTATCTCACCCTGAAGATTCCTGAGAACTTCCATGGTTTCCTGGTAAACCTCCTTCTGATGGGCAGGCTCTGGTTACCATGCATGTAGAATCTCCTCCTTAGTGATGGTAGGCTTCTGTTGCAATGCTTCTCTAGCATGTGTCACCTCTGTGCAGGTCATGATCTTCACTTGCAACGCCTCGAACCCTGCTTCCAACTCAGGAATCTACTGATTTTATACAACACGTTGTATCCTAACCATCCCTACACCTTTCTTTTCTTGTTTATGTTTCTTACTAAAATGCTCATACAATTCCGAAAACTCCTCATATATATGGTCCTTTCCACAAAAAGAACATGTAATATTTTGAGGAAATTCACGCCTGTAGTGGTCAACACATCTGCATGTATAACATGTTCTGCGAAGGAACTCACTTCTTCCACCACCACGTCCTCTTCCTCCAAATCCACCATGGTATCCTCGACCTCTACCATGATCACCTTTAAAATTCCCTTCATTCTGATCATAGTGCATCTGATTATGATCTCAATCCTGATGCTCATTTTTACCTATGCGTACTAATCCCAAACCTGTAGGTGGGGTCAGACAAGAATATGTGCTTCCCTGTGTCCCAACAATAGAACTAAACTATACCTCAACAGTTTGTGAAGGATTACCACTCCCAGAGGACAGTCCAAAAATATGTGCACCTGAATTCTGTATGGATGATACACCTAAAAATGTACTCCCATATAATAATGAATTCATTTGTGTTGCCATCATTGTGCCTCTTATAAGACTCACTCCTACTCTCCCACTACTTGAATTATCTTGTTGATTGTTTGTTGTACTATATGCTAGAAAACCAAGCATAAGGGCAAGGTTGCCAAGTGGATTCAGATGCACGCCCATGGCCTAGGTCATCTCGATTGGCACGATTCTACGTGGGGCCAAGGAGGGTTCCCTATCATGTTTTCCCAAATGGGGGAGTTCCTAAGGCTTACGTTCCATGTCTTCTGTGTGAACTTCAACTCCTTCCCAAACTATCTTTCTCCACAACACCACTTGTTCAGCAAGTTCCCATTTTTTCTCTACCTCCCTCTTGCACGCCTCATTATTCTTAAGCCACCTTTCCTCTCTCTACCTTTTTTCCACTAGGTCTTCCATATTTCACCAAACCTACTCCTACCCCCACATGTGGTGGGGTTTAGTTAGCAATCGGTTTACTCTCCAAATTCAAAGTTACCATCACGATCTTGATTTCTAATGGAATGCCTTGCAAGTAAGTTCCCCTTGGATATCGTAAAAACTAGAATTCAGCTACCTCTGGGCACGAATAAGTGGAAATTGAGTACTCCAAGATATAACTGTACAAAACACCATGGAACCACGTATCCACAACGCAAGTCCAAATCATATCATCATCATAAAGGGCCTGAAATTTTTCCTGCATCTAGACAAAACTCTCATATAAATTATCATACATATTTTGTTCCACCCACACACGTGCATCAAACTCAGATCCATTTCTGAACCATCGTGCGTATTCTTCTTCTAGATCTTGTATCCACTCCTCAACACTTGCTAAGGTCAACTGGTATGTCTTCATCATGAACCATCCTGAAAAAAACTGAAAAACAAGTCCCAGCAACGGAACCAATGATGCAGCCTAGAACTCACCAATACCGTCCCAAGAACGCTAGCACATCACTTAGCCTAGACTGAATGCTCACCCGAAGTGCGCAAAGGTACCAAGCCCCTCTTTAGGGATTTTGTTACATGATGTTAGTATGATGAAGACTTTAAGCATTCAGATCTATGACTAATATATCCTTCTACATTGCATGTTCAAATCTAGATCTAGAAAATAATAGAATTAAAAGATGACCACGATGAAATCAAGCATGCAATACTGAACTATAACCATGATAACACCTTGATTCATTCCATAATATATATTATATTAAATACAGTAATACACAGAATTTTCCTTACAATAACAGTAGTATACGCTCATGCGTGTAACAGATTTGTCAGCATAATCTCACCATAACATAGTTCTCATACCTATATGCCCTCTCTTTTATATTACACAATTTACTACAAATTTATAAGGGTGGAGACTTTCCCTTTACCATTTATCTAATCCCAAAATAGGTCGCATGTTATCATTAGCCACGCATCGTTACAAAAATAGCCACATATGCAAGTGCGCTAACAATAGACTGCTTTTAGTTAACTACCAGTAGTAGATCTATTCTCAACCTGAATCCATGCAAAGTGCTTCATAGCTGATCCTCCAAGAATAGCCAATGCATGTCATGCAATTTTCTAATCAGTTTGTGTGCTCCACACACTATCTCCAAAAATAGATCCTCATCATAAAAATAGATAAGTCTTGAACCTGTCTCTCTTCTTCGCACACAATCTTTTTCAATACGTCCGCACCTTTGAATGTGCTATGTTCTCCCATGCGAACCTTCTGTATTTTCTTTGCTAAGTTCCAGATTCTTACTGATCAAAAATAATGAGGGAAATCTACATAGAGATAAATTAGGTGATAAAAGATGAAGAAGAACATGTATTTTTTGTTATTATATTTGTGTATGTAGGTACAAAGGATGTGTTGGTGTGTGGGATCCCATGTGTCCTCCACTCACATATGGAGGGTCATCTCACATGGGTTAGGTTTAGGGTTTACTTGTGTGTCATGCACTAGGGTTACTCAGCACCCTATATGTATTCCTTCATTTGACATTTATGAGTATGCCAAGACACTTTGTTGCCTTTCTCTATATGTGTAATCTTTGTTCTGTTATGCAAGTTCTTCCATTGATTGGTTGATTCCTCCTTGTGATTACGCTGGAGCTATTACATTTCCTTTAGAGTGCAACTTCATCATGGTGCACAGTTTTCGATATGATTCTCACAAACTCTTTCATGGTATCAGATCTGAGATCGGGTAAATGTGCATTCGTTATTTGAGTTGTGATTACTCTTGGTTTTGTTTTTTTACTCCTCGTGCAAGTTTTTTTATCATTATATTTTGGAATTTTATTGCTAACGTTCTTAACAAGTTGCTCTTGGAAAGTTGTTCGGTTTTGTTGTGTTCTTTGTGCATGTGCAAATCTCCTTGATTTTTTTTCTCAAAGGTTTTACATCTACATTTAGCTAAGTGCAGCTAAATCTAGTAGATCAGTTAAAATAAGAGGTTATTTTTTTAGTTTTTTAATTTTTTATTAAACTAAAAAAAATTAGATCTCTGGTTTCTCTGTGTTTTTTGCATGTCTTTTTGCAGAATAAAGGTTTTTCATTTGTATCTTGGAGGTTGAAATTTTAGTGTTTTGTGGTTTTGTGCTCACCATCGAGCTCCTTCTACACCTCCTTCGAGCTATCTAACCGAGCTACACCTTCAAACCAGTTTCTTCCAACCTGGCTGAGTCATTTTTTTTACCCTGAGCTCGTGCTTCGTTCCTTGTTATCTGGCGAAATCATTTTTGGCCTTTTATGAGTCCCTTCTCCTCTATGTGGGCATGTTCCCTAGCATCCTTCCTTGCAAGTTTCCCTCACCGTTGGAGTCTCCCTCAGTCGTCACGACCCTACTCGGCCCTCATTCCCTCTATGGAGCCTTCCCCTGCTCATGCTTGAGCTTCCTCCGAGTCTTCTCCCACGAGCTTCATTCCCTGGCTCGCACCTACTTCTAACCATTGGAAACTTCTCCCACCTCACTTCACCCCTTGTGCTCCAGCCCCACATGCCAAAAACCTCGGATTTTTAAAAACTCTTAGCATTTGATTCAGCGACTCTGAGCTCTCCGTCTTTCCTAGCATCTCCCTCCAACTCGGGATTTCAAAGGGTAAGTTTATTTAAAGTTATATTTGGTAAGTTTATTAAATTTAATTTTGGTGGGTGCTTTTTTATATAGCGGTATGCTTTTTAAAATCTAGTTCTATTAATACATCTTAATAGAAATTAGTTTCATTTAATTTAATAGATCTTAATAGATCTTAAATAGTTTGATTTAATAGATCTTCATAGATCTTAAGTTTTCAAATTTTTCGATTTATTTAAATCAAATCAAATATTAATTAGGATTTAATTTGTATTAGATCCTAATTAGTTTTTTGTAATTAATTAGATTTAATTATATTAAATCTATTCCTATTAATTGTGAATCGCATTTACGTTTAGTAAATAATTTAAAATCAACCTTTCAAAATAATGTTAAATTGTCATTTTTAACTCCTATAGCTTTAAAATTAGCTAAATTAGGTGTTTCAAAGCGATAATTTTTTTAGGCGTTATTGTTGTTTTTTTAACTAATCGTGCACTCAAGTGTGCAGTAACACTCTGAGCACCTTTTTGTCTTCCGCGTGCTTTTCAAGCATTCTGATGATCCTTCGGACTCATCTTGAGTTCATTTAAAACATTGTATTTTACCCTTATTATTGCTAGCAACTAGTGAGCATATATGCCATAGTTTGCAGCACGGGGGTATCCTTTGCAATGTGAGACACTTTTTCTCACTAGGATTTGATTTCACCTCCTTCCTAGTTTTTTACAAGTTGTGCTTGTATACGGTGTCACTTTTCTGTGCTCCACGAAACACAATTGTGGTCTCCTCTCTTGCGCGTTATTACACTGATTGCAAGGTGAGTTACCAACTGTTTCAAGATGCATGCTCAGACCCGATTGTATTCAACACACTAAACTATAAAGTGTCAAAAGTAGGGGGGTTATTATATTGTCCTGGGTGGTTGTGATTCTTGTGTTTATTTTCTACACTCCTCTCTCTCTCTTCACTATGGATGCACTTTCAATTCCTTTGCTTATCTCATTCAACTTATTCGAATGGAGATCGAAAATGATTATGAAACTAAGGGGTAAAGGGTTATTCTGCATCACCATGGGAACTGAAATTGAACCAGATGACAAACCTGAAAAATCTAAGTGGTTAAACCATAGTGATGAAGCTTTAGGTCTTATTTGCATGTATGTTTCTCTTGACTTGCTTTTCCACATTAAGTCATCTGAAACACCTAATTCTACATGGAAAACATTAGATGGAATGTTTAGACAACAAGATGACATTAGAGCACATGAGTTAGAAAATGAACTACTAGGGTTAAATCCTAGTGATTTTGAAAACCTACAAGCATTCTTCTCTAATTTTTTCCACACTAGATTGTTGTTAAAGGAATGTCAAGTAGAGAAGAAAGATTCTCAATTGATCTTCTCAATTCTCTCTAAGTTAGGTTCTGAATATTTTTTCTTTGTGTCAAATTTTTACGCTACAAAAGCTACCTTGGGCAAGGATTAGAATATGCCCTTCTTTGACCGTTTTTCATCCCAACTCATTCGAGAACAAGAAAAAATGATTCAAATGGGCTCTCTCAAGTCCAAGTCACATGCCCTTGTAGAAATTACTAGTAAGGAAAAGAATACTGAAAAGAAGAAAGAAAAAAGGATCAACCTAAGAAGGAAACCAAGACCAAAACTAAATTTAACATGAACACATCGACTTCTGATCCTAAAGCACGGAAAGAAAAGTATTTGTGTTCCTATTGAAAGAAGCCTGGTCATAAAGAGCATCTATGTATGAGAAAAAAAATTGATCACCTTACTCATTTACTTGAGAAAAATCAAATAGGTGTTCTTGATTCTATCAAAAAAAATGCTCCGAAGACCGAATCTTCTACTACAAAAGGTTCTAAATCTGATAGAAAGAAAAGAAAGGCCCTTGTATCCAAAGTTGCTCCTTCATCGATGTGGATTATAGATTCCGGTGCCTCGCACCACATGGATTCTTTGCATGTTGAGTTCTCCAACATCAAGCCTTATGGTATGTCCCAAATCACGATGGGTAATGACACGACCATGTCAATTTCTAGTAGTGGATCAGTAGAGATTGATGGGGGAATATTCAACCAAGTGTTGAGTGTTCCTGATCTCTCTACCAATATCCTATCGATTTACCAAATTACTCACCTTGGTGAATGAATGCGAGTGTAATTTGGTCCTAACTGGATGATTATTCATGAGCTTAATGATGATACTATAGTATCTAAGGGAAAGGCGGATCACCGTTCATGTTTGTATACCTTTTCCCACTTTACTTCTGAATCTACGTCCACTGCCTTGCTCACTCATGCAAATGAGGTTAGTAAGCTATGGCATGAGCATTTCAGAAATCTAAATTATCGCTACCTTGAACAATTAAGCCAAAATGAAATTGTCAACGGGTTACCCCACGTTAAGTTTTCTAAGGGTATTTGTGAGGGTTGTACCCTTGGAAAGCATCCTGAAAAGAAATTTGACAAAGGAAAATCCTAGAGAGCTAATCGTCCTTTGGATCTTATTCACAGCGATATTTCTGGTCCATTTCCGTCTCCTTCTTTTACTAGAGCTCTTTATGTGCTCACCTTCATTGATGACTATTCATGATAGACTTGGGTATATTTTCTTAAGCTTAAGTCTGAAGTCTTTGAAAAAAATTCAGGACTTTAAGGCTCTTGCTAAGAAATAGGTGGAACGGTCTATTAAGGTTCTTCAAACTGATAATGGAGGTGAATATGTAAACAATATGTTTATAAAATTTTGTACTTCTGAAGGGATCTCCTTGCAGCATACAGTTGCTTATAGCCCTTCGCAAAATGGAGTCGCAGAAAGGAGATGGCCACTTGTATGATTCACTCGAAGTCTCTTCCTCCGCAGTATTGGGCTGAAGCAATGAATTGTGCTAATTACATTCATAACTGTGTTCCACATAAGGCAATAAGAGGGATGACACCCTTTGAAGCCTGGTTTGGAAACAAGCCTGATGTTGAGCACTTTCGAGTCTTCGGATCCAAGGCTATGGCTTAGATTCCCAAGAAGAAATGTAAGGCATTAGAACCACAATCCAAGCCTTATATCTTTGTAGGGTATCCTGATGGCATGAAGGGATGTCGATTTTTGAATCCTACTTCTCATGAGCTTTATATTAAGAGAATTGTTAAGTTCGATGAGTCTTCTTTAACTTCTACTTCTCTACCTATCAAGGTTCTTCAGCTTCTTGATTTAGATTCTGACTCATCAAATGATGATGATGTTGAGCGTGCTCCTCTTCCTGATCCTCTCGACCATCAAACCTTTGAGTCTTCCGATTCTGACAGTAGTGATGATGAGGACTATGTCCCTTCTCACTTGAGTGACAAATCTTCCGACTCAGATCCGGATCCTCCTGGTCCTCTTAGGGCTAGGAAAACCTTTCAAAGTGCTAGAGATTTAGTAGGAGATACTTTGGATATGAGACATACTCGCTCATATTTTGTTGGACCCCACTCTTTCTTCACCTCTGCCTCTAATCCATAGTCTTTCTGGGAGGCTTCTGGTATTCCTGAGTGGGATTCTGCCATGGATGAGGAGTATTCCTCTCTCATGAAGAATGATACTTGGGATCTCACCCCTCTTCTGAAAGGAAGAAAAATTGTTTGGTGTAAGTGGGTGTTTTGAACAAAGTATGGAGAAGATGGAGGTGTCAAAAAGTTTAAAGTACGAATAGTAGCTAAGGGTTTCTCCCAGATAGCTGGGGTTGATTATACTGAAACCTTTTCTCTGGTTGCAAAGATGACTTCTATTCGACTAACCCTTTCCATTACCATAGAAAATAAATGGAAATTCCATCAAATGGACGTTAAGAGTGCCTTCCTTCATGGTGATCTAGAGGAAGAGATTTATATGGAATAACCTCCGGGTTATGTCCATGATCCCTCCCTCATTTATAAGTTAAAGAAGTCTCTTTATGGCCTTAAACAAGCCCCTCGGGCTTGGTATTCCAAGATGGACTCCTTTTTACTTACATCAGGGTTTACTAGGTGTCACTCTGATTCAAATGTTTATATTCTATAGCAAGATGACTCCATACTCATTCTTGTTCTCTATGTTGATGACTTGTTGATCACAGGAAGCTCTTCTTCCATCATTGATTCTGTGAAGATCACCTTGGCCAACAATTTTTCCATGACTGACTTAGGTCTGCTTCATTACTTTCTTGGGATCCAGATTTCACAATCTAACTTGGGAATTTTTATTTCGTAACCTAAGTATGCTCTTGACTTACTTTCTCATTTTCAGATGTCTGATTGCAAGTCTTCTCCTACTCCTTTTCTTTCTGGGGTTAAGTTGGTTTCTGATTGCAAAACTCCCTTGGTTCATGGTACCCTTTATCGACAATTGGTGGGGAGCTTGATTTACTTGAATCACACTTGGCTAGATTTATCTTATGTTGTTGGGATGGTGTCCAGATTCATGCAGGAGCCACATGAGCTGTATTGGAAAGCAGCTAAGTGGATCCTTCATTATGTTTGTGGCACCTGTACTGATGACATTCACTATTATGGATGGGTAGATATTGACTTGATTGGGTTCACAGATTTTGATTGGGCCGGTGACTTACATCATTGGAAATCTACCTCTGGCTACATTTTCTCTCTTGATTCATGTCCTATTAGTTGGTCTAGCAAGAAGCACAATGTAATTACGATATCTTCTACAAAGGTGAAATAAAAAGGAGCAGTTAACATTGCCATAGAGGTTGTTTGGCTATAAGGTATTATGAAAAAGTTTGGCATCCACTTTCGGCGTTCTACCATTATCTATTGTGATAACACGAGCACTATCTCAATTTGCATAAATCTAGTTCAACATCAGTGGATGAAGCACATTGAGATCCATATGCACTTCATATGAGAGCTTATTCATGATGGTATCATTGACATTCAATACATTCAGACAGTTGATCAGATTATAGATATATTCACTAAGCCCTTCATTGAGGTGAAGTTTCTTCACTTCTGGTCTCTTCTTGAGGTGAGGTCTTATGCAGCTGCTCATCTTCTTTGGGCTATATATTCCTTCTCTTTTTTCTTCTAGGAAGATTTTTTTTATATATGGGCACCTTATCAGGCCTTTAGTTGTCAGGCCCCATAGACACATCTTTCTTAGTTATTTAGGAGTGTCTTCTTGTTCAGTTTGACTCATCATAGCCGCTACCCCAGCTTTGATGAATGGGGGTGTTAGTGTGTGGGATCCTATGTGTCCTCCACTCACATATGGAGGGTCATCTCACATGGGTTAGGTTTAGGGTTTACTTGTGTGTCATGCACTAGGGTTACTTAGCACCCTATATGTATTCCTTCATTTAACATTTATGAGTATGCCAAGACACTCAGTTGTCTTTCTCTATATGTGTAAGCTTTGTTCTGTTATGCAAGTTCTTCCATTGATTGATCGATTCCTCCTTGTGATTACACTGGAGCTATTACATTTCCTTTAGAGTGCAACTTCATCATGGTGCACAGTTTTCGATACGATTCTCGCAAACTCTTTCAGGATGGAGGCTTGAGAATGATGAAGGTGAAGATGGAATTCGAGAAGCAAATAAGCCAATTGAAGGAAAATGAAAGGAAAAATAACACCATATGGGATCTAGGTGGACCAAGAGCACACAAGGACAATGAGAGAGTAGAAAGAAGCCTAAAAGCATGTAAAGAAGATGAAGAATTCAATGAAGATGGAGCTAAACATGTAAAGTATATGGTAAATTTTCTCCACCTTGGGAGTATGATGTAAAATCATCATCAAAAGGACTTTAAAAGAGTATATTAATTTTTATTTATGGTTGTGGAGGTCAATCTAAGAATGTTAGAGTGTTTTTAGGTCATGAGAAGGGATGTTAGGTGGTCAAGTCATTCAAATTATCAAAATTCTAGTTTTCCCTCCATTTTCAAATTAAAACTTCCAAGCATGTAAAAAATGGAAAATTCCTTGCAAGTGATGAGACACACAGAGAGAGTTTATTGTCGAAGCATGTGATAGGTGTTTACACATGTGTAAGAGATTTCTAGAGTTGTGATAGGCTCAATAAATGTTAAGTTGATGTGATATGCCTAATATAGATATGTAAGGTCCTATGAAGTTTCATGATGTGATAAAAGAGGGATGGATTTGAATTAAGCTAGTTAGAAACCTCCTAGAGGGAGAGAGGAAGGAGAGAAGGAGGATTCCTCAAAGAAAGGAGGTCTGAGAAGGATGGTGGATGAAGGAAAGCATGATTTTTTGTAAAAAATACAGTTTTATATATATAGCTATGTTTTATAGTAAGACCTTGTCTTTGATATGAATTTTCATGTTTTTTTGATTTAGAACTAATATTTACCTCTTTACAAACATGTTTAGATGAGTCTAAAACATTTGAGGAGGATTGATAGTGATTGGAGACTTTGTTACTAGCTTGGAACCTTAAGCACATGTTTGTGTGTGACAAAATAAGACAATAAATCTATATTTTGCAAGAAGTTTTGTTATTTGACTTGATATGTGAATAATGCATGGAGTTATTTAGTCATTGCATGATTGATTGGAGGTGGTTTATGTGCAAATACAAGGATTCGAAGACATATACCCTGTTACTTTACTTTGCATGTTTGAATTTTCTTGGAAATATGGACTATAACTATTTTGATAGTTTGATCAAAGCTAAGTCTTGTTTGAATTTGTATTCAATGAATGTAATGTTTGAAATCATGAGGATGAATGTATTTAAGGAGTGAATCAGGCAAGTGATGAATCCATTCTTCAGAGAAAGTTCTAACTTTTCAAGTTAAAGAGTGACGATTTTCCTCAAACATTGTTTTCACATGCATACAACCAATTTTGGATTATTATTACATTTCTTCTCATTAATTATTTCTCACTGCTAGCATAGGATTGAAGGGAAGGTAGTAACAGACCTTGGAATAAATATTTAGGCCTTGAAACCAAGAAATACTTATTTTATAATATTTTTAAGCTTCTCGGACTCACACAGAGCTACAATTAGGGTTTACACAAATTTCAAGGTTTGAAGCATCTAACCAATGAATATTTTCCTAAAATTTGGAAGAAGCAATGGTCGCAAGGTCCTTTGATTATTGGAGAAGAAATTTTTAGATTTTTCTAGATGTATTAGGAGTTATTAATGACAGTCCTTAGTAGGAAGCTTGCTACATTCACCAAGGCCTAATTGAAACCCTACTTTTGTGGATTTGAGGAAATATTTCTTAAGAAACCCACATTGAAACTTTTTACAGAGATCTTTCCCCAAATGGGTATCCTGATATTTTTTTCTATTGTCTTGAATCCTCTTGTGAAGAAATTTATGCTTGAATTTGCTTGATGGCAGGGCTAGAAGAGCTAGAGAAGGTTAGTAAAGAGAAAGAGTGATTGCAAGAAGAAAATAATGAGTCAGGTTATGAAATTTATGGCACACCATAAGGATGATAAATGGTTCTTGAAGAAGTTAATAGTTTATTGTAGGTAATCATATATCCTTCCAACCATAAAGCATGCATAGTATATGGTCTTAACAGCACAAATGGCAGTTTAGAGCAAGATTAGTAAAAGGTGATGTTTTCATCCATTTTGAACTAAGTTAATGATTGATATAACATTTTTTGGTAAATGTGAAACATGGTATAGAGGATTGAAGGAGTCTTGAAGGGAAAAATCAAAATTTTCTTGTTTTGGGGTGAGGAGCTAGTAAAGGAAGGTGAAGGGAAAATTGAAGAGAGGTAAGTGTTAATTAAGTTATCATGAAATGAAATCATCTTGGGAGTTGAATTGACATTGTATGAGGTTGGTAAACAATGTATGGTGCTGAGACAACCACTTAAGGTGAAATAGATCAAAAATTTCAAGTTTAGAGCCATTTTAGGCTTCTTGAAGGATCCTCAGTGCAGAGTTATTGGTCTGAGTTGTTGGTTTAACCTCCTTAACTTATTGAATGCATGCAAATGTCATATACCTCTACATCAAACATGTGTGTCTTGTACAGGATTAACATCTCTTGTTTCATATACCTTCACATATATTGGCTATTATATTATATTATCATATTTTAATACTCTTATTTTTCATGAATACTTGCTTATGTGTGATATTACTTGTTTGTTTCCCTTCATGTTGCCTATGTGCCTTGATTTTATTACGACACCATAGGTGTACCATGTTTTGGGATTTATGCCTATATTTATTCTCTTAATTGCACTTTTTATATGCCTATGTGCATTGATTATCTTCTAACACTATGGATGTCACATGTTTGTGGCTTTATGCCTTTTATTTGACATTATTTGCATACTTATTACATATGATTTCATTATTATTGCACTTTTATTCTCTTACATGTATGTGTATTATTATTATTATCATATATATTGTTTCTATCTATTGTTATCATTTCTTTTATTATGTGTCATGGCTACCACCATGTGCAAACACCTTTTTTTTTGTAAGTACATGTTCTTGAAGGTGGACACCTCCATAACATTCTACACTCTCCTATATTTTCTCAAACATCTAGTCCTTGGGAACACATATTTTCCTTTTACTCAAGTGCTTAACATGGTTTTTACACATGCCTCAAAAGAGGGGGCATTCATCTAGGTATATTCTACACTTACAACAAATAAGTAGAATTATGGGGTAATATATAGGTATAAATAAGGTACATGTACTTAAAAACATTATCAAACACAAATATTTAGAAAAATATGCACATGTTCAAACCGTGTATTTTTTTCAAGACCGTATGTATGGTCCTGTCCCTCCCACACATTTTTACTTAGGGGTAGTTGTTAGTGCAAATCAGCAGCACCCCTGGATGTTGATCAGATTTCTAGTTTGATCATTCTAAGCATCCAGTGTGATTGCACAACATTGAATCATTTCTCCAAGTGTGGGACTTGCAAAAATGAGAAAGGAATCTCCAGAGAAGGCTGGTTCCTATTCCTCTGTTCAGATGCACACGAAAAACGCAGAGGGTTTACTCAAAATCTAATCTAACTTGCCAAGGAGACAGGGTAAGAATATGTGTAAAAAATAAACCTAAACTAACAAAGGTGATGCACCGAGGAATGAAGAACATATATCTTTCCAATAAACACAAACCATTAAAATGTGATGCAAGATCATGCACAGATAACAAAATTTGCAGTGAAAGATTAGGAGGATGCAAATGAACACAGAGAGGGTTGAGAATCATCCACAGACATGCATTACTTGCTCCAAAGATTGATACAATACACTACAAAATGCCAAGAGGCAAAGTCACATTATAGCTTTAAATGGGAGGTTTGAACTCCACAAATTCACCTGCCACAGAGAAGAAGGGAGGGGCAAAACAAGAATGTTCGACCTTTAGAAAGAAGCCCCTCCTTACAATTTATAGGAAGAATGAGAGAGGGAAGAGAGAGGAAATCCAAATCTACCGCAACCACTTCTAGGTTGCATTTAATTCATCTCATTATGGTGGTGGGTGAGAACCCTAGCAAAAGCGGTGAATTGTATTTTGCATTAAAGTTGGATGTTGAAATGTCAATTCTGGCCATTACCACGCACCAGAGATGTTTCTTGATTTTCTCTCTCCAAACTGAACCAAAATGCAAGATTGACCCCGGAATCATGTAGAGAATTTCACCATCTTTCCATTGATATAAGAACGTGAAAGTCTGAGCTCTGGATCGAAAGTTATGGCGATCTGAAGATTTAGGGCAAAAACAAGCCAAAACGGATCGGCGGGAAAATATTTGAATTTTTTCCGCGCTCTGCCACTTGGATGACACGTGTCAGGCTCTGATTCATCTGCGGGTTCATCCTCTGAAAATTCCTTTTGTGCCCTTAAACTTGGACATGTGGCACTATTTTATTGGTTCGGGCCTGAGGGGCGCATTTTTACCTTGCACCAAACACTTAGCAACTTTTCAACCTTCTGACACATGGCACATTCTGATTCATCCGTGGGCCTCCTTGTCTCTTTTCGGCCATTTCACCTTTTCACGTCCCACGCGTCCCTCGCGTACTTTTGGCCTAGATGTCCCAGACAAAAATCTCCTGCTTCAGTCGATTCGGGCTTCCTCGTTCCTTTTTGAGGTGAAGATACGTGGTGAGATTCCATTCGTTGGTGGCTCTTTCGACTTTTCGCGTCCCACGCGTACTTTTGGCCCAGATGTCCCAAACTGTCTGGGACAAATATCTCCGAACCATCTGAAATGGATTGTTCATGTTTGTGAATCAGTCGGTTCACGTCCTCTACGTACCTTTGTCCCAACTGTCCCGGATGAAAGTCCCCTATTTCAGCCGAATCAGCCGATTCGCGTCCTCCGTGTACTTTTGTCCCAACTGTCTCGGACAGCACGAAACGAAGACTTAGGCAATTTTTTCCTCTTTTAGCCGATTCAACTTTTCACGTCCCACGCGTCCCGACGTCCCAACTGTCCCGCAGACTGCCTAGACTAGGACTTAGCCGATTTTCTTCATTTTTTCGGCCCTAAGCTTGGTACAAAGAACCTCAGTATGACCCGAACCCTTCAGACCCAAAATTCTTTAAAACAATCCTGCGACCCTATTTTCTACATTTTTTCCATTTTCTCTAACTCGTTGGGATTTCTTCTTGGATGGGAGAGTTAGAAAAAGGCCGAGGGACCCCAAAAAACATGCTTTTGGGCCTTGAATCAATCTTACTTGCTCAGGGCCGAGTAATCTGATGCATGTTATCAAAATTACCCTGGGGGTAAATTTTAGATAACAATTTGGCGACTCAGCGGGGTCATCTGCCTGCTAGATGGAGTTACCAGTTTCCTGAAGTATCCATTGGGCATGGAGTCACTTGATTCTCTGTTTCGGAACCCCAACTGACTTAGAATGTTGCAAGGAGGAAGATGGCAAATCACCTGATGGAAGCAAGGGCTGCAAAACATCTTCAGGGACAGCAAGCCTATGCCAAAGCACTTAGGGAAAGCAAAACTACCTACAACAACACAATGTGCACAAGCACTTGGAGGAATGAAAACCTAAGCTAATATTTACAAGGTGGAGAATTTCCCTCTAGTAGCAATGCTTTAGATAGATTCCATTGACTGGAATCTGCAGTTCTTCGCCATCCAATGAAGACAATTGGAAGGCATTGTTGTCCTTACACTTTGTGACCATGTATGGGCCACTCCAAATGGCATCAAATTTTGAATACCTTCCCGGTTTTGCTCTATCTACATCCCATTTTAACACTAGATCTCCAGCTTGGAAAGATCTACTCTTGGCCTTCCTATCAAAGGTCTTCTTGATCAAATCTTGATCCTTTTCCATTGCTTGGGATGCCTGATCTCTAATCTCTTGGAGCTCCATCAACTCTGCATATCTCACCTCCATGGGCCCAAACTCTAGCAACTCTAATTTCTTCATGAGTTCCAATGTTGGCAACTCAAGTGACATGGGCAAGATTGCCTCTCTTCCATAAACAAGCCTGAATGGAGAATTACCTGTGGATCTCTTGGGAGTTATCCTATTAGCCCATAAGGTTGATTTCAGTTTGGTATGCCAAGACCTCTGATTCTCATCAAGAGTCCTCCTAATGATCCTCAACAAGTTCTTGTTTGTAGATTCAGCCTGGCCATTACCCTGAGGGTAGTAATTTGATGAAGTACTTAGGTAGATCCCGTTCTTGACAGCCCACTCAGTCACCTTGGATCCAATGAATGTTAATGCATTATCTGAGATTATTGTAGTAGGTATGCCAAATCTGGTTACGATCCCCTCATAGAAGTCTAAGATGCTAGACTCATTTGCTTCCTTGAGTGCTATTGCTTCAGTCCATTTGGTGAAGTAGTCTGTGGCTATTAAAATCCACTTGTGCCCTTGACTTGAATTGGGATTAATGACTCCAATGAAGTCCAAACCCCATTGCATGAATGGCTGGTCAACTAAAATTGGATGCAATGGGAGGGCAGCAAGCCTCTCTTTACCTGTGAAGAATGCACAATTCTTGCACCTTTTGATCCATGCGAAGAAATCACTGAAAATCTTGGGCCAATAATAACCAGCATTCATGATTTTTAGGGCTGTCACTCTTGGTGTAAAATGACCACCAGCTGGTCCACCATGGAACTCTTCCAACACCCTATGAATCTGATTTGTACCAATGCATCTCAGCAGTACTCCATTCACATCTTTCTTGAACAAAACACCGTCTACTATGGCATATGGGACAGCCTACAATCTGAAGCGTCTTCTTTGGGTCTTGTTCATCTCTGGAGGGCATAGGCCCGTGCTTAGGAAGTGCATTATACCTTGGGTCCAACAAGGAGTGGGGACAGCATTATCCTCTTCTTGAGTGCTACCTTGTACATGGCTGTCTTAAACTGTCAAAACATCCTCTTCTTCATTGCATACTCCCTTTTGCTTTCCCAGAATCAGCTGCTCACACAATCCTTTTCCTCTTACGAGCTCGGTGACCTTGATCTCTATGTCATACTCCATGACACGAGTGATCCACCCTGCTCTTTTCTCATTCAAATCCTTGTTGAGGAGGAAGTCCTTTATTCCCGCATGAGAGACCAACAACTGAACTTTGTTGTTTGAGACTAGATGCTTGAATTTCTTCAAGCTTCTGATTACTGCAAGTACATGCTTCTCAATAAAATAATATCTTGCCTCATAGTCCTCCAGGCTTTGGCTGAAGAAAGCAATTGGCTGCTCATCATTTTCCTTGTTTTGCTGTACCAAAATGGCAGAAATGGTATCATCACCTCAAATGCATAGAGGATGAAATCCTTGGAGAAATCTGGGTTGATGAGAGTTGGTGCTTGGGAGATGGCTTCTTTGATTGCTTCAAAACTCTCCTTGCCTTTTGCTGTCCACTTGAAAGCCATGCTTTTCTTTAACATCTTGGTGATAGGTTTAACAAGTGCTGCAAAATCTGGGACAAACCTCTGAACAAATTTTATTCTCCCCAAGAAACTCTGAAGGGCCTTCTTGTGGCTTGGCAACGGTAGTGCTCTTATGGCTTCAACCCTCTCTGGATCAATTGCTAATCCTTCTTTGGAGAAAATATTGCCAAGGAGCTTTCCTTCATGTTCTAGGAAGATACACTTCTTAGGATTCAAAGACACTCCAAATCTCCTGCACCTTTGGAAGACTTGTCTCAAATGAGAGAGGTGGTCTGCTGCATTTTTTGAAAAAATAGTGATATCATCAAGGTATATCAGCACCATGTTGTTAATCAAACCTTTGAACGCCATGTCCATTGCTCTTTGGAAGGTAACTCCAGCGTTGGACAGCCCAAATGGCATTTTCCTATATGCATAAGTTCCCCATTTGGTTATGAAGGCTGTCTTGAACTGATCTTCTTCCTTCACCATAATCTGATTGTAGCCCGAGTAGCCATCAAGTAGTGAAAACCTCTCGGAGCCAGCAACAACTTTCAAAATTTTCTTCATAGGAGGGAGTGGGTAATGGTCCTTGAGATACAATCTCTTCAAGTCTCTGAAGTCAACACACAATCTGATCTCTCCACTCTTCTTTTTGACTGGAACTAAGTTGGTAACCCAACTAGAATGCTTGATTGGGAATATGATTCTTGACTCAATCAACTTGTTCAATTCCTTCCTCATGAGAGGTTCCATGTGTGGATTGACTGGCCTTTGTTTCTGCCTGATAGGCTTAGCATTCAGATCCAACTCAATGGTGTGTTGAGCTAACTCGGGATTGAAACCTTTCAAGTCTTCGTAGCTCCAAGCAAACACATCAGGGAACTCTTGACATAGCTGTATGAACTCATACTTTTCTTGTTTAGTTGTCATCTTTCCAATTTGCAATGGTTTGTTCTCTTCCACCAAAATGGATACTGAATCTTCTCTCTTGACCTAAATGTTTGCTTTCTCTTTCCTAAATTGATCATTGGGACTGGAAATGGACTCCAAAGTGATAAGTCCCTTAGGAAGCTTGTTAGTTCTCAGCTGTACCACTTGGTCACCATACTGCTGCTCTAACTTTTCCTGATTTTTGGCTGAGAACTCAACCTCTTCTTGCAAGAAATGGATGATTTTCTGGTCATTCTCAAACACTTGCCAACTTACATTGTTATCTGGAACCAAAGGCCTCACAATCACATGGATGTTTGGCTGTACCTTGTCCTTTTGAATGCTCTCCACAACGTCAAAGGCTGCCCCAACTGCTGCAAGCCTGTCAGCAGCTTGGTTCTCTTTCCTAGGAACTGATTTGATGCCAAAGCCCTCAAAATCCTCAATGAGGTCCCACACCCCTATTCTTATAACACTTGAGTAGATCATTCTTGGCAGCATGCTGCCCTTTGACCTGATTTACAATCAACTCACTGTCACCAAAGACTTGCAAGTTCCTTTATTCCTCTCTTTATTGCCCAATGCATCCCTTGCACCAAGGCTTCATATTCAGCAGTGTTATTGGAGCATGCGAACTGAAATCTAAAAGCTGAATAGTACTTTACTCCTTGAGGTGAAACCAGCATGGCTCCCCCTCCGGCACCTTGTCTACTCCTTGACCCATCAAAAAACAACTGCCATACCTCATTGTCATCCTTGTGGTCTGGCTTGGTGATGCTAGGAATAGGCTAATTTTCTTCATGTATGCAATAGACTCCTAGCTCAGATTCTTCTACTTCTTGATAAGGATCAAAAGCATGCACCTTGTTTTCCCATTCATCAAGAGTTAGATCCCGGATGCTTCCAACCTTGGTGTCAGCTTCATCAGTGCTTGGGTGATCTTCTTGATCAAATGCCGAACAGTTGGCATTGATCTGACTTGGAGTGTAGGGCTCAATGTGGAAGTTTGCAATAGGTTCAGACCTGATTGTAGCTTTGGTTCCATACCTCATTCTGAACAACATGTGTGACCAATCAGTAGACAAATACCCTCCAATCTTGGCTATGAAATCTCTTGACAAACATAGGGCAAAGAGTGGTGGAAGGTCTATAACTGATACATCTTGTAAAACAACAACATTTGGACATGCATGCAAGGTAAGACTCAAGTTTCTAATCACCCCAACTGTTGTTACTGTTGTCCCATCCAACTACACTACCCCTTTGGATATGGTTTCATATTGAAGTCCTAGCTGATCAGCTATTTGCTTGGGCATAACTGAGCTACTTGCCCCGGAATCAATCATGCAATTGTGCACCAATTGGTTTCCAATGATTAATGAGACATAAAAAAGGAGGGGGCTTCAACATTTTACCTTGCTGTCCTCCATGATTCTCTTCAGGCTGGGCAGCATTTGTGAGCACCTTCTCTTGCATTTGGACTTGTTGATTCGAAGTTGGCCAGTCTTTCATGGCAGCTTGTAGCAAATCTCTCTGGCCTGGGATAGATAGGGATTCCCACATTGATATATTTACATTTGTCTTCTTCATCTGATCAATGATACTAAATGGTGATGAAGGATCTCTTTGTTGTCCCTTGGTTTGCATATTCATCCCTTGCATGTGGGCAGCAACAGCTAGTATTTGAGTTGGTTTAGGAGCTGGTTTGGGTGCTCCTTGCATGTTTAGAACTACATTTTGTTTGCCAAAAGCTTGTGGAGTGGTAAAAGGTTTTGGATTACTTGGAGCCAATGGTTGTCCTTCACCCAAATTTCTCCTTTTTGACCTTGTGTTGGCTGCAACACTTTGAGAGGGTATTTGATTCATACCATAGAAATCTTCAACCTGCCAATTGACAAGAGTAGTTTCATTCGGAGATGTTCCTTGCTGAGGTGCTTCTTGCTGCTGATCCTCTTCGTGGCTGGACTCTTGCGACCCACCAATGGTTTGCACCATAAGAGCCTGATTTAATGCACCGTTAAAGCACATTGATTGGTTATGTGGCTGACCGCACGGGAAACACCAATCATATTCTTGGGCCATGTTATTTTACACCGGTACCAAAGCTCTGGATGTGGATGCAACATTGGGGTTATCGGGCTGAAATGGTCTGTTGGCAGGAGGCCTTGCTTGATTATGATTTGCAGCTAGATTGGGTGGTCTTTGAGGCTGATATGGCTGTCTGTTAGGCTAAGCTCGAGGTTGATAAGAAGGTCTAAAACTTTGGGCTTGCTGCCTCTTGAGTGTAACTAGCTCATTGCCTAGATTTTACAATTGCTTCATGACTTCTTGAAGTTCGTTTGAGGCACTAGAAGATGAAGTAGAAGCTTCATTTGAACTCTGATTTCTAGGAGTGGGAATAGGAGCTAAGACAGGCGCTTGACTAGTACTTGGGCTCTCTAAACTTGGAAACAATGGCATGGGAGGTCTAGGGGCTAGTTTTCCAGCTTGGATCAAACAATTTTCAGCCCTAATGGCAATGCTATAAGCCATAGGGATAGTTATGCCTCCCATGGACTGAATCAACATAGAAATATCAGAATTTAGAGCTTTGAGATAGTAAAGAAAAGCACCTTCTACTGTTGGCCTGACTACCACTGGAATCCTCTCCCAAGTCCTTTGAAATCTGAAGTTAAAATCAGTCAGCTGCTCATTGGGAGCTCTTTTGATAGTTGTCAGCTGCTCCAAAAGGGACAAGTTGTCTCCTTTCTCCCCAAACTGCTCATGGAGAGCAATGCATAGCTGGTTCCAGTTTTGAATAGAACCTGAGGCAAGGCTTCTAAACCATTGCAAAGCTTTCCCTTTGAATGAGGATGCCAGCAATTTGACAGCAACTTGCATCTCATTGATTTCATGAATTACACAAAGGTTGGCAATGTCTTTAACATGATCACCAGGAGTAGTCTGGTTCTCTCCAGTGAAGTATGGAATGTTCTTCAATGCTACAACTGGGATTGGATGTTGTGCATTGAGAGAAAGTGGGCTGTTGCCAGTGAAATTGACATACGGATTCGGTGGTTGTGCCATTCTGATTGGCCCGAGAACCCTTGTTGATTGGATGAAAGGCCTACCAGGTGGAGGTGTTGACAAGGTTCTATTTGGTGGAGATGGAGACCTTTGAATCCTTCTTCCTCTTTGCCTTCTTCTTGGAGATAACTGCAGATATTCAAACAACACCTCTTCTTCTCCAGCTCTTGACCTTGTAGTGATTCTTCTCATGAGTTTTCAGGCCTGCACTGCTAAAACCAGCTGATTCTTCCCTTTGGAGTCGCCAGATGTGCAATTTATAGCTCTTTTAAGCAAGAAAATTGCAGCAGATGCACATCAACTTTGCTGCAATGAAAATGAGACCTCTAAGGTCCCACCGGGCGTGCCAAAACTGTTAGTGCAAAATCACAGCACCCCTGGATGTTGATCAGATTTCTAGTTTGATCATTCTAAGCATCCAGTGTGATTGCACAACATTGAATCCTTTCTCCAAGTGTGGGAATTGCAAAAATGAGAAAGGAATCTCCAGAGAAGGTTGGTTCCTATTCCTCTGTTCAGATGCACACGAAAAAATGTAGAGGGTTTACTCAAAATCTAATCTAACTTGCCAAGGAGACAGGGTAAGAAGATGCGTAAAAAATAAACCTAAACTAACAAAGGTGATGCACCAAGGAATGAAGAACACCTATCTTTCCAATAAACACAAGCCATTAAAATGTGATGCAAGATCATGCACAGATAAAAAAATTTGCAGTGAAAGATCAGGAGGATGTAAATGAACACAGAGAGGGTTGAGAATCATCCACAGACATGCATTAGTTTCTCCAAAGATTGATACAATACACTAAAAAATTCCAAGAGGCAAAGTCGCATTACAGTTTTAAATGGGAGGTTCGAACTCCACAAATTCACCTGCCAAAGAGAAGAAGGGAGGGGCAAAACAGGAATGTTCCACCTTTAGAAAGAAGCCCCCTCCTTACAATTTATAGGAAGAATGAGAGAGGGAAGAGAGAGGAAATCCAAATCTACCCCAACCACTTCTAGGTTGCATTTAATTCATCTCATTATGGCGGTGGGTGAGAACCCTAGCAAAAGCGGTGAACTATATTTTGCATTAAAGCTGGTTGTTGAAACGTCAGTTCTGGCCATTACCACGCACCAGAGATGATTCTTGATTTTCTCTCTTCAAACTAAACCAAAATTCAATATTGACCCTAGAATCGTGTAGATAATTTTACCAGCTTTCCATTGATATAAAGAACATAAAAATCTGAGCTCTGGATCGAAAGTTATGACGATCTGAAGATTTAGGGCAAAAACAGGCCAAAACGGATCAGCAGGAAAATATTTGAATTTTTCCCGTGCTCTGCCACTTGGATGACACGTGTCAGGCTCTGATTCATCTGCGGGTTCATCCTATGAAATTTCCTTTCGGGCCCTTAAACTTGGACACGTGGCACTATTTTATTGGTTCGGGCCTGAGGGGCGCATTTTTACCTTGCGCCAAACACTCAGCAACTTTTCAACCTTCTGACACGTGGCACGTTCTGATTCATCCGCGGGCCTCCTTGTCTCTTTTCAGCCATTTCACCTTTTTACATCCCACGCGTCCCTCACGTACTTTTGGCCCGGATGTCCCAGACGAAAATCTCCTACTTCAGCCGATTTGGGTTTCTTTATTCCTGTTTGAGGTGAAGACACGTGGCGAGATTCCATTCGTTGGCGGCTCTTTCGGCTTTTCACGTCCCATGTGTACTTTTGGCCCAGATGTCCCAAACTGTCTGGGAAAAATATCTCCGAACCACCCGAAATGGACTGTTCTTATTTGTGAATCGGCCGGTTCGCGTCCTCTGCATACCTTTGTCCCAACTGTCCCAGATGAAAGTCCCCTGTTTCGGCTGAATCGGCCGGTTCACGTCCTCCACGTACTTTTGTCCCAACTGTCCCGGACCGCGCGAAACAAAGACTCAGACATTTTTTCCCTCTTTCAGCCATTTCGGCTTTTCACGTCCCACGCGTCCCGACGTCCCTACTGTTCCACAGACTGCCTGGACTAGGACTTAGCCAATTTTCTTCATTTTTCTGGCCCCAAGCTTGGTACAACGAACCTCAATACGACCTGAACCCTTCAGACCCGAAATGCCTTAGAACAATCCTGCAACCTTATTTTTTGCATTTCTTCCATTTTCTCTAACTCGTTGGGATTTCTTCTTGGATGGGAGAGTTAGAAAAAGGCCGAGGGACCCAAAAAAACATGCTTTTGGGCCTTGAATCAATCGTACTTGCTCGGGGCTAAATAATCTGATGCATGTTATCAAAATTACCCTGGGGGTAAATTTTGGATAACAGTAGTTACATCAACTTTCTCAATAATTTCATATTTTTACCTACAAATTCAAATTTTTGGCACAGTATCATATCCAATTCACTCAGTTTGGGCTAGTCACAAGGGGCATGAATTAATTCACTCCTTCACCATGGCATTCAGTTTCTACTACACTTTTAAGAATCTTAAGGGCATGAGTATCCTTCCTTCATTTACATTTTAGTACATTACCATTTTTGTTCATTTTTGTAGCACATGGGAAGGACATGGGGGAACTCATTCTCTTTTCTATTATGTGTCCTTTTTTATAGAATCATGCCTAGATCCATCTACAACAGTGTAGTCCACAGGGTTATGAAAGGTATCAAATCAGATAATTTTTTTATAGGTAGATGTTGTCATGCCAAATTTCTAGCATGTAAAATTGAAAATAATTGTCATGACAACCAATCCCACCATTTAAAAAACCTCTCTCCAATCATTACGAACCCTTCCTTTGGCTAGCCTATCAGCTCGCATAGCCCCTTTAAGTCTATTTCATCCTCATTCTATTCGAGAGGAAACTTTTGACATGGTTTTCAAGTGTGTTTCATGTGTAGGGAAATTTATCCAAGTTGGTTTCATGATGATACTAAGTCCTAAGGTAGAATGGTGCTCTCTGAAGCATTAAATTGGTTATTTTAGACATATTACAGCATGAATAAATATTCTAAAATTTGAATAGAAAGGATCAAAAATATGGGATTTGTGAGGGAGATAAATTAAGTGATCCATGGTAGTTTAGGGAAAATTTGCGGAAGCAAGTGATGTTGAGAACAATTCAAGCAAAATCGGGTAGTTCTGAAGGTCAGGGAATGTGAGCTCCAATAGAGAAAGTCAACTTGTTCTGAAGGTTTTGGAATTTTTGGAGGTAGTTATATGCCCATCAAATAGTCAATGGAAATATCTCATAGTCCACTACATGGTGGATGTATTAATTTTATCACTTGACCTCATCACTCTCAGTGGTAGTTTGGGTCACTATTGTTACTCCTTCGTGCCAAAAGGGTGACTGGTGTCATAACTCAAAATTCAATATGAATAATGTCTTGGGAATGGTTTGAATGAACTCATTTGGTTATTTTGAGTCAAAATAATATAAGGCTTCACCTCTTAACACCAAGGTTTTTTCTTAGGGAAGAAAAAGTGACATTCACATTCTAATTTTGCATTAGAATGATGACATCAGCATCACTTAAAGGCTTGAGCACACCTTTGGACCATGTTTGTCTCTTTTACCTTTTCCCTTTGTGCAAGGGGACATGAACGACATAAAATTGTGCTTCCCTATCCATATTGTGTTTCATCACTTAAAAGTTACAACTTATGACCTAGGCAAGTGCAAAACATGAAATCAGGACCCCTTTTCATGGGTCTTCCGCCTGGTGCATTTTCCAAGGATATGTGTCCCTTTTTCCTTGTCCCTTGGTGAAATTATATAAAGGGGACAAAAAATTTCACTCCCCTTGTGTTTGAATGCTTTCTCACGTAATATTTGCAATATGGTGTGTTAGAGTGTGCACAAATAATTTTTCGATCAACTGTGGTCCCCCTCTTCATGAAAAATAGACCCATGACACATGTTTCAAGGAATTTTGTCCCTTTTCCCTTATCTCATTACCTAAGGGTACATGAGGTAAAAAAATGTGTTCTCCGCCTCTCTCAGTTAGCCAGCGGACACATGCAAAACCATTGTTAAGCCCCGATAGCTAGTTTTCAATCCCCCTCATCTCACTCTTATGAAACCCCTTGCTGACACTTGTCCATATCTAGTGTAAAGTAAATTTTGGTGTTCCTCATGTCCCCTTCCCCTATTTTCCCCTATTTATAGGGTATAACTCCACATCAACCCCCGTATTATCCTGGTTAAGCCTAGTTTGGGTTAACCCTGAGTTAAGGTGTACAATGTGAGAGAGAGAAAGGTTGAAATCAATGACTTAACCATTTTTCATGTTTTCAAATGCATATTTTCCCTCCCAAGATCACTCTCCTTGTTGTTATGTTACCAGAAATGTTCCTGAGACCTCATATACTAAAAATGGAAAGTTTCTCATATCTCCCAAACCCCTTTTTCATTTTGTATGATATTTTAACAGTGGATCCTCCTAAAAAACGCCCTTTAAATGATTCCAAATTACATCTAATGGTGGTCTACATAATTTTTATAGCCGTGTGAATTTTCCATTTATTTAAACTTGTTTTCATATCTATGGAGTTCTGGTGATTGAAAATCTCTAAAAATTGGAGCAGAGCATCCTTGTGAAATAAAAAAATTGAAACCACTCTCATTCCATTCCAACACCCAGAAGACCCACTTCTAAAAATAGTAAGTCTTACCAAGATCCACTATCTATATATATTAATCCCTAGAAATATTTTATTTATAGATTTGCCTTCATTTTTTTTGTGCCCATTTTGATCCTTGTGTATCCTTGGCATCATCTCTACAAGGTTCTCCATTTTTTCTTAGTATGGTTGTTTCATCGTTTTCTTTATGTTACTAAGACAAAATAGATAAAGGTAAGGGCTGAGAAGGAATACTTTTTTATGATGGTCGATTGATGGTTATTGTGCACTTTCGTACTTCTCAATCCAATGTTGACTGTGAGAGATTCATTTTTGTTGGGAGGAACTACCTGAAATAGAAAACAAGACTACGAAAGAAGAGTTAAATAATATATGACAGTGGATTAGTTAACGTGTGCTAGATCCGAGAAGTGTGATACTCCCTAGATAGTTGTCAATCCACTATTAAAAACAACTTAATGGTAACAATAAAGGAAATTCTACTGTATTTAAAATGATTTAGGTATCTCATTCGTCTACAATAAGTAAATTCATTCACAATTGGCTAAGCTATGATAGAATCTGAAGGTCAAGGTCTCTGTCAGAGTACTGGGACTGGTCAGGGTAAGGTTCTAGTCTATTTTGGGTATTTGATGGAGGTTTCAAGATTTGTTCTTGGTTTATGGTCAAAACACAGAGACCGACGTCGGTTTGATATGACCAGTGTCAATTTAGGTTAACTAGCGATGGTATGGTCAGGGTATAGGAAACTCAATAAAAACTTGGCAAGGTGATAGATCTGAGGCTAGATGAAAAGGAAGGGCAATGGAAAGGTTTATGTGGATCCTGGATATGCACATGAATGATCAAAACCTGGATAAGGGACATTCAAGGGTGTGGGTGAAGGGATGGTAAATTTTGCATGGAGGTAAATGGTGGGTAAATGGAAATGGGAGTAGAAACTAATAACATAATTACAAGAATCTACTAAAAATGCTAATGGACAAGCACTGGTTAATATAACATTTACTGTTACATGAGCTTGATGTCTGGTTAGAAATGGTGGGTAATCAAATGGAAATAACTCGATGTGGTGTTGGCACTTTCCCAAATGCTCTTGTGAAGGAAATTGGCTCTGTAGTTTCTTCAAGTGTTGGCTATGAATGCTATGATGCGTGTAAATGTTGGTTCTGCTTGCATGTAGCTCTGGTTTTGTCACTTTTTCTCTGAAGATTTTTCTAACCTCTTAAAAATGTTCCAACCAAAAAAATTAGGTTATTTTTGGGGTTAAATGGTAGCCAATGGTGGTTCTGGGTTAACCAGTAATGGTTTACTGTAATTGGCATCGGTTAGGGTGGGATTTCCTAGGTTTACTAAACTAGGCAGATCCCCTTGATTTTTTGGGATCTCATTTGTTTGGATCCACAGATTAGAATGGAATCTTCCTTCTAACATGTGGGAATGTGGTTAGAGGGAATGCAAGCTTTGATTTTTAGGGTTTGGGTAGGTCTTAGTTAGTTATTGCAACTTACTAAGAATAGGTCTTTGGGTGAGGTGGCTAGATGAGGTGTCTAGGTGAGGTGGATATGGGGGGATTATCCCAATTAGGATATTTAAATAATATATATTGTGAGGATAATGAATTAATTTAATTAAATTAATATTAGAGTGGGGTGAAGGGGGCCATGGCTAGGTAAATGTATTCAAGGTGTTTATTTGACGAGGGACCAAGGAGAGTGTGACCCAATTTTGATGTCTACACTACGCACACACTAAGAAGGTTTACATAGGTAATAATGGAGTTATTTTGTAACTCCTTTTGGATCTCATATTCTATTTAAATAGCTCTCTCCTCTCCTCTCTCATTATTAGAAGTTCATTCTTATTATTCTATTCACTTTTCTTCTTGTTTTTTTCAAATATTAAAATCCAGAGAGTAATGTTTAATCCTTCTTAATACACATGAGTTTTTCTTATGTTGATTCGGTTTCCCCACTTACCAAATTGTGTCTCAACCCTTTTCATGGTTTAGCTTATTTTGTGAGGTTATATTCTACGTTATTTGTATTTATTTACTTATTGTTTTAACATTATTTGTAGTATATATTGTGGATTATTCTTTCACATAGAGATCAATCTAGAACCATGATCTTGGGTGCAAATGGGCTTGGGAAAAAAAAATTAGTTGAGGTCCAGTATCTAATCGTATAGGATTCTAACTGGGTCTTACTAAAAATGAGTGGATTCTAACGGGTATGAGTCTATGCTAAAGGTCATCAACATAAAATGTGAGTTTTTTTATGAGGGAGAATGAAAGAACATTGATTCAATAAAATGCATCTAATAAGACTCTTCTTACATGGGAGTCATGTATAAAGACACTAATAAGAAGTGGAGGATCATTGGTACAAAATAATACTTCATCCTTAATCATATCATCTTTAAGGAATTATATGGCTATGGAATTAGAAGTTTTGGGGGAAATGGTAATTTAAATATTATGAATTTCAAGGTTTCAATGAGGTGGAATAAACATTGATTCTTATTCATCATCTAAGGCATTCTCTTAGAGATAAATTTGTTGTATGAGGAATTTATGATACTCAGGAGAATTATGTATGAGTTCCATCAAAAGGATTTTTCAAGTCATTGAATTGAGTCAATAGGAAATGTCCATTACGGCCTACGATAACTGTTATAATAGTGGTATCCAAGGGGATAAGGATTGGAAGAGGTGATTTTCACGGTCAGATAAGGGTTGCAAGAAGTTGTTGAAATGTACACGGATTTCTATTGATAACTCATTAGGATGCTGCTAAGATAAGTATAATAGTGGTATCCAAGGGGATGGAGTAGGGGATCTCAGATACATTGCAAAAAGAGTTATGTCTTATTGAAACTTTAGGATATGCTTGGCTAGTGGAGTTCATCATTGCGTCTTATGAGGTAAGTATTTGGTCATTAGGGGAAGAATTTTTGGTTTATGGACAAGATATTTATGCACAAGCTTACGTTGGTAGTTTAATTTAGCCACATTGATATATTAGGAATTTTACATGCTAAAAAAATTAATACCGTTTAAGTGCATTAAAATCCTCATAAGTCCAAACTAAGGTAGTTGATGTAGGGAATGATGGAGTTTCAGTGTGATAATGGTGTGGAATATGTAATAAAAGCATGGGGGAATGTGAACAATATAGGGGAAAATACTGCTATCATGATGTCTTGAGAGAGCAATGACTTGCTATAAATGTGCAAAGCTCCTATCAAAACGGTCTATCACTAATAAGATGTGTGAGTCTCAAGGATGATGGTGATCCTAGATCTTTATATCTAAATATACTTTACGAAGGGATGACATTCTAACCTGGGTTGTGCAAGCTCAGATGAAGTGTTGAGGGAAATAAATTAAAGCTCCTAAAAAAATTTCACAATAGATGTGTGGTCAAGGATAAGTAGATCTTTATATCTACGAATATAATGAAGGGATGAATTTTGGGTTGTGCAACTTAGATGAAGTGATTGTTGAAATAAATTTGAACACGATACTTGGAAGGAAATGATGAAGGATACTAGGAACTATGAGCACTCAAATCCCCAATGGGAGCAGTTGTGTAATGAGATGTGAAACATTATTTTTTTGTTATAGGGATTAAATGTTAAGAAAAATGTGTTAGGGGATGATATGTGATGTATATGGTAAATAATTAAATACCACTCATTTGAGTTAAGACAAGATGTCTTCATGGATGTTTTTATTTCCCAAATGGGGAGGAAATGTCAGGCAAGTGTCTAACTCTTCCCAAGAATATATGAATATCCAGAATCATCCATGGTGGAGAAAATAATACTACTTTGTAGAGCTTGCTATAGATTTGATAAAATCATGACAAGATCATATGTTTGAGGCTATGATCATGAAAATGCTTGGGCTAGGCTAGCAAACCATGGAAGATATGTCCTAGTGATGTTTTATTAAGAGTATACCTCACTTTCCTACGGATCAACGAAATTCCTTGCTCTAGAGCCATGGAGATATGTCCTATCTCACTTTCCTACGGATTTCCTTGTATTTTTTTACCATCTTCTTGCAAAATATAGTCACTATGTTTCATGGTTATTACAATATTTTTGTTAATCTCTAGGCTTGTTTGGGTCTAAAATCCATGTGCTTTTTTATGTATAACTCTAGTTTTTGGACCTACTGTATTTATTTATATTAGCTATTTTTTGTATGAGTTATAAAGATGAAAAAAAGTGATACAAAAATTACTTTAAATACCTGCTGAAAATATAAGCTTTAAATACTAAATATTCAATTGTGCAATGAAAATAAACAATTCTTACTTCCTTCTTGTACTACTCAAGTTGATATGAATGCAACTTTCTATGTTTTTGTTTATTTTATAGGGTTTTTATGGTGCTATAATTTGCAACATAAATTTTTTTACAACATCAAGTGTTGAAACATTTGAGTTTCAATGAACCTAAAGAATGGTTTTAGAATGATTTTTTGGACTATATACAACGAAATATGTAATTGGGTGTATTTAGATCTAAATTAAAGAATTGAATGAGAAGTGGCAATAACAACTATTCATATGTTTATTTAGATCTAAATTTTGGAGTTGTTTAGTATGGGTTCTCTAAATTAAGTTTGGATTCAATGAGTGAATGATCTAAAAATCAAATATTTTCAATATGTTCCAAGTTTGATCTATTCTGAGATGGAAACTCTAATGAGAATGTAGTACAAAATTAAGGTGAGTGAAATTGATCTATCTATGACAATTTCAAAACAAATCTAATGGCTAGTAAAATTCTTTTTGTGATTTTAAGTTTTGTGGATAGAATCTTTAAAGCTAATCTAATATAGATTTTGATTTAAGAAAATGAAACTTATAACTAAATGTAGATTCTAATCCAAAGGTGAGAGAATTATAGAGTATGGGTATTTAAAATTATCAAATTAAAAAACATGAAGTTAGCAAAACTATTCTAATCAGTGAGTGTTGTGTCAGTGGTTCTGACTGTAGAATATCTATTTTCTCAGCCAAATCTGGCTGTGAAAGGGATGGTTATTGACTCAAATTGTACGGTTGAAAATATACTCACGTATTTTGAGATAGAAAAGGTATCCACACCTATTACTTGGAATAATATTCTCAAATAACCTCCGGAAAAGAATGTGGGTCCTCAATCGACCTTTCTTTTCAAGGCGCAGTTCATGAACGTGAAGGATAAAGGAGTCGAGCTGACCTCAGTGTACTTTGAAGATGAGATGTCTGTATCAAGCATAGGGTAAATTGAATCTTTCAGTTAGTCTGGTAGAGTTTCTTTGAATCATTTTTCTAAACCTAATATCTGATGCTATTAGGAAATATTGCTTTGAGAAAGTGGCTAACCAAAGGGAGATATGAATATTCTCAACCATGTCACGAGGTTTACCTTCTTAGCTAAATTTAACTTATTCGAGGTTGATTTGGATATCGATGCTTCTATGAGGGCCCTTACTGTATGGGTAAGTATGGATTTCTTTTATTAGGAAACCTAATGGTATCTAGGGTTTGAGCCAATACTAAGAATATACACACCATACCTGATTTGGTGTTCATTACTTGCCTAGTCTACCCCTTAAATTCTGGGATGATGAGATATTAGGTCTAAATATTGTTAAATATATGGTAAATACTCTGATTGGGTTTGACTGGACCAACAAGGAATAGATCCATACTTACTTATGTAATATTCTACATTTCTTCTGTAAATGGAACAGGAACTCCTAGAGAATGTCATTTTACAGTCAAAATTTGGTACATGGCAATAAAATAACCCTGAATATGAGTCATACCTTTCATTTAATGGAATGTAAAAAATTGATCATTTACTAATATCTGACACTTCACTGTTGAAAACTGCCCAACCTTAGCCAAGTGACAAGTTTATGAAGGGTTACTTCAGGTGAATCCTTGATGGGTAAAAATGATATGGTAAATGATGGAACTAAAGAATGCACCTAAAATTAAGGAAATGATGAATGATGTTTCTAGGATCCCAATAGATGGTTTTGAAAGAAGGGAAAAATGAACAAATGGAAATCGATTCACTCTAAACCAGCCAGATCTGAAATCATAATGAAAGTTGAATTCAAGAATAGTTGTATTCCGAAATCTTCTTTTAAATCAAGAAACCTCTAGTTTGTTGAGGATGTTGACTCTGGTGCCTTTTTGAGGATAAAGTCCAACAACGAAACCAATAGGATAATGCCAATTAGTGTAAAAGGATTTGATCTCCTTTAGTAGTGGAATGACACATGTGAAGGTGATTATGGAGGTGGATGAAAAGACTTTACTTACGGTAAGTAATTAATCTTATTTCCATATTGATTACATTTATACTTGCATGTGGGACCTATGAAAGATTAGATGATGTCTCAATTTGGTAAATGAAACATTGATGACTTGGTATACATTCTTGAATTGTTAAGAGGTCTAATCTAGAATCTACGTTATTTTACTTAACCTAGAATTAGGCTACCTTTTTATGATTTGTGAATCTTTTGGTTATTTAAGATGTAGGAGGATTCATCTTAAAAGGATTACATTGTTGTAATTAACTTGAATTTACATATTTTTTGGAACTTGGAAGGAATGATAAGGAAGTCTTTGATTTTGAAAGAAACTCTTGTCGATAGAAAGATAAATTATGTATTTCAAATTCTATAAGAATTATGGGATAGTTAAATTCCCAGGGGCTGCTAAATAATGTAAATAAGTATTTGTTGGGACAATATTTATAGGATATAATGTAGTAGTTGCTGATTTTATAATGGTCTCTCATAAAGTGATTGCAGATTTATATTTGTGCTTCTCTTTGGGATGTTATTACTTATGCTTATTTTGTATGATTGCATTAATTGCTTCATTAAAGAAGAGTTGTTTTAATGAAAAAATTAGTCGAATGCACTTTGTTTTAATGATTAGCACTTATCATGCTCAGTTCATTAAACGGACCCGTGTTAGAAATTTTTGCAGATGGACATCGTAAGTGATAAAAGAAGGCAAAAACTTATATGATGCATTGGCTGATATAAGTTTGATTCTTTGTAAAGAATTCTGATTCATTCGTGAGTTGTATTGAAAAAGAAAAGTTGTATTCTCTTTGGAATGAAGGCTATTTGTTATACAATATGCCTTAAATGTATAGTCTTTTAAATGAATAAGTTTTTAATGATGAATTGAAAGTTGGATATTTACTTGCATTGGTTGTGTAAATTACCTCGTACTTTTATGAAGGAGATAGAAGTTCTATCTTGTTGATATTCTTCATATTATTTTATGCATATCTGGATATCCTTTGATAAGATGGATAAAGGGAATTAGTTCTTTTCCCCCTATAATGATGCATCTTGTTAAGTTGCATAAAATGATGTTTATTATCTAAACAGTTTAACATAGTAATGGAATGCATGATGAATATGCAAAAAACTATAGAAATTGTGAAATATATGATGGGTATGAAAAACCCTAACACTTAATCATGTAGAGGAAGACTCTTCCTGACTCAAAAGAATGTAGTCTAAAGAATGGTGATATGATCGTTAATCATTAGACTTCATTTCCTATGAAGTCTACTATAGTTGAACCTATTTGGTTACTACACCTTCTTTGAATGGTTAAGTTACATTATAATGGAGCTTATGATGTTACTGTCCTATTTTTGAATAACTATTTGTTAAGCCTAGTAAAACAAACCTAGAAAGCTATCATAAGTTAAGGAATTTCTTTAATGACTAAATAAATCAAATTTAGAAAAGAACTTATGGAGTGTTGTTTTAGGGTTTAGCGGGGTTGCTGTAATTGTGTAATAATCCAAATTAATTAAATAATTAATAACCTCCTTGGAGTATGTACATCCTGATGAGGTATTTTCTGGAGGATGTTGACACATGCTAACTGTAGGATTGTACCTTTGAGAAGAAAAGGGTTTTCTTGAGGATACAACGTTGTAGTTGACATGTGGCAACACCCTTTTTTATTGATAATCTAGATCTACACACAAATAAGGACTTGTACTTAGTTTCTCTCTAGGTCAAGTTAGTGGCCTGTTTGGGATAGGTAGTAGCTTTCAATGGCTCAGGTTACCCTGGCACACCTAGATGACTTAGGTCAACTGAGTATGCCCATATACCCTAAGTCATTGTGAGCATCTTCCTATAATAAATTATCTTTCTAACCTAGGCTAGGGTTAAACCTTGGACAAGTGGACTGACAGTAGTCAATAAAGAGAATTCTAGATAAAAAATGAGTGAGGTGAAGGATGTATTCTGGAATGACAATTATGTCATCTAGGAATAGTGACATACACAGTATATTGTAAATCTTTGGCCAAAGTATTGCAAGTTGTTGGTTGCATTGTCCTATGTCACCTAGTTTAAAGTAACATAATATCAGATGAATATTGGTAACAAATATTCAGACAGGTTCTTTAAACAAATCACTCAGTACCTGGTTTAGGGTAAGAGAACTAAGTATACATATAATATGTTAATTATTTAGTAATTAAAGTTAAACATGAATAGATCGGTAGGTAAGTGAGTCATGGAATGAATATATCGGTGTATCACCGAGTCATTTATAGCTACATATGGTTAACTGTTATGAGATTTATTGGCATAGAATGTATGTTCTAAATAATGTTTTATTTAGATCAAAGAACATTGTGTAAAAAAAAATTCCCTTGTTTCTAAAGTCTTAAAATGGGAATGTTACAATAGGTCTATCCAAACAGGGTTAAAGTGAGTCTGGTATCCAAGGTATATGATATGGTGTGGAAATACAACAGAGGTCAGGTGCAGGAACGTTTAGGTATGTTTCGGTACACCAAAGGTCAGGTTAGAATAAACAGCACGGCAATAGGCAAGGCAAGGTTAGTAGGCTAAACAAATACAGGTAACCACGTCGCAAGGTATAACGAGTATAGTGGTTCAAAGGTCACTAACAATGTTCTAGGTCCAGGCATATAGGTCATGGTGTAGGAGGTCAGGTGTGGGTAAAAGGAGGTATGGCATAGGTAAGGCCGCGGTAGGGGTAGAAATATGCACCAATTGATGGGGAGGTGGGGGAATAAATGATGAGGTCAGAAGGATGAGGTGGGGGGCAAGGTCAGCATCGGGTTAGGTGAAAAAGGTGGCAGGTAAGTAGATAAGGTGTAAGGGGTTGTCATGGGATCAAAATAGGTAACTAAAACCGGTCTTGCTTAACTAATGACGGTCTAGGTAAACCATCCATGGTTTACTAGGGCATAGGACCGATGTCAATTTAGATACAACTGACCATGGTTTGCTAGGGCACAAGACCGATGTTGGTCTAGGAACAACCAACGTCGATCAGGTCGGGTGTGGTTAAAAAAAGAAATTTCCACTTTTTGTGGAATCATTAGTAATTTTCCAAATAGGAGAAAATGGTAGAGGAGAGAGGTAAATGTGGAAAGGGATCAAGTGAGATGGAGAGCTGAGTTGGAAAGCCTCCTAGTGGATGATCGACAAGTGATAGGTGGGTCCACGAGATCTATTTGATCGATTCGGTTGGTTGGAGGTGAGGAGGTCAGTGGGTGATGGCAGAGACAGGATAGGGATCGTGGGGACCATCAGTACAATAGCCCAATGTGCCACCGCAGAGATGGCAATGTGATGAGGTATGATCCCATCCCATTTATATTTTGGTAGGTAGATTTTTGTAGAGAAATCATGTAAGGGGTAAATAGGTTTTGGGGGGAAAAGTAAATTTGAATTTGGGATGAAAAATGGGTAAAATAGGAAGGCAGAAGGGTATATGTAGGTGAATGATGGGTGGGAATGAATTCAGGGGGATTTGTGTAAGAATGGGTGGGTCAGGAGGGTAAAATGGTGTGTTTGTGGGGAAATAGGGTAGGGTGTCGTGGATTTGGTTTCTACGACAGTGACCGACGTCAGTCAAGCGTTGGCTGACGCTGGTTGGTGTTAGCTAGAAATGGTCACAGATGGGTTGACCGATGCCAATTGTATTAGACCATGGTCAGTCTCACCTACACCGGTACCGGTCATTATTTGGAGAAAACTAGGTAAAAAAGGAGTTAGGGTGGGTGGGTGAAATAGGTAATGGTATAAGAAGATGTTGTAAATGGAAAAATAGCATGGGTGAGAGGTTTAAATAGGTATGGTGGAATGGTAATTAGTTAGGGTTGGGGTTGGTAGATAGGAAATGTGATAAGAAGGTAAGTTGCGAGGAGAAAAGAGGTAGGGTAATAGGTATATGCAAGGTATCAAGGGTGATTGTGGGTATGGTCAAGGTGTATTAATGTGATGATTTATTAGGTGTAGGCAAGAGATTAGTTGTGGATGCCAGATAGGGTACCGCCCCTACTTGTGGAGGTACGAGGGAGTGCAACATTCAATGATTGGTGTCATGTTGCAGAGGTTGGCCTAATAGGGTTAAACGCTACTAACATGTAGTAGAGGAGCCGAGTTTGATGGTAACTCTCATTAACAGATGGGATTTGGTGACCAATACATTCTATCTACCGACGGGTGAGATCACAATCACCCTAGAGGATGTGTACAGGATCCTGTAGTTACCGATAGTGGGGACGCAGGTGTATTTGATCTCCTTATAGGCATCTAAGGAGTTTATGTTGACCATGTTTTGTGAGGGATTAGTAGAGTTGAGGTTCCATAGCACCAGTATGAGCTACGGAGATATGTATTAGGCCCATCCAGAGGAGATGAGGCTAGCGGTGTTGCTAATAGAGGTAGACTGCTATTTTACATTGCCAGATGCAGAGGGTGGGAGATTCCCACCATCATTGATGGGGGTTCTACATGATATGGTGAAGGATAGGACACATTTTACATGGGCACCCACATTCCTAGTATAGTTATATAGAGAGCTATGGGCCTATGGGTGGCTACAAAGGTTTAGCCTATGTTGTACATTTCTACTACATTTTTGGGCATATGAACACATCATGTGTGTGCGTCTAGTTGGAATCCAGTTGGTATGCCTCATCCAGATGCATTTGAGGTGTGCTTGGTCTAAGTAGGCTACAGGTGATGGGTACCTGTTGTTGGAGAGCATCAGGTTGCCAGGGCTACACATGATGTAGCCTATTACATGTGGTTCCTAGAGGGGTTGTCTAGCATGGACATCATTTGGAGGCCATATGTGGGTTTCCCGTCATATAGGTGGATGGCCGAGGAGCTATAGGAGCTACAGATGCTTCGATGGATAGAGGTGCAACATGCAGGAGAGCATGAGATGATACCCGTAGATAGGGTCAAACGGTAGTTTGGGATACTTCATGATATACCCCCATCCTTCCCACAGTATAGGAGGGATGATGTGGAGAGGCCTCTACCTCTACCATAGCCAAAAGTGCCGACAGGGAAGGAGGAGCAGGTTATAGACCAGTAGATTGATGATGTCAGGGTGACTGATAGATACATATAGTGGTGGGATGCACATTTATGAGTAGTACCACCGAGGCCGAGGTAGTCATATTTAGCCACCATTACAGTACAGAGGGACACCCTACAGGGGCAGGTGGCTACCCTGATTACATAGTTGGGGATCATGCATGGGAAGTTGATAGGTTTAGAGGCACAGGTTTCCACTTTGCAGGCACAAGTGGCCACTCTACAGGCCCAGGAAGTACAGGGACAGGCACCCACATAGGGTAGAATTGGGGATGGGGTACATTTGGTTGCCCTATAGGTGTAGGTTACAAGTTTACAGGGCCATTTGGCCACTACACAGGTGCAGGTTGTGGCCCTTTAGGCCAAGATATAGGTAGGGATGGACAAGGTCCCTCAGGACAGGCACAGGAAAAGGGTCCCAAGAGACAAGTACAGGGGTCGAGGCCGATGACACCACCATAAACACACCTATAGGTAGGTTGAGGGATGCCTTAGGTGAGGTGAGGTATTATTAGGATTAGCTGATGGCTACAGGGATAGATTTCCTATCCTATTGAGAGTATAGAGCATAGCAATCCTTGAGTGAGAGGACTAGATCGGGCACCCATAGTGTGGAGAGCACAGGGGGCCATTGAGCCCTGAGACAGGGTCAAGTTGAGGCTACCAGTGTATGGAGGCCAACTCTAAGTTTGGTACTAGCTGAGGGTAGACTGAGGCCCATGGTGGGTGGTGAGATGTTAGCTAGACGCCATATAGGGGCAGAGGAGGAGGAGGAGATAGGTGAGATAGATATGGAGGATATCCATCTAGGGGATATTTGATAGTCATACATCCCTCCATTTTATATAGTTGTTTTTTTTTTATATATATCGGCATGTTTTCTAAAGAGATTGAGGATGTATATGATAGTTTTTGTTATTTTTTATCATATATCGGCATGCGTGCCGAAGATGGTGAGGTTGTATATGATATTTTTTGTATTTTTTATCATATACCAGCCTGTGTGCCGAAGGTGGCGAGGTTGTATACGAGAGGTTGGTTGAGATACTAGTATTTATATATATCCATGTACACATGTATGTATATGTAGACTTTCTGATTTATAGCTAATGGCATTTATAGCATGGATGGGGTTATTGATTTTAATTTCTATTATTATGTGTGTATGTGATGGAAACTAGGTGGATTAGGCATGATGGAGTTAGGTCAGTTTAGGTATGATTGAGTCAGGTTGGTTTAGGTATGATTAAGTCAGGTTGATTTAGGTATGATTGAGTCAGGTTGATTTAGGAATGGTGGAGTCAGGTCGGCTTAGGCATGATGGAGTCAGGTCGGTTTAGGTATGATTGAGTTAGGTTGGTTTAGGCATGATTGAGTCATGTTGATTTAGGCATAGTGGAGTCAGGTCGGCTTAGGCATGATGGAGTCAAGTTTAGTTTAGGTATGATTGAGTCAGGTTGGTTTAGGTATGATGGAGTTAGGTTTGGTTAGGCATGATTTGAGAAAGGTTTTATGGTTGATTGAATTTATAATTTTTTATTTTGTGCAATTAATGATGTTATGGATCATGGTAAGATGATTTGTAGGAAAATTTATGATTATGGTAAAGAAATGGTAGATGTGATGAAATGACTGTATGTGTTATTGTGGTAAAAATGCTTAGCAATTGTTGGCTTGTTTGGTTTAATTTCTAGTTATTGATATAGAATGGAAATGAACTAGGGTAGAATGTGAAATTGAAAGGAGGTTTTGGTTAGGGAAAAGAATGGCTGAGCTAACCTCCAAGGGCCCCATGCCCTCAGAGTGTTACCTACATAGTCCCGACAAAAAGTGACCTCAGGCCGATGTCGTTATCCCATAAGCTAGGGAAGATTATGATGAAGTAGAGGAATGGGTTGGTAGGTGTTAGGCATGGGTGAATGTAGATCATAAGCATGATTGAGTTTAGGTCATAGGCAGGGTTGATTGGTTTATAAATATAGGTTTCGATGATCTAGTCCTGTATAGGATAATCAATAAGTAATGATGAAGGTGAAGGGTAAGAGAGGGTAAAATAGCCACTTGATTGATAAGAACCCTAATGATTCGACCATATCTAAGATGGGCTCATGAACCTAAGACCCTAAAGGTATTGCATAATGGACCATTCTTAGGGTGAAGAAAGTCACATAATCACAAAATGTCATGTTTCCATCAAGTCCCTTGAGTAAATGGGAAATTAGGCTAAAAAAGGCAAGGAGGTGAGAATGGGCAGTTTTAGCGTAACTTAGTGTATGACAGCATGTTCTTCGAAAAAAAAAACTAGGATAAAAAATATGAAATTCCATGATGAAAATTTCATCTTTTTCTTCATTTGTTTGTGTTTAATAGACTAATTGATGTGGGAAGTCTATATGGGATAGGTATATTATCTCCTTGAGGTCTTCATGAAGCTGATCGATGTGGGAAGCTTCTTTATATTTTTGTTGGATTTTTGAAATAATTGGATATAGTTATCCTTCAAGGGAGCAGTCTATTTATAGCAGTGGAATTTAGAGTGAAGATATGTCCCTTTCAAGGAAGTCATCTTTTGCTAGAATTTTGACTCAAGGATTTGTATCCCTTTTTGTTTTTGGACTTTTAAGTCATGGATAAGAATATAGAGGAAGATGAGGTTCCTGTTCAAAAGAAAAGACCGTGGCACACAGATATTAACTATGAAAGAGGTGTTTTTCAGTGATGAACGACCATGGGATTACATCTTAAAGAAGAAGAAAAGTAACCATGAGAATCATGTTATGAGTAAGTCGTGGTACTCATATTGAACATAAGGCTGAAAAGGTGATGGGAATCACATGATGCTTTTTGAGTCGTGGATCCTCAAAACAGGCAATATGGAATATGAAAAGGGCTCAAGGGATGAACGATCAACTGACAAAAAGTGGTATAGAACTAGATGTCAGTAATAAAATGGTCGAAGATGCAAGGAATTAAGGGGGTTGGGTTTGGGTTTACCTTCGATTGATGACAAAAAATAAGTGTGTGATCCATAAGCATGGTAACGATATAGGGTTTGAGCCAATTAGGAGAAAATTTACCCCGTTTACTTTTCTCCTCTTTGGTTACATGTTGATTTTCCTTCAAGATGAGGTCACCGACATGAAAGGCTCATTCATGAATATGTTTGTCATAGGCATGTTTGATACGTTTTTGGTATATTTGGATATGGTCAAGAGCATTGAGATGACATTCATCTAATAACTCAAGTTGCGCCAAACGATCTTGGTGATAGTCATCATCATTGAGCATGTCTTGTAGTGAGATGCGAAGAGATGGAATCTGGACTTCGAGAGGCAAGACATCCTCGGTACCATAGACCATAGAAAAAAGGTTTGGCAGTAGTCAAAGTGTGAATACTAGTGTGATAATCCCACAAGGCAAAAGGAATGTGCGTATGCCAATCCTTTCTAGTATCATTGACTACTTTCATAAGAATTTTTTTCAAGGTTTTATTGGTTGATTTGGCTTGACCATTGGTTTGCGGGTAATAAGGTGATGAGAAACTAAGTTGGATGCCAAATGTGTCACATAGTTTGCATACGGTTTTTTTTTTTTGAATTAATTTCCATTATTAGTGATGAGGCGTTGTGGGACACCAAAGTGACAAATGATGTGATGGTTGATGAATTCACATATTTTTCTCAAATTTTATAGAAATGAGGGGAATGGGCCTCTACCCATTTAGTGTAATATTCAGTAGTGGTTATGATCCATTGGTGGTATTGTGAAGAATGGGGGTTGATTTCACTGATAATATCTAAACCCCATTGAGAGAAAGGACAAAGGTATCATGTGACCTGTAAGGCATGACTAGGCATGTGGTGGAGATTAGCATGTTGTTGGAATTTCACGCAATGTTTGACATAATCATAGTAGTCACGGTTTAGATTTGTCCAATAATAGCCAAGGCAAAGAATGTGTTTTGCGACAGCTAAACCATTAAAGTGACCTCCACAAATGTCATCGTGGACTTCTTTAATGGTGTAGGGAATTTTAGAACTTGTAAGGCATCGTAAGAGAATACCATCGAAGCCACACTTATAAAAAAGGACCACCCATGATGACATAATGGGGAGGAACTTTTAAGAAAGGCACGTTGCCCGTTATGAGTGAGATCAGTGGGTAGAATGCAAAGGGAAAGATAGTCTACATATTGCTTATACCAAAGGTCACGTGGGTCAAGGGAAAAAATTCTGATGAAGTAGACCTCACGAGGTAAATAAGAGAGTGATTATGGCCTTTGTATTGTGACAAAGATCTTAGAGTCAGTGGGCGAAGCAGGTATCAGAGAAGCCAAGTGGGCCATGGTATCCACAAATTTATTGGTAGATCATGGGGTGGTTTTGAAGTGCGTAACATTCAAAGGTGGTCAAAAGTATATCTACATGATGCTTATACTTTTGAATTATCTCATTACGACACTGGTATATACCATTGACTTGGTTTATGACCAGATGAGAATCACCAAAGATATTGATGGACTTAACATCCAAGGCATAAGCAGCTTGAAGGCCCAATACAAGTGCTTTGTATTCAGCAATATTGTTTGTACAATCAAAATCAAGTGATCTGTAAACTTCTACTTTAGAACTCTACGAATCACACAACTATGTTGTTCTACTTTCAACTTTGGAAAATGACAGATTTGCTTGAAATTTAGAGCTTTGTGACTAATTATCTAGCGATATAGAAAGGAAATTATAGAGCAGGAAAAAAAATTCAAACTTCAACACCAACAATTTTATCCTGGAAACCTCCAATGGAGGAAAACTAGTCAGGAAGGGAAACTACTCTTTCTTCCCACTTTTATTGGTCTAATATAGACAATTAGAGATTACAATAAGTATGAAAAGAAGCAACAATGTAAACCTTCTCTCCAATTACTTGCTTGTTTTGTTTCTACACCTTGCTCCTATAATTCCATTCCAGCATTGAAGATCTTGCTCACTGCTCTCATTAAACTCTGCTTCTTTATCTCTCTAGATCTTTGAATTCCTATTATATTGTTCCTTTCATGCATTTATAGTCCTTCACATGTCCTCCCGTGCACTGGAGAATGTGAAAAGGCAGGGAAGGGAAGAGACACGGCTGGGTGCTTCCAATTCACGTCCATTCATGTTCCATTCTTCTTTTCTATTTGAAAGTATCATGACCACCACCCTAATCAGACCGGTGGTCCTAGGACCATCACCTTGGTTGGGTGGAAGTTTCAAGACTTGCCACCCTTGCAGGGTGACGGTTCTGAAATTGCCGCTCTAAATAGAGCAGCAGTTCCTTCCAGAACCTCTGTTTACCTCATTTTCCTCACTTTTCTTGTTTCTCCTTCTTGGTGTTGATGGAACTGATGAAGTGGTGTGTTTTTTCTGGATCCCTATGGATCATACCTCCCCTACTTAGGAGGATTTTGGTCCCACAAAATCTTAGTGGGGGAGTGGTAGAGGAATCGATTCCCTCTCGTGCTCATTCGAGTACCACTGGGTTTGCCTTGTTGTCTTCTCTCGTCCAACCTGCCAAGACTCCTATGGATCTTTGGTTTGTTGTTACAGTGCTACATCCTCCTTTGAGTTTCCTCGAGTACAATCCTCTTTGGAAGGTAACTTTTGTATCTTTCCTTCTTTTTCATGCATAGATGGCGTTAGTGGATGCGAGCTCTTGTAACTTACTATCGTGTGCATCTGCATGAAGTATGGCCTGAAGGTTTCTTCTCCAACCTGCTCAAGTATGGCGAAGGTCCCATACTGTAGTGGTTTAGTCCTTGCATGTCTTTGTTTCTTGAGATGGATTGGCCGAATCCTCTCCAACTGCGTTGTTGCTTTAGTCGCCATTGTTCCTTGTATCTCCTCTTCTTCTTGCTGCCCCAAGGTCAAGTCCAGTGAATCCGTAGGTGGATACGGTGACTACATAGTGGAAGTTTGTTTTGATCTCCTTGAATGATTATTTCTTATGGTGGATTCTTCTACAAAAAAATTACAAATGCTATCAAAATTCTCCATCCTTTGGTTAGAAATATCCGTTCTCTCACGTCCATTTTGTTTTTCTTCCAATGAAAGCAACAAAATTGATGATTTTCCTGAATAATTCTTGGTGCTTGGTTGGCACTTACCATAGCTTTCTTTGATTTTCTCTGGTGTGCTCAGATGTTAAAATAGACTCCGTCCTTAACCCATCTGAACTAGTTCTCCCTCCTTGTGAACACAGCATCTCTGGCATACAAGGACTTCTAAAGACAATAGCAAATGCATCAAGTGGAATAATATCATCCTCTAATACATCTATGTATTGGGTATTTTTCCCCAACTGAAACTTACACTTCCTTATAACTTATATTTCTACACCCTTCTTCACCCATCCCAGTGGGTATGGATGTGGATACACATAATTCTCTAGACCAAGTTGTTTTACAAATGAATCAGAACTCAAATTTGACTGAGAACTAGAATCTACTAAAGTGTTTACCTTAGTCTTCTTGACTTGGATTCTGATTTGAAATAGCTTACTCACCTCTTATTCTTCTATTACCCCATACATGTTAGTGGCCATACATCCCAGCCTCTTATCTACATTTGAATCATCCTCAATCTCCACTTCTCTTTCTATCTTCACAGTGGCCATGGATTTCTTGGAATCCTTGGTTCAGTGCCTTGGGTGCAATTATGGATGCAACTTCCAACATGTGGCGTCAGTATGCCCATTTACATCACAATTATTACAAGAAATTCTTAGGATCTTTACAAGTATGCAAAGCAGTAGCGGTATGTTTACCTTTCCATTTACCTCTTCTACTTGTCTTCCCTTGTTCTTTGTCCTAATGTTTTGTTGGTTGATCTCCCTTCGGCTCTATATCTCCTTACTTCTTCTCATCATCAATGTAGTATGCTTATACACAAGCTTCATTGAGATCCTTGGGATTCATGGAGATTACCTTCTTCCAAAGGTGAGTGTGAATTCCTCCCAAATACTTGGTTAGAATTTCCTCATCCTCCAAGTCCATATCAAGCAACATGTCTTGTCTCTGAAATTATGTAGTGTAGTCTTGCACGCTTTGACCGTTGCCCTATCTAAAGTATTGCCACTTAATCATCATGTCAGTATTATGGCCAATAGGATAGAAAATATCTCTAATCAATTCTTTAAAACCTTTCCAAGTACTGATAATAGGATGTTTCTTCTTCTCACAAGTGACTATATGGGTTTCCCACCAAACCAAAGCATGACCTTCCATTTTGAGATGTGCAAAGGTGACCCTTTATGCCTCAGTGACATTATGTACACTAAATTAGAATTCCATTTGTTTTAGCCATTTATCCAATAATTATACATCTACTTTTCCTTCAAAATTCTTTATTTCCACTTTCGTTTCAACTTTAAAAGGTGTATGTGCAAATTTTACCTTCTCGCTTACAATTGGTGTCTCTTCATGCTCTTCCCATTCTTCCTCTTCATGGATTTTTCTTATACCAAAATTTTCGGCTAGTGCTCGAACCACTAATTCCATGGAATCTTTCTTAACTGAAGCCATATTTTGCAGATCTGAAAGCTCTTCTTGTTTTCTATGCAATCTATCCATCGTGGTCTCTAGCATCTCAACTCTACGGATGAAGTTCTCTTCCTCCATTTGAGATCAAATTCTCTGTTTCCACTTCTTCGTAGAAATATATGGCTTGCAAGGTAAAATTTCTCCACCTTTGGACCTTACCACTGTCATACAAAATCACAAGAAAGATTCTATTACCACAGTCCTGGATATTTAATCAGCTCTGATACCAAAATGATCCCTAAACTTCTACTTTGGAACTCTACGAATCACACAACTATGTTGTTCTACTTTTAGCTTTGGAAAATGATAGATTTGCTTGAAATTTAGAGCTTCATGACTGATTATATAGTGCTATAGAAAGTAAATTGTAGAGAAGGGAAAAAAATCAAACTTCAACACTAACAATTTTATCCTGGAAACCTCCAATGGAGGAAAACCAATCGGGAAGGGAAATTGCTCCTTCTTCCCACTTTTATTGGTCTAATATATACAATTACAAATTACAATAAGTATGAAAATAATAAACAATGTAAACCTTCTCTCCAATTACTTGTTTGTTCTGTTTCTACACCTTGCTCCTACAATTCCATTCCAACACTAAAGATCTTGCTCACTGCTCTCATTAAACTCTACTTCTCGATCTCTCTAGATCTTTGAATGCCTATTCTCTTGTTCCTTTCATGCATTTATAGGCCTTCACATGTCCTCCTGTGCACTGGAGAATGTGAAATGGCATGGAAGGGAAGAGACACAACTGGGCACTTCCAATTTGCATCCATTCGCGTTCCATTATTCTTTTTTGTTTGAAAGTATCAGGATCACCACCCTAAGTAGAATGGTGGTTACAGGACCACCACCCTAGCTGGGTGTTGGTTTCAATACCACCACCCTATAGGGGGGGTTCTAAAACCACTGCTCTGTACAGAGCAGCAATTCCTTCCAGAACCTCTGTTTACCTCATTTTCCTCACTTTTTTTATTTCTCCTTCTTGGTGTTGATGGACCTGATGAAGTGGTGTGTTTTTTGGATCCCTATGGATCATCAATTTTGAAAGAAAAAGGCATGGGTTCACCATCAAGAGGAATGAGGATAACACTAGCCCCTCCCCAATGCTAACACTTGGAGCCATTGAAGAAGAGTGTCATTTGGTAAGCAGGTTTGTCTAGGGAAAGGGTAGATATAGACTCATCTGGGAAATATAAGTTAGATAGTTAATTCTCAGAAATAGGTGCGTTGGTTAGTTGGTCAGCAATAGCCTAGTCCTTGATGGACTTTTGATGAATGAATTCAAGTTCGAGGTCGGTGAGAAGCATAAGCCACCATGCAGCATGTTGATGTTGATAGGGTTTGGCATACATATAGTATAGTGGGTCAGTATTAGTAATGATGAAGGTTTTTTTGTTGAGCATGGAAAAGTTTGGTGGCAATGAAAACTAAGGCTAAGCAGAGTTTTTCAACGTGGGTATATCTATTTTTGTAATCTAGGAGGGTACGGCTTATTTAATAAATTGTTTTCTCTCTGTGTTGGTCATCACAATGAGAAAGCATGGTCCTTAAAGACATGGTCAGTGGTGGAGATATATACGTAAAAGGGCTGGTCATCCTTAAGAGGAATGAGCACTGGTGGTTAAAGGAGGTATTGTTTTAAGGCTTCAAAGGCTTTATGAAATTCATCATCCCATTTAAATGAAACATCTTTCTTGAGAAGATGATGAAATGGTTGAAAGTGTTCAGAAAGCTGCGAGATGAGACAACGAATGGATTGCAAATTACCTTGTAGGCTTCGAACTTGACAGAGATTAGTGGGCGGAGGCATTTCCAGAATGACCTTGACTTTAACAAGATCAATTTCTATGCCACACAAACAAACGATAAAACCTATGATTTTTCCATAAAGCACCGCAAAGACACACACAACACTTGATGAGATGGTCAAATATGACCTTAAGAATGGGTAGATGTTTGGTTCGATGTTTAGATTTGGCTATAAGATCATCTACGCAATATTCTAATATGTGATGCATGATGTCATGGAAGATATAAGTCATGGCTCGCTGATATATGACACCAGCATTTTTAATGCCAAAAGGCAAGACTCGATAGTAGAAAGTCCCCCAAGGAGTGATGAAGGAAGTCTTGTGTTGATCTTCTGGAGACAATAATAGTTTATTGTATCCTGAGAAACTATCCATTAGCGATAGCATTTCATGGCTAGCAATGAGATCAACTAGTTGGTCGATGTCTGGTAGGGGAAATTGTCTTTGGGAAAGGTGAGGTTGAGGTCACGGAAGTCCATGCAAATGCAGAGTCCCCTGTTTCCTTTATGACAGGAACAATGTTATAAATCCATTGGGGATAGTCAATGGATAAGATGAAGGAAACTAAGAGAAGGTGTTGAAGCTCTTCTTTGACCAGAAGAGCAATGTGAGGATGCATTTTCTGCAGCTTTTGTTTGATGGGTTTAGCATGAGGAATGGTTATGATATTTTGGACCATGATTTTGGGGTCAATACCGGGCATATCAGAATAGGACTAGGTGAACACGTTGCTATGGTCCTGAAGGAAAGAGGTGAAGGCTCCATGTTCAGTAGCGTCTAAGGATTGGCTGATATTTATAATGTGTAGGTTGTCTTGAGTGTTAATGTTGATTTTGATGTTCGATTCATTCAACATGGTTTGTGTCTCAGAAGGTAATGACCAATGAATATAAGAATCTTCCACACCAAGGTAAGTGAGGATGGATTCATCGTCCCGACATTAAATGACATTAATAGAAGGTGTATCATCTTCGATTATGTCAGGATATAAGAGTGGTAGAGAAGAGGGATTCTCTCCATCACGTTGGTAGGTCAGAGGTCTCAGGGAAATGGTGTTTATGAAAAAAAAAAATTACGGGGAAATAGATTCGGGATCTATGGACTCTGTGGGTGAAGATGGTAACGTGGGTGAATGAGGTGGGGAAGATTTTCCATCCTAGATTAGGTCGATGCGAACCTTCTTGGAAGCTAGTGCATCAAAACCAATGCCACTATGGTCATTGTGTGTATGAGAGGTATAGGAAATGACAATATGACAGCCTTGTTTGTAAAATCCGAAGCCAAATTCTTTCCACGCACACTGGTGGAGGAAAGTGTGAGCGAAACAGCGGTTAGTGAGGGAGTGTAGGTCGAATGAAAATGGTTGGGTTTGGGATGGAGGTTTGGGTTTATAGGTGGCCATATCAAGTCCCTCATATGTTATATTAGTTTGAAGGTGGGGAGAGCCATAAGGAAAAATGTCAATGATGCAGATTTCATAATTAGGGTGTTGACACAGGTTCCCATACTCTTACAAGGTGAGGAAATTGTCGATACTGTATAGGTGGTAATCCCCCAGAGTGAGGAATTAAATAAAATCTTCTAAGGGATCAGTAGTTGGTATGTGGGTAGTGGGGATAGATGGATCACTAGATGATGGGGAAATAGGTGGGTCAGTAGTAGAGGCTACAACAGTAGTAGGGATAGCAAGGTTAGCTAAAGAAGAGGTAGTGGCAGTTTTGGTGGATGGGCTTGTAGGTGAAGGTGAAGTAGGGATAGTGACAAATGCCTTGACTAGTACAAGCACCTCATTGGGATGGTATAACATGTTACAAGTCTTAAAAGGAGATGGGTCGGCAGGGATGGTGTAATTATGCCCCTCGTGTTCAAATTTGAGGCAGCGGTGTAAAGTAGAAGGGACACAATCCATGGCATGGATCCAAGGTCAGCTAAGCAAAAATTTATACTAGAAATCCCCTTCTAAGACATAAAAAAGTTCTAAAATAGTGTGGGGACCCACGCGGACATAGAGAATGATGGTACACAAGGTAGAGGTCATGGCGTCATTGAAGGAATGTAGCATAATTAGGTTACCATGCATGCAATTGGTAGGTAGTCACATTTGGTCATATGCATGGGAGGAGATGATGTTAATACTAGCACCATCATTGATCATAACACATCGTATGTGTATATTATCAATAAATATAGAGATGAAAAGAGTGGAGTCAGGGTCGTAGGACTGGAAGGGAGAAATCTCTTCATCTAAAAAGCTAAGGGTGGCTACTTGGTGAGTGGGTGGAGGCGTAGAGGAAGGCGATGACCTAGTGAGAGAGGAAATGTGATGAGTGGTAATGATGGAGGCTATGGGTGTGGGGTCATTTGGTAAAACCTTAATAGATTGAAGGACCTCCATGAGGGCTTGACGATGTGACTGAGAGATTTGGACGAGGTCAAATAAAGACATTTTGAGAGGGGATTGATGCAGTTATTTTAGCATTATGCAATGTGTCACCCCATCGAAAATAGGATATGTAGGACCTTGAATGATGACTTTGGGTATGGGTGTGGATGGTATGTTGGGTACAGGGTTGGTTGATGGGCCAGTTTCATTTTATTTTCCCTTGTCTTTTTTAGCACGAGTGGAAATGTGTACCATGTTAATTTGAGGGGAGGTGGATGAAAAGGGTGTGACATGGAAGGTATAGCGGCATGAGGGGAAAAAACCTAGTGGGGGATACAATCCTTGTGAAATGAGTAGGGCGCATTGGCATTTGGGTGGTGGTTTGGCTAACTCTCTTATATGAATCATGTTTATCTCAAATCTTGGGGGTGGGTCAAAAATTTGTGGGGGTGGATATTTTGGTCGCTGCGTAGGTAATGGAAGAAGATTTGTGGAAATTGGTGAAGGCGAAATGGGGTCCTCATCAAGAAGATCGTCGTCATCAAAATTTTCTTCGAGAGGACACAATTTGAGAAGAGTAATTTTTAAATCCTTAAATTTCTCTACATCGTGTCCTGGCACATGATAGTAAGCATAAATTTTAGTTTCATCAAACCCTTTTGGTTTGGGTTTGAGTGGGTTGTAAGGTCTAAGAGGTGGTAATGTGATGACAGAAGTTTCAAGGATATTGGTTAAGATTTTAGCATAGGACCCTGGTAGTGGATCACAATGGGAGGTGAATGTGGGTTTAGGTGCAGGTATGACTGATTGTGGAGGAAGAGGCTTTATAGGAGGGGGAATGGGTTGGTCTACTAGTTTTGTGTGTGATGTGGTCTTAGGTCTTGGTTGCATCTGCTTGGGTATGGGCATGGTAGAAGAGTTGGCAATGGAATGTTTGGTTGGTTTAACTACCTTATTGGAGGGTAGCATATTTTTGGCTTTAGGTTGTCCCTTTGTGGGCAAAGGTGACATGGGTGTATGAGATGTGGAGGGAAAACCAGATGGTGGAAGAGGATGGGTTACCCATGGGGGTAATCGAGTTGCTATGGAGGTGGTTGGTAGAGGTTGGGTAGAAGGTGTGAGTGGGAGGGAAGAAAGTGTCATGGGTAGTGGAGAATTTATGGATGGTAGTGGTGGTATGGGTGGTAAGAAGGTTACATGTGATGGAAAAAGTTATGTGGATCACTTGGGTATATTAGAGGTTTGTGATGAGGAGGTGGGTTACTGCATTCTTGGTTTACCGATAGATGGAGGTTGCTTGGCCAGGGTCGAGGTGTGAGGTCCTAGGATGGACAGAAAGGGGTGAAGGTAATAATGGCATGGTAGGTAAGGTTAATGTATGAGGCCTAGGAGGTTGGGTCTTCTTTTTATGGGCCAGAGTAAGTTTAGTGTTAGTTTTGGAAGATGTGGCTAAATCTAATTTGATGGGTGGGTGAGTAAGGTTTGATGTCGGTATGACCCCTAAGGTGGTGATGGGTTTAGGTAAGGGAGATGATATAGGCGTGGGTAGGTGTTTGGGTGTAGATGTATGTTGGGTTATGGACAGAGGTGTGTTTTGGGCTACTATTGGTGACATGGAAGGTGTTGTAATAGTCATCATTGTGTTTTGTTTGGTCATTCAAAACACTTTTGGATAGAAAGTGGAGGTGTCGATGAGTGACAGCTGCATTTGGGTTGAAACTAGAAGTAGAAGGTGTCCCCAAAGTAAGGCTCTATCAACATAGTCTAGGTGATTGGCCAAGTGTGAAAATGGCATTGTTGTAAGCGGGGCCAACATGGATCAAGTATCAATCCTTGTAAAATGTGTTTGAGATACAAGGAAATGGCTAGCCTCAGATTCTGTGGGTAAGAGAGTCGAAAGTAGATCAGCAGGATCTTGAAGGTCCGATGGCGAATGGTCATTAAAAGGCAATGGTATTTTTATAGGATCCTCCATGGGTGGAGGAGAGGATGGGCTAGCCAAGGTTGACTCTCCTTGTGATGGTGTAGGTGTTGGACGTGTATCTCCTAAGAGTAGGAGAGGTGTCACTGATGACTGCTCAGAAATTTGAGGGGTCAAAGGCGATGTGCTTATTATAAGCTCTTCCATGGGTGAAGGAGAAAATAAAGGGGGTTCCTCTATGGGTGGAGGAGCAAATGAAATAGGTTCTTATGTAGGTACGGGAGATCGGGATAATATTTCATCTATGGAAGGAACATGAGGAAATCGGGAAGCAACTGGTATGTCATCGAAAATAGCGTGGACCTCGCGGAAATTGCTATCATTGTTTGAAGTGTCACCATCTTGTTTGGAAGATGGGGCCATGATTAGGGAATGGATATCTTAAAGATATGTAGGTTTTGGTTATCGGGTGCATTTGGGATATCCAAGAATAAATCTTCGTTGTCTAACATTTCTTGGATGATATTCTTGAAGGTGATGCAGTTATTATCATTATGATGTTTGGCACGATGATAGTTGCAAAATTCATGTTCTTTATACCATGCGGGCATGGTGCACTCAGAGTCAAATCTAGTGTGTGGTTTTATAGGTGGAAGAGTAATGGCACCAGCATTAATAAGCTTTTCCAAAACATAAGAATAAAGTTCTCCTATCAAAGTGTACTTTCATTATTCTCGTCTGAACTAGAAAGCTTAGACGGGAGAGAGATTAGAAGGAGCTTTGGCTGGGTTTGATTGATGAGGGGGGGCAACCTTGAGAACTACAGCATTGGCAGATCCCTTGGGTTTTGAATAGTTGTTTTGGGGTTTCGAAGATGAAGAAGCATCATTTGATTTGAACACAATGTTCTTGTTATGAAGCTGAATTGTCTTCTCTTTGATAGCACGAATTTATAATTTTTGTTCCATGGTGAATGCCTCATCAAAAGTATGAGAGGTTTACACCTGCAGGGATGGTGAAATGTGTCTAGCGCAAGCCTGAGTAAACAACTCTATGAGTTCAGTTTGAGGTAATTGAAATGTGAGCTGGTTAATTAGGCTACGTTAGCAAGCGATAAAGTCAGCGATAGACTCATCATCGTACTGTCGTGTGGAATAAAGATAAGTCATGGTGACCTTCTTAACAATGTTGATTGAGAAGTGGTCTAAGAAGGCTTGTACTACCTAATTAAATGAGTAGACAGAGTGTCCATACCATTGTACCAATCCAATGCATGTCCTACCAGGGACATAGGGAAGGTCCGTAGGAGTAAAACGTCATAATGGATGATCAGGTAACACCCATGTTTAAAAGACCACAAATACTGCTACAGGTATTCTTTACTATTGAAATGGTTGAATTTTGGCATTTCCCAATGTACAGGGTATGGGCGAATAGGGATGGATGGGTGAATGGGCTCATTACAGATTTCATCATAGGTGAGAGAATTGCGTGAGCCGGAAACTGATGCTTCTAGCATATGCATCCTTTCCATCATCAATTTAATGAGGTCATTGGGAGGTTATGGTGGAAGGGCTCCTCATGTGGCGTAGGAGGGCTGATATGGAACATGTGATGTGGGTGGCATTCTAGTGTATGGAGGTGCCGAATAGGAAGGTTGAGAATAGGGGACCAACATAGAGGGCATCTATCTGGGATGGGTGATGGATGAGATAAATGGTTTTTGATAGTGTGTGTATATAGGTAGGACGGTCGTAGTGACTCTAGTAGCAATTGGGGGTAGAGATTGGGGGATGGAGAGGAAAATATTATGGAATGGAGTAGGGGTCACTGACACCACAGGCAGTTGTGTTGCAATTGGTATCTGTGAGACAATGGGTGCAGATGAGGTTATGGTCTGGGTGGTTGATGAGGTGACAACAGATACTACAAGTGTGACTAATACTACAGATGTAGTAGTCATAGTGGGTATGGGGCCTAGCTATGAAACTATTGGGGGTAAAGCAGGTGAAGGTAACTTTGCATTAGTAGGGGTTGATGCAGAAGTGGGAATAATGGTAGGAGAGATGGATACAGACATGCCATATATCAACTGACCTGAGGAGTCTCGGGTGGAGGAGTGGGAAAGGTAGAACTATAAGGCTGTGGGGTTCTGATCAAGGAGTCATGAAAATTCCTCTTCACCTACGGAAATGGTAGTAGGTATGGTGTTATCCATGGGTGACAGGACAGAGGGTGGTGTAGGACTAGGTGATAGTGGCTGACGACTTGCATGGAATATAAGAGCATTAGCTTGATTGTGAGTCAACACCATGTGAATGAATGTATATCAGGTGATGTTGTATCCTGCAGATGACATGGAGAGTAGTGGGAATGAATAAAATAGGTGTCTATATGTGGATTTGGGAAATGTATGAGTTGAGATTCCAACACAGGGTAACTAACAATGGTTAAGGATGACCGATATTGGTTCAGTGGTAACCGACATCGGTTACTATGAGACAGGAACAATTTTACCAGATTTACAATGAAGAAAGGAACTTTTTTAGTTGTGCAGTTTAGATCTTTACATTTGTTGTAAGACTACAAATTGCAAGTTCATCCTGGAGGCCTAAAAGAGGACATGTGTCACGATTTGGCAATAGAATATGAATAAATAATATATACAGTTTTGCAGTATGTAACTTTGAAGTAGCTATAATATTGCTAGTTTCATTTCCACTCCCACAACCAGCAAGTTAGACATGTGTTAGTGTCCTGGAACTCTTAGAAATAAAAGTAGCATGGTAGTTTGTAGCTTTTCAATTTTTTGTAAAACTAAAAACTATTTATGATTCCTCAACACCTGAAAAAGGTAACTAGGTGGCTCATCTGTTCACATGTAAGGCCGAAATTCAAACTTGAAAATATTATTCAATGGTTGTGAATGAAAGAAATATGAAGGTAGATGCTTCCAATAATGGAAGCATGCAAACAAAAATATGGAGTTTCAATTCATGTAAATTCATCACTTTTCCTCCAAATTTCAAGTTCAAATAGAGATTTGATGCCCTAAAATAATGAAGAGACAAAATTTGTGCATTTATTAATTGAAAGGTGATTTTTTGATCTCCAAGGATGATCTAATTGATGTTTTGTAGTGTGAACTAAAAAACAATGGAATTTATATAGGTAAGAGCTTCACTTGAGTCTATATGCAATTTGAAATCTTGTGGTGCCCTAGAAAGTTGTATTGGAAGGATTGAACGAGTATAAAAAAATGTAAAACTTTCCCCTTAATAGTTTTTCCCATATTTTCACATTGGAAAAATAAAGATCCAGTTATCTAGTGTCCAAACCACTTCCCACCTCTTAGCTATCATTGATAAGATCACGAATACCAACTTACTCAATGTGGACCTAGCAGAATTCCAACAAAGGTTGCATGCAATTGACAGAAAGGAAATTATGGAAAAAATTGACTAAAATGGGCTTTCCCTAGCATTTTCTTTTCCTCCTAATCAATATCTAGAGCTAGTTTGGATTTGCACACAACATTACAACTTGAAAACCAGGGAGGTTAGGGATGGAAGCAACACCCTGGTTCAATTGAAAGTGTAGAAGAGTACTGGAATGCCAAAATTTCTAATCATTCCAAGATTTTTAATAACAATTGGCTTGACAAGCCAACAATTGTTGCCTCTAGGATTCCTAAAAAACTAAGAAGAGTAGATTTTATGAAGGATATTGGGGATATTATCACCATATTAAATAGGATTATGGGGAAATAATATTCTTACTATTACAGTGATTGCATGTTCAAGTTCATCAAAAATTTACTCATTGGAAAAGTGCCCATTCACTGGGGAGAGTATAAGTGATTGCATCCATGAACATATGCTCAAATTGGTAGTCCAACTCCAAGAAGGATCAACAAGAAAAATGGAGTTCTACATGACTTCCTATCTAGTGTACAACATTGCTAGGAATAGAACATTTCCTGGGTTGGAAAAAGTAAGAGAATTTGGAAACTACATAGTTTATGATGTGTGCCCCTAATTGAATATGAGAAATTACATCATTTTTTTTAGGATGGTACATGACACTTTTTTTGCTCCCATCATATGCCTTTTCTAGTGTGAGTGGGATAATAACATAATATCAACATAGGTAAAGAAGGTGATCACTGGGTTTGGATGTGACTTCATCCAATTTCAAATATTCACATATATTAGAGTAAGTGGCTTATATGATGATCCCTACATGTTTCCAAGATACTTGGATATTGAGCATACAATGTATAACACTTAGCAGAAGGCATACAGAAGATTCACGCAGAAGAGCAGAGTGTGTTCAAAGGTGTGGGAGGATCAGGAAGGAATCGTGTGCGGAGGACAAAGATAGATTTGGGACTTAGCCATTTTCACAATTATGATCTATTTTTGGAAGATGGCATGCGGAGCACACAAATGGGATGAAGACTTGCACAACATGAATAGGTTATTTTTGGAGGAGCATCTACTAATCGTTTTGCATGGGATCAAGCTAATAATAATATTACTACTTCTAAGTAACTGTGAGAGGTCTATTGTTAGCATTCTCTCATGTGAGCCTATTATTGTAAAGGTGCGTGGCTATTCTCAACATGAGACCTATTTTGGGATTAGATAAGCAATGAAGGGCAAGTCCCCACCCTTATAAATATGTATGTAGTAAGCTATGTAGAGGAGATAATTGAGATATACAGAGGTGTGGATATAGAGAGGTATGTGTGTGTGAGATAGATATAGAGGTATGCATAATTATGTTGTCAGATCTGTTACGTGCATGAGCATATAATGCTATATTGTAAGAAGATTTTGTGTATTCCTGTGTTTTAATATAATGGAAGGTATTGACTGAATCAAGGTGTTAAACATGGTTATAGTTTGTTATTGCATGGATGATATCATTGTGTTTATTGTTGAATCATGGTTCCTAAAGATCTAGATCTAGAATAAGCTCTGTGGAATATCTATGTCGTTGTGTATCTACATGCATTAAATCTTCATCATGATCCCATCCTACATGAGCAACTCTAAAGAGGGGCCTGGTACCTTTGTGCGCTTTGGGTGAGCACTCAGTCTAGGGTGAGTGATGTGTCAGTGCGCCTGGGTTATTCTTGGTGAATTCTAGGCTGCATCATTGGTTCCATTGTCAGGACCTCTTTTTCAGTTATTTTCAGGATGGTTCACGATGAAGACATACCGGTTGACCCTAGAAAGTGTTGAGGAGTGGATACACGACCTGGAAGAAAATAATGCACGAAGGTTCACCGGTGGATCTCAGTTTGATGCACACACATGGGTGGAGCAGAATCTATATGACTATTTGTACAAGAGCTTCTTCGTTATCTTTTCGGTAGAACTGTACGAGTGGCTGGTTGTTTATGCATCTAAATGGAATTGGAGGTATCACACACTTATCTAGATGTAGGAGGAATTTAAGACCCTTCATGATGTTGATATGATTTGGACTCGCGTTATGGATACGTGGTTCTGTGTTGTTTTAAAAAGCTATATTTTGGAGTACTCAATTTCCACTTATTCGTGCCTAGAGGTAGCTGAATTCAAATTTTTATGATGTCCCAGGGGAACTTACCTACAAAGCATTCCACTAGTGATCAAACATTTTATGGTAACCCTGAACTTGGAGAGAAAATCGATGGCTAACTAAACTCCACCATGCATGGGGGTAGGAGCAAGTTTGGTGAAAGATGACATACCTAGCGGTAGAGGGGTGGAGATAAGAAAGGCGGATTAAGTACAATGAGGCAAGCAAGAGGGAGATAGAGAAGTAGCGGGATGTTGCAAAGCAAATGGATTTGAGGAGAGAGATGGCTTGTGAAGGATTTGGAGCTCACGTAAAAGGCATGGAGTCAAAGCATCAGGAACTCCCCCATTTGGGCAAGCATGACAAGGAACCTTCCTCGGGCTCACATGGAAGCACGCCATCAGAGATGACCTGTGCCACAGGCATGCATCTGAGTCTACCTAGAAACCTTACCCTTACGCTTGGTCTTCTAGTATCTAGTACGAAAAATAGTCAGCAAGCTAATTTAGGCAGTCGGGGAGCAGGAGTAAGTAATATAAAAAACACATCAATGGAAACACAAACATCTTTATTATTGTTCGGAGGTACCTTTTTAGGTGTATCTTCCACACAAAATTCAAGTGCGCAAAATTTTGGACTCTCTTCTGGGAGTAGTAACACTTCGCAGACTATATGGGTGCAGTTCAGTACTACTGTTGGGACACAGGGGAGTACATCTTCTTTTCCAATTCCAGCTACAAGTTCAGGATCAGGAGGTATAGGTGGTTCTCATGGATCTGGTGGTTCTAGATCAGGTGGGTAGGGTCCGCACCAACCCCAAAATGTTTACATGGAGATGTCTCTCCATCTTCTAGGGTATAGGGGCATAGAAGGTGTTGTTGAACACATGCACATGTGTGAAATATTATGGCGTGCAAAAGGAATCATGGATTCTGAGCACAGGGCAAGTCAATTTGCCACTACGTTATAAGGGCGCGCACACAATTGGTACAGAAATTTTGACCCCGAACAAACTTGCATAGAATATGCAGCTTTAAGAGATGTTTTCCTTAAATAATTTCATATCCCTAAGTTTGAGCAGAAGAGTATAAGTGCGCTCAAGGATATCAAGAAAGGCATTACCGAGAGTGTCAGAGAGTATGATGCTCATTACAAAATGTTGTTATCTAAACTTTCTTATGATATTCATGCAAGCCAGCATGCCCAATGGTTTGTTGGGGGCCTGATTACACCTTTTAAAAAGGTATTATCACATAATACATACACTAATCTGTGTGAAGCACTTGAAGCAGCTTTACGTGTTGAGGAAGTTGGAAGTATAGACACTGGGGTGAGCCCATGTTTAGAAGCACATATCATAGTTATGGAAAAACAGTTAGAGAGGCTATCGAAAAATTCAGCACATGAGACATGCACAGGGATTTGGTGCACAGATTATGAAGTGGAAGGTCACACAAAGGATAGTTTTCCCCACATATCAGTATGCTCATTTTTATTATACTATGAGATATGTCATTTAAACCATGATGTTAGCCGCTACCCATTATTACAAAGTGCAATAAGGAAGAACGTCTCTTAAACTGTAAAATTTGTAGGTCCACAACTCATGACCCAGAAGATGGCCACCTGATTGGTAAGATCCATGATGTTATAGATATTGGTGTATGACAAACATGAGTTTCAAATAACTCTAAAGGCAAGAATGAGCATCAGGAATGGGATCACAATCAAGCGCGTTATGATCGGAGTGAAGGGAATTTTGAAGGAGATCATGGCAGAGGTCGAGGGTAGCATGGTGGATTCAAAGGATGCGGCCATGGTGGTGGAAGAGGTGAGTTCCCTCACAGAACATGTTATACATGTGGATCTCCTGACCACTACAGGCACGAATGTCCTCAGAATATTACATGTTCTTTATGTGGAAAGAATCATAGTTATGAGGAATTCCCAGACTTGTATGAGCATCTTAGTAAGCAACATAAACAAGAAAATAAAGGTGTATGGATGGTTAGGATACAACATGCGCTGTGGAAAATCAATGGATGCCTGAGTTGGAACTAGAATCTGGGGCATTGCAAGTAAGGATCACTACCTACGTTGAAGCGGCACATGCCAAAGAAGCATTGCAGCAGAAGCCTACCATCCCTAAGGAGGGTTTTTTACATGCACGGTACCAAGATCTTGCCCATCAAAAGGAGGTTTATCAGGAAACCATGGAGGCACTCAGAAATCTTCAGGGTGAAATACAGTATTTAAAGGAGCAAAAGAAAGCATTAGAGACGGTCCAATCTGATATGGATGACTTGAAAGAAGTGTGCAAGATGTTGCACCAGGAGAATATCATTCCACTATTAGGGAATTGGTTAAAGGGAAACACTCCACGCACAAGTATTGAGACTGGAACGGAAGATCCTGCATGTAAATCTTCCCCCTCATAGCCTAGATTATGACAAGGAAATCACTCTAAATGTTGTTGTGGATGGGTGGCTTTTGAGTAATATATTGATTGATACAGGCGTGGAAGTCAATGTTCTTACCTTAGATGCATGGGTACAAATGGGGAGACCTCCATTGCAACCATCTTTGAATGTATTGTTCATGGCTAACAAGACTAAGGCCACTCCCATCAGAGTTTTAAAAGATGCATCCATTACCATACAGGGAGCCAAGTTCACTAGAGATTTTGAGGTCTTAGTGCTGGCAGAGGCAGATAGCTTCCCAACTCTACTAGGGCATCCTTGGTGCTATGCAAATAATGTTGATCTTCAGTTCAACAAGGGTTATATCAGATTTGAAAAAAAGGAGGAAAGAGTTATTATCCCTTTAACAGATGGTAAAATTGTGCCCTATGTTGAGCCCTTGAGTGAGGAAGACCTGAATAGGATTTATGTATGCATCCTCCAAGACCTAGAGGTGCTTGAGCCATCTAAAGAAGGAATCATTCAGTGGGAGGATGCACAGTCTATTAGCGATACTAAAATTGTTGCTTGTGATAATTGGTCTCATAACACCTATGAGTTGGTAGGGCATGAAGTAAAGAGTATATTTTCTAGGGACAACAGTCTACATTGTATCAAGAGAATAGGTAACAACTCGGTACCTCATTACACTAGAGAAGGAGACCCTATGGTGTTCCTACGCACCATGGAGGAACAATGGATAGACCAGTTGGAGAGATGGAATATGCTAGCATATACCCTACGCGGGACAACAGCACGATGGTGGGTGGTTCACAAGGATAATCTTATAGGATGGAATGAAATTAGGATTGCTCTTACTACTAGGTTCTTCAGGAGCAATGCACCTACTCAAATTTGTACTTATCATGGTAATCAACATGTTCAGCACCACGTTCAGTAGTGTGAGAGACTCTGGACAGAGGGGCAAGGAAGCCTTACTACCTTCGCTCTAGGTGCACAAGTTTTATTCCACTTTACAAGGTTGTGTGCACGTGCTTGGTATGCATTTGCATAACTCCATAGAGAGACTGAGAATTGGTAGGATTTAATTATAGGAATGGCCCATACATTTGACTTCTTCTCTACTAAACCTCTGGTGGAAGAAGCATTAAAGGTTATAAAGTGCTTAACTATGGGGGATAGTGCCAAGGAAGAGGAACTCATTCAAGAGTTATTTGATGAAGGAGACTCAGGAGCACATTTTTTTGAAGAAACAGAGACAGATGCCACACTACTTAAACACACTTTCCTTGAGCAAGAAAAAGGAAAAATGGTCTACTTATTGGATGATGAAGAAGTATAAAATCTGGATGTAGACCATTCAACAGGTAGGTTTGAGGTGTTGGATAGTGCAGATAAGACCACATGCGCCTATCATGAACCTATGAAGACAAAGAAAGTGAATATTGGATCAGATGTTGAGCCTAAGGAGGCCATAATTGGAGACTATTGGTCTGACTCTGAAGTGGAAAAAATCATTGAGTTACTATGGGATTATCAGGACTTCTTCCCTCATGGATACAATGAACTAAAAGCCATGCATAAATCATTAGGAGAGATGAAGATAATGCTTAAAGAGGGGGTGCACCCGATCAAAAAGAGACCCTACAGGATGAACCCCAACTTGTGCGAAAAGGTCAAAGACGAGATTGACAAAATGTTGAAGTCTGGAATCATCAAGCCCCTGGACGAGTTAGAATGGGTTAGTCCAATGGTGATCAGTATCAAGAAGGATGGTCAGATTAGGATCTGTGTGGACTACAGGGAGTTGAATGTTGCCTGTGTGACTGATCCCTTTCCTATGCCATTCACTGAGGAAATACTAGAAGGTGTTGTAGGGTGCAAAATCTATTCATTTACAGATGGATTCTCTGGTTATCATCAGGTTAGGATTGCCCAGGAGGATCAGGAAAATACTAATTTTACTATTTTTACTACTGAATGGGGTAGCTTTGCCTATATTGTGATGCCTTTTGGTCTAAACAAATGTGCTTGTTGTATTTTTGTGTATAGTTGTTCAGACATTTAAATATTTTATTCACAACTTCTTACAAGTTTATTTAGATGATTAGACCATGTATGGACTTGTTAAGGATCATTATACCAATTTACGCTTAATGTTTGAAAGATGTAGATAGTTGAGTATCTCTTTGAACATCAAGAAGTGCATATTTGCTACACCATTTGGAATACTGTTAGGACACATAATCTGCAAGGAAGGTTTGTTGGTTGATCCAGCTAAGGTTGCAGTCATTATCGGCCTAAAATAGCCTACCAGTCAAAGTGAGGTGCTGTGGATTCTTGGGTCACACGGGGTATTATAGGAAATTCATAAAGGGGTATGCCAAGGTTTCCACACCTTTGGAGGAGTTACTGAAAGGAAAAGGTACGTTCTACTGGGGAGAACTGCAGCAGCACGCATTCAAGACATTGAAGGAGAAACTTACTACCGTACCTATTATGCACTTTCCTTCATGGGACCAACCATTTCATGTACATGTGGATGCCTCTGGCACGGCCATTGGTGTAGTGTTGGCTTAGCCGAGAGAAGGTATTATAGATCATCCTATCTGTTTTTCTAGTAGAAAGTTGACTCCTGCAGAGCATAATTACACAACTACAGAGTGCGAAGCTTTGTCAATGATCTATGCGCTACATAAATTCAGAAAGTACCTGCTAGCTACACCATTTTTATTTTATACAGATCACATGGCATTGAAGTATTTGGTAAACAATCCATTTTATAGGGGCACATATGCAGATGGGTACTCTTATTTCAAGAATTTGATTTTACAGTTGTGGTCAAACCAGGGAAAAGTAATTCTGGACCAGACCATTTATCTAGAATACAGTCAGGAGAAGAAGCACAGGCCATTGAAGATACCATGCCCGATGCACAGTTATATAGGTTACAATGTGCACCATCAGAATTAGAGGACATTGTTTTCTTTCTACAAACAGGTATGACACCAGAAGGAATGAAATCCTTAGAGAAGAAACAACTTGCTATACGCGTGACACCCTATATGTTGATTAGTGGTGACCTGTACAAGTTAGGTTAGGATGAAGTACTATGTTGATGTGTACTAGAACATGAGCACACAAATATCATGGAGGAAGCTCATGGTGGTATTGCAGGTGGCCACTATGCAGGTGACACCACTACTCACAAGATTCTACTCACTAGGATTGTGGTGGGAGACCCTGTATAAAGATTGTAAAGCATATTACAAGGCTTGTGATCACTGTCAGTGCCTTGGGAAACCAGGTCAATGAGATGAAATGCCTCTAAGACCTATTACTAGTGCAGAACCATTTGAAAAATGGGCTATAGATTTTTTGGGTCCTATTTCACCAGCCGAGCATAGGAATGGATCACACTATATCATTACTTATACAAATTATCTCACAAGGTGGGCAGAAGCAGCACCTACAAAGGATATTACAGCAACAACAATAGCCATATTTCTATGGGAAAATATTCTTACAAGGTATGGATGTCCTTTGAGTTTGACAAGTGATAGGGGCACACATTTTTTGAATGAGACAATCAGGATATTATTGGATGAGTTTATGATTGCGCACCATAAGACTACACCCTATCATCCTCAGGCTAATGGAACTACTGAGGCCTTCAACAAAATTTTGAGCCAGACATTGACAAAAAATTGTGATGTTGGAAGGAAATATTGGGATGACAAAGTTTTTGTTGTGCTTTGGGCATATCGAACAACATATAAAAGGTTGAACAAAGCCACACCATTTCAGTTAGTGTTTGGCACGGAAGTAGTTCTTCCTATGGAATTCATGCTACCTTCTTTATGTATTGTGCATGTTGGAGGTCTAGCTGATGAACAAGAATTAGAAGAATGGATTGAAAATTTAATCAAGTTGGATGAGCGATGAGCAATAGCACGTTGGAGTCAAAAACTAGAAAAGGCCAAGTAGAAAGCATGGCATGACAGGCACATCAGGGATAAAAAAGTTTGAGATTGGATAGATGGTGCTCCTTTATGATTCTAAGTTTTTGCGCCATCTAGGAAAACTCAAGGTACATTGGTTGGGGCCGTATGTTATCACTCACATACTTGAAACAGATGCTTGTCAATTAGAGGCGCTTGATGGAACACGGTTACCTAGGTACTTCAACAAGAGTAGGCTAAAGCCCTACTATAAATAAGTCTTCTTGGTGTTTGTAATAAGGTGGTGTTTCCATTTAGATTAGGTTTTCAATTCTATATTTCCTTAATGTATTTCCTTCTTCGTCACTATGCTTTGTCAATTTAGTTGGTGTTTTTGTGTAATAAGCACATTTGCGCGCCAGAAGCTAATTATTATTTGAAGAATTTTTTATGTGCACAAGACTGCACATACCATTAGTGTGGGGTGGTTATTGATATCTAGGTACATGACTATTGAAAATAAGTACACATGAAAGGAAAAAATTGCTACGGGTGCTATTCAAGTTGGAGAATTGTTAAAAAAGAGATTGATTATGGAAATGAGGACCATAGGTGGAGATGAATGAAGAAACAAGTATAACACGAGGTAATAAGGGGCCATGGTAACTACTAAGGGAAGGTACAATGGCAAGGTACTTGGGCACATGGAGGCGTGCTGAAGAGAAGTCCATGCAGCTAGAAGGTAGGAAGGCATGCTAGAAGGTTATAGCTTGGGCACAAAGATGTACCATGCAGAAAGAACAAAAATGGTCGATTAATGAGAGGATTATTGGTAGGTGAAGGAGCAATAAATGCACTAACTTTTTGAAAATATATATAAGTATGAGATGCGAGTTCATTCTTACCATTGAAATTGTGAGAATTTGAAAAGAGCTAAGTGCAAACAAGCCGAGTGAATCGTGTTGAGGTGTGAAGAGTGTGAAACTAGACGTGGAGAGAAGATTTGTGCGCAGGAGAAGCTTGTGTCCCCATAGGTGAAGGGTTTGAGTGAAGCAAATGCGTTACGAAAGAGCTAGGGCATGCAATTTCCACTAGGGCATGGAGATTCAAACTAGGGTTTTAACTTGCTTGTTACAGAGGATAGAAAGGAGATATTTTCAAATGGCGCCAAAGAAAGCACCTGCAATAGGAGTAAAAGGGAAGAAGAAGGTCGAAGTGGAAGAAGAAATTACTCCCAAGAGTAATTTCTCATAAATGCAGTATCTGAAGGGTGTGATTGTGGGACAAGAATGGGATTCCCACATCCATAAATGTAAGATCAATGATTACAACCATCACACATTGGATAATAAGAAGGAACTAGATGCGTTGTTGAGCATGAAAACAAACAAGCATACAGTAGAAGACATGTCAGTGTACGATGACACTGGAGAGAAGTTGCTAAAGCAGATTGGAGTCTACCAGTTGTACGAGCTACCATACTTTGGAAAGTATGAACCATTGTATCAATGGTTGATGAGCAGAGTCCATGAGGACTTCTTCTACTTCACCAGATGGAGGGTTAGAATCACAACCACCTTAATTTCAACAGTGACAAGATTAAGGGCCTCAGGAGCAGATCTGGAGAGTGACTTAATAGATAAAGTAGCAATCCTAGAGACAAGGAAGGAGCTAGGATATACCAAGGGTCTGTGTGGCATGGACATTGATAAATTGAAGAAGTACCCAGTGGTACAGGTAGTTGCACATCTGATAACAAAGTTGAATGACCAAGAAAGGTGGTCATAGGTGAATACAATGTGGCTACATGTTGCAAGGAAAATGTCTCAAGGAGTGATCTACAATATCATGGGTTACATAGTAGAGACAATCATTGAAGAAGCACGTACAGGTGAAAGAATTAGTTTTGGCACTATTTTATTGTCTTTGGTGTTTATGGAGATTGGAGTGCCTGATGGGCCAAAGGAAAATATTTGGGAGTACCCCAAGGAAAATAAATCTCTAGTAGAAATATTTGATAAATACTTATGTGAAGGGACCATGGGTGGGCCATTTAAATAGAGGGTAGAGATGTGGTATGACAGGCTCCATGCGGCATTCAAAGAGGAGTGATGCATACCCAAGGAGTTACCTTCGGTGGTGGGTAAGGAAGTACAGTTCGTGGTCTACCAACATTTTTACATCGTGTGATTTGCGATGAAGGACAGAGCTTGGAGACCTTGGTGCAAACTATCATATGCCTTCACAACATGCTACTTCCAGGAATCAGTTCACCAATTCACAGATGCACCACCTTAAACTTCATCACAGATAAGGTAGATTGTGATTATCACACTCTGAAGAAAAACATATGTATATCTAGGATGGACTGCCTACATTGAGAGGCTTATCTCAGATGTAATAAGCATGAAGTTGGTAAGCTTGGTAGTCAGAGATGTTGGAGCAGTGCTTGTGTATCTTCAACTCAAGCCCAAGCTGGAGAACAAAAAATATGTGGAAAATGAGTTCACACTTCCAGGGCTGCCTAAGGGTAAGCATACAGTAGAGAATGTGCCAACTCCACAACCTGCAGAGACTATAGTGGTGGATGAAGAGGAGGATGAATGAGAAGATAGTGGTGGCCTAGAGCATAGAGGACAAAGGAAACCTATAGACAAGGTAGGAACTGAGTGCACTACACCACCTCAGGTGCAAGAAGGAGGTGATGAGGACCTAGATGCAGTACAAGGAGAGTGCCACTTCAAAAGGGTATTCAGAAGAACCAGAACCCAAGGTGCTACACCACAATCAGTTCGGAGATCACCATGACTCTCTCCTCATAAAGAGGTAGTAGAGAAGAGAAGGAGAAAATTGAAACTGAGTGAAGAAGTGGAAGAGTCTACAGAGAGCACGTTTGGCACCCTTGTATAGCTAGAGGATGTAGAAGAGCCAAAGGACGAAGAAATGAAGGATGGAGAAGGAGTAAAGGAGGTAGATGGGACAACACAAGAGACTGCTCAGGGCATAGTAGAACAAGCTCCAAATCTTGGTGCTCAAGTTCCTAAGGGGCCAAGATCAAAGAGGACAAGTGGGGAGTATACTACACCGGTCATGGGCTACGCTGAGGACACAAGTAAAATTGTTTGCGCCCATTTCCAAAGCATGGTGGGCCTTAAGGAATTGTATGGATGGGAGCTGATGGATGAGGACATGGCCACCATGTGCACAAGGAAACAACTATCTTGGTCAATGCAGACACATATGGATGAACCAAACTTTGACGTATGTGAAGAGTCCTGTGTATCAAGAAGATTGAAGAAGACACCTCAGGCCAGACACATAACAGTAAAGCCTACTGTTATGTCAGATGAACAAGTAAGTAATGCCTTGGTGAAGGTATCTAGAGAGGTGGAAAGGAGGAATGTGGATAAAGCTGCAACTATTAGGGCACTGAAAGAAGAGATCAAGGCCAAAGATGTAGAGATAGCATGCACTTACAGACAAGAGAAGGACTTAGAGTAGAAGAAGAACAATGCTTTCATCAGCATGGCAGAGGAAATTGGAGACCATGTCCTGAAAGCAAGACCACATTTGGAGTCCAAGGTACCCAAAAAATTTCCTTCGGCAATGCATTATGTACATACCTTGGTGGATTTGGTGCTTGAGGATGGACCTATGCATTGCCAGCACCAAAATATCCTAAGCAGGAAGCAGAGTGAGAAAAGGCTTCGGTGATGAGGAAGATTGCATCTTATGAAGCATTGCTCCAAACTTTGCAAGAGGAGCTGAGGAAAGTAGACCAAGAATTGAATATTTTCACAGATCTGGAGGTGGTCATCAGGATAAGGACCATGGTAGAGGGAAATGAAGTCCTAAAAGTGATGAAGGATGAGACACTAGGTCGCGTAGAGAGGTTGACATTGGTAAAAAAAAGTGTGAGGCCCTTGCAACAGCACAAGAACCCCATAAGGAAAGGTTAGATGAGTTGGGGAAGATTATAGTATAGAAGATGGATCTGCTAGAAGGAAAAATGTCTTGCAATGTCCAACATTGTTTCTGGTTTTGCAGAATGAAAAGGGATAAATTTCCCAAGATGATCTGGAGTTTATCGTGGTAAATATTCCAAAAAACGTAGAGGCTACACTAAGTGAATGATAGACATTAGAGGCCAAAATAAAGGAAGAATATCCAGAACTCATTCTTCCATTTGAAGCAGAGGGTGATGCAGAGTAAATAACTATTTTTTGTATAGAAATTCTTTAACATTATTTCCATTACTTTATTCTTTATTGTTCAAAGAGTAGCCATTTCTGGGGTGGAAATGCAGTTAGTGTGGGGTAATGTTGAGCAGACAATGTATAACCCTTAGCAGAATTCATACGGAAGATTCACATGGAAGAGAAGACCACACGTTCAAAGGCATTGGAGGATCGGGAAGGAATCATGCACGGGAGGACAGAGACAGATTCGGGACTTAGCCATTTTCATGATTATGATCTATTTTTGGAAGATGGCATGCAGAGCACACAAATGGGATGAAGACTTGCGTGACATGCATAGGCTATTTTTGGAGGAGTGTCTACTAAGTGTTTTGCATGGGATCAAGATAATAATAAGATTACTACTTCTAGTTAACTATGAGAGGTCTATTGTTAGCATTCTTGCATGTGAGCCTATTATTGTAAAGGCGCATGGCTATTCTCAGCATGTGACCTATTTTGGGATTAGATAAGTGGTGAAGGGAAAGTCCCCACCCTTATAAATATGTATGTAGTAAGTTGTGTAGAAGAGGTGATTGAGATATACAGAGATAAAAATATAGAGAGGTATGTGTGTGTGAGATGGATATAGAGGTATGCAGAATTATGCTGTCAGATCTATTATGTGCATGAGCATATAATGCTATTATTGTAAGAAGCTTTTTTGTATTCCTGTGTTTTAATATAATGGAAGGTATTGACTGAATCAAGGTGTTAAACATGGTTATAGTTTGTTATTACATGGATGATATCATTGTGTTTATTGTTGAATCATGGTTCCTAAAGATCTAGATCTAGAATAAGCTTTGTGGAATATTTGTGTCATTGTGTATCTGCATGAATTAAATCTTCATCATGATCCCATCCTACATGAGCAACTATAAAGAGGGGCCTGGTACCTTTGTGCGCTTTGGGTGAGTGCTCAGTTTAGGCTGAGTGATGTGCCAGTGCACCTGGGTTATTCTTGGTGAATTCTAGGCTGCATCACCAGATGATAAATGGGAACTTTTAGAAGTGTCAAGATAGGTAGTGGCAATACACAAGTTGATTGCAAGAAAGCATAAAATAAACATCAAGTTCTAAATCAACATTGGGAGGTACATTTTCCCCACTGTGGTAAAGGAAATACTCTTAGAAGCTGAAATGGTTTGAATGGCATACAAAAACTATCTTCTAGGCCCAGCTATGATATCAGATGGATACTTAGATGATATTAGATGGATATTAGATGATAAATGAGCACTTTTAGAAGTTTCAAGACATCTAGTGGCAGTACACAAGTTGATTATAGGAAAGCATAAAACAAACATCAAGTTCCTAATCAACATTGGGATGTACACTTACCCCACTTTGGTAAAGTAAATACTCTTATAAGTTGAAATGGGTAAACGGAATTGCAAAAACTATCTTCCACGCCCAACTATGATATCAGATGGATACTTCAAGGAGCCTTGGGAAATTCATATGAATATGAGCCTCATTATAAGGATTATTGGATGGATTTCAAGGATGAGGAGGAATTTAGGTTAAGAGATTATTCCAAGAAGACCCTCACTCAAGTGGTAGATTAAAAACTTGTTCTTCCTCAAGGGTTACAGGATGATATGAACCTAGTGAGAAAATATGATGTTGATAAGAATATAACATTGCATGTAGACTGGGATAGGAAATAAAATACTTCCCTACATGACATAATTGCCCACATCATCAAAAGGACATTGGTATGGTTGAGCAACAAGGGGATTGACTTAACCCTACAAACACAATAGTCTTAAGGGAGTACATAGAAAGTGGGGCCATGAAGGATGTGCTTCTCCCTTATGGAAAGGAAGATGCAGGTCTAGATACCTTTAAAGTGAATTCCCCACAAATTTCAATCAAAGGACTAACTTTAGAGGTTTTTGAATAGTTAAGTACAACAATGTTGTGATCCTAGTGTGCAGATTTCACTAATGCCTCGAGATTTTGGTGTAACGATTTATTACATTTGGTATCAAAGAAACCACCCAGGTTCATGTTTAGGCATGGGTGCTACGTCGGCATTGCAGTGTTCACCCGAGAATCATATAGGGCAGGGCATGGTCCCGTTATACAAGTGAAAATCTAGCCCAGGGTCTGAGGTCTGGGCTATGGAAACATGGTGGGATGTTATGATCCTAGTGTGTGTATTTCACTAATGCCTCGAGGTTTTGGTGTAACATTTTGTTATAAATAACGAGAAAAATAGGGACTCTGTAGTAACAAAATCACGCACTTACTACTATTATTATATTCCCAAGCATGTTGTTTTATGTATGGATCTTACATAAGAAGATTATTCACTAATGACCCATCCCTAGTCTGGTCGTCAGTTCGATTGGTCTTTGTCATTGTTTGTCTTGCACAGTTTTTAGTCACTAGCACAGTTCTGATTGTCTCTCATGGATTCTTAGTTTTCGTTATTCACTCAATTTTCATCTCTAGTATTTTACTAGGGTGTCTAAGAAGGGATTAGGGCACTCGGGGTGCCTTGGTTCTTATTTCTAGGCACCCCGGTCCCCATAACACTAGGTTCTAATTTAAAGGTTTGAGGTCAGTCTTTATGATTGTCCCTCCCATTCCCCTAGGTACTAGTCAGCATGTCAGGTCATTCGTGTCAAAATTTGAGCTAGAGATCCCTATATAAACATAACATACACACTACTTTAAGGGCATACTATTTATACTAAGGGCTAGCTATCTACACTGATCAAGGGACTACATTTGGGCACTATTTTGCATCACATGCTGCATAAGAAGGGGAGTCTATTCTATCCATCCACCATTTTTCATTTTATCTAGCTATTTCTCACTACATTGGCGTCATTGATGTTAGGGAACCCTAGGCACATTATTATACACACAAGAACATAGAACTACATCAGGTCTAAGATGTAGTACGACACTCAATCATAAGTCCATCCATTTGGCAGTTGAGGACAATCCGGCCTATTCATTTGCATCTTTATTTTTTAGGATTTTGATGCTTTTGCATGGGGTCTTGTAGGTGATTATTCATTACAGATTTACAGCAACACCAGGGAACCAAGTGTGACACCAACCCGATAAAAGGAAAAGTATTTTGAAGGCTTAGTGACTACACCAGACTCATATTCTGAGCTATTCCACATACCAGAGCACCTAGATTCTAGACCAGAACATCTGAGGCACCCATGTCCTTCCCCAGGCACACCAATTTGGATAGATCTGTCTCTATTCCTTCTTTCTTAAGGTTCGTTGTGACATCTTGTTCAACCATTTCATCACTCTGCTCAGTCCCAGATCACTGCGAGGTAAGTCCAAATCAGGTCAGTACCTCTCCCATTTCATTTCATTTCATTTTAAATATTAAATAAATTACCTAGCATTTTACATTTCAATATATTTCAGTTATTACATTGCTATACTTTTAGATTCTTAATAAAATTCAAATTTTATAGAATCATTTTGGTAAACTTGTAGCTTAGAACATTTTTCCTTAGGATCCACAACAATCCTAAATGGTTAAAGATAGCTCATCTTCTTCTCAATTCATCATGCCTCGTGTGAGTGGTAATAACATTTACGATGAGGCCACTATCGTTGAACTCAATTCCCTATATCGTGATGTTACTATGTCAGATCATATTCAACAACTCTTAGCCCAGGAATTCCACGTACCTACTAGCTTTGAAAATTCTACTATTGGCATTGTTTTTTATTCGATGAGCTTCACTCGTTGTATACCATGTTATACAGTTATTCATGACCTTCCTTCTAAAATTTCTAAGGAAGTTCTAGATTATTCTCTTATTGATTTCATGCTCAGTCTTGATACTGGTACATTTGTGTATATTGATTCTCCTCCTAGTAAGACCACTACTATAGCTACATCTCATGATTATCCTATTTCTGATACTACTTTTAGTACGAAATCACAACACCCCCAAATGAGTTCTAAAAATCTTCTTTTCTAAGGTATAATCATCTAGTGTGATTGCATAACATTTAACTTTCCCTAAGGTTTGGGACCTTACAAAAATGGAAAATCTCTCCAAATTGAAGGTCACTTCCTTAATCCTCTATTTAAGCTGCATGTGCGTGAGAGCTTGCAGAGGGTTTATCTCTATACTTAGTCTAAAACTTGCCAAGGAGACAAGGGTAAAAGGAGTATAAGAAATAAGAAATGACTAAACTACCAGGTGATGCACCAAAGGAATGATGAACACTTATTTTGCTAATAGACACAAACCAATAGAATGCATACAATAAACAAGCACAGATGGCCAAATATGTAATAGAAGACCAAATGAAAGCAAAAGAGCAAGAAATGATCTAAAATCGATCACATACGTGTTTTATTGCTCTTTAGATTGATACAGTCCAATACAAAGTAGCCAAGAGGTAGAAAGGTAATGCAATTTTGATGGAAGGCCTGAACCCCACAAATCCCTTTGCTAAGAGGAGAAGGGAGCCTACAAAATAAAGAATGTCCAACCCTTTACAATGAATCCTACCCCCGTATTTATAGATTTGATCAGAGAGAAGAAAGAGAGAGAGAGAGAAGTGGGAAAAGCAGGCTGAAACTCAACCACTGTTGTTAATGATTCTGATAAAATCTGCCCCCAAATCCGTCTTTACTGTATGAATCCTTGATTCAGCACCTTGAAAGAAAAGGAAACGATGGAAACAGATCAATTTTGATCTGGTTGTTGAGATAGATGGATCCTAAATTAAAGGCCCTAAAGATTTTTCCTCCATTTTCCTTTACCTAACCTCCTCAAAATTAAAGTTTCAGACCTCCATGGCGTAGGTGAGGCCGAGATCTTTCCAATGGTGTTAGATTTGTAATATTTTGAGCCCTGAGTCGAAAGATATGCCCCTTCAAAGTTTGTATCGAGTATGTACAAATGGGTGGGAAAAATTTTGAAAAATGGGTCCCCCTTTTGATATGGGACACGTGGCAGCCAGATTAGAGCAAAAATCGGGCTTATATGTCCACAATTTATCTTTTTGCCCTTTTGCATAAAAACACAAAACTCAAAAACTCCCACAGCCCCAAAGCTCCAGCTGGACACGTGGTTCCCTTTGGTTGGCTGGGGAATGCATTTCCATCTTTATCTTTGTGCCTTTTGGACAAAAGGTGAATTTCCACCTTTTCCTCCGACTCCCCGCTTTGGCTTTAACTCGGGTTTTAATGTTGACTTTTTCCCTGGGTGGATTTGCGGGCCATTTTGTAACTTTTACCCCTTTTGTGATAACAAGGGGCAAAGAATCAACTTTTCCCCCTGATGCCCCACTTTCCTCTGAGACACGCATCAGTCTGGAACTCACTTGGGATCTCACTTTTTGATTCACCTTTGGAGAAGCGTCGTTAGGACACGTGGTCTCTTCCACTGCCTCCTCCATACTTACTCATTTTTGTACCTTTTCCTGAACCGTTTCAAGCCCGAGGACTTCGAATCTTGACCATTTCTTCCCCTTCTCCTCTTTGGTCTTTCTGCAGCATTGCCCCTTCTTGCCTGACCCTGTTATCCCATAGTTGAGTCAACCTGTAGCTTGAAGAATGGATTTAAGACATGGAAACATCCCAAAAAAGTTGTTTCTTTTACACAGGGTCCTTTAGTCTCTCTTGGCCTCCAGCTTCTTCATGGTTGAGTCCTTTTGCGATTAATTTGCAGGATTTGAATGAGTGTTCTTAGGTTCCTCTTATGCAGAGTCGTGGCCTATCCAATATTTCACATGGGGGTGAAATATGGATAACAACTACTTCTCATGATCCATCATGCACTAATTCACATACTCCTTCATACTATGTCGATGATCCAATTGATGGCATGATTAATAACATATTTACATCTGAGTCTCTATCTAATTCTGATGAAGCAATTGATAGCCATGATTTTACTACTCTCCATACTATTGAGTGTGACTCTCCCCCTCCTTTGTCATCTTCTCTTGAGGTTGTATATATTATTGAGCATGATTCACCTCCGTCTATCACTTCATCTACCCCTACCATTTCACCTCCACCCATCACTCCATCTTTATTTATTGCTTCACCTTCTAGGGATGTTTCTGATGCTAGTCCTACCACTGCTATAGATATTCCATTTACTTCGTCTACTATAGATTCTCTGGATCCTACCCCTAGTGTGCCTTTATCATTGAACTCTCCTCTAGATGTTCATATGATTATGCACAATGACAAGGTCAACCGCTTAATAAATTATTTCCATCTTCTACTATTCCTTCACATGATGGTGTCCCCAGATTTCACCCTGAAATCTGGGACTACCCTATTTAAAAAAATGTACTTTTAAAATAATGGTCATTTTGTGTTTTTATTTCCCGAAATTTCCTGTAATGTGTCAAGATATTCCCAAAGATCCTTATAAGCCATTTTCAACAAATACCCAGATGCCCAAAATTGTTTTATTTTGTCGTTGGGGTTTGCCTACGGAAAATTTGCATTTAATTATTTTGAGCCGCGTTTGAGGCAATTTGTGCTCCGGTTTAACCCTGTTGTGATCGTACATGTCAATATTCTCATATACCAGTAGGGTTTTAACCAGGAATGGATCCTGGGCTTTATTTGTGACTTCGGGCAACATTTTGTGTTTTTGTTGTTTTCCCATTTTGTTTTCTGTGAAATTTCTCTACATCAATTCCTTTACCAGTTTGGTCTAATTCTTTTCTTGTAGTATCTGAAGATCACCTATGCATGTTATGCTAGAAGGAATTCACCACCGGAGGTCTAGTTCTCTCGGAAAAGATGAAGTCGTGCACAAAAAGCTTCTTCTGGGCTGGCCGCATTTTTGGAAAAAATGGGTTTGAAGCAAATCATGGTATTTTTGGAAGCACCAGGTAGGTGAGATTTTTGTACCTACCTAGTAGGGTAATTTTTCCCATGGAAGCAACACCACTTAAGTCATAATGGGAAAAGCAGAGGCAGCAGGCAGGCGGGAATTTCTTACATGCCTTGCAGGGTAAAAATTCCCATTGTGGAATAAAAGAAAAATCACTTAAGGCATTGATGGGATTTTATTACCTACCTTTCAGGGTAAATAATCCCATTATGAAAGTCAAACAGCTTAAGTGGATCATGGGTTTTTTGGAGCTGCAGTGCAGGGTGAATAATCCCATTGTTAATTGGCTTTTAAAAAAGAATTCACCCTTGACAAAAAGTGTGACCCACCTTGAGTGAATAATAATGCATGTAATAATATTTATTAATATTTATTCACCCAATTTTGGTGCCCGAGCATGAGGAAAAGTCAACAAGGGAAAATTGGATAAAGAAAATTATAGTTAGAAATTCTAAAATTAAATAAATTTAATTTATTTAATGGCAGCCATGAGCATGCAAAATAGGCGCCCCATTAGAAGAGAATACCAGGAATAGGAGGGGCAATAATTAATTATAGAATTATGAGAATTATATAAGCATGGGCTTCCATAAGGATGAATTAATTAATTCAATAGCAAGGAAGTGCAGCCCGGACAGTTTTGGCGCCCAAGGAAGGAGGATTTTTGCATTGAAGTTTATTTTCCACTGCTGGGAAGCTTCAAAGTTTGGCACCTAGGATTGAAGGAGCTTGAATTGTGTCTGATTAATTGTCTACATAGTGGTACAAGTGCTCAGGTGAAGTTGACAAAATTCATGCTTGCTTTGCATGCAAACAAAACATCAAATTTTGGGGCAGGAGGCTTGATATATGCAGATTTTTATAATTAAAATCAAGTGTTCATGCTCCAGATTCTGTCTTTGTCTGAATTAATTGTAGGTATTCAATACAGGTGCTTATATAATTGAAAGGGAGCTTAAATCAATGTCCAATACATTGAATACATCTTCCGAATCTGAAGAAATTCCCAGATCTACACCAATTGTAAAGAATTTCAACTGAATAAAAAGAAAAAGAGTTGCTCAGATAAAGATTGCTCTGGCCATGGCAAAGCATGATGAAAGGAAAGGATGTAGAATCATGCATAGCTTCCAGGTCCATATCCAGATCCATATTCAGATCCAGATTTAGATCCAAATCCAGATCCATAATTGAAAAGGCTTCATCCTCTTGTTTCTAATGCAGCTCGTGTAGAATTCAGTGCGTGGAAAATTCTTTCCAAGATCTTATGCATGTGCTCCCAATCTTCCAGTTGAAGCCTTCATTGAAGTTGCATTCACCCAGAGTGCTTTCCAAAAATTTTAATTTCTCATATGTAATTAAAAATAAAAAAGATGAGTTATTTATGGCAAACATTGCACTGATGTATGTACTGGAGAAGAACTACAAAAGCTTCAAGAGAAGAATTAATCCAGCCGCTTCCAGATCTCGTTGCTTCTAGATCCAACTGCTTCCAGATTCAGTTTGGTGAGAATCAAAGGCAAAAGAATCAACTGCATGCAGAATATGAAAAAGGACAAGACTGCAGCTTTCCTCTATCTTCTTCTTTCTCTCATTTCCTTCGACAAAGTAATTGAGCAATCAATTAAATTATAAAACTAAGTGATTGGTTTAAAATCCATTACTTGATGAAGTCAACTACTAGGAAATATATGGCAGACATGCAAAATAGAAGGTTCTATCTTCAGTTGTAAATCATGCATGTCATGCAAAGAGGAATTCCAGGAGGAAGATTTCTAGTTGTTTCCTTTCCGACTTCCACATGTGCCAGTTCACTAAAAGCTTCTGACTTGTAACTGCCCCTCTACATTTTATAAGTAGAGGAAGAACCTACGGGTTAAAGAATCAGAATTTGTAAGCAGCATTCTTGTGTTCCAGACTTTATGCTGAAACCTCTTATGGCCACTTGAAGCAAAGGAATATAAAGGAGCAGATTTCCATAGAAATTTGTGTCACACTGCATTGTGTTTCTAGCTTTTTATCTCAGATATTCTATAAACTTTGTGTTATTTTAGATCTAGATCTGGAGTTACCTTTGCTTATAATTTTGTGCGTTGATATCTATTGGTTTCTTCTATGTGCATGTAATCAACTCTATTATCTATTGATTGGGTTGCACATCTTCGCTATGTTTTATTATTTCCTTCTTCTATAAATATTTCCTTTCTTTAAACAGCTGCTTACTTGCTACAGAGCTATACATCTATGGTTCATGAGCTGAATAGTTAAAGTAAAACCCCCATATACATACTAGAATATTTTAATTGACAAATCTTACACAGGAGCGTCACCAGTAAATGAGGGAAATTTATCTCATGACTGCCTAGGTTTTCAGCTATGCAGAAAATCTAGCCAACATAGGACATTCTATCTCTCATGCATGTTGTAGGTCAATTAAAATCTCAGGTTCAATCACTCACTTTATAAAGTAGGGCCTATTATGCTTCAATTGATAACAACTCATTACATGGAAACCCTATCCCTAAGAAGATTCATAAATCTACATTTCCTAAAGACTTTATCATGCCTACATTCACATGCTTTGATTGTTATGGTGACCCTCACTCACATCTACAACATTATCTCATGGTTATGAATCCCTATTCTAATGATATATTATTACTTAAGGCCTTTCGACATAGTCTTATTGATGATGCTTTACAATGGTACAATCATCTTCCATTTGGGTATATTAGTACTTACTATGACATGGAGGACACTTTCCTCCAACGTTTTATCATCAACAATGGCCCTAGAGTTACTTATGATCATATACCTACTTTAGATCATGGTACATCCAAACCTCTCAGGGATTACATCTTATGATTCAATAATTATATGCATCAATTAGTGTTCCAACCTATCGATCTTGAGAAGAAATTTATCTTTTTCCATGGTCTAATTCCCTCTCTCAAGCAACGATTACAATATGACACATGTGAGTCATTCATACTTTTGTGATATAAAGGCATTGACCTATAATAGGACCTTCTCTCATCACATGTTATAGATCCCCACCTCTAGTTACTACTACACCATCTAGTTCTTCTCCATTACCATCGGTTGAGCATCCCACATGATCTCCATCTCCTCCTCGCAAGCAAGCTCAACCTATTGCATCAAAAAATCATCCTTCTTCTCCTATTCTGCGACAGGTTACACCTCAATCTCCTACACCTGTGTCACATGAGCCATTACATTTCTCTCATCATGCCCAACCACATGATGTGTTGTGTTTTTTACTCAATAAGCATTTAATTCACTTACCTTCTAACCAATATCGTACACAACATCATTTACAGCATCAGCGTGATCAGCCATAGTGTAATTATCACCGTATCAATGGCCATAGGAATAATGATTACGTAGCCCTTCACAATTTTTAAAAAAAATTAGAGGATAAGGGCATCATCTCCTTCAGCCCACGCTCATATGAGTGGTCCATGTATCCTCTCCCTCGTCAATGAGCTATTAATTCAGTTGATTTGTCTACTCCTCCTAGTGCTAAGGTCATTATTTTTCCATCGCCACCGGTCGCCACTCATGCAATCTCTCCATCGTGTCCATCCATCACTACACCATCGCATCCACCTCATCCATCTCATATATATCATCCATCACATCATACTATTGTTTCACATTGGCTTCCACATCCCTTGGAATTCACACCTCCCACCACTTCTCTATATGACATTGGATTTGTCCCGTACACTCACGTTGCTTCCATTCCACACGCTTCCACCACTTCGTGCCACCTTGGTCTTTAGTATATGATTATTGTCACCTTTCCCCCCCGATGACGCACTCATGTTCGTACGGTTCTTACATGATTTTTGAGTGATCTATTATAATAATAACCTCTCTTCATGCGCTCTATCGATTCATCTATCACACCCTATTGAATCATTTCCCAACTATGCACTATTACATTACATGGTTCATTCTTGACTTCTGAGGGATCTTATCTAAATGAACCTTATCATCTCTCTAATATAGGGCATCACTAATTTTTCCCCCTCTTCATCCTACTAACATACACTTCATTACACTATAACGACTATATTTCGATCATTCATCATAATTACATTTCCACAATCATATTACATACATTATTCATTATCATCTACATTATATCATCATCACATTATTCATTACTCATTGCAAGTTAATTTAACAAATGCAAATGATATCCACACACATCAAGAGTTATATATAAGTAACATCAATCACACATCATCATCACATCAATACGTAGTGAATATACTCCGCATAGGCTAATAAATCCGTATATGTATGTGTGTATATATATATATATATATATATATATATCGAGTACAATAAAAGTTACAAACACATCTCATCACTGGGGGAAACTCCCCTACATAAAATACAACAATACAACTCATATCTCATCAACACTATCACTATTTGGTAGTACAAGTGCTCTGGAACTAGAAGCATTACCACTAACTCGACATTGTTGATCATAACCCCTATACATGTCCACTTGCCATAGATTTCTCAGTGAAGCAACTTTGTAGTGTGATAAATTATGCAAATACATCATGCACTAAAGGACTACCACCCACTACATTTTTAGATCATTGTGTCTCCTCGTGTTTCTCATCCCTTTTTCTCAACAGCATTGTACACGTCGTTGTTGTTATGGCCACTGGCTCAAAAAAATGGTCATTCTCACCCACAATGTCATCCACGTGCTCTAACATCCCTCCACCCACAAGTATGTCGGTTGACACATTATGCATCAATGTGTGGATAGATGTGTCCACAATCAAACTCCAATATGCATCACCTGCAACTAATAGCACAACATATTACGCAACCATAACCATCATGTAATAACCAATAATATAATACAACTATCTAGATTCTCACACTTTGGTATCATCATTGTTACATTATCAGGAGCATGTGCTTGCCCCTCCACTCCACCTCCTTGTAAAAATCCCGCAGCATCTACAAACAATGGAAAAAATAACACTCATCAATGTGTTGTCTACCATGCATGCTATGCCTCTATACACCCCGCATCATCTACATCAATCGGCTTTATGGCTGCATCAGCCTCATCTAGATCGGGAGGTACTAGCTACTCTCTTATGGGCCCTGGTCTAGCTCTGGCCCTCCTAGGCACTCTAATGGCTCATAACCACACATATGTCTCTGGGGGAACATCCTGGGCCATACCAAACTATCGTGATATACTCTCTACCTAAAATAACTCGATCACACCTAGGAACCAATCCTCTAACCACATAGTCCTCTATAATTGTAACTCTACAACATCCTTTGGCCATCCTCCATAATCTTGGTATGGCCTCTATATCACTTCATCTAGTCCCATATGATCTATAAAGGCTCTATAAGTATCAGTATCCATCCTCCACCCATGTAATCCAACCCATCTCCCAAAAAAATGGTTTACCTAGCCCACTCTGCTCGCGGACCACCAACTGGACTCAATATTGATATATGCTCATAGGCCCATACATGCAACAAAGTAGTCATGCCAATACTACCTCCATGATCTTCCTATGTAAATCTATAGAGATATTTATATATGTGGGCCAACACACACCATGCCCATGCATACCTAGTACCCTCCTCTATCCACTAGAAAATATCATGCATCTTATATAAGATGCCTACACCACCTCCCTCCACTGTAATCAATGATGCAATAACCACAGCTATAAAATTTCACAAGCGCAGAACCGTTGACCTCAAAATCTTGTCCAAACTAATATGGGCCTCGGCAGGCACTCAATTCCCCACAAAATACCACCTAGTGGCCCGCATCTATCTCTCCATTTTCTCCATAGCCATGACGTGTACCCTCTCCTTAATAATCGATAATCATGGTATGCGATATACATCCTCTAGTGTGACTTCCACTCCCCTGTAGGTAGCCAAAATGTATAGGTATCTGCACACCATCTCTCACACTCACGTAAAAGACAAATGACTTGACTAATCACTTTTTCACTTTACTATTTATAGTCACTTTTCAATATTCACTCTACTATGGTAATACTTCACATTTACTACTCAACTAATACATGTCACGCGATTTTTCCAATGTCTTGAGTGTTTTTACTCTAATTGCTCTCCCATTTGTGCCATTCTCTTTAGAACTTTTCTATCACATCATAAACATGACACACACACTATTTCTCCATGACGTTTTCTTTCACTCGATAGACACACATCTTTGTGATACTTATTCTATATTATCTATTACTGGACTTACTTTTAGCTCAATGTTCATTCTCATTATCACTTCCCTTTTCACTGAAAGGGGGGGCATACAATTAGGTTCATCTTATAATGTCACTTACTCCACTATGCAATCATTCAAAAATTCTAATTCATCATTTTTGAACATTTTACTAATACACGATGCGATGTTTCATCATTTTCTATTGATTCCCCCTAATAACCTAACCTGGGGGTAATGAGCATAAAATATATCTATGAGTAAACCAATCAATCAATCAACCAATCAAATATGTTCAAATCTCTAACAATCAAAATCATATTATTCAATCGATATAATACAACATATTCGGCCTCCCAGATGACCTAACTTGGGAGTTACATTGTTATTTTCCCCGAAGACCTAACTTGGGAAGTTATTCTACATTTTGCGTTGCTTCTAGATGACCTAACTTGGAAGTCATCATGTATTTTATGTTTGCTTCCAGATGACCTAACTTGGAATCCATCTCACATTGCAGTGACACACTTGGAGTGGGGGTAGTGAGACATCATTGTCTTTCCTATACTACTCCTATATGAGTCAACACATTTGATCATATTTTTTGGATCCAAAACCACTAAAAATATGATCTAATTCCATCTGTAGTGGAGATCTTGAGGATGTAGTTAAAGGTTGGAGAATAATGCACCTTTCTCTCTATAATCTTCCTTTGACGGGAGGATACCCAAATCCTCCAGTTCGTCATACACATGTGATTGGGTTAGGAATTGATCAGTACTTACCCCATTACATCATCATCATATAACATTTAAAATCATCAATCATTCAACATTATAATCATTAGTATCACTTTCATCTAGTGCACTTCATCATGGTTTTTCATCACTCACTACGCTACATGGATCAACATGTTGATCTATGGTTCATCGCACTATATGTTTGCACTCGGCATGTTTTTCTACCACATTTGTGAGTTCTTCTACAACATGGGCTTATCCAAAATTTTGTCAAGTACGCATCTCTAACTACTTTATGTTACCAAGGTTTCACTCACCAACATAAAGTGGGGACAAATTTAGTCACAAAATCATGCACTTACTGCTAATATTTACCACCAAGTATGTTGTTTTATGTATGAATCTTGCGTAAGAAAATTATTCACTAATGACCCATCCCTTAGACTAGTCGTCAGTTCGGTTAGTCTTTGTCATTTTTTGTCTTGCACAGTCATCAATCACTAGCACAATTATGATCGTCTCTCAAGAAGTCTTAGCTATCATTATTCACTTAGTTGTCATCTCTAGTCTTTGACTAGGAAACCTAGGAAGGGATTAGGGCGCCATGGTCCTTAATTTTGGGTGCCCTGGTCCCCATCACACTTGGTTCTAATTTAGAGGTTTGAGGTCGATATTTATGATTTTCCCTCTCATTCCCCTAGGTATTAGTCATCATGTCAGGTCATTACTGTCGAAATTTCAGCAAGAGATCCCTATATAAACACAACATACACACTACTTTAAGGGTAGATTATTTATACTAAGGGCTAACTATCTACATAGAGCAATGGACAACATTTGGGCACTATTCTGCATCACAGATTCTATTATATTCCATCCACCATTTTGAATTTTATTTAGCTATTGCCCACTACTTTGGTGTCATTGACGTTAGGGCACCCTAGGCACATTATGGCACACACAAGCACATAGAACTACATTGGGTCTAGGATTTAGTGTAGCGCTCAGTCATAATTTCATCCATTTGGTAGCTGAGAATAGTCAGACCCATTCATTTACCTCTTTATTTTTTAGGTTTTTTATGTTTTTGTATGGGGTCTTATACGTGATTATTCATTGGAGATTTACATGACACCATCGAACCAAGTGTGACACCAACCCGGTCAAAGGTGAAGTATTGCAAAGGCTTAGCGACTACACCAGACTCAAATTTTGAGCTATTCCACATACCAGAGTGCCCAGATTCTAGACTAGGGCACCCTAGGTGCCACTTTCCTTCCCCATGCACCCCAGTCTGGACAGATTTGTCTATGTTTCTTCTTTCTTGATGTTCATTGTGATATCTTGTTCTACCATTTCATCACTCTGCTTAGTCCTAGATCACTACGAGGTAGGTCCAAATTAGGTAAGTACCTTTCCCCTTTCATTTCATTTTAAATATTAAATAAATTACGTAGCATTTTACATTTCAATATATTTCAGTTATTACATTGTTGTACTTTTAAATTATTAATAAAATTCCAATTTCATAGAATCATACACCAATGTTAAATTTAATACGTATGATAGAGAATATATTAGAGAAAACCATGTAGGATTCCCCAGTCAATCCAACTACACCTCTCCCAGCACTCCCACATCCTACCTCAAAGAAAAAGGCACTTGTGGAAGAGGAGACTACTCAAGTTAAAGTGTCATGCACCTCCTCTAAAGGATCATCTAGAAAAGGAAAGAGAATGAGAGGTAGTATTGTTTTATGTCAACCAAAGTTAGGTCGAAATTTAGAGACTGTCCATGAGGAGAAGGAAGAAGAGGAGGAACATGTTATATTACGTTTTGTGAGGACTAAGAGGACAAAGGTGTTAACACCTAAAATAGAGACAACCACAAGTGCAACACCTCGAGGGAAAATTCCATTGGTCCAAACATCTATTGCAATATTTCAAACACTAGAGGTAATGGTCACTACCCCACCTCCTCTGAAATAAGAGGCATATGTTATTATTCCCATGTAAGAGGTCCTTATTAATCTAACCACCCAAGAAATTTAGGAACAAGAATCTCAAAGAAAGGAAAAATAATGGTGTTAGACTCATATATGGAGAAAACATTCACTGAACTACTTCATGGTTTGGACCAAGATGTTGGGGCTAACCTCCCCCATGGAACCATATAAGATGTTTCAATTGAGAACGGGGAAACAAAACACACCAAGAATTGCCTACCATAGAGAAATTTGAAGGTGGTGAGGTGAAGGAAAGGGTTGAAGAAAATGTTGTTGTAGAACAAGTTGGGCAAGCTTAGGCTAGAGAATTTTCACATGTTGAGAAATAAAAATCAAGTATTGTGGAGCCCACTCAACCAAGTTTGGAAACAGTTGAGAAGGAAGTTATAACTCATGAATTTGTTAAATGGGATATCCAACTGTAGGATAAACCTCAAATTGAGCTAGTAAAGGATCCTTCTCCATATAGAGAAGAAGAGGTCGAGGATACAAAAAAGATTGATACGAACACTCGAAAATCTTCAACTATAGCAAAGAGAGAGATGAAAGACTTGGGGATAGAAGAGGAAAAAAATTTAAGGACATTATGTTGAAACTTATAATCAGTAAGAGATGTAGATTGAAGGTTCTAGTCTTGCTCTCATTATATCCCATGCACAAATGGTAATACCTATTGTTCCCCATCTACAAGATCAAGATTAAGGCAACACTCAAACTGAAGATTGGTTGGGAAAAGCTGTCCCAAGGAAGAAAAAGTTAAAAGTGTATGTGGAGGAATATGACCTTAAAAACATAATTTCCTTTAGGCCACCAAAAATACTAAAGAAATCCATAATTCTATCAAGAACAATGGTGGGACCTCAAGGAGAAAGGTTTGTGGAAGTTTCCACCCCATAAACTGATGTCTTAAGGGATGAATATTCCCCTTTAGATTATCAAGTGACCAAGATCCCACTTGGAAAGCCAACCAATAAGGACCTAAAGCATGAAGGTATCATGGTTGTGAGTTTACTCTTTCAGAAAATGGACAAGGAAAAGTAAACCAAGAAATGACTGAAAGAAAAGGTTGATATCTTGTCAACCTATGTGCAAAAGTGGGTAAAATATCCTTAGGGAAGTGAAGTAATAAGTACATCCCTTACTCCTGAAATAATAAAAAATGTTGATGACTTGAGGTTTAGGGAAGAAACAAATAAACAATGGGAGGAAGAACTTGTGTGCAATGGAATCCATGTCATCAAGGATATTATAGATTGCTACAACCAAAAGTCTGAGAAAATAGAGTAAATTAAGACATTAATCGATAAATCAAACAAAGGTTGAGTATTGGTATGCACTGTTGCCCAAGCTGGAATCCATATCATCTTTGGATGATGAAGGGGTGGAGAAGGAAGGGATAGTTCCCCTAGATTATAGAGGTAGGCAACATGAATCTATGGGAACTGACAACTTAAGAATAGAAATCTTGAGTAATTACATAAGCAAACTCCAAGATATGAGGGAGAAAGTAGGGAAGCATGTTGATGACATTGAATTCGAACTTGAAAGAATTCATCCCTTAAAGGAAACATATACCACAGGATCTACATATACAAAAAAGTTTATTTAAATTCTTCAGCAACATATTACAAGGGATTTGGATCCATCTAAAGATTTTGACTATCTTTCTTTTCACAAATTTATTCATTTGGAGAGATATATTAATAAATTGGCTAAGAGGATCAAAAAGAAAATAATTATTTCCACTTAATTTGACATTTTTTAATCCAAAATGGAAATAATTATCCTCTACCATGCAGGGCTAGATGAATACCCCATTTTGGGGATGTTTGAATGTTTTTATGTATACATGAATAAGTTGGGAGAAGAAACAAATACCGAGCAAATAGATCTCGACCCCTCTTAAGCATTTCTTTATTCTTTTTCCCTTCCCCATTATTTATTCCTTTCTATTCAATATTATTTTAAATAATAATCAAATGATTTGATTACAATGAGAAAAAACTCTTCCTTGGAGCATATGTATGATAGTGTCAGTGTAGAAGAAGATAAAAGAATTTGTTTGCAAAAGAAGGAATATTCGCCACTCCTCCATGGGTTTCATCATGGCTCAAAATTGTTCCATCATGGCGGATCAAAATGAAATATTTTCAATTGAGATAACTCATCTATCCATCATGCAGATCAAGGATCACAACCCCACAGTTTTCTTTCTTCCAGTGTTCATTGGGGAGTTTTTAGGCATATTCCCTTATTGGAATTTTTTGTATAAAATGAAGTTTTGACTTCATTTTAGAGGTTCTAGTTATATTTTTTGGGTTCTAGCTAGGGTGATTATGCATTGTATAATCACTAGTTGTCATTGATAGAATTTTCATGTCTCCCTTATCAAATTGAATTATATAGAACCACGTGTCATTCTTCAATCAAGCATTCTAGATTGTAAATAGAAACACAGTTTAAGGAATATAATCTTTGATGTAATTTTAGATTTGTTGAATCAACAACATATAAAGGAATTCTTTCTAGTTATTGCATAAGATTGGTTACTAAATGAATATTGTCTTGTAGTGCTACTTTACAATGTTTTTTAGTTGTAAAAATATTTCCTGTAATATTACTTTAGAGGTGACTAATAACAACCCTTGAGTTTATTATGGGAGTTATGGAGTTAATGCAATATATATTTTATTGAAGTTTCATGCACAAGTGTTTGTGTTTAGATTTCAGAGATTATTTGGTAGTGTTTGCATGAATTTAGTATCAATGAATATAATTTCCCCTTTGAAGGTTATGTTGTCATGATCTTTTTTCCTATTGCATTTTGGAATTCGTAGGCTAAAATGGCAAGCATTGATACTTTTCCCCATAAGATCCACCTCCCCCTCATTTGACTACATACCATCTTGTCCTACCCCTTGTAAATTACATCATACTTGCTTATTTTACATTTTTTTCCTACAAATCACACATATCTCATTTATTTCAAGTGTATTTGCCATGATTTGTAGAGTTTGTCATCTTAACATCATCGTACCCCAAGGTATTAATATTTTTTGTAGAGATGATGTTTGTGATCATATTTCATCTATCTTTAATGGCTTGTGTTTCATGTATCAAGTTTTTTCAATTCTTGGATGACCATTCTTTTGAATGATCATTACACTTTGTGGTTGCATTTGATCTCAGATTGACTTTGATGACTCCATGCAAACACTTAGACACCTGTAACACACCTCGAGGACCATGATTGACCTCATGACAACCTTCAACCAACTTGGGAGATCTCATACAATTACTATGCAAGCTAAACCATGCACCAGGACTTCAGAGCAACTCACCAAATCCTATCACTACAAATCAACCTTCATACTTGACCTTGATTGACACCTTGTGGAGACTCATATAACATCATGACACTGTAGACATTAAATCACGCACTTTGGGTATATTACTAGGTCCTAATCACATACTACTATTCATATGCTTCTTACAGGAGAAAAGTACTAATTTTTCATTATACTTGGCCTCTTAGTTTCCTTTCTAGCCTCCCTCTTGGACTTATAGTCCTCACTGCCCAACCTGACCCTTCATACTTCACCTTTTTTGGCTCTAGACGTCAGTGCCCAGGTGCCCTCGTCCCCTTTGGGCACCCTAGACCTCTTTTTACTTTTCTCGCTCCTTTTTAGGTCCTTTCTATCCATTGGACATTCCTATCTCTTAGGGGTCAGCCTTTTAGTGATCAATTATGAAATTTAAACGAGAGAAACATATAAATATAAAGTTATGTGACCAAATTAAAGTACCAAGCTCTAAGCATCTATACTATCACCTAAGGTTGCATCTCACAAAAACTCAAGATCATCTTTGCATTCATCTAGACCCATCACAAGGGGAAAAGGTTATTTTTTTTCTTTACACACATAGGACGGAAGTTGATTTTATTCCATGCACACAGCTATAACATATTTTGACATCTAGCTACTTTGCTCGCTATCAAGTGTGACATGCATAAGAGCCACCTAGGGCATGATTCCACACACACACACACATATAATTACATTTGTTCTGAGATGTAGTGCATCACTAAGTCATAAGATCACTTGTTTGACAGTTGAGGATATTCCAACCCCTCATTTTGAATATTTATTTTTTAGGACTTTATGTTCTTTTGAGGGTTTTACAGGTGATCTCTTTATCGCAAGTTATCAGCGACATCTGCGATCATAGTGTAACCATCTAATGATAAACAATGATGGTTTTAGATCATCTGATGACCCTGTAAAATTCATCTCTAGACCTCTTCCGCAAACCCTGGTGCCTAGGAAGGGATCCTAATGTGTAGGTTCCCTAGTACTAGTTTAGACACCCAGGTCCTTACTCCTTCCATATTCCTACACTTTTCTGGGTTTGGTTTCGAGGTCATGTACTATTTTTCTGCTAGTCTTCCACCTTCGCACACTGTCAGGATATTTTGTGAAATTAGCTAAGTAACCTAAATCTCTATTGCACTTAGGGTTTTTCTTCATTTACTTATTTTCTTGAGCCATTTATGTACTTTATTGTCATATCTTGCTTGTTGTAGCATACATAAGAATTTAACAAATTAAATCTACACTCAAGTTTATTTTTGTTAAATCATTGTGTGAACCCGTCTCACTCAAATACATTTGGATCCTCATATTTCTTTTATCATATGTCATAAATTTCCTCAAATTCCTTTGCTTGATTTACTTAAAATGCATCACGACTGCTAGGTTATTCTACAAAAATCCTTAGACTCCATGTGTCTTCCTAAAGATATAATGCCACATGAAACAAGTCCTATTTTCCATCGTCTATCTGATGACTCTAGCTTTCATGATCCTCCATCCTTTCAACCCATATTGGATTCAATTCAAGCTTTTCATTCTTTATTTCATGATAATTTTTAGGCTATGGAATCAACCATTATATCTTAAATCTGAAATCCAACAGCTTAAAGATGCTTCTCAAGCTCATGTTTGTTCTCCTTCTACATCTCATCCTCATTCTATATCTTCTACATGTGCTCATATCAGTGAGCCTCGAGTCTTATCATTACCATAGCCTCTCATGTTCGATCGCAATGTTAAACAACATGACATTATAAATGATCTCCTTAGTCATCAATTGATCGCTTTACCAACTACTCATTGCTATCCTCCTCATAAATATCAAGGTCTCCCATTTTATACTTATCATCGAATCAGTGGACACAATGACAATGACAATGACTACTATGTTTTATAATTAAGAATAAAGCATCTTGAGTGATAAGGATTTATCTCATTCACTGCACAACATTTAATTGCATGCCCATCTACAAATGTTACATTTAAATGGGCTCCTATATATGCTCCTTTTATTTCTAATGAGCATCATGTTTCCAATTCTCATGTTCCTTCTTCATTCACTCAAGCGCCACCTATGTAATCTACTCAAACCAAGAAACCTCCTCTAAAAAATAATTCAACACGTCTTCCTATTAAGTCATCTATAGTATTACCAAGTCAAACTAATCAATCACCTCTCAAGGCTTGTTCTCCATCACCTTATCCTATTAAGTTTTCTACAGTATTACCAAGTCAATCTAAGCAACCTCCTCTAAATCTTAGTTCAACCTGGCCTCCACTCAAGTCTTCTATAGCGTCATCAAATAAACCACCATCATGCAAGGTCCCTCTACAATCACCACTTCAGCATCAAATCACTTTTGTTAAAGACACCACTCCTTACATTGATCCACTCAACATCATTACTTGATATCTTTTATCATTACACACTTGGGGGCACCATGCTTTTCTCCCCCCTCTACTAGTATCATTATGAGTCCTTCATTTCTATTGTCACATCTATAGGCATTCATCACATACATGTTGATACACTATTTGTATCGTCGTTACCCTATGACGAACTCTCATGCTTTGGTTCACACTTGACTATTGAGGGAATACCATACACATGAACCTTAAACACTGCACATTTCACATCTATGAAATCTTCTTCTTCCTACACATCATACATGTTGTGCGCTTCCTACATCCTTTTCTTGCATCTATTACACATCCTATGAACTTTTTTCTTTCTACACACTCTACACTCTACACATCTTTGACATCATCTTCTTACTTATACTACACATCATACACGTTTTACACATTACGCATCTTACACATCTATAACATCATATTCTTTCATCTATTACACATCATACACACTTTTTTATTTCTACACCTACTCATTCTACAGACCTATATATCTTGTGTTGCACACTATACATCTCTACATCAGACACATTCAACCTACACACTTATAATCTACATCATATTCTACTTCTGCATCATGTTATTATATTCTAAACTATACGCATCTTGATCAAACCTTTCCAACACACATCTCATTACCCAACGACACACTCTAGTCTCAAGGTTCAAATTAGAATTGAACCTCACCATTTCTATATCCTGCACTACATCTTCATAATTACTCTTCCTCGCATCTTATTCACACATTCTATTATCTACACTTTAAGCTACATCATCATGTTTGGTCTTTCTAATCAATCTTTTCTACTGTTTCATTCGCATCTCTCTTTACAATCTACACACGATGCTTCATCATCAATCTATTCTATACTCCATGCTCTTTTGGTCACATAAACACATCATTCAAACCATTTCCTAAAGGCAAACTCTTTTTATATGGTTCATTCTTGACTACTAACGGATCTTGTATAAATTAACCTACTTCCACTCATGTATACATCCACACTCAAGGGGCACGTCGCCCCTATCACACTCATACTACATTCCATTCCATCTCATCCACAGCATGTTGCATATCTTGGTTGCACATAGTTCTTACTTGTTTATGCTTACATGTACACTTTATTACACAAGCTAGATAGATATCTTGTATGTCATTATATTTATCATACACACATGCACATTCACTTGCTTTCTAGTTGTGATCACAAACTCTACATAGGTCGATACATGCAACATGGATGCCTAGCGCAATACCTCATACCAGTCCCACAATGGCTCTTAGGGGCAGTCACATTCATATTTATTTCAAGTGTTATTGTTTTAATATTGTACATAGCACATTCAATATCATATTATACATGCTTTGACATAATTTATATCTTTCTAACATGCTAATGGGTGCTTCATGTGCAACATTTTCCTTGCAGGACCTATTTGCCACCATGGTTATATGATGTTTGCTTACTCTTGTTTTCCATTGTTTGCAAGATTTTCCCTATGCTTTTTCTTTGTTAGAGAAAATAAGCACTGAGAGGGGGATGAATCATTGCAGATTAAAATTAATTTCTAGAGTTATACTTAATCCTCAATTTCTTAAATTTGAGTTGTTACTATATCATGTTCATTTTTTCAAGCATATATCAAACAGAAAAATGTTGAACACATAATTTATAGTGGGAAACCCTTTCAAGAGAAAAATCCACTTGAAACCAAGGCTTTATTAGGAACACTAATTCCAAAGCTTACAATGGTTTCGGTTGAGCACCCACTCAACCTGTGAAGCACCCACTTCACAACTTCAAGCACCAACTCGAAGATTTTCTGAGCACCCACTCAGGGAATTTTAGCAAGCACTAACTTGCAAGGAGCACCAACCCCTAATTTAATTAGCTACAATTGATCTTCTGTAGGCACCCACACACAATGAGGTTGTTACCCCCTGAAAATGCTAAGCTACAACTTAGACTTATTTTATATACAAATTTTGATCATCTAGCTACAACAATTGCTTACACAATAGATTATGATCACTCTTTTGTATTTGTTTGTGTTCTCTATGTCACTCTCTTCCTCTCATTTAAATTGACCCCTCTTGCTCAATAAATCTATTTCATTGATGCTCTTCTCATCAAATATATCTTGTTTACTTCATCTTTCTTATCTTCTCTCTTTTCTTTCTATCACTCTCTCTTAGCTCAATTACATTATTTCATTTCTAAGCCACACCAAAATTTTCTTTGAGTTTTCTCTTTATTGACCATCAACCCATTCCATATCTTTGATTAGAGAGTCATGCACCCATTCCTGGTCTATCACCTAAAAATATGGTCCATTAAATGAATACAACAAACTCCAGATTTTTCTCTTACTATATTCGGCTTGATTTCACCTTTTTATATGCACACACCAAAAAATATTTATTAGCCAACACCAGAAAATATTTATCATCTTTCTATGATTTCCAATGTGATCAAGATGAGCGAGCCATTTTTCTTCTTTGATATTTAATTCTTCCTTGAAATCAGGAACCCCATAGAGAACTATAACTGTATTTCCACAAATTCAATGAGCATTAAATGTAGACAGGTGGAACTATATATTTCTTCATTCTTCATGCAACTCAAGTCGTATGCTCAGCCGCAATCACCAGATAATCAAATCACCATCAATTTTTGAGAACAAAATCTCACTTGTCCATGTTTAACTCCATTTGATTGTCCTCGAGCCCTTTCCAATGTATATTTTCTCAATCCTCAACTTTTATAAGCTTCTTTGAAATTTTCCTTTGTATCACAACATTTTTCTTTGATCTACGACTTTTCTCCTCTCTTGGTGGCTTTTTAGTCATCCACAGATTTTCATTTCTTCTCTCGGATTTTACCATATTATGTCACTTTCCACCTTGTCTATTGCCTTCCCATGGATTTTCTTTTATGTGTGGCTTCTATAGTTTTCATGGCTATCTCCAGTCTTTCACGTCTTTTCTATTTCTTCGCAGATTTTCTAGTTCTTCGTAGCTTCCTCCAAACTTCCCTTACTTTTTTGGTTTTGCCTTCAATCCATCCTTGTTTGTGTGGCTCTTCCTTCACATTAATGGCTTCACCTTTCTCATCCATAGCTCATCCTTCGGCTTATTTTTACTTTGTGGCCTCATTCCTTTACCCACGGCTTTCGCTAAGATTTTGCGGCTTCTTCTAGAATTCTGCAGCCTCCTACAGACTTCGACGGAAATTTCAAGACTTTGGTGGCCATTTCCTTATGTTCGTGGCTTGTACAAAAACTAAATAAGTCCCTTAGAACTTATCCTTGATCATCCTGAAGCCTGTATGAGCTAACACTACCAATCAACCTTCATCTTTCTTACTTGCTCACTTTACCAATTAATCCTTTTTACCATCAATGTCACTTGACATTAAATACTTATGCCATCAATGCAGCTTGACATCAATGACAACACATATGACAAATGACAAAGGTCTAACATTCTTGTGTGCACATTGTATGCTTTTGACCATTGTGGTCTCAATTGTCTTGTGAAATCGCGAGTGATGTCCCATGTTTGTAACCCACTTTTCATGGTCTACATTTTCTTATTTCTTAGTAGTTTACATTGGTTTCTATATACATGTTAGTTTGCACTAACACTTGTCTTCTAGCCACTATTTGCATGTGCCTTGGTTTCTACTAAGCACATTCCCTCCTACACACTGGTATCACTTTAGCATGGGGTCCTTTTTTAGTTTGCATCCTCCTAGTGATGTCGCATGTACCCCAAATGAGGGGGGCATCTATTGGGTGAATCAGTCACCCCATTCATCAGTTACAGGCACAATTCAGCAGTCTATAGTCATAGTTTAGCAAATTACAGCACAGAGTCAACATAGTCTATAGACTCTGATAGGGCTCAGAATTATACTTGGGTCCTTACTTCAACAAAAACACTAGCACCAGAATCAGACTTGGGCTCCTAGGTGCTTTTGTCCCTTCCTGGGTACTGTTAGTGCAAATTCACAGCACCCCCAAATGAGTTATGGATCTACTTTTCTAAGGTAATGTCATTTGGTGTGGTTACATAACATTGAGCTTTCCCAAAGTGTGGGACCTTTGCAAATGGGGAAATCTCTCCATAGAAGGTTGGTTTCTCTTCCTAAACTACCTGCCACAAGCTATTCTAGTACAGGCAAGCTAAACTAACCTAATCTAACTTCTAAGGAGATAAGGAGAGGAAGAAAACAAGGAAAATAGAGCCTATACTAAAATGGTGATACACCAGAGAAGGAAAGTGTTGATTATCTATCAAAACTGCCATGGAACTAGAAGGGGTGAGCAATGGAAAGGATGGGCAAGTGCATCATAGACCAAAGATGGATTTCACATAGAAAATGTTCCAAAAATCCATGAACATAGCTCCAAAACCTGAAATGAACATCCAAACATGCACAAATACCTGTAATGAAGAGAGGCAAGAAGAAAACAACCAAAAAACAAGCAAGGATGGACAAATGCATCACAAAACACGTTTTTTATTTCTCCAGAAGTTTGCACATAACATCATTTCATGGGTAAAAGGAAAAAATTTCATTACAGAGCAGGGAAGGAGGTTCAAACTCCATTTTCGACCCTAGGGAATAAAAACAGGGAGAGGCAAAGAAGAAGGATGAACAACCTTTTACAAATGAACCAAAACTAGCTTTTATATCTCAAACAGAATGCAGAAAACCAAACAACGTGGGCAAATTTGATTTAAAACTCCAACCACCGATAAGATCCATCTAATTATCCTACAAAATTATGGGTTTCCATGAAAAATCCCATAATTCATCATACATTGCTTCGCAAAGCAAGAAAGAGGCCCATACTTCATTAATTTTGGTGGTTGGGAACCATTTTTGCATTTTTTGCATGTAAGAGATGTGTTCTCTATTTTCTCCCAAAAAACTCCATAAAAATTAAAAATTGAGGGGTCCATTGTGTATAGTATTTCAATATATTTCCATTGATATAAAGATTGTGAAAATCTAAGCTCTGGGTCAAAAGATATGGCCCTCTGAAGATTTAGGGCAAAAATGGTGAAATTAGGGCAAAATTCGGGTTCGCGGGCCGAAATTTGAAATTTTTCCTCTTTTTTCAAATTGGGAAAATTTCCCAAAAAATCTCTGCACCCCACTACTCCACTTCCACCTAGCATCCTCTAGTTCTACCGTAGGCTTCAAAACAACATTTTGCCCCTTTTCCTTTTAAATTTTTCATTGGGAAAATTTCCCAATTTACCTCCGCAGGCCCGACCTCTACTGCCGACGTGGACACATGGCACCATTTCATTTGTCGATGGGACCACAGGTTCATTTCGCGCCTTTGAGTTTTTATGCCCAAAATCCAAAATCTTCAACTTTCCTCCGCCCCCTGCCGCTGATGACGCGTGGCGCCTTCTGGATGATCCGCGGGCCGCAATTTGAACTTTTTGCCCCTTTGCGAGCTTTCGGGCTGAAATTTTCCCTTTGCACTTTTTGACCAAATGCTAAAAACTAGAAATCCCCCTGACCCTGCCACTCCGCCGATGACATGTGGCATCATTTCATTGGTTGCGGCCCTGCCTTGGGAAAATTTTCCCTCCAAACTCCGTTGAGCCATAACTTGCAAAAAAACAAGGAGTTCCAAAATCTATCTAATAAAGCCATTTCCAAAATATTTTGAGTGCTTGAAATGTGTTACAATTGAATTTGAAGCACAGGGAAGGAAAGAATGAAGGCAAGTTAGCCGAAATAAGCAGGGGCTCATTTTGGATAACAGGCACCTAAGACTAGGGGGAAAATACACAACATTTTTAAGTTCAGTACATTTTTCAACATTATCAGAGAGGGTTTTCATAGGGCAAGAATTCCTTCAGCACTTGGTAATCATGTTTTATCGTAATTATTCACATTGGATCATACTTGTACACACCATCTGCAGTGGTGTTTTTATTATGGGAAGCACTCAAAGGTTGGAGAATGACACTAGACCTTTCTCCCTACATTATGTCTATCGTGGCATGAGATCACCTGAAAAACTCACTCCTCATCAACATATTTGAGATCCTTTCTATCACTTTTTCTCATCATGGATTAGGTCCACATGTTCCTTTTTTCTATTTTTTAGAATTTTACACATTTTTTACATACATTTTATACATCTATACACATATTTGACTACTTGTTCATTCTTCTCTATTGCAGGTCCATACTTATCAAAAGTGGTAGTCAACATTAACACACAACCATCATGCTCCAATCACATCATCAATAATAGGTACAACATCACATATACTCATGCGTTTTCATCCTAGGGTCATTATTCATCACTTTTCTTTTTTACTTCCTCTTCTTTAGCATCCACGCTTCACACTTTTTATCACTCCACACGTTTCTTGTCTCAACACGCTCTTCTACATCAATCTAAATGGTTTTCAGGTACACATCTTTATATACTTTATGTTACCGAGCTTTCACTCACCAAGATAAAGTGGGGGAAAATGTAGACACTAAATCACACACTTTAGGTACATTACTAGGTCCTAATCACATACTACTATTCATATGATTTTTACAGGAGAAAAGTATTAATTGATCAATATACTTGGCCTCTTAGTTTCCTTTATAGCCTCCCACTTGGCCTTACAGACCCCACTACCTAGTCTGACCCTTCATACTTCAACTTTTTTAGCTCTGGATGCCAATGCACAGGCGTCGTCATCCCCTTTAGGCGTCGTATACCTTTTTATACTTTTCTCACTCCTTATTTGGTCCTTTCTAGCTATTGGGCATCCCTATCTCTTAGAGGTCAACCTTTTAGTGATTAATTATGAAATTTTAACAAGAGAATCATATAAATATAAAGTTATGTGACCAAATTAAAGGACCAAGCTCTAAGAATCTATACTATCCCCTAAGGTTGCATCTCACAAGCACTCAAGAGTATCTTTGCATTCATCTAGCACCATCACAAGGGACAAAGGCTAGTTTTATGTATCACACGCATACGAGGGATGTTCATTCTATTCCATGCAAACATCTATTACATCTTCTTACATCTAGCTACTTTTCTCTCTATCAAGTGCGACATGCACAAGATCCACCTAGGGCATGATTCTGCATGCACACACATAGAACTACATTAGGTTTGAGATGTAGTGCAGTGCATAATCATAAGATCACTTTTTTGACAGTTGAGGATAGTCTGACCCCTCATTTTGCATCTTTATTTTTTAGGATTTCATGTTCTTTGAAGGGTTTTATAGGTGATCTCTTTATTGCAAGTTAGCAATGATATCAACAATCATAGTGAAACCATCTATCAACAAACAATGATGGTTTCGGATCATTTGGTGACCCTGTATATTCATCTGTGGACCTCCTGCACAAACCCTGGTGCCTAGGAAGGGATCCTAGTGCCCAGGAACCCCAATACTAGTCTAGGCGCCCTAGTCCCTGCTCCTTCTACATTCCTACACTTTTCTAGGTTCAGTTTCGAAGTCATGTACTGTCGTTTGGATAGTCTTCCACCTTTACACACTGCCATGATATTTTGGGAAATCAGCTAAGTAACCTAACTCTTTATTGCACTTAGGGTTTTTCTTCCTTTGTTTATTTTCTTGAGTCATTTATGTACTTTACTTCCATATCCTGTTTGTTGTAGAATACATAAGAATTTAACAAAGTAAATCTACATCCTTTAGCTTATTTTTTTAAAATAAGACACGTTTTTCCATCAATGGACTTAACATCAATGAAAAAACTAACAAACAATGGAAAACAATATCCCCATTTGTCATTGATGGCAACCACCTTCAGAAACATTGATGGTAACCAACAAGACCTAACACACCTACTTGACTCTTTTCCATGTTTCTGATGCTTCTTTCCCCCTTTGACATCTATGAAAAATGCTATAATGACATTAATACATGGAAAATGACAACACCTAATGATAATGATGAAAACAGTGCACAAATGACATACTTCTTTGACTCAAAGACTCCCCCTTGGACTACATTTTCTCTTTTCTTACCTCAACAACATCATATGAAGATCCAATAGACCTAATATGAACCTCAACAAAGCTCCTCCTGAACTTGTAGTCTCCCTACTTTGACTTCATTCATGTTTAACCCCTTCATCTTAGCCCATTTCATGCTAAAAACCACAATTCTACCTCTAATGCTTGCAAAAACTCTTTTAGGGCCATTGTCCCTAAACTATATCTTCAGAACAAAAATGGCTAACATATTCATGCTCTACAAGCTCATTTACATCATGACACAACTTCTTATGACATCCCTTGGATTCATACTACTTAAACTTACTAAAAATTCAAAAATTTGGCTATATACCTTTTTCTCATGTCTCAAGGATAGATCAACAATAATATCTCAACCCTAAAACAAGCTTTCAGTCCTTATCACCTCCCTTGCATGGTGTAACATCTACTATGGATGTTGGGTTGAAAAATCTACTAAGTATTTGAATATCACGTAGAGATTTGACGTGTGTAAGTAGATTATAGAAGTGCATGCATGGTTAGGATAAGGAGGCACGCACCCAGAAGAGCAAATCCCATGACTTAGCTGATTTTTCATAATACAGGATAAAAATAGGAAAAGTGGTTGAAGTATGGCACAAGTAAAGATAAACCTAGAAGACTTCGCAGTTAAGCAAGAGTTACTTTGGGACCAAAGTGGAAGATCAAGAGTCATGCATAGTTTGATTTAATAATAGGATTAAAGTAGATTTGATTTATAGGTTTAATCTATTATTAGGATTGTAAAGAAAGCATGTGTGCTTTATGACTACTTTTGTATGTAAGTGCATGGCTATTTTGAGCATGCAGTCTATTTTGAGATGCATGGGTGATGAAGGGAAAGTCCCCGCCCCTATATATATATATATATATATATATATATATATATATATATATTAGTTAATCTACATTGTTTTAGTATTTCGTGATGTAATAGAGTTATGTTTCCCTGATTTACTAGCGCGCATGGATCTGTGATAGTGATTGCAATGTATTCAAATTTTGTTACTTGATGAATTAATGCAATGGATAATTGTGGATGGATTCTAGTAATTGATGTATTTTATCATGGTATTTACATGGTGAATGTAATCTTAGAAATGGTTTGATATGGTATGCTTCCTTATTACATGTGTTTCCTTATGATAATTGTAGTGATCTACATTTGAATGTATGCCTTGATAATGGTAAATATGAACCTGCATGCTAACATTTTGACAAGACAACACAAAGGAGGGACCTAATAGGCTTCGCACGTTTCAAGTGAGTGTTCAAATCTGTCTGAATGAAGTGTCAGCACACCTAGGAAATTGAGTATAGAAAACAAGACTACATTTTGGTTTTGTTGACGGGACCTCTTTTCAAGTGGTTTTTCATGATGTTTCTTATAGATGGCGTATCGATTGACTTGGGAGAGTATTAAAGGATGGATAGATGATGGACAAGACAATTTTGCGTAGAGATATAACATTGGAACTAATTTCAATGTGTACAAATGGGTGGAATAAAATATGTATGATGTGCTCTATGAGACATTCTTCAACTTCTTTCCAGTAGAGTTATATGAGTGGCTGCCAACATATGTGATAGGGAAGTGTTGGAGTTATAGGCCGAGACCTTAGATGCAAAAATATTACCAAACTCTTATTGATGCTGATTTGGAGTGGGCTAGAGTTGTAGATCATTGGTGGGCTGGAGTATTGCACAGTTATATTTTAGAGTATGTTATTTATATGTATCTATGTCCTGAAGAAGTTGAATTCTAGTTCTTGCATGATCCTAGAGGATCTTACTTGTGCACTATACCTTTATCGATCAAGATCTTGATGATAGAGCTAGATTTAGAGTGCCTCCCTATGGCTAGCTAAACTCCCATTGTGCACAGGGGTAGGAGTAAGTGTGGTGAAAGATGACGAGCCTAGCAGCAAAAATGCAGAGAGAGGAAAGGTGGCTCAAGTATAATGAAGCGCAGGAGAGGGCATTTGCGAAGAAGCGCGATATTGAGGAGTCTGTGGAGTTGTGGAGGATGATGTCTTAGAAAGGATTTGAAGCTCACGTGGCAGACATGGAGCCAGAGCATCAGAATCTCCCCTACCTAGGAAATCATAGTAGAGAATCCCCTTTACCTTTGGATGAGAGCGTGTTAGTGTAGACACTAAAATTAGGTCACACTCCCCTTTTATCCCTCGACATATAAGCACCCTTTATTACATTTACCTAGCCATGACCCCCTTCACCCCACTAATATTAATTTAATTAAATTAATGCTTTATCCTCACTATATTTATTATTTAAATAATATCTACACATATAGTTCACTTAGACACCTCGCCAAGCTAACTCAACCTAAGACCTATTCTTAGATAGTTATCATAACTAACTAAGACTTACAAACCTTCAAAAGATGCATTTGGGTTATTATCACAAATCACTCACATGAAGAAGGAGGCCAATGAAACCATGCATGATTTTATCACCCATTTCAATTCACTGATCAACCATGTGCTACTTGCTATGATGCCAACATTAGAGAATCAAAAGTGTTTCTTCTTGAATGCCATGAGTTCAAAAGTAAGTTTCTTACTTTTACAAGAACAAATACCCACCTTGGTTCTTGCTCAAGCTATGGACATTCAGATAGAGGACAACCTTCTTATATCCGGTGAGTTAAGATGACAGTCGTCAAAATCAAAGGCTTCAACTTCTTCTCAGGATACCTCATTGGATCCAACATTCCAAAACATGGCCAATGACTTGCTCTCATTAAAGAATCAATTAGCTCAAACATTGTCTACTACTCCATACCGAGATATCCCACGGAGGAACTTCACTCCCAACAACACCCCCCAAAGGCCACATTTTCTAGCTGCTTCTCCAAGGTTGGTGATTGAAGCCCCTTTGGTTAATGCTTTGGTTAAAATCAAAGAAGATGATCCAAATTACGAAGAACCTTTGTCGCAAGGTGAAGATGATCAAGATGTCGGTGAACTGACTAGTGACTCTACTATTGGGTATATGGAATTTGAAGACAAGGAATCTGATGAAGAAGATGGTACCCAAGGGTATGCGATTGGATAATCATATGTAGTTTTCACTCACTCACAAGGAAAAGAAGCAAACGTTGCTACTGAAAAACAAAGGGAAAAGGTTGTGGTAACTCCTCCAACGATCACTAAAAGAGGTAATCCCCTTCCTACTCAACCTCATGTTCAACCTTTTGTAAAGAAATCTTTTCCTCCTGTTTCTCCTCCAATTCAGCCTTCCTCCAGTCCCATAAAGACCAGTAATCCTCCTCCACAAATTCAAAATGAAGGACTCATTCCTTCATTAGCGCAACCCTTGGTCGCATTCAATATAATTGATCATGCCAAGAAGACCAAGATCCAAATGTTTGAAGCAGAATACCTTCAGTCTAACCCAGAGTAGCTTATAAGATTAACTAAGTATATCCAAAGCTAGGCTACCATCCCTCCTCCTATTTCCCCAAAAGGAATTCTTCCCATTCCTCCTGTGTCTCGCATAAACGTTGCTTCAACTTCCGCATCAGGGAAAATTGAACCTTTTTACCTATCTCTCCTAATCAATGGTCATAAACTAAGAAACTGTATAATTGATTATGGAGCTTCTGATAATGCAATGCCAGCAAAGGTCACTCATGCTTTGGGCCTCACACTTACTAAACCTTTTGGCAAATGCTACTCCATGGAAACCAAATAGGTACCATTGATTGGTCATATCAAGGATGCGTAGTTTGCATTCGTGGCATTTCCTGAGAAAAGGGTAAAAATGACTATTCTCATAGCTGATATTCTAGCAGCATACAAGATATTGCTAGGGAGGATATTTTGTAAAGAAGTTGGTGGGAAAATTCATATGGACTAGTCTAAATGTAGGATTCTTGTCAAAGGAGTAATGTAGACGTTAGAGCCGGAGACACAAAAGAAATATCTAGTCACCAACAGATTCTTTTCCAATCGTCAGGGATGGGGAACTACTTCCTATCCACCGACTCAGATACAATGGATGTTCTCGTCTAAAGAGAAGATCTCAACAAAGTATGGACATTGCAGTTTGATGGTAGTTACGTGACAACTAGATGCGGTCCTGGAGTTGTTCTAATATCTCCTGAAGAGGAGATTTTCTCTTTTTCTTTCAAGTTGTAGTTCTTCAATACTAATAATACTACCAAGTATAAATCCTTGTTGTTTGGCATGCAAGCTACAAAAGATAAAGGAATTAAGAATCTGAGAGTGTAAGGTGATGCTGAGCTAATTGTCAATCAGGTAAAAGGGGTATATCAAGTAAAAAATGACCGGCTCAAACACTACCGCAATGCCATATGGGATAGCATCGAAGAGTTTGACACTTTCTCAATCAAATCAGTTCTACGAGCTCAAAATGACATGGCTGATTTGTTGGTCGTCTCGGCCTCTCTCATGCTCCCTCACCCAGGGTTAAAAATAGATACATATACCATTGAGGTGGTTTTTCACCCAAGTGTGCCAGATAATTCATAGCACTGGCAAGTGTTCAATGATGACAACCAACTTATTACTTTTTTGGAGAAAGCTAACAATTTCAAAGAACTTCATTTCGATGGATCAACTTCTATGTGTCGTGAGTCTCTCACCAGTCAAGCACATGAATCTGAAAAAGACACAGTGATACAGCTCAAAGGAAATAAGATTCCGAAAGCTTTGGTTTCCTTAGAATGATTATTTGATAATCATGACCATTTTGTCAAGAAAAAGTGACAGGATGATCCTTCCTCTTCTCTGAAAATTGAATTTGTCAATCAGGCAACTGCAGAACATCCTCATTCCATGAATATCAAGAAGTGTTGTACGCCCAAAGAAAAGTGAAAAATTCATTAAGTTGCTAAAAAATTACATGGACATATTAGCATGGTCTTATGTTGATCTAAAGTATTTCAAGCCAGAGGACATTTGGCACGACATTCCACTCAAGGATGATGTCAAGCCTTTTTTTCAAAAGCAAAGGCATTACAACCCCCAAAATCTCAGGTACCATCCAGGCTGAAATTTAGAAGATGTTGGATGCAAGAATTATTTTTTCAATTCATCACAGTACCTGGGTTGCAAATATTGTGCCTGTGTGGAAGAAGAATGGCGAGATACGCATATGTGTGGACTTTCGTAACTTGAACCAGTCATCCTTAAAAGATAACTATCCACTATCAATAATGGATCAAGTGCTACAGGTAGTAACCACTTCAGAAATGTTGTCCATGCTTGACAGTTTTTCAAGTTACAATAAAATTCAAGTCATGCCTGAAGATCAATTCAAAACAGATTTCACCACTCCTTGGGGTACCTTCACCTACAACATAATGCCATTTGGTTTTATCAATGCCAGTGCCACCTTCCAATGAGAAATGGACTTTATATTCAAATGTATAATGGGAAAAGTCATTGTAGTTTACCTAGATGACCTGACCGTGTTCTCCAAGAGACGAAGTGATCACTGCAATCATTTGGAACAAGTCTTGATCAGATGTCGAGAGCACAGGATTTCGCTAAATCCCAAGAAGTTAAGTTTTTGGGGTCACCAAAGGAAAGCTGCTAGGACATGTCATTAGCAGAGAAGGAACTAAGATAGATGTCAAAAAGGTCAAGGCTATTCTAGAGCCTTATTTTTCCTACAAGCAAGACTGGTGTTCACTCTTTCTTTAGAAAGGGAAATTTTCTTAGATGCTTTGTTCTTGATTTTTCTAAGAAGACTCATCATATATCTAATATGATGAAAGGGTCCCAAACATTCTGATGGAGTGAGGAGGGCAGGACATCATTCAAAGACATAAAAACCATCCGTCGCTCATGCTCCTATTTTGGTGTGTCATGACTTCAGACAAAGACTTCATCATGTACAGTTATGCGTCTACGCATACTGTATCAGCTATCTTGATGCAAAAGAACTCTGAAGATATTGAATCCCCGATTGCTTTCATGAGCTCTCCTCTTAAGCCTCATGAACTGAAGATGTTGCAATTGGAAAAGCATGCCTTTGCCATGGTAAAAGTAGTCAAAAATTTCCGCTACTATATTCTGAATTCTCATACAGTAGTGCTGGTTCCTGATACTTCCATTAAGTCTATCCTGACTCAACAGGAGTTAGGGAGCTTACGAGGGAATTGGATTGCAAAGGTCCAAGAATATGATCTAGACATCAAACCAACCAAGTTGGTAAGAGGTAAAGGCTTGTGTCAGCTAATGGCTGAAAATAAAGACTCAGAGGTACTTAAAGAGAAATCCGATCACGTTGATGGAGAACAAAATGAACCAGAAAAAGTGGATTCTTCGCCCATGGTTCTATTTGTCGAAACCAACGATGAATGGTATTCTGACATCATGTTCTTTCTCACCTATGGTGAATGCCCAACTCACTTAACCAAAAATGAAAAGTGAACGGTGAAGCTCAGAGCCACAAGATATGTCATATGGGATGGTGGATTGTACAAATACGGAATTGACGGCATTTTTTTACGATGCGTTGATAAGCTACAGCAGGTAAAATTATTGGAGAGTTTTCATGACTCGGCCTGTGGTGGTCACTTCTCCTCATCCATGATAGCACATAAAATCATTCAGGCCAGGTACTACTGGCCGACGCTATTTCAGGATGTAACCACCTGGGTAGCGAAATGTGAACTTTGCCAACAGTTCGTTGGCAAACCAAAGCTGGATGTGTTTCCCCTCAGGCCCGTCATTATTGACGAACCATTCAAGAAATGGGGAATTGATTTTATTAGAGCACTCAATCCTCAGTCAAGTGTTGGACATAGTTACATCCTAACAGCAACGGATTACTTCATGAAATGGGTGGAGGTCATACCTGTCAAGCATGTCACTTCTGAAGCTATTTGCAACTTCATCAAAGAGAATATTATTGTGAGATTTGGCATTCCACATAAAATCGTTTCTGATAACGCTTCCAACTTCTCTTCATGGGAAGTAATTAGTTTTTTTTATGGATACAGAATAACCTTGTCTCATGCTTCTGATTATTATCCTCAGGAAAATGCTCAGGCAGAATCTAGAAACAAGAACCTGGTAATTATCATACGGAAGCTAGTTGATGAAAACCAACGGTCCTAGCACAAATCATTGTATGATGCTTTGTGGCAGATCGTATCACTCCAAAGATGTCTCTCGACATGTCACCTTTCTAGGTGTTGTATGGGATCGATGTTGTAATCCCTATTTCCACAGAACTTCCCGCTTTGCGCTTAGCTCGAGTAATTGAAGATGAAACTTTTTAGAATTCTCTTGGAAAAGAGGATTATGTACCTAACGGAACTTGAAGATAAATGAATGAAAGTGGACAACAAGATCATTGAACATTAGAATCAGGTTAAGAAGTTGTTCGACAAGAAAGCTAAGTAGAGAGATTTCTAAGTGGGAGATCTTGTTCTTCTATGGGACAAATGAAGAGAACCGAAAGGTATGCACGGGAAGTTTTGACTCTCTTTGGAGTGGGCCATACAAAATCAAGTAGCTCAATGGAGAGAATAGTTTCTATCTCTCATAGCTGAGATGGAACTGAGCTCTCGCTTCCCTATAGTGGGCAGCACCTAAAGATCTTCAGGAAGTAGAGTTTTCTCTCTTCTTTGTACAGTTTTCTTTTGCTTTCGTTGTGTGTTTGCTTTATGTTTGTTGTGTGTTCCCTTTCTTTCCCCTTTTTGGTCACCCTTGTTTTTGACTCTCTGTAACCCAATAGATAGGCACATGAAAATCTGGGATTCTCTACTCTTAAGTTTCACTTAAAGATAATCCCCAGAAAGAGCCAGTTGTTATCCTACGAAATTGACAAGGGCAAATTACAGGTAACCATACCAAAAAAATCTGTTTTGGCCCCCCAAGGGAGTTTGACAACGTTTAAAGAAGCCCGAAACTCCCTTTCAAAAATAAAATTGTTTCAGGACTTAGCCTTTTTGCTTATCCTTCGGCGCACCCATCTTCATGTCAACATGACTAAAGTTACACCCCTTTTAGGTCCTTTAGCACTGAAAATATCATGTCAACATCATAAAATGTGCGCTAAGCATTTTTCCCTTGGCACTGAAAATGTTTTGTCAATGTCAGTAAGGTTACGCTAAGGTGAATTTTTCTTTGTGTCGACACTCCCAAAAGCATGCCAAAGGTGGTTGGTGAGATAATAAATGCCATTTTTTCTATAAATATGCGCCTGACACCTATTATTTTTATGAATTGAAAATTGCAAAAAGTGTTTTCTCTGCACTTGTCAGCCATCCTTGTCACCCCCGCGTGCCATTTTTTGAGCTTGTGGACCCCACGTCATTCTTCGTCTTTTATAAATCTGGGTAAGTGGCTCCTCTCCTTGTTTTTGTTTTTTTTTTTTTGTGTTAGGTATTAGGGTTGGTATAAAAGATTAAATTTAAAGAAACACACCTAACAATTATCAAACCAGTTAAAGCCCTTTTTCCTCTCCTTCCAGATCTATAAATCTGGAAGACCCCTACCTCTAAAGAAACCAAAAATAAACCCATATTTCCCTGCTTGTTGCCTTGCCAAACAAACCCTCTCTTTGCCATCTGACAAATCCAAAAGAAAGAGGAAGAAAAATCAAGAAATTGTCAAAATTATCAAACTATTGAAACCATTGGTGCATTGTTTTTTCATGTTACACCTCCCAAAGTTGTGTTTGGCGCACTTTATGCCAATATAACATGACCTTCTTCCCCACCCATCTGAAAGAACACTTAGCAGTTTTCGTGGGGCGCAAGCGCCACTTGCACAAGATCAACATAAGATGTTGTGTGTCATTGATCCGCACCACGCACTTTTTCCCTTGGCACATTGATTTTCCTTGCAACATATTTTGATGTTGCACTTTGGCGCACTTTAAACACATGTAACACAAACTTTTTCTTCACCCAGCCAAAGCATATTTTTCCTAAGGCACAGGCGTAACTTCCTTAACATCAACATAACATGTTGCATGCTGCAAATCTGCGCCCTGCACTTTATCCTTGGTGCTGAAACTTTTCGTGCAACACCTCTCAAATTTGTGCCCTTTCTAAACTTGGCGTAGCTTTTCTCATGTCAACATTGGGCGCAACTTTTTTCATGTCGACATCTTCCCAAGTGCACCTAGCAATAAAATGCCTCTGCAACTGTGAACTTGCGCCTTGCGCCCTAAGCCTTATAATTTCTCATTCTTCATTCTACAAGCTTTCATTATGAATAACATGACGGTTGACATGGCTCTTCTATGTTGGACCTCCTTGATTCTTCTTGCAGAACAACAACATCCATCCTTGAGCTCACACATGTCTTCATCAAGCAAGAAACCAACTAAAGCTAAAGCTAAAGCTAAGCAGTTGGAATAAGAGATGAAGTATAAGTATCAGAGAGTCAGAATGCCTAACTCATATACAGAGTGTAGCCTCAACATCAGAGACTCTGAGCTAGCTCATATTGACATGGATTATTTATGGGTAAGGACCACTCAGGCAGGCAGTGGCCCATGGATGAACAAATTAGTAGGCAGCGGATTGCACTTTACAGTTGGTCTTCCAGTAAGTGTCATAAATAATGAGTTCATCATGTTAGTTTCCCACTGCTATAACAAAGACACTAGATGTGTCGAAGACAAAGAACACAAGACGATCATCGACCTCACAGCTCGTCACTTTGAACTGATCCTAGGCATTCCTCATCACAGGAAATATGTAGAAATAAGTATCGAAGACTGTAAGAAGACGTGGGATGATAATGAGGATAAATGCATGCAGATGATGAATGAGCTTTATCTAAAGAACAAGAAGTCGGTGAGCATATGGACACAAACCATCCACCGTAGTGACTTCAATGAAGAGTTGAGTGATATAATCACCTTCTTAAACAAAGTGTTTGGGCTCCCTGATGCCCATTATTTCTACAAGTGGATGTTGAGGTATCTTGAGAACATGAGCAAGAATGCACCTGATCAGCACTTCAGCTGGGGAAAAATCATCAGTGACACCATCTCCCAGCAGCTTCAACAAGTTCTAACAACTTGGAAGTTCTACATGAATTCCTACATTGTATACGCGGCTGCGTCAGCAAGAGATTTCGCAAGGTTAACTCGAAATGGGGTATGACCCCAGGTCAAAATATACGAGTTCTACCCAAAGCTAAAGCTCAAGGCCAACATCTCCTAGTTCTCTAAAATTAATGCTGCCTTCTTTTATGAGGTAATCTACTTGCTAAGGCCAAACATGAGACACGATCGGACCAGCCCAAGTGCTATTGCTGCTACAAAGAAATGGGGAGTGTTGTTCACACAATTCCTCACATTCACATACCTCAGAGCTGTGAATTTTGAGGGAGAGCCAACGAAGCTACCAAGGTTTGAAGGGCTGAAGTTGATCCTGCTAGAATTGTCAAGGCAGCTAATCACTTATCATGAGAAGTGCATGAAAAGAAAGAAAGGAGGAACCCCATTCCCCCTTACTGTTGGCTGATACACCTGCCCCACACTTTCCAAAGCATGGGAGATGTACGCTGAGCTAGAGATACTAAATTTGAAGCACAACTTCCCAGCAAGGCCGACCTTTAACTGCCGGAGTTGCCTCCCAAAGGAAAAAATTGATCCCATCCATGTTCCCGAAATCAAGGACATTTGGATTGACTTGACACATGAGATAGACATCAAGCGAAAGGATCACTCCTAACTGGCTGTGGAGGAGATCATCCACTATGGTGTGGCCATCATCCCAAAGGAATTCCAAGAGACTGATCAAGAAATTGATCAGTTTTACCTTTACATAGATGGGGACAATTGGCCATTTGAGGAGATCGACAGAGCCAAAGCATCGAAAACCATTCAGGAAAGGATTAAGCCCACGTTGTAGCGCACTGAAAATTGGTGCAAACATAATGGTCTCACCTATCTCGGAGTTGATTTCACTACTTCTCCTTTAGGAGAGCACCTCCAAGACCGGCCCATGTGCAGAAAGGAAAAGGAAAGGACAAGGAGGGCGAATCAAGAAGACAAGAAGAAACTCCTTAAGGCCTTCCTTCTACTTCTAAGAAGCAAGTATTCAACCTGGTGTCTCCAAGTAAAGAAGAAACAATAGAGGTTTCAACAGATACATCCACCCAGAATGTTATCACAACTACAACTGCAGAGGTACCCAACATTCCTTCTTCCATTTCTTCTCCTCCTCCTGTCATTGAAGCATTTATTCCTATGGATGTGTCTTCTCCTCTCCCTTCCTCCCTTCCATCTTCTCCTCTCTCGTGGATCTGTCACATAGTGTTCCCTCCATCCAATTACAAATCCCTTCCATTTCCATGTCCTTCTCTTCTCCTGCAGTAACTCTAGGCCCCACAAGTAGTGGTACGTTGGATTCCCTGTCAATGCCACCACCAAGTGTTTCGACATACTTCCGTGAGGCCTCTACAGTGGCTCCCCCTCTCACTCCCGTTTCTTCTTCTATTTCCTCTACTCCCACTCCCATAAGTCCTGGTTGGATTTCTGACCACCTGAGTTAGCATAAGAGGAAAGTTCCCATTGCGGCCAAGGATTTCTCCGTCATTCCGAAGAAGGGAACCAAGAAGTAGAAAGTGAAAACTCACTTTTCTAAAAGGACTTTGGGGGAGAGAGTCATGGAGATAGCTTACCCGGACCCCACCAAGAAAAAGGAGGATCTGTCTCCCATAGACTTCACAGTGACTCAAGTCACAATGGGGACCTCATCTGAAAGCCTGCAAGGGGAAGCCTTGTCTGTTGTGGATGCTCTCTGCAAAAAGCTCCAAGAAGCAAAAGAAGAGAAAAGAATACTCAAAGAACAAAATAAACATCTCCTACAAGCATTGCAGAAAATGGGCAATGCTCCTCCAATAACTACCGCCGAACCTATTCAAGTTCCCAGTCAAGAGAAAATAAATGAATATGTTAAGATTGGTGAATAATGCACAGTAGTATCATCCTGGATCGAGAGAATCCTCAAAGATGGTCAAGAAATGATCAGGAAATTCACAGTGCTCTATCAGGATATAACCTAATAAAATAAGGAGCTACAAGTAGTAGTAGGTTCCCTCTCCGAAGAGTTGGATAATGTCAGGTTGCAACATGAAATGTTCCAAACCATGGGTGACTGCTCAGTTGACGACCTATTAAAGGTCGGCATTATCGATCACCCGCACGCACATAACAAAGCTCTCATCACTTTATATTACCAGGTTGATCAAATGGAATATATCCTGGAGAGAATAGATAAAATCAAAGATGAAGCCCTGGACACATGATACAACATGGAGCAGACAATTATAGAAATGTCTCCAGGGATGCTCAGTGAATCGTATAACTTGAGGGAAGTAGATGATACATTCCAGCGCTTCGAAGCTATCATCACTCAAGGTTTAGCACCAGAGGTCACTTTCAATGGAGAGTCAATTAATAACCTCTTGGCATACCGTGACTTTATTGGCTTTTTGATCGATGCATGCGAAACTTTTAGCGAGTTACCTGACAAGCTCAAGAATGAGAAAGAAACTTGCGAAGTCATTGGCGACCATTTTAAAGGTCCAGATCATGATCAACTTCAAGCGATGATCAGCAAGTTTATGGAATATCGAACGCAGTGTCACATCAATTCTCCTGATCAAAAGAAGGATACCAAGTTCGAGCAGAGGGATGATGAGGAGTAGTTTCTCCTCTGGTGTATACATTGATCTTTTTGTAAAATATTTAAAAAGCATGTTGGCATACATGATGACCTCATCCATGTTGCACCATGGGATGTTGTCATCCAAAAACTTGCCCAAAGTCAAATTTTGACTTTTTAGATATTTTGTAAATATCTTGTAAGATATTTTGTAAGTGTTGGTTTGTTTTTGTCTTCTTTTCTCTTCTCCTTCTATAAATACTTGAATACTTGTTGTATTCGTTAGGGACATTTTTTGTATGAAAAAAGAATTGAGGGGAGAAAGACTTTATGTTTTCTTGTAACAGAAAAAATATTAATACATATGTTCATACTTTGTACTTAATGTATGTGTTATTTGCATCAGATTTTTCTTAAGTTAGATCTATGTTTTTATTCTGTTGGATTCATTCCTACTATTGTCATATGTTCATCAGTATTGCTTTATTTGTTTATGCAAGTAAGTTTGGCTCTGTTTACTACCATCCTAAAGCATAAACCTTCTAACCTTTCCGTCTTGGAATTCATTTATTTTCTTCCTTCAGATCTATCCTCCTCCATTCCTTCCTTCCCACCTTTCTGTTCATTGTTGGAACTACCTCTACTGAGATGAGATCCCAAACCCCTGTTAGCATAATTTAGCATAGGCATATTTATTGCATTTTATTGCATTGTCTTTTATTTAATAATGTGCAACATGTGCACTCTAGTCTAGTGACTTGCATTCAATATTGTTATGTTGGATAACATTCAATATTGGTATTAGTAGTAATTACATGTGCATGTGAGATGGGTCTTATCATCTCGTAGTTGGTGTCTGCTAGGGTGTCATGTCTATCCATATGAGGCTGTCTAATATCTATAAATATTACAGCTCTTGCATTGTAATGCAATCTGATTTCATGATCAATAATATTTGTGAGGCTTCCGTCCCTCTTTGGTCATTGCAATCTTATTCTATTCTATCATTTGGTATCTAAGCTATACCATTATTATCAACCCCCTGAAGTTAGAATAGTGTAGATTTGCATAGATTCCTGCTTGATAGATTAGCAATAAATCAGTTTCGGATTTCCTATCTCAAAGAGTTGCTATGCCCTGCACACTGTTGGCCTGTTTCCCCCACGACCTGCCCTACCGATAGTTTTTCATACCAAAACCCTCGCAGCTCCTAGAGCCACCCTCAACATTTGAAATTAACATGGTTCACATCAAAGAACTGGCCATGCCACCACCCAAATGTCATTACGCCCAGCTGACCTCACAGGGTTTTTCTCCTCCGGTAGGTTTTTTCCCTTCATGTCGTTATACCACTCACCCTACACCTTCTCCATTTGCCAACTTCCCTCAAATCAACATGATACATGTCACTACACGTGCAGAAGGGAAAAGATAAGGCAACTAACCCACCAACCAATCCTATACCCAACATACCATCTACACCCATACCTAAGATAACTATCTGCGGCCCCACATACCCCATTTCTAATGGCATCACACATCACACCATGCTCAAACAACTACACCAATCTCCCCTCAAAATGTCCTTATACGACCTCATCCAAACCTCATAATCCCATCGTCAAGCCCTCATGGAGGTTCTGCAATCTATTGAGGTTTTACCCAATGACCCTACACCCGTAGCCTCGATTATCACACCTCATCATGTAGCCTCTCTCACCAAATTACCACCTTCATCCTCACCTCACCTTGTTCACCAAGTGGCCTCCCTTAGCTTCTCAGAGGAAGAGATCGTGCCATACCAAAACGATGACCCAGACCCAGCCCTCTTCATCTCGGTCCACATTGATGACATACGGGTACGTCGTGTGATGATTGATGGAGGCGCTAGCATTAACATCATTTCATCCCATGCATTCTCTCAAATGCACATACCTGACAATTGTATGCATAAACATCCAGTCATGTTGCATTCATTCAATGATGCTATCACTTCCACACTAGGCACTATCATCCTTCACATTCGCGTGGGCCCCCACACTGTTCCTCAATTTCTTTATGTTTTGGAGGGGAAATTCCAATATAACTTGTTGCTTGGTAGACCCTGGATCCATGTCAATTGTTGTGTTCCTTCCACTTTACATCATTGTGTAAAGTTTGAACATGAAGGACACACTTATACCATTCCAGCTGACCCATCACCTTTCAAAACATGCAACATGCTTTACCGACCCAATGATGTGCTCATACTCGTCAAGCCATCTACCTCCGCAACCAATACCGCTTCACCTACACCTCCATCTACCAGTAAACCCGCTTCTTTCACCGCACATACCACCTTTATTCCTACCGCTGCTATAACCTCCATGGCTGACCCATTAGCTACCCAATCCGTTAACTCCACCTCTGCATCGACCTCTGACACATCATCCATACCAGCTACCTACATACTAACCACTGATCCCTTGGAAGGTGTTTTTCAATGCCTCACTCTGGGGGAGTACCGCCTATATAGTGTCAACACATTCCTTACTCCGCACGAGTATGGAAGCCTTCACCAACACCCTCGCTATGATCACCATATAGGAGAACGCCTCCTTTATGGTCCTCCTCATCTTCGTACTAGTCTCACCTATGGGGGACTTGATACTACCACTTACACACCTGAACCACCATCACAACCCCACCCATTTTCCATTGACTTCCAATCACTTACCAATCACCGTTTCACCCACACCTTCCTGCACTGCTGTGCATGGAAGGGTTTTGGTTTTGGCTTTTACAAGCAAGGCCGCCATATCGTTATTCCATGTACCACCCGTAAACATAATGACCATAGTGGTATCAGCTTCCCCGAACCTCCTACCAAACAGGCCCACATTGAACTCATTGACGACCATAGCCCTTTTCCACCTTCATCACCACCCTCACCGACGGAGTCGATGGATCCTGAATCTATCCCTCCTAACTTTTTTTTTCATAAACACCATTTCCTTGGGGCCTTTGACTTATCAACGCGAAGGTGAGGCCCCTTCCACTCTCCCATTCTTGTATCCTGAGATGATCGATGACGACACACCTACCATTAACGTCGTTCAATGTCAGGATGATGAATCCATACTCACCTACCTTGGTGCAGAAGACTCATATATTCATCGGTCGTTACCCTCTGAGACACAAACCATGTTGAATGAATCGACTATCGAAATCAACATTCATACTCAGGATGACCCGCACATCCTAAAGATCGGACAATCTTTAGATGTTGTTGAGCAGGAAGCCATCACTTCTTTTCTCTGAGATCATAACCACGCTTTTGCTTGGTCTTACACTGACATGCCTAGTATTGACCCCACCATAGTGGTCCACAATATCGTAACCATTCTCGATGCCAAACCTATCAAACAAAAGCTGAGGAAAATGCACCCTCGCATTGCTCTTCTCATCAAAGAAGAACTTCAGCGCCTTCTTTCCATTTCCTTCATCTTACCCATTGATTATCCTCATTGGATTTCTAACATTGTCCCTGTTACTAAAGCAACATGGGGACTCCACATTTGCATGGACTTCCGTGACCTCAACCTAGCCTGCCCGAAAGACAATTTTCCCTTTCCCGGTACTGATCAACTGGTTGACCTCACTTTTGGTCATGAGATGCTCTCACTCATGGATGGCTTCTCAGGCTATAACCAAATTTTGCTTGCCCCAGAAGATCAGCACAAGACCGCATTCATTACCCCTTGGGGAACCTTTTGCTATCGAGTCATGCCTTTTGGCCTTAAAAATGTTGGTGCTACATATCAGCGTGCTATGACTTACATTTTCCATGATATCATGCATCGCATATTGGAAGATTACGTGGATGATCTCTTGGCCAAATCTAAACGTCACGCCGAGCACCTCACCATCCTCAAAACCATTTTTGACCACCTCATTAAATATTGTGTCCGCCTTCAACCTAAAAAGTGCGTCTTCATGGTTCTCTCAGGAAAACTCCTAGGATTTATTGTTTCCCTCCGTGGTATAGAATTTGACCCTACTAAAGTCAAGGCCATTCTGGAAATGCCTCCGCCCACTAACCTCAAACAACTCTGTAGCCTACAAGGTAAATTTCATTCCATTCACCGTTTCATTTCACAATTATCTGATCGGTGTCAACCATTTCATCATCTTCTTAGGAAGGATGTCTCCTTTAAATGGGATGATGACTATCACAAAGCTTTTGAGGCCCTAAAACAATACCTTCTCCAACCACCCATACTCATTCCACCTAAAGACGATCAACCTTTTTACCTATACATATCAGCTACCGATCATTCCTTGGGAGCCATGCTCGCTCATCGCGATGAACAACACACAGGGATCAGGCGGTTTATTACATAAGTTGTACTCTTTTGGACTATGAAACCCGATACAACCATCCAGAAAATATTTTCTTAGCCTTAGTTTTCGTTGCCACCAAACTCTACCATTACCTACTCAACCACAAAACCTATGTCATGACCAACACCGATCCTTTACACTTCATGTACGCCAAACCTTATCAAAATCAGCATGTCACGTGATGGCTTATGCTTTTAGCTGATCTTGACCTCAAATTCATTCACCAAAATTCCATTAAGGGCCAAGCTATTACCGACCAACTAGCTGACGCACCTATTTCCGGGGACCAACCCTCTAATTTTGAATTTCTCGATGAGTCAATTGCTACTCTTTCCCTAGACGAACCCCCTTACCAAATGACATTGTTCTTCGACAGTTCCAAGTGTCAGCGTGGGGGTGGGGCTAGTGTTATCCTCATTCCTCTAGATGGATAACCCATGCCTTTGTATTTCAAACTAGACTTTGAATGCACCAACAATATTGCCGAGTACGAAGCGCTCGTACTAGGTCTCCAGGCCGCATATTCCCTAGATGTCAAATCAATCCACATCTTTGGTGATTCACAATTGGTTGTAAACCAAGTCAATGGTATGTACCAATGTCATAACGAGATACTTCAAAAGTATAAACATCATGTAGACATACTTTTGACCACCTTTGATCGTTACACCCTTCAAACCATCCCACATTCAACCAACAAATTTATAGATACCATGGCCTGCTTAGCTTCCCAAATACCCGCTTCCCCTGCCGATTCCAAAATATTTGTCACCATACAACACCTCCATTCACCTTATTATTTACCTCATGATGTTTACTCAATTAAAAATGACACCCCTGACCCGAGTGACCTTTGGTATAAACAATACTCTGACTACCTTTCCCTGTCCATCTTACCTCCTGATCTCACGCGTAACGGATAATGAGCCTTCCTTAAAAGGGTTTCCCGTTTCATTATCCTAGGGGGACTCCTCTATAAGTGCGGATTTGATGGTATTCTCTTACGATGCCTCACAAGTTCTGAAATTCCTTATACCATTAAGGAGGTTCATGATGGCATATGTGGAGGTCACTTTAGTGGCCTTGCTGTTGCTAAGCGTATTCTTCACCTAGGCTATTACTGGCCGACCCTTAACCATGATTGTTGTGACTATGTCAAATGTTGTGTGAAATTTCAACAACATTCCAATCTTCATCATACACCCAGTCATGCCTTACAGGTCGCTCGTGACCTTTGGCCCTTCTCTCAATGGGGTTTGGATCTTGTCGGAGAAATCAATCCTCATTCTTCCCAACACCATCAATGGATCATAACTGCTACTGAATACTACACAAAATGGGTGGAAACCATACCACTCATTTCCATGAAAGCCAAGAAAATATGTGAGTTCATTAACCATCACATCATTTGTCACTTTGGTGTTCCTCATCACCTCATCACTGACAATGGAAAACAATTCAAAAACAAAACATTGCAAAAACTTTGTGACGCCTTCGGCATTCAACTTAGTTTCTCATCACCTTATTACCCACAAACCAATGGCCAAGCCGAATCTACTAACAAAACCCTCAACAAAATTCTCATGAAAGTGGTTGACGATACTGGGAAGGATTGGCATACGCACATTCCTTTTGTGCTATGGGCATACCGCACAAGTATTCACACTTCCACTACGGCCACACTCTTTTCGCTGGTCTATGGTATGGAGGTTGTTCTGCCTCTCGAAGTCCAGATCCCCTCACTCTGCATTTCTCTCCATGACATGCTTACTGATGATGACTTTCATCAGGACTGCTTAGCACAACTAGAGTTATTAGACGAATGTCGTCTTAACGCTCTGGATCACCTTCAAGTTTACCAACAATGTATCAAACGTGCTTATGACAAACATGTTCATGAACGAACCTTCCAAGTTGGTGACCTTGTCTTGAAAGAAAATCAACACGTAACCAAAGCAGAAAAAAGTAAACGGGGAAAATTCACTCCTAATTGGCTTGGACCATACATCGTAACTCATACCTATGGATCAGGTGCCTATCGTTTATCCTCACTTGAGGGTAAACCCAAACCTAATCCCCTTAACACATTGCATCTTCGACCGTTCTATTGTTGACTCATTGTCCTACCTCACCCTTTGTCTCTTTACAGGCTCATCCCTTGAGTACTATCCACTCCATACACTGCCCTAACGATTAAACAAGAATCATGTGAGTACCCGTCATTTGTTATCTTCTCTTGAATATGTGTACCATGGCACTACACATAGCATGATTCTCATGGATACTTTTCATCTATCTTTAGATGAGATCCCATGGTTGTTCCACCCTACCTTTTGAACAAGAGTCCTATCCTTCACCTTGGTCTTGTCCATGATTTCAAAGACCTCCAATGGGACCAAACTCCTTGAGTCAAACTTCTAATAAAAAAAGATGACTCCCTCAAAAGGACATCTTCCTCTCGACCAAATTGCTACTATAAATAGACTACTCCCTCGAAGGACAGCTATGTGAAGCTTTCAAAAAAAAATGAGAGAAACTAAAGCTTCCCGCATCGATCAGCTTCACGAAGACCTCAAGGAGTACCATATTATTTATCCCATATAGACTTCCCACATCGATCAGTCTATCAAAACAAAAACACTTTTTAGTCATGGACTTGCCCATTGTGACCTCGGACCTCTTGCCCAAAAGACCTGTCACTCCAAACATATACAATTAACTACCTTTCACCCACCTTACCATTTCCACTCTCATTTCCTAAATCACCTCAAGGGACATCTTGGACTTTCGACATTTGGTGATCCTGTGACTACTTTCACCATAGAACAGTTAATCGTGTAATGCCTTTCGGGTCTTGTGTTCATCACCCCCTCCAAGGTATGATCTACTCAGTCTGATCCTACCCAATCAGGTAGCTTTATCGCCCCCCTCTTATCTTTTAACCATATTTGTTGACATTTTGATTACCTTATATAGGACTTGGTCCTCGACGCTTACCTTTGGGGTAGCCCTCCCCTTTCTCCATAATCGCCTTCACCTGCATCATTTTACCTATAACCTACCCACACCTATTAAACCTAAACCCACAACATGCCCAAAAACCTACCAACTCATTCTCATATTCTTCCCTAGCTCATGGGAGAACTACATCGGCCTGAGGTCCCTTTTCACCGGGACTATGTAGGCAGCACTCTAAGGGCATGGGGCCCTTGGAGGTTAGCTCGGCCATTCTCTACCCTAAACAATTCATCAACCATGCCTAACTCACCATTTACCCCACATTTCACTTAGTTCCCCTTTTCTAACAAAATTGGAAATTAAGCCACATACATAACAAGTTGCTTCCCATTTTATACATTTATTACACCTACCATCTCTCTATCATCACTATGCATAGGTTATAGTACATTTCACATATGACCCATAGTATCATTCATTGCCAACATAATGAATCATAACTAAACCTACTTTCAACTCAATCCATGCCTATAACCTGACTCGATCCATGCCTATAACCTAACTTGATCCATGCCTAAACCAGAATCGATTCATGCCTAAACCAACCTGACTCCATCATGCCTAACTCACCTAATTTCCATCCTTATCAAAGTAACAAATCCATATATTATCTAACACAAGCCATAAACCCATATCTCATAAACATATTAACACATCACAAAATACTATGAATCTCATCATATAAATCAATAAATGTGTATCTCAAAATACATGCCTATCTCATCATGGCCATCATCTCAAAAATGTCAGCACACAGGCTGATATATAATACAAAATGTCATCGGCACACAGGTCGGTCTCATATATACAAAATGAATGAATGAATCAATACAAAAACATCTTCGGCATGCAGGCCAGTATATGCTCACAATATACAACAAAATCACTCGTACATCCTCACTATCTTCAGCACGCAGGCCGGTATGTGATAAAAAATACAACTATCTTCAGCACGCAGGCCGGCATATATATCAAAAATAATCACTAATATACATCAAAAATCGGGTGGCCACATATCAGACATCTCGTCAGATGTCCTCCATCTCTGTGTCACCTGCACCCTTGGCCTCCTGTGTCCCTACTAGCACATCACCTGGCTCTAGTCACCATGCGCTGGTGGCCTCACCCTGATCGGGCCTCGGAGCTCACTACCCTTCTGTGCTCTCCACACTATGTGTGTGGGATCTCGTCCTCTCACTGGATGTCTGTTGTGCCCTATACTCTCCGTAAGAGAGGAATTCTATCCCGGCTGCCATGAGCTGGTCCTGATAGTATCGTGCCTCACCTAGGGCATCCTGTAGCCTGGATATAGGCACAGTCTATGGTGGTCCCATAGGTCTTGGCCCCTGTACCTACCTTATGCCAACCTGTGAACTGGGACGAGCTCCTTGTGCCTGTGATGGTGCCCCTGCCCCTGTGCCTATATCTGGGCCTGTAAGGCCCCAATCTGTGCCTGGGTTGTGGCCAACTGGCCCTGTAATCCTGCCACCTGAGTCTATAGGGCTGCCACCTGACCATCTCTGTCTCCATCTCCTCCACCCTCTCCCTCTGCCATCTGGGCCTGCAGACTGGCCACCTGTACTCGTAGCTCTACTACCTCTTCCTCTGACCCCTCCAGCTATGTCTGCAGTATACCTATCTGCGTGATCAGCGTCGCTACCTGCCCCTATAGGGAATCTCTCTGCACTGTCATGGTAGCTAAGTCTGGCTGCCCCGGTCTAGGTGGTATGGCTCATAACTGAGCCACCCACCACTGCCTATACCTATCTATGCATTTGACATCATCAATCCACCGATCCACTTGCTGCTCCTCTCTCTTGTAGGCACTATAGGCTATGGTAGAGGTAGAGGCCTCTCCACATCATCTCTCTGATACTGTGGGAAGGATGGAGGAATATCCTATACAAGCCCAAACTGTCGTCAGACCCTGTCTACCGGATCATCTCATCCTCCCCGGCACGGCGACCCTGTATCCACCTCTCTAGCTAGAGCTCAGCTAGCTCCTCATGCATGTTCCTATATGAGGGGAATCCCACATATGGCCTCCAGATAATGTCCACTCTAGACAACCCCTCCAACAACTGCCAAAAATGGGCCACATCATATGTCGACCTATCTAACCTCTGCTCTCCTGTCACCGGCACCCATCTCCTATATCCCAACCGCACAGATCTCACTGGGAATGCATCTACTTGATGCATCCCTATAGTTCGAACACAGACTATGTGCTCGTAGGCCCAGTAGTGTAGTATAAATGTACAGCACAGGCTAAACCTGCGCAGTCGTCCATACGCCCACAGCTCTCTGTAAAGCTACACCAAGAATGTTGGTGCCCAGGTGAAGCATGTCTCATGCACCATCATATCATGGAGCACCCCCATCAGTGATCGGGGAAAACATCCACCCTCTGCATCAAGCAGTGCATAGCAGCACACTGCCTCCATCAATAAAACTACTAGCCTCGTCTCATCCAGATGGGCTAGGTACATCTCACAATAGCTCAAACTATTGCTATGAAATCTCAGCTCTATCACCCCCTCACCAAATATGGTCCCGATCAGCTCCTCTGAGGCCTTGGAGGAGATAGAGTACACCTGGGCCCCCAATATGGGTAACCGCAATATCCGAAACACATCCTCTAGGGTGATAGTCATCTCACCCATCGAAAGGTGGAACGTGTTGGTCACGGAGTCCCATCTATCGATGAGCGTGACCATCAAACTGGGCTGCCGAATAGCATGTCAGTAGCACTGAATACCACTCAAGCCCATTGCCTCCACGTGTTGCAGCTCCAACGAGCTCACTAAGTTGCGCAATGTCACCAGCAGCGGCGGAACCCTGTCCCGCATATGCAACTGTGATCTCCCCTACATCCAATTCAAAGCACAACATTAATCTACATTTACCATACCATATTCACTAATTATCATTACCCACTACCCTGTTTTTACCCTATCAACCTCAACCCCCTAACCTACATCACTTTTTGACCCTTGTGCCTAAAATCCCGACCGGTGTCGGTTTATCCTAACCGACTCTGGTCACCCTTAAACCGGCATCGGTCACCTATTTTGTCACCCAGATACCAATCATTCACCTTGACTGACCACGGTTACCATGTAATCGGCATTGGTCACCTGTTATGTGACCAATACCAGTTCTACCCGACAACACAATTTTGCACAGAGATATAACATTGGAACTGATTTCAATGTGTGCAAATGGGTGGAATAAAATATGTATGATGTGCTCTATGAGACATTCTTCAACTTATTTCCAATAGAGTTATAGGAGTGGCTGCCAACATATGTGATAGGGAAGTGTATTGGTCTTGTTATAGGCCGAGAGTTCCTTAGATGCAAAAGGATATTACCAAACTCTTATTGATGCTGATTTGGAGTGGGCTAGAGTTGTAACCCATCATTGGTGGGCTGGAGTATTGCACAGTTATATTTTGGAGGATGTTATTTATATGTATCTATGTCTTGAAGAAGTTGAATTCTAGTTCTTGCATGAGCCTATAGGATCTTACTTGCGCATTATACCTTTATCGATCAAGATCTTGATGATAGAGCTATATTTAGAGTGCCTCCCTATGGCTAGCTAAACTCACATTGTGCGTAGGGGTAGGAGCAAGTGTGGTGAAAGATGACGATCCTAGCAGCAAAAATGCAGAGAGAGGAAAGGTGGCTCAAGTATAATGAAGCGTAGGAGAGGGCATTTGCGAAGAAGCGCGATATTGAGAAGTCTGTGGAGTTGTGGAGGATGATGTCTTAGAAAGGATTTGAAGCTTGCGTGGTCAGACGTGGAGCTTAGAGCATAGAATCTCCCCTACCTAGGTAATCATAGTAGAGAATCCCCTTTACCTTTGGATGAGAGCGTGTTATTGTAGACACTAAAATTAGGTCACACTCCCCTTTTGTCCCTCGACATATAAGCACCCTTTATTACATTTACCTAGCCATGACCCCCTTCACCCCACTAATATTAATTTAATTAATTAAATTAAATTAATGCTTTATCCTCACTATATTTATTATTTAAATAATATAATTCTACACATATAGTTCACTTAGACACCTCGCCAAGCTAACTCAACCTAAGACCTATTCTTAGTAAGTTCCCATAACTAACTAAGACTTACCCAAACCCTAAAAATCAATGCCTACATTCCCTCTAACCACATTCCCGCATGCTCACAAGAGGCTCTGAGTCTAATCCATGGGATAATGACATGAGATCCAAGGAAATCAAGAGGATCTCCCTAGTTTAGTAAACCTAGGAAATCCCGCCTTGACCGATGTTGGTTACCCCTAACCATCTCCGGTTAAGACAGACCACCATCAGTTACCCCTTTTAACCCAAAACAACCTTATTCTCAAGGTTGGAACTTGGAAGCAAGAAATTTGATGAGCAAGAACACATCTCAGAGAGATAACGCATCTCCAGAGAGCCAATTCTAGCGAAAACTCACATCCAAGGAAGGATATTGAGTATCTTCTCCTGCACAGCCATCCCAGCCATGATCTAATCTATCCAAGCAAAGAGGAGTGTGCATGCAGCCCATGCAGAAGCTTTTCTTCAGTTGGTGATCACTTGCATCCTTCAAACCCATCATCAGAACCTCCATCCTTCACACACAGACCTTCGAGAACGAAATCCAAGTAAGTATAATGTCATACTTCTCTGGTTTATTTCATTTCATCATTATTTTATCACCCATTACATTATCTTGCTCCCTATTGACATTCTCCAACATTTTCACCTCCATAGATCCATTAAAACCTCACAAAAGCCTACTCCAGTCACCCAATACCTCGTCCCGACCAACCAAAATCCTTTGTGTAATCACAAAGAAGACCAAAACCCTATTCTGTGACATTTCCAGGTCTCACAGTAACCGGCACCGGTTATACCTAACCGCCATCGGTCACCCCTGACTGAAACCGATCTCTGTGTTTGCCCACATAGCCTTAAACAAATCCCTACCCACCTAATTTTACCTCACTCTCATTCACCCGTGACCGACCCGAGACCTTTATCAGACCTGCTGAGACCCAAAACCAATCATTTGACCTTTGGATTCTATTCTAGCTTAGCCTGTTAGATTAGATCTATTTTCTTATTGTGTTTAAAGTGAGATACCTAAATCATTTCAAAATAAAAATAGGATTTACTTTGTTTACCGCATTAATTTGCTTTAAAACAGTGGACTGACAACCATCTCGGAAGTATCATACTTCCCGGATCTATCTTACGCTAGGCAGTTCACTGCCCATATTGTTTAATTTCTTCTTGTGGTCTTGTTTTCATTACAGGTAGTTCCTCCTAGCCAAAAGGAAGCTCTCACAATCAGCTGCAGATTCAGAAGTCATACGCGCACAACAACCCATCAACCGACATTTGAACGGGTATTCCTCCTATGCCCGTTACCCTATTTGTTCCGTCAACACTTCAAAGAAACAATCTAAGAAAAAGGTGAAACAGTTAGAGGAAGAAATATTTAGGACTACATGCACGCATCTAATCCCACCTAACAACCTAGCCTTAACACATGGTGTTCCAATTCCAGAAACATTCATTGAGAAGCAGACTAATACAAGTAAGGAAGTAGAGACAAGTAGGTATTAGTTTGTGTTAAATTAGGGAGATAGAGTTAATAGTATGCCCATGGAAACATAATCAGCATGGTTGTTTGGAGATCCAATTGAAGGAATATTTTCTAGCATGTCATCAAGACAGAGTGTGGGTGTACATAATATTGGGAATACGTCTAGAAGTAATACAGCTTCACAGACTATTAGAGTTCAGTTTAGCAATACATTTGGGACACAAGAAAGTACATCCACTGGTTCGGTGCCCGCTACATGAGGTTCAAGTGGACCAAGTAGATCATGTAATTCTAGAGGTGGAGAAAATATTGATGGTGGTTCTGGTTTTGGATCTAGAGGACAAGGACCACATCCCCAGTGTGAACAAGGAAAATTTTACAAAAGCTATGAAATAGGGTAAGAAACACTAAAGAATCCCTAAAGGTTTAAATGAAAAGTTCAATGGACCATCAGATAAGAGATAAACAAGGATTGATAACTTTTGCATGCATTAATCTTGAAGAAAACAAGCAAATCTAACATGTCTAGTTATACTCTACTCTTGAAAGCTTTATAAATGAACCTAGATAGATTCTAAGCAATCAGTTTGTGATTGTGAGAATGGAAGCTCTCCATTAATGGCTAAAGAGCCACATGGTTTCTTCCATTTACTCAAACTTGAATGGAAATAGCAAAGCAAAAGCAATATTATCTCAATATGAAAAATGAAGAAAATCTCTAATCCAGGCAATAATACTATAGTTTAGCCTAGAAAGGGGAAGTGTTCTTAGAAAATGACTTGGGATAGTGGGGTATTTATAGGTTTCTAATTTCAGAAATGAAATTATTTCGGTTCATGTGGGACAAATGAATAAGCCAAAAAGTACTTTTAATGAGTCAAAGTAAGATTTGACTAGGCTTAGAAGAGATTAAACATGTTTTAGGCTAGTTAACCTAGGTTAGGCTAATTAATCACAATTAGTGAGAAATTAGGGTTTTGAGAGGTCTAATCAATCTAATGAAATGGATTGATAGTCTAGGAAGTTAGTAGAAATAGTCTAGAAGGGTATAAGAAGAGGGTTTAGTCAAAACAAGGCTATAATAGCCTGTTTAATTGATTACAAGAGGAATACAACTAAAAGTATGTCGTAGGAGGGGAGTTAAATAGGTCTAATTGACAATGTATCGTTAATTTGCAAGGAGTGAGATAGTTAGTGCAATATTATGAATAATAGTGCTTCGATCAAACTACAGGTGTCTACACCCATTACCCCTTACATTAACCTCAGCAAGTGTATTATGAGATGTCCCTCCACTTACTAGAATATAGAGGAATTGAAGATGTAGCATACGATGTGCACAAGTGTGAGATATTATGGCACACTAAAGGAATTACAGCCTCAGATAGAAAATCAAGTTAGTTTGCCACTACTCTTCAAGGGCGCACACATAGCTGGTATAGAAAGTATGATTTGCATCACACCGCAGTGGATTATGATACTTTACGTTCTGCATTTCTAGTTGAGTTCCATATTCCAGAATTTGAGTAGAAGAGTATCAGCACACTCAAGGACATTAAGCAAGGATTATCTAAGAGTGTAAGGGAATATGAAATTCATTTTAAAACTTTACTATCAAAGTTATCTTATGAAATACATCTGAGTCAGCATGCGTAGTGGTTTGTTGGCGGGTTGTCAACTCCTTTCAGAAGAGCACTATCTCATAAGAATTTTGTAGACCCTCGCGAAGCTGAGGTTGTTCGAAGCGTTGATATTGGAGTAAGCTTGTTTTTAGAGGCACAAATTGCAGCCATAGCAAAGCAGCTAGAAAATATTTCTTCTAATTCGTCTCATGAGATGTGCAGTGGAATCTAGTGTATAGATTGTGAAGTGGAAGGACATACTAAAGATAATTATCTACGCATGTTGTTGCGCACACTATTATCGGATTACGAATTCTGTTACCTGAATCATGATGTTTGAGATTTCCCTTTGTTGTAACACACGCTTACAAAGAAGGTGTCCATGTATTGCAACATTTACAAGTCCCGCACTCATTACGCCACTGACTGTAAGCTGATTGATCACATTCACGAAGCCATTGAGATAAGAGTGCATCAGACGAGTGTGACTAGTGGATCTAAGGAGCATAAAGGTCATAACCATAAAGGGTGTGACAATGGAAATAACAAGAATGATGGCTTCAGAGGTGGATATAGAGGTCGATGTCATGGTGGTGGTAGAGGTAGGTTTCCACGAGGAACTTGTTATACTTGTGGATCCCCTTATCATTATCAGCGTGAGTGACCTTAGAATGTTACTTGCTCATGGTGGGGAAATCTACACAAGTTAGAAGATTGTCTAGAGCTATATGAGCACATGTGTAAGACTCGCAAGAAGAAAAAGGGTGTGGGAATGATTAAAGTGGAGCATGTTGCTTCTAATCAATGGATGTTGAAGAAGACCCATAATCCTAAGTTATAGACTGTGATGGTGATTATGCGTGTTGAGGCCGCGTGAAACCACGAGACGTTAAAGGCTAAGCTACTTATTATAAGAGAATAAGAGGTACATGCCAAGTATCTAGATGTTACACACCGTAAGGAAGTTTATCTGGATACCGTGGAAGTTATAAGGGTGTTACAAGGAGAAATACAAAGTTTAAAGGAACAAACACGTGACAGGGATCATGCAAGGAAGGTTGACATCCCGCAATAGGATGTTGACAATTCAAAAGAGGTGTGTAAGATGTTGTGATAGGAGAACATCATTCCATTGTTAGGGGAGTGGTTGCGAGAAAAGGTATTGGGCGTTGGGATTGAGCACAAAAGATAAATACTTCATGTAAATCTACCACCCCAGAATCATGAATTTGACAAAGAGATTACACTTGATGTAGTAATTGATGGTTGGTTATTACACAACATTTTGATTGATATTGGTACAAAGGAAAATGCACTAACTCTGAAATCCTAGAATCAAATGGGTAGACCAACATTGCAGCCATCCTCGAATGTGCTTTACATGGCGAATAGAACTAGGGCCATGCATATTGGGATACTGAAGGATGCATCTATTACTATTCAGGGGGGCAAATTTACTAGAGACTTTGAGGTATTGGAACTTTCTAAAGTAAACAACTTCCCATAATTACTTAGGTGACCTTGGTGTTATGCAAACAAAGTAGATTTGCACTTCAATAAAAGGTAAAACAGATTTGAAAATGAGGAGGAGCATGTGATTATACCTCTCTGTGAAAATAAGGTTGACCCCTATGTTGAACCACTAAGCTTGGAAGAGCTTAATAGAATATATGCACATTCAATGCATGATCCATAAAATTTGGAACCATCTAAAGAAGGCATACTTCATTGGGAATAGTGCAGTCTATAAGTGACACTATAAGTGTTGCTTGTGATAACTAGGCTTATGAAACATACAAAATAATGGGGCACAAAGTGAAAGGATAAGTCACCAGGATGATTAGACTACGCATGGTGAGGTAGTTAAGAGTAAATAGAATACCAAGGTGTACTAGTGAAATAAACCCTAATGTATTTTTGTGCACCATGGAGGCCTAGTGCGTGAATGAAGGGGATAGAAGAAATATGCTAGTCTATACTCTGCACGGGATAGCAGCGCGTTGGTGGGATACACACAGCGGCAACTTACTGGAATGGCAAGAAGTGAGAATCGCCTTTTCTACTAGGTTTCTAAGGAGCAATGTGCCTTCTCAAATATAAAAATTTCATGGGATGTCTTCTACCTATCAACACATCTAGGAGTGTGAAAGATCTTGGTTTTAGGGTAGGGAGGCTTTACCACCATCACTCTGGGTACATAAGTTCTACTCCACCTTACGCAGTTACGCACGTGCATGGTATGTCCATTCAAAGTTGAAAAGGGAGACTGTTAATTGGCAAGAGATGATCTCAGGTATGATTCATACTTTTGATTATTTTTCTACTAAACCTTCAGTCAATGAAGCATTGCAGATTATGAAGCACCTTACATTGGTAGATAGCGCAAAGGCTGAAGAGCTAATGTTGGAACAATTTGAAGAACCTGATCTTGAGGCACACCTAAATCTTGAGGAAATATATGAAGAAGAGATGGTCCACGCCTGGAAAGAAAAAGAAAAGGGAAAACTGGTATACATGATAGATTATGAGGAAGTGGATACACTGGATGTTAACCACACTGAAGGTATGTGTGAGGTAATGGACACTACAGATGAGAAAGAACATGTGTATGATGTCACAATGAAGACAAAGAAGGTTAATATTGGTACAGAGGTAGAGCCTAATGAGGCAATTATTGGTGACTACTGGTCCGAGTAGGAGGTGGCAAAGATTTTTGAAATATTGTGTGACTTTCAGGACTTATTTACGCGGGGTTATCATGAGTTAAAGGGAGTACATCTATCTTTTGGTGAGATGAGAATCAAACTGAAAGAAGGTGTGTGCATGGTTAGGAAGATTCCTTACATGATGAATCATAATCTGTGCATGAAGGTAAAGGAATAAATTGACAAGATGCTCAAATCTAGTATAATTGATCCTATCAAGGAATCTAAATGGGTTAGCCCTATGGTAATAAGAATTAAGAAGGATAGGAGGATAAGGATTTGTATGGACTATAGAGAACTTAATGTTACATGTGTTATTGATCCTTTTCCCAACCCATTCACAGAGGAGATCCTTGAAGGAGTTGTTAGGCATGAGACATATTCCTTTACATATGGGTTTTTTGGTTATCACCAGGTGTGCATAGCAAAGGAAGATCAGGAAAAGATAACTTTCACCACTTAGTGGGGAAGTTTTGTCTATACAGTGATGCCCTTTGGACTAAAGAATGCACCAGCAATGTTCTCACGCATTGTGGTGTAGGCTTTTCAAGAATTTATCTATAAGTTCTTACAAGTCTATCTGGATGACTGGATAGTCTATGGCTTATTTAAGGACCACTGTGACAATCAAAGGCTCATGTTTGAGAGGTGCAGACAGCTGAGCATCTCCCTGAATAATAAGAAGTGTGTTTTTGATACACCTTTTGGCACTTTACTTAGACATATAATTTGTAAGGAATGCTTATTGGTAGACCCAGCCAAGATAGTTGTCATCTTGGGTTTAGAAGAACCTACCAATCAAAGTGAGGTGCCTGGGTTCCTAGGACATATATTGCAGAAATAAAATTTATGCAAAGATTGTTGCGCCCTTGGAAGAATTACTGAAAGCTAAAGGAAAGTTATATTGGCATGATACGCAACATTAGGTGTTTGAAACACTGAAGGAAAGGCTGAAAACTGAACTTATTGTGCACTTTCCTTCATGGGAAAAACCCTTTCATGTCCATGTTGATGCTTCTAGCATGGAAATTAGCACAATAATGGCACAACCAGAAGGACTTGTGGACCATCCTATTTGTTTTCCAAGTAGGAATTTGACGCCTGAGGAGCAGAATTATACAACTTTTGGGCATGATGCCTTATCCATGATCTACGTGCTACACAATTTCAGACAATACTTGTTGGCAATACCATTTATCTTCTTTACAGATCATATGGCATTTAAGTGTTTGTTCAACAAGCCTGTTTTATAAGGGCACATATGTAGGTGGATAATACTCTTTCAGAAGTTTGAGTTTATAGTTTTTGTAAAACTAGGAAAAAGTAATTCAGGGTTTGATCTTCTATCAATAATTAATTTTGGTGAGGACACACAAAGCATTGAGGACTCGACATTGGATGCACAACTATTTATATTGAACCATGTGCCCACAGAATTGGATGACATTGCAGTATTTTTACGCACTGTGCATGTGCCTAAGGGAATGAATACTTTAAAGAAGAAGAAACTTGCAATATGAGTGGAACCTTATCAATTGATTGGTGGGGATTTATACAAGCTAGGTCATGATGAAATTTTGTGTCGGTGTGTTCTAGATCATGAGTGCGAGGATATTATGGAAGAATCTCATGGTGGGATTGCAGGAGGTATTTATGCAGGTGATGTTACCGCGGACAAGATTCTAATGGCTGGACTTTGGTGAGAGACCTTGTATAAGGATACCAAGAATTGTGTCAAGTTATGCAATCATTGTCAATGCCTTCAAAAGCCTAGACACATAAATGAGATGTTGTTGTGGCCTATTACAAGTGCTAATCCTTTTGATAAATGTGTGATTGACTTTGTAGGTCCTATTTCCCCACCTGTGGATAGGACCGGTGCGTGCTATATTATAACTTGTACAGACTATCTAACAAGGTGGGTGGAAGAAGAACCTACAAAGGATTGCATAGCAGCTACAGCAGCAAGATTTTTATGGGAAAACATTATCAGTAGGTATGGATGTCTGTTGATTTTAACCAGTGATAGAGGCACTCATTTCTTGAATGAGATCATTTAATCCTTTTGGAAGAGTTTATGGTGGCACACCATAATACTACACCCTATCACCCACATGCCAATGGTACTGGCGAAGCATTCAACAAGATTCTAGGATAAAAACTAATAAAAATTTGTGATTTTGGACAGAAATACTGGGATGATAAATTATATGTTGTACTTTGGGCATATAGGACCACCTACAATAGGTTGAATAAGGCCACACCCTTTCAGTTGGTGTTTGGTGTAGAGGTTGTATTTATAGTTGAATTTATGTTACCATCCCTATGTATTACGTGCGTAGGAAGACTAGTTTATGAGCAAACCATTGAAGAGTGCATTGAAAAACCAATGCAGTTAGACGAGCGGCACGTTATTTCTTGAGGTAGAAAAAAAACTGAGAAGGCCAGACAAAAAGCATGGTATGATAGGCACATTAGGAACAAGACATTTGAGGTCACGAAGATGGTTTTTATATATGATTCAAAGTTTGCACGTCACCTAGGGAAGTTGAAAGTTCATTAGTTGGGACCTTTTGTAGTAATGAAGATACTTGAGTTAGGAACTTGTCAATTACAGGCGTTGGATGACACATTATTGCCTAGTTACTTCAATGGGAGTAGGTTGAAACCCTACTATAAATAATTCTTCTTAGTGTTTGTAATAAATCAGTATTGGCATTTAGATTAGATTTCCCTTTAATGTGTTTCCTTTCATCCTTGCTATGTTTTGTCAATTTTAGTTGTGTTTTGTTGTAATAAGTGTGCTTGCATGTAGGAATTTGATTACTATCTTTTGAGTTCATGCACAGAGGACCACGCATACTTTTAGTGTGGGGTGAATTACAAGCACGTGCAGAAGAGTAAATTGGTTGGTGTTGAAGGTTGACTAGGAGATGAAGGAGTGCGCTCCTTGATAACAGTGTTGGTTGTTGGAGAGAAAGGTGCTACAAATAATGTAAAGAATGGTGATAATAAGGAATGAAGAAGATTCCTTAGATTAAAGACCACGCGTAAGAGAAAGGTTCTCTCAATGTAACATGAGGTAGGCAGCAGCATGGGAAACTACTTAGTATGAAGCACAGAGGGTTATGTACTTTCGCACATGAAGGCGCATGTAAGGAGGTCTGTGGTCGAGAAGTAGTGGGCACGTCATAAGGTTACGACTTGGGTGTGGAAAAAGTAACAGGAAAGCGCAGAAAAAGTAGAAAAGAGTAATTAATTCTAAGTGTGAAAAGTAGAATAGCAATTAATGCAGAAAAAAATGTAAAATCTATAAAAGGGGTGCTTGAGATTTTATTTTTACCTTGCATGTTTTGAGTTTTCAAGCTGTGAAGTGTAATCAAGTGTGAAATGCGGGAACGATTTTTTAAAGTAACGAACCAGTTGATATTTGTACACAACCATAACAAAGCTCCATTGGAAGGGATTTTAATTTAGTCTAATGCATTTAAAAGGAAAGCTCACGGAGCTAGGGTTTGAAGAGAATAGAATCACAACTAGGGCACACATATTTGGAGTCACAAAGGTTAAATGAGCACAAGGAAGCATTGTAAAAATTTCAATGGCACCCAAGAGAGCACCTGGGGCGACCACATGAGGCAAGAAGAAATATGAATGAGAAGTGGAAGTTGAAGATGCGCCTAAAAGTCAATTATTAGAGATGCAATACCCTAAAGGCATGATTATGGGGCTGGAATGGGAGTCACATATACAAAGAAGTAAGGTGAGTGACTACAATCACCACACCACTGCAAACTCAGACCAAATTGAAAAGGATTTGGTTAAGAGGACATATTTGAGGACTGCAGATGACATACCCATCTATGATGATGAAGGGAAAAATATGTTAGAGATAGTTGGGGTCTTACAAATTTACGAGCTACCATATTTTGGTGAGCCAAAGATACTTTACCACTTGAACTAATGTCCAGATTCCATGAGGACTTCTTTTCTTTTTTAGGACGTCAGGTGTGCCTCGCTGCACCCTTGATCAGGAAATTGATAAGATTGAGGAGTTCAGGGACTGTGATTGTTAGTGACTTGGATGATGATGTGGGTATCGAGGCTACTTCCATTGAGTTTGCATATTAGAAAGGAGGTCACGCAATGGATGTGTCGAAGATAGAGGACCCTCTGGTAAAAAATTTCATGCACATTTTCACAAAGTTTAATAACCATGAGTGCTAGGGCCATGTGAACAAGAAGTGGCTCCACATTGTGAAGAAAATGGTAGAGGTGACTATATATAACTTTTCTTTGTTCATAGCAGAAACTATCATTAAATAGGTGCACAAGAGAGACAAGATAAGTTAGGGAATTTTTCTTTTATTTATCGTATTTGTGGAGATTGGGGTCTCAAATGGCCCTAAGGAAAAGATATGGCAGTTCCCAGAGGAAAAGAATTCATTGGCAGAGAGGTTTGTAAAATACACTTGTGAGAGTACTATGAGTGGCCCATATAAGCAAAGGCTGGAGCTTTGGTACAAGCACATGTGTGAGGATTTTGAATACGAGTGGAGGATACCCAAGGACTTACCTGTCATAGTGGATAAGTAGAAAAAGTTGAAAGTCTTTCAGCATTACTGTATTAGAAGGTTCAGAATGATGGATGGTAAGTGGAGCCCTTAGTGCAAACTCCCTTACGCATTTACCGCACGTTACTTTCAAGCTTTTGTTAAAAAAATTTCAAATGCGTGCAAGCTTAGGTTCAATGTAGACAAAGCTGATTTCAAGTACCATACACTCAGGAATAAATATGTTTATCCAGGTAAGTCTACATATATTGAAACAATGATATTTGATGATATTACTATCAATTCCATGACTTTTGCGGTTGGGAATCTGGGTATGGATAAGGTGTACCTGAACCTTACGCCCATGTTGGTGAATGGAAAATATATTGAGAATGAGTTCAAACTCCCTAAGGCACCCAAGGGAAAGCACACATTTGGAACCATGTAGGAAGATGACCCCACTCCTCCTAAAACAGGTGAGGAAGAGCTTCAGGATAAAGAGGAGGAGAAGGAATACAATGGCATGTTGGAACATGGTATGAGGAAACCACCAACTACAAGATTCAAAAGGCCACGCGAAAGTACTCCCAGGAAGGAACAAGAAGAGGAGGTAAGGATTGAGACTAATGTTGAGGATACTGACAAAGAGGAAGGTGGCGGGGTGGACCAAGGCTTTAGAAGAGTACCAAGAAAAACTAGGATGTAGGGCACTAGCACAGGACCCTCTCAGCCATTAAGAAGGTCACCAAGGTTGTCAAGTGACAAACCAATCCCACAGAAGAAGACAAAGAGAAGGTGTAAGTATGTTCCTAGGAAATAAAGTGAGGAAGTAGTTTTTGATAAGGTTGTGCACACCATGGGGGATACACCAATTATTGATATAGAAGGAGAAGAGGAGCCTAAAGATGAAGAGACCCAACATGATGTAGAGGTGCATGGTGCGTGTGACGAGGAATACCCCACGGGAGGAGCTGAAGAAAGAGAACAACGTGTTGGTGAGAAATCAGGCCCAATTTAGGATGCAGGGATACATATCCCTAAGGAAAGGCAGTCTAGAAGGCATAAGGGAGAAGAAATTTATAAGACACCTGAGTTGGGGTATGTTAATGAACCTTCAAAGATTATTCACACCAGATTTCAAAGCACACTCGCCCCTGAGAAGTTATATGGATGGGAGTTGATGGATCCCCAAGGTGTAGATATGAGCACAGGGAAGCAGTTGTCTTAGAGCATGTAGATGCATATGGACAAACCAGAGTTCGATGTTAAGGAAGAAGTATGTGTCAGGAGGAAGATGAAAACGGGATCCCAAGAAGTGCATATGACAATAAGTCCAACATAATTCATTGATGAATAGGAAAGAAATGCCTTGACTACGATGGCAGCAGAAGTAGCGTGAAGGAACCTGGATAAAGTGGTCGCACTCAGGACACTTCTCAAGGATAATAAAATATGAAGGAACAAATTGAGAAACTGACTGAGGCATGTACGAAGGATAAGGAATGAAACAACAAATTTTGGACTTTGCTACGGAAATTGGAGGTGAAAATCTAGAGGCACATCCAGAATTTGATGAACAAACAAATAAAGCTTACGATTCATCCTTGTAATTTTTGCAAGATTGTGTCCATCTCTTTCTTGAGAAGAAACCAAACACAATAGAGGAGACATAGGAAAGTATTGAGGCCAAGAAGGAAAGAACAAAGAAATTTATTACATGCATAATTTTAGAGTATAATGTCATACTCCAAACTCTAAACTATGAACTGAAGAACGTTGGTTTGGCATTGGATAACCGTGAGGATCTGAAATAGATCCTTAAGACAAGGACAATTCAGGAATAAAATGAAGTCCTTGCAGCAAAGAATAATGAGACCCTAAGCATAGCAGAAAATTTAGACTCTGTAGCGAAGAAGCTTGATGCACTTAAAGCCACCAGAGACCCTCATAAAGTGTGGATAAATGAACTTTTGGGGTGTTAATGTCAAGTGGGGATACCATTCAGGGGAACACCACTTAAACAGCCCCTTGTCTAAAAGATTATTTTTAATAATATTAGTTGGTCTTCACAGCTAAAGAGTGGAATGATATGACCGACCACCCATCCTATATAAGTAGGATGATCCCTCACAAGATTGTTCACTATTTTACTTTTTACTGGGCTAATGAGCTAATAGACCATTTGATTTAAGCTTAAGCTACTTATGTGAGTTGTTATACTGCGAGACAGAAGTTTGCTATTGTTTACTTTGAGACTGAGGAGTGAAGTGGAAGTGTTGGGTTAAAACTATTGAATTCTTAATACAGACAATGCTTTATCAGTGGAGTTTTTTCCTTCAGGTTTCTCCACTTAAATCTGGTGTTATCTATGGATTTACTTTCTTTTTATTTACTTTCATATCTTGCTCATGAAGATTTGTAATTTTTTATCATTAATAAGCTAATTCTGTGTCTTATTTAACTGCACAACATAATCTATAATCTTCGGCATTTATCTGTGAATCTATAATTTGTTAATTATACATTCCATCCAAATTCTAACATGGTATCAAGTTGGTGGTTATGCATGTATAGGATCGATCTGGTAGCTTTTAATTTGAAGAGGTGAAGAAAATTTAAGTTTATTTACGGATCTGTGAAACCCTAAAAGTTTCATAGTCATCTTCAAGCTAACCAGTTTTAAATTTCCAATTCCCACCTAAATATTTTTTGAAATATAGGTGAAATATTGGTTAAATGGTTGTTTAGATCATGTTTGAGATTTTGTATGCTTAGATATTTGTGTTTGCATCTTGTTTCATTCGTTTACAGTTTAAATCCGTCGTCTGTGAGCTTATTTTAAGTTTTTGCACCATTTATAGCCGTTAGGGTTATTTTTGTCTGTGGATCCGAAAGGATTTCCTTAGATCTAGTTAGTTCATAGTGATTAAATCCGCCCTGACTTTATAAATCTTTATTTTTCACTAGATCTATCATTGTGAAGCCTGATCCAATCATTTTATGCCATCTGGCTTCACTTTGTCATTTTTTATTTAGATCTTATCGGTTTTGCGAAGCTTGGACCAATAAAATTGATCCAAATAGCTTCGTTAATCTTTTTTCCATGTTTGTGAAGCTATATCCACTCTTAGAGTGCTAAGTGGCTTCAATATGTCATCTTTTTTATTATATCTTTAATTTTATGTGACTTTCTGTCTTTGCGAAGCACGATCCAATCTTCTAGTGTCACTTGGCTTCGCTCTATCAGTCTTATTTGACTTTTTTCATTTCTGCAAAGTTCTTTTGACTGTGAAATTTGAGCCAATAAGATTGCTCCATATTTTTCTTTGTCAGTATTTTGTTAGTTTGTCTAACAGTTGCAAAATTTGATCCAATAATATTACTCCAAGTATTTCACATTTATCATTCCTTTTTTTCCTTCTTCTAACATTTGCGAAATCAGAACCAATAAGAAAGCTCCAAGTAGCTCTGTATTTTCGCATTGTCAGTCTTCTTTTAGCTTGCTTCTGACATATGCGAAGGTTGAAACAATAGGATTTCTCCAAGTATCTTTGTATTTTTGAATTTTTTAGATTTGTGAAATCCAAGCCAATAGAATTGCTTCATATTTCACATTTGTAAGTCTTTTCATTTGTGGTAGTGGTTATCTAATTAGAATTAGCCGTCTTTTCACATTTGTTAGTGTTGCGAAAAATGAGTCATTTAAAAGGCTCTGCATGTGTTCAAATTGCTTTAGTCATTTTTTCAGGTTTGCAAAGTGTGAACCAATTGCATTTAGACACGTATATTAATCTTTTCATTGTGTCAGTCTTCGCAAGTGTCAGGGTGTCAATCTTTGCTTTAACTTAGCCACTTAAATTGTGACACCTGTCTTTAGATTTCAAACCCGAACTTTATCTTAAGGTTCAACTTATTACGTGGACTTTAAGTCCGCCTTTTGCAATCTATTTAAAGTTTGGCAGAAAATGCCGTCAGTGTCTATTCTTTAGTCATTAGATTTTTGACAAGTGGCATCATATGGTTGACTAAGTTGACTTTGATTTCACATTTTGTTTGTCATTCAGAGAGTGAAAAAGTGATCTAATTAATTAAAGACACATGTATACAGTTATTTTTTAATTAATTGTCTTTTGACTTATTAGCTACACTGCGAAGTGTGAGCTAATTGAAAAATGACACATTTGTTTTTTCATTGTTTTTAGACTTGTTATAGTTTTTTACGTTGTTTATTTTTTGTTGTCAGGACCCGATAATCTTCTATCTATTTAATTTATTGAGACTTTTTCCATATTTTCACAGTTTATAACTTTGTTGCGTGGGTTTGACTTATTTTTAAATTTGTACCCGCAAAGGATTTTTTTTTTAAATCTCCTTTCATATTGTGGGTTAACTAAATATTTTTCTTCATTTGGGTTTTTAAAAGGACTGTAGCTCTGTACTTTTCTAAAGTTCTTTAAATCGCATCTTAAAATTAGAATAGCTTAGATCTTTTGTTGTGTAGCCTGTTTTTTATTTTTGTTGCAAGCATATAACTATTAAAAAGATTTGTAGCTAGTTTTTTTCTTCTATTTAGCTTCCTTGACTCATTTTTTTAAGCTGAATTTGTCTCCATTTTCCGTCTGAGCATTAAAATGGCCAGTTCTTCCAGTTTTGCTTTAGATAAGTCTCAGCTATTGAATGGGACAAACTATAGTATTTGAAGGGTAAGGTTAAAATCTTGCTTCATAGCAAGAAAGATCTGGGATCTTATGACTGGTGTCAAAAAACGTCCCACAGGGAGACAAGCTACCCCTAAAAACCTTAGCTCCTTCTCTCAGAGATCTCAGGAAGCTTTTTCCATCCTATTGCAAAGCATTAGAGATGAATTCTTAATGCATATAGGCCATATGGACTCACCTGCAGATGCATGGAAGCAATTAGAAACCATGCATGAAGGCAATAGGTTGTCTAAGATAATTAAACTAGTTTTAGAGTTGTTTACAACACCCATGAAGGGGGATGAGAAAATTGTCAATTATTTAGCTAAAATTAAGAACATTAAAGCTCAATTAGATGGTTGTAACTGTGAATTATTTCAAGATAAGCTTTTGTACTTCATAATTCAAATAAATATTCATGAGAAATTCAGAAATTACATCTCAATTCTTAATTCTAAGTATCAGAATGAGAATGATCTTCCTGATCTAGACACTTTGTCTTCTTTGTTAATTCAAGAAGAGAGTGTGATGGAGAACTTTGATTCAAAAGAGACTACTTCTCAAGAAGTGTTCACTCATAATCATAAGTCTGCTCATAATAGGAATAATGTCAATCCAAATCAGAAGTCTAATATCAGATATAGATTTAAATCAAATCCTAAGACTAATTCTGCTAAGAAAAATCAGAACTTTAAAGTCAAATTTAATGGAACTTGTAATAAGTGTGGAAAATTTGGGCATAAAGAGTCTGATTGTAGAGTAAATATTAACAAATCTGCTAAGAATGCTAAGAACAACAAGCCTAATAATCATAAGAAAAATTAGAAGCAAAATCAAGCAAATGTGGTTGAGCAGTCTATTGCTTTGTATACTTCCCTTTCATCTTCAAATGACAATGAATGGATTCTTGATAGTGGTGCCTCTAGGCACATGACTTGTACTCCTGGTATCCTCTCAAATGTAGTTAAATGCGAGGAAAATATCTATCTAGGAGATAACTCAATCATTAGATCTGAAGGTTGTGGTAATGTTAAGCTATCAAATAGTGTAATTAGGAATGTCTTGTATGTTCCTCAATTGAAAAAGAATCTTTTGTCTTGCTCTCAGCTAACTAAAGAAAAATGTAAAGTTGTTTTGTTGCAAGATAAGTGGTATGTAAAAGATAAGTTCAGTAATATTATTGCTTCTGGTATTCAGAAAAATGGCTTGTATATCTTTGATGGTTTTTGTGTCTGAGTCTTGTTTTTCTTCCTCTTCTAGGAATGATATTCAACTTTGGCATGAAAGACTTGGTCATGTAAATTTCAAAAGCTTGTATGATATGTCTAGACTGAATCTTGTTGTTGGTCTTCCAAAGATAAAGTCAAATCATGAAACTTATAAAAGTTTCCTACGTGGTAAGCAACATGCTCAACCATTTCACAAACATCATGATCCAAATTCTTCTCAGTTATTAGAACTGATTCATAGTGATGTGAGAGGTCCACTTGAGGTTCCTTCTCTCAGTGGTGCTTTATATGTTGTTTGTTTTATTGATGATTACTCTAGAATGACTTGGTCTTATTTCATTAAGAAGAAGTCTGATGTCTTATCTAAGTTTCAGGAATTTAAAGCTCTAGTTGAAAATGCTTCTAATCTGAAAATTAAGAGAATTAGGATTGATAATGGAGGTGAATATGTCAGTGATGAGTTTTGTGTGTCATGTGGGATTCAAAGAGAGTTGACTACTCCCTATTCCCCTCAGCAAAATGGAATTGCAGAAAGAAAGAATAGGACTATCTTAGAAATGGCTAGGACTATGATTCATGCTTCTAATGTGCCTAAGTTCTTATGGGTTGAAGCTATGAACACTGTTGTCTATATTCTTAATAGAGTACCTACTAAATCTCTTCATCAAACTACTCCTCATGAAGTATGGACAAAGAAAAAACCAGATATTTCTCACTTAAGAATATTTGGTAGTCCTGCTTCTATCTTCATTCCAAAAGACAAAAGGAAGAAGCTTGATCCAACCTCTTTTTCTTGTATTTTTTTGGCTATGGCTGTAAAACTAAAGGAATAAGAGTCTATGATCCATTCAAGCATGACATTGTTGAAAATAGAAATGTTCAAGTCTTAGAGAAAACTTTCTCTGATGTTTCTCATGAACCCTCCTCTACTGCTCTAGAGATAGATCTTGATAATCCTTCTCCTGACATTATGGAAACAAAAGTTCAAGAGGTTGATTATCCTGATCTAGATATGATGGAGATTGAGGGGGATTCATCTCAAAATGTCTTGCAACCAAAGATTCCTAAATGGGCTCAAAGTCTTATTCAAAACTCTCAGCCTGATAATATTAGAAAGCTAACTAGAAGTCAACATACTTATCATGCCTTGATGACCCTCTATGAGGTAGAACCACAATCCTTTGAAGAAGCATCTCAAGATGATAGATGGCTTCAGGCTATGAAGGATGAATATAATGCTTTAATCAAAAATGACACTTGGGAACTAGTCCCCCCTCCTTCTAAAAGAATCATTGTAGGATCTAGGTGGTTGGTCAAAATCAAATATAACTCTATAGGAGAGATTAAAAAGTTCAAGGCAAGGCTAGTAGCTCATGGTTTCACTTAGAAACCTGGTATTGACTATGTTGAGACTTTTTCTCCTATTGCTAAGATGAGCACTGTGAGAGTTCTTCTTGCATTAGTTGCCCAATATGGTTGGGAGATTCACCAAATGGATGTTAAAAATGTTTTTTTAAATGGTGACTTAAAAGAAGAAATCTATATGAGTCATCCTAAAGGTTTTGAAGAACCTAGTAAATAAATTTATGTCTGTAAGCTTAAAAAGTCTTTGTATGGTCTTAAACAAGCTCCTAGAGCTTGGTATGCTAAAATTAATAGTTTCTTTCAGGAGCTTGGTTTTTCTAACTGTTGTTCTGATAATGATTTATTTGTTAAGTTTGATAACAATCATATTATCATTATTGTTCTTTATGTTGATGATCTTTTGATTACTAGCAGTGATAAAAATTTAATTGTTAGAATCAAAGAAAGGTTAAAGCAACATTTTGAAATGACTGATTTAGGTTTATTAAATCATTTTCTTGGCATGATTATATTTCAAGATCATAAGTCTATTGTTGCATCTCAATCTCAGTATGTTGTGAATTTTCTTAGAATATTTAACATGATTGACTGTAAGCATGTTGTCATTCCTATTGAAGTTGGTGTTAAGTTAGACCCTAAACCAACTTGTGTTAAATTTGATCCTACTCTGTATAGGCAGCTAGTTGGTAGTCTAATTTATTTGACTATTACTAGACCTGATATTTCTTATGCAGTGGGAGTAGTTTCAAGATTTATGCAAGAACCTTATGAGGATCATTGGAAAATGGAAAAAAGAATTTTGAAATATATTAAAGGAACAATCAATTATGGTCTTTTTTATTCTTCTTGTAATGATGCACAATTATTTGGTTATTGTGATTCTGATCATGTTGGTGATGTTGTAGATAGAAATTCTACTTCTGGATATCTTTTCAAGTTGGGTGCAGGTTCCATCTCTTGGAGTAGCAAAGAAGTAACCAACAATGTCTATCTCTTCTACTGAAGCGGAGTATAGAAGTGTTATGGAAGCTACAAAAGAAGCTATGTGGCTGAAAATACTATTGGATGAACTGCACATGGGCGTCAAAGGGAGCACTACTCTTCTATGTGACAACCAGAGTTGCATTGCTCTTGTAAAGAATCCAGTTCAGCATCAAAGGACCAAGCATATTGAAGTTCATATGCACTTTATTCGAGAGAAAGTCCTGAATGGTGATATTGATCTCAAGTTCTGTTCTACTGAAGATCAAGTTGTAGATATCTTCACCAAGCCATTGTGTGTTATGAAGTTTTGCAAGTTTCGTGCCTTGTTGGGCCTATCAGATTTTCCATTGAGGGGGAGTGTGCATGACAATGCCACCTCTTAACGACTGTTGTAAACTTCCAATACTTCCTCCATTTTGTAATAAGTAAATGTGTCACTCTATGTGAAGTTACTTGTAAATCCCAATGAAGCTTTAGTTGTGGGTATGCCTTAGTTTATAAAAGGCTCCATAATTTGATGTAAGTCTTCATATGTAAAGCACTTGTCTTAAGAATTTATGTATGGGAAGATCTGTTGATTTCCCTTGTTTGCATGCTAGCTTGAATCATTGTTGTTGATTCAAGGATCTGTAAATCCTTTTGTAGAAAAAGGTAAAGTTGGCATGTCTGGTTTTGTTTTCCCCACTTAACATTAAGGGGGAGTGTTGGGGTGTTAATGTCAAGTGGGGATACCATTTGGTGGACCACCACTTAAAAACCCCTTGTCTTAAAGATTATTTTTAATAATCTTAGTCAATCTTCACAGCTAAAGAGTGGAATGGTATGACCGACCACCCATCCTATATAAGTAGGATGATCCCTCATGGGATTGTTTAATTTTTTACTTACTTACTTTTGGGCTAATGAGATAATAAACCATTTGATCTAAGCTTAAGCTACTTATGTGAGTTGTTATACTGTGAGACAAAAGTTTGTTATTGTTTACTGTGAGACCGAGGAGTGAAGTGGAAGTGTTGGGTTAAAACTATTGAATTCTTAATACAGACAGTGCTTTATCAGTGGAGTTTTTTCCTTCCGGTTTCTCCACTTAAATCTAGTGTTATCTATGTCTTTACTTTCCTGTTATTTACTTTCATCTCTTGCTCATTAAGATCTGTAATCTGCTATCATTAATAAGCTAATTTTGTGTCTTATTTAACTGCACAACATAATCTATAATCTTCAGCATTTATTTGTGAATCTATAATTTGTTAATTATACATTCCATCCAAATTCTAACAGGAACTACAGGTGTTGATTACAAAAAAATGGATTACATAGAAGGCATGATTTCAGGGTTGGCTAGAGTAATAAGGGAATTATAGAATAAGGGTGAAGATATGACCTTGGAAGAGATGAATGGCGTGTTTGGAGATAACCCTGAAAAAGCCAAGAAAGGGATATGATAGTGGAATGAGCTAGAAGCTCATATCAATAAGGAGTACCCCGAGCTCTTAGTGCCAGAAGAGGAGAAAGACACTAGCACACCTTGAAATAATTTCTAATTCTTGTATTTTCTGGTATATTCATTCTTTCATTATTCATTCTTTATTAATTGTACTTAGAGAGATAAGTTGAGAAACCCCATTTTCGAGGGCGGAAATGATATTAGTGTGGGGTAATGTTGGGTTGAAAATATCTACTAAGTATTTGAAGAGTGCGCGGAGAGTTGAGGCATGTGAGTAGAGCACAGAAGCACGTACATGGGCAGGCTAAGGAGGCACGCACCCGGGAGAGAAAATCCCAGGACTTAGCCGATTTTGCATAATATAAGCTAAAAATAGGAAAAGCGGTTGGAGTACGACCCAAGAAAAGATAAACCTAAAAGACATCGTGGCCAAGCAAGAGTTATTTTGGGACCAAAGTGGAAGATCAAGAGTCATGCACTATTTGATCTAATAATAGGATTAAAGTAGATTTGATTTATAGGTTTAATGTATTATTAGGATTGTAAAGAAAGCATGTGTGCTTTATGACTAATTGTGTATGTAAGCACATGGTTATTTTGAGCATGCAGTATAGTTTGAGATGCATGGGTCGTGAAGGGCAAGTCCCCACCCCTATATATTAGTTAATATACATTGTTTTAGTATTTTGTGATGAAAATATATCTTTATTTTGCCCTAAAGGAATTTACTAGTGCACATGGCTCTGTGATAGTGATTGTAATGTATTCAGCTTTTGTTACTTGATGAATTAATGCAATGGATAATTATGGATGGATTCTGGTAATTGATGTATTTTATCATGGTATTTACATGGTGAATTTGGTCTTAATAATGGTTTGAATTGTTATGTTTCCTTATTATGTGTGTTTCCTATTTGAGCTTATGGATCTGATGTTTATATTGGAACATATGCTTTGATAGTGGTTAATATGAACATGCATGCTAACATCTTGACAAGACATCACAAATGAGGGACATGGTAGGCTTCACGTACTTCAAGTGATCATTCAGTTATGTCTGAATGAGATATCAGCACACCTAGGCAATTAAGTATAGAAAACAAGAGTAATGGATTTGACAAGGCTCTTCCTTCTTAAAACCATCTACATTTCTTCCTCATATAACCCTCTAGACATCTTGAATCATGGAACAATTATCTTGACCTATGTTCTTTTTACCTTGAATCAATCTTTCTTACCTACTCTTCCTTGATAATGCCATACTCACCACATCCCTTGCTTGATCTATCTCAATTTCCTCTTAACTTGCTACTCTGATCAATTTCTCATGAATATTGTATAGACTTTGTTGGGGAGAAAATTAGTCATGTGGACAAATTTATGGTTATATATCCAACAGTTTGGAACTCTAGGTTCCTCTGCTTGGGCGGTGTAGCTCCACTTTATTATGAATGATAAAAATGGGAACTCTATTGTTAGCCAAGAGGTTAAGGATCCAACATGTTAGGTTGTGGAGCATGTTTTCATGTGAGGAAGTGTTGAAGACTATACACTAAGAGTACTCTACACTTTCCACAGTTGTCTCGTCGGGGTTCGGGGCCGGGTCAGGCCCCGAGTGGGGGTCTGGGGGCGGTAACCCCCAGTAGCAGGGGTTCAAGGGCGTAGCCCCCAGAAAAAAAAATGGCCTTAAAACATGCCCGATATACCGAGAAATGTGATTTTCTCATATGGGTGGAATTTTTGACCCATAGGTTTATGGGATGGTTTTGGCCCATGGTTTTGATACCCATGGTTTTGTCAAACTACTTAAGTGACAGTTGTCTATAAATTGGACAACTCAGGTCATTGGTTTTATGCATATGGTAGGTATAATGTAACATTTCAGATGTGTTTTGAATTCGGGTGTGAATTCTGTAGAGTTTGTTTAGCATAGCTCCAAACAGATATGGGTATTGTATTGAGAGAGTGGTGGCTTGTAATATAATATGAGAAAGTGATTCTTGGTGGAAATAGCCCAAATTGGGTGAACCACTTTAAATATTGTCTCTTTGTGTTGTGTTATTTTATTCTGCACTTTTATTTGTGATCTGTAATAATTTTTGCATATTAGTTTCTATTGTTGCGATTTTGTGAGGGATTATTCTGCATATTTTATCCCTTATTTCCTAACACAACGAGCACACTCCACTACACCCATAGTAAATGCTTACAATGGGTTGTAAGGGAGGAATTTTTTGGTAGATGGGGGAAGGGGAGTTAATAAATTAGACAAGGATAATTAACCCTGTAAGTAGAAAATCATATTCTCACCAGAGCTAATTAGAAAGTTCACATTCACAAGTTGTAAGAAAGAAACAACAAGATTATAGTGTCAATGATCATAGGAAACCATGCACACAAAGTTGCACACATTCATGAATCATGAAAGAAAACAATCCCTTTCTTTATTGACATTTTTTATCAAGTTGTATAATGCAGGAAATGGAGGAAATAGTGAAGGAAATTGGAAGAATTGTTATCTCTCTTGCTTAGCTCAAAGAAATTCTCTCTCTTGACTGTACAAAATTGAAAACCCTTAAGAATGAGGGTGTTATTACATTATATAGATTCGTGAATGACCTTTCAGCTCCCCCCCACATGAATCTTCATTACCTCATTCATCTCGTGACTTTTCATATTCCCAGGACTTTTGAAATTAAGTTCCCTTTTTATAAAACAAAGGGACTTTTACAATTCAACTTTATAAAGTCAGTTTAATGAATAAGATGAAATACCATGATTACACATAACAAAGAATTAGAAGAGGGGGAGAAGAAAGGTGAGATAAGGAAAGGAAGAAGAAGAGAGAGAGGGGGAGAGAGCACTATTCTAAAGATGGCCCTCCAACTGATGGACTTTTGTGAAGTAATTCCGATTGAATCTCCATGCCCTTCGATGCCTTGTTGAATCTTGTTACTGCCGGTATCACCTTCGGCTCCTGAGGGATCTAGACAAAGCTGAGTGACTTGATACACTTCTCTGTAAGGGAGTTGATGTTCCTATATTCTAAGTACCAAGTCTGATAGTTCTCCATAGTGATGGAGATGATTACATGTATCTCTGCTAGAGATTCCAAGGTGTTTTCTATGAATGAGAATGGATCTTTGACCTCTGTCTTGACTTGATCCTCAAATGCTTTCAAAAGGTCATCTGTTAGAGTATATGGCTTCACTTTTGGCACCCCAAGCTTCTAAATTTGGACATCTGCATATTTCTATATCTTCTTAACATCCTTTCCATATGATTTCAGCTTGTTGATGGTGCATTTGATCACTTCATATCGAGTGAACAACACTTGGGCCCAAACTTGAGACAAATCCTCTTTCACATATGAGAATATGCCTTTAGTTGCTAAAAGAGATGACTTAACCTTTCCCATCTCCATAACCAATGAGTATACCTAGTCCTAGTGGTTTTTTCTGTCTCGGTCACTTCCCTAGTTGTGAGAACTTTCATTGTCGTACCGTCCATGTACATGTTCAAAGTTATCATCTCTAGAAGTAGTGTCTTTCCTTTCTCAAGAATCATGTCCACCCATTTTTCATTTTCCCTTCCTTGCATGGTGAATGTCTGAGTCTTCCTGATGGACTCAGGATCAATGTTACTAATTGGAGTGACTTCCTCAGTATGGAGAGCATTAGCAGTAATGGGATCTAGAAGCACTTAGATGTAGGAAGTGAGGATGTGAATGTGATCATCTGCTTGATCCAACTTTTCTTTTTATTCATTTATCCTTGTGACGAGGCGAGTGGATGACTCATGAACCATGTGTAGATCACCACCATATATTGTAGGTCCAAGTGGAATTTTGCTTGTTTTATAGTCAACCAGAGTCATCTCTTCAATAGGCTTAACGACCTTTGGTTTGACTATCTCCACGTAGTAATTTTCTAAGGCACCACTTTAGAATCTAGAAGTTGCCTAAGCTAAATTTACATTCTCTAATTTGACCATCGAAGCAATGGCTGAGAAGTCAGGGACAGTTGCTTGTTGCACCATGTGGGTTTCCATTGTGATCATCTCTTGCATCCAGGGTAATATCTCATTGGACTCTGGCTCAGTAGTGGGCATCGTCGCAGCTTCTTGCTCTACCTAAGGAGGATGACCCTGTGTAGGTGAGGCCGGTACATTAGTGGGGGATAGAGGATTTGAAGATTACTGCGAGGTGAGGGATTAGCTGGATTAATTTCCCCCTGTTTGAGGCCCACCACATGTATCTCTCCCATTCTTACTCTCTTCCGTAATCTCCTGTAATGAGGGGGCTCAGGTTCTTCTACTTCTCTCTTCAAACTTTCTCTTAAATGAACTCAGCTCATGGCATGATCCTTGGTCTTGGAATTTGAGTGATATGATGTTTGACTCTAGAGGGATGGAAAGTTTCCTGATGCCAGGAGATCAGCCCTCTTCTTCTTGAACCACTCTTTTGATCTCTTGATGACGACCTCTGTGTGTTCCTTGATATCAATGGATTCATGCACATTCCACTACACCTTTTGGAGGGGAGAAGCTTTGACTTGTAGGGTACTCAGGATCGAACATTTAGGAGCCATCTTCAGGAACACCATCTCCTCATACCATTCGAACCTGAATTTTTTCATCTACTTCATAGTCATCTTCATAATATCGTGCTCATTGACCTCATACTTATTGATGCGATTGGCCTAGAAGTCTTCAATTTGAGGCACATGGCATAAGTCTAGAGAGTGGAAGGATTATTAACTCTCCCTAAGATAGAAGTCCTCTCTAGAAAAATACCAATGCATACTGATTGGGGAAAGAGAAAATTTGATGTTTGCGGCATCATGAGATATTTTTCACATGAAAATTCCTAATGAGATGGGGAAGGGGACTTGTTTCTTCTTCCAACTCTTCAGTTTTTTGTTCACATGAACCAATTGCCTGCAGAGCTCCATCAACACCATCTGATCACTTGGGTAGCAGGGAAACCTCTGTGGAGCATGATCAAAGCTAGCCACCCTGAAATAGGAGAATATGGAGAATTGGATGAATCTTGACCCATACTTTCTAATCAAAGTGGTGGCCTGAGATGACATTCTCAAGTGTTGACTCCCTTCTAGTAGTTTGACTATAAACATTGTGAACATGTCATTCACCCTAGCATTATGTTGATTACTTTCCTTTGGGGCTATTTGTGGATATATCTCATATGCAGGATCCTTCTAAGGAACATTTGGTGCAGGTGAATCAAACCTTTGAATGATCTTATGCTCGTCATGGCGTAAACAAGATATGAAGTCATGAAAAATATTTTGGAAGCATGGACCTAAAGCAGCTGGAAATGTAAGCCATCACTGATAAGTTACCCCCAATCAATCATTTTCTTTCCCACAATTATTGTGGTGATGAAGAGTGCCATCTAATCGTGAAATTACTTTGTGCTTTCCTCACCCATGACCTGACTCAAAATAATGATCATATCAAAGAAGGTGTTGTGAAACTCACTGCGGGAGAGAAATTTTGAGGTGTGATTAAGCTTCCTCTCGTGCTTCATCCAAGAGCCAAGAGAAAGACCCTGGAGGTATGTGTCAATCTTGAACCATTCTAAGGTTGTGAATTATTTTGTGATTAAGACCATATATTTCTCAATTGAGGTCTATAAACCCTATGATATGGCCCTTAGATTGAGCATTGTCATGATTGAACTATCATCCACCCTGAATTTTTCTAGAATCTGGTTCATAGTGTTGGGCAAAATCCAACACTAGCTCGATGTTTTACAGGATTGAGGATAGCCACCAACTACGTACAAACCACTGGCAAATATCTTTTATTCCATTGGTTCCCTTGGCCCACTGAACATTTTGTGTTTGAGTTCCTCCAGGTCCATGTGTGCGATATTGCTATCACCCACACTCAGGTACTCTGATGTGAGAGATGAAACAGGCTCTGGGCTAGTGAATTTGATCTTCATGGTGGAAAAAATTAGCGATATGAGTTACTATGGAGATGGTAGCAACTTTCTACAACTGGAGCTAAAAAATTGCTATTTTTTAGAAATCAGGTCCCAGGAGCTGTTATTTTGGGCAGTGTGACTTTTTTGCTTGTTGCTTTTGCCTGAAGTGTTTCCTTCACGTTCTAGGTTTTCCACAGGTCTCTTGGGGTAAATTTGAAGCACTTTCTATTTTTGAAAGTTGATTTTTGCCTTTTTTTTTTTGGCTTTTTTGACCTTTTTGATGCGTGCCTTAGTTTTCGATCTTATGATTTTCAATATTCTGTTCTTCTGGAGGAGTTTGTCATTTTTAGAAACTTACTAAAAATGGAAAGTACACAATCAACAGAACTTACTATTTTTAGAAGTTCACTTCTAAGTCTGGATTGATGAAAAATCAATGGATTCTTTCTAGGTTTTTTCTTCAGATGCTTGTTCAAGTTTTTGGCTCAATCCACTTCATGATTTGGTGACAAATGATGAAAAGGTGTTTTAGGGCAGAAATTTTTGAAAGGTTGTTATAAAAATACTAGGACCGTATTAGAGATTTATATTTTTTTATTCTCTAAGGCACCTAGATGAGGGAGATCTTCCCAAAATTTCAGGGAGATTGGATGCACGGTTTGGGAGATATGAGCAATTTCTCATTTTGGAGCCTAGGGTTTCTGACAACTCACTTTCGTGGTTTTTGCTTGAAAATGTTCTCTTTTCTCATTTAGTAATGTGTAATAGATGATGAATGGATTTTTGAGTGTTTTGGAAGATGTCATGGCAGCAGCAGAAATGGAGGATTGAGGAAGAGATTTCGGTAGTGGAAAAAGCTCATGTGCGTGCAGAAGGGAGAAACAGAAGCAACTAGTGACATCTTGGCAAAAACCCAAAAACTTTGTATATTTTTAATGTTTGGGGAGAAGCACACTTGTGTGCACCAATTTCACTAAGGGCTCAGTGCACTTGGTGCAAAAAAGTGTGCCCCATCCCTATTGGGCCAAGTGTCGCGACGTGAGATTGGTGGTTGGGTTTGAGTGGGGGGCTTAAAAAAATACTTTTTTGGTCTGTCGGGGTCACATGATGAAATGGGGATTAAGAGGGAGGGGCTGCATTTTCTTACACCAGCTGCACCAAGGATTGGTTTTGGTGCAAAAAATTGCGACCCATCCAGATTGGGCCACTGTGGTAGAGTTTGGTTGGACAGAGCGGGGGCTGGGAAATGAAGCCTGGGGGCTTAACTTGCAAGAAAGTGCTTGAACTGTGGTCATTTGGAGGTCCAGGGGATTAAATGGGAGGGGAGAACATTTTCTTACACCATATTGCACCAAATATTTTGTGCACTTGGCTGCAAAAAATTGCGCCACATCTCCCATTGGTTGGGTTTCAACCCCAAAACTAACTAACTGTTGGAGTTTTACCTTGGGGAGCCATCTGTCGAGACCATAACTTGAGCTCCTAGAAGAGTTTTTTGATGAAATTTTATATGATTCCACCTAAAAATGACCTTCTAAATCCAATGGTGGGGGTATCAGCTCCCGATTCATCATTTGTTCCCTAAAACATAGGTTTTTTTGTTCTGGCTCCAAGGTTGTGCATGCAAAAAAATGACTATGGACACAATGCGTCCAAGTGTTGTGAAAAATATGATTTTACCATCCCATAGGTATCTAAAATACCTTTCCAAAGATTATTTTTTGACTCCTAACTCCTTCTGAGCTCCCGGAATTGCTTCCTGAAGCTCAGGGGTTGTTTTTGCACTGTGCACTGTTTAAGCCTTCAAGACCCACTTTTGTTGAAACTACTCCAAGAATTCCAGAACCTCCCAGAATCTTCCAAAACTAATTGAAAAATGTTCCTATCTCTTTGATATACCTCCTTGATGAATTTATTCCTTTCACTTCACTCTGGGGGGTGTGCACCAACTTTGAGAAGATCATAAAAGTGCCTTTCCCAAGCTTGCTAAAAGGTCTATCTTGATGAATCTTGCTTTTGAACTAACTTGGGATGAATGGGTAACAATACATCACCTATGGAAATACTACACAAAATGCTTGAGAATTCTTTAAATATAAGGGATAGGACTGACTCAGGGATAAGGGTGATAGGAAGGAGGGCTCAGATTGACCTTTGAGTAAAATTTTCAGGTAGGGTATGGTTGTCATGCTTGAAAATTAGGGATTTTCCTGTTGTACATTTACATGACAATATACTTCTTGCTAGAATAGTTATCACAGACCCTTTTAATTCATTTCATGGTTAACCATCTCCTTTCATCAATCTCATTTCCATAATTCTAGGACTGATACCTTTCAAGTACATATGCAAGATCTTAACACAAGCCTAGATTATCACAAGAAAGCTATCCAACCTTCAAGAAACTCTCTCTTATGACTAACATAAGCCCTCATAGACCTTAGAAATTCATTCACATGTACAAATTGTTTACTTTGTCAGGGTAAAAAGTGGACTTCCCTTATTTTGATAGTCATCTATAGATCTAAGCTCAACATTTTCACATCTTTCATTGTCATACCATACTTCTAAGCTTCATAGATGCAAACTTAGACTAGAAATATAGTCTCATAAGACCACACAAAGCTTAATATTTCTTTTCAAACTACCATTACTTTAAAACACCTTCAAGTGCTTGCTATATGGCTTCTGAGATCAATACAGACATGTACCTTCCTATTTTTCTTCTTTCTCATTCAAACAATGCTCTCATTGATACCATGCAACATTATTCACCTACCTTTTTTCACCTTCTTGGCACGCTTCTATATTTGGATTGAGTATAAACCTCACTTATCTTGCCTTGAAAATGCCATCTCATATTTGTACACCATTCTTGTACCTCATCTTACTATCAAAGAATTCAAAGATACAAAACTCGATCCATTTGCACCTTTTCAATGAAAACTCAAGATTAGAACTTCATTCATGACATAGAAACTTTATGATACATAACTCATAGTTGGGCTTATTTCTCATGAGATATGGATGTATTCACAGGGATATCATATCCATCTTGATAAACTTTCACCCTTGAAACAATATTTTCAAGCCATTCAAGCTCCTTGACTTATGGCACACATAGTCTATACACTTCTAACACAGAGATTAGAGATAAATGCAAACCGAATTGATCAATGCTCTCCTTGATACCATGAAACATTATTCACCTAAATTTTTTCACCTTCTTGACACACTTCTATATTTGGATTGAGTATAAACCTCACTTTTCTTGCCTTGAAAATGCCATCTCATGTATGTACACCATTCTTGTACCTCATCTTACTATCAAAGAATTCAAAGATAAAAAACTCAATCCATTTGCACCTTTTCAATGAAAACTCAAGATTAGAACTTCATTCATGACAGAGAAACTTTATGATACATACCTCATACCTGGGCTTATTTCTTGTGAGATATGAATGCATTCACAGGTATATCATATTCATATTGATAAAATTTCACCCTTGAAACAATATTTTCAAGCCATTCAAGCTCCTTGACATATGGCACACATAGTCTATACACTTTTAACACACATATTAGAGACAAATGCAAACCAAATTGGTCAATACTTTTGGATATTCACCTACTTGAATCCATTCATACATCAAAACACTTATTCATAACTGAAAATTATTCTTAGATACTACTCAGAGACTTGGTGTATTTGGAAGACCCTCAAAATTTGATGCATAAGTCTAGAGCCCCTGACTTCAACATATACGCTTATAGTTCTAGTAAGGACTAACTCTTCTTGCTTGTAGGTTAGAACAACACATACCATCTTGATGAATTAAGCCAAACTCATACTTACAACTTTTTAACTTGAATCTCTTAACATACCTTATACTTGATTCACTATAGAAAACATGTGGATACATTCAAACCTCATACCTGGCACATAGTGATAGGTTTTCATATTTGATCAACAAAAATCTCCTTTTCAAGACTTCTTCAAATGTTCATTAAGAGCCTCATGAATGTATCCTCCAAATCATCTATTCCAGATTTCAATCTTCTCATGCATGTTATAGATCTTTATAAAGGATCATCATGCACTAACCCATAAATCAAGACACCAAGGCACTATTTCTAATTGATAAGACCTCTATAGATGAACTTCATTCATTTAGGATTGCTCATATTTCACGTTCTTAGACAAAAAATTCTCCCATTTTCCTTAGTCATTGACCATCTACAGTCCACATCACTTTGTTCTATCATTCTATCAAGAGCATAAGGCTCATCAATTGATTATGTCATCTAGAGTAATCATATATATGAAAAAACACTTAACATACCATCCCATCACTCTTCATGCCTTGGACATCATCAAGAAGATTATACCTTTTTGTAGAACTAAAGACTCCTTTGCAACCTTCACAAGCTTCCTGACTTCTTATGTAATACATCTTCAAATTTAAACTGAGATGGCATTGCACTATTAATGTGACCCTACATAGCCTGATTAACCCATGTTTGTAGATGAGCCACCTTCTGAAAAAAGCATTGTTATTCCTTGCTTAATTTTATATCTCTTAACCCTGCCACCATGGAGAGCTACCCCCTATCTCAAGAGGCTTCATACAAACATTAAGAAAACAACATTACTGATGACGCATCTCAACAACCTTTAAAGGATCATGACAAATAAGACTTCAAGAATAGACAGTCCTACTCATTCCCCCTGGGATAATTTTTTTTTTGAGCCACTTAAAAACTTTCACCATGTGATGTCACCCTTGTTGAGACAACAAGAACCTTCATGAAAAACCTTGGTACTATTATGTGACACTTCACAGATCATCTTCATCTTCTTTAGCATTATGACCTTGCTTCAAGAACTCTAACATACCTGTAGATTCACGTAAGACATTGTACCAACTCCTACTTGTAAAGATCAGACCTTGTGAAACTTGACCATAGATACAGACCATTCTTTGACTCATGGATCAATAAACACACCATTATGATATCTTTCTCAGACTCCTTTGAAGCTAGACCATTGTAACTTGCACACCACAGACCAGGGACATAGACCTTTACATTGTTGATAATAAACTCAATACCTATTTTGTCGACATTTTTTAGAACCACATACTCTTTATGACCTCATAATATTATAAAACCTAGATACTCAGTAAAATCAAACATGTGACTCATGGATGACTTCTTATGAACTTGAGACAACCTTTCAGACCTACAACTCAAAGAACAAATTTGGACACCCTTCACTTGATACCCTTAAACATCAAGACTTAACCATTGAAACATACTTTGAGCCAACTATGTAAGCAATAATCCCTTTGATCATACTTAGACAAGATGGAACATCAGCTATGCAAAAACAATCTTTCATGACTACTAAACACATTCCTTAACAAAAACACCATAGACAATGATCTACTCCTAGGCTCAGACACCAACTAACAACAATGACTCAAATTTCATGGATGGATCAAAGGGAATACCATACAAATTTTGAGGTATCCCACACTCCTAGATTTCTTGTTTTGTCATGTATAGGAGAATGAAAGGATATTAGACACATATGCTCTTCCTCAACCCTTGAATTAGATTTCTTGATCTCACTTGCATGGATAGGATTTTTTTCATCCTTGACCACCTTTTTCTCATTCACCTTGACTGGATCTCATTCCTTTTTATTTATTTTGACATCTACACTTCCTTTATTTTGATGGCCTCAACCTTCTTCACTTGCCTTGATGATTTATGAGAGCAAAAATTTGCAACATGACCCTTGATATGATACTTGTGGAAGATAACCTTTTGTATATCTCTTAACTAATGACTCTTGTCATCTTTTTCATTGCTCCAATGGTACACACAACTAAAAAACTTCCTACAAGCTCTTTCTCTCTGACCAAAACCATTGCAAGCATGACAATAACCATGAAACTTTTCATACCTCATTGCATTTGGTTGTCTAATGAGATTAGGCCTTGAATAAACCTTCTTACAATGAACACCTTCATCTTCACTTCCTTTAGAACTAGGACCAACTTATTTATCTGCTAGATTAGACTTTTCATCTCCTTTGACCTTTAGGTTTTACATCTCTTCCTCGAGCTTAACATACTTTTCTTCTTTGGTATTGAGTACTATGGCCATACCTTTAATTTCAAACTTTAAATTAATGTTATTCTTTCTATAGAAAGCCAATATTGCTTGTAGATCCATCAATTCATCTTTGAGATCATCTTGACTATGCATACAAACATCGCATGGCTTATTTTTCAATCTATCACATTCCTCTTCCTTTGAACTCAAATCTAAAATAGCCTTCTCCAACTGACTCTTAAGACTTTTGATGGTTTCTTCATCCTTCTTGGCCATGGATCTTAACTCCTAATTCTCTTTCTTGATTTTCTTAGCCATCTTGTGCTTCTAGGATCTCCTCCAAGTTGTTAGATTTGATTCACAAGGACCTACTTTGATACTGATTGTTGGAAGCAAAATGGACTGAGAGAGGGGGCGAATCAGTCCTACAATAATTTTCACTTCATTTACCAAACCATTAATTCATCATATCTAAGATGTTTATTCACCATTCATTATCACACCTTCAACCATTCAATCATATATTAGTCATATGTGTGTTTACTTAAACATCGAATCAACTATAGCCAAAAGTAAGAGCAAGAGAGTACACAAGAACACTAGATTGAAGTGTGAAACCCTCAAGGGGAATAAAACCCACTTAAACACAAACTTTATATAGCCATGCTTCAAATTTAGTAAGGCACAAACCCCATAAGAAGCACCAACCCCTATTTTAGTAGAGCACCAACCCCACAAGGAGCACCAACCCCTAGTTTAGTGAAGCATTGACTCTACAAAGAGGCTACAACCCCCTAAGATGATAAATCACCTTTAAATGAAGATCTCTAAAGTTTATTTATGCCACAACTGATGGAGATCAAAAATTCATCTCACACACACACCTTCAAACCCTCGTTCCTTCAACTCGTTATATCTCACTCTTTCACGACTTGTCTTGGCTTCAAACCCCTGCACACATGCTCTATATCCTTCCTCACAATTTTTCCAACATCATCAACTCTGATTTTATGCTCTTTACCAGATTTTAAACCCTCACCTAGGTCACATTTTCTCTATTATCTCAAATAATTCAAAAATGAACTTAAACAAGCACTTAGATACGATTTTCAAATTTTAAATACACCATAGTTTGGTTCTCATAAATAATATCAACTAATTCATCTTAAAAACATAATATTACATTCATTAAAACATTCATAATGGACCCATGAAGGTCGACCATGCTCAAATGCACTAAACAGACTCAAAAACAACTCAAAACCCCATCACCTAGATGAGAAAAAACCACAAACACCATAACCATGATTATTCAAGCTCCTCAATTAACCACACATGTCAAATATGACATAAAAACACCATATACGGTAAAAACTTATCTTTTACCAATCAAATTTCACATAACTCACTCAAGAAGGCTCATATCCTTCTCAAAACAGTTGTTTCCATGACCCTGTCTTCACCTTTGGAATCCAAGCACATACAAAAAAACCTAAATTATGGCATTTAACAAGTTATTTGAAATCCCTTGAACTATAAATCATATCCATACTTTCTAGAGCTCATGAAACATCCATATGTGTAAACCACACCAACTTTCATCTTCACCAAATTGGGCTGCCCAGAAAGAAATTTTACAAACTCAACTGGTTCGCACCCTTTATTTCACTTTAAATACCTCTAAAGGCATAAAATATGAACAAAATTCATCCCTCTTAACTCTCCAACTGATATCAAACATCAACTAATCCATCTCATACCTCTTCTACCCTTATCTTTTAGCAAAAACAATCATATCATGAGAAACAAGAAATCTTCTTCTTCACAAATTGAGATAGTTGACCTATCAAACCTCATCATCATGAGACAAACAATATACCATTAGAAATCCCTCTAAATATAATTTCCATAACACCTTACGTTTCCTTCTAACTACAAGTTGAAGGCCTTAAACCAAGTCCGTCTCTGGAACTGCTCTTTTAGCCTTCTAGGACTCATGAACTAAGCTTGAGCTTGACTTTCTCTATCACCTCTAAAAACACTTCCAAGCTTAACCAAAACATAGAACACACTTATACATGTTTTTGAGCACTCATAAACCTTCAACAAACATGAACAAATTAGAACAATCATCTTACCTCATGAAGTTACTTGAGACCCTACTAAACTAATCATCCTCCATATTTGACCCTCAAAGAACAGGTAATAACTTCTTCATACCATATCAAAAACAAAAATTTTATATATCATTATAAATATCTCTAAACCAGGATAACAACACAACTTGAATCAATTCCTAACTCTACTTGTAGCTCCTGCAATTTCACTTTGACCACAAGCTACTCCAAACTGCCCCAAAAACCAGTCTTCATAAATAGGGAAACATTTTCCCTTTTTCAAATCAACCATGATATGAAACTATCATATACATGTATAAAAAATCCCTAGCTAAAAACAAATGTCAATTTATTCATTACATTCTTTGGATAACTCAACCACAAACTGAATATCTTCAACAACAAGCATTTTCAAGCGGGGCCCACATACTTTCACATGCTCTAATACACCTTTTTTGAGTATGGAGTCCTCTACAATCTCCAATCATCATATTTGAAAAAAAAAATCAATACATGATCAATATACTCCATTTTCTCCAAGTCACTTTTAGTTAGGGTTTAGTTAGGGTTTCAAAGCAACTTATCTTCTTAACAATCATTCATAAAAATGTGAGAATCAAACCACCTCATTATTTTTTTAAAACCTTATTTTTTCCATGGAAAAACATCCCTAAAATTATCTAGGTTGCATACATAGCACACAATCCACAACGAGCATCAAAAGTTCCACTTTTGCCTTAAAAACACACTCTAGAATACCCAATTTTGTCAAAACTAATGTATCTTACAAAATATTCTTCACAATGACCTAAAATTTGTCATGAAGCATCATGAAAACATCCTCTAATTTAACATACTCACCATCTATCCCAAATAGGTTTGAAACTCTCTAACCAATCCCACTTACATGTGTTATCTTGTATGTTCTCCACATGTTTGTTTCCCAAGGACCTCATGCATGCACTAAACCTCTAAGAACTGACCTGAAACTCATCACACACCTCATATGCATTGCTACCATGCTCAAAAAATATTTATTTTCTCCATTTATCAAGTCACCATATAATTTTGTATGCACCAGGGCTAGGAATAGGCTTGGAATGACTTGAATCAACCATGACACCACATGAATTGACCTTGATGATTCCATGCAGACACTTAGACATCTGTAACATGCCTATAGTCCATGCTTGACCTCATGACAAACTTAAACCAACTTTGGAGAGCTCATATAGTGACTATGAAAGCTAAACCATGCACCAGGACTTCATAGCAACTCACCAAATCCTGTCACTACCAATCAACCTTCATACTTGACCTTGATTGACACCTCATGGAGACTCATACAACATCATGTAAATGAAAACACTAACAAACAATGGCCAAAAAGATTGAATTGTTTATTGAGTTTCTAATCTATTTGAGGAATTGAACTCTTGTTTGAGTTTGCGTGAATGAGTTATTTTTAAGCTTGGCAAAGGTGGCAAAACTTTTTGCATATTTAGAATTAAATATTGATTCTTTGAATTTTCTTTTATTCGTCCAAAAATGTGGATGTGACTTTTAGCTTTTTGTATTGATTTGCTTTATTATTAGAATGTCATGTTTTTTGTGATGTCTTTAGTTAAGTCAAATGCATGTTTGATTTATTCTAATTTTGTTCTTTTGCACATGGATTTTATTGATTTGATTTTTAATTAATTCCTTTTTCTCTAGTTAACTTGAGATGTTAATTAGGAAAGTGATATTAATTAATTGGATAAGGGATGAGGTGTAAATGAATAATGTGTAGGATTTATTTAATTATTGATGTTGAAATATTAGCTAATAAAATTAAATAATAGGAATGAGGGGGTGACTAATTAATTGATTAATTGGATTAATTAATTAATTAATTATAAAAATATGATATGGATGTGATAGAGTCCACAACATAAATATTTAATGATTTAGGACCACGTGTGAAGGATAGGTGTGACTAGGAACGTTGTGGGAATGATAAGAATTAATTTGAGACAATGTCATAGAATGTTGTTAAAGGGCTTAAAATAGTGGAATATAGTATTAGTGGTGTAATGCACTACAAAGTCATAAAAGGGTGATTTCAGAGGTTTGGAATGTGTACTGCAATATTTTAGGGTGTCTACAATAACAAAACCTCAATACTCTACCTATATGGATGAAGACACAATAGTTGATTGATTATTGTAAGACTAAGCAAATGGAATTAGACCAAGATGATAGACAAAATCAAAAGTGGTTTTCTAATCCACATCATCAACGATTCAATTTAAGTATGTGTAACCTATAATCTGAGAAGAAACTCATGATTTATACCAAACACTAAAGTGTGAAGTTCTCTAAATGTATTTTAAAATATGCTTCGATACCTTTCAACGAATCTCATGTGGATCCTGGAAGAAACACGAGATACGGCTAACTACAAGGGAAATATCAAGAAAAATATGTGTTGGGTACATAAGACTTCATATTAACCACTTGTATAAATTAGCATCAATATTGGGTGAAGTGTATCTAGTTATCAATGTAACACCTTGATAAGATTGCAATCAAGTACGCCAATGCGATGAAGTGAGTCATGAGCATACTTATAATGAAAAATGATGGTTCGATCAAAATATTAAATGATATGTAGTGTAAGAAAATAGTGTAGAAGTCCCAAGTCTATCATACTAAATTGAGATTCATAAAACTATGTTATACATTGTGAACCATGGGATAAGAATTCCTCATAAGGATCAAGTCATCAACATAAAGACGGGTATCAAAAGGCCTTTCCTATCTCTCTCAACTTAGACTGTACGGTAGAAATGATGACATATGAAACCAAAAGAAAGTATAAAATTATCCATCTTCTCATACCAAGCTATGGGAGATTTCTTGAGACCATAGAATGAATGACGATGCTTAAAAACAAGTGAAGAGTATAAATCTATGTGGCCACTCCATATAAATCCCTTTATGAAAATGACCATATAGAAATGCACTATTCACATTCATCTAATGCACTAACCATCCCTATGATATAGCTAAAGAAAGCACGAGATGAACATAACCCATCATGGAAATAGGGGAAAAGGTTTCAAAGCAATCAATACCTTCAACCTTTGAAATAAGACGTGCTTTGTGCTCTTAAATAGACCCATCATTTCCATACATGTTCATATACACCCATGTAAATGAAACAAGTTTTTTCCCTTAGGAAGAAAAACCAAATCCCAAGTGTTATTCTTCATCAAGGAATGATACTCCTTTGCCATTATTGTATTCCACTTAGGTGTACAGCCTACATCTAAAAACTTATTTAGATCTTCTTAAAAGGTATGGCTCCTAATAAAAACCTTGTGAATGAGTTTGATCGATATTAGCAGATTCCCTTGCCAAATAACTAACCTTTAGTCAAGTAGTTTATTTCAACCTTTTTGGTTTAAGATTGTTTTATTTAATATACATAAAAAATATGAATACAATTACAATTGATAATTCTGATTTAATTAATTTCCAACATTAATTGCACAAATCATATTAACACTTTTCAAAGTGACTGGCTACTTAATAAATGTCAAAAAATAAGGGAGAGGGTAAACTTAGTTGATTTTATGTGGATTTGGATGAGTCTGGGTGATTTGAGTGTAAGAACAAGCAAATCTAGAACTAGAAATGCTTCGTCTCTAAAAATGTGACTTGAAACTGAGCCTAATCAAAACAATACAACTAGGTTAGAAACTTGCTTAAAACCTAGGTTAGAAACTTCCTGAGTGGTCTGCCTACCTAGAAATGTGTGTTGATGTTTGACAATATTATTTTCTCATATTCAAAATGACTTTGTAAACTTTTCTCAAACCTTCAAACCCTTATAGTGTAAGAAGGAGTTCTAACAAAACATAGTTGGGTTACGGGTACCCTTGTGCACCATTGACGTACACACTACCCCAAAGAGGCCTCAAATAACATGTTGTTCTCCTAGCATGTGATATTTATTGTAGTGCAATCAAAATTTGATAATTGTGCTTTTAAAATTCATTGGTTGAGTTTCACACTTGCTCAAATGCTTGGTAAGGGTCAATTTGCTTGCTTGTATAATGAAAATTAAGGCTCCTAAATCTAGAATGATACTTTAGACTAGTAGAGGGTGTTGCCCTGATGGATGTGCATGAATTATTTTGTTGTTTAGGGAGCTTTGAGCTCTTTTAGTGTTAGCTTTTACATGAGGAGTTGATAAAGTGCCAAGTCCATAAATGAGGTATGATTTACTTGCTTATATATGCTTCCAAAGGGTGTTATGATATGAAAGGCTGCCCAAATGGGTGTATTTTTTCACATTAAGGTGATGGAATTGAAATAATTAATGCACAACATATTGGTCCAAAACCGTACGATAGGGTTGGTATATAGATTATTACAACTCGACTGAGATTGGTGGTTTTGGATAGGAGAGAGAAAAACACATTTTGACTTTATGGGCCTAAGCATGGATGTTTTTATATGTATTTTGTGCAATTATGTTTTAGGAACTATCAATAAAGAGGAGTGCAAAGATAAACATGTACATGAAGTGCTATCAAGGTATGCTAAGCAAGAGTGACGAGAGTGTATTTGTCCATACAAGTGTGTAATGTCAACATTAATAGTGTCAAAGGACATAATTTTAAATTTGAGTGTCTACATTTGCCCCCTCTTAAATTATGAAATTGAAAATTAGGTGCTTAAAGGAAAATATAACTGAGTGTGTAGACACACTTTGTCTTTTCTCACAATAAATTTATTTTGTAGTGTTATGTTGTGTTGGTGTTGGCATGCTCCAAGATGAAACCTACAACATAGAGTGTATTCAATGCCCGATATAGGAAATTGAACTATAACTCAAAATGTAATGAAAGTAATGTAAAGAAATGTGGAACAATAAATGCCAAAAGAGATGCAAAACAAAAAATGAATACAGCTGTTTGTTTTGTGAATGGAATGTGCTCCTATTCTTGTGCCTTGGAGATTATGGATTTTTTTGAATTCTGATGGAGGATTGGGGGTGATCATTCCCTAATTTCTTCAAGGATATGTCGATGCATTAGGTGTACAAACCCAATTCTTGGGCCCCAAAATATCAGCTAAGTACAAGAAGGTGCATGGGCACACGGGACCTAGTTGAATAAGTCAAAAAGGCAGGGAATAGGGTTCTGTTAAACACGGCACACGTAAGCCAAAATGGGTTTTGTACTTAGCCATATTCGGCAACCCAGGCAACACACGAGAAAAGCATGACCCTTGTGGATAAGGTGTCATCCTGGTGACTGTGGGATCAAGAATGGAATATTCTAGGCATGCGATGGAGGGTTCTAGAAGACATCATTACAAAGAATGGAGAACTCAGATATGGAAAGGCATGCTTCCATGGAGGACCACTTCGACACTTTGTAACCAATTTGTAACTTCTGGAAGGCATGGAGGTGGTTTCTTAGGCTATATATACAAGCACCCTATAGAAGAAATGGATATAGAATATATAGTTGAAGAGAGGTGAAGCCCTGTAGAAAACATAATGGAGGGTGTTATGGATTAGGGATTAGGAGAGCTCTGTGAGTGATAGCATATAGAAGGGGATGGGTTCTCATTTCTCTTTGTAATATGATGAGCATAACATAGCTTTGATGCATGATTTGGCTCTGCATAATCTAAGGATCTGTTATGACCCCAAGGGATGTAATGTGGGTTATTAAATTTGATAGTATGAATATAATGCTTCATTATAAATCATTTGTGTTCAATACTCATGCATTTCCTTTCTGTATAAATGATCTCTATGTGTTGCTTGTTATTTCTCTTACCTGTATACAATTAGATGACAAGTTTTCCTAAGTTCATAAGGATGTGGTTTAGTTCTTTTATGTCTTGCATTTGATTGTTTGTTCTAAGATGATGCATTCTCACAAGAATCACATAAAGGAGAGACTTCGCACCTGCGCGTGCCTCGGGTGAGCGCCTAGTGCCCACTGGGTGATAGGTCAGCGTGCATGGGATTTTCCTGTTCTGTGAAGGGTACAAAAATGACTACATCTTGGTTCCATTGTCGGGACCTCTTTTCAAAGTTTTTGTGAGAAATGGCATGCATATTTTTCCCTGTGATGTGTGATGACAGAGTGCCTGACCTTAGAAAGTGTTGAAACATGGTTCAAGAGCACGGAGGATGAGTTTTCTCAAAGATTCAGCACTAGACCTGAGTTCAATGCGTGTAGATGGGTAGAAGAGAACCTATACCATGAGTTGTATGAGACCTTTTTTTGTTGCTTCCCAGTAGAACTATATGAATGGCTTTCAACATATGCATCCAGATCAAGTTGGTACTATAGATTGCATGTGTGGACCCAAGATGACTATCAGAGGCTATAGGATGCAGATCTAACTTGGACTCATGCTATTGATCACTAGTGGAAGAGGGTGTTGTCCAGCTATACTTTAGAATACGCCATTTCGACGTATTCTTGCCTAGAAGTTGCTGAGTTTGAGTTTCTGAGGGAGCCTAGAGGATCATTTTTGAATGTTATTCCTTTGTCTATGAAGATCTTTGTCATTACTTTGAGTTTAGAAGCATTCCCCATGGCCAACTAAAGCTTCTCTGAGCACTGGGAGAGGAAGCTAGGGTGGAGGAAGATGATGGACATTGTGGCTGAAAAGGAAAGGGAGGAGAGACAACTCAAGTATAACGAAGCTCATGAAAGGGAGATAACTAGACAACGTGAGGTTATAAGTGTGATGGATCTATGGAGGCAAATGTTGCGGGAAGGAGTTGAGGTTCACACGGAGGATGTGGAGCCTAAGCAGTCTGTGCTACCCCATCTTGGCAAGCACAGGAGAGAGGCCCCTTTAGCTTCTGATGAGATTTTGTCACATGGAGAAAGAAGAGCTGTCGATGCACATCTGAACCCACCTGGCAACCAACCCCTGGTGTTTGGTTTTCCAAATCAAGGGAGAAGTATTAATAACCCAGTTGGTATCAGTGGGAGTGACTGATCTACGCCCAGCAGATATAATTTTTCATTTGGAACATCCATGGCTGCGTAAGCCATTCCTGTATTTGGAGGAATCTTCAGACAAGGTGCAAGTACGCAAGCTTTGGGTATCGCATCTGGGAGTGGCGTGAGACATATAACTGGTAGTGGGACAATATCACAAACCATTGGCACATAGTTCAGTGGGACACAAGGAACACTAGGAGTGACCACTTCTGGTCCTTTACTGACTACATGAGGTGGATCTGACGGGTCAAGAGGAACAGGACCTGGTGGATGTAGTGGATCTGGTGGGTTAGGAGGAAACACCAGAGGGAACCAAGGTTCTGGATTGGGAGGACAAGGACTCCAGCCACCTCCCCAAGTGTTTTTCAAGATGTCTTTGCACTTACCAGACTATAGGGGTATTGAAGATTCTATAGAGCATGTGCACAAGTGTGAGTTACTATGGCACGCAAAGGGGATCACTACCCTGAAGCGGAAGGCAAGTCAGTTTGTAAAAATGTTGCAAGGGTGTGCACATAGTTGGTATAGGAAGTATGACCCCCATCAGATAGTGGTAGACTACACTGCGTAGAAGAATGTTTTCCTCACATAGTTCCATATTCCAGAGTTTGAGTAGAAGAGAATCAGCGCTCTGAAGGAGATCAAGAAGGGAATGACAGAGAGTGTGCGGGAGTATGATGCATGTTTCAAGACTCTCTTTTCAAAACTATCCTATGACATTCATCCTTCACAACATGCTCAATGGTTTTTCAAGGATTGATAACACCATTTAGAAGGGCTTTGTCACACAAGACTTTTACTGACCCGCGTGAGGCATTGGAAGCTGCCCTACGTGCTGAAGCTATTGGGAGCATTGATACTGGTGTTAGCCCTTTTCTGGAGGCTCAAATTGTTGCAATGGCCAAGCAGTTGGAGAAACTATCTGCAAACTCAGCACATGAGGTTTGTAGTGGTCTTTGGTGTACAGACTATGAAGTGGAGGGGCATGCAAAGGATAGTTGCCCTCAGAATTCGGTGCGCATCGTGGTGGTAGACTATGAGATCTACCACGGGGATCATGATACAAGTAGATGCCCTCTACTCCAGTGCGCAATCCACAAGAATGTTTCTTACTTCCACAAGATATACACCTCTACAACCCATGATACCAAGGATTGTAGATTGATTGATCAAATCCATGATGCTATTGATCTGGGTGTGTGCCAGACTAGCCTTGCAAGCAGTTCTAAGGATGATGACCGTTGTTATGAAGGGCGCACAGATGGATGGGCGCATGGAAGAGCTTTTCGCAGAGGATTTTTGTGGTCGCAGTAACCATGGTAGAGGACGAAGTGAGGTCCCCCGAGGAACATGTTATAATTGTGGATCTACATAACATTATAAATAGGAGTGCCCTGATCTGTTACAATGCTCATGGTGCGGAAAGAAACATAAGTACGAAAATTGTTAAGAACTTTATGAGCATATGAACCAGCAACACCAGAAGGACAAAGGCACTGGTATGGTAAGCATCAAGAAGGTCGATTCATAATGGATGCCATGAGTGGCGCATGAGTCAAGGCTAGAACATGTGTTGGTGACGACGCAGGCAGAGGCCGCGCACGCCAGGGAGATGCCATGACCAAGGACACTAGTTTCAAGAGAGGAAGTAGTACATGGGAAGTATACATACCCTGCTCGTTGGAAATAAGTATATCAGGAGACTATGGATGCCATTCAAAGTTTAAAAGGGGAGATCCAGTGGCTAAAGGAGCAGTCTAGGCAGCAAGAGCAAAGATAGAATGTTGAGGCTCCACAGAGGGAAATGGATGGAGTTAAAGAAGTGTGCAAAATGTTAAGGCAAGAGAATATAATTCCCTTGCTAGGAGAGTGGCTGAGAGAGAGGGTACCATGCACTGGTGTAGAGTGTGAAAGGCAGGTTTTGCATGCAAACCTTCCCCCTCACAGCCTTGAATATGACAAGGAGATTACTTTGAATACAGTTGTTGATGGGTGGCTTCTGAGTAATATTCTCATCAACATAGGAGTAGAGTTAAATGTTCTTACCTTAGATGTCTGGCATCAGATGGGAAGGCCCGCATTATAGCCATCTTTGAATGTGATGTATATGGAAAACAAGACTAAGGCAATGCCCATTAGAGTCCTAAAGGATGCAGTTATCACCATTCAAGGGGCCAAGTTCATTAGAGACTTTGAAGTCTTGGTGCTCACCGAGGTAGACAATTTTCTAGCATTGCTTGGGTGCTCATGGTGTTATAAGAACAATGTTGACCTACGATTTAACAAAGGATATATCAGTTTTGAGAAGAAGGAAGAAAGGGTGATCATCCCTTTGACAGATAGGAAGTTAGCACCCTATATTGAGCCCTTAGGAGAATAAGTCCTTGATAGATCTATGTGTGCTCCATAGGAGATCCTGAGATAATTCATCCCACGGAGGGAGTCATCCAGTTTGAGGATGCTCAGTCCTTGAGTGATACCACTAACATGGCATGTGATAATTAGGCGCATGGGACCTATGAGTTGATTGGGTGACAATTGAGAGGATCTGTAACAAAGTGACAAAGGCATGCTCAGTCAAGAACCTAGGAGGAAAGAAGTTACCAAGTTACTCTAGAGGAGCATACCCTAAACTTTTCTTGCAGGAAATGGAGGCTCAGTGGAGAAATGAGGATGAGAGAAGGGGGATGCTCAGTTATAACCTTACTCAGAACTGTAGCACGCTGGTGGGATACACATCAGGAAAACCTCCTTGGTGCAGCCTAGAATTCAGTGATACAAATCCAATAAGATCCTAGACGCACTAACACATCACTCAGCCTAAACTAAATGCTCACCTGAAGTGCACAAAGGTATTAGGTCACTCTTTAGGGTTGTTGTTGCAGGATGTTAGCATGATGAATACTTAAGAGATACATATAGCTCTATTACTAACACATCTTTCCATAGAGCATACCAGATCTATACCTAAGGGAGAATAGAATTAAGTACTAACCATGATGAGATCAAAAACATACTAGACTCAGATACACACAAAACTAACACTTAGATTCATCCAATATCCTCCATTATATTTAATACAATAAGTATACAGAAGCTTCATTACAATAACATTAGTATGCGCGTAACAGATTTAACATCATATCTCTATATATATCTCCTCTCTCTTTCTATCACACAGTTTACTACATATATATAAGGGTGGGGACTTGCCCTTCACCACTTATCCATTCCTAAAATAGGTCGTATGCTATTATTAGTCATGCACCTTTACAAAACTAGCCACACATGCAAGTGCGCTAACAATAGACTACTGGTATTTAACTAACAGTAGTAGATCTATGTCCAGCATGTGTCCATGTAAAGTGCTTCATATCTGATCCTCCAAGAATAGCCAATGCATTGCGCACACGTCTCTGCCTCATTTGTGTGCTCTGCATGTCATCTCTAAAAATAGACCTTCATGAGCGAAAATGGCTAAGTCCCGAAAAGCTAAACTTTTGTTCTGCGCACGTGTTCTCCCTTTCTGTTCACGCCTTTGAATATGGCCTGTTTTCTTGCGTAGACTTCTTGTGTTCTTTCTATCAAGTGTTCTCTGATCAACATTACCCCACACTAATTTCATTGTCACCCTGACAATGGTCATCTCCAAAACTAAAGTAAAGAATTGAAGAATGGAAAGGAGTAAAGAATAAAAGAATGGAAAGAATGAAAGAATGTTTTTACTTTGCGGTCTCTTCTTCTGCAACCTGAACAACTAATTTGGGATATTCCTATTTTATTTCGACGTCCAAGGTCTACCACTCAGCGAGTGCTTCCTTTTCTTTTTCTGGAATGTCCACAACAATGGACTCCAATTCATCTTTCACGATCTCTCCTTTCTCATTTTGCAAGACCAACACAATTTTGGACATTGCAGTCATCCTCCCCTCTAGTAAATCCATCTTCTAAGCAATGAGCTTCCCAAGCTCCTCCAGCCGATTCTTGTGTGTGGTTCTTGGGATGTTATCAGGGCCTCGCACTTCTGTTAAACCATTGATAATCTTTCTGTGCGGCCCAATGTTTCATCCTTCATCACTTTCTGGACCTCATTGTTCTCTTCTAGGGTTTTTATGTTAATGAGCACCTCTGGAGCTGTGTAGATGTTCAAGGCTTGGTCTGTTTTCTTCAGTTCTTCTTACAGTGCTTGCAGCAATCCTTCAAATGATGCAATCTTCCGCATCATTGAATCATTTTCGCGCTCTACCTCTTGTGATGGATCCTTTGGCGTTAGCATGCATAGAGGTTCATCTTCAAGCACTAGGTCCTTCAATGTACCTACATAGTGTATTTCCGAAGGAAATTTCTTTGGCACCTTTGGCTCTAAGTGTGGCCTAGCTCTTATGATATTATCACCAATTTCCTCTGCTATGTTGATAAATACAAAGTTCTTCTTCTATGCTAATTCTTTTTCTTGCGTTAGGCGCGCTATTTCCCCATCCTTATTCTTAATCTCTTCCATGAGTGCCCTAATTGTGGCATCCTTTTCCATATTACACCTCACCACCTCTATTTAGACTTTCACCAATGCATTGCTTGCTTGTTCATCTAACATGATAGTAGGCTTTATTGTCATGTGTCTAGCCTGAGGTGTCTTCTTCAACCTCCTCAATATGCATGACTCCTCACACACATCAAAATTTGGCTCATCCATGTGTGAGTGCATGGACTAGGATAACTGCTTCCTTGTGTGCATTGTATCCATATCTTCATCCATTAACTCCTAGCCATATAAGTCCTTTTGTGACAGTGTGCTCTAGAAACGGGGGCGGATAATTTTACCTGTGTCCTCTACATAACCCATGGCTAGTGGAATGTGCTCTCCACTTGTTCTTCTAGACCTTGGCTTCTTAGGAACTTGAGCCTCCATATTTGGGACTTGTGCCTCCATGTCCTAAGTAGTCTCTGTAACTATCTCATTTGTTCCCTTTTCCTCCTCTTCTCCTTGCTTCATTTCTTCATCTTTTAGTTCTTCTACATTCTCTATAGGTGTAGGAGAATTAGGCGTGCTTTCCTCTGATTCTTCCACCTCCTCATTCAACTTCAATTTCCTCCTCCTTTTCACGGTTGTCTCCTTCTGTGGAGAGAGTCTGGGTGATTCATGCATTATTTGTGAAGTAACACCTTGGGTTGTTGTTCTCCCAAACAATCTCTTAAATTTTTGCTCTCCTTGGACTGCATCCAAGTCCTCATCATCCCCCTCTTGTGGCCAAGGTGGTGTAGTGGCGGTCTCAGCTTCATCCTTGTTCATAGGATGTCTTCTACCTCTATGCTCCAAACAACCACTAGCCTCACGCTCATCCTCCACTTCTTCGCTCTGTGGGCTTAGGCACTGGGATGTTCTCCATCATATGCTTACCCTTTGGTGGTACTGGAAGTGCAAACTCATCTTCCACATACTTTTTATTCTCCAACTTGGGCTTTAGTTTTAGGTACACCAATGTTGCCCCAATATCTCCCACAGCTAAGCTTACTAGTTTAATGCTCAATACATCTAAAATGAGCCTTTCAATATATGCACCCCGCCTTAGATACACATACTTCTTCCTTAGCATGTGGTAGTCACAATCTACCTTGTCTACATTGAACATTAGGCATCACACGTCTGAGAACCTGTATACTAACACCTAGAAGTACCTCATTGTGAAGGCATATGGTAACTTACACCAAGGGCTCCATGCTCCATTGTTCATGGTGAACCGCGCTATGTAAAAATGCTAGTATATAGCGAACTGAAGTGCCTTTCCAACCACCGAAGGCAATTCCTTGGGGATGCGCCATTCTTCTTCAAAGGCCACATGGAGCCTATCGTACCACTTCTCCACCCTTTGTTTGAGCTATTCTGTCATGGATCCTTCACACAAGTACTTTTTGAAGCGTTTTGTAGGTGACTTGTGCTCCATGGGATACTCCCATATCTTCTCTTTTGGTCCATCAGGTACTCTGATCTCCATGAACACCAGCGATAATAAAACAGCTCCAAAGTTGATCCTTCCTCCTATCCGTGCTTCCTCAATTATAGTTTCTGTAATGAAACATGAATTATTGTAGACTACCCCTTCATACATCTTTTTAGCAATGTACAGTCACATGGTATTCACTTGTGACTACCTTTCCTGGTCATTTAGCCTTGTAATAAGATGTGTGGCTGCTTACACAACTAGATGCTTCTTCAGTTTATCAATGTCCATGTTGCGCAGACCCTTTGTGTACCCCAGCTCCTTTCTGGTTTCCAATATTATGGCCTTTTCTGTTAAATCATCTTTCAAATCTTCTCCTATGCCTTTAAACCCCGTTACCATGGAGATGAGCACGACTGAAATTCTAGCTCTACGTCCTGCAAAGTAGAAAAAATCTTTGTGCACTCTACTCATGAGCCACTAGTACAAGGGCTCATATTTCCCAAAGTAAGGGAGCTCATATAGTTGGTAAACTCTAATCTTCTGCAAGAGTTTCTTGCCAGCATCGTCATACACCGGCATGTCTTCCGCAGTGTATTTATTTGTCTTTGTGTTCTGTAAGGCATCAAGCTCCTTCTTATTCTCTATGATACAGTGGTTGTACTCACTCAACTTGTTTTTTCTTATGTGAGAATCCCACTCTTGGCCTATGATAACCCCCTCTGGATATTGCATTTCAGAAAAAATACTTTTAGGAGACATCTCCTCTTCTTCTTCGACCACCTTCTTCTTTCCCTTCACTCCTGCTGAAGCTAATTTCTTGGGTGTCATTTATACCTTGCAATCCTTTGTAGATACTCACCTCTTGAATTTTGCAACGTGTGAATCAAAACCTAGCTCGATTCAGTGTACCCTAGGTGAAATCACATGCCCTTGCTCCTCTCTGTCACCTTTCTTCACTCAAACCCTTCACCACTGGGCACACAAGCTCTTTCTGTGCATAGATCTCTTCATCGTGACTGGTTACACACCTCTCGTACCTCAATTTGATCACTTAACTCTTCACACTTAGCTCTTTTTCAAATACTCTTAATTACAACAGTAAAAATGAATTTGCATCCCATCCTTATATAGATTTTCAAATTTTTGATGCATTCATTGTTCCTTCACCTACCAAATATCCTCTCATTAATTGATCAATTCCATCCTTTCCGTGTGTTACATCTTTGCGCCCCAACTATAACCTTCTGGCACACCTTCCTACCCTCTGGTCACAGACTTCTCTTCAGCGCGCTTCCTTACACCCGAGTACCTCATCACTGCACCTTCTACTGGTAGTTGTTATGGCCTTTGCTTACCTCGCGTTATACTGTCCCTTCATTCATCTCCATCTTTGGTGACTTTTTAGAAGCAATCCTTTGACTCGAAGAGCACCCGTAGCAGCTTATTCCTTTCACTTTTCAATTCCCATGATTTTGTACCTAAATATCGACAATCCACCCCACACTAAAAGTATGTGTAGTCTTCTGCAAATTAACATGCTTCATATAGTAATTAGCTCTATGCGTGCAAGCGTGCTTATTACACAACACACCAACTAAATTGACAAAGCATAGCAACAAAGAAGGAAACACATTAAGGAAATACATAATTGAAAACCTAATCTAAATGGAAATACTTCCTTATTACAAACACCAAGAAGACTTATTTATATTAGGGCTTCAGCCTACTCCCGTTGAAGTAACCGAGTAGCCATGTTCCATCAAGGGCTTCTAACCAGCAAGTGTCTGTTTCAAGGATGTAAGTGATAACATATGGCCCCAACCAATGTACCTTAAGTTTTCCTGGATGGAATAAGAACTTAGAGTCATAGAGAAGCACCATTTTTCCAATCTCAAACTTCTTGTCCCTTATGTTTCTATCATGTCATGCTTTCTGCCTAGCCTTTTCTTTCTTTTGACTCCAAGGTGTTATGGCTGGTCACTCATCCAGCTGAATTATCTTTTCAATATGTTCTTCTAAAGCTTGCTCATCAGCTAGACCTCCAGCACGTGTAATACGCAAAGAAGGTAACATAAATTCCATAGGAAGAACGACTTCAGCACCAAAACTAACTGAAATGGTGTTGTTTTGTTCAACCTTTTCTATGTTTTTCGATATGCCCAAAGTATTGCAGATACTTTATCATCCCAATCCTTTCTTCCAACATCTCAGATTTTTGTCAATGTCTGGCCCAAAATTTTGTTAAAAGCTTCAGAAGTTCCATTTTCCTGAGGATGATAGGGTGTAGTCTTATGGTGTGCAATCTTGAACTCATCCAATAAAAGTCTGATTGTCTCATTAAGAAAATGTGTGCCCTTATCACTAGTCAAACTCAAAGAACATCCATACCTTATAATAATATCTTCACGTAGAAACTGAGTTGTTGTAGCTATTGTACATGAAAGGAACGATAACCAGATCGTACCAAGCCAAGAACATAGATGCTAATCAAACACCACGATCAATAAGATGAAAGCAATTCACCAAAATAACTTTACATAAAACCTTTGCAAACAAATGAGAAGCAATATCATATATTATTATGGAACTCAATGCAATACATTGAGAATGGGCCTGGCTTAAATAGGCAAGGAATAACAATCTAAGAACCAGTCAAGGTTGTAGATCAAGCCATAAAACAAGGAAATAACTAGTCATCAAAGAACTAGTCAAGACCATAGATTTAGGAGAGAACTAGACATCAAGGATCTAGTCAATACCATAGATCAAGGAAAAAACTAGTCAATACCATAGATCAAGGAAAGAACTATACCTAGCAACTAGATAATATCTCCTAATATCTAAATAAGATAAAAGAAATATCCACACACATAAGTGGGTGAGGATAAATACAATAAAGGTAAATAAAGTACCTAGGTGAACATGAGCTAAGGTAAATACCTACTCTAACACCCCCCCTCAAGTGAAGTTAGGGGCCAAAATAGAAGTGGCATGTCCACAGTATGAGTCCCGAAAACTAGGCCTGATGAGGTACTCATGTACAATAACTAGAAAAAAAGGGACACCGCAACATACCCAAAACCAGTAACAACAAAGTAAAGAGAGTAAAAACCCGTTCCAAGGCATCCCAAGAAGCTCAGATCAAAAAACTCATACAATGTTGAAGAATTTTGGTGTGCACTGTGGTATGAATCCACTGCTCGATCACAAAACTCAAAAACAACTGACATTGGGCTTCACCAGAATAGCTCCATACAAGGAGGACAGTCAACAGAGTGATGTCGAAAGTGTAAAAAACACCAAACATAATTTGATCAACTACTGCAAATAGGTGTGTCACGATCCAAGAACAATAACCAAAGTAACAAGGTAAGGACACAAAATCAAGAGTGTCGTGATCCAAGAAAAGCCAAGTTAACAAGGCAAGGACACAAAACCCGAAGAAACAGGATCAACACCACACCCTCCCATACTATTGACTGGGTGGAGGGATGCTACAAATCTGTATGAGTTGTCAAAACAACTACTCAAACACTGACAAACTAGCACTGAACTGCACCAAAATAGATCCCTCATAAGAGATATTATCAACATGCCAAAAGTCTCGAAAATACAAATATAAAATCTCTCAACAAACAAGAGAGATACACTACACCTGCTAAATAAAAATGCTCAAAACCAGAAGCATCACAATGCATAAGGTATAGAAAGTGGAGCAAGAGACCAAATGGTGGAGGAGCCATGCCTGTAGGGTCCTCTCAATGAATTCCTATGTCGCAGCCACAAGTGATCAGATATCCACCCCAAATCAACACGGATGGATGAAGAAGATGTCTGCATATGACTTGGTGCAAAATGCACAATGAGTGCATGCAAAAGAACATCAGAATGTGTGTCAGGTTGATCATGTTTGACAGCTGAAATCTCAAGTTTCTCAAGCCCGAGTGAAGGTGCAGAACTTATGTGTTGCTTATGATCCTCAGAAATGAGTACATGCAAAAGAACATCAGAATGTGTGTCAGGTTGATCATGTTTGACAGCTGAAATCTCAAGTTTCTCAAGCCCGAGTGAAGGTGCAGAACTTATGTGTTGCTTATGATCCTCAGAAAGAGTCGAGCGAACAAAAAAAAGGATCTCTGTCAATGTGTGATCCCAATGAAATATCTTCTCGAAAACTAATGCTATGATGAGAATTCCACTTAACATGTGGAATAGAGGAAACAATACTCTATGAATGTCTATCAATGACTCCGCTAGTGAGACCCATAGAACAGAGCATGTGAGAACTGAATGCAGTGGTATGCTTCTCAAAAAAGCCACGTAGCTGAGCAGAAGTATGATACACAACATGTGGTACTGTAATAGGCACATATGTGGAAGAGCATGCACTAACAAGCTTCATAGGTGTATGAGCATCAAGAGCAGGAACATACTCAAAAACTAATAGACCAATTTCAGTGGGTTTAGGAGCAATAGCTACAAGTGGACTAGGAGCATGGATATGGCTGTCCACAATATGATGGTGATGTTGTAGGCTAGCAAGTTTGTTCTGCAGGAAGTGTATTATTGTATCCTTATCGTGAATGAGTGATTGTAGAAGAGAATTTCGCTTCTTGAGCGATCTATTTTCTTCTAAAAATTTTACAATATCCTCTTGAAGTCCACACACTTCAGAGAAAATCATATCATTCTCAAAATCCATGATAGATACAAAATGCAACTCCCAAAAGTTTAGGATGTCGGGCTCAGCCAAAATTACGTCCATAATTGATTACAACACTCCTCCATATTTGACACTTTATAATTATATTGCAAGTCTCAAAATAAATATTTCCAATGGAAAGAGCACGAAAAAACAAGCACTTTTGCAAAAAATGACACTCAAAACCAAGTTACCGATCAAAAGTTACAAGCTTTTTAATATTTTGCTTTGTTATTTATTTTAGTTACCACTAAAACAAAATAAATTGTTGTTGCCTTCACCACACAAATAAAATTAAAGGGGGCTGAAGTTAAGCACCTACTAGTAGGAATCACAAGCTTTAAGTCCTCATATGACCAAGGGCTAAGGATTTTAATGGGTGTTTACACAACTTACTATTCTGGGGTGTGTCGCGTGTTTTTGAGAAAGTCACATCCAACTGCCTCTTCTGGTAAAAAATATTATTTCTGGACTATGTAGATAGTGACCTTTGCTTGCCAAAAATAGCAACGTGCAGATATTCTCGAAAGATCTGAAAAATATCCTGTGCACAAACTGAAACAACTATACCAGAAAAGAAAATTACCCTGTGCCGATCTTGAGAAACCCAACATACCCAAAAAAGAATCCCGCGTTTTCTTTTCTGGTAGGTGTGAATCCCGAGGTGAACCAGTGTATTTCTCTGTAACAACAAAAAAACCAGAAAAAATGTCTGTCTACAGAAATGGTCAAGTTTACAGTCGATCTTATGGTTTTCACGCCTTCCGGATCCAATGGAAGCCTTTGTTTTGCATAAAACCACACACAGAAACAAAATACGAACAAATCCCAAATATATGAATATACAAAGATTTTATTTGCAAAATAAAACTTACAGACGGATGTCAACAACAATCTCCTGCTTGATACCATGAAAGGAACGATAACCAGATCATACCAAGCCAAGAACATAGATGTTAATCAAATACCACAATCAACAAGTTGAAAGCAACTCACCATAATAACTTTACATAAAACCTTTGCAAACAAATGAGCAACAATATCATATATTATTATGGAACTCAATGTAATACATTGAGAATGGGCCTTGCTTAAATAGGTAAGGAATAACAATCTAAGAACCAGTCAAGGTCATAGATCAAGCCATAAAATAAGGAAATAACTAGTCATCAAAGAACTAGCCAAGACCATAGATTTAGGAGAGAACTAGACATCAAGGATCTAGTCAATACCATAAATCAAGGAAAGAACTATACCTAACAACTAGATAATATCACCTAATATCTAAATAAGATAAAGGAAATATCCACACACAAAAGTGGGTGAGGATAAATACAATAAAGGTAAATAAAGTACCTAGGTGAACATGAGCTAAGGTAAATACCTACTCTAACAGTATAGTCCTTTGTAGGTGTTGCTTCTACCCATCTTGTCAGATAGTCTATGTAAGTTATAATGTAGCGTGATCCAATTCTATGCGCAGCTGATAAAATAGGACCCACAAAATCTATAGCCCATTTCTCAAATGGTTCTACGCTAGTAATAGGTCTCAGAGGCATTTCATCTCACTGACCTGGTCTTCCAAGATGTTGACAATGATCACATGCCTTGCCAAATTTCTTACAATCTTTATATAGGGTCTCCCACCATAATCCAGCAAGTAGAATCTTGTGCGTTGTGGCATCACCGGCATAGTGGCCACCTATAATTCCACCATGAGCTTCTTCCATAATGCATGTGTGCTCATGTTCCAATACACAACAATGCAATACCTCATCACAGCCCAATTTGTATAAGTCACCACTAATTAACATATAAGGTGCGACACGTATAGTAAATTGTTTATTCTCCAAGGATTTCATTCCCTCTAGTATCATCCCTATGCGTAGAAAGACAACAATGTCCTCTAGTTCTGATGGAGCACGTTGTAACCTGTATAACTGTGCATCTGGCATGGTATCCTCAATTGCATGTGCTTCTTCTCTTGAATGTATTCTTGATAGATGGTTGGTCTAGAATTACTTTTTCCTAGTTTTACCACAATTGTGAAATCAAATTCTTAAAATAAGAGCTCCCATCGACATATGTGCCCTTGTAAAACAGTTTTATTTACTAAATACTTCAATGCCATGTGATCTGTATAAAAGACGAATTTATGCAGTACATAGATCATTGACAAAGCTTCGTGTGCTATAGTGGTGTAATTTTGTTCTATATGAGTCAGCTTTCTACTAGCAAAATAGATAGGATGATCTACAATACCTTCTCCAGGTTGGGCTAACACCACGCCAATGGTCATACCAGAGGTGTCAACATGTACATGAAATAGCTTGTCCCATGAAGGAAAATGCAAAATAGGCGCGGTAGTAAGTTTCTCCTTTAATGTCTTGAATGTGTGTTACTGTTGTTCTCCCCAATAGAATGTACCTTTCCCTTTCAGTAACCCTTCTAATGGTGCGGAAACTTTGGCATAGCCTTTGATAAACTTTCTGTAATATCCTGTATGACCCAAAAATCCGTGCACCTCACTTTGACTGGTAGGCTCCCTTAAGCCTATAATGACTGCAACCTTTGTTGGATCAACCAAAAAACCTTCCTTGCAAATTATGTGTCCTAAAAGTATCCCAAATGGTGTAGCAAATATGCACTTCTTGATGTTCAAAGAGATACTCAACTGCCTACACCATTCAAACATTAAGTGCAGATTGTCATAGTGATCCTTAACTAATCCATATACCGTTTAATCGTCTAAATATACCTGTAAGAAGTTGTGAATAAATTCTTTGAATGCTTGGACAACTATGCGTGAAAATACAGTAGGCGCATTTTTCAGACCAAAGGGCATTACAGTATAGGTGAAAATACCCCATTTAGTAGTAAATGTAGTATTTTATTGATCCTCCTAGGCAATCCTAACCAAATGATACCCAGAGAACCCATCTGTAAACGAATAAATTTTGCACCCTATAACTCCTAGTATTTCCTCAGTAAATGACGTAAGGAATGGATCTGTTACACATGCAGCATTCAGCTCCCTGTAGTCCACGCATATTCTAATCCATCCATCCTTCTTGATATTGATCACCATGGACTAATCCATTCTGACTCATCAAGGGGCTTGATAATTTCAAACTTCAACATGTTATCAATCTCTTCTTTGACATTTTCATGCAAATTGGGCTTCATTATGTAAGGTATTTTCTAACTGGGCGCACACCCTCTTTAAGCTTTATCTTCATCTCCCCTAACAATTAATGCACGCCTTTAAGTTCATAGTACCCCCTAGGAAATAGGTCTTGGTACTCCCTTAGTAACTCTAAGATTTTTGCCACTTCAGAGTCTGACCAATAGTCTCCAATTATGGCTTCCTTAGGCTCAGTATCTATTCCAATATTCACCTACTTTGTCTTCATAGGTTCATGATAGGCGAGCATGGTCTTATCTGTACTGTCCAATACTTCATGCCTTCCTGTTGAATGTTTTACATCCAGATTATCTGCTTCTTCATCATCCACTAAGTAGATCATTTTTCCTTTCTCTCTCTCAAGGCAAGCGCGTTGAAGTAATGTTGCATCAGCCTCTGGTTCTTTATCAAGACGTGCTCCTGAGTACTCTTTATCTAATATTTCCTGAAGGATTTCTTCAGTCTTGGCACTATCCCCCATAATTAAGCGCTTGATAGCTTTTAATGCTTCTTCCACCGGAGCCTTTGTAGAGAAGAAATCAAACATCTGGACCATTCCTGCAGTTAAATTATGCCAATTTCAGGTTTCTTTGTGGAGTTCTACATATACATACCAAGCACGCGTGCAACCATATAAAGTGGAATAAAATCAGTGCACCCATAGCGAAGGCGGTAAATCTTTTTTCCCTTCTATCCAGAGTCTCTCACACTTATGAACATGGTGCAAAACAAGTTCATTACCATGATAATTATAGATTTGTGTAGGTGCATTGCTCCTAAAGAACCTAGTAGTAAGAGCAATCCCAATTTCATTCCATTCGACCAGATTATCCCTGCGGACCACCCACCAGCGTGTTGTTGTCCCACATAGTGTATATGCGAGCAAATTTCTTCTCTCTAGTGGATCTATCCATTTTTCTTCCATGACGCATAAGAATTCTATGGGATCCCCTTCTCCCATATAACAAGGTACCGAGTTATTACCTATCCTCCTAACATAACATGGTTTTGTGCCTCGAGGGAATATGCTCTTTACTTCACGTCCTACCAACTCATAAGTGTTGTGAGCCCAATTATCACAAGCAACACTTGTAGTATCGCTAATAGACTATGTATCCTCCCATTGAATTAGTCCTTCTTTGGTTGGTTCAATCATCTTTGGATCTTGGATGATGCATACATAAATCCTATTAAGATCTTCTTCACTTAAGGGCTCAACATAGGGCGTGAACTTTTCATCTATTAAAGGGATGATAACCCTTTCCTCTTTATTTTAAAAACTAATATAGCCCTTGTTCAATTGAAGATCAACATTATTTGCATAGCACCAAGGACACCCCAATAGAGCTGGAAAGTTATCCGACTCTGCTAGCACAAAAACTTCAAAGTCTCCAGTGAACTTTGCTCCTTGTATGGTAATGGATGCATCTTTCAAAAAATCCTATCGAAGTGGCCTTAGTCCGATTAGCCATGAATAATACATTAGAGGATGGCTGCAATGGGGGTCTTCCCATTTGTACCCATGCATCCAAGGTAAGAACATTGACCTTCATGCTTGTATCAATCAGTATATTACTCAACAACCACCCATCCACAACAGCATTCAGAGTGATTTTCTTTTCATAATCTAAGCTATGAGGAGGGAGATTTACATGCAGGATATGTCATCTAGTCTCAATACTTACGCGCGGAGTGTTCCCTTTTAACCAATTCCCTAACAAGGGAATGATGTTCTCCTTACGTAACAATTTGCACACTTCTCTCAAGTCATCTATATTATTTTGGACCATCTCTGATGCTTTCTTCTGCTCCTTTAAGTATTGTATCTCACCCTGGAGATTCCTTAGAACTTCCATGGTTTCCTAATAAACCTCCTTTTGATAGGTAGGATCTGGATACCGTGCATAGAGAACCTCATCTTTAGTTATGGTAGGCTTATGTTGCAATGCTTCCTGACATGTGTCACCTCAGTGCGAGTCATGATCTTTACTTGTAGTGCCTCGGATTCTACTTCCATTTTGGGCATCCATTGATTGTCCACAGCGCGTTGTATCCTAACCATCCATGCGCCTTTGTTTTCTTGTTTATATTTCTTACTCAGATGCTCATATAAGTCTAGGCACTCTTCATAGCTATGTTTTTTTCCGTAGAAAGAACATATAATATTCTGAGGACACTCGCGCCTATAGTGGTCAGGAGATCTGCATGTATAACATGTACCGCGAGGAAACTCACTTCTTCCACCACCATGGCCTTATCTTCTGAATCCACTGCGGTATCCTCGACCTCTGCCACGACTGCCTTCAAAACACCCTTCATTACGCTTGATTGTGCTCCTATTCATAATGCTCATTATTGCCCTTAGAGTTATTTGAAACTCTTTTTTGTCGTACACCAATATCTATAGCATCATGGATCTATCCAATCATCTGACAGTCCTCTGTGTCATGAGTCGTGGACCTGCAGATTTTATAGTAGCTTGAAACGTTCTTCCTTATCGCGCATTGTAATAATGGGCAGCGGCTAGCATCATGTTTAAGTGGCATATTTCATAATCCATCAGTAATGAGCGTACTATTCTGTGAGGGAAACTATCCTTTACGTGACCTTCTACTTCACAATATGTGCACCAAATCCCTATGCGCGTCTCATGAGCTGAATTTGCTAATAGTTTCTCCAACTATTTCACCATTGCTACTATTTGTTCTTCTAAAAACAAGCTCACCCCAGTATCTATGTTTCCAACTGCCTCAGCGCATAAGGTTGCTTCAAGTGCTTCACATGGATCAGTGTATGTCTTATGTGATAATGCCCTCCTAAAAGAGGTAATCAAGCCCCCAACTAACCATTGTGCATGTTGGCTTGCATGTATGTCATAAGAAAGCTTTGATAACAATATTTTAAACCATGCATCATAATCTCTAACACTTTCAGCAGTGCCTGGCTTAATATCCTTGAGTGCACTTATACTCTTCTACTCAAACTCAGGGATATGAAACTCTTTAAGAAATGCATCCTTTAAAGCCGTATAATCTACGCAAGTCTGATTAGGGTCAAACTTTATATACCAGTTATGTGTGCGCCCTTATAACATAGTAGCAAATTGGCTTTCCCTACGCTTAGAAGCTATGATTCCTTTTGTGCGCTACAATATTTCACACGTGTGCACATGTTCAACAACATCTTCTATGCCCCTATACTCTGGAAGATGAAGAGACATTTCCATGTAAATATTATGGGGTTGGTGTGGACCTTGCCCACCTGATTTAGAACCTCCTATGTTTCCCCTACCTCCAGAACCACCAGATCCACCTGAACCAGAGGTACCTATGCCTCCTGATCCTGAACCTGTAGCTAGAATAGGTCCTATAGACAGACTCCCCTGTGCTCCGACAGTAGTATTATACTGAACTCCTATGTTCTGTGAAGTAGTTCCACTTCTAGGGGTGAATCCAACATTCTACACACTTATATTCTATGTGGACGACGTGCCTGAAAACACAACTCCAAATAATAATGAAGTCGTCTTCCTTGCCATTGATGTGCTTACTCTCTTATTTCCCAAACTTGCTTGTTGATTACTTGTCCTACTATATACTGGAAAACCGAGCATAAGGGCTAGGTTACTAGGTGGATTCAGATGCGCACCCACAACCCAAGTAGTCTCTGTTGGCACGCTTCTACGTGAGGCCGAGGGGGGATCCCTGTCATGCTTTCTAAGATGGGGGAGTTTCTGATGCTCTGGCTCCATGTCTTCTACGTGAGCTTAAAATCCTTTACGATCCATCTCTCTCCTCAACACCATACTTTCTGCAATGGTACATTGCTTCTCTATCTCCCTCTCGCGTGCCTCATTATACTTAAGCTGCCTTTCCTCTCTCTGCCTTTCTGCCGATAGGTCTGTCATCTTTCACCAATCCTGCTCTTGCCCCTGCACGTGGTGAGGTTTAGTTAGCCATTGGTTTACTCTCCAAATTCAAAGTTACCATCAGGATCTTGATCACCAAAGGAATGCCTTGTAGGTAAGATCCCCTTGGATATCGTAAGAATAGGAATTCAGCTATTTCTAGACACGAATAAGTGGAAATTGAGTATTCCAAAATATAACTGTTCAAGGCACCACAGAACCACGTATCCACAGCTTGAGTCCAAATCAGATCAGCATCATAAAGGGCCTGGAATTCTTCCTACATCCAGACAAGTGCGTGATACCTCCAATTCCACTTAGATGCATAAGCAATCAACCACTCGTATAATTCTACTAGAAAGATAGCAAAAAATATCTCATATAAACTATCATATAGATTTTATTCCACCCACACGTGTGTGTTAAACTCAAATCCAGTGTTGAATCACCGAGCGTATTCTTCTTGCAGATCGCATATCCATTCTTCAATACTTGCTAAGGTCAACCGGTATGTCTTCATCACGAACCATCGCAAAGCATCAATGGAACCAATGATGTAGCCTTAAATTCAGTGATAAAAATCCAATAAGACCCTAGACGCATTGGCACATCACTCAGCCTAAACTGAGTGCTCAATCAAAGCATGCAAAGGTACCAGGTCCCTCTTTAGGGTTGTTGTTGTAGGATGTTAGCATGATGAAGACTTAAGAGATATATATAGTTCCATTACTAACACATCATTCCACATAGCATACCAGATCTATACCTAAGGGAGAACAAAATTAAGTACTAACCATGATGAGATCAAAAACATACTAGATTCAGATACACACAAAACAAACACTGAGATTCATCCAATATCCTCCATTATATTCAATGCAATAAGTATACAGAAGCTTCAGTACAATAACAGTAGTATGCGCATAACATATTTAACAACATATATATATATATATATATATCTCCTCTCTCTTTCTATCACACAATTTACTACATATATATGAGGGTGGGGACTTTCCCTTCACCGCTTATCCACTCCAAAAGTAGTTTGCATGCTATTATTAGCCACGCGCCTTTACAAAACTAGCCACACATGCAAGTGTGCTAACAATAGACTACTTGTAGTTAACTAACAGTAGTAGATCTACTTATGGCCCATGTCTATGCAAATTACTTCATATCTGATCCTCCAAGAATAGCCAATGTGTTACATGCACATCTCTACCTCATTTGTGTGCTCTGCACGCCATCTCTAAAAATAGACCTTCATGAGTGAAAATGGCTAAGTCCCGAAAAGCTGAACTTCTGTTCCGCACACGTGTTCTCCCTTTCTGTTCGCACCTTTGAATATGACTTGTTTTTCTGTGTGGACTTCTTGTGTGCTTTTTATCAAGTGTTCTTTGATCAACACTCCTGGAATAGCGCGAGGTGAGAATCGTGTTCTTTATAAAGTTTTCCGGGAGTAACGCGCCCACGGCTATACAAGACTACCATGGTAAAGAGACTACTTCATTTCATATCCAAGCATGTGAGAAGGCCTGGATGGGAATCACATAGGCGTTGTCGCCTTCGTTATGGGTGCAAAATTTGTATTCCACCTTACAAGGTTATGTGCACGCTTGGTATGTTCATTCAGATATGCATCATCAGACAAGTAATCGACAAGAGTTAGCAGTTGATCTCATTCAAGCTTTTGAATATAGGAGTACCAAGCCATCGGTGGATAAGGTGTTGCAAAGGATCAAATGCCTTACGATGGGGGATAGTGCTATAACAGAAGATAGGCTACTAGAATTGTTAGGTGAGCCTTCTTTGGAGATGTGCCTCAGTGAAGAAGAATCAAAGGAGGTACAACTTGAGCGCGCATGCATGGAAAAAGAAAATGGAAAAATGGTCTATGTGATAGACGGAGAAAATATGGAGACATTGGATGTTAGTCATTCGGAGGGTACGTGCAAGGTCATAGACATCGCCGATGAGCGAGCACACACCTACCATGAGCCCTTAAAGACAAAGAAGCTTAACATTGGGATGGGGGCAGAACCTAAGGAGGCTATCATCGGTGACTATTGGTTGAAAAAATAAGTTTCAAAGATCATTGATCTGTTGCGCGAGTTCAAAGATTTGTTTCCTCACAGGTACCATAAAATCAAAGGCATCCACCATTCCTTGGGGGAAATGAAGATCAAGTTGAAAGAAGGTGCGTGCCCGATTCAGAAAAGGCCTTCTCGGATGAATCCAACTTTATGCGTACGGGTTAAGGAAGAGATAGACAAAATGATAGCATATGGTATCATTAAGGTAGTGGAAGAGTCAGAATGAATAAGCCTGATGGTTATCAATATTAAGAAGGATGGTAGGATAAGAATTTGCGTTGACTACAGGGATCTGAATGCAATGTGTGTCATTGATCCCTTTCCAACCTCCTTTACTGAAGAAATTTTGGAGGGAGTAGTTGGGTGCGAAGTCTACTCTTTCACGGATGGGTTCTCAGGGTATCACCAAATCAGGATTGCAAAGGAAGATCAAAGAAAGACAACTTTTTCCACTAAATGGAGAACTTTTTCCTACACGATTATGCCTATTGGATTAAAGAATGCGCCAGATATGTTCTCACGTATTGTGGTACAAGCATTTCAGGACTTCATCCATAATTTTCTTCAAGTTTACCTGGATGATTGGACTGTGTATGGATTGGTGAAATACCATTGTGACAACTTAAGACTGATGTTTGAAAGATGTCGGCAATTGAGGATATCCCTCAACATTAAGAAATGTGTCTTTGTTACTCCATTTAGAACCCTGTTAGGACACGTTATATGTAAAGAAGGCTTGCTAGTAGATCTCGCTAAAGTTACAGTTATTGTAGGATTAGGGGAGCCTACTAGTCAAAGCACAGTGCCTGGATTTCTTGGGAATACAGAGTATTACAAGAAGTTCATCAAGGGATATGCCAAGATCGTCGTGCCCTTAGAAAAATTATTAAAACACAAGTGTGTCTTTCATTGGGGAAAGGCGCAACAGAAGGCATTTGACACTTTGAAGGATAGGCTTGTCACGATACCCATCTTACGTTTTCCTTCTTGGGATAAGCCTTTCCATGTGCATATTGATGCCTCAAGAACAGCTATGGGAGCAGTACTAGCACAACCTGGTGAGTGAATTGTTGATCATCCCTTGTGCTTTGCAAGTAAGAAGTTGACACCAGCAGAACAAAATTACACAACTACTGAGCACGAAGCATTGTCAATGATCTACGTGCTGCATAATTTCAGGAAATATTTGTTGGCAACGCCCTTCATATTCTACACATACCACATGGCATTGAAATACTTAGTCAAAAAACCCATTTTGCAAGGATGCATATGTCGTTGGGTCCTTCTATTTCAAGAGTTTGAATTCACATTGGTGGTGAAGTCGGGAAAGAGTAATTCAAGGCCTAACCACTTATCAAGGATTGATTTAGGAGAGGACATGCAAAGCAGTGAGGATACCATGCCAAACGCGTAATTGTTTAGATTGCAACGTGCACCCTTAGACTTGGAAGATATAACAGTGTTTTTAAAAACAGGTGTGGCACCAGAAGGGATGAAGGCTCTGGAGAGAAAGTAGTTGGAAATACACGCTGCACCCTACGTGTTTATTAGTGGAGACCTATATAAGTTAGGTCGTGATGAGGTTTTGCGCCAATGCGTATTGGAACATGAGCGCGTAGCCATTATGGAAGAAGCACATGGTGGGATTGCAGGAGGACACTATGCATGAAATGCTACCACACGAAAGATTTTATTAGTTGAGATTTGGTGGGAAACCATCTACTAATATTGTATTGAGTTTTACAATGCATGTGACAATTGCTAGTGCCTTGGGAAACCTGGAAAGAGAGATGAAATGCCTTTGTGACCAATAGCTAACGTTGAACCATTTGAAAAATGGGCAATCGACTTTGTAGGGTCAATCGCGCCAGCCACGCGAAGGACTGGTTCGCAGTATATCATCACTTGCACTTATTACTTGGCACGGTGGGAAGAGGCAAGCCTACAAGGGATTGCACTGCAACAACAGCTGCTAGATTTTTATGGGAGAACATAATCAACATGTATGGTTGTCCTTTAAGTTTAGCAAGTGATAGAGGTACACACTTTCTCAATGAAACAGTCAGGATTCTGTTAGCAGAATTTATGGTGGCTTGTCATAAAACTACCCAATATCACCCTCAAGAAAATGGAACTGCTGAGGCATTTAACAAAATACTAAGTCACACGTTAACTAATATATGTGATGTTAGAAGACATGATTAGGATGATAAGGTATCAATCGTTCTATGGGCATATAGGAAAACCTACAAAAGGTTAAACAAGGCCACACCATTTTAATTGGTGTTTGGCACGAAGGCTGTTTTACCAGTGGAATTCATGTTACCTTCGTTGCATATAGCGCGCATAGGAGGGTTAGCTAATGAGCAAGCATTGGAAGAAAGAATTGATAAGTTAATGCAGTTAGATGAAAGGCAATCACTTGATAGATGGAGTCAGAAGACACAAAAATTAAGACAAAAAGCATGACATGATCTTCATATCAAGAACAAGAAGTTTGAGGTTGGGAAGTTGGTATTGTTATATGATTCCAAGTATTTGTGCCATCTTGGGAAGTTGAAATTCCATTCGTTGAGACCTTACATCATTTTGTATATTCTTGATTTAGGCGCTTGCCAGTTACAAGTGCTGGATGGGATGACGTTACCAAGTCACTTCAATGGGAGTAGGTTGAAGCCCTACTATAAATAAGTCTTCTTGGTGTTTTTATTAAGGCAGTATTGCCAGTTAGCTTAGAATTTCCCTTTATGCTTTTTCTTTTCTTGTGTTTCCCTTTCTCGTTGTTTGTTCATTTTGTTTTGTCTCGTTTTCCGCCTTGTGCACCGGTAACCAATTTTTTTCTCTAAGTTTTATATGTGCAAAGGACTGCATCTATTTTAGTGTGGGGTGGAGTGAGGAGTGATGTGAAGTATAGGCCCATAATACAAGATTGAACTGGCAGTAGAAGTTGCGGTGAATGGCCCGGGTTGAAGGATGAAAAGCGCATAAGGGTAAGAAGTGCGTAGAAGAGAAGGTGGATGAGAATGGTTGGTGTCAAAAAGGTCTTGCAGAAACCACGTACAAAAAGGATGAAGAGCGCAGGAACAACATGAGGTATCCGAAGGCAAAAATTAGGTGGAAAGAAGAAGTGCCTTTGGCGTTGTAGACGAGCGCGTAAGAGTCTTCAGTCATGTTATATTTTTGAATGCCATAAGGTTATAAAAGGATTTTTCGTGCAGGATGTGGTGCGTGGATAAAAGCGCTTAAAGACGACTTAGTGGAAAAAGATGCATTTAATGTTAAAGTACGTTGGTAGGTGGTATAGCATTTAATGCTGGAAAGAAGTAAAACTATAAATATAAGGTCGGGTAGATCATTTGTTACCTTGCATTTACGAAGTGAAGAAATCTCTTGCGAACTAGGGCATCCAAAGGTGATTTGTGCGAAGAAGAACCAGAGATATCTAAGAGTGCGTGACTAGGGTAAATCCACAAACCAGTGTGGAAGGAGTACATGAGTGTGGGGAAGTTTGTTGAAGAAGTGTCATCTTGTGGAAGGATTTTTCTAGTTAGGGTTTGACAACTAGGGCAAAAATTTAGAAGGGTTTCTTTGCAAGGTTGAGCTTTGGGATTGGACAGAGTGGTAGAATAGAGCAAGGGGAAAAGAATTTAAGTGTTAGCACCAACCAAAAGAATGACACCAAGGAAACCAACCATCTCACCAAAGAAAACAAAGGGCAAGGGAAAGGGAAAATAGATCACTGCTATCGCGAGCACCAACGAAGAATGGTACATGGGAATGTAGTACCTAGATGGGGTATTGCTAGGAAAAGAATGGGAGTCACACCTGAAGAAGATGGCCGTAAGTGATTATAATCATCGCATGAGCACAACAGAGAAGGAAATGGCCTTGGAGTTGGTTCACCCAGCCAACAATAGGACACCAAATGGAATGTCCATTTATAATGATGAGGTGAAGGTCCAACTAGAAAAGGTTGGGTTCTTACAATTGTATGAGTTGCCTTACTTTGGCAAACCTGAGCAGCTTTACCAATGGCTGATGTCACGTGTACATGAAGATCATTTTTATTTTGCAGGGTGCAAGATGCACATCACACCATAACTGATATCCAAGTTCACATGCCTCAATTGTGAAGGAGATATCATTGATGATCATCTAAGAGACAAAAAGGCTATTAAGGATACTGTAGTCACGTATGACTATAAGAATGGTTTGAGATACTTTGACATCTGATAAATATCAAACCCAGTGATGAGGATGGTCGTGTACTTGGTAACCAAGCTTAATGATCAAGAAAGATGGACACAAGTAAACAAGGCATGGTTGAACGTATGCCGGAAGATATAAGAAGGAACCATCTACAACTTGTCCACTTTCATTGTGGATGAAATTATAAGCAACGCGCAGGAGGGAGAGAATATACTCTTTGGTAACATCCTCCTTACCATTGTGTTATAAGAGATTGGAGTGCTCGGTGGGCCATACAAATTTGTTTGGGAATATCCAGAAGAGGATCCCTCACCCGCAAAGAGGTTTGCAAATACACTTGTGAAACCATGACGGCCGCTCACAAGGCGCGCCTGGAGAAGTAGTATAAGTGAATGCATGATGAATTCGGGGCTGAGTGGAGAATCCTAGAGTAGTTGCCCGCGCTCGTGAATGGAGAGGCATAATTTGTAGTATATCAACACTTCTACAATGGTAGATTTAGGTTGATAGATGAGAACATGAGTCTGTGGTGCAAACTACCCTTCTCCTTCACTGCATTATACTTCTAAGCCGGATTTAATTGGTTTAAGGAGGCCAAGAGACTAAGGTTCAACCTAAGTGAGGTAGATGCAGACCATCGCGAGCTACCCCAGAAGCTAATCTACCCCAAGAAGCACGTGTACGTAGAGAGATACGCCTCCCATGAGATATAAATGATGAAGCTTTTAACACTATCAATCATTGGAAGGGTTGCAATAAGGATATACCTTCACATAAGGCCGAAGTTTGAAAAAGGTGCTTACTTGGAGAATGATGTCTCCATCCCTGAAGACCCCGTAGGAAGGAAGAAGGTCGCGCCTAGAAAGAGGGAAAGAGAAGAGGTGCAGAAAGCACTAAGTGTTCAGACTAAAAAAATGGTAAGCGCGCCGGAGACATGCGCTAAGCCTAGTACTTATGCGCAGAGGAAAAAGTCCCCAATGAAAACAAAGACTCTAGAAGAAGAGGCGTCAGAGCACGAAGAACCCCTCACTCTGGAGGAATCGCCAAGGAATATATCACCTATCAAGGAAAAAGAAAAAGAAGAATCTCATGTACTGGAATCCCCAATAAGGAAGAAGCAGAAGGTAATGGATGAGGCCAATTAAGAAGAGACAGAGAGTCTAGGTGCCTACATTGGCGAAAGAGATGATGATGATGAAGATGAACCAGGAGGCGAAGACCATCCCATCTATGAAATACATGATTTTGAAGAAGAAAGAGATGAGGAATATAACAAAGAAGATGAGGAGGATGAAGAAGAGGCTGAGACCCAAGGCAAGGGGGTAGGCGGGGAAGAAGTTACAAAAGAACAAAGGACCCCAAGACTCACAACAGAACAAGTAGATGATGCCATGGAAAAATAAGTAGTAAAAATCATCAAGAACCTAGTATAACAAGAAGTGGAATGCAGCGCAGATGTGGTTATGAAGGAAGCTGAGGAGGAGAGCATAGAGAGAATATGACAGCATGGGAGGAGATCCTAGTTTGGTTGTAAGTTTTCCAAAGGCCACACGCATAGGGAGGAAGAACACAAAAGCATCACAAGTGCAAGGAATGGGATACATTGATGATCCAAACAAGGTGTTGTGCACACGCTTCCAGAGCATTGTGCCAATGAAACAACTTCTAGCCATGACTTCATTTGATGAGGAAGGTGCATACCCTCAGATAAGGAAAATGTTGTCATGGGCATTTGAGTCCCACATTGATGAGCCATAATTTGAAGTAAGCCAAGGGGAATTGATGCAAGTGCTAAAGACAAAAGGGATAAACCCCTTGGTGAATGCTCAGAGGCTGTCAGATGAGAAAATCTGCAATGCACTCAATAAAGTCTCTATTGAGGTTGAAGCTAGGCTCTTTGGGAGAAATGACAGGGTAAAATTCCTAGAGGCAGAGCTAGAAAAAAAGGAAGAAGAGCTCTTTGAGAAAACTAACGGCTTGAATCAGGAAGAGCTAATCAACACTCAGTTAAGGCATGAGTTGAAAGATGAAAATGCAAGAGTGCGTGAGGCATACAAGAAGATAGAGATGATCATAGATGCCATTGTCCTAAAGCATTTAGACTTAACACCACCCGCGCAAAAGTATGGGTCATCCTTGCAATGTCTAGAGGACTTGACCCACATACTCACCATGGAAAGGTGACCACTTTCCCTAGAATCAGTAGAAGAGGTGTTAGAATGCCAAGAGAAAAAAAATAAGATGAAGGTTGTGGAGATTGTTGCTTAGTACAACAAGATCCTCCCTAATGTAAAATTTGTCGCGTAAACTACTGAGGCCACTCATGATAATTGCGCAGACAAAGATAGAGTGGTAAGTATCCTAGTTTCCACCCATGAAGCGGAACTCAAGGAGTTCCAAGAAAAGAACAAGGGGAATAGGGCAGAGTGAAACAAGATCCTAACCGAGGTAGAAAAGAAGTCAGAGGCCATTGAGACCTTGCAGGGCTCAATCAAGAACCGAATGAAGGAATTGTACCCTCAAATCACTTGAAGGATGGATGCACTCAAGGATTTGGGAAAACAACTGGAGGATATTGTGGAGATAATGAGCACTAAGGGAGAAGAGCTTAGTTTTGAGGAAGTGAGCGCCCTGGTGGGTAACCTTTGTCAGCAAGCGCAAAACGAGGTCAACACTTGGGGGAAATTAGAAGTTGATTTAAGGAAGGATTTCCCTCTCCTCCTCCAGAAGTAAATAAAGTTCCCATTATTTCATTCTTTTCCCCATTTCTTAATTCCTTCATTCTTCCATTCCAACCATCTGTAAGGATCCATCATTCTTTAATTCTTTATCGAAGAGTGTTTTTCAGGGACGGAGAATAGGCGTAGTGTGAGGTGATGTTGGGCCCCAAAATATCAATTAAGTACAAGAAGGCACGTGGGCGCGTGGGACCTAGTCAAAGAAGGGAGTACATGTTGAAGGTGTGTAAGCCAAAATGGGTTTTGTACTTAGCCATATTCAGCAACCCAGGCAGCACACGAGAAAAGCATGACCCTTGTGGATAAGGTGCCAGCCTGGTGACTGTGGGATCAAGAATTGAATATTCCAGGCATGTGATGGAGGGTTCTAGAAGACATCATTACAAAGAATGGAGAGCTCGGATTTGGAAAGGCATGCTTCCATGGAGGACCACTTCAACACTTGGCAACCGATCTGTAACTTCTGGAAGGCATGGCAGTGGGTGCTTAGGCTATATATAGAAGCACCCGATAGAAGAAATGGATATAGAATATATAGTTGAAGAGAGGCGAAGCCTTGTAGAAAAAAAATGGAGGGTGTTATGGTTAGGGATTAGGAGAGCTCTGTGAGTGATAGCATATAGAAGGGGAGCTCTGTGAGCGATAGCATATAGAAGGGGATGGGTTCTCATTTCTCTTTGTAATATGATGAGCATAACATAGCTTTGATGCATGATTTGGCTCTGCATAATATGAGGATCTGTTATGACCCCAAGGGATGTAATGTGGGTTATTAACTTTGATAGTATGAATATAATGCTTCATTATAAATCATTTGTGTTCAATACTCATGCATTTCCTTTCTGTATAAATCATCTCCATGTGTTGCTTGTTATTTCTCTTACATGCATACAATGAGATGACAATTTTTCCTAAGTTCATAAGGATGTGGTTTAGTTATTTTCTGTCTTGCATTTGATTGTCTATTATAAGATGATGCATTCTCACAAGACTCACATAAAGGAGAGACTTGGCACTTGCGTGTGCCTCAGGTGGGTGTCCAACACCCGCTAGGTGATAGGCCGACGTGCATGGGATTTTCTTGTTCTGTGAAGGGTACAAAAATGACTACACCAACACACAAATGTTGAAGAGAAGAACCATCCCACAAATGAAGAAGACTCACGATTAAGATAAATGTGAATTTATATGTTTAATCTAAATGCAAGATTGCAATAAATAAATAATTAATTAAGTACAAAAATAGACCCAAGAAAACTAAGCTAGTAAATATGAAAGCCTAAGTGCAAAGAGAGGGTAAGAAGTCTTAACTGATTCACAAAATTGCCAGAGGTGTACAATGCTGGTAAACTAGAAAATACGAAGCAATGACCATCGCACTGAACCTCAGAAAAATGTAGATTTGGCAGATTAAGCGGGAATGGGGTACCTAGAGAGGGACAGGGGTGCCTGCGGGCACCCTAGAATTGTTTCTAGGTGTCTGGGGTCTGCGGAAAAGCTCAAAAAACCTCCTCTAAGTGGTCACTAGTTGTTCATTGTTGTTCATCTTTGATCACTATGAGGTCACACCAGGATCGCCAAGGTTGTTGGAAACCTGCATTGAAATGTGAACTTGTAAAACCCTCAAATATACATCAAACACCAAAAAAGAAAGATGCAGAACGAGGGGTCAGACTGTCCTTAGTTGTCACAATGGTGATCTTACGACTGAGCATTGCACTACATCTCAGACTTAATGTATTTATGTGTGTATGTTCGCGGAATCATGCCCTAGGTGGCTCTTGTGCGTGTCGCACTTGATAGCGAGTAAATAAACTAGATGTAAAGAAATGTAGTAGATGCGTGCATGGAATAGAATGAACTTCCCTCCTATGAAGTGTATGCAGAATAACCAACCCTTGTGTCCCTTGTATGGTGCTATATGGATGCAATGGAGCTTTTAGATGCTTGATGGATGTAACCTTAGGTAGTGATAGTTAATGTTTAGTGTTTGGTCCCTTACTCTGATCACATAACTTTATATTTATATGATTCCTTTGCTTGAATTTCGTAATTAACCTCGAAAATGTCAACTACCAAAAAGATAAGATGTTCAAACGGCTAGAAAGGACCCAAAAGATGTGAACAAAGTACAAAAGGGTCAAGGGTGCCTAGAGGGGACAAGGGCGCTTGACGCTAACATCCTGACTAGGCGTTGGTGTTTAGGATGATAAATGTCAAAGTATAAAAAGGCAGACTAAACAAGTAAGGGTACAAGACCAAAAGTGGAAATATAAAGCAAAGAAAGGTGGCCAAAGACATTGATTAATTAGTGCTTTTCTTACTTAGGAAATCATATGAATAATAGTATGCAACCAGGACTAGATAATTACTGAAAGTGTGTGATTTTGTGTCTACATTGTGTATCAAAGTTATTCAACAACTCTGACATCTTACCCTTAAGTAAAAGAGAATAAGGATGACCTACAAAGAACTTAGCTGCTTTGATACCTTCTATAACCCCGTGGACCATACCACTGCATATGGATATAAGACCAAATTTGTAACTTGGGACACATTAGAAAAGATAACAAGTGTTCCCATACTCTTCCCATGTGTCGCACAATTGAGTAAAACTAATGCACATTGATATCTAATTGGAGAAAGGAAACCCATGCCCCCAATGCCCCCAAAATTGAAACTAAAACTGAGTACCGTGGAGAGAGAGAGAGAGAGAGAGAGAGAGAGAGAGAGAGAGAGAGAGAGAGAGAGAGAGAGGAATATTTTATGCCCCCTAAATATGTTCTAAACTGATTCAATATGAGTATGAAACCATATGAAAATCATGAGCTAATGGTATAAAATCTAAACTTATAGAAAATTTTGGAGAAAATTCCCCTGGGTAAAACTGTATAGTAGGGTCAGAACCATCCCTACATTCTTGACCAATTTGTATGTTTCTGACCATGTGTATATTTTATTGAATGTCCACGTCTAAGTCCAATTTTGAGTCATTTTTGTCTACCGCTGCAAATGTATGTGCCCAAAAAATGTATGTTTGTTGTAAATGTAGAATAAACCCCATATTTTAAAATGATTTCACCCTTTTGGGTTTAAGAATGCTTTATTTAAGATACACAAAAAGGATGAATAATGTTATGGGTGATTATTCTAATTTAATTAACTTCTAACATTAATTACACACATTCGAATAATGCTTTTCAAAGTGACTAGTTACTTAACAAATGTCAAAACATAAGGGAGAGAGTGCACTTATCTCATTTTGTGTGGATATGGAGGAGTTTTGGTGATCTGAGTGCAAGAATAGGTAGATTTGGATTTGGAAATGCTTTTCCTTTGAAATTGTGGCGTAAAAACTAAGCCTAGGCAAAACTATACAACTTAGTCAACAATGTCAGTATGGTCTTGGACCTACTTAAAACCTAGGTCTAAAACTTCCTGAGTATTTCACCTACCTAGAAATGTGTGTCGATGTCTATTAGTCTTCTTTTCTCACCTTTAAAACGACTTTGTAAGCTTTTCTCAAACCCTTGTAGTGCAAGGAGTTCTTGTAAAACTAATTTAGTTGGGTTGTGCGCACCCCTGTTCACTCCTGATGTACACACTACTCTAAAGAGGCCTCAAAACCACATGTTGTTCTCCTAGTATGCGATATCTACTACAGTGCAATTATAATTTGAAAATGCATTGTTTGAGTTTCACACCTGCTCAAGTGTTTGGGGAGGATCACTTTGCTTGCTTGTATGGTGAAAATGGAGACTCCTAAACCTGGAAGGATACTTTAGACCAATAGATGGTGTTGCCCTAATGGATGTGCATGAATTATTCCATTGTTTAGGGAGATTTAAGTTCCTTTAGTGTTGGCTTTTGCATGAAGAGTTCATAAAGTGTCAATTCCCTAAATGAGGTATGATTTACTTGATTATATATGCCTCTGAAGGGTGTTATGACATGAAAGGAAGAACAAAGCGGTGTATTTGTTCACACAAAGGTGATGGAATTAAAATAATTAATACATAACATGTCGGTCTAAAATCATACAAAAGGGTTGGTATGTATATTTTTACAACCTAGTCGAGACTGGAAATTTTAAATAAGAGAGAGAAAAACACATTTTGAATTTATGGGCATAAACATGGATGTTTCTAGATGTAGTTTATGTAATTATGTTTTAGAAATTGTTGAAAAAGAGGAGTGTAGAGACAAACAAGTACATAAAATACTACAAGGGTGTGCTAAACAAGAGTGAGGAGAGGGCATTTGTCCATATAAGTGTGCAATGTCAAGATTAGTAATGTCAAATTATAGATTTCCAAATTTGAGTGTCTAAAGTAGTGAAAAGCTACTTGAGTAAAGACTATGTAACAAAGCTAGCAGTACATGATTGATGACAACAACATCATTGTCATTAAGACGTAAATAATTCTCGTCAACCCAAACATCCCATCGAAACTGAGCATTATGAGTGACTAGCTAAAATAAATAATAAGCTTTCACATCCTCACAATCGTAAACAAAATTGATTGGTTAGCTCTTCTTATTCATGTATTTGTACTTATCATCGTGAATAAATGTCCAAGCCTCCTTATCAAATACTCAAGATGTGGAAACATCAAGCCTAACATAGGCCAAGCCTTCTTAGGATTCATATCCCACACTTTCACATGGGGTATGTCATTCTAAATTTAGTTGGTACGATTGAATTCATAGACTAAAAACTTAATATAAATGTCTAGAATGAGATTCATTGGGACTATTTCAGTAGGCCCTCTTATGGTGGGCAAAAATATGGACCCTTCAATTGATGACATATGTGTTTTGTATCGTATCTCATGTTCTTAGATTGTATTATAAAATTGGCATATCTTTTAATGTCATGTTCTTCCTCTTGGCAATGTCATGTTATTAAGGGTTGTAGGGTACTACATGATGATATTGAATACCATGTTATGTACAAAAGTCCTGAATTACTTGACATACATACTCCCTCCTTTATTTTTGCATATCATCTTGATAGGAAGTGAAGGTTGCTTCTCAACAAAATCCTTGAATTCCTCGAAGTGTTAAAAGACCTCACTCTCGTACTCAAGAAATAACACCCATGTGCGATGTCAAAAGTTATGAATGAAAGTGAGTACACACTTAACCCTTGAAAAAGAAAGAATGGGAAGTGACACGAGGTCATTGTGAACTAACTTAAAGGGATTCATATATTGTGAAGCCTTTCCTTTTGGAAAAAGGTCTTGATAATGTCGCCAAGAACATAAACTATACAAACACCATCTATACAATATACCCAAAAGTCAAGCACCAACATTTGTGAGCTTATCTGTTGCAAGCACCTATAGTTTAAGTGCCCAAGATGTTGGTGCCAAAATTTTCTCAAGGAATTGGCATGAGAAATGATTGGAAATCTTGACAGAAGACTCAAAACCATTGAATACATATAAAATAAAAAATAGGCAACACCACCTGAAGCAACCAAAATTTCCACATTCTACAACTCTCTTATCACATCACATGGAGAAAATTCTAGTCTTCCCATTTCTAAAATATCAAATATGAGAAATGGAAATAAGATTATTATAAATTTTAAGAACTAAAAGTACATCATTAATGTACCTATCTTGTACTAAACAACTCCTAAACCCAAAACATATAGTTGTGAATAATCCCTAATTTTAATATGTGAAGTGTTGCCATGAACATGAGAAGCTCATGTGAATTGTCATGTGATATGAAGCACTCATATCTAGCATCCAATTGTTTGAAGATGCAATCAATACTCGAGATGAGAGTGCTTTCCCTTTAGAATAAAAAGAAGTAGGAACATCAATGTTGTTTTGTTTCAGTGCTTCCATTATATGAAAACACTATGACTCTCAATGACCCATCTTTCCACAAAAAGTACATTGCTAATTAGACTATTATTGGTTTTTAGAGGACAAATCTAAATAGACTTGGTAAAAGTAGGCTCAATGGATTTACAAGTGGGATTTGTAGAAGTCTAAGGGGGTTCTAGCTTGTCATTGGTATTTGAATTTATCTTTTTCTTATGTATTGACCACTAATGCCTTGGAACTAGGAATGCCATCTAATTGAACAATCTTATATTGTCTCCTAGTTATATATTCACAAAATGTCTTAAAAGTTTGCATCTCAAAGCTAGATTGTAAGTCATCCGTAGTGGAATAAAAGGTAGAGTAAAAGACTTGAAATAATCCCTTAGATAAAATTGGATAAACACACACTTCATCCTTCTTGGTCTCGACACAAACTTTTAATGCGAGAGTATTGAATTAAACTCAGGAAGGAAGTACTCAATGGAAGGAAAGTTGTTAGGAATAAGAAAAGACAATTGTGCATCTAACTGTAAAGCTTTGATTTTTTTATTGATTTATCTAAACAACTCTTCAAAAGTGTTCCATGTTGCTTTTGGTGTGGTGCAATCCATGATGTAGAACAACAAACTATCCGAAAACATACATACCAACGAGATCCATTACTTCATCGTACTTGTTAACATACACAAGTTATTTGTATTTGTTTTGAAAATTCAGAGGCACATCTCTCAACACTGACCACACTCCCGTAGATTGAAACAATTTTTTTACTTTTGTGTCCAAGTGTGATAGTTAAGTGGAGTTAAAAGTTTAATATATTTAGTTTTAGCCACTGTGTAAAAAAGTGCGACAACCACAAGGCGATGAAAAATATGCATAAGAAAAGAGACAACACAAGAGCCAATATGCACTTAAATCATGCCTTGTAATCTCTAATATTTTATTATTCACAAAAATGATCTCCCCAATATTATAAGGTGTCACTTTATGAATGGTGTATTTAGAAGTTGTTTTACAGTTATAAAAAATGTAAAAAATGAAAAAATGACAGCCATGACATAAAATGAAATTTTTTAGAAGCTTTAAATGTGGAGAGTGTACAAAAATACACACTTAAAAAAACAACACTGAAATTGAATGGACATATCAAATGTTATGAAGCTCTTAAGGCTCTAAGAAAAAGAATTGGAAAACTAATTAAGGAAAAACAACATTTTCTCGAAAATTTGATTTCTTAAAGTGTGAAAAAAAATCACATTGGGAAGATCTCAAAAAGGTAAGAAGGGTGAAAAACAATCACCATCCCATATCTTCCAAATCAAAAGTTACGCCCCTTAGAAGAAAATAATGCCAAAAAATGTGTGCAATGGTGTAAGTAGAGCACTTTGGGGTTGAATTCTCCTTTATGGATGGTCATATGCACATCTAGGTGCTTAAAAATTTTGTTGGTGATTTATCACTAATATTAGTTGTCTAAATCACAGCCAAAAGTGTGGTTTAGGTGTTATGATGATTTAGAGCTTAATGTAGAGCAATGAAGGTCTTTAGTGGGCGATCGTGTCACAAACAACCAAAGTCATAAAGCTAAAGGGGCTAGAGGGCCGATGTAACAATTGGTCCACAAGGTGACTAGGGTTAGACAGAGGGGGCCTAGGGGTTGCAGTCGGTCTTACGGTTATAGTAATATATGAAAGGGGTGGTGCAGAGGGGGGTGGAGGCCCTGTGAGCAATGATGGAAGCAACAATGACAATAAAGTCAACATCAAAAAGGTTGCGGTGGCAAATCTAGTGGCACTCCATCTAAATAGTGACATGGGCCTATAGTTGGCTCTAGTGCTTTCTCCCAAGTAATTTGCAACTTTAAATGCTTGTCATGGGTGCCCCGTTGAGCTAAATTTAGAAAATGAGGATTTTTGGAAAGCTCTCGAGATGCCAAATCCAATGATGTATGAATTGACATTTTTTTTTCACAAAACAAAAAAAGTTCAACCAATCATCCTACCATGTGTTCCTCCTTCCTTGTAGTCTATAACTTCAAAAAATAGAAAATTAGTTAAGAGGCCAAAAACATGGTTTCAAAATTTGTATTTTTTCCTCTACTTTTTAGGAAAAATTTTGGATCAGATTCAACAAATCTATATTTTAAAAAAACAAGCAACACCCAAAAAATACCCTTAAATTATAGTTTTAGTTCAAACAAAAAATATGAAGTGGATAATTTCAAAACCAAGAATGAGGGCTGGCTCAAAAATAAGCTTAAAGGTAGGAGACATGTGGAAAAATTGAGCTCGTTGAAAATTGTTGAAATCCACAGCTACTAACTACAGAGATAAACTCTAATACCACACGTAGGAATGGTGATTTCCTAATAATAACCCCCTTATTTGTCATGAGGATTTGTTTATGATTGGTTTGTATGGTTTTGTGTTGATATACACGCACTTTAAAACAATAAGTGGGTTTAAAACTTATTGAGAATGATGTAAACCCAAGGCAATTTTCAGTTCACATGTTTTCTCATTATGAAATGATTAAATACAAAAAATATTAACCTTTTATATCAATATCATCTATATCTCTTCTATTATAAATTTAAATTAAGTTTATTGTAATTTAGAAGTAATCTTGAAACATTCCTGAGGAAGTGGAATCAATCCACCTTCATGTATAGAGTTGTCATATTGTAAGTGTCTAGCGATGATACACGAGGGATTCACATTTGGTGATTCACTCACATATAATCATTAGGGATTGATCGTACGCGTACTCCATACAAGGATACAAACTCATCACACTCAAGTCTTGATCTCAGTTTCACGCTCAAGGTAAGATGAACAATCCCTTTATATGTTTATCGTGAACAAGTCCCATACTTGTATAAATTGACATGCATGTCAAATTATTTTAGTAATGTGATATTTGTGAGACACTCTACACTATTGTGTGGATTCAGTGGAGTCATACCATGTCTATGTAGTTTGAATGGATGATTAAGAGGGATCTCTTGTAGATGAATGAATAACACACCCTTTTTATAACTTAACCATGAGTAGGTAACCCTGGTGGGAGCAACATGAGACACACCTTTTTGGGATACATAGACTTGGATGTGTTGTATACTCGTACTTCTATTGTATATTCACACTCAGCCTTTTCACACTTGCTGTATAATTACGCTGAAGGCGTGTTTACAATCATATTTTATATGAATCGCACCCACCCTGCTCTAACATAATGCTGATTCATTTTCAAAATTATAATGTGTTTTAATGGTTCACTTAACATTTACATTCCTATCACACCTGTACCACATTTTCCCTCAAATGTTGTTTGTCTTTATTTTTAGTGCTTTGTCATTTATCATCAATAACTTTAAAAATGATTTAAGGCATTAATTCTTACTTATGCTTTGTTATATGTTTTAGTGTTTATTTGTTTTATAGTGTTACAAGTGTCTAATTTCATTTTTTAAATAATTCACGAACAGATCGTGTCAAACGTCAAAGTTTATGGATAATAGTTTTATTATTTATGTTAGTTTTGTAATTTAATAACTTTTCATTATTTGTTTAATTTATAGAGATAATTACATTGACGGCGTGTTTATAGTCAGACTCTCTATGAATAACGAACCATGTTATGTCGGTGGTTGTTAATGAACCAACCCCTAACACATGCCGAGAACGGTTGTCCTCCATGCCAAGTAAAGTGTTGATAACACCCATGAGTGAAAGACATGGGTGTCATTTCTTCCCATGACGTAAACAAAGAACATGGTCTATTGTATTCAGGGGATTAGGTTTCATACCTGGAACCTAGTGGATTTTACTACAAATAATGACCATGGATGAAGGTTATGGGTGCCATTTCTTTCTAGGCCACAAACAAGGAACATGTAATATTCTATTTGGGCGGTTCGATTTCAAACCTCAAACCTATAAGATTTTTCCCATTTTTTATTTTGACCCCCTTAACACATATTGCACTCACGTAAAAAATGCAAGCGAGATGGAGACAATAATGTGGTGCACATATAGCAAATATTATTTTGGTAGGAACACTCTGAGTTGTGGATTAGGTGTGGGACATGCAGGTATTTAAATACTGCCTTTTTTTTTCCAACTCTCCATTCATGTCTTCGTCTTATCTAACAAACTGAATGACATCCAATCGAAAACCTTGACATCGCAAAAATAAATAAATATAAAAAATAACAAAGTCTCATACGAAGAATGGTTGTCCTCCCTACCAAGAAAAATATAGATATTGCCCATGGATGAAGGACATGGACACCATTTCTTCCCAAGCCACAAACAAAGAATAAGATATGTTGTATTGGGGCGGTTCAATTTCAAACCTGGAACCTATTGTAATTTCTCTATTCTTTATATCGACCCCTTTAAATGAAAATTGCACTCAGGTGAAAAATGGAAGAAACATGGAGACGACGGGACTTGCAAGTATTTAATTCACGCCTTTTCATTTCCAAGCGTTCGTTGATGTCTTCGTCTTATCTAGCAAAGTAAATTCCACCCAAATGAAAGCTTTAACACTGAAAATAAAAAATAAAAAATAAAAATAGTTGATGATTGAATTGAAAGATTTTAATGACGTCCATGAGGCCAAGCAACCTATGGGACCCAAGAACAAAAAACAACCCTGTCAAATACACCAAAGAAATCGGCCCAAAACTGCTATTGCTTTTTCTCGATTTTTTTGTTAATCTTGAGCCTTTTATTATGGATTTTAGTCAAGTAATCTACTAATTTTGCAATCTTATCCTCTTCAAACAGGGTTGTGAGAGCTCTCGTTTTTAAAAAATTAGCATAGCTACTCCGGATGTCCTCATATACTACACACTCCATTAGGAAATGCCATTCTGTTTCGATAGACCCTGACTTGCAAAACCGACAAAATCTTTTAGACCATTCCTCTTTCGGTGTTGTCCATCTTCCAGTTTCACATCTGAGATGATGTGAACTAGTTTTCAGTGGGGCAATTAACATTTTAGTTTTCCACTTTATTTTCGCCTCCACATAGTGCTTTTGCTCATGATCACATGTGAGATTAAAGTTCTTGACATAATATTCTCTTTTTCTTCCCATTTGTTTTGTACACATGACAATTTTGACTTTCTCGCCCATATACTTTTTGACATCCCCATTAGTGTTAGGACATTCGTATATGTTAATTCCCCAATTCTTCATCCACTTTTCATTCTGCTTCATCCAAGTGCACTTCCTTCTATTCAACTTTTCTTCCACTGTCATCGTGGGCCACCGGAAACTGCCCATGCTTTCCACTATCTTCAAGTACCCCAAAGACGAATCAAAGCCGCCGCTTCCATCGAAAAGACCCCAACTTCAACAAGATTAACAATAATGACACGTGTTTGTAGGAAAGAAATGTTTCACATAAACTTCCCACAACATTTTAGCCCTCCTTCTAATCCTCTTCCCACAAACCCATTCGTCATTGCTATTTTCTTCTCCAACTAATTCGACCCCACGAATTTCCGCGTCTCCATTGCACATCCCACCTTCGATTGCTAGTTCATTAATTAGAAGTTGATCTGCAAATTGTGTATGGGTTGTGCCGACCATCTAGTTCGAAAATAGCAACGAGGTAAAAGGTAGGGAAAAGCCCTCGTTAAACATTTTGCTCCAAGAAACTGTTAAAAACTGGTGCAGCAGTTCGCGCTTGCAGCTTCGTCTACGGATTAAACCAAACAATGGCGGAGGTCGAGGGTTCGCCCCCCGCTTCCTCCCAATCCGTTCGATTATCATGGTCTCGTGTCAAAATCCCCAATCACAATCCTCATCACTACTTGAATGCAACGCTGTTTTCACTGCCGCCGTTCTTTTCTAAGCTGGAAAGAGCCAGAGATTCGGCCCTTGGCTTCGTAGGGTCGCTCATGCAGGAAAACAACAGAAAAATAAATAAAATGGAATTTTCACGGTCTTGTGTCACCCATCACCACTTGAATGCAACGCGGTTTTCACTCCCGCCGTTCTTTTCTAAGCTGGAGAGAGCCAGAGATTTGGCCCTTGGCTTCGTAGGGTCGCTCATGCAGGAAAGCAGCAGAAAAATAAATAAAATGGAAATGGCTTTTCCAATTCGTCGTATGCCTTTGCTGTGTTCCACAAGCATTTCTGCAGGCCATGGCGAAAACGACCAGGCCTCTGTGGAGATGCATAACACCCAAACTACAAGCAAAGATGGTGTTAATATTAATGAAGGCGAGCAGAAAGTACACGCCCCCGGGTGCCGACCTGTGAAGGAAGAGCAGCAGAGGGTTTTGGTGAGCGAGGTGTTGGTTCAAACTAAGGAGGGCGGGGAGTTGGACAATGCGGAGGTGCGAAGTTCGGCTCTGCGGGCATTGAAGGCCTGCAAGCCTAACTCTGCTTTGACAGTGCAGGAAGTACAGGAGGATGTCCATCGGGTCATTATGAGCGGCTATTTTTCTTCATGTTTGCCGATTGCCGTCGACACCAGAGACGGCGTTCGCCTCATCTTTCAGGTAATTTTTACACTATTTTCTTTGAATATGAAAGACATTTCTAGGGAAAACTGCGTCCGAAGTTTACAAGCTCCATATAGCTTTAAAGATCGATTGTGGGATGAGTGACGATATTGGAATGCTAATTACATCTTCATATATAAAAAACCGACGGTCAGGCGAGGAAAACCTAGAGTTTGAAATTGCGTTGGATTGATTGATGAAGATAGAATTCGTATTAGAGTTCCTTATATAGATAATTGGATACAAACACTTGAGGTTGGGAAGATTCAGAGTCAAAAACTGTGCATAAAGTATTTAACATGGATATTTGATAAGTGATGATGGTTTGCAAATTGGAGCTCCTTATATAATAGATCAGTTATTAAGGCCTATAGTCAAAAACTGCATACAAAGCTTGTAAGAATGTTGAGTGATGATTCATTACATGCAGACAATGCTGGGAAGACATAGAGTTAGAAATTTGGTACAAGGGTTTTTAAGATAGATATTTGATTGAGCGATGGGAATATATTCTACTTTTTATATCGAGGTAAAAACATTACAAGGGATATAGATGTCGAGGGGTTGACAGATACTTGTCATACAATACTTAACTCCACATCCAATACAACACATTACTGTCACATCTGAAAAGAATTATATCAAAGCATAGAGGCCCTCGACCACTACAGATTAATCACCAAATACTTAACAAAAAGACAAGGTTTTGATACCAGTCTAGTTTATCAAAGACAATCAAATGGGCTTGATATCCCCCTCGACAGTCTTTCCTTGCATGCTAGAACTAACATCCACATTCTCTTCTTCATCACCACCTTTTTCTTCTTCCATACCAGGCTCCTGTGGCACCTGCTTAGGGCCCTCTGGAACACCACCTCGAGCAGGCTATCCTGGTTGCTGCCTTGCATTAATTGAATCTCTAACGAGCTGTAGGGAATTAACCATTTCTTGGACTTTTGCTTCTATTGGCCTCTCCACAGATGCAGGGAACATATCCCCATAACCTGAAGTCAAAGGTGGATAATCTGCCAAAGAAGAATCAGATGATAAAGTAAATGCAAAGGTAGATTTAATCCCACCAGACTCTGAGGACGAGTTTTTAATATTTATTGGCCTGCTCCTGCAATATTTGCTGTCCTCTTTCCATTCTGTCTGCAGCAGCTTGAAGGTCTTGTAGGATGGCATCTGTTTTGTCAGCAACTCTTTCATTCTATTCATGTACATCTTCACCTACAATCCCATGACCATGGTCTTCATCATTCATTCTGTTGAGTGCAACACCAGAACTGTCATTATTCCCACTCCCAGCGTGTTGCTCATCGACTTTTCCAATCTGAACCTGTTCAAAGTAAGTACATCTGAGAACATTCTGGCCTTCATCATCTATTTCCACTTCCTCTGCAGGAAGATCTTCTTGAGTCCAGTCAGGTACTGCACCAGTAAGAAAGGTGAACTATTGATTAGAAGATTGTGAAGTACAGATTTTTTATTTAGATAACTCCTTACATGAGGTTGTGAAACCCCAAAGTCAACAAATTCGTACAAAGTTTTAAAGATAGAGATTAATTGATTAATGAGAGTAGATATTGAATTAGCCCTCCTTTTATGGATAAACTCCTTACAAGCATTCGAGGCTGGGTAGACTTACAGCCAAAAATTGAATATAAACTTTTTAAGATGGATGTTTGGCTGATTGATGAGAATAGGTTGCCAATTAGAGCTTCTTTTAATGATGTCTTGTCAGAAGCACGTGAGGTATGAAAACCTAGAGCAATTAGAAGCTAAATCCTAAATACTTTGTACATAGTTATTTCCAGATTTTTTTGTTTTCAATTAATATGGATTGCATAAGTTTATGATCTGTGATAGTATTCACCTTTGCGTTGTTCTCTATCAAAAACTGTTTCAGTATCTATACTATACATCTAATATTTCAACCCACAAAAAATGTAACGTGCCCTTTTCCAAAATAGTTCGATTGGAAGACTTTGAGCCCATTCCACTTCTTGTGGGCAAGAAGGAAATGAGCAAGGGGAGTAATTGTCATATTTTTCAGTTATTTTCATGAGCATTGCATTCTTCTTTAGTAATTTTCTATATAAAGTCAGGTCAGCTGGGTTAAGAAGATGAAAAGCCAAATAATGCGAGTAAGAGCAGATCATGCGTAATTTGTATCTAAGCAAGTAGTTGTGAAGTGGTGGTACTACCAAGAAAACATTGGGGCATATATACTTGATGCGATTGCCCATGGGCGATGGCGTTGGCCTTGGGGGAAACCCTAAGGTTAGAGGCTAAAAAACATAAGGAACAAAGGCCAAAAGATAAATGAGGATGAATGATGGTCTAAAATGACCAAAAGAAAGGATAATAGTGTGCGAAAAGAGGAAGCAGGTGGAAACCTTGTTTGATGAGGTTGTCAAACGTTAATATCTTGTTAAGAGCAGCCAACCATGTGAATGACCTTGCTTTGGGAAATGACCATACTCCCCAAAAATGTTCAACCTGTCATTTATCAGTAGGTTGGACTACTATTTGCAGGATTAGTTGATGATAACATATACTGACATCATACATGCTTGAGTTAAGGCCATTCCATATTAAGTTGTCCTATTGCTCCCCCACTAGTAGGCGTCTTTGGGAGAGAATGTTGGAAATGAGGGCAGTCTGCACAGGATGGGTGTCAAGTATGGACCAGTCTTTCTAGTTGAGAGTGGTATAGTTTAGATCATCTATAGTGACATAGTTCGTTAGTCAGAGACCCCATTCTTCCTTTGAAATTTCTTGGATGTCATTGAGAGCAATGATTGAATCCAAGGGGGATCCCAACCACGAGTCGGACCAAAAATTTATCTTTGTACCGGAGCCCACCGACCCAAGTTAACTTCTGCTTAATGGCCGACATGCATGAGCCTAGGAAATTCCAAATGGTTGAGCCACTTGGGGGGTTGGGTGTGGAGAAGATTCTTTCCGAAATCATGGAGTCCAAATATTTGGCTCGGATTAGTTTGCTCCACAGTTGATCTGGATTGGAGTATGCCCGTGACAAGATTTTGGCCCCCAATGTAACATTGTGCCTTCCCAGGTCTGTTAAATTGGGTCTTTTAATTTTTTTGGGCCAGCACACACCTTTTTCCAATTGAGGAGGTGGAACTTGTTATTCTCCGAGGTGTCTTGCCATAGGAATTTCTTGGCAATCTTCTCTAGCGACTTGAGGACACCCATCAATAATTTCAAGACTATTTTATTTAGATGGGGAGGCTATTTAGTCACATCTCTAGTTTAGTTCTCATTAGGGAATACTCAACATCACAAGTTATATAAGTAGGGGCAATCAGGAATCACTACGATGAAATGGACCCCTACCTCTACCTATCTATAGTGGGGCTTTGGGCCCCAATACACCACTTGATCCCCTACTATATAAAGGGACTGTGCCTTCCCTTTGAGATAGATATACTATATTATAGGGTAGAGGTGCGGTAGTGCCCTTGGGGGCTGTCGGCCTGCTCGTATTTTTATTGCAAAAATGCAAGGGTGGCTTTGACAACCTGGATTGAGTAAAGATCATGAATTGCTCTCAGGCAACTAACGTCCCTCACCCCTCTTGTTCCCACACACACACAAATATATATATATATATATATATATATATATATATATATATATATATATATTATATATGGGTTAGAGGGGGTTGTGTGCTCCATATCTAGATAGGCCCCACCTCTATCTGCCATATATATAGACGGGGGGCCATATTTGTGTATGGGGGGCATATTTATCCTCGAACATTCCACTCTGTATGTGCTTGCAAATCCACCTTAGGAACGAGAAGAGGACTTAGGGTTTAAAGGAACTTACATTGAGGAAGATGAGCTGAAGCATTTGGCCATTGAAGTTACCAAGAATAGAAGTTGAACCAGCCAAGGTCTACCTTAGCCTTTGGAATATCTAACTTAAGGTCTATTTAGGTCTTCTACATATCCATGTTGGCTTCACCCACAACAATCTCTCACAAGATGCTACAAGCCAAAGGGGAAGATTAATGCGCTGACAAGTTGACCTCTAGTAAGTATCGCTAACACTAACCCACTAACCTTTCTTTTGTACTTTGGTTGATGATTGTTCTTTGTATCATGCATTAGATAGGATAATGTAGCCTATTTCTATCTTTATATTATTGTCATTTACATTTACAACTCTTGCTTTTTCCTAGTGGCACCCCCTTATTAAACACTTAGACTGGATGGCTCTTGCATATCGTCTAATGGCACTTTTTTACTTATAGCTCTAGCTTTTGCCTGGAGGCACTCCAGATCTATGAAGGTCCTACACCTTATATCCTTAGCGATTGTGTGCAGATCCCCCTTTTAGATCCATTACCACTTCCTACGCACCTGACCCTTGTCTATTGCCCTGGTCGACTTTGTGGACTAAGAATTTGTGTGTGTGCTGGCCCTAGACTGGTCTTCTAACTTTTCCTATTTTAGAGGACCTTTCATAGGTCATTCTTAGCCTACATACACACTAGTCATGAGACAACAAAACAATTAAGTCACCTGACACGAGGACACGAGGGACACAGTATATATATATATATCTGTGTGTGTGTGTGTATAAATTTACAAATTACAAATACAAAAATGAAATATAAAGATAAAGGAAATTAGAACATTAACAAAATATTCATTCAAGTTACAACTTACAACTAGTTACTACATCAATGATGAATCATGATCAAACACAAAAAATACAGGTTTAGAAGTTAGAATATTGAACAGTGAATGCACATAAAATAGAGGTTCTGATTTGCTTGAATGCCTTCAAATCTCTCCAAATGTCTCCCAAATCTGGTTTTTATCCTTAACCTGCACAATATTAGATAGCAAGGGCTTTTCTCTATAGCTGAAAGTTATAACTATGAAGTGAAAAACTGCTTTTACCGCCTGTGCGGTTTCATTTTGGTGTGTACGTGTTTGACACATCAGGACACCTCTAGGGCACATGCGGGACATGTGTCCTATCGTATCACGTGTCGAATACTTAACATGTGACCTTTTAGGACATGTCCGGTATCTTAGTAAAACAACAATATAGTAGCCCAGAGATGCTCCATATAGGTGTGCAAAATAGGAGCCATAGTGCCGTGCATTACATACTTTCCCCCCTTTAAGGAACTTCATCACAGAAGCTTCACACAAAGAGGGATGGAGTTAAACGTAGCGTCTCTGATGCACCCTCTCAAGTAGCAGATTTTGGCTTGTACTGGTCCCATTGGACCTTTACCTGATCAACTATGCGCTGCTGAAGTCGAAACGAGTGCCTCTTGAGGATCCTCATGGGCTTGACCTTGACTGCGGAAAGAACATCCTACCACATATTTTCTTATAATTGATACATGGAGCACATCACACTTCCTAAATATGCTGGGTGGCAAGACAACTGTAAGCAACTGGGCCTAGTCACTCCAAAATTTGGAATGGTCTTATGAACAGTGATAACAGTTTGGATCCACACAATCCACCTTGTACCTTTGTGAGGTCTGACTTGTAAAAACACTGTCACCTATTGCAAAGCTCCTATATATCCTGTGAGAGCATGACTTTTCTGACAGTCTTGTGCCTCCTTGAGGTGTTGCCTAATTGGAACAACCTTCCCTTCCATCTCACTAATCAAATCTGAACCAATCACAACTAGGTCCTCAAGTCTGTCCCAACTGAAGGGAGTCCTACATGGACATCCATACAAGGCTGTATATGCTACCATGTAAATTGAACTGTGATAACTGTTGTTATACGTGGACTCTTCCAAAGTTAGGTAGTTCTCCTACTGAGTTTGTTAGTCAATAACTTACATAAGTAACATGCCTTATAGGATCTAATTATTCCTCTGTCTGCCCATCTGTCTCAGAATGGTATGCTGTATTGAAATTTAACCTTATACCCAAAGCTGCCAGAAAGGTAGTCTAGAAATGGGATTTGAACAAGGAGCATTTGTTAGAAAGTGAGTGGAGAGCCATGCAATCTCACGAATCCACATGCAACTGGGCAGTATCCTTAGCCTCATAAATGTCCTTTGTCAGAAGAAAATGTGCTACCTTGGTTGGTTTATCAAGAGTTGTCAGATGGATCATGCCTATGCCGAGTCCATGGACACTACATTCCACTTCCAGTTGGGAATTTCATGACTGTGCAACAACCTGACTAGATGACCATGCTCTGCCTCTACCCACTGACATTCCAAGCATTGTGCAATATACTAAGTTACTTCTTGTTTCATCCCAGGCCGATAATACAATCTTTTCAAATCTGCAAGCATCTTCTTGCCTTTGGGACGAACAAGACATGGTTCCTTGTGTGCTTTAAAAATGATCAATTCTCTCATACCTCCTCCACAAGGTGCACATGTGATGCCGATTCGTTAAACATCACCCACTGTATAATCTCTGCACTTGGGCTGCACACTAAGCTTGCTATTCTGAAAGGCTACTTCTACCTCATCATATCAATAACCCTACTTTCGGAGCTCCAAAATATGACCATGGAGGTTATTTTGCATGCTTGACATAGAACATAAATGAGGCTGGCTGCTAATGGCATCTGCCAACTTGTTCGCTTTTCCCTTTATGTAGCTAATGTGAAAATCCTACTCAATATAAAACTCCATCCACTACCTTTGTCTAAAATTTAGCATAAGCTGAGTGAACAAATATGTCTAGCTCATGTGGTCGGTCTTAAGCTCAAACCAATGACGAATCAAGTAGTGTCTCCACATCTGCAATGCATGTACCACTAGACCCAACTCCAAGTCATGCATTTGATTGTTGAGCTCATGATCCTTGAGCTTACAAGATTCATGCAATGACTCTCCTATCCTGCATCAAGACTCAACCGAACCCATCAAGGGAGGCATCCGCTCAAACTAGGAAATCCTTTTCCATAGCTGTTATTCTTTGTACGGGCATTGTCATCAATAGTTCCTTGAGCTTCTGGAATGTAGTTCACATTGCTCTATTTGTTCAGTTTTTATACCATTCCTTTGAAGGGAAGTGATCAAAGCTTCAATTTGTGAGAAGTTCTCCATGAATCTCCAATAATATCCAACCAATCCCATGAGATTTTGTACTTAAGTCACGTTCTTCTTGCGCCGGCCATTCCATTAAGGCATTGATCTTAGTTGAATCCACTGCTATGCCATCTTTTGAAATAATATGACCCAAATATTTCAATTCTTTTTGGAAGAAGGCGCACTTTGACAATTTGTCATACAATCGATTCTTTGTCAAACATTGCCTTAAATGCTCTTCATCTTTTGCCTCGGTCCGTGAGTATATTAGAATACTGTCAAGGAAGACGAGCACAAGCTAGTTGAAACATCTTTGAAACACATTATTCATGAGGCTCATGAACACCACAAGTGCATTGGTGAGACCATATGGTTCCAGTACAAACTTGTAATGACTATACCAAGTACACCAAGTTATCTTCGGTATGTCACTCTCCTTAATTTAGATGGTGATACCCAGATCTCAAGTCTATCTTTGAGAAGGCACAAGCTCCCTGTTACCACAAAATTAAGCATGCATAATTAATGCCAAAGTTAGCAGCAGCCTTCAGTTAGGAATTGGACGCCAAAGTCTATCCAAAATTGGCAACGTGGAAGGTATGCATGCTCAGCTGGAATTGGACACCAAAGTTAGTGCATGGTTATGTGTAAAAATAGCAGCTAAGCTTGGCGCTAAAGGTTGCATGATGAAGTTAAAAATAACAGCTGACTGAGTCTATTTTTAATATAAAAAAGCAGCAGCTAAGTGTAGTAGAAGTTGGCGCAAAAAGCATGCATGAAAACATACTAAAAATAGCAGCTGACTGTTGTTTTAATTAATTAAATTTGCAGCAGTCAAAATTGAAAGCAGCAGTCTGTCCAGAAAAAGCAAAAATAGAAAAAGACAAAGCAAGAAAAGACAAAAGGATAAAGGTGAAGAAGAGCTATTTGGAGTCAAAGAATTCTGTGCCAAAAGCGAGATGCATGAAAAGGAAATAAATAAAATAGAATAAAACCTAGGCAGCAGGCCCACCAAGGACATAGAAGGAATAAAGTATACATGCAACACCCTACAAAGTGTGGGCGCCAAGGGATAAAGGAGGTATCTTTATTTAATTAAATCAAATGCATGCACTGCCAGCAGGTTTAGATGTCAAGGGAAGGAGAAGAAAGATTTAAATTAATAAAATAAATTGCAGCAGGCCCCCAAAATTGGCGCAATAGGGTTAGGAGTGCAATTTTTTATTATTTTCACCTCATACATGCTTCCTAGGCGCCAAGGGGTGATGAATTAAATAAATAAAATATTTCGCATGCAATCAAGGGGTTGAAAATAGGGCGCAATAGTCCTTATAGTTTGATTTTTGTGAAGAAATTGGGGAGACACACCACTTCCAACTATTTTGCTATTGTAATCCTAGCTTGTACTTGCATCTCTGAATACGAAGGCTCCATTTTTCCTTCTCATATTGTTGGTTTTATGATTGTTTCATTGTGTTTATTAGGGTATTAAATTTAATTTTTGGGGAAGTTATTCCCTATACTCTTGTCCCTTACCTTAACCTTTGAATTAATTTTGCAGATTAGCCTAGAGTTATGGAAGTGAGTGGATCTCTATATTTTCTGTATGCAATACTACATGTGTGTGTCAAATCATTTGTTTATCACCTCAATTTTACTATTTCCCACAGTCCTTCTCCCTTTTCCTTGTCAATTTAATTAGTTTTTAGGTGATTCACAACGGAACTATCCCTTTTTAGAGGTTCACCTCAGTTATAGGTTACTCACAACCTTGAGGTGTCCCAATTTTGTCAACAGAAGAGAGAGTACACACACCATTCTCTATCAAGGTGCACTTCTGGGTGACAACACTCCCCTTATTTGATTTAACGAATCATCTATCATGGTCAAGGGATATTGGTTCTTGATCATTGCTGTTTAGTTGACAATAATGAATGCATGAAGATCATAGGTGCTCCCCAAAGGGATGATAGATCCTTGAGCTTTTGAAATGCAACTTCACATTGCTCAGTTCATACAATATTTTAACCTATATTTTGAAGGGGAATTATCAAAGCTTCAATTCTTTAGGTTATCCACGAATCTCCGTTAATGTCTAGTTAGTCCCATGAAATTTTGTACTGAAGTCACATTCTTCGGTGCTAGCCATTCCATAACAGTACTATCCTTAGCTAGATCCATTGCTATGCAATCTCCTAAAATAATATGCCGACAAAATGCAACACTTTTTGGAAGAAGGTGCACCTTGATAGCTTGACATACAACCAATTCTCTCTTAAACATTGCAAAACTTGCGTGAAACGCTCTTCATGTTCTACTTCGGTCAACAAGTATATTAGAATACCATCAAGGAAGACGAGCACAAGTTACACAAAATATATTTGAAATACGATGTTCACGAGGCAAATGAACACTACAAGTGCATTGGTGAGACCAAATGGTACCACTACAAACTCATAACGACCATACTAAGTGCAAAAAGCTGTCTTCGGTATGTCACTCTTCTTAATTTAGATGGTGTTACCCAAATCTCAAGTCTTATGTGGAGAAGACACAAGCTCTCCCTCATCTGATCAAAGAAATCATCTATTTGGGGTAAGGGGATAAGGGACTCTTGATCAATAGTTGACGATAATCAATGCAAAATCTCAAGGATCAATATTGTTTCTTTACGAAGTTCACATGTGCTTCTTAAGGGGATACACTAGGTATGACGAACCCCATATCAATTAACTCCTGCAACTGTACTCACAATTCACACAATTTTTGTGCAGTCACCCTGTATGGGACCTTGGAAATAGTTTTTGTACTGGGTACTAGATCAATGGAGAAATCAATCTTCCTTTTACGAGGCAGTCCAAGCAACTGCTTAGCGAGAACATCTGCATAAGATAGGGTAATCTTCTAAGGAGGCTCCATGACCATCCTCGAGAACATCAACTACATACATTTGATACCCGTGTCTCACTCATCACTCAAGTTGCATACCATATATGAATATCAAGGAGATAGGTCTATCAACACCCAAAGTCTCGACTATTTGACTATCATCATCGAGGAACTTCACGTGCTTATCAAAACAGTTTATTGTAGCCCGATGGCTCTCTAGCCAATCCATACCAATCACACATCATACAATCCTAAGTTAGAGCAATAAAAGTCTACCTCGGCCACTAAATTTCCCAAACTCAAGGGACAACCCCTCACTACATGTAATGAATTTACTAGATAGCTGAAACAAAATCACAACAATAAATTGCAAAATGAAAATCTCACAACAACAAATACTTGCAAGAACAAAATTCATAATATGATCCTCAATATCCTATTCCTATCTCTTATATATATATACCATAATTAGGGTATGAGATTCCATAATCCAATCAGGCTGACTAATACTACTAATATTCAGATCTAGGGATTATCAAAAGATGAAATCAAATGCTATACATGCCTTGGGTCGGCCACACGTATCCTTATACCTGCCATAGGTTAAGGGCGTAACATGCTTCTCTGCTTCAACAAATGTTGTCCTCAACATTGACTATTGTTGGATGCTTTTGCAGGAATGCTCATCTTCCCATGTCACATGCTCACTAGGTAGACTCTACCATTTGATAAGATACTCTGTAATTGCCCTCATCCGCAACCTCTTTGTGCAATGTGGATGATTTCCTCAAGCTCCAATATTATTTTTTCCCTCCCAATCAAGCTTTGGTAGCTCTATCTAGGTTCAAATCCTTTGTACAATGACTTTTTTGATAAAGGAAACATGGAAGAGTATATTTGTTTTCATTGAATGAGATAACTCCAATTGTATGCTATGTTGCCAATCTTTTGCAAGATTTGATAAGGACTATATTACTTAGGTGAAAGTTTGTTAGCCTTCTTTTTTTGTTTTAAGTACATGACTGCACTCTTAGAAAAACCCAATCCTATACTTCAAAATGTCTTTCACTTTGGTGCTGGTTAGCTTGCTATTTCATTTGGTTATATGCCATTGCCAAGTTCTCCTAGAGAGTAGGGAGTGCCTCTTGTTAGTGTTGAATGAGCTCTTCAATTGCTCGAACCCTTGACTATACATTCAAGGATGAGGTGATGGATGGTAGATGGTAGACATATAATGCCATAAATGGAGGCATTTTTGACAAAGTATGGAAGGAAGTGTTATAACACCATTATGCTAGGGGTAACCAATTAACCTATCTCTTTTGTCTATCATAAGCAAAATGATGGAGATAACCCTCCAAGCATATGTTGACCACCTCAATTTATTAGACTGCGGATGATATGACAAGCTATGAGCTAGCTAAGTACCTAAACATGAAATTAGATCAACCCAAAACTTATTGGTATAAATAGGATCAAGATCACTTACTATAATCTTTGGTGTCCCATGTAGCTTATGAATTGTCTCCCTAAAGCCTTTTGCCACTATACTTGTTGGGATGCGACAAGGGACAAAAATGATCATATTTTCCAAGTCTATCCACGGTAACCATGTTGTCATTTTTCCCTTGAGACTTGGGAAATTTGTAATGAAGTACATGGAAATTGCCTCCCACCTCTGGCTAGGAGTAGATAGAGGATGCAAAAGACCTGGGGTCTGTATTGTTTTGGCTTTGTTTTGCTGACACACCAAACATTTTGCCACAAATCTTTTAATGTCTCCTTTGAGTCTTTCCCCAAAAAATCTTGATTGATCCTATTGTAAGTCTTTAAGAAGCCCAAATGTCCACCTATTGGAGAAGCATGGAGGTCCGCAAGAACCTTATGCTTGAGGTTTGAGTTTTTGTGAAGGTACAATCTATACTTGCACTGAGAGCACCCAAAGTTTTTTGGCATGCTCAAATCTTGCTAGAGCTTTCGAATGACATTCTTTGTATCTGTATCCACACAATTTTTTGACATGCTCAAATTTTGCTGGAGCTTCCGAATGAAATTCTTTGTATCTCTATCATTCTTCCATTTTGATCTTGCCTCCACCCATTCCACCTACAATATGGACATGGCACACAACAATGCCTTTGTGGAATCATCCCTCATGGATAGTGCATCAATAACTACGATGTCCTTCCCTTTCTTGTAGATGATCTCAAAGCCATATCCCAACAATTGCGTGACCCAATTTTGTTGTTCTTTTGATGATAATTGGTATTCCAAGAAGTATATTAGACTATTATGAACTTGTCTTTGCTTTGAAGTGTCTTTCCATCAGATACTGTCTCAATCGTTTGATCGCATGAAGGATAGCCATCCTTTCTTTCTCATAAATGGGCTTTAACCAATTTTCACCTTTGAGTTGGTGACTCTCAAATGCAATGGTCCAACCATCTTGCATGAATATTGCACCCATACCATACCCTGAAGCATCACATTCAACAATGATGGTTCTGGAAAAATTAGGAGTGACCAAAATTGGAGTGGTGCACATAGCCTCCTTTAGCTTCTCAAATGCCCTGGTGGCTGCCTCGTCACAATTGAAAGAGCCCTTCAATAAAGTTGTGAGTGGTCTGCTATGCTACCGTATATTTTTTATAAATTTGCTAGAGTAACTTGTAAGCCTTGAGAAGCCTCGTAGGTTCTTGAGGGTTCTAGACACTTTCCATTCTACCACGGCCTTGATCTTGTGAGGGTCCACCTTGACGCCTTCGTGAGACACAATGTGCCCAAGTATTCCACCTCCTTGACTCCAAAAGCACACTTGGAAGGCTTGGCATAAAGTTGATGCTGTTCGAAAGTTTTTAAAACTTGATTCACACGATGCAAGTGTTCCTCCCATGTATTAAGATATCATCAAAGAGCACTAAGACAAACTTATGCAGAAATGGCTTAAAGACAGAGTTCATCAAACTCTAAAATGTTGGTGGTGCATTTGTGAGGCCAAAAGGCATCACTAAAAATTCAGTGGCCCTCACGTGTTCTGATTGTTGTCTTATGATTATCTTCATCTTTGATTCTAATTCGATAATACCCTGAGTGAAAATCTAGTTTTGTAAAATAAACAACACTATGTAACTCATGTAACAAATCATCCATTACCGGAATAGGAAACATATCTTTGATGTTGAACTTATCGAGTTCTCTGTAGTCTAGACACATTGCCTTATGTCATACTTCTTACAAACCATCACCGTTGTAGAGGAATAAGCACTTTGGCTATGATGGATAATGCTTGCTTCCAACATCTACCATACCATGTTCTCAATCTCTCTCTTTTGCACTTATAGGAACTTGTAAGGTCTGATGATGGGTGGTTGGCATCTTGGTACTAGTTGAATGACATGATCATGATCTTCTTTGGGAGGCAATCCTTTTGGCATATTCCCAAAAACCACTGAGTGCCCATCTACAATTGCCTATAGATTTGGCGGTGTAGGCCCCTTCGATTATTGTGCTTCTAATGAAAACAATTATGACACAACCCATCTGCACCCTTTTTAAACATCTTTTGCATTTGGTGAGAACTTACAATATGTTGAGAATTTTACGCACACATCGCAATTCAGATGTCTTTCCCATTGAATGAAAACATAGGAACAACACCTGGAAGTTAATCATAATCGTTCCCATGTTAGTGAGCCATTGATGATTGGATACCCAAAACAATGTCTGCTTCAGCCATGGTAATGACAAACATAGGTCCATTTAATAGGTTGTCTCCCATTATGAGTTTAATGCTATGGCACTTTCCTGAACAATCGATTGCACCCCCATCAACAATCATGAGTGGAAATTCTAAAGCTAGGTAAACAAAACAATTCAAGTGTACGACCGACTTATTGTAGATGAAATTGTGAGTACTTCCCAAGTCAATCAATACAGTCACCATTTGTTTTTCCAGGAAACACATTGCCTTGAGTGTTTGTGGCATTCTAATACCAGAAAGTGCATGGCAAGATGTAGTTGGTAGGGATCTCCTATCTCCTCTAGCTTATCAACAACTACTGCTGCTTCTGCATTGGTGCCATCAATGTAGAACAACTTCTTTTCGACACATTTATGTCCTTGTGTGCATTTGCTATCTTAGTTAAACATAACTCTTTTGCACTTTTTCCTTCAATTTGTTGAGGTGCCAACCTGGAGATTAAGGGAATGACAATGCGAGAGTGCTATGATCTCTGATGCTAGTGAATGTTTGCCTCTTGGTGGCCAATAATCTTTCCTGACTTACGTGCTGTTGGCAGATATTTATGTGTCCTTGTATATCTTGATTTGCCCAGTGGAAGCGTATACAATTTGCAATAGTTAGGGAATGTCACCTATCGACAAGGTAACATTCCTTTGCATTTGAGTGGGGCAGTTCCCTCGTATGATGGGGGTATTTGTATTTTTGGTGCTTTTAACCGGAAAGCATAAAAGGGAAACAAAATTTGGGAAGGAGAAAGAAGATAGAGGAGGCAAGAAATCTACAACAGAATAGAATATGAGAACTGCTGAGATTATCGCAAACCCAATAATACAAAACCCTCTCTCTCTCTCTCTCTCTCTCTCTCGTATGAAGGGCATAATACAATGATGAATACAAATTACAAAGCACAAAATCTTTATAACCCCCGAACTGTATAGATGTGGCACAAAGTACATGTAGCTTGACAATCAGCACAAAGTCTGAATATCAGAGTATCAAATATACCACGAAGGAAAAACAACATCAATGAGTTTAATTTAGAAAGATATACTGCAATGAGAAAAGCATTGTATTCATGAAATAGGGTGAAAACAATGTAAAAAAAGTTACAATTATTATTCTCCAGCATCAGAGATCAAAAGAGAGGAAGAGGGAGTAGTAAAAGTCCCCTTACAAGTACATATCTGGCCTTATATAGGCATATTCACCCCCAAAGTAGTTTCATAGCTACTTTATCATTTAACTTGCCCCAAACTCAAGATTATATTTTTTGAGTTTAAATTGTGTCACAATTTGCATAATTATAATATTTAATTAATTTGATGAACAAATTAATTAAACACATTTTACATTTTTATGAAAAGATTGGACAGTTCTGGACATCTCTCACACCTTTCTTAATTAAGGAACAAGTTCTAGCAGATAGTGGTCAGCATCAAGCTTTGTCCAGCGGCTGCAGCTGACTGAAGCTCAGCATCAGCTATCCCCTCAAATATAACTATAGTGTGCCCAGAATCAATAGCACATGCTCCATGAAATGACCTCTCATTTGGTGGGAAGCCTTTTTGCTTGAGTTTCTTCCACATCTTTTGAGCTAAGGATTTCTTTCCTGCATCTTGATGCATCTTCACCACCATAAATAAGGATTCTTCCTCCAAACACACAAGTACCAGAATGACCTGATCGGGGTGCTGGGATACCCTTTGATGGATTTGGTTCATATGAACAAAGCTCGATCCACTCTGGGTCGTTTCCCTGCATATTAAATATCCAAACATCATTTAGAACTTCAAAATGAGTCCCTCTACCGCTAAATAAAACCATTTGATTTCCATCAATCCATGTTAGCATGTGACTCGACTGTGGAGGTGGTGACAACAAAGTTTCAGTTTCATGCCAACACAGCTTGTGACCTTCAGTAAGATCCAACATCCACCGCATCATTCAGTTTCAGACCATCTGGTCCATTTCCACCGTAAACCATAAGTCTGTTGTCGCCAACAAAGCAGCCTGCATGTGCACCACAAGGAGCTGGCATTGCGGCAACTTCTAATAGCTTCCATGAAATTCTTCCAACTGGAGCCTCATCATACAAAACTTGTCCTATCCATGTGTCATTTAGGTGCTCACCATTTTATTTAATACCTCCAAAGAGGACTAGTAGATTTCCCATAAGTTATAACTGTACAACTTTGTCCAAAACGGCCGCTCAGTATGCCACTTTTGACTTGTCGCTATCTTACACCATCAACAAGGTTATCTGTCACAGAGGCTATCCATGCGTCATCTAAATGGCGCCCTGAAGCATGTCTTTGCACCATTTTCTTCTTGATATTGTATGTAAGGCCTTGTCGGCTTTATTGGTTTTGTGGGGGACGTGTGGGACTATTGAACCATTCTTTGAGTTCTATAGAAGACCGAATTTACTAGGCTTAATGACTGATTCGGCAAATCCGAATGCCAATGGAACAAAAGAACTGCTCCTATGGTTCTAAAATGGAGTGACTTTGCTGATAGGAATATGCTCGGAGCTTGATGTAAGGATCACTCTTCCCAGATCTGTTTTTTCCAGTAAGATTTCTACCTTCCAATACTGTTATCTTAAGTTTTCTGCCAGTTGGCGACTGTAGACTTGACCAGGTTCCTAGTGTAGACTGCCGAGAGCTTGCTATACTGCGACTGTTAATGTTTCTTGAATCACCAGCAAACTGCCATTCTTTAATCACAAGTTTAACAGTAATGTCTGCTGAATCTATCCCTTTAAAGGGTACAACCATTGTCACTTCCTTTACACAATGTTCAGTACGTGCAGTAGATACACTTGATTCCCGTCTTATTGCCCAAAATGTATTGGAATCATCATCAATGTATTTCATCTAAATTTCACAGCTAGCCAAATGGTCACATTTCACATTTCCCGAACATTGTTTAAAAAGATGCAGCTTTAGCGTGCCTATGTTTTCATGCAAAACCATATTGAAGTTGTCACCTCTTATAGGAGTTGAGCCCCAACAAGGTGTTGTTCTCCTTGTTATATTTCCAAGTTTCACTTCAACAAACATGTTTAAGTTTTTGCCACTGCCACTGTTGCTTCCACTTCCATTTGAATAACTGCTTCCAGGTGAATTCACTCGTCTGTCTGCCATAGATTCTTTTGTCTTTAGAGCACTTTTCTTCAAATTCACAGCTGGTAGAGAAAAGCATTTGCACCACAGTTCAACCATTATGCTTGTCAAGGTCTCTGTGAAGGACTTTTCTAGCCAGGTTGAAACACCAGGCAGCTCTGTTGCAGGGATTGTCTGACTTCCACTTCCAAAGGCAACACTAATGCTAACTTCTGGAGTTGACTCAAATGAATAAAGAACAGCTTGTCCATCCAGGATTGGCATAAATCAAAGATCGCCCTTCAAATGAATGCGAGCTATCCCTCATAATGATTTTACCAACTTTGCCGCCAAAAGTACACTCATTTCATTTGTGTCCCATTCAAATCCCCCATGTGCTTGACTGGCTGAGTGTCTGTAGTTGACCAGTAAACTCGTTAAAGACCTAGGATTAGAGGGGATAATCCTAGTGAAAACTCCTGTAGTTCAATACTTTGAATGGGCCTTGGCTTCTGTTCTTTCAACCTCTTCAGCATAATTGCCACAAATCTGTCTGAAAGCTTAGGCTCGATAAAGTTGGGCCAAACTGCCATTAAAAGCTTATTGATCCATTCATATGGCTCTAAAGGAGTAGTTGGCAAGGTGTTGAGTATATGACACTTCCATCTGCTTCTCCAGATTCAATTATTCTTCCAATAAACTTCATTGAGAAAGCGGACAACTCATCGAACTTGGGAATTGTTCCAATGGTTCCAAGTGAGGCCTACTTGCCCGATTTTGACTTATAATGCTTTATCGGCTTAGTCGCTTGATTGGGGCTTTCGTGGAATGGCAGAACATTCCTTAAGTTTCGGTTGCAGCCTACTTAGCCAATTAGCTTAACTTTTTAAACTCAAAACATGAATATAACAATTTTCAAAGAAACTATGAGGGGAAATCATAAAAGCCAGCTGGGTCAACAAGTTTATTAAGGAATATAAAGGATCTACTTGCAATGAGGCTTTGTTGGCAAAAGCGAGTGGCTAGGGAACTTAGAAAACCATTAAACAATGAAGACCAAAATTGAACCAAAGTCATGTCACCATAGAAGTGTATTATTATTTTTAATTCCAATGGGGAATAATTTTGTGTACAATTCAAGAAAGGATTTGACAGGAACCAGATGGGGGGATAAATTATATTGAGATCAAAATGTGATGTTTTGAAATGAATTTTTAACTACAAAATTCTTATACTCGAAATTCAACATACAGGTGATTTTGACATAACAGAACAAGAATTACAAAAAATCAGATTGTTCGATTTTATTTGTTATTTTTTGGTGACCACGTGCCATGATAATAGAATCAAATACTATAAGTGGATTAAACATGCGTACCTCATGTTGAATGTGATCCTTATGTCTGCCAAGAACTAGGTCATTCAAAGTCTTGTCTGTAAAGTCTCCACTTGCAAGGATAAGTTTTGGAGTTGATGAAGATAATCCTTGACTAACCTTGTTGGTCCCAATTTTGCCAATTGGCTGAAGTACTTCTCCATCACATTGTTGTTATAGTGCGTCTGAAGGTCCTTCGCAAAATCAGACTAAGTGACACTAAGTCTTCTACTTTTGAGCACACAAACAACAATACCTAATGAATTGCTTTGGTTCCAAATATAATGATGCCATTGTGCCCTTCTACTCACATGAGATTTGATGTACAAAAAAATGTCCAATTGATCAACCCAGGGGAGTGGATCCTTGCCATCTAACTTATTCATGCCCACCTTTAGTTAGCAGGTTTTGAGGCCACTAATTAATGCTAGTCGTGGGTTGTGGTTACACAACATTTGGATTAGGTCTCGGTTGTTTCTCAAATCCACCCCTATAGATCAGGAGATCGGTGACTACTATCTAAGGTGGCGGAGTTGGTTGTGAGGCTAACAACTTAATGATGGCATTCACGAGAAAAACCAATTGTGTACTGATACTAGCCATATCTTCGCTCATTTTAGATTGCATGCTGCACATACTCTCATCAAGTTGGAGCACTTTGTCATCCAACAAAGGAAACACCATATTAGAAGTCCCACCTTATCCTAGTTTTGCTCCTCTGTTTCCCCCATTCCCCTTGCCGACCATGCAGTCCTATCTTTCTCTCTGGTCACCAGTCCTCCTTCCACCACCACCCCTCCTCCCCACTACCCCCCTCGCATTTCCTTCCAGTTTGATAATGGAGATTACGAAACTTGCTCATCTCACATTTGCAACCTTCTCCCCTCTGAGGCTCACTTCTCCAACCTGCCTAGTGCGGAGGCCAAGTATTCATGCCTATCCTCTGCCATGTGGGAGCTGCCCTGAGATCCTTTCCCAGCTCCACCACTCGTCCCTTGGCCACTAGTACTACTAAATCCTGCCCTATGAACCAATGGTATGATGTAGAGCACAAATCCCTCCACCGTCGCCTCCGTCATGCCTTTACCCATGCCCTCCCCTCCTTCCCCACTCTTAAGGCAACTTACTGGTGCCTTCTCCGCCTTAAGAAGCGATCCTTCATTTCCCACCGCAGATATATCCTTTCCACCTCCCTTAGGACTAATCCTCGGTCCTTCTGGTGTACTGTCTTTCCCCGCCACTCCGCCTCCTTCGCAGTGATCGATCCTATCTCCATTTTTTCCCACACCTCTACCCTTTACGATATTCCGGGGCAGCAGTCTATCCAGATTGGCAGTCCGCCACCTGGTAATCCCTTCACTTATAGTAATATCAAAGGGGCAATAAGGTTCTTGAACAGTAGTAGGGCAGTTGATGTGGAAGGTGTCCAGGCCGAGTTCTTCAAGTAGAGTTTTGAGGCCTTTGGTAACTATTTGACAGATCTTTTCAATCAGGTGGTTCGTATGGGTTTCCCTACTACTTTGTCTCATCATATCATTCACCCGATCCACAAAGCTGGGTCCATTTATGATCCGAACAATTATAGGACTATCATGGTGGGCCACTCGTTTTCCAAACTCTAAGCTACGGTTCTCCGCAGGTTATTGTTCGATGTCTTGGAGCAGTGACAGCTCAGAGTCAGAGGTCAGGCTAGTTTTCATCCTGGTTACCACACCATCGACCACATCTTCACCCTTCGGGCTATTATTGAGGAGGCCCATCACCGCTCTTCGAAAATTTATTGATGTTTTGTAGACTTTCGAAAAGCTTTTGACTCCGTACCTTACATGGCCCTCTTTCAGCAACTTAGAGACATTGGTATTTTTGAGGTTCTTATTATTGCCATCATGCGACTCTATGAGTCCGTCCTTAGTCGTCTTCGTATTGCACACGGAATGTTTGATTTCATCAGAAGCACCATTGGGGTCAAACAGGGTTGCCCTTGTCTCCTACTCTCTTTGGCATTTATATTGATGAGTTGGAATCTTTTCTTGGGGATCACATTCAGGAAGGGGATGGGTGCCTTCTTCACCACGTCTTGATTTCTATTCTCCTATTTGCCGATGATATTGTTTTACTCGCCTCTTCTCCTGAGGGGCTTCAAAAACAACTTGATACACTTTGCTTTATTTTGTGATCTTCGACACTTGACTGTCAATCTGGGTAAGACCAAGGTCATGGTCTTCAGACATCTTTCCTCTATTTCTTTTTCAGGGGACAGGAGGTTGAAATCACTAATACATACACCTATTTGGGAGTCCAGTTCTCAAGGCCTAGATTCAGTATGAGGCATGCTCTTCAGCCAAGGGTGAATAAAGGGTATGGGTCTCTAGCCATTTTGGAGAGACAATGCTTTTGGCACCACTTTTAGGACATCTCCTCCAAGATGTTTCTTATGAACTCCCTTATCCGACCCACTATTCTTTATGGGTCAGTTGTCTGGGGACCCTCCCTCTTAGATACAGATTGGGCTTATGTTGAGAGGATTCAGACTCTCCTCCTTCGCCGCTTCATCAGATGCAGGCAGATAATTCCCCAACATATTATTTTGGCAGAGTTTGGGGCCCGACATTTCTGTTTGGAGACCATATTTGACATATCAACCTTTCTTCACTGTATCAGGAGGTTTGGTGATTTCTCTGATGAGCGTGACAGATACCCGTATCTCGCTTATTGTTCCTCTTTGAGTATCACCCAAGTTATGGGCCGCTGCTGGTTTTTCGAGACTTCTGCTTTATTGGATTCGGTTGGTATCTACATTGATCGTCTCCCCCCTTTTTAGTATTCCCTGGATGATCCTAGTCATCTCTTGCCCACCAAGCAAGTGTTGAATAGGTCTATTCAGGAGGATATCTACAGATACTTTATTCAGACTACTTCGGTGAATCCTCATGGGCGTTTGCTCCCTAAGATGCCCTTTTATGCAGAGCATTTTCTTGAGATTAGAGATGGACTCATCATCGGCCCTCAGTACACCTTTCGGCACTTGATGCATGCCCTCCACATATCTCTGGGTCAGTTTCGGGTTGGCCCCCATAGTCTTTGGTGTGAGACTGATCACCTCATTGACCGGGATGACAAACTTAGTAGGCTCTATAGCCTTTAAGAGGTGGAGACCGAGACTCATTTCATCTTCCGCAGCCCCATATACTATGAGATTAGAGGTCAATTTCATTGCCTCTTCAGAGGGGTTTAGACCCTCCCAATTTCTTCAGATATATTGACTAGCGGTGTCTTGCCCTCTTCATCCGTGAGTCTTTGCTGCTCGGGGACCAAATTCTTCATCCCCCTTCGAGAGTCATTCCCACGAGACGGATTACAACCTTCTTTTCTGTTTTATCTGCAATTGGAGGAACTAAAAGACTGAGCCATTTTGACCCGGATACAGTGTATAGATCAATTTGTCTCCGGCTGGACCCTCACATCTCCCCTGGTCACCACCAGCAAGCTCGGCTGCACACTCGTACTAGAGGACAACCCAACTCCACCCGTCTCCCTGGCCGTCATTTTAGCCTTAGATCTCAGTAAGGGGGGCCCTCACTCCCTTTTCAGATCGCCATTTCATTAGGAGCTTCTTTTCGTTGGCCTTGAATGTTAGGAGGGATTTGGGTACCATTTATGAGTAGACTATTGGTCCTTGTTTGCCCCCTCCTTCATTCCCTTCTCTGCTTCTCCCTTCTTTCTCCCCTGTTTGTTTCATTGCCCCCGCCTGTGGGGGTTTGGCTTCGAGGTTCTTGTTTGTTTTGGTTCTTTTCCTTTGTTCTGTTTTTGGGATCTCGTTTTGAGTTTTCCCTGCTCGCACTTTGTATATTGTTTGGGCTGCAGTCCCATTGACCTACTCTTATGGTCATTCGTTGGACATTGATATGCTTATCTTATCTTTATTAGGAATATTCCTTGGTGTGTATGGATTCTTACCTCAACCTCTAATTTGCGATTTTGCTATGCAATGGAATAACTAGAGCTCAAAATAGGGTTATTAGAGGCCTATTTCATTGCGATCATCATGCTAAGACAAATGCAATGATTGTTATATTGTGTAAGGGGAAAAAATCCCAAATAACTCGAAAATCCCCGACAAATAAGGTTGACAAGACGTATATTATTTTGATCGCCTCATTGAGACATAGCCAATGACTTCTATATTGCTCAAGGGTGCAAAATAACCTCCATAATTTTTTGCTTCTTTTATTCAGATTTGTCCAATGTAAATGAAAACCCTAAATATCCAGATCAAAGGTTTTGATTTTGACTTGCCAATAGGACAACAAAACAAGCAATTTTTTCTTCTTGTTGAACATATACCAATGTAAACAATAAATTATTTTTCACAAGAAAAAGACTAGGTTTACCCAAATGATAGGATTTTGCTTCCCCCACTTCCCCAGTGTGCCGCAAAACTTTGCCCTAATCGAAGTCTTGATACCACTTATAATGAAATTACTATATATTTGAATTAAAATTGCAATAATAGATTGCAATATGGAAGATGTTGCAACCAAAATGATAGATGCCCATAATGATAAGCATAATAGAGCAAATTCACACAATAGAACAAAAGTAGAGTAGAATACTGGAATATATGATTGAGCCACTTTGAGGGGGAAAACTCCACAACCTTAAAATAAGAACGGAATTCGTAATATGATCCTCATTATCCTAACACTACCTCCTATATATAACATAATTGTGCTATGGGATTCGATAATCCAATTAAGTTGACTAATATTACCAATATGTAAATGTTGAGATTATCGAAACTTGAAATCAAAGGCTAGACGTGCCCTGGGCTGGCCTCACATATCCCAATACGCACCATAGGTTAAGGGCATATTGTTACATATGTAATGGATTGGTTTGCACTTGTATCTTTAGATCGCCCAAGCCCTCTTATCGCAAACTTGCCAAGCCACACTGATCTAAGGTAGAAGGTGAAATAAAAACTAGTTGCACCAGGGTCAATCGATACTGATATAAAAGTAGACAAAATCATAACTGTAACTTCCACCATAGTGGTTTGATGTTTTGCACGGTGGCCTTTAACTGCTGCATGAATTGTGTGGCTATAACCACTGTCACAAGGTTCGGTGATTTTTATTGAAAAAGTACAAAAATTGTCAAACTTTATAAGATTTCCAAATATCTAGAACATTTGGAATTTAGCTTACTCCTCTTATGATCAGGAACCAAAGTATAAGCTACTGAACCAAAAACACGAATTGCCGATACCTTTGGTTTAATTTTGGACTAAGCCTCTAACGGTGTGATCTCCTGCAAGGCTTTGCAAGGACTTTGATTGAGATTATATATTGCCGTGTTCACAACTTCTCCCTAGTACATATATGGCACTACTCAACTGTGCATCATGCACCTTACCATCTCCATGATGGTTTTGTTCTGCCTCTCAACCACCCCATTCTGTTGTGGGGTGTTTAAGGAGTTGTCAAATGTCTGGTTGAAAACTTGAATCCCTTCTTTACCGCATAAATCAATGCAAATTGTTTAGAGGTGAATTCACCCCCATTACCAGATCTCAAATTTTTGATCCACCAGTCTGGTTTAGTTCTCCACCAAGGCCTTGAACTTGACAAAGAAACACAAGCAATCAAACTTATTCAAAAAATAGATCCACGGCTGCCGAGCAATGGTCATCCGCCAGCAAGAGAAAATAATGATGCACCAATGACCATGGGAGTCTTCCACGATGGCTAACACAGAATCTACATGCACCAGATCCAAGAGCCCCCTTGCATGCCAAACACCTTCAGTGGGAAAAGGCTTCCGCCTCTACTTTCTTGCAAAACAACCAACGCACACATCCAATTTTTCTTAGATAGAAGGCAAACCAACAACCATGTTGGCTCTATGAAGGCGGGCTAGATATTGAAGGTTGAGATGTCCATATCTCTCATGCCACAAAACACTGGTATTGCCTTCCACAACTAAGGCATGCAAGTTGACCGTGGCAGGATCAACAAGCCTATATAGACCACCATGCCCAATCCCCAGGGCAACAACCTTATTTTGTTTGATATAAAACACAATACATTGTTTGCTAGAAAAGTTTATAGAGATATTAGAATTATCAGTTAGTTGACTGATAGATAAATTCTTATTCATGTTAGGCATATATCTAACATTTTTCACAAGCAGTTTGGTGTTATTATTGAACACAATACAGACATCCCCCCTTCTACAACATGTGATCTCCCATCCCCTAAAGTAACTAAATCAAAAGAACATAAATGAAAGTTGACACACCAATCTCTTTAACATGTGAAGTGCAGTGAAAGCAACCCACTTACAAAAAACAAATTAAGTGGGGCTGCCTATTTACTTCCCATGCATGCGATGAGAAAATAATCGTCAATGTTTCCCATCGTCGTCCCTTTTTGCTTTATGTCGCTTCTTCACTTCTTGCCATTTTCAGGGCATAATCAGACACAATAACCAGCACCAGATCGTTGGGATTAACCAATGCTACCAAGTTTTCAGACACGATAATAACACTGATCACGATTCCGAATTTTCAGGATAGGAAGTAGCCCCCCTTTTGTTCCACCTGCAATCTGATCCATTTTCCTTTGTATTGAGCCATGCTCATTATTGGTCTTTTCTGTATCTAAGTTACCCTCAGTTTCTTTTGAGGATTTCACGGAACTCATCCTTGAAACGTATGAAGCAGAAACCATTCCGGATTCAAGGTACCCCACCCGCTGGAAGAAATCGAATCCATTATGTTTTGTAGATTTCTGATTCTTGTTATGAGGACAAGAGGCTTGCAGATGACCCGAATTTCTTCATATTCTACATCTAAAGGCAGTATTCTCATAGTCCAAGATCTTTTAATACTGAAACTTCCCAAATTTCAGATTAATGCGATTTGGAGGAAACCCTTGCTAAAAGATCAATTGAGGCTCAACACACGATTCGCACTTCTAACGAACACAAACCCGAATCCGTATTTATCCAAGTCCTCTTCTAAAAACCTTCCCAAAACGTTGCCAATGTCCTCTAGGGCATACCATTTGATGCAAATACGATTGGTTGGGAAGCCTGACCCAAACAGGCAGTTTTGGTAACCGAATAAGAATTTGGATCGAAATCTGGTAAACCATCCATATTAAAAATAACCCAGCATGCCCCCAGAACCACGGGCCCTCTGAAAAGCAACGCTGATAATTGTGATTCCCTAAAATGGACAACGAAAAATCCCTTGGAACAAAGAGAGATTTCGCATTTGTTAGTCCAGTTTTCGAAGATCCATTGATAAAGAGCAGAGGAGGAAGGCCAAAGATCCATTGAATCTTCCAATCACAGCATCCCAAGATAGATTTTTGTAGTATTCCTCCACTTTGGAGGTTCTCTGGTGATTAAAAGAAGGGATATCCTTAGCCAGATCGTACCAAGTAGGTCTGCTTGGTCGGAGGATTCGAACCAGGAAGTCGACTGCCCCGATTTTCCAGTATGTCTTTAAATGAAGTGGATTTATGTGAAAATGATTGACAGGCTTGTAAATTATGCCTGTAGCTCCCCCATTAATTTGCGAGTTGAAAAATCTTGCCATCTCATAGGACAGTTGCACTCCTCGTCGTAGGCGAGTCAACAGATTTTGCCCTAGGGTTAGGGCACAGCTCCTCCGTAGACCTATGCTCGTCGCCACTCTACCCTTTTCTCTGTTATCCGGCCGCAATCCCCCCTTTTACCTGAATGCCCGAGCTGTTCTCCCTGGGGCACAGTCAAAACCCTTCCGTGACCAAGGCCGCTCACGCCCTTCACCAGCTTCGCTGCTTTTCCCTCCATCGCTCCCGCAAAACCTCGCCGAGATCTCAACTTTCTTTTTTTCAATTTTCGTCCTATAAGGGAATACATTATTACAAGGGGCAATTTTGGTGTTATTATTCAACTTAATACAGACATCTCCAATCCCTTCTACAACATGGGATCTCCCATCCCCTAAAGTTACTGAATCAGAAGCACATAAATTAGCATGAAAATGGACATACCATATCTCTTCGACACGTGAAGTGCTCGTGATGCTCTGTGATAAAAAACCAATGATGAGTAGAGTCGAGAGTAACCTCTAAGCAAGATGCCATGATTTTGACAAACTCATCTTCTGACTCGTGTTCAATAGTGTGGTATCACATGTTGCCTGCTGGAATGTCCCTTCTGACTTTTGAGGTCATTTTGTCGCTTTCGACAATCCTTTCTGACAAAAAGGGATGACCAAGTTTGTGAAAATAGTAAGACATCACTTGAAAACATGTTTTTTCCTCAGAGAATAAGATGGTGAGATGTATCAGCTTGTTGTTTCCACTTTCCTTTGGACTGAGCAACAGTAAAGCGCTCTCTGATTGATTAGAACTGGACTCCCAGCATGTGTCTCGCAGTTTGTTCCTTGATGCATACAGGGAGGAACTCTACCTTGTCAAATGTAAGAGTTTGACACTTAGCCATTAAATGGAGAGCCTCCACAAAAGATTCATACGAGGAAGGTAAATTGTTTAGAACTAGAGCTACCATATCATCTTCATTAACCTTCTTGTTGATGGAAGCGAGCTGATCTCGAAGGTCTTTCATTTGAAGCAGGTGCGCTGACAGTGACCCGCCTTCTGGTACATATCTGAAAAGTGCATATTGCTGCAGACGTTCAAGACTCGACCCTTCTCTGAAGTTTGATATTTGTCTTTCAAACTTGTCCACAATGTGCTTGCCACATTGGCATTTCCACACTTCTCGTTATGACGTTTGTCATAACTTCCGCAAAGTTCATAGCAAGGTCTCTGCCTTCCCTGCCTGTGATTATTTTTATCACAATCTCTAAATTTTCAAGTATCAGAATCTTGTGGGCTCCATACATTGAAATTTGTGCCCGTCAATTTCTGCGTCTCCAACAGATTCAGGTTTGAAATATTATCCATTCACAATGTTCGATTTTCATCCCTACTTTTCCTTTTTTCTGAAGTTTGCAACCCATCACGTTTTATATCATATCAACGAATGGCATTCCACACTTCCGGTCATTATACCATCTGATCTAGACAATTTTAAAAATAAGAGAGCCTCCTTATGGCGTTTGTCATAATCCGCAAAGTTCGTAGTAGGTCTGCCTTTGTTGCCTGTGATCATAATTTATCACAATCTCTAAATTTTGTGAAGTGTCAGAATCTTATGGCTCCATAAATTGAAATTTGTGCCCGTCAATTCTGCATCCCCGACAGAATTAAGTTTGAAATATTATCCATTCACAATGATCGATTTTCTGACTTTTCCTTTTTCCTTTTGCAATTCATGTTTTTATGCTTTATCACTTTCTCTGACAACTTCCTTGCGAAATGCTCTTGAATAGACTTTACAGACCCTCTGTTGATTTTTATTTCCAGTGGCGAATGTGCAATGCCTCATTGCAGTATCTAAATGTATATATTTGTGACAAGATGAAAACTCTTTGACCTCGTTTTTGTTTCTTGTGCCCTCGTCCATGATACACGAGATAAGCAACTTGAAATTCATGATTGTAGAGGTTGAATGTATCCATTGCCACTGTAGAAATCGTGACTTTCGCGACTTCAGGAATAGATATAAACCTTGCTTGCGACTTTTGCAAATGGAGAAAATAGGGCTTCACCTTCGACAACTTTTGCAAATGGAGAAAAATAGGAGTTTAAATGTCCTTAACGTGATGGTAATGGAGATTGCCACTGTAAAAGTTTTATCTCCACGAGTGAATGCGACTTATTGAAAACTTCCACAAATGCATGCGACTATTAAAAACTTCCACGAATGCATGCGACTATTGAAAACTTTCACGAATGCCCTGTGCGACTGGACTTTCCTCAGACACTCTTGTACCCGTTCAAGGGCTTCCTCGGGCAAATCACTTTGATACCAGATATTAACACAAGAAAACAAAATAGAAATGAGAAGGGGAAAACTGCACTTTAGGAATGGACGCAACAAGAAGTATTTATTATGAAAATCCGGTGGTTACATCAGTTAGCGAGGTAAAACTACATGTTACAGATCAGAAGGTTGATATTCGTTTGAATATCAGAGGTGCTCTGACAATGACACGACCTTCTTGTAACTTGACAGAAAAGAGCATATTCTTCAGGTATAAAACTCGACCCTTCTTTGATGTTTGATATTTGTCTTTCAAACTTGTCCACAATGTGCTTGCCACAATGGCATTCCGCACTTCCGGTATCATATCATCTGATAAAGTCAATTTTAAAAGTAAGAGAGCCTCCTTATGACGTTTGTCATAATCCGCAAAGTTCATAGCAGGTCTTTCGCTGCCTGTGATTATTTTATCACAATCTTGAAATTCTATAAGCGTCAGAATCTTATGGCTCCATACATTGAAATTTGTGCCCGTTAACTTTTGTGAGTCCGGCACAATCAAGTTTGCAATATTTGCCATTTATTATTCCAAATTAAATGGGCTTCAATGCAGAAAAAACGTGGGAATCAATGAAGAAGAAAAAGCTTATACGTGCACACTATAGACTTGGCAAAGATATACAACATTAAAGGAGAAACCAAAGCAGATGTACTCGCAGAAGTACCCAGAAGCCACCAAGTCTTCTGCCCTCACGACTGGTCTTCCACAAAACTACTCTACCCCTCGCAACTGTGAAGATGGACAGTCCTTGCGAAAGACTTCACCTACCCTTGCGAATGGAGGAAATACAGTATTTTTTCCCTTGTTGACTGTATATTGCCCTCGAAAACCAGTAATCTTGCCCTCAAAAATCAGTAATCATGACTGAAACCTCTGCCTTCATGATTCAGGAGTTGTACGAACGCTTCATGACTCTTTTCACTAGACGAAAATGGAACCCATGACTGAATACGGACGTCGAAAAATTCGTGATACAAACAGAGCAGAGTTTTATTTCTGTAAGTTTTCTACAAGTGAAAAATGAAAATGACTTCAGACTTCAGTTTGTGCCCTATCAGGGCTTCCTCAAACTCTTTTTCACTCTCCCGTACCCTTCAAGGGCTTCCTCGGGCTCTGATACCAATGTTGGTAGAAGAAAAACTAAGAAAGAGAAAAGAAGACACAACTGCACTGCTGGAATGGACGCAGGCAGAGTATATTTATTCAGGAGAAGGTGGTTACATATAGTTAGTGGTTAAGGCAGGTAAAACTGCATAAACAAACAGAAAACTATATTTATATATATTCAACAACCACCCTGCTACCTCTTCCAGTGGTTGCATGTGTAGGACGGTCATCAACACCACGATGAGCTTGTTACTATATCTCCCACTACAGTACATACTTCTTCCTTCGGCCAATAATTCCACAAACCAGTGAACACCATGTTTCTCATTTCCTTTCTCTGTTGTTAATGACCCCCAGTCACCAGCAAACATCTTTACAGCTTTAGTGTTGGCTTTCTCCCCTTCTGCATCAGTGCTTCCCATATGTTCCATTATTAAGCAGAGAGGACACCCATGGTCTTCTATTTCAGCTACTTCTATGAACAAGCTCCACGCCTTGGATCCAAGTCTGTCCCCACTACACGCGATGTCGTCAATATGAATATAACCCATGTAGATCAATAGTTTCTGGAGCTTGTATATCCATATGAGGGTCCTTTTGACATTGACAAAGCATTTCAATCTTCAAATTATTTCATTGCCTGGTTTTCCTTTTGTTTTCAATCAATATTTATAGCATATCCATCTGGGAACTCTAATGTCATCATTTGTAGTCTGCACGCACTCTATACTCCATCAGATTCCATTTTCTCTTGGCTCATCTCGACAGCTACAAGGTGGTTTTGATTCATCCATCAAAATTGATGACAATTTCCTCTAAGCAGGGAGGAAATGATGAAGACAAATAAAATAGTAATTTTACTATATTAGTTATCAATCAAATCCATATGCGGGTGGGTAGATAGAAATGAGTCAAAAGTAGGTGGACAGCTAGAACAACTGGAAAGGATAGATAGAAATGCATTTAAAATCAGGGGGGTGGCTGGAACAATTGTAAAGGGTGGATAGAATTGAATAAAAGTTAGTGGATGGCTGGAACAGATAGAAAAAGTAGATAAAAGGAAATTACAAAAATAGGGAGGAAACTGGATACCCTAAACGTCATTGTTAGATTTTTTAGTCTATAAAATAAGGTGGCTGATGCTTTGGCGAATTGGGCGCTGGACAAATCAGATATAATTTGTTATGATCTTCCTCTGCATTGAGGGTCACTATAGATCAGGGATGCTCTCTATGCTCGTCTTTCTTTCGATAATGTCAGTGTCTGGAATATTTAATAGTTTGAAGTATTTGTATATGTGGATAGTGATGACTTTAATGCTTAGATGTCAATGTAATGCTAGAGTTCAGTACTCCACCTCTCAGGCTAAGTACCGGGTCTGCAGTTTGCATGCCTGGAAAACAGACAATGTATTTTCCTCTTCTACTTTTGTTTAAAATTGCTTCTTTTAATATATATGTAGGCTGCTTCTGTGCAAATATAATCTCAGAAATCGAATTGTAGACATTCTGAAATAGAGTCATATCATTACATTTGCAGCAACTTAGGCTGTTTTTGACCAACATTATAATGGTTGTTTAACATGGGGACCGTCATGAATCTGATTTATCGTCATGACTGTTGCTTTGCAGTACCACTAGACCATGGCCTTTTAAAATATGCTAGAAGTCAAAATTAAACCTGATAATATCTATAAAAGAAAATAAAAATGACAGAGAAAATCTTAATTTTTAGGACAATTTGTCTGTAGCCAAATTTTGTTAATAGCAATCTTATGGTTCCAAAAATGATTATGCACAAAGTCGATTTATATATAGCCTCAACACCACCTGTAGGTTTTTTAAAAGATTGTAAAACTACTATCCCCTGCTGTTGTGTTCCACTTCAGACTAGTTTCCTAAGCTTGCACATCAAAGCAAATGGTTATTAGCTCTTTCAAGCTGTAACTCGTTATAACTTTTAGACACCTAAATTAACTCCATTTACGTTTTAATATTGCTTTGTGCTTAAGAAAACAATATGTGGAGATTGATTTAACCATGAACATTGACATGCTCACAACACAGAAAATGCTTAGCAGGGTTAAACAAAGCTACTTGAAATGTTTATTTACAAGTGATTTTTATTGAAGGAGTTTAATTTATTATTTTTGTTGCAATGCATTCTTCAAGCATGTTTTTTGGGGGCATGACTTTGTTAGTGGTGTAAGTTTTATATTTGTGCTGTAAAAGCTTGTCTATTAATGTACTAATTACAAAGCTGCAATATTTCCGTCTTGTAATATTTCTATAATCTCTCTTTGTAGTCTCATTACTGGTACCCTTGGTTGAGAGCTTTGATACAGTTTGCATGCATTTATTGCATATCATGTATATGGAATACACGAAAGAATGTTATGATCATATTCATCATCTCATGTTTTGCGATGTTTGAATCTGTTACCTCTCAATCCCATCCAACATCTCTTGTTTTAGCAAACTCAATTTACATACTTGTTATCCATTTAGGTGGTAAACTAACTCCCAAATGAGAAACATTGAAATTTCTTGATATCATAGTTATTGAGAAATATATTTCAAATTCACTGACATGTCGTGCCATTTTTGTTGGTGCTTGTTATTCAGGCTCTTTACTTATACCTTGTCCATTGCAATGTGATGCTTTTTTGATGTTGTCACAATTAAGAGCTCAACACTTTGTATTTCCTTCAGTAACCTACACAAAATCAAGCAACATTTTCCATTTTACCAGGCAATGGATGATCACAAAAAATTATCAATGTGATGGTTCTGCTGTACATCTTCGACCAACTTCTTGGTGTATATAGCATTTAAACATTCTTTTCGGTATAAGCTGCCATCTAACTTCTTCACTAAAATTTAAATTGTAATTATAAATGACTTTAACGAGGACTGGCTGAGGTATCAACATTGGACAAGTTTATATTTATCAAGTATATATGAAATGGTTAAACCTTACACCTTCAAATTTGCATGGCTTTTCTTTAGTATCCTGTCCTATCTTTGGTGATCATTGATGAGACCACTATGCATCTTTTCTATATTTCCTTGTTTTAAAGTTCAATTCTTTTTAACCTTGTTTCATTCATGTAGGATCTCTTTGACATTGTGTGTTTCAGGTATTCAACTTTTGTTTATTAAATGTTTATGTCTGCATTGTTAGCTGTTGACCCTAGCACGGAAAATATATTCTCTAGTTGCTTTGTGGTGCCTAAGGAATAAACTTGTTTTCCCGGTAAAAAGAAAAACCAGTATTTATCACTCATGCAAAAGATTAAAGATCAGAAACAGGAATGTAAAGTTTGCAGGGAGAAGTTATGATACCATTTCCAGCTAAAAAAGGAAATTAAAACCATTTTTGGGGCAAATTTGTTTTTGGGTGATGTGCTATTTCAAGCCCTGAAAAAGCTACAGTGTTCTCGTTTGACTTACTGCCACAGTTATTTGTAGGCACAGGCCCAGCCTCATTTTTGTACCTCATATACATATATCATGCTTTAGCTAATTTATCATTTATTATAAGATAATATATTGGACTTTTGATGATTGAATTTAGGTAGAAAGCTTTTGCAGGCTAGATTTAATTTTGGAATTTCTAAACATGATTGCTACCAAGTGGGCTTTGTCAAGTGGAAGTAATCATCATGGCATCTGGAATTTTGTTTTGTTCTTATATCGACATAATTAAATCACTTCAGTATTTCTTCTTGTGGTGCTTCATATGTAGAGGATGCATAACTGATCATTGGTGCATGAGCTTGTCTTTTGGTTTAATGTCCAGAAAGATCTGATTTGGTCATCTGTGTGTGATTGAAGGTAGAACCAAATCAAGAGTTTAAGGGTTTGATATGTGAGGGTGCAAATGTTTTGCCAACGAAGTTTGTGGAGGATGCATTCAAGGATGAATATGGTAGGCGACTTAAATTAGACAGTTGTATATTTTTTCTTTTCGAATATAGTTTGCCATAACTTATTAATGGAAAACATTAGACCAAAACTTGTAGAGATGTACCATGTGATTATATTATGCTGGAAAAGCATATGATTACACCATCATTCCTCTTAAGTTTTAACCTTTTGCAACACTAACAGAAAGAAACCTGGATAAGGAACTCGTCAATTTGAGTTGACTTTTCTGGTGTCAAGCTATGCAGGAAAGGTGGTTAACATTCAGCGCTTGGATAAAGTGCTGAAATCTATCAACAATTGGTACATGGAGCGTGGTCTTTTTGCAAGGGTAAGTAATCTTTGTCTCTGTAAAAGAGGCTCCTTATTTAGTTTGAAATCTAATGGACTTCTGCCCCTTGGCTTCACACACCACAGTCCTGAAAACTAATGGTTAATGTACAGAGTAACTATAAAATCTGGGCCACCATCACCCTGGTAATATTAAGCTTTCTATTACTGTATTGTCAGAGTTCTATGTTTCGCTGATGTTTGTGTCTCTGGAATACAGACTTCAGGTGTACAGATGCTATCTGGTGGAATTATTTGGTTGCAAGTCTCAGAGGCAGAAGTGAATAACATCACTATTCAGTTCCTTGATAAGAAAACGTAAGTAGGATTTCAGTATTTGCATTGATTACCATTCCCGTGTCTTAGACAAAAATCAGCTTTTGCTGTAGAATATTAGTTTCTGGTTTATTAAATGTCATATACATAGAGACACACTCACTTCTGTATAATAATAATTCACAATTTTATTCTATGATACAGTGGGGAGGCAACTGTAGGAAACACTAGACCAGAGACTCTCCTTCGACAACTCACAACTAAAAGGGGCCAGGTATATCTAATCTCAAAGTTCAAATCAATAATATTGAGAATTTGTTTCATCGAGGAATTCTCAAAGTACATTGCAGTCGAGATTTTGCAATTTGATGTTTTGTGCTCATGAATATTCAAACAAGGTGGCTATAATAACACACCAAATAAAATGAATAATAAAGCAATACTCATGCTTCTGATTACCCTTAACTTTCATATGTTTAGCGATCAGCTGGTCATTAAGGTTTGGGTGGACGGTTGTTGGATTTAGCGTGTTTTGATGTTTTGGAGTTGATAATAGTAATTTGCATACCTGGTGAAGTAGTTTCTAAGAACGTCAGGTCATACAAACCACAAATTGTCAAGGCGTCCCTCGTCAACAATCATGTCAGTCAACTCAGAACCATGCAAAGAATGCCCTTTTGTACTATATTGTGATTGTCTCCATTTGCTAGTCAGGCTTTGGGATTGATAAGCTTATCTTTGCCCTTATTTTTCAATTTTGATTTACAAAGGCAATTGACCAAACACTCTATGTAGATTAGATGGATTGCAGATGGTGACTTATCATCACAAGAGCTTGTGTTTGTATCTGCTCTTCAACTGCAATGCTACCATCATTACCACGCCTAGAAGCCAGAAAATGATTTTGCGTTTAAGTTTGCTTTGCAGGCATGGATGTTTGTATAATATTGGTTATGAATTCTTCTTTCTTAATATTCTTTTCTTCCCTGCGGGCTTGCAAGATATGCTGCTTCTGAGTAATCTCTTCAGGATATGTTTCTTTTCTCTCGTCTCCCTGTATTAATCCTCACAACTTCCTCTTTTCCTTTTACATCAAACTGAGAGTTTTTATTTTGTGCTTCAGGAAGGACATGTCATTGTGATCACTTGGCCAGCACATATTAAGATGTGGTACTAACTTAATTTAAACACTGTTGCTGAAAGTGTCTGCCTTCATTGCATTTTTTATGTTGAATTATTGGTTTATTATTTCTATCTTATGAAAAGTGGTTTCCTCCCCATTTTTGGTTATGTAATGAGTCCAATATTGCATGAAGGAAATAAGATAGGAATAAGTTTATTCTAGGAAATAGGAGGAAAATAAAGCATAAAACTATTCTAGGATGTAGGATTACGTTTAGGAAAAGAGCATATTGCAAATAAATCCTTGAAAGGACTATGCATATTGATATAACAATAAAGCAAAAGATTGATTTAGGAGGAAAAAATCAAGGATAGAGTTAGTTTTTGAGATCATTTCTTTTGTATTAAGTATGGCAATATTTATTGTAATAAAATACTTATTGTAATAGTGAGAGGATTCTTTATGAAAATTGTGTGACTTGGTTGAACTAGAACTTTAATACACTGATGATTGATTTGTCTTTAGAATTGGGAGTGGCTCACTTGAGAGATTTTGACTGTTTGGTATATTGTTGGTATCAGAAGAGTGTAATGTCCCCTTTCATACGCCAAAGGCTTAAGGGTCAAGTCGAGTCCAAGCCGTGGTCATACCCAAGGGGCTGTGGACGCTGGGAGTTATTGGGAAGGGGCCGCATGGTACTAATATTCAAGTTTTGCGTTTGGGGGTCATTTTGGACCATGGCAACTTAAACAGGAAAAAGTAACTTTAGTTACTTTTATTTTATTGGCCCCTCCATGGAAAGAAAAACGCCTAGGGTTTATTGGGGCTGTTTTGCCTTGGAGAAGTATATAAGGAGTTGGGGGAGAAAGGAAAAGGGACTTCTGAATACATTTTATTTACCTTCACATGCAACTGCTATTGCGAATCTACAACTTGTGGAGTGAAATCGCACAGGGACCCTAGCTTCGGTGGTGAGAGACCCATCCCTAGCTAGTAGAGCATTCTTTGGTAGTGAGAGATCTACCCTAGTTTGTCATTTTGGAGCCGCCTTCTGGGCTATGTTACAGAGATATTATCAAAGGGTTTAGAGGAAGGGTTTGAGGATTTTGGGGGCATTTGGGGAAGGCAATCAGAGGGGTTCCAGATTAGATTTACGGCAGCCATTTGGGCAGGGCTTAGCATCACTTTGAATGCGTCTCCATCAGTTTCCAACCCTTTTCCAGGCTAGGCGACTTGCAGCCTTTATTTGGAGGGTTTTCTAGTTGGCCCCTTTCAGATTTAAAGGTTGAAATGTCATTTCCTATATTTGTTAATGTTATTTCCAAAGACCCTTAATTTTTGCTCTTGTATTTGGTGAGTTACGAATTTTAGAAGTTTTCTAGCTGTTTAGGGCACGCTGTAATTTTCTGGCAGCAATATAATTCCAAAAAATGTTTTTCTAGTGTTTATTATTATTATTGCAAGCTTCCATTAAAATTTCATGCACTTTGGACAAATATTTTGTGAGATATCAATTAAATTCTATTCGCTGCCCTAGCTGGTGATTTTCTGTAAAAATCAGAAATTTTACTTTGCTGCAATTTTCATATAATTTGTGCATTTTCAAGTGGTATCCCACAAGGGATATTTCAAAGAGAGTTTATTTTGTTAAGAGTAGAAAAATCTTTTATAAATTGGTTTTTCTTTCAAATTTTTATGTTTTATAAACTCATGTTTTGTTTCCAGAATTTTTATATTTGAACGGGGCTCATTTTGATGTTATTACAGAAAGGCCATAATGTTAGTATCAGAGCTTCAATTTTATTGAGATTATTTTTGGTCTGGATATTTGGAATTCTGTTTTCATTTTTTGGCTAATTTCAGATTATGCATTCTTTTCCGTTGCCTTGGGTTTTGATAGCCACTGCTTTTCACATTGTTTGTCTTCAGCATTGGGGGTGGCTCACTTGAGAGCTTTGGCTGTTCAGTATATTGGTAGTACTAGAACAGAGTTTAGTTGCATTTTAGGAGGAGAACATATTTTATAAATCAGTTTTTCTTTCAATATTTAATGTTTTATAAGTTCATATTTTGTTTCCAGAAATTTCATATTTCAAATTCGCACATTTTGGAATTATTCAAGAATTTCAGGACATAATAGTGGTATCAAAGCTTTACTAAAAAATATTTCTGGTCTGGATATTTGGAATTAGGTTTCAAGATTTTGATTCATTTCAGATTATGTTTTCTTCTCTGTTATCTTGGGTTTTGGTAGCCACTGCTTGCCACATCATTGGTTCATCATTACTAACATTAAAATGTGATCCTTGTTCATTATGAGATTAAAGGGTCATTTTTTTTAATGAATGACTTGTGTCTTGAAAAAATTCACAAAACATATTGTGTGGACATTTGACATTGATTAGTATGCTGATCATCTGCATTTTTGTACACCAAACCTATGGCATTTATTTTTTCATGTCCTCCATTCTTTAAACACACACATTATATCATTCCCAAATGCTGCTATTGAAGAAGTTTTATCATAATATGCTTATGGGATTGTTGTGTGGGATATTGAATTACTCAAAGTTTTGGGGCTTCCTTTTGGATCCATCTTCAAGGGAGATCCTAGTGAAAGTCTGGTCCAAAAAAATAAAATGCCCATCTTTCTCAAGAAATAATGAATTTATGAAAAATAATTATTGAAGTCGTCTCTCCTGTAAAAAGTATTCAAAGTTGAGCATTATTAATAATCTCAAACGTTTGCAAGGGGCCTTCTTTCGGTTCCATTTCCATTGAGCTTACTTTTTGTAAGGTTTATCATGAGTCTCCGCGAGCCGCTTAGAATAAGACCATCATCCTTGTTAAGGTTATTCCTGTACTCTCTATTTCTATTGCTTCTCTAATTTTCCGTTTTGAATAGTGATCTTCTTTGGCAATGGTCCTGGCATTTTCAACATAACCATGGTTCTTAGACTTGTGAGTGCTTGGCAAGAGCCAAATTTTCTATCTTGTCATGTAAAATCTCCTATACATGTACATTGATCCTAACTTACATTGATCTTCCTGTCTCTTTATGTAGGGGCTCCCGCATGAGCATAGAATACGATTTACAACTTTTTCGTAGATGTGGGTTAGTGGGGTCTTTTGCTTTATCAAGCATATTCTTCATAGAATTAGGAGATATAAAGGTTGTTTCTTTGTGAGGATTATAGCTAACTTCCTTGCTATGCTTTTTATATAAGGGTTCTTGACTTGCAGTTCATCCCTCGTTTCTTATCATATTTGGGCATTACTTCTTCGGCTAGCCCTTCAAAAGGCCTTTCTAATCTGTCCCTTTGTGTAGCCGTTTTCTTGTAAAACCTTGGATAGGTGAATCTTTTATTTTCATCGTCCACAATTTTAAGAGGCTTGTTTTGCAACTGCACAAAGGATGCCAATGTTTTTATTAGGATGGTGATGGAAACTTCCTTGTAAATACAAATTAGTATGCGTTTTCTTTCTATATACTCCTTGGGAAAGTGAGCCTTCTGGTCTTTCGAAACTAACACATCGAGAAAGGGAAGATTACCATCATTTTTTGTATTCTTTGTGAATTGTATTTGTTCCGAAAGAACATAAAGGTGGTGGTCTTCAAATTTATCCAACTCTACTTTATTATGAGGTCGATTAGATTTTGTTGTCATCAACAGACCATCCCCACCTCTTAGTTTTCAGAGTGCATACCTCCAAAGTCACTTTCTCAAAATCTTCCATAATTAGGTTGGCAATAGTAAGTAACAAACGGAACCCATTGCCAACCCTTCCAATTGCTCATATAATACTTCTCAAAACATAAAGAATTTGAACCTTACACAAAGTTCCACTAAACAAGGTGTCTTAGGGTCTGGGATTCTCCTTGGTATCTTCATTACCTCACCTTTGGGTATCTTTTTTTATAATGACAACATGAAAATTTATGAGAAAATCATCCTCATCCAATATTCATTGTTTAATCTTCTCTACAATTAGGCCATGTTATTGAAAGATGTTTTCTTTCCTGCAATAGTTTTTTTCCTCTTGGCAAGAAACTTAGTAAGAGCATAGGTGGGTGAGCTCCTATTAATAGCAATGCTTCGCAGAGGGATCTCATTCTTTTGGGTCTTTGGCAAGATTTGAGTTTTTGGTAAGATAGGTGTTTTAGGTGTAAGTTTCAATCTGTCCCCATCATCAAATGACAAGGCTTTGATGGCCAATGTCATCAATGAGTCAAGCACCTATAGGCTACATGATTCATGCTTTCATTTGTAATCTATTTAAATTTTTTTAAAACAGATTTACATAACGGAGTGGGTATTGCCATGCAACGGCTTATTAACGTCGACTGTGATATGAACACATCAACTATCTTCTTTTACATGACTGAGATCATTGAATGAAGACGACATTGATCTTTTATGTGCACATTTAAGAGAAAGATGATATACTGTGTCATAGGTTTCGCCGAACTTTAAGAGAAAAGTTCGAAATCCGGTGATCCAAATGAAAACCCCAAAAAATCGTTGCAGTTCGCCCTAAAATTCGTACGGAAAAGGGCTTCGGTTTTTTTAATTACAATGTATCTTAAAAATGTTATTTCGATTAGGGGTTTTTGGATTTTTCTAAGGAAATCAACTCTGGTAGCATCGAACGTTATTATTTTGCTTTGCGAATTTGCGCCCTAATACAGTTGGATTTTCATTGTACACAATCGAAATATGTTTTGCAAATTCCTGCCCTAAAAGCTGTCTTCGTGGGCGACTATTTGACCATTGTCGTGTCGTGGTGTGGCGTGGCGAGGGGTGTTAGCAGCGTCGAGGAGGAATTCATCGCAACTCTGAGTGAGCAGCGGCGAGGAGGATTTCGTGAACTTTCATTGAGACATTGATTGACCCAATATATATAATTGATTGACATGACCTTTAAAGTGCTTTGTAATAATAATAATATTATTTTATTTTTATTTAAATTTTTCATTTCATATTCTTTTAATAATGTTTTAACTTTTTAAGTTTTCAATGTTTTATAAGGTTCTATATTTTTTACCATTTAATAATTAAAAGCTACATATTTAAATTTAATTTTTAAAGCTTAGTTATATTTTTAATATTTTCAAATTAATTATAATGTATTTAAATTTGTTATAATATTATTTTATTTATCAATTATATTTAAATATTTAATTATATTAAAAAATTGTAAATTATAGTAGTCGAATTTAATCGCAAATTTTATCTCTCGCCGAGCTTGAACTTGAACACGAACCTTGTGACTTAGATGATATATATATATATATATATATATTCTTAGAACAATCAAGACGTTTTTTGTGGACGCAGGCAAGTATCTCCTCCCTTGCCTTCTTTTTGAAGTGTTAGTATTGGTTAAGTTGTGGATTGTAATGAAAACATGAATGTGTAAATATTTGCAATTTTTTTAACGTGGCTCGAATCCTCTTCGGAATGCTTAAAAATTAATGACGCATTTTTTGAATGAATGTTTTTTGCGAGTGATCATGTAACCTTGTATGAATTTTTGTATGCTTGGAAAAGAATTAACTCTTGTAGTAACAAAGAAAATTGTTGTCATCGAAAGAGGAAATTTCATCATAACTTTGAATTTTGAGTGATTTTGTTGTGAGTTGTGTGTAAAAAGGTAGAATTGAATATAATGTTTGAATGTAAAATGATATGAATGTGTGAAAACTAGTGCATTTTGTAATGAGGGGCATTGACAAAACATAACATGGAAATTTATGTTTTTAAAAAAAATTAGCATTGCTTGATGCCTCTCTCCCTTCTTAGGAATTGAAAATGTGAACTGTTATCCTTGCGAACTCGTGTCACTTCTTCTTTTGAGCCTCAATGTGTGTGTTTGTTGGTGCATTGTATATCCTTGCTAAATTACAATACCATTTATCACTAATAATATCAAAACAGTTAATTGTTTATAAGAAAGTTCTGGCTTTAGACTCTATAAGACTGATTACATATAGTTTCAGCTGACTGTTCAAAATTAAATGAACTCAATGATTACATGCCTCTATAAAGCCTTAATTTTCTATGGGTCATTTAGTGGATTTTTATTGAAGTGAATCCGCCACAATGGAGGAAAATTTAGATATTGCGGTATAGAACTTTTTTTGAGCACTTGTATTCTAGAGTTTGTTGCCTTGGATTCAATAGTGAAATAGTTGTTTGTTTGTACTCTCAAACCTTGGGTTTTGTATTGAGGATGATGTAGTTTAAGGCATAGTTACCATGTTCTTACGATCTTAGTGAAAATTTAGTTCAAACTGTACTTTTTGGTCTGACTGAACTAACCGAACAAGTTCGGTCGAACATTATTATTCCTTTTTAAATAAAAAATCAAAGTGTTTGAATTAAAAGAACTTCAACACAAAACAAATACGAAACCAGAAACACTAATACCTAAACACGTAAAGGAAAAACTCCGTAGATAATATATTTATTTATTATTATGTGTAATTGTTTTCTCTTTTCAAATATCATCATATATATTTAGTATTTATTATTTATATATATTTTACATTTGTAAATTTGTTAAACTGAAATGAAGCAAACCTTTTGAAAATTTCCGAACTCCCGAACTTTTTTCGCCTTTCAAACCATCTAACTTTTTGAACATGGTAACTATGGTTTACGGGGAGGGAGATGTAGTGCGATTCCTTTCCTCAGTTTCTCTAATAGCACCCTTACTTGGTGGATTGGTGTGGACTTACGTATATAAGTTAATTAACCTGTGACTAAGCCCCAATGGAAATGACATGTTTATGCCAACTTGGTTTAAACCTTCGTTTGAACGGGGCTACCAAAATTTAAGAAAATTTTAGTGCCTTGCTAACCACCCTTGTTCAGTGTTTTAGTGTGTACCTACATGTGTGAGTTAATCACCCCAAGCTTGATGTCCTTAGACTGTCCTTGGAAACCTCCTCATGACAAAGTCAATCAAAAAGTCGTATATATTAGGCTTTAGCCTTATGATAGGGTTTGGGCTGCTTTGGCATTGGTCACCCTTTAGTCAGTTTTTTGTGAGGTTGGTAACGAGATTATCATGTTTGTGGTTCATGTACGGTTTGAAAGAATAATATATTTTTTTGGTCCAAAACTTGTGACACCATTTTGAGCTTCTTTCCATTAGTGATCTCAAATTGGGCTCTGTCATTACCGATCTCTAACCCTTTTTGGACGTCATGTTTATGCTAACCTGGCTTAAACCTTTGTTTGAATGGGGCTATGAAAAGTTAAGAAATTTTTAGTGCCTTGCTAACCACCCTTTTTCAGTGTTTTAGTGTGTACATACATGTGTGAGTTAATCACCCCAAGCTTGACGTCCTTAGACTGTCCTTGGAAACCTCCTCACAGCGAAGTCAATCAAAGAGTCGTATATATTAGCCTTACAATAGGGTTTGGGCTGCTTTGGCATTTGTCACCCTTCCGTCAGTTTTTTGTGAGGTTGGTAACAAGATTATTATGTTTGTGGTTCGTGTATGTTTTGAAAGAATAATAAATTTTTTTTGGTCCAAACCTTACAACTCCATTTTGAGCTTCTGTCCATTAACAATTGCAAATCAGGCTCTATCATCACTGATCTCTAACCCTTTTGGATGAGTAAGTGCGTATATAATTGGGTCGTACGAAATAATAAAAATAATAGTGATATTCTAAAGCAATTTGCATGCATATGTTAAAGGTAAAAGTTTGGAATAAATAATGTTACTAAAACTGTAAAATAAAATAAAACAAACAAAAAATGAAAGAAAAAAGAATTAGGGCTTAAGGGCATTTTAGGGTTGTGGAGCGAGTTAGGGCTCCCTTTTGAGTCATGTATGTTGTTGGGCAAGCAAGGAGAGAGAATGGCAGCTAAGCCCATCAACCCAATACTTTTTATCTAATCACTTATACAGATTCAATTTTGGACACGGAACGATTGCCAAAATAAATCGAAATTGCCCACCAATCTATTTTTTGTTGTACTTTCCGCAATAAAACCAGAAATTACAGCCTGCATCTCTTGATATATATGCATCTTTTGTTTTTGCACAATGCCTAGGCCAGGGAGTTGTTTGGCTTTATGCTTGAAAGAAACATGGCTTCTTGGACTGCACGTGGCAAGTGTGTGACCAGACTCCACAACCTTGACTGCATGCTATCGACTGTGCCGAAAATGGAAGTTAGAATAGGGTATGGCCATCCACTAGTATGAGGGAAGCAAATTTTGGTTTGTTGAAGTTGCTGGTGCCCTGATAAAAATGTGTTTTGCAGGCCAACACCAATGGATTGTTGAAATGGCCTTAGAAACCTTAAAGCAAATTTTTTTGATAGGTGGGAGGCTAGGTTTCATCCCTTTTCCAATGTACTTGTTAATTGGTCAAAATGGGAGCAGTTGTACAGGCTGGGCGCATGTGGGAAGAGGGGAGGTTGTGAGTTCACCCACACTTTGAATGTGCTAGTTAACAGTGTCAACACTTTGTGAGGTTAACCATTTAAAATCTTGCAATCAAGGTTTTGTCACAGGCAAGTTTATTATTTTTTTGAATTTTTAACTTTCTTTTTGTTTAAAATTTAAATTCAAACTTTTACCTTTTTATAAATTGTAATATAGGTTGCAAGTTCATCTTCTTGTGATTGGAATTGGAGCACATACAACTTCATCCACTCAGAAAAGCGCAACAAGGTCGGAGCAAAAAATGACTTGGTCTACATACACTCGAACTTGCACCTTATCTCGGACAAGAAGACCGATTATAGTGAGGGATTGTCAAAGCATTGGGATATAAATCTCAAGAATGTTGACCTAAATTCTTCCCTTTCACACCAGTCATTGTTTGACATTGACCCTCCTGGGAGGCATAGTATAGTTGGCGGGTGTGTTGGAGCTAGTGGGAGTGGTAGTTCTTGTGGTTCTAGTGCACTACATGATGTTGATATTGATGCTCTCGATGAAGAGCTAGATGACTATGGATATTAATTTTGATGTAATTAGTTATGATCAGTACAAGCCATTTGAGATATTTGATTATTATGACATTTGGCTTTTGGATAATATTTTTGTTTTAGTGGTTATTCTGTATTTTATAAGCATACTATATGGTTAATGACAAATGTCTCTAATTCCTGATTTATTAGGCTATAATTTTTATATAGTTTTGTTTTTTATATATTTTATGTATGGATGTACCCAAGGCAAAAGAAAAAAATGTGGTACCCACATACTGGGTACTTCGTACCAGTACCCGAACCAGCTACTTAGTCACAAATGAGAGGCGGGAAACATGACTGGAGGGTGAATAATATAAAGGAAACAGGAGCGAAAGTGACATGAGTGAAATGAAATGGACGGTGGAGTATTTATAACCTCATAGGGTGGAAAGAGTGGGAGAAGCAATAAATGCATGCATGTGAAGCAAGTAGGAGTTGGAGAGAATTAAATAGACGGGATTAATGGAGCTTTGTTACACATGATACAATGAGTGGAGTTGTATTAAAAGTCCACATGTTCTGTCTCTCTTTAGTAGCGTTAAGCTTTTTTTGAATTTGGGTTGAGAAATGGGGAATGTGATACATTGAACTCATGAACTCAAGTGTGCTAAAAGTCTGCCAAGTCCACTTAAAAATTAATGCGAGTGAACCATTGTGAAGGTAAAACTGGACTGATCGGACTATATTACATGTTCGCTCTGGAGTGTACTTTTAACAGAAGTCTGCTATGTCCGCTTTCATGATGTTTGATAAAAAGAGCAAGGCATAGAAGTGGGAAACTTAAGACATTGAGACATGCGAGCATGATTGTAAAGAAATCTCGTTTGCTCTGCCAGGTACTAAAGGAGGTGGGAAAGTCAGGACTTCTAGATTCTCCGCCTAACAACAAAGGAGGACTTAAAAAAGGCAGGAAATCTGGGTTGATGGGATTCCGCAACATGTGAAGCTCGTAATGAAACTCCACTTTCTCCGTCAAGGCTTGAAACGAATTCATTTTGACTTCAATTTTTTTATGAAAAACACTCATTGGAATATTTTGACAATATGCGTACCAAGATTTTGATCAAATTTTGGGAACAACATTCATCAATTTTTCAACAAATATATCACTGTGCACCATCCGGGCAATATTTTGCTTGCCAAGTCTTCCCTTCCTGAAAACGCTGTTGGCACAGTTTACTTCCAAAATGCTGCACAAACCTCACTGTTTTCCCACATGTTAGGTAATCCTCCCACCATTCATTGTATCCCAAGGTAGAAAGATATGTAAAAGTCAAATGACCATACCATTGGTGCCAAAGTGTGCCAATGATGGCAACAACTGTAAGTATGCCAGTATTGGCAACAACAACCAAGGCATGTGTTTGTGAATGGTCAGCCTCCTGAAATTGATAGATATGATGTTCTCTATCACCAGAGGCTATAATCTTATTACACCTCTTATCCTTCACAAAACACTGATTTGCACAGAATGTTTCCTGTAAGTGGCCATCTCAAGTGGTTTGACTGCTAGGCACTAGATTCTTGCTAATGCCATGAATATACAAAACATTCTGAAATGTGATTTTGTTACCTGCCAGTTTAATCAGAATGTTTTGACGCCCCTCTACATAATGTTATCCACTATCCCTGAGTATCACCATTTTAGACCAAGTATCATCTACAACAAAGTATACAAACCAATCCGTGGCAGTTGTGTTTACAGGCACCAAAATCTAATGTTCATATGGTATTATTTCAATCTTTGAGAAACAACTAAGGCATATTCATATCATCTTCGTGCTCAACTATGTTGGCTTGCTGCTGAGTTCTTTTCTGCTAATTCTCTAACCAGGTTTGTTTTACAGCCTTTCTTAAGCTGGTTCATCTTTCCAAAAAATAGCACCTAACATTTTTGTAGGTTTGTTTGCTTTGTGGCAGATGCAGGAGTCTTATATTTTCTTTGAGCAGATCTTTGCTATACTTCCTGGCTAAGTCACAAGGTTCGAGATCACGTTTATGATCGACGAGCATAAAGTTCGAGAAAAAAACGTCTTTAAGTTTGAACAATTTTTTTTCTATCATTTTTTGTTTTTTGAAGAAAATGCATAAATATGTCAGAGGGATGGAGTGGAGAGTTTTTTATCCACTACTTTCAGTCAGTATATGTATATACACACACATTTGTAAAATAATGCAAAACCATGCCAAAAACTTTCCATGCAAAAATAATAGATAAAGTTTGAGTTCATGTTTGACGAGAATAAAGTTCGGCAAAATTCAAACTTTTTTGATAAAATTCGGAGAACCTTGTGACAGCATCCCGGCCAAATCTCTGGCTTGCCTTTGGTTCTGGCGGCAGATACAGTTTTGGAGGTCTCACCATTTGTCCTAAACTGTTTAATCCATTTTTGTTGCAGTAGTTTGTTACGCAACCATCAAACTTGATGTTGGCATCTCAAGGAGTATGGTTGAATGTCTCAACAATTTTTTATAAGAGGATGTAAACTTTGACTTGTACTGACAATTAGATCTTCCTTTCCATCCTTCCTGTATATGGCCACGACTGAACCTGCAAATCCTGTAACGAACCATTACACAAAAACCTCGAGGTCTTAGTGAATCCACACTCTAGGATCATAACATCCCACTGCGCTTCTGTAACCTGGACCCTGGGCTAGATTTGCGCCTGTATAGTGGGACCATGCCCAGCCTTATACGAGTGCGGGCGAACATTGCAATGCCAGTGTAACCACCTGTGCCGGGACTTGAACCTGGGTGGTCGCTCTGATACCAAATGTAACGAACCATTACACCAAAACCTTGAGGCCTTAGGTGCTGCTGAATGGAATCTCTCCCTTTTCTGGTTTGAGAGACAGTGACAGGTTTTCCAGATAGGAGGCCCTTCTTTTGAAGTCTGGTCTTTTTCTTTTGATCTATGCCAGACATTCAACACTGAAATATCAGGCATAGATTCCGTCACTGAGAGTTTTAGGAGCATCAAAGCCCCTCTATTTTTGCTTCATAGATCTTGACCACAATGGAAATCAGTCTGATTCATTCACGAATAATTAATTTTCCCTCTCATTTTTTGTGGCTCAGTAAACAAAAGGTTGTTTAGCTTTGACAAGCTTTCTAGGATTTTAATTTTAGAAAAATGGTTTTTATTCGGAGAGAATTCTGACAAAGAAGAACTTTCTAATGAAATGATAGTTTGCTGATAAAAACAGACAAGTGGAATTGCTGCTAAAGGAATGAAAAAAAAGATTTTGTTACCTTTGTTTCTTCAGAACTGTATCTAAAACAAACTCCATATTTGACTGTAGCTTTTCGACCTTCCCTCTGTCTCAGAGCCAGAACTGTTTCTGATCTGTCACAGGATTGTAAACTTCAAAAAATATAACTCCCTCTGCTCTCACGCACTGAAAATCAGATCCACTTCTTTTCAGGTATACAGAAGTTTTCCCCTTCTTCTAACACTACCACAAATATTGTCTGGGTCAAGAGTGCTACCTTAGAACCAGTCTGAAATGTCTCTACAATACTTGTAGCTGCCCTACTTCATTGATCACTGATTTGTCACCTTTGTATTTTATTCACACCATGTAAAGCCATTTCAGGAAAATAGAACTTTCAATTCTGGCATAAAGATTTTGTTTCTGCACTGCTGCTTGAGCATCTTCTATGCCGAGATGCTCTTGTTAAGACAGATTATATACTTGTCTAGACTGTTTTATCAAGTTTGTTTTTAAGTACAACTCTCTCTCTCTCTCTCTCCGCCCCCAAAAATGCATAAACCCTAGACTCTGTTCTCCTCATCGTCTGTATCCGCAGATACTCTGACCACGGCCTTCGATATCTACTCCAGAGAGGCATTGACTTGGGCTCTGCTAAGATTGTGGGAGAGTTAATAGAAATATTAGACAACATATAGAAAGGAGCAATAATACATTCTATTATACTCATGTCTGCACTATATTTGTAGTGTTCTTTTAAAAGTTTAAAGTTTTAAACTGAATTGTAACTGTCAACTACCTTTTAGCTGTCATCTAACTCATAAATAACTCATAAATACCGATCACCTCAAATCTGTCATAACTAAGTAGAACATGACCATTCCATATATTCGAATAAGGTAGTAAGTGCCAAGATATGTTAAAAATTTCAACCGGTCCAATAAATGTTTATATGCTTTTGTGAAAAATACTTGTCATATGCAATAAACAAAATGATATGTGCTTTTTGGTTTCCATTGTTTCATGGATATGCTTTGCTGGCGTGAAGGTATGTTGAAATGGGGATCTGCCTGATTTAGATGTGCTTAATATGGATGGAACTGCCCCTATTTGTACCCAAGCATACCTTCACATACCTCATAGCATGGGTATGATCTCATGATAGTACAGCTCAATTAATGAAAGGAAAGATCCCTAAAAATCATAGTAAGTCTAAATCTATAGTCTGCTGCTCAAATCTTGATGTCTTCAACTATGGTATTGTTATGGCATCCTTGTATTCTCATATAGTCTCAGAGCTAAAAGTAACAGGTGATTGAAAAGGTATTGAGAATTGAATTTCGATGTTCCAACCATTTTATTGTTTCAAAACAGTCAGATTGCAACAAGGATTGACTTAAAATGAAGTGGGGTAATTGGATTTACATGGCGTATGAATCAGAAAACACCATGAACTTTAGATGTACTTGTTATTCAAATATTTTTACAATGTAATCAATCTATTCAACTGGTGGTCTGGTCAGTAATTGAGTCAAGATATTACTATTGTTATCTTTTTAAAATTCCTCTTTAATCTTCTTAAAAAGACAATTTTCTCTTTAGTTTAATGGATGGTTGTTAGTACGTCTTTGTCTCTCTTTCTGCATGCATGCTAGTGCCAATAATATCCGTATATCGATGTACCCAAAATTTGCAGATCCACACCTGGTTCTTTTTACTCATACTTTATGTGCCCCCATATACTTTTAATCATGTAAACTTGGTTTCCCATACTTAATATTCTAAATTTTTCAGTGAAAATATTTGGTTTTTTATTTTCTACCTTCTCAATACTTGTGGTCATCTTCTTATCATTTTTTACTCTTGAAAAAGTAATACTTCATACTTCAAACACATTGATTTTTTTAAAGGGATTGAACATTTTTTTGTATTAGAGGACTTGTTTTCTATTGTCAGCTAATATTATTAGCCTACAATCCATATTATTTCTCATCTAATTTCAAATTAATTTAATCTGGATAGCATAAATTAGGAACATCCATTTTCTTTGTTATAATTTTTGGATGTATAAAGTTGAAGAAGCTATTTTCTTATTTCTTGTGTTCCGTATAGCATAAAATATTGCTGTCAACAAGGCAATTTGATCCATCACATTTTCCTACATTACATTTTGTACATGTTTTATTTAGAAGGGAACATAGGCCTTTGTTGATATGTCATGTTTTGATGAGCATGTTTAGAGAAACAAAATCTGAAACTGTATTTTTCAGGTTTACAGTGTGCAACAAGGAAAAAGGGATGTGGAGACTGTACTAACAATGGGAATCATGGAAGATGCTAACATTGTTTCACATCCGCATGGTGGTAAGTATCGTTTATTAATCATTCAGTCCAAGTGATCCAAAATATGATATCCTATCCTAGTATTTTGCTAAACCATTGACAGTATCATGTATGGTATCCTGTCCTAGTTTCTTGCTGAAGTCCTGTAGATAAACATTATGCATTACCTAATCTTTTGTTGGAAAATGAAATTTACTAAGTGAAGAGACGGGGAACACTCTTTGAATATTTTTTCAAACTTCAAAGTGCACCGAAGTTACTGTAAGGTTTAATTGGCTGTGTATCTAATTGTCAAATGTACCTTCTATTTTTGGCAATGTTTGAACTTCTTTTCTAGCTTAATGATGATAACTAATGATCTCTATTAGACCCAATATAATCTTCCATGACTTGTAATACTACCTGCCGAAGTGTTTGTGTCATAAAGGACTATAAGAGCACATACTCCTTTCTATTCTCTCTTCATGACGTGCTTTATTGATCCATCTTATCTTGTATTGCTTAAAAATATTGTTGAATGCCCCTTGTTCTCCTGAATAAACAAGGGTATTTTTTTATATATTTTAAGAGACTGTGCTATGAATTTTTTCACAAATGAGGTTGCAAACTGGTAATCAAACTGCACAAACATGTGTTGTCCCATAGGAAGCTAGGGTATTAACAAGGGTCGTTGGAAGAGCCTATGGGTCTTTCTTGACGATTAAGTACACAAAACATAAAAACGCAATACTGCCATGGTTTTAATGACCTCTCCTCAATGCATAAATTTTGTCAATTTGATCTGAATTAAATCGAGTCTAAGCTATGATGCCAGGATATGGGTATGGGTTCGGGTTCTGGTATGGGTTCAATACGTGGATATGTCGATTTTAAAAAACCCTTGGGTACAATATGTCTTGGATACACCCGTACATATATATTAAAAAATTACACACACTCATATCACTCATTTTTTAGTCCATAAGAAATACAAAACTTGAAAATATGGTAGGATCAATGTTCAAAACATTCAATATACTTAAGATTTTATTTACATTTTCATTGATCATGTGGCTGCCATACATATGATATACAAATATCATGTCAACATGAATCCAAATGTGACGTCTCCTCCTTTGAACGATCAATAAAACAATGCCTTCCTCTAAACAAACTTGAACTCCTTGCAAGCAATGGCTGCCTCCAATCTCGTCTTCCTTGCAATGGTTGCCTCCAAACAAATCCTCCTTCCAATGTTTGCCTCCTCTTCAATTCCTCTATAGCTCTTTGCTCATACACTTGCAAAAACCAACAATGAATTGTTTGTGTGATTTGTGAATGGTTGAGTGCCTTTTATAGCTTTTTGAGGAGTTTAGGGTTTATTATTTTATTAATTTATGAGTTAGGGTTCGTTTTTTGGTCATTGACCAAGTCAAAATTAAAAAAAAAACACTTTTTTAGAGCCACCCACCGCCCAACTTTGCGGGTATGTCCCGATACATCTCGGGTATGTCAAAACGTACCCGGAACATACCCAGACTTATTTGGGACGTATCAGTACCGTACCCGGTATGGACACACCTGGACGTATTTGGGACGTATCAGTATTGTACCCGGTATGTATCCGGGGGGTACGGGGGGGGGGGGCAGCGAACCCATGCATCATAGAGTCTAAGGGTTCAAATAGGTGCATTGTGTTTTCTATTATGAATGGTCGTGCTAAGGTACAATGACGACACTTTATTGAAATCCCTAGAGGCAGTCCCATTACCTTCAAGGATGTTCCCCCTTCTGATGAGGGTAATACAACCTGTATTACTTCCTGCACAAGCACACAGTGATTAGATTAGATAGGTTATACTGTCAAATCCACAAAACATACAACACAGTTTAGCATGTGTATTTACTAGCAATTATCCCTAACAATTGCATGAACATATCAGTAATTCAATCATGCTAACAAAATTAATAATCCATAATTGTTCTGCAATAGGCCAAAATTGTTCTGCAATAATCAATAATCCAAATCAATTAAATCCATATGGTATGCGTGCCATTTGTTACAACTGAAATGCCTAAAAAAATTAGCAATGTAAAATGCGATCTGACTTGAGGGATAATGGTTTCATATATGATCAAGTTTAGAATGGTTTATATAATGGTCACAGATGTAAGTCATGTACTTAAATTATAAAAATAAATTGACAGATGAAATAAATGCACAATATTACAGCAAACATTGTGTTACTTGAAAATTAGTAACAATGGAGGGTGCATTTAATTAACTTTGTAATTAAAGGTTAGTTGACAATTGGGTGGTCATCTTTCTCACCTTTTGTATTCATCTATTTTATTTTCTGATTGAATGAATAACAACTCATAAAGTCTCTCTATTTTTTTACGATGTCCTCTGTTTTTGCTTGCCTTCCTATCACGAGTGTTGTAGCTTCACATCTCTTCTCAAAGATTGCTACCTTCTTGTAATTAACCATCATTTGCAATAAAAATTTCATTTTCATTCCAATATCATCTGTGTTGTTAGGTTCATTTCCTTTGCTTAAGTTTATCGCTATCATAACACATTAAGTTTCTACAATTTAGTTTGTTTTCCACCAGATCACCAGTCAAATCCGGATCATAAAGTTATTTTAATAATTTTACTTCTCAAAAACATTCAGTTCAATATCACAGTTAAGGATGAATTGGGATTGATTGTTGGTAAAATTCTATACTTTCAGCCACTAATATGATATCTTTTTTTTTATTGTCTTCATGAGATGTTGAAATGAGTGTTTACATTCTCTATTTGATATGCTTTTTGTAAGTCTTATTTTTTGTAAGGGTGGGAGAACTGTGGACAACACCTATTAACCTATTAAAAAGCATTAAGTGGCCATTTGATAGGTGGATTCCCAAATTCCTTTACTATATTTCGATTTAAACTTCCTTCATCCTGTAAGAGATAATTGACAGCATATGCGAATATAACATAGAGAACTGGGTGCCCCTATCTCTCTTGTGAACTAATAGCAGAGTGTGCTTATGGCCATGATTACTACCGTTGCGTGTTGCTCTAAGTCAAAAAAGAAACCTAACCAATTTAAACCCAAGACATCTACCTTTGTGTTGAAAGAAACTTAACATGCTCTTCTGGAGTTTGTTACATTTGCATAGGATTTAATGGGGGTGCCCCCATGGCTACAAATGGATCTCCAAATAACATCCTCGAGGAGTTTCGGAGGGAATTTGTGGTGATTGAGTTTATAATGGGTATGATATTTACTCCCATTCAGATATGTATGTGTATAGATATAAAAATAAAAGGTTAAGGTTGTTTTTAGTCATGGCCAAGCCAAACTCCAATTTGGCTTATGAAACTCCCTTCTAGAAGCCCCCAAAGGGGTTTCCTTTCCATTTACGTTGTACTTATTCAAATTTTGTACTCATGAGTTTCGGCATCATGACCAGCCTTGGGAGTGAACCGGACCTTGCCAATTCACTTATACTGGGCCTTGTATACATAAAGCTAGAGGTGGGTTTTTAGGTCATGACGTAGCCAAAAACTCCAATTTTGCATATTAGACTCTTGTAAAAACACGGGAACTTTTTTAAATTTGCCCTTGGTTTCAGCCTAACGACCAAGCTAGGGAGTAAACTGTCCCTAGCAAATCTGCCTACACCAAGAGTTAAGAAATGGAGGGAAGGGGTTTTAGACTCAAGACCTATCCACTTTAGCGTTAAAGTTATATGTGATAACCATTGTTCCCTAACGAGAATTCATATGTATATAGATATTTGTATACACAAACACACGTGCACATGTATTATATATATTCATATGTATCTGTTATATTTTAATAAAGATGTTTGAAAAAGGAAAGTAGCATACATATTGAACGTAGGATGGGATGTGAATGATGTTAGTAGAGACAGACGTTGGAGTTGATTGCGGGGATTGTTGGATGAAACATGTGTGGAAGAAAGGGAAGGAAATGATGCTTACGTACAATGGTGGGAATAAGAAACGTACTGGTGAATTGGTTGCCAACATGTACAAGGGAGAAATATGATAACATGAATGAAGTACACAAAAGGAATAGTATTTATGTTGAGAAATGACCGAAGCTAGTCAATGGGGCTGCAGTTTACAGTGTGCTAAGATTCCACCAGCAAGGGGGTGCATACAAGAAAACATACTTATAAAAGAAGAGATGACTGCAATACAAAATGAACAGATGGAAAAATGGAATGCCGATTCTGATTACCTCAAATGGTTAGATTACAAAGGGAAATGGAATATGAAGCAGAATTGAAAACGACCAGGAATGAATCTGGTGAAAAACACACAGATACGAGTGTGAAACTGTCTGAGGTATTTCGGCCAGAACAGTTGCAGGACGACCAAAATGATCATTTATTACTGTCAAAACTAGGGTAGAGCAGAAGGAAATCAGGGCAGGATTATGCTCTGATACCAAGTGTGATGGTCTGGCCATTACATCGTGTTTAAGCCATTTCAATAGGGCAAATGAATAATAAATACACAGAGTAATTGATTGATGAATAATTTATTTTACATATGCCTCATAATAAATAAGATTATAGGAGTAATGGAATATAATGTCATACCTTATGATAGGGACACAACCCATGATTATAATGTTATTCACCTTGTGTAGAAAACAATTAACGGTTCTTCTGTCAGAACGATAGAGTTAAAGCTTCCATTTATGCAACATTTTCAGTTGTCTTCTATTTGTATATTCTGTGATTGGATAGTTTTTTTAGCATCTTTCTCGTGCATTCTATCTATCTCTGATTTATGGTAGAGTCAAATACATGAACTACGTTAAAATCCTATCTTCATTCATAATTATGAAGCATATTTTAAAAAATGTTTGTCACTTTCTGCATGTCATTTATCGATTTACCAGCATAATTAATATGCATAATAAATATATGGATCAGAATGCAGAATGCAAATGACTACTGGAAATATTGATATTTATATCGATATCTTTATCCAATTATTTGTATCATGATCTTTTGCTTGAAGCTTTTCTTGGCATCTCATCTGGCTTGTGTACACGACATCTGAGTCACTCTAAATGATGGCATCAGGAAATGTGGTATTGATGGTTTTATTTTTTGAATTCCATGCAGATACAGGAAAGGTTGATTTGACTATGAATGTTGTGGAACGTGTAAATGGGGGTTTCTCTGCGGCTGGAGGAATTTCAACAAACGGGTAAACAGTCCCTAGATAATTCTCTTCTAGACGAAAATACTAAACTCTTCAAGTTCCTGGTATTGCACAGTTTCTTGTAATGTACTATGTAGTGGTGGTTTCTGATTAAGAACTTATGTTTAATGCAGAATTACAGGGGGGCTACTTTCAGGCCTTGTTGGAAGGTATGTCATACCAGCATCTGTGTGAATTTTGATTGTGTTCATATTTGCTTATGCATATGGAGACTCTGTCTCTTGTCCTGGAAACCCAGACACAGCCAGTTCAAGAATTTCTGGCAACTGATAACCCTTTTACTAGATCAGAACTTTGGTTCCTTCATACTTTGCTGCTACCACAGTCTTTGACTTTTGCTACCACTATTTTCTGTTGTTTTTTTGTTTTAATATATTTTTTCACACTTTCTTTTCCATTTTTACTGGATTTAATCCCAAAAGTGTTTTGTACATCTTGTAACTTGGAGGGTATCCTTGTGTACTCTAGTTTGGTTTTATTCTAGAGTGTAAGTGCCTCTAATTCAGATTCTCTTTTTGTTTTGTATATCTTTAGTCTTGCACTATTGAATGGTCCAATTTTTTTTTCATGCTGTAAACTGTGTCACATGTTTTGGAGCTAAGTCTTTTGATTGTGTACTTCTTGTAAGCTCATAAATGTTTTATCTTGCTTGAGGTATTGTTCTATATTTGAAGTCTCTGTTGCCAGGGTTTGTCCCCCAGCCCCCGTACCCTGCCTGATACGTATCCGGTACAGATATGTCAGGGTACGGGTACGGATACGTGATGGGTATGTTCGGGTTCTTCCTGGGTATGTCACGGGTACGTCTAGATGTACTCGGGAAGAACCCGGATGTACCCGCGGCGAACCCAAGTTTAAATACGCATTTTAAGGCATTAAAACACTTTTTATTTTATTTTTTGACTTAGTAAATGCAAAAAAATGAACCCTAACATTTAAATAAATAAAATATTAAGTCCTAAACACTTCAAAAAGCTAAAATCAATGAAATGTATGGCAGCCATATGATCAATGAAATGTATATTGTATGTTTTGAAAATTTGAACATTGATCCTAATATATTTTTCGAGTTTTGTTTGTATTCATGTTGACATGATATTCGTATATCATATGTATGGCAGCCACATGATCAATGAAAATGTAAAGTCTTACATATATTGAATGTTTTGAACATCGATTCAAGTTTTGTATTACTATTTCAGTTATTTATGGACTAAAAAATGAGTAAAATGAGTATATATATTATATATATATATATATATATAAATTTTTTTAATATATTTGTATGGACGTATCCAAGACGTATTGTACCCAAGGGTTTTTAAAAATTGACGTATCCGCATATTGAACCCGAACCCGTACTTGTATCCGTATCTTGGCAACAAAGTTTGAAGTCATCTGTAAGAGGAGAGCAAGATATTTCATCTCCTCTTTTAATCTTCTGTTTAGGACACATGTGCATGCATGCATCTGTGATTGTATGATTATTACATGTTAAATTTCATATCTGTGTTTAATACGATAGTGTTGGTTTTGGTAGGATGCCATGTGCAATTACGGATGCAGTTTGCAGTTCTATGGAATCTTTTCTTGGCATTACTTTTAGTCTATAGACGATTTGTGGTTATTGGTTATGCAATTTTGATTTAAACTGTGTAAGATTAGGTTGGGTTTCGCTTTATCATTACATTGTGTTGTTGAGCCATTTTGGAGAATCTTTGTTATCAAATAACAGTAGGCTTGCCAGAAATACTATCTATAGAATGCAATATAACAAGTTGCTATCAACATTAGTTTATGTTGTGCTAAGTACCAGAAACAGGAATATGGAAATTGCGCAAAAGTGTCTATCAACCCACTAGGTAAATTGTGAAACTAAGGCATGGCTTGTTAAGCTTGATGGGAATGCTTTAAGCAAGACCTGATCATTGTGAGCATATAGCTGTAGGCATCGATTAAAATAAGATGTGTTGAGAAGCACTATTTTGCTTAGTGAATAAGATGAACTTAGGCATGCGGAACCCTGGTGGAAAAGAAACATTAGAAACCGTGCGTGTGACTGGTTGGTTAGGCACACTATTGTTATCAATCCAATTACTAACTGTTGTGGAAGATAGGCATAGAGTCTTAACCCTAATTTTGTGACTAACCAATAGATTACGTCATGAATTGCAATTGCTGTATGAGGATAATAACATATTTGAAAGCTGTGTCTAATGATTCTGATTGCACAATGTTCTCAAGTATAGGTACAGGTGTAGGACAAACATTACATGACCTAGGGTTGTCACTCGTGGAATCGTTTCTAACACAGGAGCTAAAAACATGAACAATATTTGAATCTATATCTTTAGTATGAGAATCTAAAGAAACATCACTATGATTTATTAAAGAAACATCATTATGATTTATACAAGAAGCATCATTATGATTTGTAAAAGAGGCACTATAATTATTTGTAAAAGATGCACCGTAATGATTATGAGAAGCATGTTCTATGTTATGAAAGCAAGCAACGTCATTCACAAATAAGATTTGACAACAACTAAGTTTCACTACAATTTGTTGCCTAGGGGAAGAAGGAAGAGAATTACCAGGGCTAACATTATCCCAAGTAGAAGGGTCATTATAATTTATTTCTAATATAGTCTCATATTCTTCTTCCATTGTAGCATGAAGTTCGAGTGCATCCCTATTAAAACAATCTTCCAAAAATCCATCAAAACGAGTTGGTGGGGCACCTCAATTAGTCAAGGAAGACATGGCTAGAGTGATCTAATGAAATAAGCCAAACCCTAGTAGAGTAAGGGAAAATAACATAAGATTTGATCTGAAATAGAAACCTTAAGGGTTTAAATTGAAACCCTAAGGGTGAGGAACGATGCCCTAGGTTGGTGCTAATCAATAGATAAAGTGAATACCAAAATGATCATTGATCTCATTTAAAAGACTGTTACAAAACTTATGATCTACTAAGGTCATCAAACTTACTAAAACTGTTCAAAAACCATCCATAGGTAAATCTATATGGAAAACTATATTTTGTTAAGAATAATGTTTCATTGTAATCATTATTTACAAAGTGCAAGTTTAAATAAAAATTCTTGCACGAGAATCAATAATTAGGCCGAACTGCTCATGGAATTGTTTGCGTGCAACTGCCTTTTAAATATATCTAATCAAACATGATTAAGATATTTTACTTTATGTAAACCAAAACTATATTGTAAAACATAATAAACATGATTAAGATATTTTACTTTATGTAAACCAAAACTATATTGTAAAACATAATAAACATGATTAAGATATTTTACTTTATGTAAACCAAAACTATATTGTAAAACATAATATAATTATATTGGATCACAAAACCTACAAAATCCTCTTGATCCAAAGGGCACCAAAAAATTTATGCGGGAGCGAACAACACTTTCATTGATGAAACCATTACATCTTCCAAATTGTACCATGTGCTGATCAACTTGTGTCAACATGTCCATTGCAATCCTTGCAGTCTGACGTCCTGTGCCTTGTGCCTATTGCAATCCCTGCAATCTCCTGACACCAACACACTAATGAGCATCATCCCAAGGATACTCATCCCTCCAATCATCCATATTTGTACTATAGTATAAACAACATCTTGGAAATTGTCAACTACATCAATCCTGGCTTGATGACAATTTTGTACCTCATGTATGTCACATATTACTTAATGCCCAACAATGCACTTTGCAAACACTAATGGTGCTTGGACCCCCTGTCAACATGTACAATCACTTGAAGAAAGATCAAAACCTAAACAATCTCTTTCCCCTATTAGACTAGAGGTGAGAATTCTATGCAACAAAAAACCACCAAATAACTCATATGCTTCTCATCAATGATATCAAAACCAAAATTTGGACAGTAAAACATCAAATTCCTAACATTTACCCAAAATGCTAGTAAACCACCATCTTATCTTTGAGCTAGCAACTACTTCAAGATGGGCCTCTACAAGGCTTTGTTAGCCAAGTTAATCCCGAGGGACTTGTCAACCTCATAATTCAACTTGTCAGTCGTCGACAACCCCTGTGGCAAGAACATACATTGGTTCTTTTTGTTAATCAATGGAACTGGTGACTTAGTGACCTGGAGCAATCCGTTCGGTGCACTTTTAGGAAGGTGGGCCCATATAACCATCGGGTGGCGTGCAAATGCCCTACCCCATATACCATGGGTAGACCAAGGATTTTGAGACTAGGTTGACTTAAGTCATTGATTCCATCCACTCAATTGCTACATGCACGATTTCTTCATTAAAAAACCCATTTTCAATTTAATTGCGATACTAGGGTGCCAGATATAACCGAAAATGCACCTTTTATACATTTTGTACTCCTTATTTGTCTGTTTTAACACATGTTTTCAAAAAAAACATAAGGGAAGACTAAAGACAAAAACAGACTTTTCGATGGACTTATAATTCGCAAAAACCTACAAATCAAGTGGACACATGCCTACCTTCATGCAAAAAGGAAAAATAATGAAAATAACATAGGCAAAATGCACTAAAATATGACGGGATTTATATTTTTGGTTATGCACTTCATGGGAATGGACCTCTTGACGTCTTGCAAGCTCAAAGTATTACAAATCACCTCTTGACCAAGTCTTCTACTCAACCACTTGACATATCATACTTACAAACATGCATATACTCTATATTTGAATGCTATTTGGTGTATTGCATCCAAAATGAAGACGGGAGCTGATTGAACCTTTGATGTAGGAATCAAATGACTTTAGATTTCATTTCCACTAACCTGCCCATGCGCTAACCCACCCATGCACTTGTTTGAGACTTTAAATGCAAATTTTCTAGTTAATTCAGCTTTGACTTCTGTTGGCTTAAAAACAAAATTTGAAATTTGCAATACCTGGAAGAATTGAAAATCACGTTCTTTAACAAATCAAAGTGCTTCATATAGATGATGTAGACGTTGACACAATCTTTATATGCCAAAATGATTATTTTAATTCCTCTTACATTCTCTTTCTATGCATGTCAACAGAACCATGATTAAAAAAACAATTTTTTCTCAATTCAAACAGCAACAAACAGCAAAAACTTTACCAAACATGCCCTTCCTTGTCAGCAGTCTCTTCATCTTCTTTACTCATCTTGATTGCTTCCTCACAGGCCTGGCATCACAAATGCCCTGATACCACACCATTCAGAAACCATACATAGGTATATATACATGAAAAACTATATTTTACTGAGGCAAACAAGAATAATGTTTCATTGTTTACATTGTGTACAAAGTGCAAAAATACTTGCACGAGACTCAACAACTGCGCCCAACTGCCCTTATAACTGTCCATGTACAACCAGCTTCTAAATATCTTTAAACATGATTAAGATATTTTACTTTAGTAGAACCAAATATTGTAAAACATGGTGTAGTCTATGTTGGATCACAAACCCCATAAAAGCATGCATACCAGTGGAAATTATATTCAATAATGACACATACATTGCAGCCGATCAAGAATATGGCTATTCACCATATCAAACATTAAAAACAAAACCACAGTTATGTTGTGGATATGCTCGCTATTGTGACATTCAAACTTCCCTTATGCCAACAAATTACAATCTATTCCAGAAAATAACTCCTTGAATCTGTCTGGTGCCAAGTGGACTTAGAGGCACTGATCACCAACACATCATCTTATGAGTCCAGGCTTAGCCAAGCATAATACTCTGTTGAGTATAAAGTCAGGTCATATTGATGCCATGTATAACTACATCTATGGGATGTTGTGGCAGTATATCAGAAAATATCTGTGGGATTGTGCTCTTCAATGCTAGATTGCCAGGATATGGGTACGGATATGGGTTCGGTACTCTGAAACGGCAATTTTTAAAAAACCCCCGGGTACGATACACTGCAGGTGCTTTCGTACAATATATTTTTAAAAATTAAAATATATATATATATATATATATATATATATATATATATATATATATATATATATATATATATATTTAAAGAAAACAACAAGCTTATAGTCTCAGCAACCTATAAAATATTAGAAGCCAACATCAAGCTTATTATGAATTAGAAGCCATCTAAAGCAAGATTTCTTTGACTAAAAGTCTAAATACAAGAAGACTAGAAAACATTAAATCTATGAGTCCATCTACTAATGGGCTCACAAACATTCCATTTATTGTTAAGGCCCAGGGAAAGGTTTGGGGAGGAGGCAATCTTTTCATAGAGTTGTTTGGAGGTAGCCTCTTGGAGAGGGGGCCCTTTGAGCCACCTCATAGTACCCCAAAAGCCATTCTCATCCTTCATAATTAGTCCAATAGAGGGAGCTCTGAAAGCATTTCTGAGCATTGTATACATTCTGAACTGAGATTGAGGAAGCTTATACAAAGCTTTAACGTCTGTCCATTACATCCACTTCCAAAATCTGTACAAGTCATGAAATATTTTAATTCCTTTCTCAAACCAAAGGAGGGCAGAGCAGCCTCTTGTCAAGGAAAGAATCTTGTCATTATATTTGAGATTCCACCAAATTGATTTATAGGCTTGGCAACTAGTGTCAAAGGAAGAGAAGATAGGCTGCCCAACCACCAAGTGCTTCACTTGTTCCCATGCCTTCCAAATTGATTGAAGAATAAAGGATCCTTGAGGAGCAACAAGAAAGCCCCCAAATAGTAAATCAACCAATTGAAGTCCTTTTCATCTCTCTTGACCCTTGGGAGCCTATTGGCAATATTGAGTCTCACACAAACTTTCCAAGGTTCAATTCTAGTCAAAGCCTTAAAGTTATTTTTTTTGCACTAAAAAAAAAGAGACTGTGTGGGTACGTAACCATAGGCCCTGGGTACGGTTTTCTGTACCTGAAATGTACCCAGGGCCTGCTGGTACATACCCAGAGAGTACCAATACCAGTTTCTATACGCACCCAAAATTGCATGTGCTACATTGTCGGAAAATGGTTACAAAAGTTCCCAATGATGATTCATGTCCTTTCAGAAGGTGTTCGAGTTCCTAAGCTCATTCGCAGTATATATTTGTAGCCTAGATGCTTGTACTTAGCTTTTTCATGCTCTCTTCTAGCTTCCTGCTCATTTCTGTGCATGTTTTGGCCTTTAGTGTCAGGACCGCCACCTTACCTGGGCGGCGGTCTTGCGCGCTTTTTCCAGAACTCTTCATGTGTGGTTTTAACATGCGTGATTTCACTTAACTTGACTTCCAAGGCGCGTTTGTGAACCAAATTACCTAAAAATAGTCTTGATTGCATGGTATTCCTTCCCTCTTCTATTTTAAATAGATTTAATTAGTTTGAACTGCCTCTTCACCCAATGATTTAGTACTCCATGGTTGCCTTGTGCATGAAGGCACATCCTAGCCAATTCCTATATATTCCATGCTTGTATTCAATCAAAAGGCCTGAGAATTTTGTGTATCTTGCATAGTATTGCTACCACAATCCTGCTAGAAATTGCATAGCCAAGCTTAGTTCACTAGTGCTCTCTCTTCCACTTGCATTGCAACCAGTCTGCCTTCACACTGCCATTGCTCAAGTGCCTTCTCTTGCTGCTGCCTTTGCATTCCCAATCCCTTGGACTCATATGGACACACAGAGAAAGAAAAAATAAAACTGAGAGGACCAATTACTACACAACTGGATTTACCTTTGTTATGTGAATTCCAGGTTTGATTTCCTTCATTCCTGCAATTTATCATTGTTACATCACATCAAATAGATTAGAAATCAATTTCCTTTCATTTGCAAGTAATTATTTAATTTCCAAGAGGGTTTAAATCATTAATAGCTGCTCCTAGTGACGGATACTCTTCTTTCCATCCCTGTGGATCTGAAGGAGATAATATCTGAAGGAGGTTGTCTACATATCATAGATCATTTGGGAAAGTTCCTGTTTTAAGATTAGTTTAGTTTCAATACACTCAACATAGGTGAATAACCACACCGGGTTATTTCGCTTGTTTTATTTTAGTGTAGAAGAAGATTTGATTATTTAGAATAAAAGCCAATTGTTGTTTGTAATTGTAATATTTCAGTTTTGTGATTTGTTTAGATTAGCTTTCCCTTCCTGCAGTAGCATAAATTGTTAGTTTCATCTTAGTTAATTTGGACACTTTAAACTAGATCAACACTTAGATCCAAGTTAGGCAAACAAACCATAGAGAATTTATGCTACCCGTTCATAGCCTCTAAATCTCCCTTTTGCCAACTCAGCTACTAGGAGATCACACTACCAGACCTTAGTCACTGATCCTCCTATAGTTAGCCACACACATTCAACATCGGCTGCTTCGGCATGATCTCGGGGGGTCGAGTGCGGTTGAAGGTTGCATGTCAATTTTCATCTGTATAGTTTCCATACCAGGTACGTTTTAGCCCTGGTAAGGGCCGTTACTGGATGTTGCAGTGCAGTCTAGCTTTAATGCATTGGCATTTGATAGGGCTCATTAGAATGTTGTCCAAGATTATAAAGGCCAATCTTCTCTTAGTCACAGATAGTTATTGTTTGAATGCCCAATTGGATTGGGAAATATTTGAACATTGGACCTGTATTCGGCTTTATTCCCATCTTGTTGGCATTACACATCAGCTTTGGAGGATTAAGCTGGACTGCACACCAAATCGTCAAGCCAAGTTGGAAAAACATGGTCAAAGTTGGGCTCCCGTCAAGACGTGCTGACTATTTATGGCTCACATATTCTCCTTTAAGCATGGTCAAAGTTGGGCTCCCGTCAAGACGTGCTGACTATTTATGGCTCACATATTCTCCTTTTCGTTTTCCTTGGAGTTGTTATCAGCGTTAAAAAAACCCATTTACCTGTGACAACTGCTGGAAAATATCCTGGGGTTGAGTGTGAAACAAATACAACATTTCTCATTTACCTACCCCTATTGTGGAAGCCAACTGGAATACAACCCTTCTTACTAGTGTTGCTTTTACCTGCTCTCATTGTAGAAACCAGCTAGAATACCCCATTCCTCATTTACCACCCTTTCTGTGGAAGCTGTCTGGATTGCAACCCTTCTTATAATTGCTGCTTTTACCTATTCCCATTGTGGAAGCCAGATGGAATACTTTAGGTGTGCTGCATTTGTTCACTTTATTTGCTGGTTGAAAAGCTCTTTTGTAATCTTTGAGAAACAGGTAAACCATAATATGTACAGTCAAATCTTCTGAGCTGTGGAAAATTTTCTGCTCATAATTTTGATATTTTAATGAACTGGCTGTTTGTATGTCCAAAATGTCTTAGTTCAATATAAAGCCCTTCAAGAAAAAATCATTCTTGTCATCTTGTGTGGTTAATACATTATTTGTCAGTCCTGAACTGGTATAGGAAGACCACGAGTTTTATTATACGAGTTCTAGAAAACCTGATTTTTATAAAAGCAGCAAATGCTAATTTTGGTGCAGACTTGGGAGCTAGCTTTCCAAGTAAGGAAAGAGTGCCAAAATGGTCAATACTTTTAGTTACAAACTTTTTTTGTTAATGGTGGAGATTATGCAGAAAAAAAATTGCAAGTATTTTGCAGTGGATTAGTAGTTGTATTGGGAACCATGAACAGAATACCTGATCATTTAAAGAAGAGGTTTCAAAATAAAATTTTGAAATTTTGTAATTTTTGACGAGGTTGATGAAATGATTAACAAATGAACCTTGAAGGAAATCCAGTGGATGATTAGAAAAAAGTTGTGGTTATTTTGTAAACTATTTTTATCTGAGCTACTTTTCTTCAGATGTAGAAATGATTTCTTGCCTCTTTTTAAAGGACCCTAAAGTAATTATTGTGAAAAAGAGGAAGTAAAAGAAAGCAAAATCAAACAGAACCATCAAGAGACAGTGCCAAGACAAAGGTCTGAAATTATGGTTCATATTTTCTTTGTAACAATTTTTCATTAACTTTAGTTTGGCTAACATTAAGAGGCCAGCAGAAGAAAATGATTGGTGGTTGATTACTTTCATAGATAATTTTCCAAAATTGTTGTAGGTGAGTTATAAATAAATTCCTGAAGAAAAAGGTCCTGATGTGTATCCTATTAATAATATTGACTGTGTTTGTGCTATCAACAATTCCTGAATAAAATACCACCTAAAAATGCCATTTCCATTTTCAACTTGATATGAACAATGCTTGTTCCCGCTCATAACTCTCACAACCTAAGTAATGCAAAAATAATAGGTCGAGGGGTGGCGACCATCACTAAATCACTTCCAATGACAGGCACATCTTCTTGTGTGTTGTCAAGAAAAAGCTCTAATCTGAAAATCCAACCTAGTCTCCACCATTTAGCCCAACCTAATAATCTATAATTTTTTAATCAAATAATTTAATATCTTAGACATGGAGGCCCACTTTGGAAAGGTACTTTCAATGCCAATATTCGGTCTACATCTGATGAGGATAGAGACTGATACATCTTGTACAGAGAGGTCTGTTGTGGACAAGGGCACACAAACAAGACCTGGCCCCATCCTGGGATAAGTAAGAATCTTCTAAATGCCCCATCTGAAGACAATGTAGTACCATATCTGAATCCCATCTTGGGGCAAGGAATATAACATATCTAGACCCCACCGTGTGACATGGAACCAAAATTTTAATTTATGTATGAAACAGTACAGTAGCATTCATAACATAGAACAAGTATGCATCGATTATATCAGTGAACTTACCCATTTGCAAGTACATCAGCTATAAAATTCATTAACAAAACACAAGTCAAATTCAGTCAAACAGTTAATATACCTGCACTTTTTGGACAAAAAACATCAGTAAAGGTAGTATAGCACTCTTCTTGTTCAACACAGCATTTACTTTTGTGAATCAGACTCGGCAGTCAACTAAGTTCCAAACGGTCAACAGAAGCATAATCAATGTTGGCATGCCAGCTGACATCATTCTTACAATTTGCCACCTGTCACTATTTTTCCCTTGTAATACCTACTTAGGTAAATGAGAATTGATTTCATTGGTGTCATTGATGAAGTGCATTTATTATAGTTAGATGAAAGTTTGGAGGTAAAATATGGTTGATGTGGCACAAGTCGACCCACTTGATATTTTGGGTGAATCTGATGGAGTTATAAATGCCAAGACAGACAGGAGAGAGCTAAATAGGTTGTTTATACTTGAAAAATACAAAAATTCAAAATAAATGAAATGATGATATCATAATTTAGGGATGTTATATTGAAGTTAAATTGTGAATGATCAGGAAAAATGATGTTATCAGGTCATTCTTGGTCTGGTTAGTATTTTGTTTCATGTTTCTGGTTTCAGGCTTTCCTCTAGTAACTTAAAACACACAAATGATTTTCCCTTTTTTGAGGTTAGGGCCTACTCAGAGCCATAACCCAATTCATCTATCGAATCAGATAACCTAACAAACTTTTCATGAACATAATTGTATTGGAAAAATGTTGATACTTGCATGAATTTAAACGCTGTGGGGAGAAAAGTCATCTTTCATAAAGAAGCTGGCTGAAAAATGCTTGTGAATATTGTGGGAAAATCTATCAATATTAGTGTTGGTTTATGTAATTGTGATATCCATAAATAACTGAAATATTTACATCTGTAGTTCAACATACATTTGTAAATCATTATAAACATCCATAGATCATGAATATGTCAAAGGGATTTAAGGAATCATGGGGTGCAACAATAGCAAGTGCAGAAGACCACATAGTATGCAAAGTTTTTTGAAGAGTGTGATGAAATTTGTCACTGGAGGAGGAATGAAAAAGTAGTGACAATTCCTTAATGTTAACAATGTGTCACTTGGCCGACTTGTTGTCATTGTGAAGTTGTGACATATATGGATATGTAGGCCTTGGGTTGTTTTGTATGTCATAAATGAAAGAAAAAGCACGAATGCATCAAGCTGAATGTAATGTGCATAGGAAATAGAGTAATCAATTTTTTTGTTTTATAATTAAAGGTTTTGCATAGTTACTCAAAAACTCAATACCCTAACCCTTGGGACTCATCTTTTGACTCGGAAATGCATCCCAGTCTTGGAGACATGTATGGGATGTTTCCAAACTTCAAGAGAATTCAACTGACCTTTCCTAGTGTCTTCATACATCTCCTAGAAAGCATCCCTCAAAGATTGGGAAAAATCTAGTGGAAGTTTCTTAAATATGTCATGTAATTGTGCTTTTTTCTGATATTTGCATTAAATATTACAAAATATTTTGTATCAAAGGATTTTGTAATTAAAGGCCAAAGTGTTACTAGTAAGAAGAGAAAACAATAAGGGTTAGGACGTCTCACTATGGCGTAATGTTGTTCCTCTAGGAATCCTGTGGAGGTTAGTGATCTCTGATTTGATATTGTTTGAGATATTTTAAATCTTCTTGTTATCTGATGTCTTTTGGTCTTAAATATGAATATGTATTGTGCATGTGTTAATGTTTATAAATAGTTTCAAATTCTTGATTTCCATTGTAAATTTTGTAATTCTCTAATATGTTATATATAATTATTATAAATATATTTTATAATTTTTTGGCATTTCCCTGAACTCTTGTAAGTTGTATTCTAAACGTTTAAAATTTGGCATAATCGTCTTCATCCCTATTCCCGTTTACTAGTATCTATGATTTTATGTCTATTATTGAGCATTTTTTTGTTATCGGATGTCAAAATTCAACATCAAGTGTGTTCCAATACACCGAGTTTCCAATTTGAGCGGTGATTACATCTAATCGAGCCATGTTGGATGGTGTATACACCTAATTCTTCACTTTTTATTTTTCATACCTATTACTAACAATTTCTTTTTATAGATAAGGGTCACTAACGCATCTATTTCTTGAGCGGGTGCCTTAAGGGGCTTGTCGGGAATAGGGAATGCTTATTCATGTAACCATTATGGGATAGAGACAATACACAAAGAGAGTGTCGCTATTTGGTCCCGTCCTTAGTTGTTCTTGTCCCTTTAGGTCTTATACAAATTGCATTCATGACACTTTGCTTGCAAATCATCATCTTGACACCTTTTTCATCCACTTACTCGATCCACGACACCTATTTTCACTCAACATTGTATTTTATCATCCTTGGCCGACACAATCATTTGCGGGCGATTATGTCGGCATTGGATTTTTCCCTGGCCGACACAATTGCCCACGAACGATTATGTCAGGTATATATACATACATCACATTTGACATGTTGGTGCCATTTTTAAGCTTGCATCATGCTGCTCTAAAATTTTCAAATCTATATCTACTCAAAAACATTTTACCCTTTGAATTAATGGTCTAGATTTCTTCCCCTCCAGTTGAATACTTTAAAATGCTCACAAACTTGTTGTTTTGCCCTAATTTGAAGGAATATTCCAAGTTTGCCCTTTTATGTGCCCTAGTTTTTCCAATTTCACGGGCTATGTCGTTTTTCCCTTTGCCAGATCGTGGAAAAATCGAATTTGATCAATTCATACTTGTTTGTATTTGAAAATCCAATCCCAAGGTCGAAAATGTTGTAAAATCATGCTTCAGTTGATTCAAAATCGAAAAATCTGCCATCCTTGGTAAAAAAATTGAATTCTAGGGCATCCCTGGAATTTTTTACATTTTGACGGTCAGACGGGCGTTTTTTAGCCGTCAAATTATGGCTGAGATATCAGAGGGTACGTGGTGGCTTCTAATTGGCTGAGGAAAGGTGGGGAGGCGCTCTAATTTTTCATTTTTCACCTTTTCAAGCAAATGGGGCATTTTTGGGCCCGGGACCCGTTTTTTCCAAATTTGCCTACGTGGCACATTTTGATTGGTAGGCGGGATGGCGGGTGGTCGGATTCCCTTAAAGTTTTTGACCTTATTTTGCACAAATTTTGAAGTCAAAAATTGGTTCGAAGCCCCGCATCCAATCAGGAGAGGACACGTGTCCTAAAAATTTTAAAATGGAAGTACAGGCCGTGGGGGGACTTAAAATTTTTTGGCTCTAATTTTATAAAGTTTCAAAACCAATTTTGCCCCTGCTCCAATTAGAGGACACGTGGCAGCACGGCGGGTCGGCGAAAAGAAAAGGGGATTTTTCCCTTTTTCACAAAAAAGTTAAAGTAAATTGTTGGCCCGAAAGCCCGTGGCCAATAACAAGAGGACACGTGTCCACAATTTGCAAGAGGCGGGTCGGCGGGTACGTGGAGGGAAATGGGAGTTTTTTCCCTTTTTTGGCGAAAAGGCTTAAAATCAAAATTTAAGCCGCGGGCCCGCAAGCGAATCATTGAACGACACGTGGCAAAGGACAAGGCAGGTCGTGGGCCGACAGAGGCAGGAAGGAAATTTTCCCTTTTGCCAAAAATACTCAAAATCAAAATTTGATGCGCTGGCCCGCTACCGAATCACAAGGAGACATGTGGCAAGGGAAAAATCGGAGGTGCGGGCCCGCGGGGCAAAAAGTGAAAATTTTCCCAATTTCCAAAAAAGGTCAAAATGCGCAGAATTGAAGCGCGATTTCAATGGGACCCACCATATGCCACGTGTCAGCTCCAAAATTCAAAGGCGGAGGGGCGGAGGAAAAGGTCAAATTTTTCCATTTTTTCAAAATGTCAAAAAGTCAAAAATAAGCCTGAATTTGTTCCCAATCATAGTTTGACACGTAGCAGATCAAGGGCAACTGTGCATTTTCATTTTTGGCCGCCATTTTTCCTCCAGGAAGCTTGGAATCATGAATTTTGCATCAAAATTCATCAAATTTATAGTGATTTTGTGTCGTTCTTGGCCTTCCAGGATCATTGGCATCACTTTCATGGCTTAATTCTTTGATTTGAGGTGTTTTTGAAATAATTTTTGCCCCAGCCCGAGCAAACATGTGAAATGACAAAATCAAAAATTGCAGAGGTAGTTTTAAAAGGTGAAATGATGAGAGGAAGGGTGTTTGCATGCCTCAATGATGAAAAACGTGCCTCCAGGATGGATAATGATCCAAATATTTGTAATAATTTAATCTTTTTGGCACACCTGGCAACATTGCGAGTGATATTCTGTTTGATGTCATTTTCATTGAATCATGAAGAATTGTTGTAACAAACTTGATCCAATGGAATTATTTTCTTGAAATAAGGCTCCAATGTGGCATGAGGTATATAATACATTTTGGAGGAATTGTAAAGTGTTGGGAGTTGAAAATCATGATAAAATTATGAGAGAAAGCTCATTTTTTGAGAAATCCACCAAAGAACCAGGTTAATGTCTCATGTGTTGGAAATTCATGTATGTGAGTTAGTTACAAGTGTATAGCCATCACACATCTCTGAGATTGTTCATGTAACTCTCCCCTATGCTGTTGAATCTAACAAGTTTTGAATTAAATTTATTTTTTCTTTGGCCAATATGGTCTCTGTTATCATTTTTAAATGCCTGCAAATATTTTTTATTTGTTCTTGTTACAATCTTGCATTGAAAGTCTTTAGAAATCACACAGGATCTTCATTTCTGGTTGATAGTTTAGTGGCATTTGCAATCTCATATTCAGAAGATCCTTCATATGATAAGAAGATAAACAAATTTAAAAGCACTTTACTTTCCTTGACTGCAGAGATTTCTTGGAAGCCTTTGGGGGGTACCTTAGGCATGGTTTGATCAAGGAATTTTGTGTTTAATTGAGTTCTTTACTTCAAGGTTTTTGTGGTAAGTTTCTCAAAGATTGTGTGAAGAGTGTAACCTAGGCTTACATTTGTGCCTCTTCTGGTTGAAATAATATCCATATTATTTGAGGCATTTAATCTAATATTTGTTCAAGTATTGTAGAGATTTTCAAAGATCTTATATATCCTAGTTTGTCTTGTCAATCCCCCACCTAAAAATCATCTAAAAAAAAAAGATCCTATCATGTACTATCCTTGATTTGCATTTGTATACCCACATAAGATCAAAATCCATTTCCAAAAGTATGCATAACAAATCAAGATTTCTAATGTCTCTAGTAACCTTTCCCTTATTTTGAGAGCATACCCACCGTTTTGAGAAGTGGAAAAATTGTGAGAGTTCATATCTGGGGTGTTGATCATGTTTTCATCAAGGTCTCTATCATAGAATTTCAAGCAAAGAGAAGGACATATTCATCTCCTTCACCATTACAAGGTTACAAAATAGGTCCTCTTACCTTGGTTGCAAGGCACAACCTAAAATAGCTAGGACAAGATCAAGTCCTATTGGAGTGCTATCCATTTCTCCACAAACCTAAGTGCCAGCTAAACCATATCCCCAGCTACCAATGACATACAACATGGTCTAATCTGTCTTTAAGCTCCATGACATATCTATGGTGCTGCTCATACTGAAAAGGAGAATAAATTTGGATACCAACACGACATTCATAAGAAAGGAAGCCAACTGCTCTTTTGTGCCATCTTCTCATCTTCTTGCTCAACTCTTGGTTCATCTTGCACTTTGCTTGGATTGGTTTGGACACTCTTCTTCTTGGTTGGATTGCTTGCACTATTGGGTCATCTATAACGAGTCTAGGACAGGCATGGTATTCCCCTTCTCCACCTAATAGCTATTCTCTCTCGGTGTGTTGCTTCTCTGGAGAAATAGAGGCACCAATGACCACCCTAAAGGTACAGGTGAGTGCTCTAAACCTCTTTGTAATTTTGCATAGATTAGTTCATCTCCTTTCCTCAATGTGCTATGTTAGCTTAGTGTTGCACGTGTCTTGATACTAGTGAACATAGTACTCTTACTCATGATTAACTCTTTAGCTTCTCTTTACCTTCATTTCAGTCATATTGTGCATGTTTGCGCTATCTATCATTGATCCATATCTCTTGTCACTCAATCACTGATATTTTAGTATGGTTCTCTCCTCTATCTTGACCACGGGCCTTGGAAACCCTAGGTTGACTTAGTGTAGGGATTACTGCTCTCTAGATATGTGACCCTAGCACTCGTTGTAACCCCTTTTAAATCTATCCATTTTATGCCTGTACATGCGTGTCTCCTACTCGTTGACTCGATAATCTTGTAGAACAGATGATTTAGGAATGCAAGTCATTCAAATACATTCTTGGTCCGCATACAAATGGAGGGTGGTTGAGGCAAGTGAACACATGAAGTTCTGACGAGTCGTTGTCCCATTTTCTAGTTTGAAAATAATTTGCAAAATGTGTTGCTTTCTTATATTTTAATGATTTTCTTACTTGTGGCTTTCCCAAGTTCTGTAAGGTATGTTTTTGGACTCGGTGTATCTGATATGTTATAATTTGAATTACCTATAATTTTTTTATGATAGGAATATGTCTTTAATACGTGCATTGTGCAAAAATATAACAATTTTTAGCATAGTTACCTTAGGCTCCAGGACGGCAAAAAAATTCCCTGATTTTGGGGACGGTGGGGGTGGCTAGGGGGACATTCATTAAAATAATTTATAAAGTTATAGATATAAAAATAAAATTTTAAAAGTTTGTGACAGTCTACTATTCACATTTGTGCTCGAATTTTTTTGTATCCATATGTCACTCTTGGTGCTTATTATGTCTTTGAAATACAATACAGTCGTGGTATGCGTAAATGTTTTGGTCTATGCCTTACTGCTTTTATCATTTACACAATCTTTCTTTTCCTATAAAATTATACATATAGGTTTTGTTAAGTAATTGGACCTTTCATAGTGAATTTTAATCAGATTTATACATACAAGTTTTTTTTCAAATAGAAATGAGCGGCTTCCAAAAACAAATCTTATACGAAAATAGTACATTTGGTCCTTCCCAAATGTATTTCATTTTCAAGTTTGTTTGAGCCCAACACAATTGTGCAGCTAGATTAAGGCCATACATTACCAAACATCGGAAAATTTGCAGAGAAGGTGATCAAGTCGTTAATCAATGTGGAACCCTTCACTGGGCGAAACTATATGACAAACTCAAGATAAGCGCCTTGAGATAGATACATATTGGTGTTTTTCAAATAGCCATGTTTAATATATCTGAACCAGTATCTAAATCCTTAAAATAAAACCAAAAAATCTAAAAAACATGGAAAAAAATCTAAAAATATTGCATTTTTTATTTTTTATTGGCTGGGGGTTGTTAGGACATCTCCTAAAAAAGGGGATGTTTCGGAGGTATTCAGGAAATGTCCCCTGATTTTCAGGGATGTCCTCGACACATCCCCCATGAAATGTGCTTAAAGGGAACCATGGGGGGATGTTTGCCTCCATCTCACCATCCTTAGGACGTCTTGGACATCTGAGATGGCTGTAGGATGGGGGAGACATGTCTGCGCGTAACACTGATTTTCAGAAATAAATTCTTAAGCCTGTGTAGGAATCGGACTTTGGCATTGGATAACTCTTCATTTGTTAGGCATTCTTTCCCGTATTTGATCTTTGTCATTGTATGTGCCATAAGCAGATTTATTTTCCTTCTAAATATCTTTGGCATATTCTGAAATTCTTTCAGTGGAAGAAACTGGAGTGCAAATTCAGCATTTTTAAATTGGGTTTTAAAGAAAGTCTTATGCCCTGTATCAATTATCACTTGTTTTGGTTTTTGTAATTTTCTACTTGGGACAGTGGTGATGGATTTTTAAATGTAAAAGTCAATTTATTTTGCTTTTCTCCAGAGTTTGTCAGTATTGATTCTCTATTGATGTACAATCCAGCTTTACTTATTCACATAGAAATCTCTTTGGCCGCAACCAAAAGTTTAATGTTTCAGTGGAGCGGGGCCAAATTGATTCTCTATTCAGACTGAACTACACTGATCCCTGGATAGAGGGTGATGAAAAACGAACGTCTAGATCAATAACTCTTCAGGTGATTTAGATTCTAATGAGGTTGTTAGCATTTTCTGGTTTTAACACGGTTTTGAACAGCCAAGGTGAGTGACTTATCAGGGGCTTATCCATGCAACAGAATTCACGCACACCTGGAGTTTCCATTCACGGGTCCAAATCACCAGGTCCACCACATGGTGGTGTTACAATAGGAAAAGTAATGGCGAGTGTGGATTATGGTCGGCCCCTTAGACTAAAGTGGAGTGGGACTGCTGGCATAAGTTTCCAGGTATTATCACTTTCTCCAAGAATGTACATGGTATTTGCATATCAACATCATTAAAATTCAAAATCTGTACAAGTTTTTTTAAGGCTATTCTAGTGATACAGATTGGTTTACATCTGCTAGAGAGAATGGCTTTTTTATATTCATATATGCATTAATTTGGGTATATAAGTTTTGTATTCTAATCTTTAGCCTTATCAGTCTAACTTTTCAGACAATTATAGAACCAGTCTATCCAACATGGAATGCAAAGACAATCTTTAAACGCCAACTAAAGACAATATCATGGCCACAGCAGACCTTGGAAGAAAAACCCCTCCTTGATCGGTGTCATTTAAGTTTTCTCTCACACGATGGCTCCATGCACATGAGAATTATTTCTAATTACCTTTATGCCCTAATAATAAGCCACAATATTAGACCACCAAAAATGGTTCCATACCAAAACATGGGGGTCTTGTCATTCCCACAATCAGTGATTATTTACCGATACAATTGATCCTGTACAGATAGAAAACCTTTAAATAAATGCAAATGGCATTCATAGCTCTTGTTGCAGGTCAATATTTTTCTTTATAAATCTCTTCGGAGATGTTTTTTACTTTAAACTACTGGAAGTAGTATCCATATCCGACATATCTTCATGACCTTTGATAGGTTTGATATATTTTTCGTTGAATGTTTTGTTAATTTAATGGATGGGACTATCATTGCTGTGATGATATCCAAAAATTTATGTACAAGCCTAATTCAGGCACTGCAAGGGTTGGACTGTGGGAATCGAATATACTTGGGCCTTGCTTGTACAAGCAAAAATCCACAAATCAATTGCTCTCTAATCCTGGACATTGCCCTTAATAAGTATTTACCTTCGGTTGAATTGGGCTTCATCAGAGCCCTAACACCATCCAGAATCAAGTGTAGGTGGAACTTTGACTCCTCTGCAGTGGTGAACAGAACTTTTTCAATCGAGCAATGATCTTCATGGAGAAGGTAGCTCCTAACAGAGTTCAAGAGAATTTGACCTTGCTTAGGCTTTGAGCCATGCCAGACATTTTGTATGCCTAATCAACTGTCCTGGGTCTATCAATAAATTCCTCATTTGCTGCCCCAGGTCGTTGATTTTGACATCATTGAGCTCCTTTCCTACTTTCTAGACATGTTGGAGCCATAAACATGTGAGGGCTTTGCTTTCTCTGTCCAAAACGTCAGAATAGTAATCCCTTACCACTTCTGCTGTTATTTTCTCTTTCCTACACTTGTCTGCAATTCTTTCCTTTCTATTCATGGGTCTGTTATTGCCAGCTGATGATGCCTTTCAAACAGTGGGAAATCTGCAGGTAGTTGTTTGAGAATGAAAGGTAGTAATTGTGTAGAGAGGGATCTAAACAGAGCTGTTCACATTAGTCATTCTGCCAGTAGTCATAACTGTCATGCAACCATACGGAAGTTAATGACTTATTCGCATAGTTACCTAAGACTTCGGGACGGCAATTTTTTTCTAAATTTTGGGGATGGCTAATTAAAATAATATATCAATATTTAAAATATACAAATAAAGTGACTAAACTATAAAAATAACTTTGAAGAAGAGACTTAAATAAGCCAAAATAAAACCATTTGAGACTTAAATAAGCTGAAATTAATTTATATTTCATGAAGATGGCTCTATTAGTATGATTTCTGACTTTCTGCTTGTAAGAAAGCTGTGAATAATTTATTGAACACAGGATTTTGATATAGATCTCTGTTGTCCTGTAGTTATTCGGTGATTTGATATGGAATGCATCCGAAGTTGTCATCGATGGGAACTGATTTCCCATAAGCCATTCTTTTTTGATCTTTAGTTGTCCTTTTTGAGATCGATTGCTTGAATGAGGAGGTGATGTTACTTGGTGAAACTGGTGTGATCAAGCTGAGAAAAATAATTTAGCATCTTTGGCAAGTGGAGTTTGCAGTTCTGTTGGAAATTCTTTTTCCCAGGAGACATCCGGAGAAGTTGTAGATTCCAATAAAGTCAAGCCGATACTAGCTGTTTTATTGGCAATCTGATTTTCTTCTCTCCCAATACACAAATTCAACAGAGTCCAATGTTGGACAAGCCAGTTTGTTTCATTAACAATCTGCTTTAATATCCATGAATTGACCCTGCCCTTGCTCATGGCATTGATGGGAATGAGTGAGTTGCCTTCAACTACGAAATTCTTCCCTCCAAATATAACAGCTGTTTGAATGCCTTTGAGCATTGCCATTGCTTCTGCTTGATTAGTAGTGTCTCTAGCAATATATGGGGCAAAAATCAAGACTGGCTGACCTTTTTCATCCCTAAAGACACATCCTCCGCCAGCAGGCCCAGAATTGCCTTTGGCAGCTCCATCAAAGTTTAAATTTAGTATATACCCTTCACGGGGAGTGTTCCGAATAATTATCTTTCCTGAAATATATTTTTTCCCAAACCCACTATTTCCCACCTCATTATCAGGTCTATCACAATTTATATTGATGTATAGATTAAGTAGTTTCTGTTGTATAATGTATTTGCATATTCATTTTTTAAATAATTTCACTATATCTATAATTGAACTATATTGTATTTTAGTCTATTTGAAGTTATGGCGAGAATCATGTCGCATTGGGAGCTGTCCTCGTCTCCTACATTTGTTATATGGAAGATGATGATCATGGTTAAGTTTTGCTACAGGACTTAACAAGGTCTACTGAATTATAAATATAAAGATAGAACAAGTTTACAAATTATTTTCTTTTTATTTGACAAAGTTCAAGATGTAACTGTTGAAGAGACTCACAACTCAACAACTTTGGTTTCTTTAAAACCTATTTTAATGTGCAACTGTTTTTGAACTACAAAAGAATTGAGGACTGATATACAAAAGTATGTTGTAGAAAGTGATAATTGTCAAAGAACAAAGAGTTAGTACTGTTTTGTGGGTTGCTGCAACCATTACACATTTCTAACTAGAATTGAAAAGAGATAGTCACGGATTTCATTGATAAGGTATCCGCTTCTGATGGGGAAAACAGATTTCTTGTTATTGTAGATTGCTTCACCGAATACACTTGCTTTATGGAAATGAAGAAGCCATATGATACATCAGACATGGTGAATTTTTTTATGGAATGTGTTTACAAGCTACATGTATTTCCTAACATAGTTGTGTGTGATCAAGACCCTCTCCTTGGATGTATAGTGATTAAACCTATGCATTAATTACATTTAAATATTAAAGTAAAGATTAATAATTTTTTTCTTTTTGTATACTTAATTTGCATATGTATTTATTAAATAATTGCACTATGTTTGTACTTGAATTATATTGTATTTTAGTGTATTTGGAATAATAACGTGGATCATGCTCTATTGGGACCTGACCTTGTCTCCTAAGTCTGGAATATGGAAGACGACGATCATGGTTAAATTTTACTACAGAACTTAACAATGTCCAATGACTTACAACTATAAAGATCAAACAAATAAACAAATAATTTTCTTTGTATTTGATAAAGCCGCTTATTTATTCTTTTACGTATTATTATTTTTATATATAATATAAGAATAAGTGTCCGTCATAAAATAATTAAAATTTATAAACAAATGATAAATACATATTTTATTTTTAATATTGCTGCCTATGAATTAGCGTACCCTAAATGCGAAGTGTCTTAAACAGAAGGACAACAAATGATTTTGATATTATTTAACCTTTGTACTAATAATAATTTAATATATCTACTAGTTTAGAAGAATCTCCCTGTTTATGGTGTTGGCAGGTTGGCTGGGCACTTCTTTATGTGTGCGTGTTTGCTTCCTATCAAAATCATACGAAACAAGAAGAATTGGTCAGTCTTTCTTATGTGTAAGATTATAATAACAATAATTTTCTTTTCTTTCCAGCGTGCTGGGGCTCGTGATGATAATGGAAGCCCTATAGTAAGAGATGAATTTCAAGCTCCACTCACTTTTAGGTGGGTGATTTGATTTCACTGCAAATGACAATGGCAGGTTACATATTTTCAGAATGTTTGTCCACGCTTTTTTTGTTGCACTCATGGATTTGGCTGGATTGTAGTGGCAAAGACTATGATGACATGCTTCTTGCAAAGGTGGAGACTGTATATGCAGATTCTCGTGATCAGGGCTCTTCAATGGTTGGTGCTAGCGGTTATTTTGAATCTAATTTGAAGTGCTAACATTAAATGTGTCTGCCATTTTCTTTTTAAATATCTACTATATATTTTTTTTGAGTGCTAATATATGAGAAACAATTTGTGCAGCTTTTGTTTAACATGGAACAAGGTCTACCTGTCTTCCAAGATTGGCTATTTTTCAATCGAGTAAAAGTCCGTGCAAGACATGGAATGCGTATTGGGCCTGCTCGTTGTGTTGCAAGGTAACATACTGAACATGATTGACCAGTCATCTATGTTTCACAATCATGCATATAACATACAAAAAGGCATCACGTTATTACATCAGCTGAACATATCAACTTACCTGATGTATCTCCGAAAGGATTGCATATTCAAGTCTCTAAAGTCATGCCTTATATTGCTGGGCCTTTCAGAGAAGGTCTCCAATAGTTATGGTTTTTGTTCTACCAGAAAGAAATTGTGTATGTAAGCAAATCAAATAAGGTAACTTCTTTGTGGTTAATAGAAACGATAATGTTCCAATTATGTAGCAATGCCTTGATATTATGAACTTGGGAATATGTCTGGAAATTTTATAGAATGGCAGGATCTGTGATTGATTGAATGAAAATATATTACCAAGGTGAATTAGAGAATTTGATCTATGAAATGGATTAAATTATAAAATCATTCCACACAATTCAACTGAAAAACTTTATTGTGAACTTAATAAGTCTTGGTGGGCTCTCTCTCATGCTCTCAAAATCTCACATCTTAATTTTCTTCCGTCACGCAAACCAGAAAATTAGCATCCAAGCCACCCAAAGTTTGTTTGAGAAATCAGAACCTTCTTTAGAGGAGGCCATGACCTCGTCTCAACTTCCACTATCATCAAGTCTGTTGGTGAAATAATTTGTTGCAATGCAAATTATTGGTTTTCAACAACGGTCATGGGGCTAAGCCCCTCCTTGGGTATGGGGAGGCTCCCATTATTGAGTGTAAACTACCTAAAACTATGGGGTGGCTGTTAGGTTGGGGATCACACATGAATACTCCACTAAACCTGTGGCAAAATGCTTGTACACTGTACAAGGGAGGAATTTGCTATTAAGGGAAGTAAAGAGGGGTAGGAGAAATAGGGAGAGAGGGTTAATGTTGTGAGTAGACTTACATAATTCACATACATTAACTGTAGTAAGTCCACATTCAATTAGAAGAACACAACAATGCAATCAACAAGACCAACAAATTGGAGACACAAAGTTCTATGAATTCATTGATCAAAGGCACACAATTCTTCCTTGGTTGTACAAGATCATCATGCTTGCAAATTTGGAAAGTAGAGATGATAGAGGAACATAGACAAGGAAATAGAGGAAATGTAGCTTTTATTGCTTGATGTAGTAGTGAAATTCAATAACTTACAATAATCAACAATTGCCAACCCTTGGGAATTGAGAAGGTATTACAATTTATAGATTTACAATACGACTTTTCATCTTCCCTTCACATGACCTTTCACTTTCTTATCACTTGTGACCCTCCATTTCCTAAAATTGAGTTAATACATCCAATTTGGGCACAAATACAATATTACATTCCAAAACCTAAGTTTAAGACTCTTCATATACCTCTTCCTGGCGAAAATCTGGAAGAGTTTTGAGAAAAACTGTCAAAAAGCGGTCCTGGTGGGTTGGCGGGGAAATGAAGGAACAAGGGAATGTTCTTGTTGGGCCTTCCATCACCGATTTACCTTTTTGCTTTGCATTGTAGACAGGGTGGAGGTTCGGGTCACCAATGGAACAACAAAATTGTTCCCATAGCTCCGCCAAAGACCGACATGTCTGATTGTGGCACAAACTCCCTCTTGCGGCGGTGATTGCGGATAATTGGAGAACCGTTTGAACCTTGGCATAGTTCCTTTGGTGCCTATAACGCCTGACTTACCTGACGCTTACACTGCCCTGTCTTTGTTTGCGGCCGATGTAGACATGCGGTGAATTCGTGGGACATGAGAACTGTTCCAACTATGCCTGCTCACCTCGACTTAACCAATATGCACCGCCCCGTATACCTCGTCGGTTATTCAGCGAATACGAGGAACAATTGAATTGTTTTGGCTCTGCCATATCCAATTAAATGCCCATGCGACCCTCTGTTGGTGCCCATTTTGATCCTCTGTCGTTTTGCCATGTTTCCCCTTTGCTCTTTGTGCTCTGAAACGTTTTTCCTCATGAAATCAATGATGTGAAGTTGTAGCTCCGTTCTTGTGCATTGGATTGTTTGCAAACTCATTACCTTGCCCTAATTTTGCCCGTTCAAACGCCTCTGCCGTTTTTCCCGTGTTTTCCTGGCCTTTGGAGCTCGAAATTGTTCGTTTTATACTTATTTGCCTTCAAAAATCCCTTGCCATGGTGGTAAATTGCTTTGAATCACTTTCCATTTATCCTTTGATCGAAAATTTCTTCACCCATGAAGGAAAAATCGATTTTGGGCATCCCTGGCATTTTCTGTGTTTTGACAGTTAGACGGGCGTCATTTGCCCGTCAAATTCATCTTCGACATTATAGGGCATCGCTGGCAATTTTTTCGTTTTTTGACAGTCATATGGGCGTCCTTTGCCCGTCAAATTTTAGCTCAAAATCTTCTCCTACGTGGATTGTTCTAATTGGCAGAGGGGATGCGGATCGGTGGTGGACTTGGAGAAATTTTGCCTTTTTTTGGCGAAAAGTACTAAAATGCAAAACAAGGCCGCAAGCCCACTAGAGTAAATTAATGCCTTGGTCTTTTTTGTTTTGAAAGGCAAGGCGGAGCGGCGGATGTCTGGGAGAGTTTGAGAATTTTAACCTTTATCCTAAAAAGGGTTAAAGTCTTAAAAGAAGGGGAGGCCCCGACAAAGAAGAGAATTAAAGGCTTGCGCGGGTCGGCGGGCCATCAGAGGAAAAAGGGAAATGTTGCCTTTTTGGCAAAATGAGTTAAAGTGGTAATTTGAAGCGTGGCTCCGCAACGAATCAGAGGGAGACACGTGTCAAAAGCAATGGCAGAGGGGAGTGCGTGCCGCCGGTGAGTTTTGAAATCTTTGAAATTTTGTGAAGGAAGTATGAAGCAAAAAAGGGAGTTATGGCCCTGCAGCGAATCAGTGATCGCCACGTGTCAGGGACAGAAGCGGAGGTGCGGGTCTGTGGGGATAATTGTGAAAAATTTCCTTTTTTCCAAAAAAGGTGGAAATGTGTAAAATTGAGCCGCGACCTCGGATCCAATCATATTGTGCCACGTGTCAGCGCCAAATCTCAAGGGCGGAGGGGCGAAGAAAAATGTCAAATTTTTACATTTTTCCAAAAGTGTTGAAATGTCAAAAAATGATCCCAAACCCATTTCTAATCACATTGTGACACATGGAGGGCTCAGATTGAAGGGAGAGGCAAATCGACGGTAATTGTGCATTTTTCAGTTTGGCCGCCATTTGAGCTCCAGGAAGCTTGGTGATGCGATTTTTGCATCAATTTTCACCAAATTTTTGGCGAATTCATGTCGTTTTTGCCTTCAAGGATCAATGGAATCAATTTGAAAATTCAATTTGCAGATCTGAGGTACTTTTGAAATGAAATTTTGTTCGGGCTTGAGTAGAAACGTGAAATACCAGATCCAAAAGTTGTAGAGGCAAATTTGGGAAGTGTAAAGGTGAAATGATGGAAGAGGAAGATGCTGCGGGCGCCAAAGGAAGAATACATGCTCCCATGACAAGGAATGATGAAGATTTGTAATAATTTGCTTTTTTGAATGCCTGGCATCTGGTCCTCGCAAAATTGGTTAAGTGTCACTTTCAAAAGGTCATGAGTGAATTTGTAACAAACTAAGATGCCATCGGATATTCTTTTCTTGGGAAAGAAGGATCAAATGTAATAGAAAGATATATAATACATGTTTTGAGACATGCAAAAGGTCGGGAAATTGAAAATCATGAGAAAATTTTGAGAGAAGCTCATCTTCTGAGAAACCCTCCAAAAAATTTGGTTAATGTCTTCTGTGTTAGATCTTCATTCATGTTGAGTTGGTTACAACTGTATAGCCATCACACAACTTTGAGATTGTTCCTGAAATTCTCTCCTGCTGATGAATCTAACAAGCTTTTGAAATAATCTGTTATTTTGGGCAATATGATGTTTGTTATCATGTTTAAATGTCTGCAAACAATTTTCCTTGTTCTTGTTGCAATCTTGCATTGAAATCTTTAGGAATCACACAGATCTCATTCTTATTGATAGTTTAGTGGCATTTGCAATTTCATTTGTCAGAAGAGCTTTCATTTGGCATTGAAAATAAGCAGTTTAAAATCATTTCAACTTCATTTGTTGACAGAGATTGCTTGTAAGCCTTTGGGGGTACTTTAGGAGTGATTAGATAAGAGATTTTGATGTTTAATTGAGTCCTTTAACTCAAGCTTTTGTGTTGAGGTCTCAAAGATTGTGTGAAGAGTGCAAACCTGGGCCTCCATTTGTGTATCTCTTCTGGTTGAAAGAACATCCTGACTGTTTTGAAGCATTTTATTTGATAGTTGTTCAAATGTTGTAGAGGTTGTCAAAGATCTGGCATAGTCAAGTTTGTCTTGTCAATATCCCACCAAAAATCATTCTAAACAACTTATCCCACCCTGTTTTACCCCTATTTTGACCTGTATACCCACAGAAGATCAAAATCCATTTGCTAAAGTATGCAGAACATATCAGGATTTCAAAATGTCTTCAGTAACCCTTGCCTTGCATTGAAATTATCTCCATAATCTGGAAGTGACAACTTGTGAAAGTCATATTTGGAGTGTTGATCATATTTTCCCAAGGCCCCTTCATACTACTTGCACAAATTGAGGGATATCTTCATCTCCTTCACCATTTGAGGGTTACAAAATAGGTCCTCTTACCTTGGTTGAAAGGCACAACCTAAAACAATTAGGACAAGATCAAGTCGTATTTGAGTGCCATCCATCTCTCCACAAATCTGAGTGCCAGTTAGATCACATTCCCGGCCACAAAACGACATACATCATGATCTATTTGTCTTCAAGCTTCATGCCATATCTTTGATGCTGCTTAGACTGAAAAGGAGAACAAATTTGGGTACCAACACCCTCCTCAGCCGATGTGGATATTTGGGGCAGGCGAGGAACAATTGAACACTTCCCTTGGTGCCATACGACTTCGATTCGCCTGATTAACTTGCCCTTGCCCAAATGAACCCTGTCGGCCCAAGTGGTAATGTGGGGAACAAGAGGAACAAAGGAACAATTCCTCATGTTCCTCCAAAGGCTGATCTGGCTTGTTTTGCCCCAATTTCTTACAAAAATGACTAATTCTTTTCCCGGAAAAGCTTAGCAAGAAGGGGAAGAATGACCAGAACAAATTTGAAGCCCGATAGATGGTTAAAATACCATGAAACCTGCAAATCAACCTTGCAGCCCCTCATATGATCATGCCACAAAACACTTAGAGTGATCATCAAACTTGCAAGTTAAACCCTTGGAAGTTCTTCAAAGCAAGAACAAGGCAATAAATCAGCATGGGATATCATGGAATTGGAAGGATCACACGAAACAACACTGGAGAACTCTGCAAAGATGGTGCCAGAGATAAAAGGGATCTAAATGGGCACGAACAAGGGTCAAACCTTGTACGATTTCGACTCCAAATCACATCTTGAGATCATCCAAGTCATTATCAAAAGCCAATTTTGCCTATAATTTCAATTTTGGTACTATACACCCTTTTAGCACGAAGGAGTAGTAACAGTGACTTGTTAGCTATCACAGGAGATCTTGAAGATTTAGGCAAAAATTTATGTTGCCATCATGTAGAGGATTCCAAGACCTTTCCAATGACTACTTGTTTGCCTCCCAACTCCTCGTGGAACTTCCAAAATCATCCAGACAAGTCAACTTCCGCCATTGGAGTATAACATTCCCTACACTCAAAAATGACCCTGTTTGACCTATATGATTCTTGAGATCTCTTCAGAGATCTTCCCTAAACTGCCTTGGATAACATCATGACTCTCCTACACAACTTCCATATGGTTTAGGTCTTCACTGTTAGCTTCCGGAGGGTATCCATATGCTGTAAAATGGCCAAAAATGACCCTTTCAAGTCCTCCGAGGAAGATTGTTTCTCCTTGAAACTTAGTGACTTCTCCAATCACCTTGGGCATTCATCCCTGCACATGAAACATACTTGAAAATATTGTTAACACGTTTCTACTAGCCAGAATGAGGATGATGCTCTGGTCAGGCTGGCTAGAGGAAATGTTTACTATGACCGGGAGGGGAAACTTTCAAGTGGGGGCTCAGTTGTCATGCCAAAAATTTCATGCTTGCATGCTAAACATTTAGCATGATAATGAAGTCCGAATCAAAATCTTTCACTCATGTGTCTCCAATGAACACAATTAGATCTGCATAGATGAGCTCCACCATTTCCTGTAATATCATGCACGATGAAACCCTATGTTTGTGGGTTCAGGAAAATTGGAAACCTTTTGGATCGGCGGACATCTTAATGATGCCTAAAACGCATTTGATGATTTTTTTTCTCTTCAAAGGGGTACTATGTTTCATAAAAAAAAGGTCTTATCATGAAACATTTTTCATTTGCATTTGACCCGACTAAAGATCTACTCAGTACTGTCATTGTATGGGTCAAGCTCCTACTCCCTAGTGAGACTTGGCAGGAAAATTTTCGAAGAAGAGGAGCCATTATAGATTATACCAGTGTTACACGGGGATGCGCCCCCCCTAAAAAAGACAAGTCCGGGACGTCCCAAACGTTATGGGGATGCCAGGACATGGGAGAAACATTTGTCCCACGTTTTTGAAGTGGTAGGGGGAAGGGGAAATGTCCCTGGGATGTTTAGCAAGCATAGAGGACGTCTCAGGGACGTGGGGGACGTTTCGGGGATGGTTCAAAGTCCCCGAAATGTTTCGGAGACTTGTTTTTTTGTTTTTTTAAATAATTCTTTAAAAAAAATAATTTCTTTTTAAAATTAATTTGTTTATTGTTTTCTCTTTATAAATGTTTACCCGTCAAGCATAACCTGAATGTCTTGTTTTACAAAGACATTAAGAAACAAGAGTAATATATGAATACAAAAATTTTCGAGCACAAATGCACATGAACTGTAACAACATGCTATGAAAAACAGTAGCATACATATTAATATTAAAAATTATATGGACATAACATTAGTATAGCTATACGTATGCTGTGATTTTTTAATATGGACGTCTGAATGTGGACTGTATGCACATGGTGGACTGATATATAAATATGAATTGTTATTCATAAATTTTTTAAAATTTTATTTGTAAATTTTTAATATTTTATAATTTTATATATTATTTTTGCCGTCCCCACCGCCGCCCCGAAATTTTGGAATTTATTAACTGTCTCGGAAACTTCGTCCTTGCGTCTTGCTGTCCCGGAGTCTTAGGTAACTATGGATTATATAGTGTCACGCGGGGACGCACAATCCCCCTCCCCATGTATGGGGACTTAGGGATGTGGAAGAGACGCCCCCGCCACGTCCTGCAAAAACAAAAAAAAAGGGGACATTAATTGAGTTCAAGGATGCACGCGGGATGTCCCGAGTGCTTTCAAATAATGGGGATGTCGTAGGGGATGATGTGGCGTCCCCAAGATGTTCAAAGGATGTCTTGGCATCCCCTACGACTCAACAACATTTAAACAAAAAAAAAACTCTTTTCCTAATATTTATGCTAAAAGTTAATTCCTTCACCCTAACCCTAAAAGGATTAAAAAACTTATAAACAACACATCTCACACTCGTTGTAATCATACAAAGAGCAAGAGGAAGGAGAAATAGAAAGAGCAAGGAGCAAGCACAAGAGCAAGGTTTATGTACAATGATCCTTTGTTTGCCTTATTTTTTAATTTCCAAATGCAAAGTTCAAAATGGGATAAACAAGGGAGGGCATCGCTTGTTTTTTTAATTTTTTTATTAAGTGCATTCTTTGTATTATTTTTTATTTCCAACTGCAAACAACAAAACGGATTAACAAGGGAGGGCATGGCTGTTTTTTCTGTTCCCAAATGCAAGTAACAAAATGGGTTAAACAACGAAGGGCATTGTTTTTTAAATAAAATTTCAAAGTGCTTACATCGCTGTTATTTTTGTTTTAATTCCCAAATGAAAAATGCGTTCAAAAATGGCATTTACCATTTGTGCATTGCTTTTTTTTTTAATTTCTAAATGCAAGCATGGTTAAAATTAAAAACTTTAAACAAGGGTGTTGTTTTTTCAAATTCCAAATGCAAAGCGTAATCAAAACTTTATAATGTATAGTTATATTGTTGTTTTTAAATTATTGCAGCTCCAAAATGAGTTGAACCAACGCGTATGAACTTCAATGTGAGATTGAAATGAGTGATGAGATGGGTGGGGTGTGTAAGAAGAAAGAATAGTAACACCTAATAGTTCACATGGGAGTGTTGACAAGTTTAGTTGTCCCTCCATGATGTTGAACAAACATGCTAGATTACTATTTGACAAACAAAAACCTTGTAAATAATTTGTTCAAATTATTGAGGGTCCTAGATCAAACGTTTCAGGGAGACTAAAACATCGAAGTGTAATATATGCTCATTACTTGGTCGGGCAACATAACTAGGTTGAATGCACACTTATTGCACATTTTGGGGAAAGGTGTAGGCCTATGTGGACAACTATCACTTGAAGAGAGGGAAAAAATGGTGAGGTTGTATAATGAAGATATGACAAAAAAAATTCCAGCAGTTCATGCTCGTGGTGTTGGTGGCACCCCTTTTAGTTCTCACTCTCAAAGAACTAATAGTGATTTCCCAAATACTGTAGTAGCTTATGAAGTGACTGAAGTGGATGCTTTTGGTAGTAGGGGAAGAGGAAGGTCATAACCTCCAATCCAATTGTGGACATGTACGATACAAAAGCTAGGGAAGAGGTTGGTGATGCCACTGGGAAATTCTTTTATGCCACTGACATCCTTTTTCATGTTGCCCGCTCTTTTAATTAAAATGAGGCTATGGCTAAGATAGCCAAAGTAGGTGTAAGTTAAGTGCCCCTGGAGACACGAAGTTGAGGACCACAATCATGGATAGGAACTATTTCGATGTTTACTTATTGATGGAGGAAATAAGGTGCACATGGGTCTCTCACAGTTGCAACATCATTATGGATGGGTGAACGGATATCAAACACCACCCACTCACAAATAACCCACTCACAAATATCATTGTTTTATGTAGAAAGGGTCCTTACTTTTTTAGGGCAGTTGATTGTTTATGAAAGAAGGATGCAAAGTTCTCATTCATCATTTTGTGAGATGCCATTGAGGAGGTTGGCCCCGCCAATGTTGTGCAGGTTGTCACAGATGCAACTTACATGTGCAGGGCAATAAGTTAACTCGTTGAGTCTCACTAATGACATATATTTTGGACCCCATGTGTGCATGCCATGAACAATGAACTGAAAGACATTGGAAAAATTGTTTGGGTCAAAAATGTAGTGGCATATGCTAAAGATGTGCAGATGTTTATTTGCAACCAACATAAATCATTGACACCCTTTTTGTAATATCCCCTTCCCAGTTGAAGTTTCTTAGCCCATTTTGTCTTCCTGACAGCTAAGGAATAAACTAAAGGGGAGACTTAAGTTATGATATTTATTATAAAGTGCAAAAAAATAAAAGAAAATATTATAAAAGCACTTATAATAAAATATTATGAACTTAATATTAAAATAAAATAGAAAAAAGCAACAAAAGGCAAAAACATTTGGCATTAATTATTTATCCTAGGGAAAAATGCGACTTGCCTAGGAAGGTAAAATCAAATGGATAAATATTAAATAAAGAGACAAATTTGATTGGTTATCCAAGGTGGCTATTTGGGTCACAAGTTCTATAAAGGAAAGTCGACTTGCCTTAGGAAGGATGACCTGTTTATTCTAAAATTTTTTGATTTACTTGCTGAGCATTGTTTGCTTTCATTTTCACTCTTGAGGACGAAAACCCTCTAAGAGTTCTACAAAAGGATGAAAACCCTTCCTCTAGTTTGTGAGGATTCTCTACACAAGGGTTTCCATTGTGCATGAAAGAGTTAGTTGATTATTTCAGTAGTTTTCCAGCAGTTGTTGAAGACCGATTTCAAGCTTAAATTCAAGGGGAGATCAGATCTGAAGTATTTGATTAGTTTTGAGGTGTTTTTGGGCCTTTCCTAAGTGGGGCAAAATTGTATTTCCAACTTTCACTTACTGCTAGGGTTTATTTACACTATTCCAGAATTGTAGATCCATTTTGGATGCCTTCCCGCCATTGAAAAATTCTGATTTTGGGCTCATTGGAAAGCGTATTTTTCAAGCTTCAGTTTGAGCTATCATTTGCCTAGAAATTTCGAGTATTTTGCAAGTTATTGAATTTGCAAGTTCTGCTGCATTTTCTGCCCTAAAAAATTCCAGAATTAATATTTTTCGAATCTGATTGAAGATCCTATTTTGATTATTCATTATCTACTTGCAAACAAATTTTCATAATTTTTGGAGGTATTTTGAGGTGGAAAAAACTATTTTTGCTAAATTGCTGGCCTAGGGCAGCGAAGTAGGGTTTTTTGGAAAATATTCAGTTTGTGGCCTAATTTCATTCTGAATTTCAGTTTGATAGTAATTGAGGTTTTGGCTCTTTGGATTAATCAGATTTAGCCCTAGTGGGAATTTCGGGTAATCTATCTAGGGTAAGAATATGTCCATTTGGGTACATTACACTTTCGCAATTTTTCGAAGAAGTAATTCCTCAAGCCAGTGGACACACGCCATGCATTTTACTTTATTTTGCTAGATAAGATGGTTGAGTTGCAAGTCCTTGCAATGTATAATCAAGACATTAGAGTGGTCTAGGTAGGACATAGTTACGTGGGGACATGTCCCCCCCATATTTGACACGTCCGGGACGTCCCGAACGTCCTGGGGACGTGGGGGAAACGTTTCCCCCATGTTTCCCATAGTGCATGCATGATGGGAAACGTCTTGGGGACGTCTAAGGAGGCTGGGAAACATCCTGGGGACAGGAAAACGTGGGGGGGGACGTCCAAAAGTCTCCCACGTGGTCTGCTGCATTTTTCAATAAAAAAACATAAAAACAACACTCTAAACTATATTTTTTTTAATTGTAAATCACTTATGATTCAAAACATCTTGCGAAGAAGCAAGTCACGGGCCTGTGCAAGTAATGATCAAGCTAATATATCCTGAAACCCTACTATTATTGTTTGACAGTCTTAGTCTGACTGTAGAATCTGAATGAGAACCTTTTTTCTTTCATTCTCTGTTTTGTCAGTAGAAGGTTGACAAGAGCAATTGAGGGTCAATAGATCACAACTATCAACAGTGAACCATAACACTTGGTCATATTTTGGGAAGATTGCTATCAGAGAATTAAAGGAGAACATAATAGAAGTTTATAACATGTTTGGAAATCTGAGTGTTTTGAAATCACACTATCCTGTTTGTAACAGTTCTAGGAATGTATTTGATGTTTATGAGTTCAAGTTTCACCTTATTTAAATCTCAAATGGTTTTATTTCAGCTTATTCATATAATTTAGTCACTATATCTTTATATTTTAAATATTTATATATGTTTTAATTAGCCGTCCCTCCGCCGTACCCAAAATTTTGAAATTTTTTTCCGTCCCGGAAACCCTGTCCCATCGTCCCGTTGTCCCCCCGTCTCATGTAACTATGAGGTGGGATGAGTCCAAGATAGGGTAGGGGAAGAAGGTGAATGCAGTGGTGGTGAAAGAGACATTTTGGACAGATGTGAGATATATCACATCCATTGTATCTCTGGTTTTTAGTGTGATAAAATATGGGGATTCTGAGTGCCCCAACCTTTGTGAGATATATGAATGTATTGATAGTATGCTTGGCCAGATGAAGGTTCTTATTTAGGCAAGGGACCCCACCTTGGAGTTCTACCATCACCATATTTAGCCCATCATTGAGTGGAGATAGGAGAAGTTGACAAACCCTTTACACATAGCTGCATATGCACTAAATTTGAAGTGGTATCATGAGCGACCTGGAGGGGTTGTTCCTATAGATGATGAGGAGAGGAAGGGTTTCTTGAAAGCCCCAAAAATGTATAATGTAGAGGATGGTTCATGAGTTAGAACTGATTGGCTGAAGTTTGCTTATTTGGAAGGCTATAAATAATCGGCAAAGATAATGTTTAACCATTAATTAAATTTTAGGTCAATTTAATTAGGTGTAGGATGTATTAGAGTTGATTTACAAATCTAACAAAGATGATACAATATAAGAACTAATTTAGATTCATAACTTGATCATATAAGAAATATTTGCGTACACCAATTAAACTAACACGCTATTAAAAGCACACAACGAAGATTTAGAAACACTTAGTTGATTCTTGAAGTTTTCTTGAGAGATATGAGATAGTGCAACAGGGATATCTGAACTTGAGAAACCTTCACAAACTGAGGTTGTGATGTCCTAAAAATTGGAATCTGATTGCATATTTAGATTCTCCTAGAAAATTTATGTGCTTGCAAAAAAAATCTCATTTCGAGTCCATAGGCAAAAGTTATGGCCTTCGAAAGTTGGACATCTGATAGTGATTCTTTGTAGTTAGGACACAGATTTTCAGAAAATGTGCTTGTTGTCATAAAAAGACTTGATGCCACCACTTTTAGTTACAAAGAGGAAGAAACTGCCAAGAATGATGAAATGTCAATGTTGAGCTTTTTCAAGATGTTGGGAGTTTGAAGGGACATCTGCATGTGGCTTAAAGACAAGTTATTTGGATGAGAAAGGAAGTCTCTTTGAAAGAGAATATTCAAGACTATTTGGGGAAGATAGAGAGTGGGTCTACTAGTCAATTGAGGGACTGAAACAGATTCATCTTCATGTTTGTAGTTAGTGAGATAGTGAGTGTGTATAATCTCTATAGTGAAATCATTCAATGAAATAAATAGTGTGTTTTATGTCCAATTCTGAGTGAATGTTTATTTGAGAGTATGTCCATTGATGTACGTTGAGGTTGAGGCTTGATTGTAGGGAAAGGATGTCCTTAATTGTATTCCCTCACCATGATTGTATCAAATGTTATTAGAGCTATTTTGGGATGAGTGGAGAGTGTTTGTCCTTTATTAGGAAAGAATGATTAGAGGGCAGGAATGAAGTGATAAAGAAAAAAAGAAATTATATTAATCTCCACAAATGACCAAAAGTAGGTCAGTGGGACTCAAGGATACAACAATTAGCAATAGAAAGTTCTAGGAAGAATCCTAGAAGCGAAGTAAAGAAATAAAGTACAATAGACAAAATAGAGCCACATGGCACCAAACAAGTGGCAAAGAAACCAATACAAATAACTGTGGAGCACGAACAAGAGCCCTAAAAGCATGTGCTAAAGAAGAATGGAGGCGAATCTCATTGAATGTCTCTGTCTGTGCCTGAAGTGGAGTCATCTGAGCCATTATCAATCACTGTGAAAGATTTGATAAATCTTGTTGGGGAGTATACTGGGCTGGATGAGCCAGGTTGGGGGATCATAGGAGGAAGTAAGATACTTTCTCTAGAATCACCCCTAACATCCAAGCCCAGTACGACTCCCATTGTAGAAAAGAAGCTCATAATATCTATTTTCCCTTGGGGTCTGGGGGGCAATTGACAAGTAGTAGATCCATGTTGCTGGAGGGAGGCCAAGCCATGTTGATAGGAAGGAGTGGAGTCATGATGTCAAGAGATAACATACTTGAGTGTTCTCCATCTTGTAGGTAGCTAGAGAATTGAGGATATGTCCTCCATTAAGTGAATAGTGGGTAGAGGGTGATTAGGGGTGTCCTCCATCTTGTGTAGTTGGGTAGAGAATGGAGAGTTTTGTTATTAAAATTTGTTTACTGCAGCACACCGTTTAGCTATAGTAGACCTGCAACCCATTTGGGACCCAACATTCAGACACTGCTACATTCAATTTTCTCATTGCTACATTTTACTGATGACTCTTCTTCCTGAAATACACTGCATCTTGCATGCTCTTTCTAGACTCCTAGTATCTCTTTGTAGGTTTTTGATTACTCACTGATTATTTGCAGTTTTAGGTAACACTATGGTTAGCCCACATTATATAAAAAATAAAGCCCTAACCCTAACGAACATGAATATAAAAATATTATTTGCAACTTTTTTCAACTGTTTTTAGGGTTTATGGCTTAAAGCAATTTGAACCTACAAATTGTAAGTTATGATTTTTTTTGAGTTTATATTAAATTTGAACTTACGTTTCCACCACCATTTTCCAAGAGTCCTTATTTTTAAGGTTTTCAAACATGGGTTTACTTTCATGTTATATTTTCTTTACATAAAATTGTAGTCAACTTTGACTTCATTATTCCAGATTGGTCAAATATTAAAAACAATGAAAGCCAAACAATAATATTCTATTGATCTAAAAAGCATTACAAAATGTGGTGTATTTGTACAATAATAGATAACCTTTTCACACCCTATAATATAGGATATCAATGTATCCAATACATTCTCCTTATTACTATTGTTGGCTACAGGTACAACAAGTTTATAATGTAGCTCAACAAACTAAGCTAAATAAACAAATGGGATTTATAATATATCCCCAACAAACTTTAAACTTTATGAATTACAAACTTATTTACTATGGTGAATTAATCACCAATATAAATTATTATTCTAACATTAACCCCTAATTCAACATAGTCTCAAGAGAACAAGAGAGAATCTCTGAGTCCTTCAAAGTTATCGCATACAAGTGACTTGGTAAAGACAATTGCATATTTATCCTCGTTGGACAAAATTGGAGTTGGATGTTGTATTGTTGAACACACTCGTGTGAAATGAACTTGTTCATCAATGTGCTTTGCACGCTCATGAAACACTGGATTGCGAACAAGTTTAAGAATGTCATTGTCACAATACAGGATATTTAGTTGCTTCTATGGTACTCTTCGTCTTGTAAATATGTGACATAGCCATATCGCTTCGCAAACAACTCCTAGTGCACGATATTTTGCTTTAGTGGAAGATCAAGAAACAAATTTTTGATTCTTGCTCCCCATGATATTGGACCCAATCCCAAAAAAAACACATCTAGAAGTGGATTTCCTGTTATCAATATTTTTTGCATGATCTGAGTCTAAATATTTTGTCAAGACGAATTTGCTACTTTCTAGTGACACATTTTTGACTCCTGTATAAACTGTGAAAGATAGCTGACAACATAGCTAATGCCTGACCTAGTATACATTAAGTAAATGAGACTTCCAATTGGCTAGCAATAGAGAGTTTCATATACTTGTGATGATGGATCTGAATGGACAATTGAAGCTGCCTCCGTGGGTGTTGCAATAGGCTTGCAATCCATTATCTAAAACTTCCCAAACATTATATTGGCATATTTCATTTGGGACACAATGTTCCTTTTGCCATACTTGTAGTCCAAGACAATAGTGTAGCAGCCCGAGATTTGTCATGTCGAACGATCATTTAAGATCTTTCTTTGTTGCATCAATCATTTTCATCCAACTGCCAGTGATTACTAGATTGTCGACATATACAACTACAATCATAACCTTCCGCCTTGTTTGAGGTAGAGATTTGGATCATAAGGACTCCTTTGAAATCCATGTCGAATGAGATGCTCATCAATGTTTATGTACGAGACTTGCTGGGCTTGTTTGAGATCATACAATGATTTTATAAGCCTGCACACCTTTTATTATTGACCTGGTGTGACAAAACCTTTTGATCGAGTCATGTAGACTTCTTCCTATGGATCTCCATTAAGGAAGACACTTTTTACATCCATTTGGCGGACTTTCGATGCAAATTGAGTAGCCAAAGCAAATATGATCCTAATAGTCTTAATTTGGGTCGAGGGAGCAAATGTCTCCTCATAATCATGAAGAGAATTTGATCCGATAAACAAATATGAGAGAAGCAATACTTCATAAAATCTTTGAGATGAACAAAAAAGAAAAAATGGAATATACAAGATAACATAGTACACAAGATTTATCCTGAGAAAACTCTTTTGGGAAAAAACCTAGTGTAGTATCTTCTTTATTGCATTAACTCAACCGTTTACAATACAATAATGTACTTCTAAGTTCTACTTTATCCTACTGCATGTCTAGCTATAGGTAAGCACATCAGTAATTGACATATTGGTATTACAGTACAATGGGTACCAAACCCATGGGTCAGGAATTCAACCCATAACGGTTCCCCATATATCATGAATTATCCAACTGCCCATTTAATAACATCGGTTAAACCACCTATACAAGCCCAAAAACCTATATTGGGCACCCTATATTTTTTTTCAAGTAGTAGTCATGTTGGATTGTACGTCATGCATGACTATACAATCTAGAGGGGGGTAAGTCATGGAAAATATACAATACATTTCCAACAAGTCAATGCCTTATTTTTAAGCATATCCTCTTCCTATGAGCCTTGGCTTGTGCTTGTCAATACTGCCATTTTCTTTATACTTCATCGTGAAAATCCATTTGCAACTGATTGGCTTCTTCTCTAACGAAAGGTATGTAAGCTGCCATGTATTGTTTTTAGTCAATGAATCGATATTCTACATTCATGTCACTTTCCAAGGTTTTGACTCTAGGGATTCCTAAACCATAGAGACTCCAATTGATTCTACAATTGTGCTCATTAAGGCCAAATAGACCTCTTCTCGAGCCATATTGTGAGTCCTTGGTCTATGGTGGAGATGTCTGGGACTATAGCCAGTTTTGCATCTTGTATTATATTTGTATACCATTTAGGCATACATACAACAGTTCTTGTGGGTTGTGGAGTTGGAGGAGCTGATTGATCATCACCATCATCACTTTCATCGTCAATGCTTTGATCACCTTTTGAATTATCAACATGACTGATCTATGCGTCAAGTGAGTGTGCAGAGTGTGGATTGGACTCACCCTTCTCATCAAACTCAACGTCCTTGCTTATATATTTTCTCCTCATTTTTGGATCCATGAGTTTTTAACCCAATTTATCTTCATTGTACCCTAGAAAGGTGTATGTCATAGACCTTTTATCCATATTTGTTCTCTTCTTTTTAGGGACGTGCACGTGAGATTTATAGCCAAAAACATGAAGATGAGCTATTGATGGTTTGTGCTCTGATCATGCTTCTCGTGGAGTCACTCCATCAAGAGCTGTAGTGGGTACCTTGTTCAACAAGTAAACTTTTGTTCTTACTACTTCCTAATATGTTCGAGCCAAACCTGAATCTCCAATCATACAACACACCATTTCCATGACAATATAGTTCTGCCTTTGTGTGACACCATTATGCTGTGAAGTATATCGTGCGGTCAACTGTTGGCAAAAAAAAAAACGTTCTTTCAAAAACACTAAGAATTAGTCACTAGTTTATTCCCCCTCGATCTGAGTGAAGAGTTTTGATTTTATGACCAGTGTTAGTTTCCACATGCTTTGAATCATCTTAAAGTTGGGAAGGTTAGTCCTTTGTTCTTAGGTAGTATATCCACATTTTGCGTGAGTAGTCATCAACAAAGAGATGAAACTATTGAAATCCAGTGTGACTAGGGGGTTTCATTGGTCTGCATACATTGGTGTGCATCAGATCTAATTAGCCTAGAGCTCTAAAGGTATTTCTACCAAGTAGTGCTTGATGTTCTTTTCTTGATAGACAACCAGGGCAGTTTTCTGTTTTCTTCATCAGTGGAGGAAGTCCTTTCACAATATTATGACGTCTTAATGCAACCAGGTATCCAAAATTCACATGCCCATATCTTCGGTGCCACAAATTTGCTGAGTCCAAATCCTCTGCAAGAAGTGCCCGATTGCTCTTCTGAACATATACCAAGTTGGAACATTCTACCAACTCCAGATGGTCATGCAACAATTTTCAAGTTTTTTGACTTATCTTTGATCAAGCACATCTTTTTACCGCCTTTGCAGTAAAAATCAACCTTAAGGTTGTGCTTGATTAATTGATTGGCAAAGAGTATATTATTGGTGAATTCTGGGACATAAAAGACTTCCGTGATTTTATAGTCATGTGCTCCAAGTGGTAATGAAATGTCCCCAGTGCCTCATAATATGATGTATCATCACCCAAAGAGACATGGTTTCTATTAGGCGTCTCATGCAAATTGTAGAACAAATCTTTTCTACCAGTCATGTGTTGCGTTGCTTCCGAGTCAACATAGCAGATAGAACTTTGTGAAGTTGATTCCTCACGAGATTGTGTAGCATATAAAAATTCCTTGTTTGAGGGTTTGTCGTCCTATTCGGAAATGTTGCCTTATTGTTGCAGTCTCTTTTTCCGCTTCCCCTTTTTTCTATCCTTGTGACTTGTTTTGTTGTCCCTGTGATGACTGTTGTGTATTGGGCTTCTTGTGGCTAGATGAATCCTATAGAAACATATTGTATCGACAATCTTTCAATACATGGCTTTTTCCCTCACAAATGACATAGATCTTTTACTATTTGTTCCCTTGTTGATTTTGTTGATTGCTCTGCTTTTGGGATGGTGTGGAAGACTTCATGGACTTCTTACCATTTTGATCTGAAGCAAGAGCATGTCCCTCTTCTTCCTCTATTGTGTACATGGATTCTCCTTGCTGCAACATATTAACCAACTTCTTAAATGTTGGTGTTTATCTTGTGACTTTCAAAATGGCCACAAAGATCCTATAAGATGGGGGAAGTGCTCTCAAGGCAATCGGTATGAGAGATTCATCTATCACTTGTACCTCCAAAGTTTGGAGTGATACCCTCAAAGTTGCAACACGCCTTAGAAAGGCTTCAACTTTTTCACGACTCTAGGAGATAGATTGGTTCCTTATCACTCCAAATAGGTTCTCCTTTCTATATATTGTTAGTCTGATATACCAAACCTCTTGACATACATGCCTTTTCTATATATCCGTCATTATATGGAAGACGCTCATCCTTTTTATATACTAGACGGTATGTGAAAGAGATGTTAACACATGTGAGAGTAGAGTGGTATGTGGTACAAAGACGGTACGTGAAAATGATTTGTTCAATCATCGACACTTGTTTATGCCTAACAATTGCGACAATTGGGTAATAGAGGGAAGGGATGATGAAAATTTGTTAATCCTTATTGCTTCCCGAAGATTTAAAAGAATGATGTTACATGTCGTTGTTGCAACTATATTAAGCGCTAGATGCAACAGTTTAAGCGTGACGACATCACCCGTAAATGTGAACTAGAAGCACCTTATATACTGAACACTACTATGGTGCGAAATGCACAATTATAATTTGAAGTTCATTGATCTCCTTGTTTTATGCTTAGAATGTTACAAATATATTGTGACATTATTAATAAATTGTAATATTATTAATAATGAGTTAATACAACTCATATTAATAATATAGTTAATAGTTGTGTGTGAGTGAAGTTGTTGAATAAACAACTTACGTATCTATTTTGGTGTGTGAGATATTAGGGGATAAGACTGAGAGATTCATGGAGAGAGATATGAGGGATTGAAGATGAGTGTTGACTCCACCACTGTAGGAGATCAAACACTATATATGTAACCCCTATCAATATTAATTACATCCCGAATGAATTCAGTTTGAATATAATTCTACAGTGTTTAACAGTGGTATTAGAGCAGGCTGCATTCCTGAGTTTTGTGATGGTATTTGGTCTTGATGTCACTATGGTGTGTTCGTAATTCACTACCAGTAAAAGAATACGTCAATCTGTGGATTAACTTGAATACAATCTACCCTGTGATCTTGTCAATGTATGTTCCATTGGTGCATCGATTTGATTAGACCCGATATCTTATGTCCACACGCACTAGGTAATCATTGAAAAATGTCTTCCCTTACTATTCATCTGTTTACGACAGTTTAATATGTACGGTCTTGATATATATTCTGTGGGTAGAAAAGTTGTGTCAATCCTGCCATAAATCCCCCCCTTTCTACTCTGATTGGTGGACATATTTCAAGACACCAGACCTCTCACTTTCAATTTCTACTCGTGCCACGATAAAGGAATTTCCGATGTGAATGCATTCTATACTCATGCAACATATGCTTCCACAATTGGCTGACAAGACTTTCACTGTAGATGAATCTAAGAATCTATTCTCAATGTTGTGAGATATGTGATCTGAACCATTTAGGTGAGACATGTTGCTCCACATGTATTCAGTGACTTCAGATCTGTATAGCTTCTTCTTTAATGTTGCAAATAAGACGTGTATAATCTACTGGATTTTGGATCTCACAGTTGTCACCATATGCCACGTATTAGATCAAGGTGAATTGTTTAATCATTGGCTCATCCCTGCCTTAATACATGTTGATCTGACAGATATTTCCATCGCCAAACATAGTCTCTGTCAGTTTGCTACCTTGGACTCTGGTATTTGACATCCGTAAAAGATTAAGTGGGACAACTTCATATACAGCCCATGCGCGGATCTGGTCTACACACGAGATTTGTGGATTTACATGCAATTCGGCGCTTGACAAAATAAGTATTTGGTCTAAAGCTTCACATTTTATATTATTATTATTATTATTTTTGGTCTTTCCTTTGTATATGTTTTGGTAGAGTCCATCATATAATTGTCTAAACAAATATCATTATATGTGTCTAAAAGTCTATTTAAGTTTTGTCATTTGTAATGTAAGTTATGTCTTTTAGTTTAGTTTATTTTACCATATAATTTATTTTTAGGTTTATAGGTTTTTCTTTTGTTCATTTAGTGTTTTTGTGAAAAGTAGTCTTTAATTGAGTCATGTATTTATTAAAAAGTAATTTTTAATTACTTTTTACTTGTCAATTTTAAATTATTTAGTATAGTATTAAATATGTTTTGCGTCCATCGTAAAGATTGTATGTCTTCCTGACAAGTCATAGTCATTTGTTTTTAAAAGAGTTAAATAGGTGATCTTAAGATTATTCGTATTGTCATTTTGAGTCCAAAGTGTCGATATTTAAAAAAAAAAAGTCATTGTAAAAGTCCGAAAAATAAAAAAAATTTGCCTCATGGACGCATTTTCGATGTTACCCGACGTCCAATTTTTGGGAGAATAAGATGAATAATATTGCAGTTCTAATGATATTTTTGATGGCTTCAAAGAAGGAAAATATGCCTGGCTTCAGGGCCTCCACCCCTCGACCCCACCCTGTATCGCGACAGGGAGCGCGCCCAGGACGCTGCCCCGAGACCCTGTAAGGGGTGCTGCCCCTTGACCCCGCTTGGGGCTGCCGCGCCCAAACCCTTGCTTTGGAATTTTAGAACCAAAGTGAAGATTTGTGGGGAAGATGCATCGACAAAAGGTGGTGCAAATTTGAGCTCCACGGTCCACTTTGTTGAGTAAGTATCGACAATGATGGAGGACGGAGGCAATGGAGGTTGGAGGTCAATCAATGACCTCTCGTCAGTCACCAACACGGGGCTGCATGAAGCTGTGGTGGCAGTGTGTGTATGTGTGTTTTCTTTTATTTTAGATTTGCAGTATGATTTCAGAGTTCCTGTTTGAATAAGTGAAATGTTCACATTGAGGTGGGGAACTGGAACATGGTCTCAATGTTCAATTTCCCCTCTATTCAGTTTAGTAATCAATGGTTCCTACATATTCCCTGAAGGAAAGACATAGTGGATAGACAAAAGCACAAAGTAAAAGCAACAACGTGATATTTGGGTTGTTGGTTGTCCTGTAAAACCATCCTTTGTTTTAGGTTGTTGGCTGTCTTGTAAAACCATCCTTTGTTTTAGGTTGTTGGTTGTCCTTTAAAACAATCCAGATCATGAGCACGCATAGGCAGCAAGCTGTAGATGGAAGTGTGATTATTTTTTCTACCTTGTCAACATTAGGGGAGTGTATATTGGGAATTAATAATGTTAACAATAGGGGAGTGAATCTTACAAATATATTGTGACATTATTAATAAATTGTAATATCATTAATAATGAGTTAATACAACTCATATTAATAATATAGTTAATAGTTGTGTGTGAGTGAAGTAGTTGAATAAACAACTCATGTATCTATTTTGGTGTGTGAGATATTAGGGGATAAGACTGAGAGATTCATGGAGATAGATATGAGGGATTGAAGATGAGTGTTGACTATGAGAAAACTCACAAAATCATTAAAAAATACTTTTATGAAGAGGGAGTAAAATTTTTCAGATACAACTTTGGTACTCTATTTCATAGATTGTCGCAAAATTTTAGCTTTTGGGCAAACACAAATTGTGAGATATTGAATTAATTTGATTTTCAAGACTTCTAAAGGCAAAAGTTAGAAAATTGACTATAGTTTCGTATTTCAAAAACTATAGGGGCTGTACAGAAATCCCCATAAAGTTTTATCAAGGGTGAAATTTTAGAAATTCTCGCAAAATTTTAATTCCAAACTCCTTCTGGTTTGTGAATTATGGAATTAACTATAATTTTCAAGGTAATTTACGAGAACATTAAAAACATGGGTTATAGGAAGTCTTTTTCGAAAATCCTTTTTTGGCGTGGTAGGGGACCATGAAACAAATAATGTGGCTAAGTTTCAATTTCTGACTCCTAGATATCCGTATGTAGAATTAACTTTATTTTTCTAGGTAGGCTTATAGGTAAAAATTTAAATTTTCTAAAGTTGATTAAAAGTAAACTTATATTTGAAATGTCCAGCCCTAATATCTTATGAAAAATAAAAATGTTGGCTTAAAAACATGATAAGTAAAATTTTCCAATAGTAGAAGACCTATAACTTGCAAAAGAATGGTACTTTTTTCAGGTACTGTGCTCCTACTATTCTTTGTTTTGGCAACACTTTTGCCCTTGCTGGTGCCTCGCCAATGTGCCTTCCATGCCTCTTTCAGCAGCTGAAATCTGTTTTCTTTTCCTTCAAGCAGCTCCTTCTTTGGAAGCTTCTTCCAATATTAAATGGAAATGCCTCGTACTTCCTTCCAATGGGCTGCAATCTCAAATACTGCGCTTTCCTCCTCTTTGGCAGCACTCCAATGTCGTTGATTCCTTCCTATAGGATGAGGATCAATACCTCATAGAGCTGGAATTTGAACAGAGAAAAAAAGACATTTAACTGTGTCTCTATGGAGCTTACACGTGATAGAATTTGAGTGTCTGATACTCGTCTTAATTCTGCCTCTCTTTACTCCTCTTCTTTCCAAGATCTCTCAAGGTCATGCTCAGATAGCAAAATATTAAAAACAATGAAAGGCGAACAATAATATTTTGTTGATCTAAAAAATGATTACAATAGGTGGTGTATTTATACAAAATAGATAACCATTTCCCACCCATATAATATTGGATATCAACGTATCCAATAGATTCTCCTCATCACTATTCTAGGCTATGGGTACAATAAGCCTATAATTGAGCTTAACAAACTAAGTTAAATAAACAAATGTGATTTATAATATATCCTATTATCGCCAACAAATTACAAATATATTTACTATGGTGAATAAATCACCAATATAATTTATTATTCTAACAGGTCATAGTTCAAATAGAAGCGGACATCAAAACAATAAAAGTTCGAAATTTTGTGAGTTACATGGGATGCCTTACTGTAAAAAATGAACCCTCCACAAGAGAGGCAAAGAAGGAATTATGGGCTTTCTGGCAAGGCCACTAAAATATTCTTTATCTAAATTCACCAATTTCTTTATATATTCGAGGGCAAAAACCATGTTTGTAACATGTTTTGGCAGTTTGAAACATTTGACTTATGTGCCATAAAAGCTGATGACAATGTAGTCTTCCATTAGGAACTAGTCTGCAATTTAAATCTCCATACCCAGTCAGATGCGATTTCTACAAATTTGAGGCATTTTAGGCTGGGCACTACTTGTGACGGCTTCATACAATCATGCGATGAAATAATCCATGAAATGAATATAAGAACCCCCATAGATCCTTATCTTTCCAACCAATCACAAAGTGGCAACAAAGTTTTGTGTTCAACATCCAGATAGAGCTTGGTCTCAAGCTTAATAGTTTTAAACCAAGTCCAAAACCTCCACAAAAACAAATGACACAAGTATGTGCTAAATCTGAATGTATTTGACTTATTATTTGAAATTGATTTCACTTGAAGATGGATGGAGTCAGCAATGTGCTTAGCATATTTGAAACAAACCATAGGGTCTGAATAGTGGATTCAAAAACCATGTCTAGTACATAGTCTTCAACTTGAGCATCATTGTCTAATCTGTGATCAAATGTTAACATGGATATTGTTTCCCAAATCCAGTTTTTAAATATTACCAAATCAATGAGAGCATCCCTATTGGTACCTTTCCATCTAATATGATTTTACTCAATAACCACGACTTCAAGAATTGATTGCATGCTGCATAGTTCCTCGAAGGATAATCTAGGTCTATTGAAGTGGTAACTTAATTCCAATCCACCACAATCCTCAACATGTGGCTAATTTGATCCTACATTATGAGCAACAAAGGTTCTTGATTGAAATTGGGTTTCTTAACTATGGTTCGAGTTGCTCGGTCATGATTACTGCCACAGAGCTTGAATTCAGGGAAACAAAACACTTTCTGTAACATCATCTTGCCTAACCCGACCGCATATATCTTTCTCGCATCTGAACTAATTTTGTTGCTTATTGTTTTATAATAAGCAAAATTTCTACGGTCGCTTTTTAGGAGGCATGTGTTATATATATATTCATTAGTAAGTCAAACAACATTTTTTAATTCTATAATGGTGGATTCGTTTTTCCTATATCACTACCACTATCCCTTATGAATCACCATCAAGATGATGAATTTGAACTTATGTTGCTTTACCTTTCTTAGACATTTTGATTCTAGAATAATTGAATTCTAGTCAAGGCCAAAAATTAACCTAAACTAAACAATAAAAGGCTTTTCTTAGCCTTGAAGCTTACTTGATAAAAATGTGCCCTTGTACCAATATCAATGATTTGACAAAAGAGCCGAGATGGATGCGCACAAGTGCAATTCTAACTTTTGAGTAGTAGACAACATGTTGTACCTTTAAAGTTGAAGAATCAAGTTGTAGACTGCAAAGAATGATTGGTACAAGCTGAAAATGAAATAGTTGTAAAATTCATTAGAAGACTAAAACAATGGCTTCACATTGAGAATCGAGATTACCATTCAGTGATGGTATTTAATTAGGGGAAAGCAAAATTGATTAGCATTTTTCCATCCTATACACAACACTTCCTAGTTTCGTAACACAAGCTGCATCTATTTGAATTTTATAGCATGTTGTGAAGGCCTTCCATGTAATTTATAAAACAATAACTTTTAAGTTTTAACTGTCTACTAGTGCCAGAAATCCTACAACGTATATGATATGTCTTCAACATGTTAAATGCGGTCTATATTTGAATCTTTAATAGATTGAATCAAGATGCATTAAATAATTCAATAATATACTTTATTAGAATATAAGGCTTAGTATAAGATTTATGAATTAGCATTAAGTTACTATTAGTTAACTAATAAATGGTTGTATCCACTTCAACCATTTTGTAACCATCTCTCACGTAATAAAATGAAGGGCATACAATGAACAAGGTGTGCATTCCAGTTTCTCTTCATTCATTCTTTGTACATTCTAATCTTTCTTTATTCTCTCTCTCCGCATATTCTAACATTGTTATGAGAGCCCTTGGTGCTCCAAGGGATCTGCAAACTGTGGAGAAAGAGTAGGAATATCAGGGTAACCTGGAACTGGAAGATTAAAACAAGAGACCAACAATGGTCTTAAGCATCCAATCTGACATGAACCTCCCAAACACAAAATTTGTATGCACGCAACAAACCAACAAGTTGTATTATTGATTATTCACACGTCAATATTTCATACTACACGAATGCCTATATAATAGGCTGTACAATTACGTTCAGGCAAATATTGTTTGAGAAAATTCATAGTGGGGGTAACCAAGTTATTCAGAAAATAACAACTTGGTTAAACAAATTAACCACGTAAGTAGCTCCCTAAACAAGTTTAATATGTGTGAACACGATTACAACTAGATAGAAAATGTCTCAAATGACAACCTAATGTGAACATGCTCCAACATCCACCCTTAATTGAAGGTTAGGGAGTGAAAAACCAAAGTAAATATAGGTCCCAACTATTAGGCCTGATAAGGTACACATGTACAAACGTGAAAAAGAAAGAAGGATTCAACTTCACCCCAAGAAATGATCGCAACAAAAGGTAATGAGGAGAAGCCTAGGGCTTAGTGAAAATCTCAGCAACCTAATCAACTGTGGGAACAAACTCCAAGTGAACAACTCCATCCTGGACAAGCTGCAGAATGAAGTGCACGTGAATCTCTATATGCTTGGTGTGCTGATACTCAATTGTGTTGTGTGCAATTTCAGTAGGACTCTGGTTATCACACCAGATCAATGTGGGAGCTTGTTGTGGAAATCCAAACTCAACAAGTAACTGTCAAAGCCAAAGTGCCTCCCGTCCAACCTTGACAGTACTTCTGTACTCTACCGCAGTTGATGACAATGCAACTACAGTTTGTTTCTTGCATGCTAATGCAATAGGACTAGAGACAAGGTGAAAGACAAATCCAAAAGTAGATTGGCGGGTATCAATGCATCCACCCCAATCGGAGTATGTGAATCTTTTCATGCCAAAAGTAGATAGGACTAGAGAATTGATGTCTTCTATAGCATGCCAAAGCTAATTGGAATCTTTTCTGCGAGACTATTTCCAGGCAAATTCAGATCATGTAATGCTTCAGGTTTCCTGTAGTTCTTGCAGAAGATTAATGGAAGGTGGAATCCTACCAGTGAGATCATTTCTCTATTTTATCCAGCTTCTCTTCCTAACAACAACTCGCATATTCATTTCCATCCAATTCCCACCTTTCTATTTCATTAAGAAATTTGTTCAAACAAATCACATGCTTACTGTATACTTTCACATTTTTAAAAATTCCATTGCTTTAATTGCCAAGATGAGATTCTTTGTGGGTCATGGAAACTTGGGTTACATGATTTGTCTTTGATTCATAATGGAAATGGTTTACCAATAAACATTTGTATGCCATTTTTATTATCTTCTTCTTCAGTCATTGTGAATTCTCAACAACTTTATTTCTCTCCCTGGCTATATAATAGATATCCTTCTGCCCCTGTTTCATCCTCATTGTGTATTCTTTCAGACTTGTCATCTCATCTCTGCTCTTTATCAGATCAGTCAACTTTACCCTTTTTTGGTTGTCTTCGCGAATTCCAAGCTTGATATTCTTGGAAAGTGCTTCATAGAACTTGGCATAAACTTCTTCACCAGGTTTTCCTCGATCACCTTAAGAATATTCTTTTGCTAGAGCATGTTTCGAGAGATGTTGAGGGGCAGATCATCAAAATCTACAATTTTTTTGACAAAGATAAAATACTCAGGAATGAACTCTTCGCAGTTGTCCATTTAAAACATCCTTTCTCTATAACTTAACAAGGTTGAACGGAGCCATCTTTAGCATAAACATAACAATTTTGAATTCCAATGACCCCAAAAAAATATAAGTACTTCGTGGCCAGACGATCTTCCTAAATATTGCTCAAGTTCTTGTCGAATGAAACATATTCTTGAGAAAATTGGACCGAGCCCCACATTTTGACATGAAATACTGCTTGTTTGGATTGTTGGGGCCGACAAGGAACATAAGAAAAGTTCTTGAGTTATTAGAAATTTCCACCTATGTGAGGATCATTTTAACAGTGTGATTACTTACTTGGATCTGAGCATTGGAGGAATTTAGGAACAACGAAATAGGTCTTGAAGTTCTATATGAGTGCAACGTTTGGAAAGAGCATGTTTTAATATAATAATTTTTGCAAACTTGTCTCCATTATGCTTGGTGGTCGCTGACTTTGATGCGTAGAAATCAAATCGTGCAAATAAAATGTCAGGCCTATCGAGGCTTCAAGGAATGTGGGGAACAAGGGCACATGAGGAACGTTCCCTTAGTTCCCATGAGAAGTGACTTAGCCGATGAGATCTGACAACTCCTAGAATTTAGAACACGAGTGAACAATGTTATTTTGGGACACGTTTAATTAAAAGATTTATATAAAGCAAGTGGTGGACAGCTATAGTAGGCCGTCATGAAACAAAAAGTGAATTTTAAAATGAATAGGTGGTGGGGTCTAAAATGATATTCAAGGTAATTTTGAATAGATAAGCTAGGTGGCACAGCTCAAAACACAAACAGGGGTTCAACCTTTGATAAGGATCATTGGGGTTTTGACGTCTAGACGAATAAATAAACAATGTTTGGACCAAAATGAGACTGGTGAAGATAACGTTTAATGTTTGTAATCAAAACTCATCTTGTAGGTGGTTTTGACACAATGGAGCACAAGTTGAGAAATTTCAGACACTTTGATTTCTCCCGTGACAACAATACTGAATGCCAAAATTTAACGTGCCCTGAATATAGTGGAAAATACGCTTGGCTGCTCACCAATGACTCACATGGGGCTCATGAGAGAGTTGAGAGACCTTGTTTCTATCAAAAGTATAATCGGGTGAGTATGTGTCAGATATAAAAGATTTCCTACCAATTGTCTATACAAAGTGGCATCTACCAACTTAGTTTTGCATTTAGTAGTCAACTTAGTACCTGAATGATATGGTGTAGAAGGACAACATGATGAAGATCTATGGAATATTCTTGTTGTCTAATAGAAATACATTTAGGTTCGAAAGTAGTGTAGAACTCCCACGTTAGTCATGTCAAATTTTTCCATTAACTTGTGTTTTATGTTCTGAATCAAGGAGTCTGAGCTACCTATGAGCTAAGCCACAAGGTTTGAGTTCGAGCTCAAGTTCAAGTTCAACAAGGATTAAATTTGGTTCAAGTTCGCCCAATGGATAAAGTTCGTAACAAAATTCGCCATTAAGCTCGATTAATAGAAAAACGTATGAAATTTTGTCAAACCACAATCTTAAACATGTAATATTATGTTTTTAGACTTCATACTAACCCTGTTATAGCCTTAGAGGTTACTCGTTACGTCAAAATGTTCCATGTCATCAAAGAGCGAACATACTCTATAGCCTTATAGGCTACTTGCTACATCAAAACGTTCCGTATCATAAAAAAGATAAAATATACTCTATGGCCTTATAGGCTACTTGCTACATCAAAAAGTTCCAGATCATAGAAAAGATCAAACATACTCTATGGCCTTATAGGCTACTTGCTACATCAAAAAGTTCCAGATGGCATAGGCTACTTGCTACATCAAAAAGTTCCATATCATCTATCTATGGCCTTATAGGCTGCTTGCTACATCAAAAAGTTCCAGATCATAGATTAGATCAAACATACTCTATAGCCTTATAGGGTACTTTCAACATCAAAAAGTTCCATATCATCAAGAGCACTTGGCTCATCTACATTATCATCATCACTAGGATCATCTGCATCCTTCAAGTCTTTTGCAACATGTTAGGATTGAGAAGAAGAAGATTCTTTTTTCATATTTTTCATGCACATCCGCAAATTGTTGTGAACATAAACAAGATCTCCTAACTTTCCCGATAATAACCCATTTCTTTTCTTAAATTGGATGTGATCAAAACATCTTCAATTATTTTCATATACTAATGCACTTGCTCCTTGACTCAAAATTCAAAGAGCAAAGTGTTGCAGTTCTTTTGCACTTGATCCATAGTATCTCCACCATTTGTATACCTCAAGAAGCGACCTATCAACCTTGGCTCCTCATGTTGAAAATTCCCCTTCTTCTGCTTATAACGCCCTTGTTTGGTGCCTAATTATCCTTGCAAGTTCAAGATCTGGGACAATCTTGTCAATGGATTCATAAAGCCCACCCATGACTTCAAAATCACTCTCTATCTATATGAAAGTGCCTAGGTTGTAGATAACAAGCTGCTGAATGTAAGGGTGCGTGCATCATTTTCCATCGTACATCAGTGACATCACATATTTCTTTGTAATCTGCTTCCACATCATTGAATGCCCTCTGAATGGAATCTTTACAATGATCCATAGCTTCGTAAACCTGCAAAGACAAGGGTTGTCACCATCAACCACGCGAAGAACATCCACACTAGGGTCACAAAATTTTAGAACTTTGTTTGCACTTTCCCAAAAGTTGCCATTTAGAATAATTTGTTCTACATGCTTTCCCTTAGAGCTTGTTAAAAGTGCAGTTTTTTCCCACTAATTGCAACAAATCAGTTATCTTATTGCAACTTTCTCTTCAACTACTCTTTTTAAAGTGATATAAAAAGAGGCAAACCTTGTTTCACAAGGCCTCAATAACTCTTTATACGCATGTTGTCTATGAATGCTCAATGTAAGGCAGAGGTTCCTTATGAAGTTTGTAGTTGTCCTCCCTCTTTGAATTGCTTCATGAACCCATAGAAATTTTGCCAAGTCTTGAAGTAGCAAATTCAGGCAATGAGTTGCACAAGGGCTCCAATAGATTAGTGGATACTTGTCCATTATCGGTTTTCCTATGCCTACACAGTTAGTGGCATTATCAGTGATAATCTAAACTACATTTTACTCACCCACTTCTTGAATTGCTTCATCTAAGATTTCGAAAATAAACTCTGAAGTCTTCTTGTGGTTCATGGTGTTAACAACTTTAAGAAAAGATATTCCTTGAGGGCAATACACATGATATTAATCAAGGGTTGTTGCCGCATATTAGATAACCCATCACTCAATATATTGCAACCTGTTACACTCCAAGAGGCCTTGATGCCTTCCATATTCCCAGTCACCCTCTCTTTTGACCTTTCTAAAAGAGTAGTCCCGAGCCTTTCTGAACTAGGTAGAGTGTATCCTTTGCCAAATTCAAATTTTTTTTAAATGCATTTTTCAAAAAAGGACTCCTTTCCACATTGAATGGAATGACACTTGAATAAAACAAATTTGCTAATGCATTATCTACATCTTGGTTTTGCACCGGTTTTCAAATGCCAAGAAGTGTTCCACTACTACATGTGTTTGATTGAATACAAGATGGTGACATGTTTGTGGAAAAGCCCTTCGATGTGTTTCTGGAAATAGCCTCTTCAATTCTCATTTTTTTTTGTGTTGCTATGTGTTTTCCAACAAGTGTTTGTTGTTCCTCATTCTCCAATCTGGGTGTGATTTTTGGCATGGCATTAGAACAAACTTTAACATCCCCACTTGGCCCACCTGCTCTGCCATGCAGGTGGTCCACTGCCCTAGTTATATTGCCAATAAAAACTTTGTTGTGTAAGTTATATTTGATATCATTTCCGATCGATTTCCGTGTGACGTGCTTCCATCCCTCAACTTTCGATTTCAAAGGAGCCAAGAAATCACATGCAAAAGTAATATCACAAAGTTAAAGGACACTTAGGGTGAAAATAAATATAGAATGTGTTTAAAATTTTAAGAAATTAACAAGAAAAATATTTTTTAATATATTAATATATTAAAAATAAAAGTAAACGTAAACAAATACAAACAAATAAGAAAAATAAAAACATTGAAATAAATCTAAAAACATAACTTAATATCTAATCATAATATTTGAAATTAAAAAAATAAAATTGATACCTAATAAATTTAAGTTATAACTAATATTTAAAATTAAGAATAGTAAAATTATATCTAATAATAAGAAATTAACACAACTTAACTTCAAAATATTAAGAAAGACAACATAAAAAATAAAAAAATTATTATCGAACAGGTTGTGGTCCAACGGTGCGTATGATGGTATAAAAGGTGTTGCCTAGCCATCCATCAAGAGATTGCCATGAGATACCAATAAATAAGGGATGACATTGAGATTGTGCCTTGGGCAAATTTTGTATTCTATAAAAATAAATAAAAAATAAATTCATTATTAAATTTTAAAAACTGAATTAACACATTTATTATTCATTATTAAATTTTTAAAAATTAAATCAATGCAAATGGTGTATCGATAAATTATAAATTATTAAATTTAAAATAAATAAATGATAAAAACAAATTAAAAAAGTTAAATTTTAAAAACATATTGCAAGATTATAAATTTAATAAACTAAATACAATATAAAAAAATGAAATAACGAATAAAACTAAAAATAAAAAACATTATATAGAAATTTAAAACATTGTTAAAAAGTATATATAAAAAAATTAAATAAAAACTCTTGCATATTAGATTTAAAAAATAAATCATAAAAATTTAAATAAAAGTTTGAAACAAATAAAATAAAAAAGTAAAATAATGAATAAAACTAAAAATAAAAAAATATTATATAGAAATTTAAAACATCGTTAAAAAGTATATATAAAAAAATTAAATAAAAAATCTTCCATATTAGATTTAAAAAATAAATATAATAAAAAAATTGAATCATAAAAATTTAAATAAAAGTTTGAAACAAATAAATAAAAAATGAAAACAAATTTTATAAAGATTAAAAAGTTCAAAAAAAATAATTAAAAGAAAAATTAAATATTATAAACTAAACAATAACACAAAACCTAAAAATTGCGTGAAATCTAAAGTTAAAATAATGAAAAGAAAAAATAAAACATGTAAATTAAAAAATTAAGCAAAACCTAGGAACTAAAATGCGTTGAAAGTATATGCTCTTACCTAGAGGAACTTCGTCGACACGACTCCAAAAATGGCGAGCTACGCCCTCTCTGTTGGTCACGATTTTCCCTTGGTGCTCCAACATCGGCGTCTTAATCCTATGAATTTGCACACGCAGCTATAGTGCTACACTTTACCCACACAACTACTAATGCCCACAACGCTAGCACCAATGTCACACTTTATTGCTTGTTGTTTGAGCTTCACCACAAACATGAAGGCGGCGAGCGGATTCTTTGTAAAATCACTCAAAATATGATCTATTTTACCTAGTGAAATAAAAAATATTTGATATTTTAAGCAGAGCAGAAGTAGGGTTTGTAAGGAGCTGCATGGGCTCTTCCCCATGTTTTTTTTCTTGCTCTTCCTATTCAGTGTTTTTTGGCATTTTTTCCTATGGGAACTGCACAAATTTCGATGAACTTTTTGGGGCACATTTCAAGTTGGACGAATTTCGATTTTTTAGCCAAAAATTCAGCAAAATTTTTGACTTAGCTCGTGAGGATGAGGTCATCAACATATGGCACAAATAAACATCGTGATCAAATTCACAACAATAGAAAGCCAAAACACAACAAACGTTATCCATCTCATACCAAGCTTGAGGAGCTTGTTTGAGCCCATAAAGAGAATGATGGAATCTGCATAGGATGGAAGAGTCTTGCAAAAAGCCCTGACGCTGCTCCATATAGATCTCCTCTTGGAGATCACCATGTAGGAACATTCTCTTCACATCTATTTCATAGAGTTGCTACCAATGTGATGCAGTGAGGGAAAGAACAAGGCGAATAGAATCCCTCTTTGCAATCGGAGAAAAAGTCTCATAGTAATCCACCCCTTCGACTTGTGAGAACCCCTTGGCTCTTCTTCTCCATAAATTTGCGCTTAACATCAGGAACAAATGCAAGCACTTCCAAAGACACAAAATCTAGAAACATTAGGTTTTTCACCTGACCAAGCTTCTTTAGGAGTCTTGTCTCACACTGTCTTGTGGGGAATGTTGTTATGGATGTATTTTGTTGCTTGCACAATTTATTGCTTTAGCCCAAAACTCCGGTGCCAAGTCCTTGGACTGTATCATGCAATTTGCCATCTCTTTTGAGTATTTTGTTTTTTCATTCAGCTACTTCATTTTGCTCATGAGTGTATGGTTCTATGTATTGATGTAGAAATTATGATCAATACAAAAATCATGAAAAACATTACTTATATATTCCCCCCATTGTTTGTGTGGAGCTTTTTTAGTGTAAGTCCTAATTGCTTCTCAACCAAAGCCTTGAAGGTCTTGAGGTTCTCAAACACTTCACTTTTATACTGCAAAAAATACACCCAAGTCCTCTGAGTGAAATCATCGATGACAATTAGTACATATTTTGCACCAGAAAAATGACCTAGTGAGAAAAGTCATCAAATCACTATGTACTAACTTAAGTGGAACCTAGGCTCTTGAAGCATTTCCCTTTGGAAAGGGACCCTAGGGTTGTTTTCCAAGCATGCATCTTGGGAAAACACTATCACAATTGGAGACCTTTGGAAGTCCTTTCACCATTTTCTGCAAGCTTAGCTACTGCAGATACTTGAAATTCAAGTGACGAAACTGCTCATTGTGTCAGCATGAACAAGTGAAGACCCTAGAGAGGTATCAAACTTATCAAATATATAAAGGCATGAACAATGGTCCACCACACCTATAACTACAACATCTTGTGGATCATATGGTTCTTTAATCACAACACGATGTGGAGTGGAATCCACAATTTTTTCAAAACCAAAGTTACAAATCTGATAAATTGACATCAAATTAGATGAAATTTCAGGTACCAAGAGTACATCATTAATGCACCCATCATTTTGCATTTGCACCGAATTAGAACTCAAAACATCAACCTTTTAAGAGTTGCCCATGATTATCTGAGAAGTGTTGCAATCAAAAAAGGAATTCAAAAAACCATGTGAGTTAGATGATGAGAAGCACCGAAATAAAAAAATCCATCCAAGCCCTAACAAATAAAGCTTTTTCTTTCATTCTATTTGTGGATAGAATATCAATTTTATGTTTCTTTAGTTTTACTTCCGATGCTTCTATTCTCTTATAAGATTTGTAATTCGGATAATTAGTTTTCCTACAATATGGATAGGGATCATAAACCTTCGTTTTTCTTAAAAACGTTTGAGCTTTGCTAGAATATGAAGGTTTAGAGGTCTCTATGGTGTTTGTAGAAGGTTTGTTTGACTCTTCTAGACGAGGTTCTAATTTACGTTGTGGCTTCCATTTTCCTTTAGAAGAATTTGCCACAAGTGCATGGTTTGGGCTAGATGAGGCATCTAGAGCTCACAATTTCGTTTGTTCATGAGTAAGCCTTTCGCAAAATAGCTCAAAAGTAGGAATTTCTAAATTCTCTTCTAAAGCATCCATTGTGGAGTAAAATGTGGATGGAAACACACCATAAGGACCTTTTACTTTAGACAATCAAAATTATACATTCGTCATCCTTCTTTTCTCTACCACCAGCTTTTAGTTGTGATCTAAGTGACTTGAATTTTAGCAAAAAATCATCAATAGAGGGAAAATCAAAAGGGAAAACAAGCATTCAACTTTGTATCTAACTGAAGTATCCAGGATTCATTTACTTTACCAAAGAATTTTTCAAAGATTTCCTATGCCTCTTTTGGAGTTTTGGTTTTCTCTATGTGAAATTATAAACTCTAAGACATATTTAGGCCAACCAATTTGAGTGCTTCGTCTTGCTTGCATGTGTAGGCGTACTTATCCTTCTCCAAGGTGAATGAAAAACATTTTCTAGAAACTTTCTCCATAGGCCTCTAGACTGAAGCAGTTGTCGTATTTTGATTTTGAGGCGTGATAGTTAGACGAGTTTAGGGGTTTGAACAATCTGTTATCCATTGTGGACGAGGAAACTGTGGAAGATGCGGAGGGGAAGGTCCTAGACATCACATTCAACTTAAAACTCCCTCCTAGAATGGTTATCTTCTTTAGAAAAATACCTCCTTTTACAAAAAAAAACCCCTTTCACAAAAAGTCTTGTTTTTGGAAAAATGTATCCTCTCTTGAAAAAAATTTTTAAACGCAGGAAAATTAAAGCAACTAGGAAGATTAAATCAGGAGACCAACAATATCCTCTACTTATCCTCTGCTTCGATACCATATCAAGGTAGCGATGAAGATTAAAGAAGGAGACCAACAATGGTCTTAAGTATCCAATTCGACATGAACCTCCCAAACACAATTTGTATGCGCACAACAAACCAACAAGTTGTATTATTGATTATTCATACCCCAATATTTGATACTACAAGGGTGCCTATTGAATAGGTTGTACAATTATATTCAAATAAATATTGTTTGAACAAACTCATACGGTTGTTACCAAGTTGAGAAAATAAAATCTGGGTTAAACAAATTAATCATGTAACACCCTAAACAAGCTTACTATGCGTGAACACAATTACAACGAGGTAGGAAATGTCTCAAATGACTACCTACTAGGAACACGCCCCAACAAGGAAGAAGCATTCAATGTATTTTTGAATGCATCTAGGGCACGCGATTTTTTTTTCAAGTTTTGGCAAAATACAAAAGGCATCAAGGAGAAGACTGAAGAAAATCACGAGTTTCAGATTTGTATCGAGTGTTGTGTATAAGTGCACAAGAGGATAAACTTGTGAAGGTGGTCGTGAGGGCCTCCAAAGGGTCGCAAGGGCAAGAAAGACTTTGAAATGAGATCAAAGATCAAACAAACTTTGGTGGTGAGGACCTACAAGGGGTCGTAAGGGAAAGAAAGACTTTGAAACGAGATCAAAGATCAATCAAACTCAGTCACGAATCCAAGCTCCATTTCTGCCATTAATACCACAGTCAGAGGTGAAGATCAAAGAACACACAAACTAAAAGTCACAAGGTTTCAAATGCTTGAAAAGGCATAAAATACAATCATTTTTACAGTTCGCAACATGGCACATAAAGCTAAAGTTGTGATGTTCGAAAGGGTATAAAATCTAGTCACAAATCATGAAAACGTGAAACCTTGTTTGGTCACAAGAAGACATCCACAAATTTCGAGCAAGGACATATATATATAGTTGAAAAAAGAGCAAAGATATAGATCAGCTAGGGCATGGGAGTTTATACAAACCAACTAGGGCACGGGATTTTAAAACATTAAACACCATTAAAAACATGAAGTTTGAAGTCGCCACATGTGCAGTTAAGGGTATTTATCTTCACATTTTTCATTGCACAAATTCAAACATTAAATGTTCCTTGTATTAAATTTCAAGATAAAATCAGAATACAAAATTGTCAAATTTATTTCTATAATTGATGTCTGAATGTCAATTTTTATTTCGATACTTGAAGCTAGAATATTACTTTCATTTTTGCTACATTAATTTACGGATCATAAATTAAAAATAGTGTGTAAAAATGGATAATGGGAATTTAATATAGCCATTGCTGAAGATCCACTAGATGCTGAAAGTAATGAAGAACTCACTAATAGAGAATACGTATTTTAAAAGAAGCCCCGCACTTTGGAGACAATAAGGGATCTAATTTAGGTAAAACTTTGCCCTAATAGTTTGGGAGTTTGTGAATCTCGGGAATTTTTCCTTACGAGGGTCATGAGACAACTTGATGGGGCACTGTGAAAGTAACTGTCAGCCAATTTTGACTTCGCAAAATAAAATTAAAAAAATGGAAATTTTGAAATTTTTCAAAAAGTTGTTACTTTGCATGGTTTGTCACTTTCATCACGACCGTCTCATTTTTGTGATCGTTTCGGTCTTCGTTTCGTCCTTTTCAGGCGAGAACTCCTCCCGCCAGGCATTAAACTGCGTTAAAATTAATTAATTAATATTTAATTAATTAATTACTCTTGTTTGATAAAATTAATTTTTAATAATTTTGGAGTATTTAATTAAATAAATATTAATTAAAATTCGTTCGACAAGTTTTATTTTAATTGCCGGGGAAAAATAAGCTTCTGCTTCCCATTGCGGGAATGCCAAATTGGCTTCCCGGGCCCGGATTTCCCCTTTCCTGGCAAAATTGTTTTAATTTCCCGCTCGTGGGATTTCTTCCCCCAATTGCCAAATTAATAAATTGGCAAACGGGCAAGAAATCTCCCGATTTCCCACATGGGGAAATTGAACGGAGATTGCCAGCCCACTTTGCCATTCCCATTGGCAATTGGCCGTTGCTTTCCCCATTTCCCCTGGCAATTAATTCCACTACCCGGGAAGAGGGGAAGTCGGTTTGACCTCATAAATTCCTCCGACGAACTCGGTGAAAGAGTCGTACGAAGCTTTCTAAAATTGCTTCTCACTTCTTCTAAAGAACATAATATTTTTATCACATTCCACAATACTGTGAATGCCATTGTGAAAGAGAAATACAAGAGGACAGTCATAAAAAATTTTATGCAAAAAGGAGAGAACACATTCCAATGGGGACAACTGAGGATCATTCAACGCTTCTTTGAAGGAAATACCACGTATCAGCTATTTGCATTGAAGAAAGATTTCCCACGCACAACCCAAGGAGAAAACAACAAAGAAGAACAGGAGGTAAAAATTCATCACGCTATTTGGAAATAACAGTCCACGTAGGGGGGGGAATAGATTTTCCAAATACACAGACCAGTCAAAGAGGATATTCCCATGCTTTGGGAGGAATTCAACAAGCCACACATGTACAAGGCTCAGCCAAGTAAAAAATAAAAAATAAAGATCATGTATTGGCAAGAATAAAATAAAACAAAAGACAAAGTTTCCACGCAGGAGGTAGGAGGGAGAAAACCCATGCAAGACAAGGAGGACAGACAAAATTTTCCCACGCATTGACATCAAGAAAGGATCAAAAATAAAAAAGCTCATCCACATGCCGAGAAAACAGTCAAAATTTCCCACGTCATGAGCAAAGAAAGAAGATTCACATTCATCAAGAAGAACAGTCCAAGGAAAGAAAGAAAAATATCCAGATTCAGCGCAGGCCCAAGCATGATAAAATCCATGCCCAGATATTGAGTAAGAGGAGACCAGGTCCACGCATTGGTTTTGGAAATACACATTTCCACAGAGTCAAAACGAAGAAGACAAGAAAAAAACTAAAGAAGACATGCAGAATAAGTAAAACAGTTCTAAAGAAAAGTTTTTGACACACATTGGGACAACATAAATTCCCACGGACAGCATAAAGGAAGGAACAACAGTTAGTCATAGAGACAAGGAAGATTCCACGCCATTTTATGCAGGAAAAAGAAACACGTCTATCCAAAGCAGCAATAACAAGTCATTCCACAACCAAGGAAAGAAAGATTTGCAACAAAGGGTTAATCCACGCAGAAAGCCAAAATAAAGATTCCATAAATAGACAAGGAACTAGGCCATTGAAGAGGAGGGTATAAAGTTTTAAACAGATAGTCAAAAGGCATTTCAGAAATCAAATTCACACATTTGCAGAAGGATTAAGCAAGTGTATTCACGCATCGCTCAGAAGATCGCAAGGAAGAAGTGAATCTCAAAGTACACGGTTATTTAAATCAAGCATTTTTTACACATACCAGGGAGAATTTGCTCCGGCAAATTAAATAAAAAATCGATATTGAACTCGGGTGATTTCGTTTATTAAAAAATAAATAAATAAAAAAGTTGTCGCCCGAGTCGGAATTCAAACCTAGTCTCGGTGTGTGATTTTGTAAACAAGACTAGTTATTATTATTATTATTATTGTTTTTAAATAATAATAATAATAATATTAAAATGAATCATATTGTTCTTGCACTGACGGGGGTTTTGGAGACTGAGACCCGACCCCACTTGCATTGTTTTGCGTGCCTGAGTCATTTTTCTGTAAAATTCATAATGGCCGAAAAATCTAACAAATCTGCAGGAAGATCGAGGAAGCCAGTGGAGAAATCGAACAAATCTGCACTCAAGTATGAATTCCAAGGAATCATCCCTCCCAGTTCCATTAAGTCAGCATATGACAATATCACTGATACAAATCTGGGTCACATCAATGTGCAACAATTCTATGAACGGGTGAAAACTGAAGGCAAAACCATATTCTCGGATAGGCTTTACCATAGTGGTCTACCTCAAGCAGCAACATTTCCTGTCTCGGTGCAGTGTCCAGAGTTGGTTATTGCTTGTGCTGAGCACTATGATCCTGAGAGACGAGGAATTTTTAAAGATAATCGCGAGCCTTTCCTCTTAATCACACCAGAGCACATTGAGGAATTGCTCGGCATACCTGACTTTCCTGAGAATGTGGATATCACTCGCCAGTCAGCGCAAGAATTTTGGGATGAGGAACCCCTGAGATGGAGCAAGATGGTTAATAACAACTGGTTAGTGACCAAGAGGCCTCAAATTGACAGGCTTCCCAAAGAACTGTACCGCGTTGAGTTCGTGGAAGAAATCGGGGACATGATTACTCTCCTAAGTCGAGTTTTCAGTTTACCCTCTGCTAGGATTTTCCACCCATGGATGTATCAGTTTATCTGTATCATCCTTGCCAAGAAAGAGTTTGTGGATTGGGCCACCATCATCAGTAACACCCTTCACAAACAATTGATAGAAGTTAAGATGACTGGATGCTTCTACATGACATCGTATCTGACTTATGCAGTAGCAAGAAGAAAGCTATTTTCGGGACTTGAAACGAGAGGAGTCATGGGGCCGTCAAATAGTGTTTTTCATTATTACCCTCAACTCAGTTTCAAAAATAGCTCTCACCATTTTAGAAGAGTCAACGATGCATTCACCTTCCGCGTGATTCAGAACCTGAATCGGAATACAGAGGAAAGATTTTCTAAAGAAGCCATGAGTGTCATTTCCCAATGGGGAACATGGTTTATTCAATTTTCATCCTTTTCCTACATTCGCGTGAGTGGCTTTGCTGGTACTCCGTGGAAGCTTCCTAAGTACATCAGTGACAGATGGGCATTAATGGAACTTGCGCGACAACTATTCCAAGTTCACTGTCTTCTCAGTGACAAGCACCGTTCAGGAATTCATTTCCCAATCCAAATCGGGGAATACCAATGTCCAAATCTTTTCAGTGCACAACTCATGGAAAAAGAGTTCGCTCTCATTACAATCCATCCATATGTGAAGAGAGCCCAGTTTGATATCAATGGATATATGCAGAAGATTCTGGGAGCAAAGTATCAACATAACCCTACCATGGAAGATTTCTGGGCTGCCTGTTCGGACGAACATGAAGTAAGAAGACGAGAGTTTTCTCGCCTAACACTTGCTCAGATCAAGGCCTTCCACATCAAGAACCCTCCCGATTCATTCATAAATGATGATGAAGATGTCATTGATCCCTCATATGATGCAGTTGCTTTTACCCCATTGCCTCGAATTGACTGGACCAAAAGAGATGAATTTTCTCTTGATAGCAAGAATCAACCGATTCTTGAAAGAAGCATATCTTGGTACGACAGAGAACTTGCCAAGTTACAATCAATTCAAGATCATGCTTCGGGATCACAAAAATTGCCAACACGAGGAGGCCTTCATTCAACCAAAGCCTCTTCTCGATCAACCTCTGTACCATCCAATCATACACAACAAGCAAGAAAGGAGTGGTTGCCAAAATCCACTTCGCCAAGTAACGTGTCACGAGGAGAAAAATCTAAAGATCCTAACCCCGAAGAAGGAAGAGAGCGTGTATCAGGATTTTCTACCTCGAGTAGAGATTCTTCTACCCACATTGTTAATAGTGCTCAGAAGCTCGTGGCAAACGATCCTCAACCATGCTTCGAACAAGCATCCACTCAGGTGCAGGTAGTTCAAATATCAAACACTTCGGAGCATGTAGTTCATGAAGGGATTTCCCAAAATCTCCCGAATAATCAGGAGGTGGATATTGAGGTTGTTTCTCCTCAAATCGAGGTCGTAGATAGGATTCAAGCAGGATCTCATGATGTCGAGAACAATGAGAATATTGATTTGAGCTCTAGGATTTTGTATGCGGAAATAGTGCATGATACTCCTTCCTGGGTTGATTCTGAGGTTAAGAAAAGGAAGAGGGTTGTCAAGGCAATTGACATTGATTTTGATGCCCTTTTCAAACTTTCAAACGACGTCATTCCAAAGAAGCCTAAGGTGCTTTCTCGAATAATGGTGGATAATGACGGAAATAGATTTGCAGATCTCGCCATCCCACAAGTTGATAAGGAGCGTGATGCCATGACACCTGCTGATTATGAAGTTTCCAGACTTGGACTTGGGAGGTCTACATTAGAAAGTGACATGGTGATGGCTCGAGATTCAATTGATATCGTGCTAAAGAGACTTGAGAAATATAAGTCTCAGAACTCTCAGCTCAAGGCCGAAAATAATCAATTGGTGGAATATGTTCAACATTTGATAAATCCCATATCATCCACTTTCCCAGTACCTGATGCAGTGGCTGCCCCTGATGAAGAAACTCTCAATTTGTCAAAAGAAATAAACACATTAGGCCATGTCACTAAAACTTGGCTTTCAGAGATTCTTGTTTTAGGCCAAGGGACGATCAAGACCGTGGTTAAGCTTCATGAAGATGTCAGTGCGTATCTTGATCCAATTCTTTCTTTCAAAGAAACTTTTGTTTCTAATATATCAAATTTGGATGAGATATTGCCCAGTTTGTAGGAGATGACAAGTATGGAATCCTCAGTTTTAGCCATTGAAGGAATTCTCGAATTTGAACATCGAGGGACACGTTTTCTTTGGTGTCTGCATCTCAAATCAAGGAAGATGCTTCTCGAGGATTCTATGATCCATTATGAGAGCATGTGCAATGAAGCCTTCACTTCACTCTCCTTGATTCAAGAATTCATAGCTGAGATTCCTTGCAACCTCGTAAATGAGCATAATCAAAGGTGTTCATCGGAGCAGGTGGAAGAGCAATTTTCACAATTGTTTAAGGACATGTACACTCCCGCCAACAATTTCTCGTCAGTTTCAATGGAGCGGTGCATCAAATTAAAGAACTTATTTGAGAACGCTCAATCCAAAATTGTTAATTTAAATGATATGCCAAGTAGGATTCTTGAATTGCAGGTATTTTGTGAGGCTATTCTTCGACCAAATGAACCTCCAGAAGAAGAAAAAATGTTTGAAACTTTGGGAAGGTTTAGATCCTTTCAACTGGCAAAAGCGGCAGATCCTAATTTCACCGGCGGTTCAGGGGGATAATTTTCTTGGTATCTAACGAAGTGGGAGAGTCCATTTCTCATACGCTTGAGATAGGCGGACCCCATTTCAATGGATAAGGCACTGGTTATTATTGTATATTTTAAAAGTGGATTTTTAAGAAAAGGATGTTGTTATTTGTTTTCGGGAAACTGTGGGTAACTTAAGTAATTTCTATTTTTGGTTGTCTTTAATAAAGTTGGTTGAAAAAGTCAAAGGTCACTTAAGTGCCTTATTTAATGATCATGTAAAACCCTAACTACTTTGTAACCAACTTTTGGGTTATAAAAGGAAGTGAGGGGCTCATTTGTAAAGGTGACTTTGAGAGAGGAGAAGAAATACTTTTGTGTGCAAGCTTTGTTTCAGGAAGAAACTTTGTGTTCTTTTGTGAAAACATTTTGGAGTTAATGAAATATGAACTTTGTGTCTCATTCATTGTCTCTTGTAACATTTGATGTTCTTATGTTCATTAGATGTTAGATGTTTGAATCTTGCATGCAAATATTGTCTTTGATCTTATTGTCAACATTATTAATCGGTTGTTCTAGTTCACAGTGATCAAGCTCTGATTATCTACTTGCTCATGTGTGTTCCCTTTTACACGTTCTTGTTTGGCTAACTCAAACTCCGTTTTATTTGTGTTGGTTATTCATCTTTCCTCTTCATGCAATATTAGGCTCTGTTTTTACCTAACTCTTGCATGTTCTTTTAGTTCATTCCATTCCACTCCTTTCCTTCATTCCATTCCATCTCCCTCATTCACTTTTTCTTTCCATTGATGTTCCAAAACACCCCCCACATACAATTTTGAATGTACAGATGTAAATACAGTTTTGGTTTTCAATAAAGGCAGCCTCACCTTCATTGAGGAGGGACTTCGTTCCCACACTGTTGCATGTCATTTGCATGCGTGCAAATCCATATGCTAACACACCCCAAAAAGTCTCATACCTTCACTGTCACCCAATCTCCTTGTAGACCTTAAAATTGCCTTATAGCCCTACTTAAAGGCAAATTCTAAGGAAATTAACAAAATACAAGGACTTAATCTTTATTGGTAAGATTTATAGATACTTTTTTTGACCAATAATATGACTACAAAGTTTCAACACTCAACTCCAAGCCCATGCAATTTTATTCTCCTTTTACTGTTTTTGACTTGGTCTAGTTTTAGCCCTTCTTAGCTCTCTGATGTCCACGTTTGGAATAGCATGCAAATTGTCATGAAAAAGTGATTTTATATCCTAGTACCCGTTATGGAGCTTGTGCTTTCTACCAATTTTTTATGCCCTAATTCCTCATACAACTCACCCAACAGCACTTTCCCTTTTCTAGGCTTGTTCTAGCCAGGTCTCTTAAGAACCCAAAAACTGAAAATTGATCTTATCTTTCTCCCATGTGAATTTAGTGCTAAAAATTCGCACACATATTCTTAGGGGTATAAAGACCCTATAGTCCAAATTTTACAGGAACCCACTTGATAACACTCAAATTATGAAGGTGTTTGAAATATGTCCAAATAGGGGTTGTCACGGGGCAACGAGCATTCAAAAATCCATAACTCAAGTTTTATACACTTTCAGAACCTCATTCCACTTGCAAAAGTTCTGTTTTGATGAGCAGAAAATTTCATCTTTAGAGTGTTTTGAGTGATTAAGCCTTCATCAACATGATTCACAAGATTTTTGGTGACTAGTTTCTTACACAAAACGAGAGTTTGAGACTGAGTTTTCTCTGTTAGACCTATCAAAACTTATTCATTTCCTTTGAAACTTTATGACACCTTCCTTCATGGCTCACACTACCTTCACACCAAATTTTAGCCCTTTATATTGAATATAATTCAACTTATGAATGCTTTTCCTCTCCCAATTAAACATGAAATATCACAAACAATTGACATACCTCCTTCATACCCACTACCTGTCCTCATAGGCCTGCACAAATCCTTCAAACACCTGTAAACACAATCAATAAGTCATTCTAAACCATATTCATTCACACACAACACATACAATGAGAATCCTTCATAAAAACAATCTCAAATATTCATTCTCATTAAGCAACTATGCACAATTTTGCTAAGAAGAAGCCTTTATTTGATAAGACCGTCAGATTGCAAAGCTTCATGAGCCATTTAGGCTCTGATTTTGAGATGTTCTTCACTCCACAACTTCTCTACCAACCTCTCATTACCTCTCTCTATTCGAATGCATCACATTTTATGAGAAATAGAGGTAGTTAGGGTGGAAACCAACTAACTCACCTAAGTTTAAACTAACTAGGTTAGGTTTAAGGTCTAGTTGGGATCAAGTAGATAATTTTTCAAGTGTATATATGCTCCATGACCCTTATTACCCCTTTATTGAACTATACTAACGTCTATATTACTAACTTATTACAAAGACTAATTCAAATATTCAAAAGGCCATTTTGGAGGGAAAACTCCAAATGGTCATTTACTGCATAACCACAAGTCCAAATAGACTAGAAACACCTCCTAAACATCCAAATGGACCTAAGACACCCTAAACAAATATGACAAGCCAAAATTAGATATGTACAAGTGATGCTCTTGTATCAGTTGTCTTGTTTGGTTCTTTTATTTTAATCTTCTGTTAGTATGTTCTATAGTTTAAGCCTTAAGAGGGGTATCGAAAGATAAGGCTTGATATAAGACTTATAAATTTGCGTTAAGTTAATATTAATTAAGGGTTAACCAATAAACAATTGTAACCACTTCAACCATTTTGTAACCATCTCTCACATAATAAAATGATGGACACAATGAACAAGGTTTGCATTCTGGTTTCTCTTCATTCATTTTTTGTACATTCTAATATTTCTTTATTCTCCCTCTGTATATTCTAACATACTTTACATGATAGTTACCAATTTCAAAAATCTCGATTTGTTCGAGAGGGATGAAAAAATCCGAAAATATGAAACTCTTGAATAAGTTCGGAAAAGTTTGATGCAGAATCTATACATATTATATATGAGCATAATTTATAAAAATACAAAAATTGACAAATATAGAAAAAAAAATTAATTATGAAATATAAAAGGGTGTTGGGTGTACTTATTGCAATTTTTTTTTGTGGGAAAAAAGGGCAAGCTGGACCAAATTTATTTGGACCACCTAAAACATCCGGATCCAACAGGATTTGGTAACTATGCTTTACATCATACATATGTGATTTGGCTAGAAAATACCTTATTACTTACAAGGGACTTTTAGCGCTATTGATCTTGGAGGATCAACGATTTACATGTAATCTTTTCAAAAGACAAGCGTTTGACATGGGATGTACAAAATCTATTCAAAATGTTAATCTTTGCCATTAGCCTTGTGAGATCTAATGGCCCGAAATTTGTTGTAGTCTATCATTTTGTGTTTTAACAAATTAATATGGGTAGGTATGTACAATCAATACTATTATATATTAATACAGGAAGGTTTCATGTTGACTCTAGAGTAGGGGTGTAATCAATGATAGAAAATATGTTCGAAATCTTTACAGTTAATTTACAGTTAACTATTTGATAGGATAATATTAACTGCAGAAAATCTACAGCCATCAGATCTCAGAAGATAAAATGGATGAGGTTAAAACGTCGAGCAGGTTTTTGTATGACACTACAAGGCTTTGGCTTGGACGACATCAAATACACAACATTGATCCTCTATGATTTATAGTGTTCAAGGGCTCCTAACTTATAAAGGTTGTCTTCTTTTTATTCTACAATCTTAATCGATTGACCCTGACACCATCAAAATAGTTATTAAAAAATAAATTTGATCTCCTATTAAACATATTTAATTTGTTTTGTGCTCTTCATACACAAAATAATTATACAACAAAACTTGGACCATTCAATGTAACAAGATCCATGGAGGAGGATGAAATTTCGAGCAGATTTTGTACTAAACATTTCAAAGGCTGATCCTTAGGCGATGTCACATAGACACTATTGATACTCTACGCTCAACAATTATCAAATGGATGTCATTCCACCTTATTGTAAAACCCTTATATTGACCAGGCAAGAATATTAGTTTTAAATGCATGACCTTTTTAAAGCACAGAGGAGATAAACCTTTGAAAACCATTAAAAGCCAAAAATGTATATTTAGAAATTTGGACTGAACTACAAAGAAAATAGTTGATTAGGTATAAATTCACGGAAGACTCTTTTTGTCAAGGACAAAAATAGGGATTTTGTCAAGACTCGCGGGATTAAGTTCCCTCTGCTTTCAAGATGGGGCGGCTCCCATTTATTGAAAGTTGGAAAAACTATAAACTATCACATAGACTGGGGAATGTGCAGAAACGCCCTTGTCGTAACTGCAACAATATCAAAGAGGGAAAAATATAGGTGAGCAAGTGGAGGAGAATGAGGGGAATTGTATTAGTGAGCTAAACCTAGATTTCACTAACTACAACTCAAAGAGAGATTTCCAGTTCAATTAGAAGACACAAGCAAACACATGCAATTTATATAAATAATATGAAACAATAACAAAGATTGATACAAAGTTCAATTGCTGATTTTCACTCCATTATCAACAGGTACAAAGCCCTTTTGTCCTTACAAAATTAACATACATCCAATTGAGTGAAAGAGAGAATGGAGGAAAATTACTAGATGGGAATGGAAGAATTGTAGTATGCTAATATAGGAGCAAAAATTGATGTTTTACAATAGAGAAGAGGCCTCAATATATAGCCCAAGACAGATGACCTTTCGTATTCCTACATGACTGTTCACATTCCTTTCTAGAATAAGACACTTTTCCTTATTTTAAGAAAAGTGCTTTTACAAAAGTGGAAAGGAAGTCACTTAAGTTACTTTTTGGAAAAAGTGCTTTCCCCAATGAAGAATTAGAAACCACTTAAGTTACCTTTTGGAAAAAAAGCTGATTGCTACACAAGAGAATGAAAGAGGAAGAAAAGAGAAAAACATCATTCAATGGATGGAGCATGCAAAGACGAAGATCCTTTGAAATGTTGTATTGGATAGATCCTTTGACTTTCCATCGCTGAATTGAACCTAAACATTGCTTCTAGAACTTCCCTTCCGTGAGGGATGGTGGTGTTGGTGATAATGTCAAGCCAATGATCTACTGCCCCTAGTATTATCTTGCAATGCTTGAGCCATTTTGGGATCTTTTGAGCTACGTCGGAAATGGATCCTCTTATCTGAGCGAGAGTGTTCATGAGTTTGTCACCATAAGACTGCGGATCAGATAGTTCTCCTCTCACAATGTTCCAGAAATGCTCCCAATGTTCATCCAGTGACATAGACTCGGAGTGCAACAAAGGACACCTCATTTTGCTCAGATGGTTGTTAACTTCTTTGATCTCTCGACCTCGGTTCTGATGATATGGGCAATCTTCAATGGCCTCAGATGAGGGCTCTCATTTTCCACTCAATTGTTTTGATAAGCCATGTTTGGGAACAATTGTCTTCTGGGCTCAAAAACACTTTCTTGTCAAGTAGCAACTTGGGGTCCGCAGAGCTCATCTCACGAATGACTGGCAAAAGCTCATTCCAATGGTCAACTTCCTTCTTGACTATGGAGAAGACATCTTGTACCTTCTCCGTCGACAAAGCACGATCTTGTATATCCTAATTACTTCGAGGAGAAGTTCACAACCCTTTTGCACGATGGAATCAATCCATGCCTCAGTCATCTTTCCCATTTTGCCAAGATGTCGGACTTCTTGAACAACATGCGGGTCAATCTTACTCAGGGGAGTAATTGACTCGGAAGGGGTGAGAGGAGGATTCAGGGTCCAAGAAGGTTTGAACATATGAGGTCAATGCACGTACTTGGTTCTCGAGTTGCTTCACCCTCTCTTGTCTGGGCAACCAACTTAGTAGTTGTTTGCTCAAAGTTGTGAATATCTCCTTCAGAACCTAACTCTCCAAGAGGGTCGGAAGTCTGAGAGGAGGAGCCTAAGGGTCATTTCATAATCAATTATCTTTCATTTCAGTTGCTCGTCCTTAGTAGCTGTCCACCCTTGTGTGAGCAAACTCGATGAACTGAGACCCCAAAGCATCGGTCATGAGCCGAGAAGTCATTTTGGCCTTCTGGGGAGTGGGTGCGAGTTTCCAAAGCTCGGGAGATATCTCAACCATCGGGGCCTTTGCTTTGGCAATGGTACGTTGACGATTCTTTATGATATCTTGAACCCATGAGAAAACATGACTCACGTAGAGGAAGATGAAGCATGAACTGTCAAACTGCCTGTAGGAGAAAATGAGACCATTGCTTGATTTTGAACTAGAGGTTCACGATCATTGCCCATGTGAGATTACATTGGAGGCATTGAAGACCTATGAGGTGTCTGCATGAGAGACTTAGGAGACTTGGAGTTGTTCCTTGTAGGGGAAATGATGAATTCTCCTGCTTTCAGAGCACGTTGGTTGGTCCTTGTCATGGCAACTTCCTGCGAAGAGACTCAAATTGAGACTTCGAAGATATTTGTGGGTGAAGTTTCCTCATTTGAGGGGTGTTATCACTCCTCAAACCTCTTGATTCTCTGACATACACTTTACTTCCTGATTTCTTTGATTGTCTATAAGGTGAAGGAGTATAGTTGAGTTCATGCGCCTTCTTAAGGAACCACTTCTTTGACCTCTGAAGAACTATTGTAGTACGGGTCATGATGTCAATGGGCTCTGCCACTGACTAGTCTACAGGAGGGATGGGTGTGAAGCAAACAGACTCCAGGTATCCTGGTTCGAACAACTCACTAGCATCATCTTCTATGTCCTTCTGTGACCCATTCGAGACGAAGTCCTTCATTTGCTGCATTGTCATTCTATAGAAGTCTCTTTGGTGGACTTCAGTCTCGTCGGCACAATCTTCCCAATAGTCCTCCATTTCGGGTTGATGGGAAATGTTGAGATACTTGTGCTCAACTTCCATATACTGCTTGTTATCATATGACCTCCTAGTAGAGTATGCATACAGGTTGAATGACCCAAGAGAAGCTTCTATGTTACTTGCATCTCCCAAATTCCTACAAGAGTAGATACCCAGTTGAATTGGGAAAGTCACCCCTTTCTTCTTTCTTTCACGACACTTGAGATGTACTTTAGACAATTGCTGACATAGTTCAATGAGAACCAACTTGTTGCTTGGGTATCACAGAAGCTTCATTGGAGCATCATCAAATCCTTCGACATAGATGTAGGAGAATGTTATAAACTACGTGAAGTAGCTTCCATACTTCTTGATCAACGTGCAAGCTTCTACTGATAACCTGCGATTGATATCTCCTTTCATTTTCCTGATCAAGGGCATTACAAAGACATCATTGATCCTAACATAATGCCTTTTGTATTCTTTCAAGGTGAATTGCGAGTAGACTTGGTATACTAGTGCACCCTTTGGGAGATTTCTTTTAGGAGATAGCCCAGGCCACTTTTGCAAAGCTGCGATGACATATATCAAATAAGAAGTCATGGTGAACTTCCTTGCCTTCTCAAGGTTGACCAATTGCAAATGCAAGTTATCACTAATGATTTGGCTCCAATCAATCCTTTGAGTCCCCTTTGTGGCGATCAAAGTGAATTGAGACATCCCCAGGTGAAATTCCTCGGTTGATGCCTCTCCCATGAGTTTGCTGAGCAAGATTATGTAATTAGAGATTTCTTTGATGAATTCAAAGCGGGAGAGGGTCCTCAGAAGGTGGGAAAGCTTGTGAGACGTTTTCATCCAGTTGCCTATCGTCACTCCTTGTAGACAAGACTCTTTCTTTCCCATTCAAGCAAAGCATCTTCCTTGCTCAGGATCATTGCATTTCTTGGGTCTCGGGATGCATAAGGATTTTGAGATCCCTTCAGGGGATAATATGGCAATGATGGAACCATCATCGAGGTGATAGTTTGGCTTTCTGCTTCGTTATTCTTAGTGCAGGTGAGGACAAAATCGGTGTTTTGGATTGCCAATGGGAACCTGACGGCTCAGTAGTGTCCGATGTGAAAGATTTTGTTGGCTAGGACAGTGTGGGTTCCTTCTTCCATCCTCCGTTTCAAGGCGTCGAAATCCATGCGTTCAACATTGTTGTCTCCAATATTCGGATATTCGGAGACCAAGATTGAGATGGGTTTGTATCTGGAATAATGGAATTTCTTCTCGTGAATTTGTGGTATCCAAGGACTTGAGAATGTTGGTGAAGTTTGAAGAGACAAGCGGAAAGAGATTTCGCTTTAGTTTGCGGTAATTCAAGGTTTTTAATGATTTTACAAGCTGAAATCTTGTTTAGGCCATTGTGGGAGCAAAACATATCCAAATTAGATGAGACTCAACTTGTCGGAAAGGTATTTCCGAGATGAAGAGATGCTCCAATTTTTGTAACGATCTCTCGTCAAAAAGGGCGAGAAATGACGAAACAATCTTTGGTTGCACAATGAGCTTGAACAATGGGTTTTCAACCAAAAAATAGTTGAATCACATGGAACAAGTTTCTCCTCTATTACAAATGGGTAATGGACCAAAATGAGGGTGTTTTGGATGAGAGTTCATGAATAAATTTTCACAAGGTTTGATCTTGAGGTTTGCAAGTTGTGTTTGTTTGAAGTTTTGGAGGAAAACATGTGAAACAAGGGTTTTTGTTACAGAAATCTTCAAGTGAATGCAAAAATAACTACTCCATAACACCCCTTACTAGTTAGATCAGCTTGAAGACGCCTCCATGGGGAATGTGTGCTCTAAATTTTAAATATTTTTGACTATGGAATCATGAGATATGAGCAAAACAAGGTTTGGTAAAACTAGGGCACACAACTGGTTTGGTGGCCTTGAAAGGAGGAAATAACAAGTTTTTTAATGGAGTTGGGAGCTGCACTTTATGTATTTTTGAGTTGAGCTTTTGGGAGGGAAAATCATGTTTGAAAAACAACTTGAATGGTGGAGGGTTTTGGTTTTGTTTGTGCAAAGGTCGAAGGAAATGCACCAACTTTGCAATTCTCCCCATGTTCAAAGGGCACTCCAATTAGAGAGGAAAGCACTTTTGGATTGGTGCAATGGACACCAAAGTGTGCCAATGGCTTGGAGCCTTAAAAAATGCGCCCTATGTTGGCATGGGGGGTGTGCAACAGGAAAAACAAGTTCATTTTCCTATTTCCTTGTTACTTTTTGACTTTTCCCATCTACCAATAGGAGGAGGGCATACTTTTGTTTGAGGGATTTCAAATGATACTTGACAAACTTGTTTTCCACCTCCAAAAGGCCTCCAAGCTCCAAAAGTGTGCCAAGTACACTTAAGTTGCTAACATCAACAACTCAACAAAGAATTAGAGCGCGGGATGCACTTTTTGGTCTGAGACCAAAACTTAACCATTCTGAGGTGTATAATGTGTGAATTTGACTGGAAATGGGCCAACAATTCCAATGGAATCATTTAGAAACCTTGAAAATGAGTTCTTCTTGATTTTTGAGTCAACTCACCATTTTTTCATAGGGAAGCGTGACAGTGAGCTGATTTGATACACAGGCTTGAGATGGGTATGAACAAACTTAACTTATGGACCATGGAGGGGACTCAATGTGCTTCAATTTGACCTTTTGTTAGGCTCCTAACTGCATCCGAGGTTCCTGAAATGTTCAGTGCAAGTTCTCTCTTTCGAAAAACCCCTGTGCTTAGTGTCTGAAAGGTTTCTCCTCTCGATGTTTACAAAAATTTGTCTTGAATATGCCATCATGTAATAGACCTTGAAAGCTTTTTGTTGACTTTGATCTGGACTTTTGAAACTACTCGAGGCTCCCGGAACCTTCCGCACAAGTTGATATTCCTTTGACGACCGAGAGCACCTTTTCCCCAAAAATTGCCAGAGGTGAATGTGTTCCCAAGACTAGTGCAAAGATACCAAAACCTTTCCTAAATCATGCGGTCATGAAGTAGACTTAGATGCCTTTCCAATGACTGTAATCTGGGCTTCTGAAACCACTCGAGGCTCCTGAAACATTCCGTACAAGTTGATCTTTGAAAAGAGACAATTTGACAACTTTGTCTCACTTGAACAAAAAGTGAAATTTTTTTCCATATGGTTGTCAAGTAAAATGTGGAGACATTTTACATGCCAACACTATATTAAGTAAAAAAATCATAGCATCATATAGTTTTTTTTCAAAAATATAGACGTAAATTTTCTTAGAGCATTAAGGTTTATGTCGGGATTTGCGAGGATTTAATATAAATTATGAGGACCATTTTCTCACAATTTTCCCTAGAGTCAGTGAGTATATCAGTCCTCTAGACCTAAGGTTTTATCCCCTCTTAAAATTTTTAGAGTTTTGGCTTGATCCCCTTCTTTTTGATTTATGGCTCTTTTAGCATTGGTTTATACCTTGTTCATCATGTTTTTCTGAAAATGAATCAACAAGCACATCAAACAGCTCCTTCAAATCCTCTTTGTCAACACTCTTAGATTGACCCTTTCGACCTCTTGTCATTTCCCTTGTGAGAATTGATGGAAGCTCTTACACCACTTGCAAGTTTCCCAAAAGAAATATAAATGATGGGAAAAAATATAAATAGATTGAAATGTTGAAATTTAATAATGAGGGATCTTGCACGCCTAATATGGATATGCACCACAAGTTCAACTGAAAAGAGATAAGAGCTCACAAGTGAAAACTCTTTAAAATGATGAAAGGAAACTTAGATAAGGGTTTTCCCACAATTTTGTATTCTAGGTGGTGGATGAGAAACTTACTACATCAAGACGTAACCCTTCATCAACTCAAAAGATACACAAAATTAATATTAACACCTTAAACTAGTACGTAAGTCATGGGCCTAGGAGTAAAATAGTGCATAACATATGCCCAATATTTTGTTGTGTTTGGGTCCTCAATCTTTTTTGGTCAATAGAAGTAATGCAATGATGAATGACTTCTAAAGAATTTGGTCAGGTCAAAAGCACTAGGAATGAGTTTTTGGTTGCAAAATGCTTGTTTACTCATGTGATGCAACAAGGTATACACTTAAGGGCGAAAACCCAAAATGCGCATCTTCATTGGCTATAGTGACGAGTAAAGGCATACACATTATAAGAACCTCCTAATAAGGAAGTATCGTAAGTGATGGGAGTTTCCTTATTGTAGAATTATTTAGATATTTTTATTTTTGTGGATTTTTCATTACGCGAGAGTATTTAATACTTAAGACATCATTTTGATGACTATTTTTCTCGAGCAGTCATTTATCTATGACCTTTTTAACTCATGTACACAATGATGAATAATTATAAGACAAGGGGACCCACAAAACACCTCTAAGTTTTTATTATTGCATCTTATTATGATCTGAATTCTTTTGTTGAAGCCAATGTAGTGCAGATTTGGAGGATGCTATGAAGGTAGAATTTACTGTTTTAATGTGAAAATTGACTTGGGGGTTGGTTTGAGCTGCTCCTAGGGAAGAAGCCAATCGAGTGCAAGTGGTTTTATCCAACAAAAGTACAAGTCAAATTGGTTTTTGACAAGCATGAAAAAGCTCTTGGCTGAAGTTGTTGCACATGCAAAGGGGGGAATCCTACTTATATCAAAATATAGTCCTTCACCAGCATAAATATAACAAACTTACTTCTAGTCCTCCTAAACAAATATGCAAGCCATTGGTCTAGGAGAAAACTGTTGTATATTTTTCCCTCCTCGGGTAAATATAGACAAGCAAAGGATATGCTGACACAGAAAAAGTTGCGCCTCTGGCGCAGGTTAGAGGCGCACAGCAGGAGGTGCTGACACAGAAAAAGTTGCGCCCTTGGCGCAGGTTAGAGGCGCACAGCAGGAGGTGCTGACACAGAAAAAGTTGCGCCCCTGGCACAGGTTAGAGGCACACAGCAGGAGGTGTTGACACAGAAAAAGTTGCACCCCTGGCGCAGGTTAGAGGCGCACAGCGGGAGGTGCTGACACAGAAAAAGTTGCGCCCCTGGCGCAGGTTAGAGGCGCACAGCAGGAGGTGCTGACACAGAAAAAGTTTTGCCCTTGGCGCAGGTTAGAGGCGCACAGCAGGAGGTGCTGACACCGAAAAAGTTGCGCCCCTGGCGCAGGTTAGAGGCGCACAGCAGGAGGTGCTGACACTGAAAAAGTTGCGCCCCTGGCGCAGAATAGGAGTTGCTGACACCAAATTTTCAGCGCCTATGGCGCATTTAAGAGTATGTCGACATGAAAATGGATGCGCCCTGGCGCACCTTCAGGAGGCGCAACATTTTGAGCGTTGACACCCGAACCCGACAGAAAGCAAACCCTGACGCAGATATTCAAATGGCCATAACTTTTCACAGGGAGCTCGGATTCACGCAAGGTTGGACTTTTCGGAAAGCTTACGAGGTCCTTTGTCCAGCTACAATTGTATATCTTTAATTGGGTGGGAACAAGTTCTTAAAAATGCAAAATACAGTTCGCCACTTTTTTGGGTTTGCTAGGGTCCTTACCTACCTCCATAATGAGATGAATTAAATGCAACTTGAAGGTGGTTGGGGTAGATTTGGATTTTCTCTCTCTTCCCTCTCTCATTCTTCCTATAAATTGTAAGGAGGGGCTTCTTTCTAAAGGTTGGACATTCTTGTTTTGCCCCTCCCTTCTTCTCTTTGGCAGGTGAATTTGTGGAGTTCAAACCTCCCATCTAAAATTGTAATGCAACTTTGCCTCTTGGCATTTTGTAGTGTATTGTATCAATCTTTGGAGAAAATAACGCATGTCTGTGGATGATTCTCAACCCTCTCTGTGTTCATTTTGCATCCTCCTGATCTTTCACTGCAATTTTTTTATCTGTGCATGATCTTGCATTGCATTTTGATGGTTTGTGTTTATTGGCAAGACAGGTGTTCTTCATTCCTCGGTGCATCACCTTTGTTAGTTTAGGTTTATTTTTATGCATCTTCTTACCCTGTCTCCTTGGCAAGTTAGATTAGGTTTTTGAGTAAACCCTCTGCATTTTTATGTGTGCATCTGAACAGAGGAATACGAACCGGCCTTCATCCGGAGAGCTTTTCTGATTTTGCAAGGTCCCACACTTGGGAAAAGCTCCATGTTATGCAATCGCACTGAGAGTCTCAACCTATCGTGTTGCAGACACTCAGGGGTGCTGCGATTCGCCATCAACAAAAACTAACCCATAACATACTCATTATAATATTTTATGTTTAGGTCCAAATTATTGTTTTGGTCAATAGAAGTCTTACCAAAGAATGCAGGAGGACCCCCAAAGGATCTTGGTTAGGACAAAAGCACTAGGTGAGAAAGCTTAGAGTTTTTGGTTGCAAAATTTATGTTTACTCACATGATGCAAGAAGGCATAGACTTTGAAGAAAAAATAAAACAAAATGCATCTTCATTGGCTAGAGCTAGAAGTCAAAAACATACAAATTATATGATCCTCCTAACAAGCAGGTGATTAGTAGCAGAGATGTCACATTTGATGAAAATGCACCTTTTCCTATGATATTGAAGAACTCTGAATCACAACAAAACAGTGCACACCAAAGCTCACAATATTTGGTTTCTCGAAAGACAATACATTGAGCAATTAATGGAGGTTAAATGTGATTTGCAAGGTGGGAGAAAGCCAAAGTGGTACGATAGGGACCACAGAAGACCTGCTTTAGATGAACAAAGAGCAAAACTAATAAGAAGTGCCTCCATAAGTGTGCCAAATCTTACCTGAATGATTATTTGTGCATCCTATTATGATCCAAATTCTTTTGTTGAAGCCAATGTAAAGCAAATATGGAGAATGCTATGAAGGTAGAATTTGCTGTTTCAATGAGAAAAATGATTTGGGGGATGGCTTTAGCTGCCCCGAGAGAAGAAGCGAATTGGGTGCAAGTAGGTTTATTTAACAAAATTACAGATCAAGTGGGTTTGTCTAACAAAATTACAGTTAAAGTTGGTTTGTTGACAAACGTGAAAAAAGCTCATGGGTAAAGGTGTTGGACGTGGAATGTATTAAATTATCAATTAAGAAGAAACATTCACATCTACTAAATAATTGTAATTAGAACTGTGTTGTTAACTATGTTAGAATGCTCAACTTAAATATACATGCTTGGAATTCTTGTTGCTGTGTGTTGTGTGTTGTAGTGAACTGTTCTTATCAATTATATATACGATATCTAAAAGTCACAAACCTTCGAACATAAGCATTCGTTAATAATTATGTCAATCCTATTATCTTAAATATTATAATTTCTATATTCCTACGCTCTTGCCCAATTTTATATTTAAGATAAGTCGGATTGATTGAAAATAAACATACATATACATATACATATACATATATGTTAAATCGATTTCATTAAATGTGTATGCTTCATTCTGTAAAGGGTTAACCTTATAAATTCAATCACGTGCACAAATTGCACTACTCTCCCTCAAGTAAAAAGTCATGGTGCTAAAACAAATTCAAACTTGGCCCTTAATTATGGGTTTGACCATTCAACACTCCCCCTCAAACCACAACAAGTTTTGAGTATATCAAGCCATACTTTCCTTGTTGATTGTGAATCAAAGTATTATAGCTCCCCCTAAAGGAAAAGGCAAGGTTTGAGTGTGCCAAGCCACAACCAAGCTTGACCCTTGAGTGTACAACAAATACATAAATCAATGTTGTTTGGGTGTGTGTAGCCACCCATGTTTTAGGCACACCAAAGACACACCCGCACCAGGTATACGTGTGTGGGTGCGAAATGCACCCATTTCTGTACTTTTCCTGCACTTGGTGCAAAATGCTGCACACCCTGCACCTGGGTGTGTTTTTTCAAATTTTATCCGGCACCCTCCTCTTTTGCATGAAAAGCAAATAATGTTTAATTAAAAAAGATTAACAAGTAGGTTGTAACCGTAGAAGCTAACTGGAACAGCCAAAAGCTTAAAGACAAGTTAAAACATAAAGACACTGTTTTTCATTGACAACTGCGTTATGCAATGTTATGATTGTATCTAGCACGACCAAGTTTTTAGGGTTTGCACCCTAGCACCATCATACCCTTGCAACCTCGCACCTTCAAACTTGTGTACCAAAGTTTTGGGAGTCTGCACTGGGTTCTGCATACCCACACCTTGCATACCCCTGCACCTATGCACCCAAACAACCTTGACTTAAATCCATTAGTCAAGTCAATTGACTACCAAGAAAACATGAATATACCTTGCAACCTTATCTCAATCCTCCAAATATATACGAGTTTATATAGTGCACTATTCTAATCTATCATGCATATTCCTGAGATTCTAAATAACCAAAGCAAAAGCACACACACACATGCACGCGCGCACGTGCACGTGCACGCGCACACACAGGCGCGCACACACACATGTGTGCACACACGCATGCACGCGCACACACACCCACACCCACGTGCACACACATACACACCCACGCACACAGACGCACACGCCCATACACACATGCACACGCACACACGCACTCATCCACACGCACGCGCACTCGCCCTCACGCACGTGCATGCGCACACACACACACAAACATGCGCACACACGCACTCTCGTGCGTGCAGACACACACTCATACACACATACCCGCACACATGTGCATGCACGCACACACACCCCAACACCCACACGCACATACATGCACGCGTGTTCTTGTGCACAAACATAACCATGCACACGTGCTCTTGTGCACAAACATAACCATGCACACGCGCATACACCCGCACAAACACACATGCACGTGCATGTGAACACACAATTTTAATCTATCATATATATTCTCAAGCTCCTAAATAACCAATCCAAAAGTTAACACACACAAAAAAAGAGACACACACATATGTATAATTAGGCCCCGACGACCTTTGTTATGCACCACAACTATAAATCTTTAGATTAACTCAAATTCTTATTCAATACCCACTAGATCAATATTTCACCATTTTCTTTAAAATAAACAATTTCTACTAGTAAGAATATACCGCGTGTATTTAATCCTCCAAACTTATTATTTTCAAATAAAGTGGACAACCAATGGATGCTAAAAGCAGTTATATTTAATTATATTCTCACTCCAAGTCAGATTTTTGCTATCTTGTAATTTGTATCAATATATATGTACCTAATATAATTCTTAGTCCTACATGGAAAGTATCATATACACAACCTTTATCGGATGTCTCCAATATGTATAAGGTGGATGTCTCCATTTGTCCCATGAAATGCATTTAACTTTTTCTTATTTAATTCTCAATCATTGTTTTCAATCCTCAATTCTACATACACACACACATTTACACACTTCTACTACTCACACTTAACCTATGATCAATTACTTGTTTGTAGACCTTCTATTGGGAGCACCTACTTCTCTTTTGAGTTTCATCGTTTATCTCAAGAAGTATGATAAGCCAAAGAACGACCGACCATTGATGTGTTTCAATGGACACTAAGTGAAGAAGCCATCTTGCACCTTGATATTTTATTCCATATATTTAATGCATATTTAATCAAACTCACATAGCTTCATTAAAATCTTGCTTGCCAAATTGTTGAGCATTACCTTAATTGAAGGTCGGGCTTAATTAGCCTGCTTTGTAATTTCAGCTCTCTACTTTATAATTTATAGGCTTGTAGATAAAGAAAGATTAGAGTTAAAATCTTTCTTAGGTGAACTAAGATAATTGTCATTTATGTTCTTGGTAAGCTCTTTAAAATTTTAGCGTTTATTTTTATTATATATATATGAGAAAATGCATCTTATATTACTTCAAGGAACAAAAGGTTATATCAAATGGGTGTAATGTTAACAAAAAGAATCTCTCCCTACACAAGCAAGAAGAGACGGCCTCGGATTGCATCCCAATGGGAAACGAGTTCACATCTTTGTGAAACCACTCAAAATTAGATTGTACAATTAAAGTCAACTCTTGTCTGAAGATTTTCAACTTCCCCAAATTGAGGGGGGAGATATCCTCCTGAAAGACAGCTTGGCATCTTGTTCTCCAAAGAAAACTAATTGCCGCAAGCCTAGTTGTATGCTATACACTCTTGCAACTATCCCTAACCATCCAAATATCTCCTTAGAGAGGTCCTTTCTGAGAGGGAGGCACAATAAAAAAGAAAGTGAATTCAGCTTGCAGCCATCCCCAAAAACCTCTTGCCATTGGGCATTTTCAGAAGATACGGTTAACTGTTTCGTCTTTCTTACACAATGAAATATGCTTTCGCTAAAGCGGTCTTGCTTAGTCGTGCTTTGACAGCTAGACCTTGATGCAATGCTAACCATCCCAATACCTTGTGTTTGAAGGATGTTTCATGTTTTTCAAATAACTTGGTGTCATCGTTCATCTCACTTCAAGGTCCTTTACCCGCAATTGTTTGTTCAATCGTGTGGCAATAGGATTATAGTGGTGCACTCGATGATACAAGTCCTTTGAATTATAGCTGAGAATATTTTTTCCATTGTTCCACGTCCAATCCCTCCAATATGGGCCCACTCTTTGAAGTTACATTTTGAAAAGACAACTTTACAGAATCATACTATAGACCTTTAGTATAACACTTTTGTTTATTCGTGACAAAATTTGAGCTTTGTTCAAGTCCCTTCTAGTTTTCCAATGCTATTGACCATTGTTCCAAAGGTCTCCCCAACAGAAAAAACCCTTCTGTGCCAACGTTTTGCCTACAAAAAATACTTGAAGCGCAACTTGTCCATGCTGTGATTTGAAGATCCAAATAGGGTGTGCCACTAAATCCGAAGCATCCCGTGGGCCCACCCTCTGAAGCTGCATTTTGAAAAGACAACTTTACAGACTCATACAACAGAGCTCTTGGAAAACACTTTTGTTTGTTGGTGACAAAATTTGAGCCCTGTTTAAGTCCCTCCAAGTCTGCCAATGCTATTGCCCATTGTTCCAAAGGTCTCCCCAATAGAACAAACCCTTATGTGCCAACCTTTAGCTCGCAAAAAATGTTTGAAGCCCAACTTGTCCATGTTGTGATTTGAAGGTGCAAATCGGGTGTGCCGCTAAATCCCAAGCATCCTGTGGGCCGTCAAACTGCCAATGGAGAAAAGCTGAGAGTATTTGCCAAGCAGCCCAAATTTTCTTAAGAGGTGTTGATCCAACAATTATAAATGCACTAGCGTTGCCAATTATGTCACAACCTTGGAAAGGCCCCTTAATTTTATGGACAAGTGCATTAAGAATTCAATGACGGATAAGGATCTGCTAAGGGGCGTCACCTTCCACTGCCCTTACAATCCACTTTTTGGAAAGGGCTACTCCTTCCGCTCTTATGTTTGGAATTCCCAAACCCCCTTGGTCTCTTGGAAAAGTGCAAACATCCCAAACAACAAGGGTAAGTCCTTTTTTCCGTTGTTGTTTGCCCCATAGAATTATTTTAAGAATCTTCTCAATAATATTGAATGTTCCTCGGAAAAGAAACAAACAGGAAGAGTAGAACATATGTTGTCATGTCCCTTTTTGAAGGCTGATTTTTTGAAGACCTTAACCCATTCTTCTCGCCGTGGGTCTAAGGAAGAAAGCAAGGGGAAGATATGGACTACATTTTTATTGTTATTTGTATTATTATCATGTATCCTATTGGGAAGCCTAGCGCTCCTATAGAAGAACTTAATTAGTTAGGAAATAAAAGTATTTTGAGCATGTAGGCTCTAAATACTAATTAGATATTTAAAAAGTACTTTTTTTAAGGGGTCGGCCATCAGTTTTGCATTGTAAAAACACTGCTTATGGTTATAAAAGGAGGTCACTTGGTCATTGGTGAGTCATGCTTTTGGTGAATTTTCATATTTTGGTGAAGGATTGCTTGTTAAGCACCTTTTCCATCTATCTCAAGGATGAAAACCCTTGATTGAGACCCTTCCAAGAATGAAAACCCTTGTGGAGAAGTTGGCGTGTACAAAATCCCACACAAGACTTGGTTTTCTACACTTCATTGCTGGTTATAATTGATTTATGCCCCAAAAGACTTTCTTGGGAGAGTATTTCGGGTGATGTTGCTGGATTTTATGTGAACAATTTGCATGATTGGATTCTCCATAATTTCTAAAGGTGAAATCTTCCATTTCTTTGAATTGTTTGAATATATGAGTGTTATTTCAGTTTTGGAAATTATTATTTAAATCTTCAGTGGAAGGGTTTCATGATAAATTTAAAATAGCACTTGTGGTCTTCCAAAAATGAGTGTTCTTACATCTAACAATTGCTGGTTATTTCTCATAAATCCTGAGCCTATTTCCTAATGGTTTGAGTGAAGTTTGTTCCTAGAAAAGTGTGTTTGAATTTTCCTAATAGGTCACCACCATAGGAGCAAAGTGCTGGCAGCGTGTTGAGGGTTTCACGGTGAATTTTCAGTCATCTACAATCTGCCCTAGTTCTGATTTCAGTCCTTCATAACCAGCTTTGGGTCATTTCCGGAGAGTCCCCAAAAAGGGACATTACATATGCTGTGCTGCTAGAAGTCTTGTCAACAATTGTAACCTTCCCAGCAAGAGGAAAATCAAGCTTATTCTACATGAGGAGCTTCCTTCAAATTTTTCTAATACCCACCAGCCACCGCCATTGGTCAGCCATGGAGAGATGCATACCAAATGGAATACCCAAATAATGGACTATTTCACATGGTTTTATCAGTTTCCATCGCTGGTTCAGCCAAGGCGGAGGGTCATCTTACCCAATGATTAAGACTTTTTTTTTCTTCACTTAGAACTGCACCAGTGGCCTTAGCAAAGGTATCTAAAAAGTCATTCTACCATCAGCAAATTGTTGAGTAAGTTCAGGATTTAGAGCTGAGTCATCAGCAAAGTGAGCATTGAGGAGTTGGCTGTCATTTGGTAAAGATTTACCTCTAATTTGACTTTGAACTCTCGCTGCCTCCAATGAGTATCCAAGACCGTCAACAAGAGTGACAGAGATGCAGGGCTAAAGGACAACCCTGTCTGATGGATCTCTACGATTGAATAGGTTCAAAGGGAATGCCATTTACACTAACCCTTGCAGAGATTATTAAAGTGATGCTTCAAAGTAAATGTGTTTAATAATGTCATTAGGTACTGCGTGTTCAGGTACCTAGCATATCCCTATTTTAGAAAGACATTGTTTGGATACCCATTATAGATATCAATAAAATAAATTATCCCCGCGTTGCTCTATTTCTTCTCTTTTGTTGCTTGACTAAGTTTGTGAAGGCAGTTGGTATTATGTCGTGTTAGTGGTAAAGAAATGATTAAATTTGATGGCAGCAAAAGGCCAAAATGACACACATTAATTCACCAAGTAATGCTTAAATTGTTGGATACCACAATTTTTAGAAGAGTTTAGAATACTTTTATTATTTTTGAAATGTGGCAGTTAGATTGTTTCAACTTATAATGTTCAGACTGATAATCTAACTCTTTAGGCACCAAGTAATGCTTAACTTGTTGGATACCACAATTTTTAGAAGAGTTTAGAATACTTCTATTATTTTTGAAATGTGGCAGTTAGATTGTTTCAACTTATAATGTTCAGACTGATAATCTAACTCTTTAGGCTTGTATAATTCACTTTTATCTGCTAGAATTTAGTGTTACACGTTCTCAAGTTTTTGATTTATATTAATAATTTTATTGTTTGAGAGGTATAATGCTTGAATACTTCATAGTAATGAGAAGTAAAGTTTGTGGGTTAAAACTGCGAATAGTTTTAATCTCACAGCTTTTAGCAACTCTTTTTCTCAATTTTAATGTTTGTTATTTCCTGCAGTTTCTCTGGTGGAAATGTAATTGGAGATTTAGCTCCTCACGAGGCATTTGCCATTGGAGGAACTAACAGTGTCCGAGGCTATGAAGAAGGTGCAGTTGGCTCCGGTCGATCATGTTTTGTTGCTAGTGGCGAAATTTCTGTTCCCATGGTAAAGGCAATTATCTTATTTAGTTATTGTGTACTTACTACTAACAACGGAAAGCAATTCATTTACATATATTTTTCTTCTTTTTGTTATTAATGGCAACCAACATAATAATTATTTGTCAATCTCTCCATTTCAAGAATGACATTATTGTTTCATTTATCTTTATTTTATTTGTAAATGTATAACAATTTATTCTCTGCTGTGATTTTCGGACTGTAAACAGCATTTAGAATTAAACTGAGGGGCCTATTAACCCTATTAGAAGCAATTTCAATAGAGATCACCTTAATGTAATTTTTGTCTGAAAGGAAATTCAGTAGTTTTTCCTAGACATGTTCTTGAAATTGATTTCAATGATTATAAAATAAATTTGTTGACTAGGAGTTTAAGCCAATGGAAATTTAAACTCAGGAATTTGTCTTTTGTTTATCAGAGATAGATATCTAGTAAGCCTGAGTTTACTAGGCTAGAAAAGAGGATAATATTGGTCTTTCTGCCCATCAAATAAGCTTAAAACAATATTCTGATACACATTATTATCTTATATTTGAATGCATGAGTACATGCCTACTCATTTACTTCCAGACTCCAGTGAAAGCTAATCTTGGGAATAGATGGTGAGGGATTTAATTTCAACAAATTCCTCACATTAGCTAGTAAAAAATCAACAAGTTCGCAACTTAACATATTGATTCTGCCGAAGTGTTCATGTTCAATTTTGGTACCTGTGTGGACATTTTCCAGAGAAACCTTGTCACGTGTCGCTGGTTAAGTTTACATCCATAATTGTCAAGGTTGGTCGGCTGTCTGGAATGATATGACTGTACTTTGAGATTGTTATTTTAGAAGAGTACTACTCTCTTCATGAGTAAAGAGCACTTCTTAGTAGTGAAAGTAACAGTTTTTGACTTCTTTCAGAGAAACCTCGTCACGTGTTACCAGTAAGTTTGCATCCATAATTGTTGAGGTTGGTCGGTCATCTGGAATGATTGAGATTGTTATTTTAGAAGAGTACTCTCTTCATGAGTAGAGAGTGCTTTCTTAGTAGTGAAATAGACAGTTTTTGTCTTCTAGCTGAATCAGTTCTTATGTCCGCATTGTCATTTTGGTTAACTATCAAATTGGTGAGGTTGAAGTTATTCTTGCATTTTTACCCTATACAAAATATTTTTAATCAGTTGGAAGATTCTTGGTTCATTTCTCTTATTTTATTGTTCTAAGATTTTCATATTTTGATTTTCCCATGGAGAATTTGCAGAACAACTGTCTCAAGTTCTCTTAGTCATCATCCTTTTAGTCAAGTGTTTTACTTTTGTGAACCACTCTGCACCATTATGTTGGCAATAAAGGCCGGCAATCCTGCAGTGAAACCTTACAATAAACAGTATTATTTTATGTATATATTTTTTTGCCTTTTCAGTATTAAAAAAAATTAATTCCTTACTAGACTTGTTTTCTCTATTCTTGCGCAGTATGGACCAGTCGAAGGTGCTATTTTTGCAGACTATGGAACTGATTTTGGTTCAGGGCAAACCGTGCCTGGTAAATGCCTAATAACAACTTTTCCATGGTTTACTATATTATGTCAGTATTGGAACTTCAACTAAAACAATTGAAATATACCAGGTGATCCAGCTGGTGCTCGAGGCAAACCAGGAAATGGTTATGGTTATGGTGCAGGCATTCGTGTGGATTCACCACTTGGGCCTTTGCGTTTGGAATATGCACAAAATAATCTATTTGCTCGAAGATTTCACTTTGGAGTTGGTTATCGTGCTTAAATTTTAGTCTTTCATAATCTTTTTTTCCAAGTTAGATGTAGATATCCAGTTCCTGACTGTAACTAAAGGTGTCAGGCTGTTCGACTGAATCTCTGGAATGCACAAATTGCATCCTCTAATATTGCAAGCTTAAAGAGGTCAAGCATTATGTCAGGCTTGCCTATTCATGAGAGCCATGTACAAATTTTGCTTGTCATATTGTTTTGGAAAGGTTATACTTGGTTAACTACAAGGTGCTTAGTCATTCATTTATTTGCTATTTGCAAATTTTCAAAATTAATAAGTTGTTTATGTTTCTAAACCTTGCTATATATTTTTTATTTTTATGTCAAATTCACCCACTACCATCCAGGCACACACCCATGCACATATCTGAGAGCTCTTAGTAAACAGATTTCTACTAGCCAGCTAAGTAACTAGAGACGTGACATAAGACAATATGTACATCTTTGATGTTGCATGTGATATTTACCCTGTATTTTACATAAAAGTGAAGTTAAAGCTAATCTTCATTCTTAAAAATAATATAGCGAAATTCTCATAAAATAGGCTACATTGAATGATACCTCTTCGGCTTATATAGGCAAAGACAATAATCATGGCTAACAATAGTTTAATCACCTTGTATATTCAACTATGTTAAGAGCTTGCAACATAGTGACGATGGCTTGAGCCTCTTTATGAACCCGGAAGATTTACAATGAAAGTTTCAATTCAAGGGAGTGTCTGCATGCAACTATTGTTTGGTTGCATTAAACCAAGACGATGGCCTCATCTTGTTAGAATTATCACTAAGAAAGCAGAATACCTTTTGAAGTTTCTTTGCTGGGAAGGTTCCCAGAAGTAAGAGACATCTTCCACGAAACGATTTGAGGAAATATGGTGTTGACGTCAGTCTAGTGAGAAAATTCCCCGTCAATTAAAGCGCTGCATATCCAGCACTAAAAATATATAGAAAACAAACAATATATGTTTAATAGGAGTCAAACTTTAGCTAAGAGGTGTGATATAATCAATTTCATATCTGAGTATGCAATAATAGTTATATTGCCCAACGACAGGATTAAAACAGAGAGAAACTGGTAAAATGGAAGAGATAATATAGATGTACAATTGAACTTCTTGAAGGGAATGTATAGATAGATCTTGGAAAGTGAAGGTATCTTATGCAAATGGAACCCGATATAAATGTTATATCAATCAAGCATGAACATACACTAGAAGGATGCAAAAGAAGTAAGATATTCAATAAATGAGAATTATAAAAATGACATAAGGTGAGTATATTTAAATATAGACCCAACATTTTATAAATCCATATACAAGAATATAATATGATTCATTTTTAGTTTTGTTTATGGTGTATGGACACCTTCCCCTGCCCCATATAGAGTCTAGATGGCCCCAAACCCCTATGGAAGAATTCTAATCCATTACGAAATTATTTGTAAATTGCATAGATAGAGAATACCTAGGCTACCAAGAAGGAAAAGAAATCAACATGCATGGCAGTGCAAGAAGAGACTAGCGAATGAGAATGAACATTCTCAAAAACAATTTATTAGGGGCTTCAATTTTCCTCTATCCAAAGTTCTCAATGCCATTATGCCAATATAAAATTAATCAGAAATTTATGAAAGGGTCAATGGAGTTGATAAATTATAATATTGTAACTGGTTATAAATTAAAGGAATAATATTTGTCTAGTAGCCGGTTATTCAACCTCATGGCACGGGAAATTTACTTTGGACCATTGGCTTAAAAAATGATTGCTCAATATTTGGCGCTATTTACATGGAAACAATGGAAAGTCAATCTTGAACTTATTAAAGGTAATAAGATGTATGATGTGTCAATGATAGATTGAACATTTCTAGCATTTGTAGAATTATATATAAGAGTGCTTAAAGCAACAATTTAGTGTTAGAAATGCGGAGAGAGAAAGGAATAAAACGAATAGAATGTACAAAGATGAGAATTGCACACATTCAATTATGGATGGTTACAAAACGAATGAAATAGTTTCAACTTATTAACAACCTATAAAGGGGAAGTACTAGTTATATTTCCTATACCCCCTCTTAAGCTTACCTAATAACATACTAACAAACAGATTACAATCTAACATAACCAATCAGAGACCATGCACATTCTTCATAAGACGAAAATAATGCTTGACCAGAGAACTCCATCAAGCTACTTCCCAAAACTGTAGTTCTCGAGCTGAATTCCTGAGTTCCCAGATTCCACCTCATCGAATTCCTGAATCACAAAATCTTCTGAATTATTGGACAACCATCCATATTGAGCCATCCACAAGTTCCATCAAGTTGTCTCATGAGGTTGATTAATCATCCAATAAGATTGCTAATTTAAACTTAAGTTTTATTTGTTAAATGTCGTGTGTGTGATGTATACATTAACCATGGATAGTCAATCTTGTTTGGTTGTTATATGTGTTCTTGATTTTTCCTTGCTCTAATGTTTTTTTGTGTGGTTATGGAACTTTTCACATAGGATTTACACTTCTCTAGCAGCAAGAGAGGCTTAAAGAAAAAACTTGTGGCACAAAATGGAAAATAAGGAAAATGCATATTAAAATTTTGTTTCCTGAAAAACGTGCCATTCGCGAATGTACAGCGTGATTTTTCGTGCCCTAATGGCGTGCCCTTGATTTCCGACTGCAGCGTGCCCTAATGGGACTCACGAAAATATCTTTCTTCCTCCCTCTCTTTGCTTGCCCCACGCTTTGATTGTTAGAATAAGAGAGAAAGGAAAAAGAAAGAATAGAATGTACAAAAATGGAATTGCACACTATACAAATGGGTTGTGTGTCCGGGTATTTATTATGCAAAGATCATAGTATGATAATAGTCACTTTTATTGTACAACACTTGTTTCTTTTTAAAACAATGATATAAGAGATTAGGGTTGGCAACTTTATGATCAATAAATTCTATTAATCAAAATGGCAGCCATCATTAAGTGTACATGGACTGAAATACAAATAGGAGTCTTGGAGATATCACAAGTGAAATTCATAGAAATAAAAGTGTATATGTTGAAATAAACACCCCTCCATGAAATTTAAACTAAAAGACATCTGCTATGTGAATATATAAGCTAACCAAATAAATATTCACTATTTCACAAGAAAACATTCTCATGACTATATAAGAATGATGATAACGTATTTGATGGAAGTATGGCAACCTATTTGATAAATAATTCTCTCAAGCAAGGAAACAAATGTATAATAATTTGAAATTTCTCAAAATCATTATCGCATAAAAACCCTTGGACTATTTATGTTTTAATACTCATTAGTTTTCATTTAAACAAATTATTTGAGTTATCCACCACAAGAGTAAATTATGGTATTTATAACAAAATGAATAAGATTAGAACAAAGTCTTGATTTATTTTCAAAACACCCTGTCAACTCAAACACACATACAATCTCCACAACACTAACAAACTTTAATTCTAGTGCAACAAGGGTTACATGCAATGGCTCCTTTGTGCAATTGCATTTGTAATCAACATGTCTTGAGCTTGAAGTTAATTTTTTTATTCATTTGTATCGAACGACTAGATTGCTTCTATAACCACTAGGGCCCACGCCCCTTTTCTTAATACCAATTATTGTCATATTTTGGGGGAGACAGAACATGACTATGTAGCTTTATTTCTACTTGATAAAATGTTAGATTTAAATAGATACGATTAAAAATAGTGGCTCACATATTAAGAACTTTGGACATCTATAGTTTGTATCGGTATGCCTAGTAAGAAGGGGAAAGTTTAATGAACACTCTAGGTAAGAATTAATAAAACGAAGTTGATTATATTTTTTTAATCAAAGGTTTTGTAAAGCCCATTTAAATAAATTGTCCAAAACGGGTTAAAAACGTGGTAATTGTTTTTTAGAAGGGTTTTGGCATTCCCACAATTTTATGTGGGAGTCTTGTGCCACTTGCCATTCAAGGCCAGTGATGGGAACCCTATTATTGTAGGTACAATGGTAAGTGACAAACTTGACGGTTGATGGGGCACTCAAAACCCCCTTTAGGTAATGGTTCATCAAAAGTTCCAAGTTTAAGAGGCATAAGGTTTTATCCCAACAATAATGAGACAACATTAGCCACACCATGGGGTCCATGAGATAAAATAGGCCAAAATCAAGGAGTCTTGTAAGCTAGATAATGGCCAATGCGTTGAAACTATATTTAATAAAAGAACTAACAAGTATGTAAAAATTATTGTTCACATGATCGCTTTACACTTGTAAGATATCTCTTGAGTTGTTTTTGCAAGGGTGTTAAGTCACTAATAGCAAGGAGGTGCATACTTCAAGAATTGGGCTTAATTAAAGTTTAAATTGTAGATTAATATAAAATCCAAATTTTAACTTAAAGTGCACTTTTAATTTGTCACTCATGTTACTTCCATGTAAAATATCAGATACTTTTGTTTTATAATACGATTAAAAGAAAGAAAATTTTGTAATTAAAAGCGTGAACGCCCGATGATTAATAAAGCTTCTCATTAAATATATATTAAATTAATTATAAAAGGGCTTAAGTGGGAGTGTTTGATCTCAACCATAAAATAAATTCAATCTTAGCCCTCCACTTAAGGATGCCTAATCTCCACCATAAAACCCTAGGCTAGCCTATAAATTCTACTTTAGCTTTTTCTATTTCATTTTAGTTGATAGACTTTATTGTGGGAATGCATTCCCAAAATTTGCCTTATAAATTTGTCTCATGTCGGTAAACATTTCATCCTTCACTGCAAAATTGCTCTTAGCTATCCAGAAAACATGTCTCGATGATGTTTGAATGACCTCGGTTGGAGTTTTATTTTTGTAAATTGCGTGATTGTGTGTAGTAACTCTAGTTCTTGCAAATCTCAGTTTCGATCTTGTAGATCTTAGCAATACTCTTTTCATGCATGCGTGCCTCCTTTCCACTGGACTCTGCCATCAATAATCTAAGTCAGGGATCCACTTATCTAAGTATTTTATGGAATCGTCTTTCTTTTATCCACTTCTTAACATTTCATACTAATTGTTTAAACAAAAAAGAAAGCAAATAGCTACATCTGATCTAAGATGCATGCACAATCAACCAATTCAAACGCTTTGATTTCATATACATACATGTGTGTCAACATTGAGAAATAGACATCCCAGGGAGTAGCCTTCGGGATACACATACAAGTATGTATAACATCATTGATAAGGCATGAGAATTAGTTGACAAAATGCCTCAAAGAAATGTGGTTTCATGGACTATTGTGATGGTGCGGTGTGTATTCAATAGGCTTATTAAAAAAGGCCTCGGAAACCATGACACAAATTCAATTGGAAGGTGTGAGCCCTTACTCCATAACTTGTGCTAGTGAACTCCATGCTTATACCAAAATGGGTGTAAATTATAAGGGAAAGATAATTTCATTAGATGTTGTAGTTGTTTCACCAATAAGTTTTACACTTTCTAGGACGAAACAAATAGAAGGTAAATGGTTAAGGAGGAATCCCTATGAAGTGAAGGTGGAAGGTAGAATGCGCACATTGTTGACGTTATCCAAGTCGAATGTAGAGAGCTCGTTTTTGTCTAGGAAGGACTGCTTGTAAATGCAAAGCAATACCACAAAAGAGTATTAAATAGCATAGGACAGTGGACTGCCCAACGTATGCTAGATCCAGGAAGCATGGTGCTTCCTAGAAAGGTTGTCAATCCACTGTTTAATAACAATTTAATGTAAATATGAAACTGAAATAAATAGGTCCTATTGTAATGTACTGATTTAGGTTTCTCATACACACGATAAAATTAGATTCTATGCTAGATATTGAATATAACATTAAATCTAATTAAAATCAGGTTTGTTCAGGTTAGGCAGATCTGTTTGAGGTCTGGTAAGGGTTTGGGGTTGGCGGGTTGAGGTCTGGGCTGAGTTTGGGTGAATGGGAGGCTCACTAGTATGAGAATGTTATTAGCCATAGAGAACGGTATCGGTCGGGTGGTCGATGTCGGTATAGGAGAGGAATCGACGGCGGTCAGGTAACTGACATCGGTAGGGGTAATAGGTGACAAATTATTAAAAATGGGTTTTTAGCCTCTTTGTGATTGCATAGAGAGTGAGGGTGGTATGGATAGGGTTGTAATATGGCTAAGAAGACTAAGGAATGTTGACAAAGAGGCTAAGAAGGGTGAAAAGGCTTGGGATGGTTAAATAGTGGGTTGGTGAGAAGAAGGTGATATGCAGGGAATGGAAGAAATGAAATACAGAAAGAAGTAAGAGATCTACCTTTGAATAAGTGTGTGCATGTATAATTTGCTTAATGCTAAATCAAATGAAGCAAGAACTACCACCTAAAATAGTTCTACAATTTAGCTAAAACAAAGCATAAACACCATCATGATAAGAATTAAACAAGGGTTAGATGCTAGCATTCATCAATACAAACTTTGAAACTAACAATGCTAAATATCTAAACTCCTCTATTCTCTAACAACAAATAAATGAATGGACCTAAGTAAGCTCCATGGCTATCAAAATAGTTGCCCTTAATGCTCCAAGAACCTAGGAATGGGGGCTAATCAAAGTTGGGCTAGAAGACCCTTTTGACACCTCCCATATGACCCAAGCACTTTAAGAAAGAGGCTTAACTTTTCAAGATGATGAACTCTCAAAAGGGCAAGGTGCAAGCTCTTAGTCTCTTTGCTATATGCTTTGCATTTGCTCTCTTAGAAAGTTTAGGTGTAAGTAAAAAGGTAGGTGGAGGGCTCTTTATATAGCCCAAAGGATAAAGAATTCAACACATTCTCATGAATGTGGGATAAAGGTAAAACATGATTAGGAATGGATAAGGTTGCTTTATTAAAGGTAACCTTACTTTAGAAGGGTTTAATACATGTTTAGCAAGTCATGGGAGTTGGGGGTATTTTAATTAATCAAAGGTGATTAATTAATAGGTAGGTGTAAGCTTATAGAAGCCAATTAGAGGAATATTAGTGTGATTTAGGCTATTATAAGGGGATTAAATCAATTAAATATTGATTTATTGGTTAAATGGAAGGGAAAGCTAATTAATTAATAATAATTAATTAGTCTAGGTAGAAGGGGTGATTTATTAACGGAAGGTCGTTAATTAGGGTATTTGTTGGATAGGCAACTTAATTAATTAGCTTAGTGTAATTAATTAATGATGATATGAGGGAAAATGAGTGCCTTTGACGATATGTCGTTGATTTGCGAGAAAGGGGATAATTAGCACAATTTAAGTATTTAAATTGCTTGGGCGTAATTATAGGTGTCTACATTTGCCCCTCTTTGGGGTGGCATAAGTGATGCCACTTCAAAGATAGTAGACAAAAGAGATTTTGAAGAGATGGAAGAAAAATTAGTAGGAGGGAGAGATGCCCCCTCGAGTGTCGATGGGGTGATAGAAGAACTCGATCGACGATCGAAAAAGGTGAGAAGTAGGCAGAAGAATGGGGACGAGGCAGGATGCCCCGAGGAGAGGGAGAATTAGGGGTGAAAGGGAAGTCGTATAGAAGAAATATGGATGAGGGGAGAGAAGAGCTTAGCCTCTAGCTGCTTATTTGTTTGGAACAAATTTGATGTCATCATATTGCCATAGGAACTACATCATCGGTCCTTATGAAAAATATAAGCATACGACAAAGGTAGAATGACATGAAAAGCCATAATACGAACAATTGTCCATTGCTGAAAATACCAACTCCACGCAACATACAATAATGCAATGCAATACGAGAAGGAAACAAGCTCATATAACAGGGAAAACAAGTACGAACGCACATATCTAACCCAACAACGGTCAAGACAGTTGTACAAATGGTTTGTTATCAGTGCTGAAGAGATCCACAAGTTCGTGATTGACGACAAGGGTTAAAAATGATGCCCCAAGCAAGGATACATGCAAGGGGAAATGAAAATAGACACGGGGTCCATGAAAAGTATTTGTGCGCAACGAAACAGCACCAGGCAACCAAAAGTGCCCCAGAGTACAGACGAAGCAAGCAGATAGCTTTTGTGAATGGTTGTGAATCCAGTGATCCGTGAGTCGTATTAATCGGGGAAGATGTGAGACAAACCAACAGGATATGGAGAAAATACCATGCGTAAGACACAAGTTTCAGCCGTAAGAAGCAAGTTACCATTTTGTAGGGTGTTTTACTTTTTAGGAATTTTTTGAAAATTTTTGCCTTGTTTTTAGATTTTTTTGATATATATATATATATATATATTGTTTTTGTTGTTTTCTCGAAACAATGTTCTATTGTTTTTGTGTTTTTCTCGAAATAATGTTCTATTGTTTTTGTGTTTTGTGAAACAATTTTCTATTGTTTTTGTGTTTTGTGAAACAATTTTCTATTGTTTTTGTGTTTTTTGAAACAATTTTCTATTGTTTTTGTGTTTTGTGAAACAATTTTCTATTGTTTTTGTGTTTTGTGAAACAGTTTTCTATTGTTTTTGTGTTTTTTGAAACAATTTTCTATTGTTTTTGTGTTTTCTCAAAACAATGTTCTATTGTTTTTGTGTTTTGTGAAAAAATTTTCTATTGTTTTTGTGTTTTGTGAAACAATTTTCTATTGTTTTTGTGTTTTGTGAAACAATTTTCTATTGTTTTTGTGCTTTTAATAGTTTTCCAAAGCTATGTGCAGGTAACCAAGAAAGCATGGATGCCCCCAGCATTAGGTGGGGAATATACAAGGGCAGAAGCCACGCGCTTATGAACAAGAAGGTGAAGTCATTGAGTTGCCCCCAGCGTAAGATGGGAAATAACGAAAGACCACGTCCCTTACAAACGAATAGAAGAAGGCAAAGCTGGATCAAGGCTGGACTAGATGGTGTGCACAAGGAAACTCGAAGGTAGAACCAGGTCCAGGACAAAGACAACTACCCTTCTAATACAGAATGCTTGTGAACAACGAATCCTCTCGAGGCACCGGAAACCGGTTTTCACCCAAGGACTTGTCCAAAGTGCCACAATTGCGTGGTTCTCACTAGTGGACGACCTGTTTTCTCTTTTTCTTTTTTTTTGATGTTTTTATATTTTTTTTATGATTTTTATGACTTTCTTGTGCCATGTTTAGGCATAAAACCTCTTAAGATGCATGGAATTCATGGGCTCCCGGAGCTCATCACCATTGGGGTGAGCCAATTTGTATGCCACTGTGCCATACTTGGCAACTATGACATAGGGTCCTAACCAGTGTGGTTCGAACTTCCCTTTCTTTTCTTGCTCTGCTCTGGTGTTGAACTGGTTCTCCTTCATAACTAAATCACCCACCTCAAATTGGCGAGGGATGATTCTCTTGTTGTAGTTGCGGGAGATTCTGTGTTGATATACTTTCAGGTGATTAAGAGCGTGAATTTGCCTCTCATCCAGGAGCTCTAACTCAGCCAATCTTGCCACTCGGTAATCTTCATCCTTATCCAAATAGTCCCGAAGAGAAATTCGCAGGGATGGGAGTTCAATCTCTAAAGGGATGATAGATTCTGTCCCGAACATGAGGGAATACGGCGTCGCATCCGTAGGAGTGCGAATTGATGTTCGGTAGGCCCAGAGGGCTGGGGGATTTGTAGGTGCCAGTTTCGACCAGTTTTGCTAACCATCTTCTCCATAATCCTTACCAAAGTCTTGTTTGTTGCCTCAGCTTGTCCATTACCCTAAGGGTAATATGGCGTGGACCATTTCAATCTGATTTGGAACCGTTTGGCAAAGACCTTTCACAGTTTTGTTCTTAAATGACTTCCCATTATCTGTGACAATGGCTGCAGGGATACCATATCGGCAAATAATGTGATTCATGATGAATTTAGAAATCTGTGCTCCTGTGACATAGGTTAAAGGGACAGCCTCCACCCATTTTGTGAAGTATTCTGTCGCTGTGATGATATGTGTATGACCATCAGATGAGGTAGGAGTAAGCTTCCCTATTAGATCAAGTCCCCACTTAGAGAATGGCCATGGGGTAGTGATTGGTTGCAATGGTTGCGATGGAGCATGGATGAAATTTCCATACTTTTTGGCATAGCACACATTTTCTAACATAATATACAACAATCAGTTTCCATGGTGGGCCAATAGTAACCTACTCTTAACAGTTTCTTAGCCAAGACCATTCCGTTTGTATGTGTTCCGCATACTCCTTCGTGTACTTCTTTAATTGCCTGGATTGACTCCGACACATCCAGACAACGTAACAGATTCCCATCGTAGCCACGACGATAAAGTGTACCTCCTAACAGGGTGTAACGGGCTATTTGGAGAATTAGGCTCTGCTTTTCAGAGCGGGAGATTTCGGGAGGGAATGTACTGTCCTTAAGATAGGTGAAAATGGGTTCATACCATGGTGAATGGGGACCAACAACTCACAAGCCAAGCAAGATTCTGGCATGTCATACGCGGGCTGGCGTAGATTTTCTACGAAGAATGGCATATCATTGTTCCCTGGCGGAATACGAAGCATAAATCCCACCGTTGCCATAGCATCTGCCGATCTATTCTGCGCTCTTGGGATTTTTCTCAAAGGTAATGCGCACAAAATACTCCTTCAGAGTTTCCACCAACTTCTTATAAGGTATGAGCTTGTCATCCTTAACTTTATACTCATCATTAACCTGTTTGATGATTAGCTGTGAATCACCTACAACCTTCACATGTTGAATATTCCACTTGATGGCTAGCTTCATCCCTGCAATGAGTGCTTCATATTCTGCAATGTTGTTCATGCAAGGGAAGGCCGGGCGGAAAGCCTGTGGTATAGGATCACCTGAAGGAGTAATAAGGACCACTCCTGCACCTGAACCATGAAACGTAAAAGATCCATCAAAATGTATCTGCCATACGACAGATTCTTCAATGTAGAGCAAAGATGCACCTGGTAGATCCAGACTCAAAGGTTCTGTGCTTTACAAAGGTGCTTCCGCTAGCTGGTCAGCAAGTACTTGTCCTTTAATTGATTTTTGATGGACAAATTCTATATCAAACTCACTGAGTAGAATGATCCAATTAGCCATTCTACCTGTGAGGGCAGGTTTGGACAACAAATACTTGAGTGGGTCGACCTTGGATATGAGCTTGGTCTTAGTATTTATCAGGTAATGGCGAAGTTTCTGAAAGGTAAAAACAACAGCCAAGCAAGCCGTCTCAATCTGAGGATAATTACGTTCATAGGCGATGAGGGTGCGACTCAGATAGTACACTGCTTTCTATTTATGGCTAAGGTCATATTGGGCGAGCAGTGCACCAATAGCATATTGCGTAGCGGAAATATAGAGCAAAAGTGGTTCTCCCGGAGTGGGAGGCATGAGGACAGGTGGATTAGCCAGGTACTGTTTAAGTAAAGCAAAGGCTTGTTGTTGCTTAGGTCCCCAGATGAAAGTGATGTCCTTCTTAAGCAAATGAGTGAATGAGTGACATTTATCTGCAAGCTGGGAGATAAAGCGGCAAATGGCTTGAATTTTCCCTTGCAAGCTACGCAGTTGCTTGATATTCTCAGGTGGAGGCATTTCTGTGATGGCAGATACTTTAGCAGGGTCTACCTCAATACCTCGTCTTGACACGATGAAGCCTAATAGTTTCCCAGATAGCACACCAAAGACACACTTCTTTGGATTTAGCCTGACTTTGTATTCACGTAGGCGTTCAAAGATACGCCGCAAAATGATAGGATGTTCCTCTCTTGTTTTGGACTTTCCCAGGATGTCGTCTACATAGTCTTCCATGATGTCATGAATCATATCGTGAAATATTACTGTCATGGCCCGCTTATAAGTTGCTCCCGCATTCTTAAGGATGAATGGCATCACCTGATAACAGAAGGTGCCCCAAGGAGTTGTGAAAGTTGTTTTGTGTTGGTCTTCCTCAACAATCTTAATTTGATTATAACCCGAAAAGACATCCATAAGTGATAGCATTTCATACCCTGCGGTTGATGTCCCTAAAATCTTTAGGGCAAGCTTTATTGATGTCCCTAAAATCTGTGCAAATTCGGATACCAATAGGTTTCTTCTGGACAAGAACAATGTTTGATATCCATTCAGAATAATCAATTGGCCTGATGAATCCTGCTGCAAGCAACCTTTCCAACTCTTCTTTAACTAACAAGGCCACTCTTGGGTGCATCTTTCGAAGCTTCTGTTTGATAGGCTTAGCGTCTTTGTGCACAACCAAGTTATGCACGACCAAAGTTGGATCTAAGCCGGGCATGTCTTTGTAAGACCATGCGAACACATCAATAAACTCTCGCAGTAGCATAGTGAACGTCTTTTGTTCTCTGGCGGAGAGTGATGCTCCCAATTTTACTATCTTGGGATTTTCTTCAGTACCAATATTGACATCAATGGTTTCTTCAACTAACAATTTTGATAAATCCTCCATACGCGTGGGATCGGGAGGTAGGTTGAGATCTTCATCCAAGGATGTCTCTACGAGATTTTCATCCTTGGCGTGGTCACTTTGTTTGTCCTTTGATTTTCTTATTTGTTTGTCAGCCAATGCCTCAAAGAGGTTTTCACTGTGTGACTTGGACTTTGATTTTTGCCGAGGCTTTTCTTTAGAACTCTTGCCCTCGCTTTTCTTTAAATTTTGCTGACCACGAAGTTCAGCCTCCTCACCGAAGTAGGCGCAGGTGTCTAAGTCGATAAAGAAACCCTTCTTGTGATCTCCAATGGGAATTGTATCCCTTATGCCCATGAACTCTGTAATAGCCTCGTCATTCTCGAATAAATCTAGTGGCACGTGACATTGTTGGTCCCATTCAACAAGGGAGGGGTATACAAGGTCAAGGGTTGGTTCATTGGGGGTGATGGTTAGGACAACATTATTCATGAAAAGGTTTGTGGAGGCCAGATCCTCATATTGGCGACAACAAGAATCCGTATCGCTGTCTAGATAATCAGAGCTATCCTCATGCTCAGAACAGTTCGCATCTTGATCATTGGGGTGTGCTCCATAAGGGCGAATCCCAATGCCATATCTTTCTGTTTTGAAATGTGGAAGAGGGACTGGTTCTCTTTGTCCTTGTTCATTCCTCCCACATCCTAGGCCTTTGTAGCCCATGGAGTACATCATTCTGCTAGATTTTTCATATTCTGGGGTTTGATAACAAGATGGCTGAGTGTCCTCAGGGACCCAAGTAGTAGGTGGATCAAGTAATTTTTCCTCAGCTAACAAGCCTCCAGGTAGGAACGACCCAATAGTATGTTCCTCTCTAGGTCTCCTGAAGCGGTAGTTGGGTCGACCTCTAGTCTTGGGCGACAAGGAGAGGTCAGAAACCAAGAGCGCTTGTTGTACATTATACTCCCCACAGCCATATTCCAGAATTTTCATCTCCCATGAATTAAATGGAGATGTTGAAGTAGATGCCCCATGAGTGCAAGAACTAAGAGAATTTGAATCTACTCGAGATTCCATGGCCTCAGAATGAAGAGGGACAACTATATCTGTGGAGGGACATGCGTATGTACCCTTTCGTGCAAAGCTATTAAGAGCTCTACAATGAGCAAAGGGCTCTGAGTCTCCTGGTATTGTTACTGTATGTCCCTCATGCTTCAGCTTGATGCATTGATGAAATGTTGATGGCACTTCTTACATGGCATGGATCCATGGTCGGCCTAGAAGCATATTATATGGAAGTTCCAAGTCTAAGACGTGAAACTTTGTCTGATGGCAAGTGGGGCCCACCTCCATTGGCAGCGTAATGGTGCCCGTTGACTCTCTTTTCGCGTTGTCGTATGCGGTGATAGTGATGATATGGGACTCAAGATCTTCTTCCGTATGTCCCAATTGTTTGATTAATCTAAGCGTGCAGATGTTCAATCCAGATCCGTTATCCACAAGCACCCGTTTGATTTTCCTGCGGGTAACAACTACCTCAATGTATAAGGGAAGATTATGTGTAGGATTCTCGGTAGGGATCTCCCTATGGTTGAAAGTGAGATGCTCACTGGGTGCAATATTTCCCACCACATCTTGAAGGTATGGAGGATCGAATTCTAAAAGCACTCTCGACCCCTAAAGAGTTTGATACAAAATTTCCTTATGCACATTGGATATCTTGAGAAGATCTAAGATCGAGATCTTAGCAGGTGTCTTCTCAAGTTGTTCTAAAAGGTTATATTTACCAGTTTGCGGGGTCAACAGAGAGGGTTCTGGAATCACGAGGCGGGCACGCCTTGTTACCGCAGCGCAGTCCTTTCCCTTGATCCGGATGGTATTGACACGGTCAGTAGGGGAGCGAATACATCCGATAAGTGAATCGTAATGATTGTTATCTCTCTTGGTATACAAGTAATTCGTGGCTTTATAGGTTTGGGATGACTCTCCCCGATCCGGTTTTGCCTTTTCCGACTTATCATGCTTGGGGAATGGTTCCTTATAAATCCCCATTTTCTCATTAGGTGTTTGCATGTGGCTAGGGTTATCCACCTCTATCTCCCCGTTGTCAATGAGGTCTTGAATATAGTGGCGAAGTCGCAAACATTTGTCTGTTTTATGACCTTTAACGCGATGCATTTCATAGTATTCATGCTCCTTATACCATGAAGGTTTAGGAGTGTTATCATCAAACGGTTGCGTTGTAGGATAGGTCATCATGTGGGCCGCATCCAACTGTTTTAGTATGACAGACAATGGTTCATTGAGGGAGGTGAATGTTCGTCGCTTTGGTGGTGGTTGAATTGGGCCCTTGGTCAGTTTAAAAGGTTGACTGGTTTGGACCGTTTGAACATGTTTGGAATTAGTGATTCCGTCTCCCACCACGTTTTTGTTTTTGTTAAAGATCTTCGGCTTTTCAACGGGTTTGACACTTTGGTTGTCTTTAGATTGGGTTTTGAGGGTGCCTTTGGCAATGAGAGCCTTTTCTATTTGAATCCCTTTCTCGATAACCTCCTCAAAGGTGCGGACACAATGCATTTGGAGGTGGAAAAGCTATATCTGGGTTGAGATTAGGGATGAAAATACTGACCAACTTCTTCTCAGGGAAAGCGCAAGGGAAGCGACTAGCTATCCCTCTCCATCATTGGAGGAAGCTGGCGAAGGTCTCATTTGGGCGTTGTTTTGTGCCACACAAGTCTGCCATGGTGACATCACTCTCTATGTTATATGAGAAATGACGCACGAATCTTTCTACCAATTCTGGCCAGGTGAAAATTGATCCTCGTGGTAAGCGCGTAAACCATTCCAATGCTTGACCTCCTAGACTCTCAGGAAAAAGTCTGATGAGGTAATTATCACTATAAGACACCTCTTGACATGCCATGTAGAAATCTTTAACATGATCCCTTGGGTCTCCCTTTCCTTTATATTTGTCAAACTTTGGCATATCAAATTTCTTTGGAAAGGGTTGAAGGGTCATTGTCTTATCAAAAGGATAGGGGCATAGTTCTTCATATTGGTATTTCCTAATACTCCCTATATTGCTCTCTTGTATGCTCGCAAGAGTTGCTTTCATAGATTGCACTTCTTGTGTGAGCAATTGTTCTCTAGTGGGAGAAGTGGGTACGTGTACATGATGGTACCCCATGTCTTCTTCTCCTTGGTTTTCTCGATGGAGTTCGTGGATCCTAAACTTAGGCTTTGACCCTTTGAACGTTCTTGTTTGTGTCTTTTTGTACTTGGAAAGTAAGCAAAGCTAGTTGTCGGCTTAAGTTACTGAGTTGTTGTTGGATTGTGACTTGGTTTGTGTCTTCTTCTTCTAAAGGTTCCTCCTCTTCGTATTGTGGAGGTTCTTCCCCTGTCTCATGTTCTATCTTGTTTCTTCGTGGCACTTTGATGAGGGGTATTCTATGCCCTACCACTTTATCATTTTCTGCGTAAGAAGTGGAAGCATGCCCGCCTGTTAAAATATCTTCCATATTGATAAGGGGGTGTTCCTCCTTAGTAGTGTCATTTGTAGGTAATATTGGTTCATTCTCGGTGGGCAATTTGGCCCCTAATTCCATGACCCGTGCCAAAAACTCTATCTTTATTTCTAAGGAGAAACTCATCTAGTAGAGTGGGGTCAAAATCAAAGTCTGCGTGTGGTGATTCTAATTCATTTCCACTATGGTCGACCATTTCTTCTATTTCCTTTTCTGCAGAAAATAGTGGTCCTAGATCGTGTCCGATAAATGGGTTTGACCCTTGTTTGTTAGAGGTTTCCGCAAACTTGCGCCTGTTGTTCCTCATATGTTTGTTTCTTTAAACCTAGACGCGTCTTGGGAGCCATGTTTTCGTGATAAATTTCACTAAGGTAAGTTATAGATTTGTTCAAAATTCAATGTCTACCCCTAAGTGAAACACAAGATGTACGTGTTAAGAGTAAATTAACAGTGTGAGAATACCAATGTGATAGAGTGATAAAGTCACCAATGAAACAATCGTTTGGTACCAAAACCTAATCAAATGAAATACTTCCTAGACTACGTTTCAAAGTAATTTGTGATACCAGATGATTAACAAGATGTCTCCACTTATGCCAAGTTCAAAGGAATGAACAAGACGTAAGTAAATACATGAAGTTAAATGCGATCTCCCAATCAAGATATACGATGAGCAAGCTCAAGTCTGATTAAGACCTATATCTCAAAAAGTGCCAATTACGATTTGCGAATGACACAACAATATCACCAAGATATGTTAACCCACTTTGCAAGAAAGTGGAGTATTGATATCGAGGTGTTATTGATATAACACGCACAAATGGTAGTTCCTAACACCTTTTGAAATCGAGGTAATAATAAAAACTGAACAAAAAAAAGCTCAAAGTATAGCTAGGAATAGTTAAGAATGTGTGCAGCGTAACCGTACAATATAGGTATTTATGTCGAGTTTACAAGAAACAAGACGTAAATATCGAAATTGTAATGATACGAGACAAACAAACTAACTCCTCTATGGAAGTCCGCAGTGATGAACCACGCCTAACTACAATGACGATCTTGACGTGGGTATCAAGATCACAATGGCTACCAAATGATGTGAAAACACCTCCACTCACTTTAGACGTTTAACTAACCCAGCCGCAAACATGGATGGGTGTAAACGGACATAAAAGTGAGAGAAACAGTCGAATGGCAACACAAAGGTAATCACACCTCTTTTGATCAACAAAGTGTCAAAAGAATATGAAGGAAATAAATCAAGAAAAAATGACAAAAAATGCTAGTCTTACTTCGGCAGAGTTTCGCCTCGCCCTAAGGCAAGTAAAAACTAGGCGAAAGTAATACGTCACACGTTTCTCAAAAAGAAGGTTCACAACTCAACACTGTTTTAAAGTGGTCAAAGTGGGCTCCTGGCCAAAGTATATTCTCCTAGGTGGTTCTCTCGCCCTAGGTGTTACAAAGTTGCCACGAGCGAGCGCGATTTACCCAAAAAGTCACACTGACTAGTTTGGGAGTATCTCGGCTTTACTTTACCCCCTTCAAGAACAGTAGGAAACTAGTGCGTCTACGTGTACTATCACTGGGGTCGCCACAACGGACAACCTGTAACTCTATCTCACAAAGGAATCACTAGTCAAGTAGGTAGTGCGGAGCACTTCCCGTTTCATCCACAAGGTTCCCTCTTGCGTGGACTACTTTGGGGTTCCTGGAACCACCCCCATTGTTGTAGCTTAAGGCGTTATGCCAAAGGGGTTATGTTCCAGTTGAGCGGAGAGGGACGTACCCTTTTCCGAAACTTGCAATACAGTGTTTTGAATATGTTGTTCTTTTTATCTTGTTTAATTAGGTGTGGTTTGCTTGAACACCTTTTGGCAACCTGTATAACAACTGTATTAGTAGTTTTTGATTTCGTTTTGATTCCTCCTTTCTTTGACAAGCGTTTTTAGGTCCTGCACTCAAGCGTTAGTAGTTCTCCAAGAAAATCACATTATTTAAAAGAGGATTAAGAGTTGCTTTTGATTCTCAAGATCATCCAAGGATGCAAGAGAAGAGCATACACAAAAAATAATCCAACTAAAAAGTAAAGAAAATCTTTTCGATCAATGAACCATACAAAATTCTTGATAAATGTTCATTCCCTTTAAACCAAAAGTGAAAGATGAAGTTTCCAATTTACCAAATGTTATAAAATGAAGACTAAAGTTGCTTTTGATTCTCAAGATCACCCTAAGGTGCAAGAGAAGAGCATACACAAACTTTATCCCAACTATATAGAAATGGAAAACTTCAAATCAAAGGACCATTGAAAAAATGCTTTGTAAAAGGTTCATTCCCTTAAGCAAAATGAATAATTAAATTTCCAAGTTTAATCCCAATGTTAAAAAGATATAGATCAAAGTTGTTTTTGATTCTCAAGATCACCAAAAGGTGCAAGAGAAGAGCATACACACGCTTTGATTTAAATCGAGTAAGCATGGAAATACAACATTCATCAAAACATTAGACATGTTAGAAAATGACCAGTTTTAAAATAACAGAAAAACCTGTAACTTCTGTAAGTGTAAATCCTAAATTTATGTTTTTATTGCATATTTAACTTCAATACCTTTCCAACGCAAAAAAAATGGAGTCATTTCGAGGTCGGGAGTAAAAGTTATGGCCTTCGGAAGATGGGTTACGCATATGCTCTTATGCTCATGGGTATGCACTTGACATGCACTCAAAAAATGTCAAAAAAAAAACGTCCCTTAATATGCAAAATGGGCAAATTTTTCCAACCAAGATTCAATTTTGACAACAACCCATCACATTAATATATGAATAGAAGACTCAACGCTATCAAACATTAACATACATGCTCAAGAATTTAAGATTTTCAAGAAATTGACAAAACTAGCATGTAGAATGATGAAAAAGTAAGCTCTAAAAATGAAAACATGATGAAATCTTGAAATTTTCTCACCAACATTAAATTTTGACAGCAACCCACCACATTAATATGTAAATATAAGACTCAGCACTATCAAACACTAACCTACATGCTCAAGAATTGAAAATTTTCAAGAAATTGACAAAACTAGCATGTAAAATGTTGAAAAAGTAAGCTCAAAAAATGAAAACATGATGAAATCTTGAAATTTTCTCACCAAGATTAAATTTTGACAGCAACCCACCACATTAATATGTAAATAGAAGACTCAGCACTATCAAACACTAACCTACATGCTCAAGAATTTAAAATCTTCAAGAAATTGACAAAACTAGCATGTAGAATGTTGAAAAAGTAAGCTCTAAAAAATGAAAACATGGAGAAATCTTGAAAATTTCCCCTCAATTCCAATTTTGACAGCACTTCACCTCCTTCATACCTACAAGGAAGACCCAACACATGCAAACTCAACAAAACATGTTAAAAAAAATAAGTTAGATCAACATGTGTAAAAGAGGGTTAGTAACCAAAAATAAAACTTAACTACAAAAACTTGAAATTAAGTGCAAAGGACAATGGAGTATGTCCCACCGGGCGTGCCAAATGTGTGCATGTATAATTTGCTTAATGCTAAATCAAATGAAGCAAGAACTACCACCTAAAATAGTTCTACAATTTAGCTAAAACAAAGCATAAACACCATCATGATAAGAATTAAACAAGGGTTAGATGCTAGCATTCATCAATACAAACTTTGAAACTAACAATGCTAAATATCTAAACTCCTCTATTCTCTAACAACAAATAAATGAATGGACCTAAGTAAGCTCCATGGCTATCAAAATAGTTGTCCTTAATGCTCCAAGAACCTAGGAATGGGGGCTAATCAAAGTTGGGCTACAAGACCCTTTTGACACCTCCCATATGACCCAAGCACTTTAAGAAAGAGGCTTAACTTTTCAAGATGATGAACTCTCAAAAGGGCAAGGTGCAAGCTCTTAGTCTCTTTGCTATATGCTTTGCATTTGCTCTCTCTTAGAAAGTTTAGGTGTAAGTAAAAAGGTAGGTGGAGGGCTCTTTATATAGCCCAAAGGATAAAGGATTCAACACATTCTCATGAATGTGGGATAAAGGTAAAACATGATTAGGAATGGATAAGGTTGCTTTATTAAAGGTAACCTTACTTTAGAAGGGTTTAATACATGTTTAGCAAGTCATGGGAGTTGGGGGTATTTTAATTAATCAAAGGTGATTAATTAATAGGTAGGTGTAAGCTTATAGAAGCCAATTAGAGGAATATTAGTGTGATTTAGGCTATTATAAGGGGATTAAATCAATTAAATATTGATTTATTGGTTAAATGGAAGGGAAAGCTAATTAATTAATAATAATTAATTAGTCTAGGTAGAAGGGGTGATTTATTAACGGAAGGTCGTTAATTAGGGTATTTGTTGGATAGGCAACTTAATTAATTAGCTTAGTGTAATTAATTAATGATGATATGAGGGAAAATGAGTGTTTTTGATGATATGTCATTGATTTGTGAGAAAGGGGATAATTAGCACAATTTAAGTATTTAAATTGCTTGGTCGTGATTATAGGTGTCTACAATAAGCACAAATGATGAATATCACAATACTTATTTGGTATTTTGCAGATCTTATGAATGGATATGGTTGGTGGTTGATCGGAGAAGAGATGACTGAGTCCAGTGTCACGGTAGTGCAACCCGTGTGCTCCTGTGAGTATTCCAATGCTCTGGAAGGAGAACCGACTGCTTGTCTTGCACTGTGGTTGTGTGTGTTTGTCGTCTGGATGCAGGAGGACTTGAAGATTCGAGCTTGAATGCAATAAGGCTCCATCAACCTGGGTGAAGAGTTGTGAAAATGTATATAAAGTGATCGATGGCAGTTAGGTAACCGGTGCCGACCGAGGATAAACCGATGTCGGTTAGGGTGAAATAGTCCTTTTTACCAAAAATAGGAAGATCTTCCTAGATTTGGCACATTTTCCAAGTTGAGTCTGCTTAGGGAAGTGGAGTTCTCATTAGAAAAGGTAGGAAGATCATAGAAGTCCAGTTAGGTTTAGGAAGAAGTCTCATTTAGTTAGGTCAAGTGGTGACTCAACACTACGAGTGATGACTTGGTCATTGTGAGTTAAATGCCTCTGGAATGGGTCCAGGGTGAGGTGTCCTGATAAGGTGGATGTGTGAGGATTAAATTAACTTAATTAAAATAATTAAATTAATTAATAACGCGAGGATGAATATTAATTCAATTGTAAGTGATTAAATTAATATCAATGTGGGGTAAATGGGTTATGGCTAGGTGCATGTGTTGCGTTGATTAGTTTAAGGGTACCAAGGGGAGTGTGACCCAAATTTGGTGTCTACATTTGTCCCTTTTTGTCACGTAGCTTGTATTGATAAGCGATGCCAACAAAAACAGAAGGTCTTTGCTCCAGGTATGAGTGCAGGTTAGGCTGTCCCAAGTATGGGTGGAGGTAATCCCCCTCAAACTAGGAACTAATGAAGTGATAGACTGAGTCAGTGGGTGATTTGATATAGGAAGAAGTGATGAAAAATGAGGTATAGGTGGGGTATAGGTAATGGTGATATCGGTTTGGGTAATAGGTAGTGGCATTTGAATGCACACACACGTATAAAAGATGGCATGGTACTAGGTTGAAGAATGCACAAACTCTACATCGTCAAAGGGCAATAAGTTTATCCAAACAAGGTTGATGTGGTATAGGTATCCAAGGTATAGGATATGGTCCTAAAACATAACTAGGCTAGGCACATGAACGAGCATTAGGTATGTTTCAAAACACTAAAAGGTTTGGTCGGATAAACGACACAAACATTAGGATTAAGGTAAGGTCAATAAGATAAACAACACAAGTAGCGTCGTCGTAAGGTATAGCGAGTAAATGAATTTGAGTGTCAAATAGGTGTAGCGAGGTTGGGTAAGAGGTAAGGTCGTAGGCAAGGCCCTGGTAGAGGCAACAACATACCCCAAATGACTAGGCGATTGGGTGATAGGTAATTAGACAATTAGGTTGAGTGATAAGGGTAGGTGTAGACTTGGGTAAGATGAAAAGGGTTTCGGGCAATCAATTGTGGTGATAAGTGGTGTAGGAGGCTCAAACAAGCTAACCGATACAGGTCAAGGGAAATTGATTCCTATCATGATAAACCAACCACAGTAGACTAGGGCATGTGACTGATACCAGTCAAGATAAACCGGTGTCGGTCGAGTCGTATTTAGGGTAAAAAAGGTAAAATCCACGTTTTATGGATTCATTTGTGCTTTGCTATTTTTTGAAAATGATAGAGAGGGAAGTTTGAATGGGAGAAAGGACAAGGATAATTGCCAGGCTGAGTTGGAGGTAGCTGGGTGGTTGGATGAGCTAGGTGGACAGGTCCACGAGATCTTTCCAGGTGATTTCATTGGCTGGAGGACTTAGAGTTGGATTCAGGCATGGCTGAGGCAGGAGAAGGCACTGGAGGACCACCAGTTCAGAGACCAGAGGTTCCACCAAGGAGGCGGTGCCGTGTTGAGGTAGGATTCAATCTTTTCTAGTTGTTTGTGGATTGAAATTTAAGGTTAAAATGAAGAAATGGGGTGGGAAATTAAAAGTTGAAATGTGGTAAAAATGGATGAATTTAGGTAGGGGGAGGGTGGAATGTAGGTTAAATAGGTAGGCAAATGAATGGGGGTGGGGTTTAGGTGAGTTTAGGTGGGTTTGTAGGGTGTTTATTCAATTTTTGAAATTTTGGGGCATGGGAGTTCGGCCTTGGGGCCGAACCAGAGACCGACGTCGGTCAAGCATCGACCAACGTCTGTTGGAATGCCGGTGTCGGTGGGCAAAGTAGGTGACCGGTTTCGGCCACTGTAAAAAGTGACTAGGCCCTAAAAGGTTGGGTTATGGGGAAAAATGGATTTGCAGTATAGATAGATAGGTAAGAACATATAGATGAGAGGTAAAATAATATAGTAGGAGGGTGTAAGGTACCTATAGGTAGGAATAGGTGGGGTTAGGTAGAGTTGATGTTGAATAATTAAGGAGAGAGAAAGTGATGAAACAAAATAGGGGGACGTATTTAGGTGAGATAAAATGAATGATTGGGTAGTGAAATAATTAGGAAATGGATAGGTAATTAGAGAAATGTGGGCGTGGGATGGTAATATGTAGAGGTGAATAAATGAGTAAAATAAGTAAGTACTTGACATTGTTGAGTGACATGGATGCAGGCATGACACCAACTGACAATGCGTGATAGGGTCCCTCCATTATTGGTGCGGATGTGACCCAACGTCAAAGAGGACGAGTGGACTCATATGTGAGACGTTGGACTAGTCGACATCAGGCGTACCAGGTGAGATCATAGTTTTATGGTCACTCTCGTCGATAGATAGGATGCAGTGACCAATACCTTCCATTTACCCACTGACGAGATTACTATCACTTCGGAGGATGTATACAGGATTCTATGGCTCCTATTTTTGGGGGAGCTTGTTTACCAGATTTCATCAGACGAGGCGTTTGAGTCCATGATTACAGTATTTGGGGATTTGGCGACTAACATGACTAAACACAATTCCAGCCTTATGTGTGGAGCCATGTATGTACTCCCAGCCTCAAAGGGTGGCTAATTCCCCCCATGATTAATGGGGTTTCTACGGGCTATGATAGAGGATCAGGTCTATTTTGCATGGGCGCATGCATATCTAGTGCATCTATACAAGGATCTTTGGGCCTATCGGAGGATGCAATGATATGGTATTTTTTGTACATACATACTGCACTACTGGGCATATGAGCACATAGTGATTGTCTGCCCATAGGGACTGGTGATAGCAAATTGGCATCATGGTGGATTGAGAGCAGGATACATGAGATGGGTAACAATAGGAGGACATCCACAAGTGGAGGAGGTAGCACACGATGTAGAATATTATAGATGACATCTGGAGGGTCTATATGTGATGGATATAGTATGATAGCCCTATGTTGGTTTTCCTGCCTATAGAGGGATTTCACAGGAGCTGTAGGGCCTAGAATTATTGATTTGGATATAGGGGAAGCATGTCGGCGAGCACAAGATGATTCCAGTGGATAGAGTCTGACACAAATTCAGACTACAACATGATGTGCCTCCACCATTCCCTCAGTACTATAGAGATGATGTTGAGATACCGTTATCTCCACCCCACCTTATAGAGCTAGTAAGGAAGGAGGAGCAGGCAGTGGACATGAGGATAGATGATGTTGGTGTGATGGATAGTTACAAACGCTAGTGGGCAGCCCAGCTACAATCATTACCACTATAGCCAGGTCAGCAAGACTTGGCTACCGTTATAGTTTAGAGGGATGCATTACATGGGCAAGTGACTACTTTAAGGGTTCAGTTGACAACAACGTAGGCCCACGTAGCCACCCTGACCAAACAGGTCACAGCGTTACAGGGTTAGCTAGTAGCATCTCATGAACAGGCTCCTACAAAGGCACCCGCACAGGGTCCTACAAAGGATGGAACACATGTAGTAGCATTGTAGGCGCAAATTACATGTTTACAAGGCCAGCTGACAGTAGTGCAGGCACAAGTTGCGACATTACAGGCGCAGATAACCGCACATGCATATGCACATGCACTTGTACAAGCACCAAGATAGGGTCCTGTGATACAAGCAGGAGGACATGGGCCACCGGTACAGGGGCAACGACCATTATCATTAGGATAAGGTGTACATGTTGAAGCTAGGGCAATGGTGCCACCCCAGACAATATCCATGGCTAGATTCCAGGATGCATTGAATGAGGCCCGATATTATTAGGATCGTTTGACCACAACCGGTATTGAGGTTCTGTCATATGCCGAGTATAGGGCCCAACATGTAGTTAGTTAGAGGACCCACAACACTAGCACTACATGTAGTCATTGGTCTCATAGACATGGTGAGAGGGAGGTGACGAGTGCACAGGCCTCAAGACCAGATGAGGGTACAAGGGAGATGATGGTTGGGTGGAGGATAGTGCGAGAGGAGGATACATGTGAGAGCAGAGGTGAGGGCCCTATATTGGGGTGATGTAGGATGATAGGTGATACTGCATTTTGATTTTTGATATATATATACCGGCCTGCGTGCCAAAGATGTGAGATTATACATCAAAGATTTTGAGATATGATATTATTTATATATGTGTATATATGTATTGATACACACATTTCCTTTATATAGTTGATGATGATATAGGACTAATGATGTACTGGGTTTTATTTCCATTATATTGTTATTATGGAAACTAGGTGAGTTAGGCATGGTGGAGTCAGGTATATGCACGATGGAGTCTTGGTTAAATGTAAAAGGTTTAAGCATGATGGAATCTAGGTCGATGAGGCATGGTTGAATGTAAAAGGTTGAGGCATAATGGAGTCTAGGTCGTTTAGGTATGGTTAGATCCAATCATTTAGGCATGGTGGAGTCTAGGTTGTTTAGCCAAGGTGGAGTGTATAAAATGGGTTGATGAAAATAGATGAGGAATGTTGAGGTAGGTGAAAGGAGAAGAAAATTCTGGAATGTAAGTGTCGAAGGTCTAGTCCTGTATAACAGAATCAATAAGTAAGAAAAGAGGCGAACGATAAAAGAGGCGAAATGCTTCAGAATTGGCAAGGACCATAATGAGCATACCGAGGATGGGTTTATGAACGTAAACCCCTAAAGGTAGTGCATGATTGAATGTTCCAATGGTGAAATAAGTTACATGATCACGAAGTGTCACATGTGCACCATGTCCCTTTAGTAGGTAGAAGAAGAGAAAGGAAGGAAGATGAGGTGGAGTGGTTTGTTTAGCGTAACCTTGTTGTGAGACAACATGCCCCTTCTACAAGATACCCAAAACCAAAATAGGCAAGTCCATGACAAAGAAGTTATATTGCTCTTGAATTTTTGTATTTTCTTTATGGTTTTTCTTTTTATAAACTGATCGATGCGGAAAGTCTATGTGGGATGAATAGAATGACTCATTGAGGTCTTTGTGAAGTTCATCAATGCGGGAAGCTTCATAATATTTTTTATTTTATTTTACAGAAATAGTCTTCTTTTTTGATAGACTATGTACAATAGGGCTACCTTTGTATAGTTGTCCTTCGAGGGAGCAATCTATTTATAGCAGCAAGATAGAAAGTTAGATGTCCTTTTTGAGGGAGTCATCTATTTACAAGAAGTTTGACTTAAGGATTTGAATTTGATTATCCCATATATTAATTTTGAATTATTTTTGTAACGAACCATTACACCAAAACCTCGAGGCATTAGTGAAATCCACACATGAGGATCATAACATCCCACCATGCTTCCGTAGAGCCCAACTCGGGCTGGGTTTGTGCCCGCACTCCCATACGTACAAGCCCCACTTCACCGACGTTTAGGCGCCCCACGGGCCCCGGCTACACCATGTAACCAACCGAGTGGGATTTGAACACGGGTGGTCGTTCTGATACCAAATGTAACAAACCATTACACCAAAACCTCGAGGTGTTAGTGAAATCCACACATGAGGATCATAACAGTTTTGGACTTTTAGATCATGGAAAAGACTATAAATGAGTAGAGGCTTCTTTTATGAAGGAAAAGCTATAGCACACAAAAGGTTAACTATGAAAGAGAGGTTTTAAGTGATGAACAACCATGGTATTCCATCCTGAAAAGAACGAAAAGTATCCATGAGAATCATTTCATGAGTAGAGTTATGGTACTCATGTTGAAGATAAGGCTAAAAGGTGACAAATAATCACATGATTCTTTTTTAGTCATTGATCCTTAAAAGAGGTAGATGAAAGGAATGGTTACTTAAGGGAGGAGTGCGTAATAGACAAAAGTTGATATAGTACTTGATTCAACAATAGAATGGTCAATGATGTAAGGCATTGAGGGGCTTAGGTTCGGGTTTACCTTCGAGGGAAGATAAACGATAAGCACCTGATCCATAGGTATGAGTAACGATATAGGGTCCAAGCCAATTAGGAGAAAACTTGCTCTGTTTACTTTTCTCAGCTTTGGTTACATGTTGATTTTCCTTCAGGACAAGATCGTAGACCTTGAAGGTTTGTTCATGGACACATTTGTCATAAACACGTTTGATACATTTTTGTTAGATTTGAAGGTGATCGAGAGCATTTAAGTGATGTTCATCTAGAAGTTCAAGTTGGTCCAAATGTTCTTGGCAAAATTCGTCATCATTGAGCATGTCTTTGAGTGAGATACGAAGTGATAGAATTTGGACTTAGAGAGGCAATACAACCTTTGTACCACAAATCAAAGAGAAAGGTGTAGTAGCAATGGAGGTACAAATACTAGTGTGATAAGCCCATAAGGCAAAAGGAATGTGTGTGTGCTAATCCTTACCAGTATCTCGACTACTTTTATAAGAATTTTCTTGAGAGTTTTGTTAGTTGAATCGGTTTGACCATTTTTCTGAGGATAGTAAGGTGAAGAAAAACTAATTTGAATGCCAAAGGTGTCACATATTTTACGTAGGGTTTTGTTTTTGAACTATTTTCCGTTATCAGTGATGAGGCGGTGAGGAACACTAAAGCGAAAAATGATGTGATGGTTGATGAATTCAAAATTTTTCTCAGCTTTTGTAGAAATGAGAGGTACGAATTCCACCCATTTAGTGTAATATTCGTTTACGATGATGATCCATTGACGAAGTTGAGAAGAATGAGGGTTAATCTCTTCGACAAGATCCAAACCCCATTGGAAGAAAAGCTAAATGTCTTTGGTGACCTGTAAGGCATGACTAGGGGTTTGGTGAAGATTATCATGTTGCTGACATTTCACACAACGTTTGACATAGTCACAACAGTCTTGTTTTAAGGTTGGCCAATAGTAGCCGAGGTGAAGGATGCACTTAGCGATAATGAGGCCACTAAAATGACCACCACAAATCCCATTGTGAATTTCCTTGATGGTGTATGATATTTCAAAACTTATAAGGCATCTTAGGAGGATATTGTCAAAACCACATTTGTAGAGAAGACCCTCCACGATAAGATAGTGATAGACACTTTTGAGGAAGGCTCGTTGTCCATTGTGAGTGATTTTTGGAGTAAGAATTCAGAGGGAAAGGTAATCATCAAACTACTTATACCAAATGTCACGTGGATCAGTTTCAATTCTTCCTACAAAGTTAACGTCTCATAATAAATAAGAGGGTGATTGCAACCTTTGTATTGTGACAAAGATTTTTGATTTGGAAGGTGCAACAAGTATTTGAGAAGCAAGACAAGCCATGGTATCCACAAATTTTTTAGTGGAGCGCGGAGCGGTTTGAAGTTCATAATGATCAAAGACAGTCAAAACTATGTCGAGGTGATGTTTATACTTTTGAAGTACCTCATTACGAAACTGGTATAAACCATTGAATTTGGTTCACAACTAGTTGGGAGTCACCAAAGATATTAATGGATTTGATGTCTAAGGCTATGATGGTCTAAAGACCTAACACGAATGCTTTGTACTCAGAAATTTTATTAGTACAGTTGAAATCCAGTTTGAAAGATAAAGGCATAGGCTCACCACCAAAAGGAATAAAGATGACCCCTGTGCCACCCCCACATTGACATTTAGAACCATCGAAAAATAAGGTCATCTGATAAACAGTGTTGTCAATGGAGATGGTAACAATGGATTCATGCGGGAAATCAAAGTTAGAATATTGATTTCTAGAAAGAGGTACGTCTGCAAGTTGGCCGGAAATGGTTTGTCCTTTAACATACTTTTTATGGATGAATTGAAGATCTAGGTCTACAAGAAGCATGAGCCAATGCGAAGCACGTTGGTGTTGATAAGGCTTAACATACATGTAATGTAGGGGGTCAGTGTTGGCGATGACGATTTTTTTTTGGTTGAGTAGGGAGTGGCGAAGTTTAGTGGCGATAAAGACTAGGGATAAGAAAAGCCTCTTGGCATGAGTATATCGAGTCTCATAATCTAAAAGTGTATGACTTATGTAATAAACCGCTTGCTCACTGTGTTGCTCATCGTGATGAGTGAGAATAACACCTAGGAAATGGTCAGTGGCATAAATGTAGAGGTAAAATGGTTGGTCGTCCTTAGCTGGAATGAGCATAGGTGGTTGGAGGAGGTATTGTTTTAAGGCGTCAAAGGATTTACGACATTCATCATCCCATTTGAAGGAGACGTCTTTTTTGAGAACATGATGAAATGGATGGCAACGGTCGAAAAGATGAGAAATAAAGCGACGAATAGATTGTAACTTGCCTTACAAAATAAAAAGTTGACGAAGGTTAGTAGGTGAAGGCATCTCTAGAATAGCCTTGATTTTAGTAGGATCAACTTCAATTCCATGCAAAGAAATGACGAAACCAAGGAGATTTCTCGAGAGAACAACGAAGAAACACTTCTTAGGTTGAAAGCGAATGCAATATTTAATGAGACAATCAAAGACAACTTTAAGGACTGCAAGGTGTTCGGCCCGATGTTTGGATTTAGAAAGAAGATCATCGACATAATCTTCCAATATGTTATGCATGATGCTGTGAAAAATATAAGGCATAACCCACAAATATGTGGTACCAGCGTTTTTAAGACCAAAGGGCATGAAATGATAGCAGAAGGTTCCCCAAGGAGTGATGAAAGTGGTTTTGTGTTGATCTTCCGGGGCGAGTAATATTTGGTTATAACCTGAGAAACTGTCCATGAGTGATAGCATCTCATGTTCGGTAGTGAGATCAACTAGTTGGTCAATACTAGGTAGAGGAAAGTCATCTTTGAGGAAGGCTAGGTTAAGGTCGCATAAATCCGTGCAAATGCGGAGTCCCCTATCACTTTGGTGATAGGAACGATGTTAGGGATCCATTAGGGATAATCAATGGGTAAAATGTAGGAAACAAAAAGGAGGCATTGGAGTTCTTATTTGAAAAGAAGGGAAATGTGAGGATGCATTTTTCGTAGCATCTATTTCACGGGTTTGACGTCAGGAATTGTTATGATATTGTGGACCACGATATTTGGGTCAATACGGGCATATCGGCGCAAAACCAAGAAAAAGCGTTGCTATGATCTCAGAGGAAAGGAGTGAAAGATTCTTGTTCAGTAACATCTAAAGATTTTCCTATCTTTAGAATGTGCAGGTCGTCCTGAGTGTGAATGTTGATTTCGATGGTCGATTCATTCAACATGGTTTGTGTCTCATAAGGTAACGATTGGTGAATATAAGAATATTTTGCACCAAGGTAGGTGAGAATAGACTCATCGTCTTGACATTGATAGAAGGTGTGTCACCATTGATCATGTCAGGATACAAGAAGGGAAGAGAAGAGGAAGCCTCACAATCACACTGATAAGTCAAAGGTCCCATAGAAACGGTGCTCACAAAAAAAAGTTAGGAGGAATGGATTATGGATCCATAGACTCCGTGGGTGAATGGGGTGGAGAAGGTTTATCGTCCTTAATGAGTTCGAGTCGGGCCTTCTTGGAAGGTGGTTCAAAAAATGTGATACCACTGTCATCTTTATGCTTATGGGTGGTGCAAGGAATGACAGTATGACAACCTTGTTTATAGAAACAAAATTCAAAGCCCTTCCAAGTGCAATAATGAAGGAAGATGTGGGGGAAGCAACGGTTGGTGAGAGATTGTATATCAGATGAAAATGGTCGAGTTTGGGAAGGTGGCTCATGCGAGTAGGTAGAAATCTCAAGTCCCCCATACGTTAAGTTGGTGCAAAGGTGGGGAGGACCATAGGGGAAAAACTTCGCCTACTCGGTGATTATAGTGTGGGTGTTGATGAAGGTTACCATACTCTTGAGGAGTAAGGAATGCGCCAATATTATAAAGGCGGTACTCCCCTTTATAAGGTGGATGTGTGAGGATTAAATTAACTTAATTAAAATAATTAAATAAATTAATAATGTAAGGATGCATATTAATTCAATTGTAAGTGATTAAATTAATATCAATGTGGGGTAAAGGGGTTATGGCTAGGTGCATGTGTTGCGTTGATAGTTTAAGGGTACCAAGGGGAATGTGACCCAAATTTGGTGTCTACAGTAGTTGCAAATGCCGTGATAGATATGTATATAAAGCATATATAAGGCACATAAACTATTTGAGAGAATATCTCCCAACGGTATCATCGTTTAAACTAGTTGCTCATGCATCCCCTGTAATAACTATTATGCTCAGAAAGCTCCTAGCATAATTGTGATGTTTGAAATGCTAGCTCTCTTGTGAGTCTTGAAACCAATTATAAACATACCACAACCACTAATACATTAGAGAAATATAAAAACCTAGACAAGCAAAGAACATCATAAAAATCTAAACAAGCAAAGAGACTAGACTAGGTATTGATGATTCAAAAATACGATTACGCGCAGGGAAATGTTGGTTCAGATTTAGCAAATAGATTCAGAAATCACGTACTTTGTATGCATGTAATACGACGGGAAAAACAAATGCTCATGAATGGGTAAGAGTGGTTGTCACATTTACCTTCTTAACCACTATGCATAATTCTCCGGTAGACGTCTATTATAAAGTTACTTTTGTTGGAAAGTGTCAAATTCCGACAGAATTCTTCTCGGTAATATTTCCTAGCCAAGTCTATTTCCTCCGTCATCTTCTTTTATGATGCTTACCACATGTTATGCTCATTCGTATGAAGCTTTAAATGAAGATTTAAATGATTATAAAGTTTTCTCACCAAATTAAACAGACTGTGGTGTAATCTCTTGAAATATATGCCAAACTAAACCATATACCCGTCTTGCATATATTTAATCAGATCTGTATGCAATTAATTTTCCAGTATGCTTAAATGATCGAAGACTCGGGATTGTGATCGGAACTGAGAGGGAAGAACAAAAAATCTCTGCGAAAGCTAAAGGCTGCAAATCTTTAATGGCTCCAATACTGCACACCATTGTATCTTTCATATCCTCCTTATCTTTTTACTTAATGAAACAAGTGGGAGTCAGGAGTAAGCAGGGAACATAATTAGAATTAATATATGGCGTAGATTTTGTTGCATGGAGAATAAGTCACCAGCTGTGATTGACATCAGCACCATACTGCTAGAGCATCAATATTCCTTCACTAATTTTACTATACAGTCATATATGATTTGGCCATAGGTAGGTACAAATCCGCGACTCTGCAAAACCCAAATCCAAATGACTGTCATTTCGTAGTATGAAAATCATAATGATTTGCACAGAAATTTCCTGGGATATAAAATATCATAATTTTTAATTATATTTCTATGTGCGTGTTTTTTTCCCTTTATGAGATGATAGCGTATAGGGAAATCTGAAAAATTGTAGTAAGGGAGCAGGAGCATATGTATTTAGGTGAAGGTGGATATTATAATATTTGAAATATCATAAATAGAAGAGGAAAGGGTTTCTTATATATTGAGCTAAAAGTTTCTATAAAAAGCTTCAGCTAACCATCAGCCTTCTTATCATGTACAAAAAGAACAATGTATCCTGTGGAGCAATTAAGATATATTTCTTTGGAAAAAAGAGGATTTTTTTTTAAATTTTAAACAAGGTGTTGTTGTGCTTTATGGCACTAATATATTAACCCAATTAAAATGTTTAATATTATAACACTGTTTTTTAAACAAGCCTTATAAATCAATATATTGTAAGGAGAGTTAAAAGACATCAATGTTATCATATATTAAATAATATCAATTTCAACATCATTTTATAAAATAAAAAATATATCATATTGATTTCTTTGATTTTCAAATGTTTTAATTAATTGATTGACATACTTAAGTTGTCATAAGCTACTTCATAGGTGTATTTCTAACTCTATATTTTATGAAACTATTAAATTCTTTATTTTAGGGCAGTTAAACTCTGCACGCTCTATCTTTGTTGGTTGGATGTTGTAGTTATACTATATTGTTTACTTTTCCCCATCACACAAACTTAAAACAATTGAAAATAACATACATTTCAAAACAAATTACATCTCAACTAAGATACCATACATTTCACCACATATTACAACTCTAACAAACTTGACATTTTTATATAAGCTATTTTAGGGCAGTTAAACTCTACACTCACTATCTTTATCAGTTGGATGTTATAGTTGTACTATATTGTTTGCTCCTCCCCATCAATAACTATAAATAATCAATAACTTTGTAGCTTCCTTTGCAAGTTTCTTATTAATTGATGACAAATGGTGTTAAGAAGCTTTAGACTTGGTCATCCTTAAGAGCCATTGAGAATGTTTCACCAAATGTAACAAACAAATATTCAACCTGATAAACTCGCCTTTATCAACTTACTCGCACGCCATGGAAACTAAGAGCTTTACAATATGGTATGGACATCCATTAAGGAAAAAGAGGAAGTTTTTTTTGTTGAATGTTGTATTCATACTACATTGTTTGCTCCTTCCCGTCACACAAATGTAAAACAATTGAAGATAACATACATTTGACCAAAAAATAACAAATCAAACAAATTTAAAATTGTTATCCTATCAAGTGTAATTTATAACTCATGTGCAATTGCTAGTAAGGAATATGCCAACATATGTTATGTGTTTGACATAAAATTGTTTCAAACTAATATCACTTGAGTTTTTAAAAAAAGAACAAAAACTATAATATAAAAAAATGCACAATTCATTATGTTTTGTCTCTGATGAAAGTAATGGAAAGGAAGACACAATAAGTCCTTTGGAATTGACAAAAATTAAAAGAATTTCTATAAAAAATAAGTTTGTTCAAAATAAAATATGTTGATTGCTCAAAATGAAAAGATTAATTGTTTTTTGTTATGGTTTGTTTGGTATTAAAATATTGGCTGATTGGTTACAACTTATGTATGTTTGTTGCCTTGTTACCCACACTGGATATGCCTCTTTAGTACACCTTGGAATTGATTCTATAACGTTAAAAATTATCATTGAAAAAACAAACTAATTCCACATTGGTTGATCATATTGTCTTGCAATAACATGTGAATCCCAATACATGATGCTCCTTACACCAATATTAGTGATGCTCCAATGGAAGTAACCCTCGTACCAACACAATGGTTGATTGATGATGAGATCAATATGTTATCTTCTTCAACCTTCCCCTCTCCTCCCAAGTGGTTTTAAAAAACCCAAAAGAATATTCTACAATTGTCTCTTAATACACACTTTATTATCTAGTGCGTCTTGGTTTCATGGACTCTTATGATTGCAAGATAACCTCTTCCAAGTTGGAAGAAAAAATTAAAAGTAATTTAAAAAAAATGATGATTGGGAAAAAAAAGAAAAAAATGTGTGGCATTCCTTTTAATATAAATGCATTTCATTGTGTTGCATTGTGTTTGCTTGCTTGGCATTCCCCCCTCCTCTGTTGTTTCAAAAAATCAGATATGCCTCTTTAGTGCATTTTGGAATTGCGTTGACAACTCTAAAATTCTCCCCATATTTTACTATCGACATAACCATTACACCTCCTTTCGGTGCAAGTGTTAGTTTTGATTACAATCTATTTTATTCCTAATTTATATTATTGTGTAGAATCTCCATTTTCTTGGGTATATGGGATAGAAAAGATAGATCCAAACATGCTTCCATTTTTCTATACATCACTTACAAAAGCTTCATTTGCCATAGAGGCATGTTGCAAGAAAGGTTTCGATGTTTCATTTTTTCTATATATCATAAATATAGGTTTTAACTTATTGCAAGTTTAGATACGAGAGCCAAAATGATGTATGTATATATGTATATACACATGCACACACACCCACATGCACGCACACGTACATGCACGTGCGCGCACACACACACATGTACACTCACTTGTGCACGCATGTGTACACACACACCTATGTGTGCATATACATATACATATAAATAAATGTGTATATATTAATTCAATGGATAAATTATAAGCCCAACAATATATTGATTTTTACACTATGAATCACATGTGCATGAGTGTATTACTATGTGTGTGGGTGCATGCATGCTTGCGTACAAACACACACACACACACACACACACACACACACACGTGTGTGTGTGTGTGTGTGTGCGTGTACACACATAAACATGTGTGTGTGTGTGTGTGTGTGTGTGTGTGTGTGTGTGTGTGTGTGTGTGTGTGTGTGTGTGTGTGTGCGTGTGTGCGTGTACACACATAGACATGTGTGCATGCATGCATGCATATGCACATGTGTGTGTGTGTGTGTGCGCGCGTGCATGTACACACATGCACATGTGTATATGTGTGTGTTTGTGTTTGTATTGCATTTTAAACAAATGTAGTAGATTTGAATTAACCAACAAGCCTACACTATTTCCCAAAGGGTCATTGATCCCCACCTTTTGGTTCATAATTACATACGAGGGTTAATGTAACCCTACCCCTCATAAGAAAAATGTGATTTATTTGGGAAAAAGCGCAATCTGATCCTTTTCCAAAGTAGACTGTAAATCCTTATTTTAATGTCTACATTTATTATTTTTTACTCTTCAGTGCATGCTACTTGCTACCATATATGGACGTGTAGGTAACTTCATGTATAGCTAGGGTGACACAAATTTAGGGCTTGATAGTTTTCTTTCCTATTTCCATATTTGAAACTATTACTATTCTTTTTCTTTAAGTCATGTCCGTGGGCACCAAAAAAATTATAGATGGCTTATTTGCCTCCAAACATTGATTTATTTTTATTTTAATACAAATGTGTTAATGTTTCCTCTAAGTCTTCTATTTCATTTTTTTCTTTTTAAGTACTACTTTTCCTTCTTTGTTCAAAATCACACATAAGGATGTAGTAGTTTAAAAATATCTAGTAACTAGGGTGACTCAGATACCTAGAAAATTTCAACATAAAGACTCACTCTCAAATAATAATAATCAAAACTAAAGCTTTAATCTCTCTCTCTCTCTCTCTATATATATATATGCTTCAATCTATATATATATATATATATATATATATATATATATATACATATATATATATACACACACACACACACACAAATTCTAATGTTTAGGATGTGTTACATAGGGACTAGGTGTTAGGTGGTCCAAATACATATATTTTAGTTAGATAATAATACTTATGTTTAGTACATGGTCCTAATGTCATGCATATGGTAGGAGTGGGTCATTGGGTCCATAATGAACCCCCCTTATTTTTGAGTTTTGGAGCTCAATTGCTTCACAAATAGCATGCTTTATTAACTTTCTGGAATACATAGTAACTAACATCAGTTGGGAACTATTGTCAGTCACCTGGGGAACAACATCAGCCAAACGTGTAGGAACCGATATCGGTTAGGGTAACTGTCATCATCTACCTGTGTGTGATTGATTTTATTTAAGTCATGGGAATTAGATCTAACCTTTGATATAAAGGTGATCTAATGGTTGTAATTGCATAGCTAAAGTGCCCTAATTTTGTATATGCTTATATAAGTTAGAAAGCTAGGGTTAGAACCTAGAATTAGAAGAATTGTAAGAAGGAATTCTTGGAGAGAGAAAAAGAGAAGATTTTGAGGAAGAAAGTATTGTACATCTGGGAGAGGTGTGGAAGATTGTAGATATTCATTTTTATATCCTCTGTGAATCTTTGAATAATATATTGGTTGTTTCTTGGTGGACGTAGCCCACATTGGGTGAACCACGTTATATAAATTGTGTATTATTTATTCTGGTTTATTTATGTATTTATTGCATGTATGCTTAGATCTAATATATGTTTCAACAACTGGTGTGATTAACCCCAACCTTGGCATTAGATTTTTTTTATGGTTTTATGTGTTGAAAAATTTACTCTCAGAGGGATTTTTGATTGAGTGGGAGCTACATCAATGACAGAAGATGGAAAATACAGAGTTGAGAAATTTGACGGCCGTAATTATCAATCATGGAAGATGCAAGTGGAAGATTATTTGTATCAGAAATATCTATACTTACCGTTGGATGAGAAGGAAATACCTACAAAGACGACTAATGAAGAATGGAAAATTCTTGACAGAAAGGCTCTGGGATCTATAAGATTGATCCCGGCAGCATCTGTGGCTTCAAATATTACCAAAGCAGCAACCATGCTAGAGTTGATGAAATCTTTAGCAAATTTATATGAAAAACCTAGTGCTTCAAAGAAAGTTTATTTGATGAAGAAATTATTTAATTCAAAGATGAAAGAAGGTGAATTTGCATCAGGTTATTTGAATGATTTCCATTCTATTCTAAATCAATTAAAATCGGTTGATATTCCTTTTAATGATGAAGTGAAAGCACTTTTATTCGTATGCTATTTTCCAGATAGTTGGGATAACTTGGTAATGGCTGTTAGTAATACAATGTTTGCTACTAATATTTTAAAGTTTGATGATGTGGGTGGTATAATCCTGAATGAAGAAATACACAAGAAAAGTACATGAGAATTATCATCTGGTAATTCTTTGAATGTAGAATGCAGGGGAAGGTAGAAGGAGAGATCCAAGAGCAAGAATAATGGGCAATCAAATTCTAAGAATGACATATGTAAATACAAAGGTAAAGGAATAAACTGTTGGAATTGTGGAAAGAAAGGACATGCAAAGAAGGATTATTGGTTTAAGGAAAACAAAGAGAATATACCAGAGAAAGGTAATGAGGAAAATGTTGCATTTTTTGAGGTAATGTAAGATGCCCTTATTCTCTCCTTGGATAATAAAATTGAATCATGTGTTTTAGATTTAGGAGCTTCTTTCCATGCTACCCCTAATAAGGGTTATTTCAGAAATTATGTCCAGGGTAATTTTGGGCATGTTTATTTAGGAGATGATGAACCATGCAATATTATTAGTAAAGGAGGATTTCATCTAAAATTGTATAATGAAAATACTTAGATATTGAAATATGTGAGGCATATGCCAAGCCTCAAGAGAAATATAATTTTTGCAGGACAACTAGGTGAATTTGGTTGCATGGCTACATTCACAGCTAACTCTTGGAAAATTATCAAGGGATATCTTGTTGTAGCAGGAGGCAAGAAGGTAGGAACAGTGTATTTGTCTACTTGTATTACTAATTCCTTTTCTATGCTATCTAATTCATATTCAGATGCAAGCATGTGGCATAATCGGTTAGGCCATATGAGTCAAAAAGGAATGTAGATCTTAAAGGCTAAGGGTAAGTTATCATATTTGAAAGATGTAGATATTGATTTCTGCGAGCATTTTATATTTGGAAAGTAAAAGAGAGCAATATTTCTCAAAGTTGAGGCAACAAAGAAGGAGAAAAAATTTGAGATTGTGTTCTCAGATGCGTTTAATGATGCCACAAAAGGTATGGGTTTATTGTATTAAACGTAAATCTAATGTTTTTGATACTTTTAAAATATGGAAATCCCTTGTGGAAAATGAATCAAATTCAAAGTTAAAATGCCTTAGATATGAAAATGGTGGTGAGTACTGCAGCAAGGATTTCAATGATTATTATTTAGTGAATGGAATACACAGAGAAATAATGGTTCCTAGAATACCACATGAGAATGGTGTTACTGAAATAATGAACACGGTAATCATAGAATGTGTAAGAATCATGAGGATACATGTTGGATTACCCTTGCAGTTTTGGGCAAAAGTAGTAGACACGTGGTTTATTTAATTAACTAAGGGCCTTCAAGTGCATTGGATGGTGGAATACTAGAAGAACCTTGGACTAGAAAAGTGGTAGATCTTTCTTTTCTTAGAGTATTTGGTTCATAATATTTTGTACATGTTGATAAAGAAAATAGAAAGAAGTTGGATGCTAAATCCAAGAGATGTACTTTTATTGGTTATGGCTCTAGTGATTTCAGATTCCATTTTTGGGATTTAGATGATTCTAATATTGTTAGGAGTTGTGAAATTGAGTGGAATGAAAAGAGAATGTACATGGATGAATTATTGGTACCCAAAGATGAACTGGTTTGAAAGTTTGTAGAAGAAAACTCATTCTCAGATTTAGAAAAGACATCTACAGGTGTCAGTGTCAATCATCTTGAACTAGTATCAGTTGAACAGAACTGGTGTCGGTCACCAGGACCGACATCAGCTACAAAAGTGCACGTCCAGTGTTGGTTAGTTGAATTGGCGTCAGTCATTGTCAGAAGTGGATACCAATATACAAGATGTCTAGATTGAGCCTATGGTACCCTAGATCTCAGTTAGAAGGTCACAAATGGTAAGTAGACCTCCAAAAATATTTACACCTTCCTTATCTTATTGATTATTTACGGATAGTGGTGAACCATAAAGTTTTGAATAAGCAATGCATGATGAAACCCACAAGAAGTGGGAGCATGATATGGATGAGGAGATGGACTCCTTAGAACAAAACTAGACATGGGATTTGGTTAAGTTTCCAATAGGTAAAATAACATTGTAGAAAGAATGGGTTTACAAGATTAAGGATGAAGAGGGTGGACAGAAAAGATACAAGGAAAGACTTGTGGTAAAAGGATTTACATATAAATCAGGTATTGATTTTGGTGAGATATTTTCTCTTGTAGTAAAAATAAATTTTATACGTATTGTATTGATTTTAGTTGCAGTAGAAGATTTGAATTCAGGCAACTTGAGGTCAAGATGGATTTCCTTCATGGTGATTTGGAGGAAGAGATATATATGCAGTAGCCACTTCGATATGAAGTCAAGGGTAAGGAGAAACTTGTGTGCAAGTTGAAAAATATCTTGTAGGGGCTCAAGCAAGCCCCAAGGAAATGGTATATGAGGTTTGATAGTTTCATGCATGAGCATGGTTATATGAGATATGAATTTGACCATTGTGCTTATTTCAAAAAGCTTAAAAATAGAAGCTACATTATTTTGTTATTGTATGTGGATGATATGCTTATTGCAGGATCTAGTATGTAGGACATTGGTGAGATTAAATAAAAGTTATCTCATAATTTTCAATGAAGGATTTGGGAGATGAAAATAAAATCCTTGGCAGGAAAATTCTTAGAGACAGAAAGAACATGAAATTATATTTGTCTTAGGAACATTATATCAATAAGGTGTTGGAAAGGTTTAATATGCAGAATTCAAAACATGTAAGTACACCTATGGATGGGCACTTCAAATTGAGCAAAGATCAGTGTCCTACATCACATGAGGATGTTGAGTACATGGCATGAGTTCCATATGCTTCAGTAGTTGGAAGTCTTATGTACGCTATGGTTTGTACCAGACCATACATTGCACAAGTAGTGGGAGTTGTGAGTAGATTTATGGCCAATCCAGGTAAAGAGCATTGGAAAGTAGACCAATGGATTCTCAGGTATTTGAGAGAGACATCCAACATGCAGTTATGCTATGGAGGGTCAGATACTTCTTTATGCAGCTATGCTCATTTAGATATGGCTGGGGATTTGGATGGTAGGAGAATCACCACTAGATATGTATTCTAAACAAGTGGCATGCCAATTAGCTATATTTCTAGATTGTAGAAGGTTATTGCCTTGTATACTATAGAGGCCGAATATGTTGCAGCTACATAGGCTAGCAAATAGATAATATGGATGAGAAGATTCATGGAAGAGTTGGGAAATGAGCAAGATAATTAAAAATTATATAGTGATAGTCAAAGTGTGATTCATCTGGAAGAGAACTTAGCGTTTCATTCAAGAATGAAACACATTCAGTTGAGATATCACTGCATACGACAGGTGTTGGAGGATGGGAAGCTGAAACTGGAGAAAATTCATATAAAAGAGAACCCTGCGGATATGTTAATGAATTCATTGGAAAATAAGAAGTTGGAGCTTCACTCCACATCTGTTGGTCTTTGAGTTTGAGACTTTAAGAGGGAGAAACATGCCAAAAAAAGGATCCAAGAATGGATTTTTACGGTATAATGCAACAATTTATCTCCAAATGGGATATTGTTGAGTTGTGGAGTTCAATTACTTCACAGATAACATGCTTTATTAACTTGTTGGAATACACAGTAAGCAACATCAGTAGGGTAACCATTTTCGGTCACCTAGGGACCAACATCGGTCAAGAAAGTAGGAACCATTATTCGATTAGGGTAACCAACATCGGTTACCTATGCGTGATTTCTTTTATTTAAGTAAAGGGAATCAGATCTAACCTTTGATAAAAAGGTGATCTAATGGTTGTAATTGCATAGCTAAAGTTCCGTAAGTTTGTATATGCTTATCTAAGCTAGAAAGCTAGGGTTAGAAGCTAGACTTAGAAGAATTGTAAGAAAGAATTCTTGGAGAGAGAAAAAAAGAACCTTGTGAGGAAGAAAATATTGTACATCCAGGAGAGGTGTGGAAGATTGCAGATCTTCATTATATATCCTCTGTGAAGGTTTAAATAATATATTGGTTGTTTCTTAGTAGACGTAGCCCATACTAGGTGAACCACGTTATCTCTTGTGTATTGTTTCTTCTAGTTCATTTCCATATTTATTGTTTGTATACTTAGATCTTATATATATTTTTACAATTGGTGCGAATAATCCCAAAACTTATCCTACTTTCTACCTTCGATAAACCTATCACTTGCACGCTTGTTGGGCCTCAAAATATTGGGTAAGTGCCAAAGGGCGCATGCGTGCATGGGGCCAAAAAGAAGAAGGGTGCATGGGGAAAAGCACGTAGGACAAGGGTTTAAGAAGGGTTTAGGAGAAACCAGGGTGCACACGCAAGGAAAGACAACATGATCTAAGGACTTAGCCATATTCAGCACTCTAGAGGCACTTGAGGAAAAACGTGACCCGACTAGGTGTGCTGAGTGGATAAGGTGCTAGCCTAGAGACTTGGTGGTTAAGAAAATAATATTCCATGCATGGAAGATTCCTAAAAGGCATCATTACAGAAAGTGGAGATCTCATAACAGAATAATAATGCTCTATTGGAGGACCACCTAGAAACTTGGCATGCGATCTACTCCTGGAGGAAGGCATGGCGGTGGGTACTAAACCTATTTATAGAGATGCTCTAGAGCAAGGAAGACACACCTGAATGGAGAAGAAGCTGACAGACAACAGGTGCAAGATCATAAGGGAATGCATCAAGAGTATGATGTTGTAGTAAGGCTAGGATTTAGAGCATTAGTGCTAAGGGGTATAATGGATGTAATAGGCCTCTGTATGGCATTAGAATATGTAATAAGGGATGAACTGGGAGGGCATAGTTAGAATATCACACCAGGGAAGATCTGTAAGAGATAATTCTAAAGTCTTTTGATATGTATGGTCTGTAATGACCACTTTTGAATGTAATGTGGTTACTGATACTGTGATCAATATAAATATATGGCTCTATTTTGAATATCTGGTTTAGGGGTGCAAACCCTAGTGTTATTTCCTTATACTTTATGGTATATCAGTTCTTTTATTTCATGTTATGATGTTTCTCTTGTTATTAAATTCTTGGGTATAAGGATATGATAGCTCATGTCACTCTTTTACATGAATATTCACTGCTATATAACCAATCCTCTAACAATGGCAATATCTTCTCACAATTCTCACATAAAGGAGGGGCTCAGTGCCCGTGCATTCCTCGGGTGAGTTCTTAGCACCCATTAGGTTATACGCTAACACACATGGGATTAGAAAGTTGTATTGAGAGTACATAAAAATGACTACATCTTGGTTCTGTTGTCGGGACCTCTTTTTGAAGTTATTGTGAGAATGATGCATGATGACAGAGTGCTTGACCTTGGACAGTGTTGAAGCATGGTTTAAGAGCATGGAGGATGAGTTTTCTTAGAGATTTAGTACTGGACCTGAGTTTGATGCACACAAGTGGGTAGAAGAACACCTGTATCATGAGTTGTATGAGACCTTATTTTGTTGCTTTCCAGTAGAGTTGTATGAATGGATTTCCATGTATGCATATAGATCAAGCGGGTATTATAGATCTCGTGTTGGACCCAAGATGAATATCAGAGGCTACATGATGTTGATCTGACCTTGAGACATGTTTTTGATCATTGGTGGAAGAGAGTGTTAACTAGTTATACCCTGTAATATGCTATTTCTACGTATTCTTTTCCTGAGGTTGTTGAGTTTGAGTTCTTAAAGGAACCTAGAGGATCATTTTTGGGTGATATCCCTTTAGCCATGAAGATCCTACTCATTACACTAAGTTTTGAAGCATTCCCTATGGCCAGATAAGCTTCTTCTAGGCAATGGGCGAGGAAGCTAGGGTGGAGGAAGATGGTGGACATTGCGGCTTAAAAAGAAAGAGAGGAGAGATGACTCAAGTATAGCGAAGCATGTGAAAGGGAGTTGGCTAGAAAATGTGAGGTTACATGAGTGATGGATTTATGGAGGTAGATGTTGCGGGAAGGAATTGAGGTTCACGCGGAGGACGTGGAGCTTGAGAAGTCTGTGTTACCCCATCTCAGAAAGCATGGAAGAGAGATCCCTTTGGCTTCTGATGAGATTTCATCACTTGGAGAAAGGAGAGCCATTGAAATGCACATTTGAATCCACCTGGTGACCAACCCCTGGTGCTTAGTCTTCCAAATCAAGAGATAAGTATTGCTAACATAGTTGGTATCGGTGGGAGTGACCGATCTGCGCCTAGGAGATATAATTTTTCATTTGGTACATCTATGGCTGCATAATCATTTCCTGTGTTTGGAGGAATATTGTCTGGAATGACATTTGGGAAAAGTGTGAGTACGCAAAGCCTAGGTATTACATCTAGGAGTTATGTGGGACACATATATAGTAGCGGTGTAATATCACGAACTATTGGCATGCAATTCAATGGGACATTGGGAATGCTAGGCATGACCACTTCAGGCCCTTTACTGGCTACAAGAGGTGGATCTGGTGGTATAGGAGCTAGAGGACCTGGTGGATCTAGAGGATATGGTGGATTAGGAGGGACAAGACCTGGTGGATCTAGTGGATCTAGTGGTGGAGGTAACACTAGAGGAAATCAAGGTTCTGGATTAGGCAGACAAGGACCTCAACCACCTCAGCAAGTATTTTTCAAGATGTCTTTGCACCTACCAAACTACAAAGGTGTTGAGGATGTTGTAGAGCATGTACACAAGTGTGAACTACTATGGCGTGCGAAGGGGATCACTACCCCTGAGAAAAAGACAAGTTAGTTTGCAACGATGTTGCAAGTTCACGTGCATAGTTGGTACCAGAAGTATGACCCCCATCAGACAGTGGTAGATTACACCACGTTGCAGAATGCCTTCTTGGCTGAATTTCATATCCCTGAGTTTGAACAGAAGAGCATCAACACGCTAAAGGAGATTCAACAAGGAATGGCAGAGAGTGTGCGGGAGTATGATGTGTGTTTCAAGACTCTCTTATCAAAGCTATCCTATGATATTCACCCCTCTCAGCATGCTCAATGGTTTTTTGGAGGATTGATAACACCATTTAGGAGAGAAATTTCACACAAGACTTTCACAGACCACGTGCGAGGCCTTAGAGGCTGCCCTGCTCATTGAGGCTATTAGAAGCATGGATGTTTGTGTTAGCCCCTTCCTTGATGCTCAAATTTCCACAATGGTGAAGTAGCTAGAGAAGATCTATGAACTCAGAGCATGAGACTCGCGGTGGTCTATGGTGCACGTATTGTGAGGTAGAGGGGCATACAAAGGAAATTTTCCCTAGTATATCGGTACATGCCATGACAGTGGACTATGAAATTTTCCATGGAGATCATGATGTAAGTAGATGCCCACTATGTTGAAACATGCTGATCTGTAAGAATGTGTCTTGCTACTGTAATATTTGCACCTCTACTACTCATAACACCAAGGATTGCATATTGATTAAACATATACATGATGTCATTGACATTGGTGTGCACCATACCAACCTCGCAAACAATTCAAAGGGTGAGGGGCATTACTATGAAGGATGTGCGGATGGCAGGGCACATGGAAGAAGTTTTAGAGGAGGATTTTGTGGTCGTGGAAACCTTGGAGGAGGAATAAGTGAGTTCCTGTATGGAACCTGTTACAAGTGTGGATCTACAGAGCACTATAAGCGTGAATGCCCTGATCTGTTACAATGCTCATGGTGTGGAAAGAAGCATAAGTATGAGGAGTGCCTAGAGTTATTTGAGCACATGAGCTAGAAGCACCATAAAGATAAAGGCATCGAGATGGTAAGCATGAGGAAGGCCGATTCACAATGGATGCCAAGAGTGGCACGTGAGTCAGAACTAGAACTGGTACTAGTTACAATGCAAGCTGAGGCTACGTACATGAGGGAAGTACCAAGGTAAAAGGCTGCTTGTTATTAGAGAAGAGGTGGTGCATGGAAATTATTTGGATCCTACTCATCAGAAGGAGGTATATCAAGAAACCATGGATGTGATTCAAAGCCTACAAGGAGAGATCCAGTGCCTAAAAGAGCAGTCAAGATAGTTAGAGTAAAGGAAGAATGTTGAGGCTCCACAAAAGGATCTGGATGAGGTTAGAGAAGTATGCAAGATGTTGAGGTAAGAGAATATCATTCCCTTGCTAGGAGAATGGTTACGGGAGAAGGTACCACATGCTGGAGGAGGGCGAGAGAGGTAGGTTCTGCATGCCAACCTTCCTCCCCATATCCTTGATTATGACAAGGAGATTACCTTGAATGTTGTTGTAGATGGGTGGCTTCTGAGCAATATTTTGATTGACACGGGAATGGAAGTCAATGTTCTCACCCTAGATGCATGGCATCAAATGGGAAGGCCCCCATTACAGCCATCTTTGAATGTGTTGTATATGGCTAACAAGACAAAGGAAATTCCCATTGGTGTCTTGAAGGATGTCGTCATCACTATCCAAGGGGGAAAATTCACTGGAGATTTCGAAGTCTTGGCACTAGCCGAGGTAGATAACTTCCAAACATTGCTTGGGTGCCCCTGGTGTTACAAGAATAATGCTGACCTAAGGTTCAATAAGGGATACATAAGTTTTGAAAACAAGGAAGAGCAGGTCATCATCCCCTTAACCGATGGAAAATCAGCACCCTATACTGAGCCCTTGGGAGAAGAAGTTCTTTACAAGATCTATGTATGCTCGATCAGGGACCTGAGGTGATTGATCCTATGGAAGGGGTTATTTAATTTGAAGATGCCTAGTCCCTGAGTGATACAACTAGTGTGGCATGTAAGAATTGGGTGCACAAGACTTATGAGTTGATTGGGAAGTAATTAAGAGGATCCGTGATAAAAGTAATAAAGTCACACTCAGTTAAGCACCTGGGAGGAAAGAAGTTACCAAGTTACTCAGGAGGTGCCTACCCTGATGATTTATTGTGAGAAATGGAGGCTCAATGGAAAAATGAGATTGAAAGAAGAGGGATGCTCAACTATAACTTTCTTGGGACCACAGCGCATTGGTGGGTAACTCACCACGATATCCTTCTAGAGTGGCATGAGGTGAGAATCATGTTCTCTGTTAGGTTCTCCCGAAGCAATGCACCCACTGCAATACAAGACTACCATGGGAAGGAACCCACCTCATCTCACATCCAAGCATGTGAGAAAGCATGGATGGAAGGCCAGGAGGCCTTGCCACCTTCTTTATGGGTGCATAAGCTATATTCCACCTTACAAGGCTATGCACATGCATGGTATATTCACTCTGATATGTGCCATTAGACATGAAATTGGTAGGAGTTGATGGCTGACCTCCTTCAAGATTTTGAGTATCAGAGTACTAAAACATCAGTGGATAGGGAATTTTAGGTTGTTAAGTACCTAACGATGGGATATAGTGCCATGACAGAAGATAGAATTCTAGATTTATTGGGTGAACCTGGTTTGGAACCGTGCTTTGTTGAAGAAGAGTCAAAAGAGGTGCAACTTGAGCGCGCGTGCATGGAGAAAGAAAAGGGAAAGATGGTCTATGTGATAGATGGTGAAGAGATGGAGAGTTTGGATGTTAACCATACTGAAGGTACACATGAAGTTATTGATAGTACTAATGAGAAAGTGCACACATACCATGAACCCCTGAAAAATAAATAAGGTTAACATTGGTTTCAGAGGTTGAACATAAGGAGGCCACTATTGTAGATTATTGGTCAGAGAAGGAAGTTTCAAAGATCATTGATCTATTGCATGAGTTTCAAGATTTATTTTTGTGTGGGTACCATGAGCTTAAATGCATTCACCACTCCTTGGGGGAGATGAAGATCAAGTTGAAAGAAGGTGCACACCTGATTCAGAAGAGGCCTTATCGAATGAATCTAAATCTTTGCATCAAGGTTAAGGAGGAGATAGACAAGATGATCATTCAGGCATCATTGAATATGTAGAGGAATCAAAATGGGTAAGCCCCATGGTCATTAGTATTAAGAAGGATGGAAGGATAAGGATATGTGTTGACTACAGGGACTTAAATGTAGTATGTGTAATTGATCCTTTTCCAACCCCCTTTTACCGAGAATATTCTTGAAGGAGTGGACTCAGGCATGAGATCTATTCCTTCACAGATGGATTCTTAAGATACCATCAAGTTATAATTACTAAAGAATACCAAGAGAAGAAAACTTTCACCACTGAATGGGGAATTTTTACCTATATGTCATGCCTTTTGGACTGAAGAACGTGCCAGATGTGTTTTCACACATAGTGATCCAGGCATTTCAGGATTTCATTCATAAGATTCTACAAGTCTACCTTGATGACTGGATAATATATGGACTAGTGAAAGACCATTGTGATAATTTGAGGCTGATGTTTGAGAGATGTCGGTAGTTGAGGATATCCATCAACATTAAGAAATGTGTTTTTGCTACTCCATTTGGGACTCTTTTGGGACATATCATATGTAAGGAAGGTTTACTGGTGGATCCTGCCAAAGTTGTTGTTATTATAGGGTTGGGGGAGCCTACCAGTCAGAGCACAGTGTGGATTCCTTGGGCATACAAGGGATACTACCAGAAGTTTATCAAGGGGTATGCCAAGATCACCATACCATTGGAGAAGTTACTAAAACACAAGAGTGCCTTTCATTGGGGAGAGGCACAGTAGATGATGTTTGACACTTTGAAGGATAGACTTGTCACTGCACCCATATTATGGTTTCCTTCTTAGGATAAACCTTTCCACGTGCATGTTGATGCCTCAGGGACAGCCATTGGAGTAGTGTTAGCACAACCTGGAGAAGGGATTGTTGATCACCCCCTTTACTTTGCAAGTAGGAAGTTAACACTAGCAGAAAAGAATTACACCACTACTGAGTGCAAAGCACTTTCGATGATCTACATGTTACATAAGTTCAGGCAGTATCTACTGGAAACACCCTTCATATTTTACATAGATCACATGGCCTTGAAGTACTTGGTGAACAAGCCCATTTTTCAAGGGTGCATATGTCGGTGGGTCCTATTATTTCAGGAATTTGAGTTTACAGTTGTTGTGAAACCAAGAAAGAGTAACTCAAGGCCTGACCATTTGTCAAGGATTGACTCAGGGGAGGATGTGTAGAGCATTGAGGATGTTATGCCAGATGTGCAACTATTTAGGTTGTAGCGTGCACCCTCTGACTTAGAAGATATTGTTGTGTTTCTCAAAATGGGTGTGGCACCAGAAGGAATGAAATATTTGGAAAGGAAACAGTTAGCTATACACGCCACACCCTACATGCTAATTAGTGGAGACTTATACAAGTTAGGTCATGATGAGGTTCTACGTCCGATGCATGTTAGAACATGAGCACGTTGCAATCATGGAAGAAGCACATGGTGGGATTGTAGGAGGGCACTATGTAGGGAATGCCACTGCATGGAAGATTCTACTCGCAGGGATTTGGTGGGAAAATATATACCAGGATTGCATTGAAATTTGCAAGGCATGTGACCATTACCAGTGCCTTTGCAAGCTAGGAAAAAGGGATGAGATTCCCTTGAGACCTATAGCTAGTGCAAAACCATTTGAAAAATGGGCAGTGCATTTTGTAGGACCAATTTCACCTGCCACGTGAAGGACTAGTTCGTGCTATATCATCACTTGCACTGATTACTTAACAAGGTGGGTGGAGGAGCACCTACAAGGGACTGTACAATAGTGACAACTATTAGATTCTTATGGGAGAACATAATCAGCAGGTATGGATGTCCTTTAAGCTTGACTAGTGACAGGGGTACACATTTTTTGAATGAAACAGTAAGGATTTTGTTGGCAGAGTTCATGGTGGCCCATCATAAGACTACCCCATATCACCCACAAGCTAATGGAACTGTTGAGGCATTTAACAAAATTCTAAGTCACATGCTGACAAAAATTTGTGATATGGGAAGAAAAGATTGGGATGATAAGGTATCAGTCATTCTTTGGGCATACAAGACAACCTACAAGAGAGTAAACAAAGCCACACCATTTCAGTTGGTGTTTGGCATGGAGGCTATCCTACTGGTTGAATTTATGATACCATCGTTGCATATTGCACACATAGGAAGGTTAGCTAATGAACAAGTGCTTTAAGAAAGGATAGAAAATTAATACAGTTAGATGAAAGGTGATCACTTGCTAGATGGAGTCAGAAGACTGAAAAGGCACGACAGAAATCATGACATGATCACCATATTAAAAACAAACAATTCGAGGTTGGGCAGATGGTTTTGTTATATGATTCCAAGTTTCTGTGCCATCCTGGGAAACTGAAAGTCCATTGGTTGGGCCCATACATCATCTCATACATCCTTGATTCAGGCACATGCCAGTTACAAGTGTTGGATGGGACAAGGTTACCAGGCCATTTCAATGGGAGTAGGCTGAAGCCCTACTATAAATAAGTCTTCCTTGTGTTTGTAAATAAGGCAGTATTGCCATTTAGCCTAGGATTTCCCTTAATGCATTTATTTTCCTTGTGTTTCCCTTTCTCGTTGCTTGTTCCCTTTTGTTTGTGTTGTTTTGTGCACCTTGTGCACCGGTAACCACTTATTACTTTCAAAAGTTTGTGTATGCGCAGAGGACCATGCATCTATTTTTGTGTGGGGTGGAGTAGTGCGAAGTGAAATAAAATTTGGTAGTGGAAGTTGTGTTTTGATGGCCTGGATTGAAGGATAAAAAGTGTGTAAGGTAGGAGAGTGCACATGGAAAAGGTGGACATAAGGAATTTTGGTGTCAGGATAGCTTTACAAAGACCATGTACAAAGGATGAGAAGTGTATGAACAACATGAGGTAGGCAAGGGAAAAAATCAGGTAAAGGGCAGAAGAAGTTCCTTCGGCACTGCAAACGTGCATAAGAGTCTTCGGTCAGTAAGGATTTTTGCGCGCCAGAAGGTTGTAGATATTTTTCATACAAGATTGGGCGTGGGGGTAAGAGCGCTTAAGATCAGATTTAGTGGAAAATGTTGCATTTAATGCTAAGTACATTGGTAGGTGGCATAACATTTATTGCGAGAGAGAAGAAAAATCTATAAGTAGAAGGTCAGACACATTATTGTTTACCTTGATATTACGATATTGAAGAGCTCTTGTGAACTAGGGCATCCGTGAAGAAATATTTGTGCAAGAAGGAATTGTAAAAATCTAAGTGCATGACTAGTGTGATTTGTGAACCAGAGTGGAAGGAGTACATGGGCATAGGGAAGAAGGGTTTAGAAGAGTATGTCATCTTGTGGAAGGGTAGTCTAGGTTAGGGTTTTGTAGCTAGGGCACGAGAGTAAAGGGATTCTTTGCAAAGTTGAGCCACATATTTGAGTAGAGCAAGGAAGAGGAGCAAAGAAGAGTTTGTTTTTAATCTGACAATAAAATGGCACCAAAGAAGGCAACCATCTCACCAAAGAAGGGAAAGGGCAAGGGGAAACAAACTACTGCCACCAGTTTCAACGAAGAGTGGTATGCGGAGATGTAATACCCAGATGGAGTGTTACTTGGAAAGGAATGGGTATCCCATGTAAGGAAGATGGTGGTGAGGGATTAAAACCATTACACAAGCACCACCGAGAAGGAGATGGCATTAGAACTGGTTCACCTGACAGATAAAAGGACACCAGAAGGAATGTCGATCTATGATGATGAGGTGAAGGTAAAGTTGGAGAAGGTTGGGTTGCTGTAACTTTATGAGTTTCCCTACTTTGGAAAACCCAAGTGACTATACCAATGGTTGATGTTGCACGTGCACAAGGACCACTTCTACTTCACAGGCCACAGAATGTGCATAACCCCTCAACTAATCTCTAAGTTTACTGGCCTTTTCTGCAAAGGGGAGTTGTTGGATGATGACCTGGAGGATAAGGAAGCCATTAAGGAGACAGTCTAGGCTTATGACTATAAGAAGGGCTCACGCTACTTCGATATTTCAGATATCTCTGACCCAATGATGAGGATGGCCGCGTGCTTGGTATCCAAGTTGAATGGAAAAGAAAGGTGGACATAGATAAACAAGGCTTGGTTGAATGTGTGTCAGAGGATTTCAGAAGGAACCATCTATAACCTGTCCACCTTCATTGCAGAAGAAATCATCAGCACCACACACAAAGGAGAGAAGATCATGTTTGGCAATGTCCTCCTCACCATCATCTTCTCAGAGATTGGAGTGCCTGATGGGCCAGAGAAGTTTGTATGGGAGTATCTAGATGAAGACCCTTCCCCTGTGAAAATATTTGAAAAGTACACTTGTGACACCATAATGGCCACACATAAGGCGCGCCTAGAGAAATGGTACAAGAGGATGTGCGACACGTTCAGAGCTGAATGGAGGATACCCGAACAATTTTCAGCACTAGTACAAGGAGAAGCTTTGAGTTCATTATCTACCAACATTTATGCATTGGTAGATTCACATTGACAGATGAGACCAAGATTCCATGGTGCAAACGGTCTTTCTCTTTCACCGTGCAATACTTTCAAGTAGAGGTCAATCACTTTAAAGAAGAAAAAATACTAAGGTTTGACCTCAACGAGGTAGACCAGGACCACTGTGACCTATGAAGGAAGCTGGTATACCCTAAGAAGTGTGCTTATGTGGAGAAGTATGTCTCCCATGAGGTGCACATGACAAAACCTGTGACACTGCCAATTGCTGGAAGGACCGCAACAAGGGTATACCTATGGATCAGGTCCAAGTATGAGAAGGGAGCCTACTTGGAGAATGATACCTCCATCCCAAAAGACCCCACTGAAAGAAATAAGGCTGCACCAAGGAAGAGGGAGAGGGAAGAGGCACCAGAGAAGAAAGCACCAAGTGTGCAGACAACACAATCTGTGGGTGCGCTAGAGTCAGGTGCCAAGCCAAGCACATATGCACAAAGGAAGAAGTCCCCCATTAAGGAAAAAGAAAAGACACCTGAAGAGGAGGCACCAGAGCAAGAAGAGCCTCCTACACAAGAAGAATCACCAAGGAAGGAGTCGCCTATAGAAGAATAAGAAAAGGAAGAGTTTCTTATACTGGAATCACCAATTAGGAAGAAGCAAAAGGTAGCAGAGAAGGATGACTCGGAAGAAATGAATCCTGGAGGCCTACAGAGGTGAGAGGGATGATGACGAGCATGAAGAGGCTCAAGACCATCTTGTGTACAATGTGCATGACTCCGAGGATGAGGGAAATGAAGAAAAGGATGGAGAAGAGGAAGGCACTCAAGGCAAAGGGGAGAGTGAAGAAGTGAATACTAAGGATCAAAGGACTCAAAGCCTCACCAAGGAGAAGATAGAAGAGGATGCAGAAAGAGAAGTAACAGGCATAATAAAGGATTTAGTGGAGCAGGAAGTGGAGCGCAACGCTGAAGAGATACTCAAGGAAATAGAAGAGGAAAGTGTAGGGAAAGAATATGGGAGCATGGGTGGAGATCCCAACTTAGCAGTAAGCTTTCGCTGCACAAGTAGGCAGCAGGAAGGAAGAGTGTGGTAGCAACATAGGAGCAGGGGATGAGTTACATCAATGATCCAAGTAAGGTACTACACATGCTTCTAGAGTACCGTGCCCATAGACCAACTCCTTGCATGGTCTTCATTCGAAGAAGAAGGCACATACCCACGAATGAGGAAGATGTTATCTTGGGCTTTTGAGTCCCATGTTGATGAGCCTGAGTTTGAGGTTAGTCAGGGAGTGCTGATGAAGGTACCAGAGAACAAAGGAATAAACCCACTAGTAAATGCTCAACAATTATCCGATGAGAAAGTCTGCAATGCCCTCAACAAGGTATCGGTTGAGGTTGAGGTGAGGCTGTTTGGAAGGAATGACAGGGTAAGGTTCCTAGAGGAAGAACTGGAGAAGGAGGAACTCATTGAGAAGAGAAAGGATCTGAAGCAGGAAGAGCTGATCAATGCACAGTTAAGGCAGGAACTAAGGGAGGAAAAGGTGAAGGTGTGAGAGGTGTACAAGAAAATTGAAATGATCATGAATGCCATTATCCTGAAACACCCAGACCTAGCACCACCTGATCAGAAGTACGAGTAAACCTTGCAATTCTTGGAAGACTTAACACACATCCTCACCATGGAAAGGCAGTCACTCACATTAGAATCAACAGAAGATATTTTGGCATGCCAAAAGGAAGAAGAAAATAAGAAGATCGGGGAGATAGTGACATGATATTCCAAACTCCTTGCCACTGTACAGACCACTGCACGCATGGCTGAGGCCATGTATGATAACTGCGCTAATAGGGATAGAGTAGCAAGTATATTAGTTGCTACACATGAGGCAGATCTGAAATAATTCCAAGAAAAGAACAAAGGAAACAGGGAAGAGTGGGATAAGATCCTGGCTGAGGTTGAAAAGAAAATGGAAGCAATCAAAACCTTGCGAGGTTCGGTCAAAAATTGGCTCAAGGAGTTGTACCCCCAGGTCACGCAAAGAATGGATGCGCTTGAAAACCTTAGCAAGAAGTTGGAGGGGATTGTTGATACGTTGAATGCTAAGGGAGATGAACTGAGTTTTGAAGAGGTGAGTGCTCTAGTGGGTGACCTACTCCAGCAGGCGTAGGGTGAAGTAAATGCCTGGGAGAAAATTGAGGCAACAATGAGGAAGGAGTTCCCACTCCTTTTACAACAATAACAAATTCTTCATTCTTCATTCTTCCATTTCTCATTCTTCATTCCTTCATTCTTTATTCAAACTATCTAAGTCCTGCCATTCTTTATTCTTTGGAGGATCAATATGTTTGCAAGGATGGAGAACAAGCTTAGTGTGGGGTGATGTTGGGCCTCAAAATATTGGCTAAGTGCCAAAGGGTGCATGTGTGCATGTACAGGGCCAGGCTGGGAAGAAGGGTGCACATAGGGGAAAAGCACACAGGACAAGGGTTTAAGAAGGGTTTAGGAGGAACTAGGGTGCATGCACAAGGCAAGACAAAGGATCTAAGGACTTAGCCATATTCAGAATTCTAGAGGCACTTGAGGAAAAACGTGACCCGAATAGGCATGTTGAGTGGATAAGGTGCCAACCTGGAGACTTGGTGGTCAAGAAAAGAATATTCCACGCATGGAAGGTTCCCAAAAGACATCATTGTAGAAAGTGGAGAGCATGCTCCATTGGAGGACCACATGGACACTTGGCATCTGATCTACTCCTGGAGGAAGGCATGGCGGTGGGTGCTAAACCTATTTATAGAGATGCTCTAGAGAAAGGAAGACACACTTGAATGGAGAAGAAGCTGATAGACAACAGGTGCAAGATCATAAGGGAATGCATCAAGAGTATGATTATGCAGTAAGGCTAGGATTTAGAGCATTAGTGCTAAGGGGTATAATGGATGTAATAGGCCTCTGTATGGCATTAGAATCTGTAATAAGGGATGAACTGGGAGGGCATAGTTAGAATGTCACACCAGGGAAGATCTGTAAGAGATAAGTCTGAAGTCTTTTGATATGTATGGTCTGTAATGACCACTTTTGAATGTAATGTGGTTACTGATACTGTGATCAATATGAATATATGGCTCTATTTTGAATATCTGGTTCATGGGTGCAAACCCTAGTGTCTCTTCTTCATGTTATGAATCAAATCTATTCTTTATATGTCATGATGTTTCTCTTGTTATTTGCATGGGTATATAGGATGTAATAGCTCATCATTGATGCTTTCAGAACGAGTGCATGAACATTTACTTGTCCACAACTAATATTCTATCAATGGAAAGATCTTCTCACAATGCTCACATCGAGGAGGGCTTGGCCCCTATGCGTGCCTCAAGTGAGCACCCAACACCTACTGGGTGATAGGTCGGCACCCATAGGATTAGATATTTGTATTGAGAGTACATAAAAATGACTACAACACTCATTATACTTGTTAAAAACCAAACAAAAGATAATAATATAGTAGTAATACACAATCAACAATCCCATAATGCGGCCACATAATTCCATAAGTACCCTCACAATCACATAATCTAATGTTTATATCTCATATGTGTCCACAACCACAATATGAACTTACAAACCCATCTCATAGGTGTAACTTCTCATTGAGCATGTACGCGTATCACATGTTGCATACATGCTTAGAGAAATTTGTTATCTAATCATACAAAAAATGTGTATATATTAATCACAATATCAAAATAACAAAACAAACAATTTTGTAAGTCTAGAAGTCAAGCTATAATGTAAACTACTAAAAACATGTTACATAGATAACCCACAAATAGGTAGACTATCATATCAAGACAATTTGTGTAAAATTCTCAGTTACATGTCAATAGAATTTTATAACTAATTGTAGCATTACCAAAATCAGAAATACAATAATTACGTCAAAAACCTTAAATAAATGTGCCAATACATCTACATAAAATCATTATCGCATATATAAATGAGATGTACAATAATTATGTCCAAATTTCTTAGTATATATCAATACAACTGCACGTACAAATCACAACACATCAAAATTGGAAATATAATCCACCACATGATAAGAAGAATGTTGAGTACAACATGGAACTGAAATCTAACATCACATTCCCCATTTTCGATAGAGAATTCCTCCTAGAATTCAATTGAAGAGAAGAGTATATTGGGGCAATAAAGGTACAAAAATCTCCCAAGTAACAACTTGCTCGTTGTACTTATCACGTTAGACCCTAACCTATTCTAGGTCCTATCCTTGAAGGACCAACACATAAGGATCCATTATCCCGATGGGATCTAAGGTAACATTCCCATTCCCCACCACCCACAAGGTTTCCTAATCCAAAACAAGATACTACCACATACCTAGTGTGGTTAAATATTAGCCAATGGTCCTCGTGAAGGGATGTCTAAATCATGTAACTATCATAGTTACACAATATGTTGCGTTAAAAGGAAACATCCATCCTTGATTCAAAAAACATATGATTCAGTTTACAAAATTTACTATAGATTGCTTTTCCTATGGCTGACTCACTCCTAGATAACCTAGCTATTAGAATGGATCTCTATGAATCTCCATTATCCTCTCTATCTATTCTTCAAATATAGATTTATCTCTCTTGTGTTTTCTATCTCTTTTCTCTCAGAAGATCCTTCTCCCTTCTTATCTCATGTTATTCCTCTCTTGGGTCAACCTACCTCCTTTTGGTTTAAATATATCTATGATTACTTTTTGGAGATGTTCTCTCATTTAATTTCTGCACTTGCTATTTAGTGTTCTCCACCTTTATATCCCCTTATCTTCTGCACCACTTCATGTTGCTGGGATACTATTGTTGTCATATATTTTCACCCATCACTTCTCGATTAAATTTGTTTTTCCTAAAAATTCCCAATATCTCACGTCCTCGAGATCTTCCCGCATCAAATCCACATCCTTTTTCAATCTTACATTTTAAGAGACATGATATTTAGAAATTAAATACTCCCTCATATTGTGCATCACTCCTTGTCATTTTTGGGATCCGTGCATCCAACCTCTATGTGGCATATGCTCTTGACAATATTATCCTCTACATCTTGGCTACTCCCAAGATTCTTAGAGCCCCAAAGGTCTACTCAAGTCTTCATGCTTCATGGGAAAATATTCTAAAACCCTTTAATCCTTATGGAATCCATTTCAAAGTCATCATTTACTTGTGCATCTAGATTCACTAGTTACCTCAAGATTTTTTTCTTCTTTTTCCCTGTTGATCAGAGAATACTTGTTGGAGATCACACGTGAATTACGCGAGGGAGAGAAGGCTAGGATCAAGGGCATGGAGGGATAGGAAGAACCCACGCATGGAGGGCAAGTTCAACTTTTGGGACTTAGCCATTTTTGAGCATGAAGATCTATTTTTAGAAGATGGTGTGCAGAGCACATAAATGAGGCAGAGATGTGCATGCCATGCATTTTCTATCTTTAGAGGATTTTATTGAAGTATTTTTCATGGAGACTAGCTAAGAATAGGATTGTCACTTCAGTTAACTGTAAGAGGTCTATAGATAGAACCCTTGCATGTGTGGCTCTGCCTGTAAATGACACGTGGCTATTAATAACATGCGACCTATTTTTTGAATAGATAAGAAGTGAAGGGAAAGTCCCCACCCTATATATATGATGTGAATCACATAGTGGTAAGGGGATATAGAGAGATAGATATAGGTATATGCAAAGCATAATAGGTAACATAAAGAGATATGTGCATATGACTAGATTACTATATCAGATCCATGCACACATTGGTATAGATTGACATTACTGTAAGGAGCTTCTATGTATATTAATAGATGGAAGATATTGGCTGAATCTAAGTGTCATTCCTATGTGTAATTGAGTAGTGCATGTTCTTGATTCAATCATGATTATTATTTAAGCTTGTTCTTTCCTAGATTTGAATATGGCATGCATTGTAGAATGATGGATTAGTTATGGATCTATATGTTTCTTTCTTCATCACGCTAACATCCTACTACAGTAACCCTAAAGAGGGACCTGGTACCTTTGTGCGCTTCAGGTGAGTGCTTAGTCTAGGTTGAGTGATGTGCCAACACGTCTAGGGTGTTATTTGGTAAATTCTAGGCTGCATCATTGGTTTTGTTGTTGGGACCTCTTTTTTAGTTATTTTCAGGATGGTTCATGATGAAGACGTATCGGTTAACTCTAACAAGTATTAAGGAGTGGATATATGACCTCGAGGAAGAATATACATGGTGGTTCAACAGTGGATCTGAGTTTAACGCACGTACTTGGGTAGAACATAATTTGTATGATAGTTTATATGAGATCTTTTTCGTTATCTTTCCAGTATAATTATACAAGTGGCTGACTACTTATACATCTCAGGAAAATCAGAGGTATTGCACACTTTTCTAGACACATGAAGAATTTCAGACCCTTTATGATGTTGATCTGATCTAGACTCACACTATGGATACATGGTTTCATGGTGTTCTAAACAATTATGTTCTGGACTATTAAATTTCAACGCATTCTTTCTTGGAGGTAGTTGAATTCCAATTTTTGTGGTATCCAAAAGGAGCATATCTATAAGGTATTCCACTGGCTATCAAGATCTTGATGTTAATTTTAACCTGGAGAGTAAACCGATGGCTAACTAAACTTTAGCATGTGTGACGGTAGGGATAGGTTTGGTGAAAGATGACAGACCTAGCGGCAGAAAGGTAGAGAGAGGAAAGGTGGCTTAATTATAATGAGGTGCATGAGAGGGAAATAGAGAAGCAACGTTCTGTTGTAGAAATTATGACATTGAGGAGAAAGATGGCCTGTGAAGGATTTGAAGTTCATGTAGAAGACATGGATCCAGAGCATCAGGAACTCCCCCATCTTGGAAAGCATGATAGATATCCCCCCTTGGCCTCACACAGAAGTGCACTAGCAAAGATTACCTGGGCCGTGGGTGCACATCTTAATCCACCTAGTGACCTATGCATTGCGTTTGGTTTTCTAGTATCTAGTACGACAAGTAACCATCAAGTTAACTTAGGAAGTAGGAGAGAAGGAGTAAGCTAGGGAGAAAGCACATCAATGGAAGGACAGATGGCTTCAATGTTATTTGGAGGAACATTCTTAGGCGCATCATCCACATAGAACGTGAGCATGTAGAATTTTGGATTCACCTCTAGAAGTGGAACTACCTCACAGATTGTAGGGGTTCAGCATAGTACTACTGTCGGAGCATAGGGGAGTACATCTATAGGTCCTATTCTAGCTACAGGTGGAGGATCAGGAGGTATAGGTGGTTCTAGTTCTGGTGGATCTGGTGGTTCTGGAGGTAGAGGGAACATAGGAGGTTCTGGATTAGGTGGTCAAGGCCCGCAACAACCACAGAATATCTATATGGAGATGTCTCTTAGTCTCCCAGAGTATATAGGTATAGAGGATGTTGTTGAGCATGTGCACATGTGTGAAATATTGTGGTGCGCAAAAGAGATCACGGATTCTAAGTAAAAGGAAAGTTAATTTGCTACTACGTTATAGAGACGTGCACATAGCTGGTATAAGAAGTTTAACCCTAATCAAACTTGCGTGGATTATGCAGCATTGAAGGATGCTTTCTTGAAAGAGTTCCATATCCTTGAGTTTGAGTAGAAGAGTATAAGTGCACTCAAATATATTAAGAAAGGCACTACTGAGAGTGTATGTGAGTATGATGACCATTTTAAGACACTTCTATCTAAGTTGTCTTATGATATTCACGCCACCCAACATGCACAATGGTTTGTTGGAGGATTGATTACACCATTTAGAAGGGCATTGTCACATAAGACATACATTGATCTGCGTGAAGCACTAGAAGCAGCTTTACATGCTAAGGTGGTTGGGAGAATTGACACTGGTGTTAGTCCATTCTTAGAGGCACAGATTGTAGCTATGGTAAAGCAGCTAGAAAAATTATCATAAAATTTAGCTCATGAAATGCACTCAGGAATCTGGTGTACAGATTGTGAAGTGGAAGGTCACACCAAGAATAGTTTCCCTCACAAATCTATATGTTCATTGTTGTTAGAATATGAAATCTGTCATTTGAATCATGATGCTAGCCAATGTCCTTTGTTATAGCATGCAATAAGGAAGAATGTATCCTACTTTTACAAGATTTGCAGGTCCATGACCTATGATACTGAGGATTTTCAATTGATTGGTCTGATCCAGGATGCTATATACATTGGGGTACAACAGATAAGTGTAATAGATAATTTTAAGGGTAAGAACGAGCACCAGGATCAGGATCATAGTCAAATGTGATATGATAGGAATGAGGGGCATTTTGAAGGAGGTCATGCAAGGGGACATGGATATCATGGTGGATATGGAGGACGAGGTAGTGGTGGAGGGAGAGGTGAGTTCCCTCATGGAACATGTTTTACGTGTGAATCTCTTGACCACTATAGGCATGAATGTCCTCAAAATATTGCATGTTCTTTTTATGAAAAGAACCATAGCTATGAAGAGTGCTCGAACTTATATGAGCATCTGAGTAAGTAGCATAAGCAGGAAAACAAAGGTGTCAGGATGGTTAGAATCTAGCGCATGGTAGAAGATCAGTGAATTCCCAAGATAGCACCAGAACTTGAGGCATTAACAATGAATATTACTACAAGAGATGAAGTGATGTATACAAGAGAGGCATTGCAATAGAAGCCTATGATCACCACGGAGGAGGTTTTGCATACAAGGTATCTAGATCCTTCTCATCAGAAGGAAGTTTATCAGGATACCATGGAAGTGCTAAGGAATCTTCAGGGTGAGATACAATACTTAAAGGAGCAGAAGAAAGCATTAGAGAAAGTCCAAACTGATATCGATGAACTGAGAGAAGTGTTTAAAATGTTGCACTAGGAGAACATCATTCCACTATTAGGAAGTTGGTTAAAAGAGAATAGTCTGTGCGTAAGTATTGAGACTAGACAACAGATCCTACTTGCGAATCTTCCCCCTGATAGCATTAACTATAATAAAGAGATCACTCTGAATGTTGTTGTAGATGGATGGTTGTTGAGCAATATTTTGATTGATACAGGTGCAAAAGTAAACGTGCTTACATTAGATGCATGGGTAAAAATGGGGAGGCCTCCATTGCAGCCATCATCTAATGTGTTTTTTTATGGTAAACCAGACTAAGCCCACTTCCATAGGAGTTTTGAAAGATGCATCTATAACCATAAGAGGGGCCAAATTCACTGGAGATTTTGAGGTACTAGCACTTGTAGAAGCATACAGTTTTCTAGCCTTGCTTGGATGCCCTTGGTGTTATTCGAATAATACTGATTTGAGATTCAATAAGGGGTATATCAGCTTTGATAACAAGGAGGGAAGGGTTGTGATACCTTTGACAGATGGGAAGTCTACACCATGTGTTGAGCCTCTAAGTGAGGAGGAATTAAATAGAATCTATGTACGCACTATTAAGGACCCAGAGGTCAATGAACCATCAAAGGAAGGCATCCTACAATGGGAAGATTCTCACTCTATTAGTGATACTATGAGTATTGCTTGTGACAATTGGGCTCATGGTACATATGGACTAGTAGGGCGCGAGGTAGAAAGTGCGATTACGTGCAAGAATGGACTCCATTCTGTTCGATGGATAGGTAGCACAGTACTTTGGTATATAGGGGCAGAAGATCTTCTTGTATTTTTGAAAGCCATGGAAGCATAGTGGATAGATCAAATTAAGAGAAGAGATATGTTAGTATATACCTTGTGTAGGATAGCAACGCGCTGGTGGGTATTCCACAGAGATAATCTTCTAGAATGGGAGGAGATTAGAGCCTCCCTATCTACTAGGTTTGTAAGGAGAAATGAACCTACATAGATTTACACTTATAATGGTGATCAAATTGTTCAGTACCATATTCAGAAGTGTGAGAGACTCTGGATAGTAGGATAGGAAGCATTACCACCTTCACTTTGGGTGCATAAATTGTACTCTACTCTAAAAGGGTGCACACGCGCTTAGTATGTATACACAAAACTACATCGAGAGACTGGGAAATAGCAAAATTTGAATACATGAATGATCCAGAACTTTGACTACTTTTCTTCCCAACCTCCAATAGAAGAGGCATTAAAATAATTTCAAGCGCATAACTATGGGAGATATTGCAAAGGCATAAGAGCATATTCAAGAATTATTTGGTGAGATAGAGTCTAGAGCGTGTTTTGAAAAGGAAGAAGAAATGGAATCCATACTACTTAAATGCACTTTCCTTGAGAAAGAGAAAGGAAATATGGTTTACATCATGGATGATGAGGAAGTTGAGAACCTAGATATTGAACATTCACAAGGGGTGTGTGAGGTCTTAGATAGTGCAGATAAGGATACACGTGCATACCATGACTCAATGAAGACAAAGAAGGTCAATATAGGATCAGAGGCTGAGCCTAAGGAGGCCATAATTGGAGACTACTGGTCAGATTCAGAGGTGGCAAAGATCATTAAGTTACTCAAGGATTATCATGACTTATTCCCTCGAGGGTATCGTGAACTTAAAGGCGTGCATGAATCACTTTGGGAAATGAAGATAAAGCTTAAGGATGGTGCATGCCTAGTTAGAAATAGGCCTTACAGAATGAACCCCAATTTACGTGAAAAGCTCAAGGAAGAGATTGATAACATGTTGAAATCTGGAATCATCAAGCCCCTTGATGAGTCATAATGGGTTAGTCCAATGGTGATCAGTATCAAGAAAAATGGACGAATTAGAATATGTGTGGACTATAGGGAGCCTAATGCTACATGTGTAACAAACCCATTCCCTATGCCATTTACTGAGGAAATACTAGGAGTTGCAAGGTGCGAGATATATTATTTCATAGATGGGTTTTCCATGTATCACCAAGTTAGGATTGCTTAGGAGGATAAAGAAAAGACAACTTTTAGTATTGAATGGGGTAGTTTTTCCTATATTGTGATGCCATTTGGATTGAACAATGTACCTGTTATATTCTTGTGCATAGTTGTTCAGGCATTCAAATATTTTATTCACAACTTCTTACAGGTCTACCTCGATGATTGGACAATATATGGGCTTGTGAAAGATCACTGTGACAATCTGTGCTTAGTGTTTGAATAGTGCAGACAATTGAGTATCTCTTTGAACATCAAGAAGTGCATATTTGTTACACCTTTTTGAATATTGTTAGGACATATAATCTGTAAGGAAGGTTTGCTGGTTGATCTAGCTAAGGTTATAGTCATTCTAGGCCTAGAAGTGCCTACCAGTCAAAGTTAGGTGCGTGGATTTTTGGGTCACACAGGATATTATCAGAAGTTCATCAAAGGGTATGACAAATTTGATGCACCCTTGGAAGAATTAATAAAAGGGAAAGGTAAATTTTATTGGAAATAACCGCAACAATGCGTGTTTGGAAGGTAAACTTACTACCGCACCCATTCTGTGTTTTTCCTCATGTGATAAACCATTTCATGTATATGTGGATGCATTTGGCATGGCCATTGACACTATGTTAGATCAACCTGGTGAAGGTATTGTAGATCATCTAATCTATTTTTCTAGTAGGAAGCTGACTCCTACTGAACAGAGTTATACAACTACAGAGCGCGAAGCTTTGTCAATGATCTATGTATTACACAAATTTTGAAAGTACTTATTAATAACACCATTTGTGTTTTATACAGATCACATGGAATTGAAGTCTTTGGTGAACAAACCCATCTTACAAGGGCATATATGCAGATGGGTACTCCTATTTAAAGAGTTTGACTTCACAATTGTGGTTAAGCCAAGGAAAAGTAATTCTAGACCAGACAGACGACTTGTCTAGAATTAACTCAGGAGAAGAAGCACATATAATTGAAGAAATCATGCCAGCTGCATGGTTATATAGGTTACAATGCAAGCCATCAAAATTAGAAGACATTGTTGTCTTTCTACAGATTGGTGTGGCACCAGAAGGAATGAAGGCATTAGAAAAGAAACAACTTGCTATACGCGTGGCACCGTTTATGTTAATCAGTGGTGACCTCTATAAGTTAGGTAGAGATGAATTATTATACCATTATGTATTAGAGCATGAGGATATTATGGAAGAAGCCCATGGTGGTATTGCAGGAGGCCATGATGCAGGTGATGCGACTTTCCAGAAGATCCTACTTGCTGGATTATGGTGGGAGACACTGTATAAAGACTATAAAGCGTACTGCAAAGCATGTGACCATTGCCATCATCTAGGTAAACCAAGGAAAAGAGATGAGATTACTTTGAGACCAATTACTAGTGCTAAACCATTTGAGAAATGGGCCATTGACTTTGTAGGACCTATTTCACCATCTGCATGCAGGAATGGATTGCGCTATATCATTACTTGTACAGAGTATCTCACACGGTGAGCAGAAGCAACACCTATGAAGGATTTTACAATAGCTACAACAACTAGGTTGCTATGGGGGAATGTTCTTACAAGATATGGATGTCTTGTAAGTTTGACAAGTGATAGGGGTACACACTTTTTAAATGAAACCACAAGGATCCTATTAGATGAGTTTATGGTTTCCCACCATAAGACTACACCTTACCTCCCTCATAAAAATGAAATTGCTGAGGCTTTCAACAAGATTTTGATCCAGACATTAACAAAAATTTGTGATGCTGGAAGAAAGGATTGGGATGATAAAGTGCTAGCTATTCTTTGGGCATATAGAACAACTTACAAGAGATTAAACAAAGCCACACCATTTCAGTTGGTGTTTGGCACAGAATTCATTCTTCCTATAGAATTTATGTTACCTTTTTTGCACATTGCGCATGCTGGAGGTCTAGCTAGTGAGTAGGATTTATAATATCATATCAACAAGATGATGCAACTGGATGAGCAATGAGCCATAGCATGATGGAGTCAGAAGCAGGAAAAGGCATGACAGAAAGCATGACATGACAAAAACATAAGGGATAAGAAGTTTGAGATTGGAAAAATGGTAATTCTCTATATAACTAAGTTCTTGTGCCATCCAAGAAAACTTAAGGTACATTGGTTGGGGTCATATGTCATCACTTATATACTTGAATTAGGTGCTTTCCAATTATAAGCACTTGATGGAACACAGCTACCCGATTACTTTAACGAGAGTAGGCTAAATCCCTACTATAAATAAGTCTTCTTGGTGTTTGTAATAAGGCAGTGTTGTCATTTAGATTATTTTTCCATTATGTATTTTCTTCATTGTCGCTATGCTTTGTCACTTTAGTTTTTTTTGTTTTGAAATAAGCGCGCTTGTGTGCATAAAGCTGATTACTAAATGAAGTATGTTTATGTGTAGAGGACTGTAGATACTTTTAGTGTGGGGTGGTTGTTGATATCTAGGTACAATACTATGGGAATTGAAAGGTGAAAGGAATAATCTACTATGAGTGTTCTTTAAGTCAAAAGAAGATTACTTCTCAAAAGTGACCAAGGATGGAGATGAATAAAAGGAAAATATAATGTGAGGTAAGTAGAGGCCATGATAACTACAAGGAGAATGTACAGTGAGGAGGTACTCAGGCACAAGAGTGTGCGTTGAAGAGAATTCTGTGACCAGAGGGTAGGAAGGCACTTTATAAGGTTATAGTTGGGGTGCGAAGATGTACAGTGAGGAATGAGTGAATCTGGTCAATGAATGAGAGGATATTTGGTAGGTGAAGGATCAATAAATGCATCAAAATTTGGAAAATTATATAATGATGGGATGTGAATTCATTTTTACCATTGTGACTAAGAGTATTTGAGGAAAGAGCTAAGTGTGAAGAGTTGAGTGATTGGGTTAAGGTGTGAAAGGTGTGAAACCAAGTGTGAAAATTAGATCTCTGTGAAAAGAAGCTTGAGTCCCCGGTGGTGAAGGGTTTGAGTGAAGCAAGGTGAAAGAGAGGAGTTAGGGCAAAAAGTTTCCACCTAGGGCACGATTGAATTGAGTCAAGGTTTCATTCAAAAATTGTAGAGTTAAAGAGGAGACGATTGCAAGGTAAAAATGGCACCCAAGAAAGCAGCTATAGTAGGAGATAAAGACAAAGGATGCAGAGATAAAACGTATAACACAAGAGAGGGACTTAGCATAGAATAAGATTGAAATATTTATCAGCATTGTAGAGGAGATTGGAGAAAATTTCATAAGAGCTAGGCCACACCTGGAGACTAAGGTACCACATATGTTTCCCTCAGCGATACATTATGTAGGAAAGTTGGTGGACCTGGTACTTGAAGATGAACCTCTGCGCATGCCATCACCAAGAAATCTAGGACAAGAGGCGGAAAGGGCTAAGGCTACAGTAGTTAGAAAGATTACATCAAATGAAGGCCTACTGCAAATGCTCTAAGAAGAATTGAAAAAGGTGGATCATGCCTTAAATATATGCACATCTCCAAAGACGTTGATTAAGATAAAGACTCTGGAAGAAGATAATGCAGTCTAGAAGGCTATGAAGGATGATACCTTGGGCCGTGCATAACAGTTAACACTTGTAAATAAAAAATGTGAGGCCCTAACAGCAACACAAGAGCCACACAAGGAAAGATTATATGAGCTTGGGAAACTCATCTCACAAAAGATGGATGCGTTGGAAGGAAAACATACTGCAATGTCCAACATTATGTTGGTATTGTAGAATGAAAAAGGTGAAGTTACCCAAGATGAACTGGAGTCTATTATTATGGACATGCTAGAGTAGATAGAGAAAGCATTCACCGAGTGGCAGGCCTTAGAGGCCGCAATAAGGGAAGAGTATCCAGAGTTGATCCTTTAAACTGAAACAATGGAGGCTGCCTCATAAAACATTCTTTATACATCTACATTCTTTCTTATTCTTTCCAATCAACATTCTTTACTTAAGTTTTGAAGATAACCATTATCGAGACAAAATGAGATTAGTGTGGGGTAATGTTGATTACATAATAATTTTTAGAGATCACACAAGAAGTCCGTGTAGGAGAGAAGGCCATGATCAAGGGTGTAGAGGGACACGAAGAACCTGCATGCAGAGGGAAAGTTCAGCTTTCAGGGCTTAGCCATTTTTTAGCATGAAGACCTATTTTTAGAAGATGGCATGCAGAGCACATAAACGAGGCAGAGACGTGTGCTCCATGCATTTTCTATCTTTAGAGGATTTTATTGAAGCATTTTGCATGGATACTAGCTAAGAATAAGATTATCACTTCAGTTAACTGTAAGAGGTCTATAAATAGCACCCTTGCATGTGTGGCTATGCCTGTAAATGATGCGTGGCTATTAATAGCATGCGGCCTATTTTTGGAATAGATAAGAAGTGAAGGGAAAGTCCCCACCCTATATATATCATGCGAATCACATAGTAGTAAGGGGATATAAAGAGATAGATATAGGTATATGCAGAGCATAATAGGTAAGCATAAAGAGACATGTGCATATGACTAGATTACTATATTAGATCCATGCACACATCGGTATAGATTGACATTACTATAAGGAGCTTCTATGTATATTAATAGATAGAAGACAATAGATGGAAGACATTGGCTGAATCTAAGTGTCATTCACGTGTGTAATTAAGTAGTGCATGTTCTTGATTCAATCATGATTACTATTTAAGCTTGTTCTTTCCTAGATTTGAATATGGCATGCATTGTAGAATGATGGATTAGTTATGGATCTATATGTTTATTTCTTCATCGTGCTAACATATTGCTACAGTAACCCTAAAGAGGGACTTGGTACCCTTACACACTTTGGGTGAGTGCTCATTCTAGGCTGAGTGATGTGCCAGTGCGTCTAGGGTGTTATCTAGTAAAGTCTAGGATGCATCATTCCATCCATATCCCCAACCATACCTTCCATCCATGGATCATATACATAACTTCTGTTTTCCTTGGCTAACAAAGTTCATAATTTTCTTGTGCACCTTTCTTTGCACAACATATTGGTTCTCTTGTTTGATTTACCTCCCTTAGGGATCATCCTTTGTCTGTATCTTCTTTCTCTATCTTTCATGATTCTTCAACATTATCCTCTTTTATGCTTGCATCTTCTCCCATTATTACACAATATCCTAAAATTCACTTATTTCCTTAGTTTCAATTGTAAGTTCTTATCTCATCCTTTTTTCATCAACACAATTATTCCCCTTTGAAATCCTCATTCATGTGCAATGAGTATGCTCTGCTTCTATGTTATTCACTATCCTCCCTTTTATGCTCTTCATACCTTATCCAAACTCTCACCTTCCTCTTTAGCTACCAAATTCACGATGTTTTTGTGAATTGATCCTCCACACCTTATTAAGAGTTCTCAATTCCCTTTTAGATCGTGTCATTTCTATGCAACTCTCGATTTGGCTAATTCTCTTAGGATTCTCATGCATCAAACTCCCGAGGTGACAAAAATTATAATCCCTTATTTACAAGTATGTTGGAATGATAGAAACATACTTTTTTTCATGATAGATAATGACCAGAACTTCCCTTATTCCTATTATACATATGTTTTGTTAGGAAATTATTGATTAATAATCACATGTAATTAATAAATTTACTATGGTAAATAGTTGATCTAGGTTTACCTAGGTAAGTTGGTGAGTTATTTGGTTAAATGTATGTTTTGTTATAACAAAAATATTACATGAATAGGTTTGTGAGATATTATAAGTAAATGAGGAGATTGTGGTGGATATATGAGCTCCATAATTATAGGAAATACTTTTCCTATATAAATGTATAGTGTCCTAGATGAAATATAGAGAATAAATTATTGTGTTTGTGTTTCTACAATTTTGAACCAAACGCTTCATTTGGTATCAGAGCGAGTAATAAAAATGGAATCTTGAGGATAAGAATGGGAAACCCACTCTTGTAATGCCCATATATATGAATTCCATCAATATTTATTTTACACATGAAAGTTCAAATTCTGTGACAAGTCGTTTCAAAGATCCTTGTTTCTTCTAGTATTACTGTATGGGATCATATCCATTCATGTACTATTGAGATTCAATTTGGGATTTTTTTCTCTAGATGTTTGACATAATCAAGTGACTACATCTTCATCTGATGATTAACTCATACATGGGAGATGTTGAATGGTAGTGTGAGCCTTGCTTTATAAGGAAGATTCAAATCAATTTATCTGATTTATCTTCAATCATATTTTGGGAGATATGGCATTGTGAGCCACTATACTTTGCTTAAGAAACATATCAATTAGTGAGATTTGTTTTAGTGGTTAGACACAACTAGATGAGGTGTTCAATACACAAATATATTATCATGATGTGTAACATTGGAAGCCTAACAACAATTCTTCAGATTGGTTGAATCTTCATGAATTAGAGTTCATTACCACGTACTAAAGAATATATTGCATTAGATTTCAACTCAAAGTGAAATTGTAGCATTGGATACTGAGCCTACATTACATAATGTTTTTTTCATGCATCTATTTTTTCTTAGGAGCATGTCACTATGTTCTACATTATCCTACAACTCTATAGTCAACACGTCTCAAACCGAATCATTCTTCACTTAGCCAATGCAATGGTTCTCAAAATGGTTGTAAAGAAGGAAAAATTTATTGGCTTTAGGGGATCCACCCCTCAAACCCACTTTATACTGTAACAGGGAGCATACCAAGGGCACTACCCTAGGACTTTGTATGGGGCACTACCCCTTAACCCCACCGGGGGGTGTCGCCCCAAGATCCCTACTTTGGAATTTGAAAGCCAAAGAAAAAATTGGTGGGGAATCCATACCGACAAAAGATAGTGCAAATTTGAGCTTCATATTTCATCTTATTGAGTGGTATTAAACTGGAGGATGAAGGCACAAGAGGTTGGAGGTCATTAGCGACCTCTCTTCAGTCACCAATGATGGGGCCACACAAATCTATGGTGGATTTTTCTGGAGTGTGTTTTACTTTTTGATGTGCATTTTGTTTCCAGTTGAGTGTAGTTTATTTTATTTGTAGTATTACCAATTGATTTGATGAATAAAAGAAAATTTCCCATTGTGGGGGGAACATAATACCAATGTTCCATGTCCATTTTGCACTAGATCAACTACAATCAATGAGATGTAATGTGAAAGTATTCATGTTAAAATTTGTAATTAGTGAGAAGATTCCTATGTAATCCCCTGAAGGAAAAATATGGTGGACAAATAAAAACATTATGCAAAGAAACATCGTGATATTTGGGTTATTGGTTATCCCATAAAACCATATGTATGTGTAGGTTGTTTGTTTTCCTTCGAAAACCATCCTTGTTGATTTTGTTTGTTATCATTAAAAACCATTCTTTTTGGTTGGTGGTTGTCTAGTAAAAACATCCTTGAAGGTTGTTGGTTGTCCTAAAAAACCCTCCAGATCATGATAATGTAAAGGCAGTAAGTTGGAGATGAAGTGTGATTATTTTTCTACCATGTTCACATTAAGGGGAGGAATCTAGGAAATTATTGATTAGTGTTCACATGTAATTAATAAATTTACTATGGAAAATAGTTGTTCTAGGTTTACCTACGTAAGTTGGTCAGTTGTTTGATTAAACTCATATTGTTATAACAACAATATTATGTGAAAAGGTTTGTGAGCTATTATAAGGACATGAGGAGATTGTGGTAGAGATATGAGCTTCGTAATTATAGTAACTATTTTTCCTATATAAATGTATGGTGTTTTGGATGAAATATAGAGAACACATTATTGTGTTTATATAATTAATAACCAAATGCTTCATTTTCTCCTTCCTTTTCTCTCTTCCATTGACATTTTTGATTCCCAATTTTATGGCCCAAATGACTTGGCTAGGAGATCTAAAATTCTTCCATGATCAAATCTTGGCAATGATTGGAAGGCACGTACAGAGGAAGTGGTTAAATACCGCTTCTTTTGGATCTCCCTAAACTAGGGTGAGAGAACCCAAGTGGTAGCTTGAGAGCAGGGTGAGTACTATTATTCAATCCACTGTAATTATTGGTAAATCAATCTGAATTAAGTATAGCCATAAATGTAATTTTTACTTAAATGATTTTTCACACAAACATTACACTTACTTAGCATATCATATACAAGCTAATAAAGACAAATGAGATATGATTATAAACATCATTAAAAGGATGTTGTTAACAACTTGGAACAAAATGAAATTCAGAATGCTAGGATTTAAGATCAAAGGCAAGCTCACTTAAAATATGCAAAGGTAATGTGGTTTATAGGAAAATGCATGTTATATATGCAAGGATAATGTAGTCTATAAATGTAGAACATGATGGTATGATGCAAATTTAGATGAAAGGGGGATAGGGATATAATGGGAAGAAATAACAACATTCACCATCTTAGCCCAATGATCATATGATGCATTAGAGCTTGCAATAAAAATAAGATAACCTTTCAGAGGTTATTTTCATTCAAGGATACACAATTCTTTCAAACACTACCAAATAATATCTAAAAACTTTAATTGTGATTAAAACATCATGTATATGCTATACGAAATCTATAAAGCCAAATATATCCTTAAAATGTAAAAAAAATTCACTCTCAAATTGTAATTATAGAAATGAATTTTATAATTGAAATAAGTATTGTAAAGTAACACTACAAAACAATAATAATTCAATAACCAATGTAAAAAATGATCTAAAACATGCTTCTTTGTATTTCATTGTTATAAAAAATACAAGATTATAAAATAAAGGAATAGATTTCTTGATTCCATCTTTGTTTACACTAGGAAGTTACAAAATTATTCATGTAAAAATAGTCCTATGTGTTTAATTGACAAGGTAGACATGTAAAATTCTCTCAATTCCTACTAATCACTGTACAAATGCAATCACCTTAGCTGAAAACAAAATTAGAACCCCTTAAATTGAATACATGTCTTCACTTTTATACAAAAATTTCCCAAAATGGAATATCCCCAAAACCCCATGGAATACTAATAATAAGACACACGTGGAACCATGGTCCCTGATTTACAACCCAGATGAAAAGGTGCCCAAACTAAAAAAGACATCATCTTGATCTCCACTTAGTTGGAATAGTTTTGTTTCATGATAAAACCCATGAAGGATTAGAGAATATTATTCCCCCTGCCACAAATTGTTGTTGCAGACTCACAGCACCCCTGGATGCAGATCAGGTTTCTAGGTTGATGTTCAGGCATCCAGTATGATTGTACAACATGGAATCCTTTCTCCAAGTGTGGGACTTGTAAAGATGAGAAAGGATTCTCCAGAGAAGGCTGGTTCCTATTCCTCTGTTCAGATGCACATGAAAAATGTAGAGGTTTTACTCAAAACCTAATCTAACTTGCTAAGGAGACAGAGAGAGAGGGATGCATAAAAATAAAACTAAGCTAATAGAGGTGATGCACCAAGGAATGAAGAACACCTGTCTTGCTGATAAACATAGACCATTCAAATGTGAGGCAAGATCATGCACAGATAAAAAAACTTGCAGTGAAAGACCAGGAGGATGCAAATGAACATAGAGAGGGTTGAGAATCATCCATAGACATGTATTACTTGCTCCAAAGATTGATACAATGCACTATAGAATGCCAAGAGGTAGGGTCGTATTACAGTTTCAAATGAGAGGTTCGAACTCCACAAATTCACCTGATAGGAGAAGGAGGGAGGAGCAAAACAGAAAAATGTTCGACCCTTTTAAAGAAGCTCCTCATTACAATATATAGAAAGAAAGAGAGAGGGAAGAGAGAGGAAATCCAGAATCTACCCCAACCACTTCTAGGTCACATTTAAAATCATCTCATTATGGTAGAAAAACGGAGGATCCTGGCAAAACAGTGGGTTGTCTAACAGAAACGGAGAACTGTCTGCTGCATTAAAGCTGGTTGTTGAAGCGTTACTTCTGTCTATTATTACGTGCCAGAGGCATTTCTCAATTTTCTCTCTCTAAACCGAACCAAAATGTAAGACTGACCCTAGAATCATGTAGATAATTTCAACACCTTTCCGTTGATATAAGGAACGTGCAAATCTAAGCTCTGGATTTAAAGATATGACGATCTAAAGATTTAGGGCACGAAACAGGCCAAAACAGATTTTGAAAATATTTCCCGCACTCTGCCACCTGGATGACACATGTCAAGTGCTGATTGGATGTGTAATTCTCTCTCCTTCATTGCTCTACATTCCTTACTCCATAGGACATGTGTCCTCTTCTGATTGGCTTGGGCTGACCCTTCAAAAGTCACCCTTTGACTTTTGGACCTTTTCCCTTATGACATGCGTCATGATTTGATTGGTCCACGGGTCTACCGGCTCTCTCACGTCCATCGCGCCCATTTGTTCCAACTGTCCCGGACTGTCTGGGACAAGTTCTTCTGAACCACCCGAAATGGGCTTCCCTACTCTCGGCCGCTTCGCCTTTTTGCGTCCTCGCGACCCAGATGTCCCAAATGCTTAGTGCGAAAGTTCTCCTTTTCGGCCGAACCGGCCGGTTCGCGTCCTTCACGTACATTTGTTCCAACTGTCCCGAAGGCGGCCTGGAGTAGGACTTAGCCAATTTCATGATTTTTCCTAAATTTAATCTACTTGCTTGGAATTGAAAACTCTGATGCATGTTATTGAAATTTACCCAGAGGGGGGTGAAATTGGATAACAATTTGGTGACTTCTCGGGGTCACCTGCCTGCTAGGTAGAAGATCAGTGGCCTTTTAGCGATCCATTGGGCATGGAGTCATAAGCAATAACCTGCAACGATCCTGATACTGCAACTCCCTCTTTACAAGAGCATGCTGAACTGTAAAAACTCAACTTAGGAGCAACAAAACTTGCGCCAAAGCACTTAGGGAAACTAAAACCTAACTACAACAAGACAATGTGCAAAGCACTTGGAGGAATGAAAATCTAATTAATATTTAAAAGGTGGTAAATTTCCCTCTAGAGGTAATGCTTGAGATAGATTCCATTTACTAGAATCTACAGTTCTTCACCATCTAATGAGGTCAATTGGAAAGCATTGCTGCTCTTGCATTTCGTGATCATGTATGGGCCACTCCAAATGGCATCAAATTTTGAATACCTTCTCGGTTTTTCTCTATCCACATCCCATTTTAACACTAGATCTCCAACCTGAAAAGATCTATCCTTGGCCTTTCTATCAAAGGTCTTCTTGATCAAAGCTTGATCCTTTTCCATTGCTTGGGATGCCTGATTTATGATCTCTTACAGCTCCATCAACTCTACATACCTCACCTCCATGGGCTCAAATTCAATCAACTCCAGCTGCTTCATGAGTTCCAACATTGGCAACTCAAGTGACATGGGCAAGATTGCCTCTCTTCCATAGACAAGATGGAATGGAGAGTTACCTGTGGATCTTTTGGGAGTTATCCTATCAGCCCATAAGGCTGATTTCAGTTTGGTATGCCAAGACCTCTGATTCTCATCAAGAGTCCTCCTAATGATCCTCAACAAGTTCTTGTTTGTAGACTCGGCCTAGCCATTACCCTGAGGGTAATAGTTTGATGAAGTGCTTAGGTAAATACCGTTCTTGACAGCCCACTCAGTCACCCTGGATCCAATGAATGCCAATGCATTATCAGAGATTATTGTAGTAGGTACACCGAATCTGGTTGTTATTCCCTCATAAAAGTCTAAGATGCTAGACTCATTTTGCCTCTTTGAGTGCTACTGCTTCTGTCCATTTGGTGAAGTAGTCTGTGGCTGTCAAAAATCCATTTGTGCCCTTGGCTTGAATTGGGATTAATGACTCCAATGAAGTCCAAACCCCCATTGCATGAATGGCTGGTCAACTGAGATTGGGTGCAATGGGAGGGCAGCAAACTTCTCTTTTCCTGTGAAGAATGCACAATTCTTACACCTCTTGATCCATGACATAACAATCACTGAATATTTTAGGCCAATAATAACCAGCCTTCATGATTTTTAGAGCTGTCACTCTTGGTGCAAAATGGCCACCAGATGGTCCACCATGAAACTCTTCCAACACCCTTTGAATCTGATTTGTACTAATGCATCTCAGCAACACTCCATTCACATCTTTCTTGAACAAAACTCCATCAACCAATGGCATACGGGACAACCTGCAATCTGAAGTGTCTCCTTTGGGTCTTGTTCATCTCTGGAGGGCATAGGCCTATGCTTAGGAAGTGCATAATACCTTGGGTCTAGCAAGGAGCGGGGGAAGCATTGTCTTCTTCATGATTGCCACTCTTGGCTCATGGCTGTCCTGGACTGTCAAAACAGTTTCTTCTTTGTTGCATACTTCTTTTTGCTTCCCCAAAACCAACTGCTCACACAATCCTTTCCCTCTTACCAGCTTGGTGATCTTGATATCAATGTCATACTCCATGACACGGGTGATCCAACCTGCCCTTTTTCTCATTCAAATCCTTGTTGAGGAGGAAGTCCTTAACTCTAGCATGTGAGACCAGCAACTGGGACTTTGTTGTTTGAGACTAAATGCTTGAATTCCTTTAAGCTTCTCTGATTACTGCAAGTACATGATTTTCAATAAAAGAGTACCTCACCTCGCAGTCATCTAGGCTCTAGCTGAAGAAGGCAACTGGCTGATCATCATTATCTTTGTTCTGTTGTACTAGAATGGAAGAAATAGTGTCATCACCTCCAAATGCATAGAGGATGAAATCCTTGGAGAAGTCCAGGTTGATGAGAGTTGGTGCTTGAGAGATAGCTTCTTTGATTGCTTCAAAGCTCTCCTTGCCTTCTGCTATCCATTTGAAATCCATGCTCTTCTTCAACATTTTGGTGATGGGCTTGACAAGGGCTGCAAATATTTGGGACAAACCTCTGAACAAAGTTTATCCTTCCCAAGAAACTTTGAAGGGACTAGTTGTGACTTGGCAATGGTAGTGCTCTTATGGCTTCAACTCTCTCTGGATCAATTGCCAGTCCCTCTTTCGAGGACAATATGGCCTAGAAGTTTCCCCTCATGAGCCAGGAATATGCATTTTTTGGGATTCAATGATACCCCAAATCTTCTACACCTCTGAAATACCTGCCTTAGATGAAAAAGGTGATCCACTGCATTTTTGGAGAATACAGTGATGTCATCAAGATATATCAAAACTATTTTATTGATCAACCCCTTGAATGCCATATCCATTTCCCTTTGGAAAGTGGCTCCAACATTTGATAGCCCAAATGGCATCTTCTTGTAGGCATATGTTCCCCATTTGGTTGTGAAGGCTGTCTTGAACTGATCTTCCTCCCTCACCATAATCTGATTGTAGCCTGAGTAGCCATCAAGTAGTGAAAACCTTTCTGAACCAGCTACAACCTGCAATATTTGCTCCATGGAAGGGAGTGGGTAATGGTCCTTGAGGGAGGCTCTATTCAAGTCTCTGAAGTCGACACACAACCTGATCTCTCCATTCTTCTTTCTGACTGGGACTAAGCTGGCAAACCAACTTGAGTGTTTGATGGGGAAGATGATACTGGCCTCAATAAGCTTGCTTAACTCTTTTCTCATGAGAGGTTCAATATGGGGATTCACTGGCCTTTGCTTTTGCCTGACAGGCTTGGATTCCGGATCCAACTCAATAGTATGTTGTGCCAACTTTGGGTTGAAACCTATTAGATCTTTGTAAGTCCAAGAAAAGACATCTGGGAACTCTTGACAAAGCTGAACAAAATCAGATTTCTCTTGTGAGGTACTTACTTTTCCAATCTGCAATGTTTTGCCTTCTTCCACTAAAATAGGCTTTGAATCTTCACCCTTTACTTGAATGTTTGCTTTCTCCTTCCAGAACTGATCATTTGGGTTGAAGATTGACTCCAAGGTTATGAGGCCTTTTGGTAATTTGTTAGTTCTCAGCTGCACCACTTGGTCACCATACTGCTGATGTAGCTTGTCTTGATTCCTGGCGGAGAACTTAGCTTCTTCTTGTAGGAAATTAACAATTTGCTAATCATTCTCGAAGACTTGCCAACTTGTATTGTTATCTGGAACAGCTGGTCTCACAACCACTTTGATATGAGGCTGAGGTTTTTCACTTTTGATATTTTCTACAACGTCAAATGCAGCCCCAATTGCTGCCAGTCTATCAGCGGCTTCATTCCTTTTTCTTGGGATGGAATTGATGCTAAAAGCTTCAAAATCTTCAATAAGATCCCATACCTGATTTTTGTAGTTCTTCAACAGATCATTTTTGGCAGCAATTTTCCCTTTGACTTAGTTTACAATCAGCTCACTATCACCAAACACTTGTAAATTCCTGATGCCTTTCTTCATTGCCAAGTGCAGTCCATGAATTAAGGCTTCATACTCAGCTGTGTTGTTTGAATAGGAAAACTGGAAATGGAAGGATGAGTAATACCTTATATCTTGTGGTGAAATGAGCATAGCTCCTCCTCCTGCACCTTGTCTACTCCTTGACCCATCAAAGAACAATTGTCATACTTCATTCTTGTCTTTATGATCTGGCTTGGTGATGCTGGGGAGAGGTTGATCCTCTTCATGTAAACAATAAACCCCTAGCTCAGATTCTTATACTTCTTGATAAGGATCAAAAGCATGCACCTTGCTTGCCCATTCATCAAGAGTCAAATATGGGATACTTCCAACCTTGGTGTCAGCCTCGTCAGTGCTAGGGTGATCTTCTTGATCAAATTCTGAGCAATTGGCATTAATCTGACTTGGAGTGTAAGGCTCAATATGGAAGTTTGCAATAGGTTCATACCTAATTGTAGCCTTAGTTCCATACCTTGTTCTAAACAACATGTGAGACCAATCCACTGAAAGATAGCCTCCAATTTTAGCAGTGAAGTCTCTTGACAAGCACAATGCAAAGAGTGGTGGAAGGTCTATGACTGATACATCTTGTAAAACAACAACATTTGGACATGCATGCAAGGTAAGACTAAAATTTCTAATCACTCCAACTGTCGTTATTGCTGTTCCATCTAGCTGCACTACTCCTTGTACGTGGGTAGCAACAGCTGGCATTTGAGTTGGCCTAGGGGCTGTTCTTGGCTGCCCTTGTGCATTTGAAATTGGATTTTTCTTGCCAACCACTTGTGGAACCATGGGAGGTTGTGGATTGGCTGGGGCTAATGGCTGTTCTTCACCCAAATTTCTCCTCTTTGACCTTGTGTTGGCTGCAACACCTTGAGAAACTACTTGATTCATGCCACAGAAATCTTCTGCTTGCCAGTTCACCAACGTGGTGTCATTTGGGGCTGATTGTTGTTGGAATGTTTCTTGTTGTTGAATTTTTCCTTGACTGCCCTCAGCCATCCACACCAGTAGTTGTCACCATCAGTTCTTGATTGAGAGCACCATTGAAACACATGGATTGGTTATGAGGCTCGTTACATGGAAAGCACCAGTCATATTCCTGAGCAATGTTGTTCTGTGTTGGCACTAATGCCTTAGAGGCAGATATAGAATTTGGATTATAGGGCTGGAATGGTCTATTGGAGGGAGGCCTTGTTTGATTCACATTTGCAACTGGATTAGGTGGTCTTTGTGGTTGGTATGGCTGCCTATTAGGCTGAGCTTGAGGTTGATAGGAAGGTCTGAAACCTTGGGCTTGTTGCATCTTAATAGTAACCAGCTCATTTCCCAAATTTTGCAACTGTTTCATGACCTCTTGGAGTTCATTCGAATCACTTGGAGATGAAGTGGAAGCTTCACTTCGAACTCTGATTTCTAGGAGGTGGGAGACAGGAGCCAAAGTGGGTGCTTGACTAGTGCTTGGATTTTCTAAATTTGGATACAAGGGCATGGGAGGCCTAGGAGCCAATTTACCAGCTTGAATAAGACAGTTTTCAGCTCTAATGGCAATGCTATAAGCCAGCAGGGATTGTTGTGCCTCCCATGGACTGAATTAACATAGAAATATCAGAATTCAAAGCTTTAAGGTAATATAGAAAAGCACCTTCTACTGTTGGCCTGACTGCCCACTGGAATCCTATCCCAAAAACCTTTGAAATCTGAAGTTGAAGTCAGTCAGTTCCTCGTTGGGAGGCTCTCTTGATAGTTGTCAGCTGCTCCAAAAGAGACAAGTTGTCTCCCTTCTCTCCAAATTTCTCATGAAGTGCAATACACAGCTGATTCCAGTTTGTGATAGAACCAGCGCCAAGGCTCCTAAACCATTGTAATGCTTTACCCTTGAAGGAAGATGCCAGTAACTTGACAGCCACTTGCATTTCGCTGATTTCATGGATTGCACAAAGGTTAGCAATATCTTTAACATGATCACCTGGAGTAGTCTAATTTTCTCTGGTGAAGTAGGGAATGTTCTTCAAGGCTGCAATAGGAACTGGATGTTGTGCATTGAGAGCAAGTGGGCTGCTACATGTGAAGTTGACGTAGGGATTGTTCTGAGCCATTCTAATTGGTCTTAAAACCCTTGTATGACTGAATGAAAGGCCTATCAGGTGGAGGAGTTGAGAGAGTTCTGTTTGGTGGAGATGGAGACCTTTGAATCCTTCTTCCTCTTTGCCTTATTATTAGAGATAACTATGCAGGTATTCAAACAGCACTTCTTCTTCTCCGACTGTTGACCTTGTGGTGATTCTTCTCATGAGTTTTCAGGCCTGCACTGCTGAGAACCAGTTGATTCTTCCCCTTGGAGTCGCCAGATATGTAAATAATAGCTCTTATAATCAAGAAAACTGCAGCAGATGCATATCAACTTTGCTGCAAATAAAAATGAGACCTCCTAAGTCCCACCGGGCATGCCAAAATTGTTGTTGCAGGCTCACAGCACCCCTAGATGCAGATCAGGCTTTCTAGGTTGATGTTCAGGCATCCAGTGTGATTGCACAACATGGAATCCTTTCTCCAAGCGTGGGACTTGTAAAGATGAGAAAAGATTCTCCAGAGAAGGATGGTTCCTATTCCTCTGTTCAGATGCACACAAAAAAAATGTAGAGGGTTTTACTCAAAACCTAATCTAACTTGCCAAGGAGACAGGGTAGAGAGGGATGCATAGAAATAAAACCTAAACTACATAGAGGTGATGCACCGAGGAACGTTAGAACACTTCGTCTTGTACAAATTTAACACAGATCATTCATAGATGCAATACAACCACCATGCACAGATAACCAAACTTGCAATGAAGAGATCAGGAGGATGACAGCAATGAATACATGAGAGGGTTGAGAGTCAATCCACAACACATATATTACTTGCTCTAAAGAGTCGATACAGTACACTATAGCAGTGGCCAAGAGGAAAAAAGACTGGTCATATTACAGTTTCATATGGGAGGTTTGAAAGCTCCACAAATTCTCTGGCATAGCGAGGGAATAAGGGAGGATGCAAAACAGAAAAATGTCCGACCCCTTTAAAGGAGCTCCTCTTTACAATATATATCAAGAAATGAGAGAGGGAAGAGAGAGGAAATCCAAAATCTACCCCAACCACTTCTTGGTCAGCATTTAAAATCATCTCATTATGACAAAAGCGACGGATCCTAGCAAAACAGCGGGCTGTCTAATAGGAGCGGCGAGCTTTCTGCTGCATTAAAGTTGGTTGTTGAAGCATTACTTCTGTCTATCACCACACGTGCCAGAGACGTGTTTCTTAAATCTTCTCCCTCCAAAATGCACCAAAATGTGAGATTGACACCTAGAATCATGTAGAGAATTTCAACAGCTTTCTATTGATATAAAGAACGTGCAAATCCGAGCTCTGGATCAAAAGATATGACAGGTCTGAAGATTTAGGGAACTGAAACAGGCCAAGAACAGGATTTTGAAAATCTTTTCCTGCGCTCTGCCATCTGGACGACACGTGGCAGGCCCTGATTGGACTGAGTAATTCCCTCTCCTCCACCTTTTCGCGGGCTTTTCTTGTGGGCCCCTTAAACTTGGACACATGGCACTATTCTCATTGGCTTCGGATCAGTGCTTCGAAAACTCGCCCCTTTGAATTTTTAGACCTTTTTCCTTGGCGACACGTGTCATGCTGTGATTTGTCTACGGGCCTACCAGATTTCTCACGTCCACCGTGCATCCTTTTGTCCTAGATGTCCCAATGCTGTCACGGGACAGAATCCTCATATCCACCCGAAATGGGCTTCCATGTCCCTTTTCTGCCAGTGACACGTGGCGTTGATCTGATTGGCTTTCGGCTCCTTCGGCTATCCGCGTCCCGCGCGTCCCCTTTGTCCCAACTTATCCTTGTGACTGAAGTTTCCTGTTTCAGCCGAACCGGCCGGTTCACATCCATTCGCGTTCCATTTGCCCCAAACTGTCCCAGTGCTACAGTTCTTCTTTTTCGGGCGAACCGGCCAGTTCGCGTCCTCTCGCGCACTCTTGTCCCGCTTGCTCCCAGTAAAGGACTTGGACAAATTTTCTTTCTTTCGCGACCTAGATTTGGGCATTTCATGTCCATTTGTCCCAGAGTGTCTCCTTTTTTTTTGGGCCGAACCTGGTCGGCTTTTCGGCCGATCCGCACCTTCAGCGTATAATTGTTCCAACTGTCCCAAAGGCAATCTTGAGCAGGACTTAGCCAATTTTACATGATTTTCTCCTAAATTTAATCTACTTGCTTGGAACTAAAAAACTTCTGATGCATGTTATCGAAATTAACTCTGAGGGGGGTGAAATTTGGATAACAGTAACCTTTTATCTTTCCCTCCTCTGCTTGAGCTCGATATAAGATCAGCCTCATTAGTAAGAATTTTGATGTGAATTCCTAGTTGTGATTACACATTAGAATCATGTCGGTCATTCCTTCTTAGAAAATAATAAATATAATAAGTAATAAATAATGAGGATTAAGGAATGGGGGATAATGAATAAATAATGTTAGGGGGATGGATCAAGATCCACTTGTTTTCCCATCAACTCTTACTTAAAATTTATTCCTATATGCATCAAAAATTTCAAACATATCCAAAATTGGATTTCATCTGGCCCTGTGTGGTAGAGAAACACTATCTCCTTCTTGGAGAGAATGCTATCAAGCTCACTGGAAATATTTTTTTCCATTTAAACTCTCTTGACCAATTTATTCATATAACCTTATATATGAATAAAATTTTGTACAGAAGAATAACCAAATTGTTAAGGAGGATCCAACTCTCTTGCAATATGTTATTTAAGGATATCTATCAACATATGTGCATCAATAGATCACGGGGTGACTTCAAGGGATCATTTTTTCAAGCTTTGAATCTATATCATTCACATACTCCCCTTCCTTTTCTCTTATGTCTTAGATCTTACTTACGCATCCCTCTAAGGTTTCAATTCCCAATTTAATATCCCCTTTATATTCAAATTGTCTTCCTCTACAATCTGAGGAGACTATAACCTCCTTCCAAAACCTCATCCCCTAGATCCACTATAGCCTCTAGTTGGGTAACAAGCCATTTCATGTAATCAATCTTTGTTTGGAATTTTTCAATTAGGGCCTTTCTTGTTTCTACTTGCTCAGATACATGATTATAACATTCAACAATTATCCTCAATGGCTTCCTTCCTTTTGTGAAGAGTTCACTCTCCCACTTTTTTGTGTCTCCCCCTTGTGGCTTGATTTTTAAGCTATTTTCATCACTTTTAGGGTGAGGGATGGGTCTATATTTTGACTATTTGGAAGATCTTTCACTAATTTTCGTACAAAGTTTAAATAGACATAAACCTTCTCTCTCAATTTATCCTTGGTTTCTTTTTCCTTATAAACCTTTTGAAAGATACCAATGACTACCATAACAACATCATGTTTTAAACCCTTAGTGGTCTACTTTCCTAGTGGGATCCTAGTGATTTGATTTTATGTAGGGGAAGACTTCATCCCTTAATATATCATCTTGTGGAGTGGCCACCTCCAAAAACCTTTCTCCATGGCCCCTAAATACTATTCTTAATAAAAAATTCTTTCTTTATTTGGTCCTTAACAGATTTAAGGAGATGATACTTATGAAGGTTCAATTTCCTCAACCTGCACTTTTATTTTTCTCTTATTTTGGAGGGTTTCTCCCAAACAACTCCCAACTTGCACAATTTACCTCCCCATGTTCTTATTACTGGAGGGAGCTTGACATTATCATTTTTACCTTGGGTGTAAGAAGTGTGAGAACCATATTAATCAATATGCATCTTTAGACTATCCAAAGATTTCAGTAGAACCATGTCCTTGTGTTTCTTTTCCATCTGTCATTCTTGGTCCTTCACTTTTTCATATGTCATGGTTGAAGTGGATGATATACTTGTATCTTCATATTTTGTGGCCTTACCCTCGTCTTCTATGGATGGAGAAGGATCCTTGATTGGTTCACTTGATGGCTCTTTTTGACTCAGAGCCTCTACATCTACAACCTTGTTAGTTGTAATCACTTTATCCTATTGTGCCAAAGGTTGATAACTAAATAAGATCCATGGTTTTTTATTGCTCAACCTAAACAGATGGAAACCTCTTCAACATGTGATTGTTCTACTTTTCCCATTATAACTTATTTTATAGTAAGTTTTTATACCTCACCACCTACAAATTATTCCTGTGTAGGTTTACATGCAATACTAGGATTACTTCACTTCTTCCTCCTAATTGGTGTATTTGGAACATTATCTTGGGGAAGGTCAACTCCCTTAACATCTTGATTCAACCCATGTAACAAGTTAGTGAAAACACCTTCATGTGATGGGTCTCATATTACTTTCCCTTTATCTCCCTTGACCTCCTATATCTGAGCCTCTTCAATCGAAACATTGGTAGCTCAATGAATAGGATCATTTGTAATTTCATGTTACATAGGAGGTAGGGTAGTAATAACTACCTTTACCTTGAGGGGTTATAATAGGTATTTGAACTTGTAAATTTACTCCCTCAACTATTATTTCTATGGCTTCCTCCACTATAAGTGTTTGCCACCTTTGTACTCTTGGTTCTCACAAGTGTTGGCTTAAAGGATCATCCTATTCTTCCCTTCAGGGATGGATTCCAATTTTGGACTCAACACTAGTTGGTTTAGATGAGTACTTTTCTTCTTATACTTTAACCTGATAGATGGCTCCTTTGAGGAAGAAGCACGAACATCAACCTGGATGGTTCTCCTTTTCAACAGATTGGTCTTAATTGATATTGATGTGGGACTACTTGAATGGGTTTTTCTATAATTATAGCGAACATCCTTATCATTTTCTTCAATATCTCTTCTATCATGTGTGTCAACTTTGAAAATTGAAGTCCTTATTTTACTATGGCAAAGCACTAAGATTATTCCACAATATTTTGAATAGGTCCCTTAATTAAAATATGCGGGGAATTTACTTTTAAGGGATTTAAAATTACAGTTCCTTTCCTCAAAGGGGAAGTACATCCTTTATAACACCACCTTCTTAGTACTCCTTCAGTACTACTATATTTTTTAAGGTCAAATCAAATCCTTTCTAGTCAGCCAACCCAATTTGTTCATCTTGATGATGTGAGATCGTTATTTCATAGTAATGAGGCAATTTTTTAATTTTTATAATCAATACTTGGGAGAGGCTATGAGGTTATCTTCTTATCAACATATTTCTCACCTAGTTTTCATTATGTAGTTCCCTAAGGCTCAACCAAATTTTGTAGTCTAATAACTTTGAGGGTCATCCTTGAATAAATATTCACCATCCTCATATCATTCAATCCATCTAGCTAATCCTCATAATGAGGTTCATATTTTGGGAAGTTCCCAAAGCTCCTAAAACTATCTACCCGATATCATAATTAGGCATTGGGAGTAAATCTATGTGATGTTATCCTTCCCATCTCTACTACTTACAATATTTGATTTAACGAAGGACATTAATACTTCCCAATACTGATATTTGATATTGGCCTTGTGTTTCCCTAAAATCAATATGTGCAGATTGCCACCAATCTTTGACAATTCCAATAATGAACACTATTCATCTAATTATCTGGGTAACATATAAGGGTATCATGAATACCACTTACTCTGATGTAAAGAAATGTTCTAAATTGTGAAGTAACATTCAAATTCAGTGATCACTTTCCTTGATGTGGAATGCTCTATTGTATTCCCATTCATAGTTTGAACAAACATATAAGGGGGAAAAGAAATATCATGTACCATTCTAAAATTATAAACGTAATTGCTAAGGTTCAACTGGGTCACATCATAAACCTTTGAAATTTCCAAAGTAATTTACTCTATCTAGATCCAAGAAATATCTATGGGAAATATTGTAGATCCAAGTAGGAGTCATATAAAACTCTTATGGATTTACTAGTGGATCCTCCTATATTTGCACCACCATTTTAAGCAATTGTTCATGGATACAATTGCTAATAATTTCACCCCACTGAATTTGTAGTTTTTCCCATAGGATGGCCTAGATAAACATTAACATCCAGTCATGATAAGATATGTAGATTAGTTTCCAATAACCATATTTAGTATGGTAATAATGTCTCTAATTTCTTCAATGAAATCTTCAGCCTATGTTCAACTTTTTTCAGGATCCATGTGGTAGAAATTCTTGGCTTCTCAAGCCAATTATTAGTCAAAATATTAGAACCCTTGGTGTTATTTTCCCTCCAATACTCTTTATCCTTTTCAATGGTTATATCTGCTACTTATGAAGCATTGGGGAGACCTAATGATTCCTCAAAGGTTTTAGTAGTTAATGACTGGACCGAAACATTACTTGCATCCCTAACTTCTCTTTTCATTGGGTTATAGTTTTATGTACAAACCCACACCAACTCCAAATATTTGGTAGATGGGGAAATAAGCATCTAGGGAAAGCCCGCTCCAATCAATATTTTTCTCGTTGTCTCATTTTTTTCTATTGCATGCAACCTTTGTTGGAAATCAACTAAATTTGCATTGCCTAGGTTGGTATTCATGACTTTATCTAAGTCAAAGATAAGCTGGGAGGTGGATTGAACACCAGACAATTGAATCTTCATTTTTACAGAGTGAGAAGCTAAGACATCTACTGGAAAGAAAGACTTTGAACAATTAAAATGTTCCCAACACCTCCAATAATGCTAACCAATACACACCTTGACACCACAAACTTTTCAAAAGCACTGGTAAAAACACTTATCCATGCAAACATCACCGTAAATATTCTTCAAACTAAGAACAACAACTCACCTTCAAAAATTCAAAAAAATCCTCACACAAATCAACTGCACAAATTTGAGCTTCTTCTTGTCTTAGCGCTTTGAAAGTGCTTCACAAATTTAAAATTGGAGGTAAAGTGAGAGATTTTTTGGATTCCAGACATATATTATCTTTCACATTCTTTCATTAATGATAACCTACTTTCATAGTTCTAACATTCATGGTCATTGATGTTTTAATCTCAACTTTGAATTCCATCCCTACAAGTGAACCATATGGATTAATCTGAAATGGTTATGTCTAATTTTACTTAAATGAGTTGGTATTTCCACCATTGGCTTGGGCCTCTCAATTCACATACATGTTACATCTTTGCACAGGATTTAATTTTTCTTAGTCACCTTTCTCAGGCCTTGAGGGTAATGTACAAAAATTTACAAATGTGTAAGAATGTAATGTTACAAACTTGCAAAAATTTAAAGTTTCTCTTCCCTCTCTATGGTCCAAGATAGTGACACGTGTTCCACCTTTGTCAAGATTTGAGAGATGAAATTGCGGTTTGCAAACTTACAACAAATATAAATTTGCAAACTACGTAATACTGCACAGTCTACATTTTTTCTATACGGTCTCGAGATTTTCTAAATATTCGATTTCAAAACTTGGGGATGAACTTGCAACTTGCAATTTTCATCAACTTTGACCTCATCTTAAGGATAAAGAAGGTGGGGGAATATGAACCTTTTAAAAATTCAAAATTGTATTTAAAACTTGTAACTATTGTAAAATTTAAATTTCTCCACTTTGCCATGGTTTCCTGAGATACCTTGAATATTCCATTTTATGCACTTGGGGACAAACTTACAACTTGTAATTTGCATCAACCTTGAACTTATCTTAAAGAATAAGAAGGTGGAGTAATATTCCCAAAATATTCCATTTATGGGGTTCAAATTTATATTTGTAACTTTAAACTTTGTAAAGACATAAATTTTCTTCATTGTCCCTCTTTCCTTGATACCTCAAATGTTCCATTTTATACACTTCGTGGGTGGAAATATAGCTTGCAAACTTGCAAAAATTATTGAGTTCCATCATACATGAGTTTTCAACTTAAATGTTTGATAAAAATGATGAGATTTAAAACATATCCCTTACACCATTAAACTTGTAACTTCATTAAAAAATCAAAATCAAAGAGAAATGCTAAAATATTAGCATAAAATCATGCTATAGGGTTGAACCACCATAGAATTATGACATTCAAGACTGGAGAACAGAAAAACAACTCACAGATTAATAGCAAAAGGATGGAATGGTGTGTTCAGTCTAATATACACCTTTGAAAATTCATAAAACATGACAAGATTCTAACTAGACTAAATCATGCACCAACTTTGGCTCTTACTCAAGGATGGATACCCCCAGCAAGAGTCTAAAGGACCATAAAACTCATGGGTGGTAGATAAAATTCCTATCCATTGGGAAAGGATTCACATAACAAAACATCTATTTATTTGTAATATAGACTGACATGAGCATGAAAAAATGACAAAAACTGATCACAAAGGACCAGACGAGAAAAAAAAAACAAATCAAAGAGTGAACCAAAAAGGACATTTCATCGTACAATAATAAAAAGAGACATATTCAATCTAGGAAATTCTTGAGATACCTACCATTGATATGAAATTCAAGTAATTTTCCATCCATATCCCTTAAGAAGAAAGTGTTATATCCAATCCTAACATCAATGGAATGAGTAACCACCCAAAGAGCATCAAATTTCCCATGTTTTCCTTTATCTTTATGTCTATTATCCCATAGCAAAACCAAATCACCAACTTGGAAAATTCTTGGGGTAACCTTCTTGTCAAATATATTTTTGTCTTTCTTTGGATTTAATGTATCTCTGATGATATTTTATTCTAACCTCATCAATCTCAATAATTTGGTTGACCCTTGCAACATAAGGATCAACTCATTCCTCATCTCCCAGTTGCTACATAAATTTATAAGCAGATAACTACAAATAGAGAGTTAAAACTTCCTGAATATCATATACCATCTCAAATGATATTTTTCTAGTGAATCTCTACGGTGTGATTTGATCGGCCTATAAAGAAAAATGTTGTTTGTAACCCCAATTTATTTTTTTGACCTCTAATGTCCTTATAAGTATCTTGAGAAAGTTTTTATTGATTGATTCTTCTTGCCTATTTCCCCAAGGATTGTAATTGCATGCATAGGTGAGAATTGTTCACACATAACTACAAGAGGTTTGGTCATAAAGTTCATAGCATATTCAGTAACTAAATTTTCAGGGACACTAATCCTACACATAATGTTATTTAACAGTAAATCCATGACTACTTCATATGTATCCTTCTTAGTAGGGATTGTTTCCACCCACTTAGTAAAGTAATCAATGGCCACTAATATCCACTTGTGTCTAACACTAGATACATCCATCATTTCACAACTGAAATCAAACCACCATTTTCTAAAAGGTTATTCAACTGATAAAGGTTACAATGGGAGGGATCGAGAAGCTTTCCACTTGCTAGAGAAATATTGGTAGTATTCACATTTTCTTACCATCTAGGAGACATTTTCGAATAAGGATATGGCCACCAATAACCTTCCCTAAGGATTTTATGAGTAGTTACCCTTGTAACATAATGACCACCACATATTTCACTATGAAACTCATTTGTCATCCAGGGAACCTCTTCTTCAGTTACACATATAAATAAGACTCGTTCAGGACAAACCAAGGCCAATTAAGAGATAATTTTGAGAATCTAACTTCAATTTTCTTCTACGATTTTTTCCAAACTAGAAGGAAAAATCAAATTATTTAGATAATAAATAATATCCTTATAACAAGCTGAAGAACATAACTTTTCTAAAGGATTATCAATATTACCAACATCATGGTTCTGCACATCTTAAATGTTGGCCTCAACTATCAATTTGGCTAAACCAAGGCCTCTTATCAACTTAGTAGTTTGTATGTCCATGTCAAACTCCTGAAATTTTTTTTCCCATCTACACCTTTTACTATATGCTTCCATTTGTGTTAGAATATATTTTACCATGGTATGTGGCACAAAAGTTATGACCCTTGAACTTAAAATATAATATTTGAATATCTTGGCAAATCTTACTAAAGTAAAATCCTTATTTTATATTACAATATAATTCAGCTCAAAACTTTGTAAGGCATTACTAAAGAAGAAATCAGTTTCTCATTACCTTCATCATCCTTTTATAGAAAGAGTGAAGCTATGGTCTGTTCAAATGTAAAAGATAATATTTGACTCTCCTTCTTATAATCACGACTGATCAAAATAGGGGCAGCATTTAATGTATCCTTTATTCCTTTATAAGCTTATACTAAGTCTTCCCCCCACTTTATATTTTGATCATTCTTCAACATACTTGTTATAGGAAAAGTAATTTTAGAAAACTTAGACACAAACCTTATAAAAAAAATTGATTTTACCAAATATTGATTGAATACCTTTCTTGGATTGGGGGATAGGCACCTTATCAATAGCTTTAACTCGTTATGGATATATCATCACTCCTTCATGAGACACAATGTTCCCTACCAACTTGGCATTTTGTACACAAAAGTGACACTTCCCGTGATTTAAAGAGATCCCAAACTCCCTACATCTAACAATTTTTTTCTCAAGATTCTCTGAATGATCACTCCTTTTCTTAGATTAAATTGTAATGTCATCCTGATAAACCAAAGTAAAATATTTAATCAACCCAACAAATGCAACATCCATGGCCGTTCAAAAATCAACACCAAAATTCATTAAATCAAAGGGAATTCTAACATCAACATAGGTTCCCCAAGGAGTGGTGAAAGCAATTTTGTATTATTCAGACTTCTTGACCACCGCCTGATTATACCTTGAAAAACCATCCAATGTATAAAGAATTTTAGACCCGGTCACCTTCTGCAATAAGTTCTCCATGTTAGGGAGAGGGTATTTATCTTTCAAAGATGCTCCATTAAAATTTCATATTGCATCTTTGTGGCGAGGATGGGGTTTATTAGTCTCTATTTCTACGTGAAAGGATTGTTATTAGGAACTAGTGGAATGAAATGTTGAAAAAGGTATTCTCTATAGGATTTAAGTTCATAATACGACCATGCCAAGTAGTCTTGGTACTTCTTCAAAAGTGGTATAGGCATGTGTTTCATATTCACTCAAATTACTACCCATCCAAACCTTCCTGGGATCTTTTTTAGTACCAAATAATTGTTATCGCCAAATCATTGCACCCTTCGAATGACCTGAATGTGAAGAGGAGATTCGTTTTGATTGGGTAACATGGGATCACCTCTCATGTTGTGGGATTTGGGCTCAAGGTGAACCTACAGAGAAGGTCTGAATTCCTCTTCCTAAAGTAAGTTCTATACTACTCCTATTTCAATAAAACAACTAACTACACCTATACTAACCTGTCATGGATTTAGGGAAAGAGATTTTGCAAGAAATAAAACCTACACTAAGGATGTTGATGCACCAAGAAAAGGGGTGTTGCTAGATAAATTTATGATATCTTCAAATAGAGAAGGGTTTGAAGAGGGTGAGAAAATACATCACAGTCCAATTTCACCTACTACAACTTAGAGAGGGTAAACAAGACACCACAGAATATGAAGAAAGTGTTCTCTTTGTTAAGCTCAATCAAATAAACAATTTTTTTGGTCTTCTAGTGAAGAAGGATGAAACTGAGAAGATTGAGCAAGCATCACAACCCAACCACATAAAAAACTCCACTACTAGATAAGCACAGAACCTCCAAAAAAATGCAATGGAAACTTGAATTTGACATAGTGTACCTGCAAGCATGAGAAAGGCACAACAAAGTAGATAGAATGATGAAAAGACCAATAATATTCACAAAATACTCACTTTTATTACTTCACTCAAGTGAAAAATGCATCAATACATTTAGAAAGAGGCAACATTTCCCATTACAATACTAGAAGAGAGGCTTGAAAGCTCCCCAATCAACAACAAAATAGCTTGTAGAAAGAGAGAGGAATCTGGAAAAAGTGTCAACTTGTTTAACTCTCTAACCCCTTTGAATGAGTTCCTCCTTTTCATTTATAGAAAAACCGTGTGAGAGAAAAGAGGAGAAATTCCTAAATTATGGGCATGAATAATGGCACATGATGGCCACCATGTTTAATTACATCACTAATTACATTTACCCAATATGTTCAATCAATTCCAAAAATAACTTATCCTCTAATTTAAAATAATATTGTTAATAAATTTTTTTAAAAATAACAATATTTTAAATATATTTTAATAAAAAAAATTACATTTGATGGGACCCCTAAGGTCTAGTTTTTGTTCAAAAGGGGTTTTGGATTGTTTGGCCAACTAGCTCACCACCCAACTCAGAGAGATGGTTGACGATTTTCCTCTTTCGCATGGTATGAAGAGCACTTGGTGATCAACTTGTCAAAGTTAGCATTGAAAGACGGCCGAACACGTAATCTTAGCTCACCACACTTCCTTAATTTCCCCATAACCATTGTTCCACCATACCGATTTGAAATTGAAAAGGTCATTTACATTAATTACCAAATGTTTTGGCCACCTCATTGACCTCATTATGAACACCACCCCACTTCACCATACCATTCTTCAAATGGCACAAAACACGGAATGATCATATTGACCGAGAAACTTGTTCTTTACTCACCAACCACCTGAAATCAAACCAATCACTATGGATCCCTAAAACTTCCCCACTCAGGTCTTACCTTGAATGATGTTTTGAAATATATCAACTCATCACCTTATTATCCAAGTGGCTCAGGAATCACCTCACCACATAACAGGTTGATTGGGTTTCCCATCAGGCAAGTCCCATTGCATCACCTGATTTCTTGACATATTTCCATGATGGGCTTGAAAAGCCATGAAACCCAGCTTATAGTTTTCTAAATACCAATTTGGTCATTGGCTCCAGATATCCTTGATCTCATGAAAACGTAACTCTCACCTTGGATCACAATCAACTACCCGCGTCATGGCTTCCCTTTGAACTTTTCCTGTAAAGTTTTCCAACGTGTATACCATACAAGCTTGAGCTCAACGAGCCTAACAACTAGCTCAGTCAAGTGACTCAAATATTTCTCCCTGGCACATGACTCGGAAGCAATGTTACACTGAGTAGCTTAATGTAACTCTATGAGGTCGAGCTAAACACTATCATTCATTGAATTAGACCCGGACAAATACAAATCTGTCACATGCTTCATCCTTATTTGTGAGCTAGAAGATTTTACTGCATAACTAAGATGGAACATGTCTACAAAATCCACATTTAAACCTCTCAAGATCTTCATCCCACTAAGATTGACTCGACATTGTAACTTTGAGCTCACCATGTTCTCGATCTCCCTTTTCACCATAGTACTGAGCTTCAAAATTTATCCTGATGCATCGAGTGACTTCACCATCTAGTATATCTCATTGCATTGCCACGACCATGATTGAATTTCCTAATCCTTCCTCTGGGTGAGCTTCAAGATGAGTTCTTTGTGCATTCATACATCTAAAATTAAAACATTCATGGTGACCGGATTGGCCCTCATCCACGTTTCTTCCATGAGTAACCTCTCGATCCCATCTATCTTGTAATTCATTTCTAAAGTGATATGCTAGGTTGGGATCCTAACGAGCTATTCCATGCCATACTAGATCTAGTCTCAAACTCAGTTTGGGTTCCTTGACCATAGCTTAGTCTCACAAGTGCACACCTCTTTCCATTCTTGAAACTCACTTCTTGACTCAATCCATATGACTTGAGCCCGATCTCACCACATGAACTTGAACTGGCTCTTCATACATTTTCCTAAAATTCCCGTTAATTTTCTGTCATATTCCTCAGCTCGTGATTCCTAACTTATCAAAATGAGCTCTTCATTTAGTGTGGCTTGGCTATGAGCCTTTCCCACATTGGGTTGTCTACCCACTAAGTTTTCTAAGGTGCGTTAAGCCTACCTCTACTCACCTACTTGAACCCAAGAGGTTGGATAATGATACATTCATGGCTTCACCAAGTCATCCCTTTCAAATTGCCTCAAACACCAGACACAAGATCATCATTAATCCTACATTTCATGCCCCAAATCACTCTTATCTTTAGCTTGGAGACCCAATATCCTCTCCTTACAACATTATCCTACAAGATCCTCACAATCCACCTATGAGCCTCTTCAATACTCTCCTTTGAGCTTGTCATAATCTCCTTGAAATTGCCTTTGAGTTTTGACTCAACCTCACCACTTCCGCTAGCTCAAAATCAAATTTTAGCTCGGACCTCTTCTAAATTAACACCTAAACACCTTACTGAGTTGTTTTAAAATGAACTCGACAAACTCTCTTCCTTATCTGCATGTTGATGCCTTTGATAGACTCATACATGCCATGATCAAGCTGAACTATGTCTCCTAAGTCCTCAATGGAAGGCTCCAAACTCCCTGACATTGTGTAAGTCAAGCTTCTCCATAGCTGAGTTATAATGCTGAGTTACTTTTGTGCTCAAATGCACCTCATTTTCTAGGCCAAGCGACTCAATTTTAAGCTTTTAGGTTGAGTTCAATCTTTCCAACAAGCTAACTCATGCAATTTCTTTAGAAATCGCTCGACTTATACATGGTTTGGCCACCTAATTACCCAAGATGCATTGTGTCTTGCTGGAAGGTCAAGTTGGGTGCTACAATCTCTAGTCATAATTTGACATTGTTGTCCTTCCACTCTAGAATGAGCTCTCGCAAATTATTGTTAGTAATGATATGCCCATTGTGCACCTCACACTTTTTTATAAGACATGTGGTGTTTCTTCCCTGGAACCACTTATCAATGTCAAATATCTCATAGGTAATTTTGGTCTCCAAGTCGATAGAGTCCTCCATGATAGCTCCACTAGAGATTCTAAGCTACACCCTTAACACTTTGAGCTTCGTCACACATGTAAGCCTCTAAGGAACAACTCGTGATATTTTTCCTGCATAATATTCTTATAGCCGAGTTGGCTCTTTTAGATGACTATCGAGCCATCCTATTTTTACCTTGGCAAATCATTCCCTTCTTATGATTGACTTGACATTGAGCTAGAGGTTGAGATTTCTCATGACCACTGAGCCACAGAATGAATTATTCCCCTGTAATCTCAACTTGGATTTTCACACACCATACAAATCGGCGTCAACCGGTTTCTTGTTCCCTGAGTGATTTTACCCTTGCATATTGAAGTTCTTCTTACATGATGCCAAGATGTACCTTCGTGTTTTAATTTGTAATGGATCCCTATGTCTATTTCACTTAACTAATGATCAAATCCAAGCATTTGTTGAGGACTCCACTCTATCCCCTACATAGTGATTCTGAGCTCACCCTTTAATGATTAAATTATACTATTTAGTAACGTGGCTCGTCCAAACTGACTTGATGCATAACCCTTATTCAACTCACCAGAGCACATTAATCAACTCATCGAGTAGCTTGTTGATCTGATCGATGTGCCATTTGAGTTCAAATTCCTATTGGATATTTTCACCCTTGTCTCCTTAAAAGTTTGAATTTCACTGGATGTGCTTGAACCATGAAGATCATGTAACAATAAAAAGACCCCTTTAAATGTGATTAGTTAATTTTTGACCAAATTTTCCCTCATCAGCTAGAAGTGGGTTTGGCACAGATAATTTTCCATATCGAGAAAACCTTAGGTTTGAAAACCCCAGAAAAGAGAAAATAACCCAGGAATGTCATGAATACTCTTAGGACACTGTGAACATTCTTAAAACACATTTTTTTGGTTGTTACAGGCCTCCAAGTTCTTCTATTGAATCCCTCTCCGGTTCTAAGGTACAATTACTCCCATTGTTCAATTTTTCTCGAAGGGGAAAAATTAGATAACAAGTACATTCACTCGTGTCTCTTATTCTAGGTTAGACTTATTCATTACTCTAACAATACTATTAAAATAATCCTCAAAGTTGACTAGTGGTCACATCTCTTATCCTAGGGATAAACTTATTCATTACTTTATCAACACTATCAAAATAAGCCTCAAGGTTGACTAACCCTATTAGAATTTTATTTGTATTTAAATGAATTATTTCCTTACCAAAAAAGGTCTCCTTTCCCTCATAATTTTCCACCATGGGATCTAAATTAATCAGTTGATTAGAGAATTCAGTTTCACAATTCAGGAACCTCTTTATATGACTATAACCATCAAAAACATGCCACTGTTCAATATTAGCACGTACAAAAGGCTTGAATAACAATTCAACTTTAAATTAGCAGTAAGGAGTTACAATATAGTTGTCATAATATGAGTCTAACACTTCTAGCCTATCAACATGGATTTTTTTTACTCCTTTCATGATATACAATGTTAAAAGAATCAACCAATTCAATCAAGTCCCAACTAGAATTCCTATACTACCTCAATATCTGACTCTTGGTTGCACACATTCTTATAACTTGTTTCACAACCAACTTAGAATCTCCCTTAACAATTAGATTTTTTACACCATGTCTCCAAGTAATCCTTAATCCAAGTATGAGCACCTCATATTATGTAATATTGTTAGTGCAATAAAAACATAGCTTAAAGAAAAAATTGAAGGATCTTTTATCAGGGGAATACAATACAACACTAGCCCCATTACTTGAATTAGAACATGCTCCATCAAAAAAAATAGTCCAAAGAGCATCAGGGTCTTCAAGTTATGTGTCAAGGTCAAGGAAATGGTAAGTAAAATCAACATTGCCAACAAAATTTCCCAAATCAACATATGTGTAAAGAACTTCATAAGATGCATTCATAGGATCTTCAATCAAATACATCAACTTCTCTTCTTTGTGTAGTTTTACCAAATTTCCTTCCAAAGGAATATTAGTGTATGATAAATCCATTTGTACACTACCATCCATACTATCATCCCAATTTCTTAACAACAACATCCCCCACTTAGTAGGGCAATCAACCACAACAATTTCCATTGTTAGATACTTATATGATGGGAAGCTAACTAAGAAACCAACCACTTAACACAACCAACCATTAACATCTCTCTTGATTCCCTTTCGTAACATCACCCATACGAAAAAAATATACTTATTCCAAGATCATTCATAACTTCTAATGGCATAATATTACAAGATGCACTAAAATCAAACATACAATTGTGTAAGATCTAACCATTAACCAACGATGTTGTATAAAAAGGATTAACATCCAATTTAATTTCAACTAAGGATGTACCTAGATAAACTTCAGAGGAAAGTTCAATAATTTCCTGAGATTCTTCAATCTCATTCTTAATAGCAAGGGGTTAGCTAACTTCATTTGTAGTTGCATCTTCAGAGAACCTTAAGTACTCAAAAGCTCAGTGCTTGTGTTTAGGGATATTTAGAAGTTCTATCAAAGGAATAATAATTTTCAATTGGCTTAAGATCTATGTCATGTCACAAACATTGTACTTAGGTAGGAAAGTATTGGGAGAAATATTAATCACCTTTTCAGAAGGTATACATGCTTTAAAATAAGATATATAAGAGGTTACATTAGGATCAATTTTTTTAACTAGTGTTTTACATGACTGGGGATTCCTAGGAATACCACCAACACCTTTTTGGACACTAGTCAATAAGGGAATATTATTCTTAGAAGTATAAGCATAACCCTTTTGTTTAACATGATGAGAATAAGAAATAAAATTACCAGTAGTGCTAGAACTTTCAACCTTTTTAGGGGTCTCTTTACATTTATCCCCACCTTTTGGATCAATAGAAGAACCCTCTCCTTGGGAAAGAGCACATTTTTAGTTACTTCTCTATAGGGTCCTGATGCGCTACCCCCATCACTATGGGTTCATAATGTCTATTCTACACTACACGGATGTGCGTTCGCATGGTATATACATGCGGAGTTGAAGAAAGAGACAACAAGTAGGCATGAATTAACCTCATGTATCATGCACACCTTTTATTTATTTTTCTACTAAACCTCCTATCCATGAAGCATTACAGTTAATGAAGTGCATCACATTGGGAGATAACACAAAGGGATATGAACTCTTGACCCATATGTATGATGAAACTACTCCGGATGAGCACGCGAGTGATTGCATAGGGTTGTGTACTGATGAAATTCTTATAGAGTGTTATTGAAAGGAAAATTAATGTAGGAGCATCACCATGATACTTAACGAAGAACAAAAAAGGTTGAATAATCCTTTGTAGGCATGAACATGTATTAGGAGTTGTCATAGATTTTTCCCTCCAAGTTCTAGTTTGAATGTTTAAAATTTGTGATGTAATTATTCTGTACAAGGGTGGTGAGAGTTAAAATAGGTGGAGATAGTTGTAAATAAGTTGCTAAATATCAATTTGGTACATAGGAAGGAGATTAGTTGTCTTAATTTGTTGAGTAAATCAGGGTTAGTTATCATATTCTGGGTTGAAGATTTGAATGAGTCAAAATAGGACATAGTTGTTTATATCATGTCTGTAAGCTAAGGGAATGTCTCAAATACATCTCATAAGATTAGGATAAAGACAATTTAGGAGATATGATATATAAATTCAATAGATAGAGAAATTTTGATCTCTAGGAGAGAGTGAGATTAAAAGTAATAGAGGTGGTGCAGAGGATAAAAGAATATAATTTTCACTCTAGAGGTTGTATTGGACTTGGAGTAAAGAATTATGTTGAAGTAGTATTATATGTTAATTCAAAGAAGATAAATAAAGTTTAATTGAGCCTTGAATGATTCAAATTATTCCTCAATGGTATGTGTTTCAATATGTTTTGATGTAATCAAGCTTGATCGATAAGCTTTAATCTCTAATTTTGTGTTTGTTATTGGACTAGGCACAAGGTTATTCACTGGAAAGTGAACTCAAACCCATCATCATGTTAAGATCACACTAAAACCTCTAACCAAATAAAATAAAGATAAATTAATTATAAATTGATTGATATTTATTAGATATCTTGAGATTATGTCTTAAAGAAGTTACAGCTAATTGTTTGTTTTTGGCCCTAGACTAGGGCACCGAATAACTCAAGTTTCTTCCCACGAAATCTTATAGAATTTTAAAGAAATATTTTTTCTAATATAAATAGAAGGTCCAAAAAGTTTCATAGAAAATTCATAATTGAGGGGAGAGATATCGATATCAAAAATTCGAGAGAACTGTAGGATAACACAATGATCAAATTTCATGAAGAAATCAATGTAAATTTTGGATAATTTATCATGTGTCAAAGTGAAATAATAGTATTGATGATGCATTAACATATTCTCATAATTTTCATGTTACTCAATGGTAAAATCATATCTTATTGGTCGATTATTACCTCATAGTCTTGAAAAAGATAGAGTTTCAACATTCAACAAGAGAAAAATGTATACAAGAAAGGTTCTTAGAGGTATAAGGGAGTGTTATCACGGTATTAGTGGTATTATTCAGGTATGAAACTCCTTTTATTTGACTCATATCTCTAAAGAACCTTCTTGATTTAGATTACATAATATTTTTCAGCTAGGTTAATGAAATGAAAACTCTTGCCTAGTATGAGTGGAATCCATTGTGAAAGATTCACCACAGGGGGAGTAGTCCTAGAGTTTATATGATTTGAAGAAATAAAAATAATATAATGAATGTGATTAAGAAAGAGGGAACCAGTCCTTGAATACAAATATGGGACTATATGATTGAAGCAAAGCTGAGGGTAAATTGTTTGAGCAAAAGGGTATAAGAGTTCATTGAATAAGTTGAAATAAGAATAATATAGTTTGAGTATAAGGATGTGTAATCACATGGATTGAAATATGAAACTAGCTGCATGGGTGTAGTGTTTAGAGGATCTATCTTCTAATAGGAGTTAGATTTTTCTTACCATCCATTTTTCTTTATGTTGTTACATATGAGTTAAAATTCCATAAGATCATGATAGATAATTGACCTAATGTAGTATAAAATAAGAATAACTGAGCTTATTGTCATAGGGAAGGTTGATGCCTACAGAACCAATCAATGAGTTTGAATAGAAACTCCTCCAAACCTATAGCTCATTCAAGTGATGCTACAAACAATATCATTATCATTGGGATCAAGACACTAAAAATAACCTTGTGAATTAGAATAGGGAAGGATGATGTAATCATAAATTATTATGTACAAGAAAACCTTCAAGACCCTATCTATGAACAATGCATCATTAAGGAAGGATCAATCTTGCCAATAGAATCAAGAACATTCATTTTGAGATCTATGTGACTTAATTTAAAGCACTTAGAAGATGACTTGTTCATGATGATAGGACTGAGCTAAGATGTTGGATCATCAGTTTTTGGTATCAGAGCGGTGATACCTCAGTTATATGTTTATGAGTTTATAAAGTGATTAATTCATTGTATCTTTCATTTTATTTTGCTAATGGTTGAATAAGATGTGATGAAAAGTTTCATGTGAATGAGAAGAGAATGAAGACTATAAGTAGTCAAGAGAGAAGAAGAGTAAGCCAAATAAATTGGCTTAGATTCCACTAAGCTTGCAAAAGTGAAGAAGGTAGAGAAAGAGGAAGAGACAATTTGAGATATCCAAGAAGAAGCTTGGATAAGAGGAAGAAGGAGGCTAGAAATCCAAGGTGGAAAATACTTGGATAAGAGAGATATATAGATCATGGAATTAAAGGAGGTGATAGTTATAGTGCAAGTAATGAAGAGGATTAGAGTGGAAAAATAAAGAAAGAGAAAAGAAATGAAGAGAGCAAGAGAGATTTCTGATTTAAGGAGGTAAATTGAACTCCTTGAAGAGAAAATATTGGTAACAAGAATTGAGTATAGGGATGATGAAGACCATATAGAATAATATGAAGTGCTATTTGATGGAGGATATGAGGGAGATGACTACAAACAAGATGATATGATAGATATGTAAGAAGAGTTGATCTTCATGAGTGAAGAATGTGAAGAATATTACAAAGATGACACAAAAGGTGATTCTGAAGGTCACATGGAAGGTGATGATGAGTGGTCTAGTGGATATGAGGAAGAATGGAGTGTGAAAGGATAAGAAATAGATGATGCTAAGTTAATGGCATTTGAGAAAAGCCATGGGAAGTATCCACATGCAAGAGTGGGGTAGCTGGGGCACATTCAGGAAAAAGTAGAAGATGATGAATCAAGGTTTAATGAAGACTTCTCAGGAGCAACTGACAATTTTATTGATGAGGATGATATACAAAATGAGAGAAAAGTTCATGAAATGAAGGTTTGGGAAACATAAATGCCTCCCTATGATAGATTTGGTGATGAAGAGGATGACCTCATGTTAGAGGCATAAATCAAATTGGATGAAGTAATGCTCAAAACTTCTAGTGACAACAAAGAAGATACAAGCCAAGATGACAACATGGAAGACAAAGTGGAGACATATAAGAGCATCAAATATCATGCAAAGGTAAAAATTTCTTATCTTGATTATGATTTGATGAGTGAAGAATATGTAGAAGTTAAAACACATGAATAAATAAAAGTATGCACATAGGGAAAAGGGGTGAATGTTTATGTACAAGTTATGAGGAGATCAGATGATGCAAAAATCAGAGGCTCATATGTATGGGTATATAGTTCCTAAATGGCTTGAGAAGGCAAACACTCTATTGGAAAACTAGGTTTGGGTGAGCAAGAATGCAAGGTATGCCAAAGGGATAAATGAATGTGATGAATCCAAGAAAGTGGTAGTTGTTCCAAGGAGATTTTGGAAGAGAGTTAAAGTAAACTCCACCAAAGAAGAAGATGACAAAGATACAGAGGTAAATGACAGTCTAGAATCCATGAATCAAGTAAAAAGTAAACAATTTGTGTTAAATCTTTTAGATGATAATGTGTTGAATGAATCTAGTGGAGGTAGTGATGATTTCATTGATGAATCATGCCATAAATTATTTGAGAAAGATGAGATACATTAGGGTGACTGCTCTCACACACTCAAAGGAGAAGAAACTAGACAAGTTGGTGATGAAAAGATTTTTAAAGAAATGCTACAGTATGAGGCAAATGAAATGAGAAACAAAGGTAAACAAATTGAATTTGATACATCAGTTGATGATATCTTAAGCATAATTAGTGGAAGTGATGAATGCATGAATGAATCGTACAAATAAAGTATGGGATAGACTATTATGGAAACAAGTGAATACTCCCATGGAGGCCAAGATGAAATAATTGAAAATAATGGAGACTTCTTAGAAGTACAACAGTGTTTAAGTGAAGACCCAAATTTTGATGATTGTCAGGAAGACATTGATGATTCCTTTTTGCAAGAAGAGTTGAGGAGGATAGAGACATTGTATGCATGCACAAGCCATCTCGTGGGTGTATTAGCTAAGAAGGAAACAAGAAAGAACATGTACAAGAAGAGAAAAATAAGGAAAAAGATGAGACACAAAGAATACAACAAGGAAATACAAGAAATAATATGGACCAAGAAGACATAGGACCTAGGTATAACAAAATATTCGAGAGATAGTGAAGATACTACAATTGAACTGGAGTTCAATTATTTTCCTTCCAAGGGATTCTGACGTAAGAACATCACCATGATACTTAATGAAGATAAATCAATGTTGAATAAGCCTTTGTAGGCATGAACATGTATTAGGAGTTTTCATAGATTTTTCCCTCTAAGTTCTAGTTTTAATGTTTAAATTGTGTGATGTAATTATTCTTTATAAGGGGTGAGAGTGAAAATAGGTGGAGCTAGTTGTTAATAAGTTTCTAAATCTCCATTTGGTATGTAGGAAGGAGATTAGTTGTCTTAAGTTGTTGAGTAAATCATGGTTAGTTGTCATATTCTAGGTTGAATATTTGAAAGAGTCAAAATAGGAATTAGTTGTTTATCTCATGCATGTAAGTTGAGGGAATGTCTCAACTACATCTCAAAAGATTAGGATCAAGCCAATTTAGGAGATATGATATAAGAATTCAAGAGATAGAGAAGGATGATTTGATCATAAATCATTACATACAAGAAAACCTTCAAGACCCTATCTCTGGAGAATGTGTCACTAAGGAAGGATCAAGCTTTCTAATAGAATTGGGAACATTCATTTTTAGACCTATGTGAGTTAAGTTAAATAACTTAGAAGATGAATTGTTCATGATGACAGTACTGAGCTAAGATGGTGCATCATTAAAAAGGAAAAAGGAAAGCTCGTACACCTAATAGATGATGATGAGGTTGGGGATCTCAACATAGATCACATAGAAGGTGAAATTAAAGTTATGGATATGGCTGATGAACAAGCACGTGCATATCATTTTTTGTTAAAAAATAAGGTAAATATTGGAACTGGTGACACGCCAAATGAAACAGTGATTGGTTACTACTAGTCTGAGGCAGAAGTTACAAAAATAGTGGAATTATTATGTGAATTCTAGGATCTGTTTCCAAGGGTATACCATGATTTGAAGGGTTTCCATCCATCACTTGGGGAGATAAAGATAAAAATTAAGGATGGTGCGTGACCGGTTCGCAAGCACCCTTACATGATGAATCCCAACTTACACATTAAGGTAAAAGATAAAACTGAAAAATTCTCAAAGCAAGCATCATCAATCCCATTGAGGAATATGAATGGATAAGCTCGATGGTTTTCACAGAAGAAATACTTGAGGGTGTCGTAAGGCGTGATATCTATTCCTTCACTGATGGTTTTTAGGCTATCATCAGGTTAGGACCTTGCGCAAATATAAATCAAAGACAACATTTGCAACATATTGGGGTTGTTTTGCATACACATTCATGCCCTTTGGATTAAAGAATGTGTCAGCGGTGTTCTTGCTCATTGTAGTGTAGGATTTTATTCACAATTTTCTTCAAGTATACATAGATGACTGGATAGTGTATGGGATGTTGAATGACCAATGTGATTGTTTAAGGATAATGTTCGAATGGTGAATGTGCTAATTATATCCTTGAAAATTAAGAAATGTATATATGTGACATCATTTGGAACACTGTTGGGGCACATAATTTACAAGGAAGATTTATTGGTTGATCCAGAAAAAGTGGCAGTCATCTTGGGGTTGGAAGAACCAAAAAATCAAAGCGAAGTGTGCAGATTCCTTGGGCATACAAGATACTAATGAAAATTCATTAAGGGGTATGCCAAGATTGTCATGTCAGTGGAGGAGCTGTTGAAGGAATAGGGAAAGTTCTATTAGAAGGATGCATAACAACATGAATTTGAGACATTAAGGGAAATGTTGAAAACCACTCCAATCCTACATTTTCCTTAATGGAATGTTCCATTTCATTTGCATGTGGATGCCCCTGGCACAACCATTGGGGAAGTATTATCTCAACATGGGGAAGGGAGTGTAGATCATCCAATTAGATTTGCAAGCTGAAAGTTGACACAAGATGAACAAAATTATACAACTACAGAGCATGAGGCGTTGTCTATGGTGTGTGCACTTCATAATTTTAGGTAGTATGTATTGGCCACACTATTTGTCTTCTATGTTGATCACATGGTACTTAAGTATCTGGTCAATAGAGCAGTCTTACAAGGTCAAATCTGCATATGGATACTCTTATTCCAAGAATTTGATTTTACAATCATATTCAAACCCTAAAAGAGTAATCTTGGACCTGATCATCTCTCAAGGATAAATTCTAGTGAGGACACACATATCATATAAGACACCATGCCAAATGCATGAATTTTTAGGCTACAGTGTGTGCCACCTGATTTAGAGGAAATTGCAGTACTCTTGCGCACATATATGGAACCTTAGGGAATGAAAACACTAGAGAAGAAGTAATTAGCTATCCATGCTAAACTTTATCAATTGGTAGAAGGTGACTTTTACGAGATGGGTAGAGATGAAGTATTATGAAAATGTGTTTTAGAGCATGAATTTCAGGTAATTGTGGAGGAAGCACATGGTGGGATAATAGGAGGACATTATTCATGTGAAGCTACAATCCACAAGATACTCTTAGCATGAATTTGGTGGGAGATATTGTACAAGGATAGTAAAGAGTTTGTCATGGCATGTGATCATTGTTAGAATAGGAAAGCGAGGGAATCATGATGAAATGTCATTGTGCCCCATAACAAGCGTAGAAACCTTTAAAAAATGGGTAATTGATTTTGTAGATGAAAAAGAGGTGTTTTCTGAAACACTTTTGACCGGAGCTATGAACTCAAGGTTAATGGGGCCCCATCCTTACAATTCCAATGTCCACAGATAAGATATTACAATTTTTAACCACGAACCACAACCACAATAATGTAGCCAATGAAGACCACGCCATAATTTTTTCTACCACCTCCAACGATACAATTCCGTAAATGTCACCACTGCAGGTGATACAAATTCCGCCATTTTCGTAAGATCCACCAAATTCCACCAAAGTAGCCACCAATGGTACATCAAACACCACCACCGATAAACCACCCTGAAGGGATAGCACCTAACGGGATTTGACCATAGGTGGATCTAGACATAACCATTTGTCTTAACTGATCCACCCAAACCCCATTGGCATAACTTTGGATGGTAAACATTTTTAGTATACCAAAGCTATGTGTGTTTAATGAAAAGTTACAAAAGCCATGAATTTGGGGTAAGAATCTCTAAAGAAACCCCAAAGGCTTTTGACAATCTGATCAATGGACCATGTGATAAGAAATGAGCAAGGTTTTCTTCTTTGCATACATTAATTTGAAATAAATATGCAAACTAAGCAAATGAAGTTAACCTCTATTCTTTAAAAACTTGAAATAATGAACCTAAGAGGATCTAAGCATTCAGTTTATGTGTTAAGAGAAAGAGATCTCCCCATTAATGGCTTTAAGGCTAATGGATCTTCCCTTTTGCTCCATGTTAATGCTATGAAATAAAAAATCAAATGCTTTTAGCTCAAATGGAAGAAGATGGAATATAATCTAAAGCCTAAACAAATTGCTATAATCTATGCTAGGAAGAAGAAGAAATTCTTAGGAAATGAGGGAGGGGGTATAGCCCTATTTATAGTTTTTGGTTTGGAAGAAAAGGGAGATTTGGGTGCATGTGGGACAAAGGCTAAAGTCAAAAAATCACTTTAGCAAGTCAAAGTGTGATTTGACGATGTTTAGGGTATTTAACCTAGGTTAGACTAATTAATCTCTCTTAGAGAGTAATTAGGGTTTTGGAAGGGTTTCTGAAGGGCTTAATCAATCCAATGAAGTGGATTGATCTTCCAGGAGCTAATAGAAGTAAGCTAGAAGAGAATAAGAAGCTAATGTAGTTAGAACGAGGCTATAATAGCCTGTTTAAATCATTTATAAGAGGAAAAACAACCAAAAGGGTGTCGTAGGAAGGGAGTTAGATAGGCTTAACTGGCGGTGTGCTATTAATTTGTAAAGGGAAGAAGCGTTAGTGTACCTTTAGAAATAATAGTGTATTGATCAAACTAAAGGTGTCTACATTTTCCCCTCTTTGAGGTGACGTAAGCTACGTCACTTCAAAGAAAGTAGACAAATGCAAACAAGTAGAAAAATTTGAAGGGGTAGAAGAAAAATTAATAGGATGAAGGATGACAAATGCCCCCTCAAGTGTCGATGAGGTGACGAAGAAACTCAATCGACGATTGAAAAAGAAACAAATAGAAAGAAAAGTGGACAGAGAAGATGAGAGACTAGAAGAAAAAGGGATATTAAGCTATCCGCAAATTAATTGCTAACAATACTTAATCATTATAATGCTCAGAATCCTCCTCATGGGTTCTTATTAGAATGTGAGCATGCGACGAAAGCATAAAATGACATGAAAAGACAAGATACAAACAACCATTTTGTGATAAAAATGACCAACTCCATTCAACATACACGAATGCAATGTAATACGAGAAATGAACAGAATCACCTATCAGGGAAAATAAGTACAATCACACACACTTAAACCAACAACATTTAAGATAGTTGCACAAATATCTTGTTATCAAGATGAAGTCCCAAATGTTTTGATAAATGAAAAGGGTGAAGAATGATTCCCCAAGCAAGGTGTATTATGCAAGGGGAAAGATGGAGGAAACTTGGGTCCCGCGAAAAAGCAACGTGCACGACAAAACAGTACCAGGCAATTGATAGTGCCCTAGAGTACAAATGAAGTAAACAACATAGCTTGTGTAGGTGATTGAAGATTTTGGTGATGTGCGAGTCGTTGTTTCAAAACATTTGAAGATGTCAGCAAGATCTGGGATGAGTGCCTTGTAATAGACACAAATTTCAGCCGTAGATGATTGGTTTAACCAATTTTGAATCATTTTTGATGTATTTCAATATTTTTGTTGTATTTAAATATTTTTTAGAATTTTTTTCTTTTTCTTTTTTATTTATGATGGGTCAGAAGAATTTCAAAAGATCAAATATCTTCTAAAAGTACGTGCATAGGTGGTAACAGGAAGGCAAGGCTGCCAAAGAGCCAAGTTATACACCCACAAGAAGAAAGATGGGTCGCGAATAATTTATTTAAAATAAATTAGTAAATAATTATCATGACGGGGGAAAATAGATGAAAAATAGAGGAAAATGTGGGAAAAGGTGTCTGAAAGGTTCATAAATTATCTCAATGCGACGGAGAAGGGACCGTTGGACAACATGAAGTGCCCTAGCATGTGAAAATTAGTAAAAATAATTATTTTAATACAAAAATAATTATTACAATGGATAGAAGAAGGATAGAATGATCATGGCAGAGAAAACATGCCCCAGGGGCATTGCAATGGGTTAATATACGCACCCGGGGTTGGTAAAACAATTGCGACCAATTCATTTCTACCAGAGCCTTTGTAAATTTTTACCATGAGAGAAAGCGATAGCCCTGGAGTGAGATGGTGAGGATACCGAGGAGGACGAGATGCATGGATCACATTCGGGAGTACATACGGGACCCAATAGATGGACCTTTCATGAGTGGCCTAATCCCCCTATTAATTATGCATTTATTTCCCTTTTTTAGGGTTTTCTAAGGTAGGTAAGACAGAGTTTGATGCATGCGTATGGGTGTATGTGTCGGTTTGACGGGTATGTGCATGCACATGCGTCAAAATAGACACAGATGCACACGCGTATCCATTCATGGGAGGCAAGGACATGTACGCGTACCTGTTTGGAAGAAGTGGGTACACACATGCGTATCTATTGGAAGAGGCAGGTACATGCACGCGTACCCATAGAAAAAGTTAGATGGGGCACGTATGCATCGGCTAGGTTTAGAATAACTACGTGCATGCGTGTACGTCGAAGTAGGTGCATAGGCATCATATTGGGCATGTATGCGTCCTGTATGGCTGGCGCCAATAAGGAAGAAGGGGGGTTGCGAGCGTATGCATCTGTAAGGGTGCGTATGTGTCATTTATGGTGCGTAGGTGCCAATAGAGGTGCATAGGCACTAGAATGAAGGGGGGAAAAGACAACTGGAAGAAAATATCCAAGTATAGAAGAATATAAATGACATTAGTTCAGAAGAAAACAATAATTAGTAAGTTAGTTTTTGAATTAAAAGAATTATTTTTCCTTAGAAAAATATATAGAAATAGGTAAGTGCCTAACACTTGCGTTGATTTTGCAGCATATGTTACCCGTTCTTTAGACTCGTAAGCGTTACAGTCGGTTAGCTGTGATAGAGGCACAATTTGATGACGATGATAGCATGACTGTGGAGAGCCTTTTGCATGTGATAGGACTGACTCATGTGGCCGAGATGCCACAGATTACATTAGACCACGGCCTTTTGACAGCCATAGTAGAGCGATGACACAACAAGAGTTAGTGCTTTTACCTCTTGATTGGGGAGATTACCATTACCTTGGAGGATGTATGGCACATCATGTGAGTCCCGATTCAAGGACAACTTATCAAGACTACGAGCCGTTGGACCAATATTCAACGTCATATCATACATTTTTTCGGTGTCCCTACTATACCACGGCTTGGGATGTCCATTAGATTATCCTGATGTATAGATGATCCAGAGTTAGACCGAGTAGTGGTCTATATGACGGCATTTTTCAGTGGAGTTCTACTCCCTGACAAGACTGGTGCTTCATTTCTACTTGGACTCCTGGGAGTGATTCTTAGTTTGGTGGAGGGACAGACTTACTGTTGGGGTTAGTGCATATTAGCACGTCTATATTGGGACCTACTCACCTGCTACAGATTTAGGCATGGGACCACATTGCTATTGGTCACCCCTTAGGTGTTCTGAGAGTTCGGGCTCTTGACGAGCCTTCTACAATGGGCTAAGTCCCAGCAGGGGATGATGTGCGACTATTTATGGGAGTTACATACCATTACTGGCACGAGCTGGATGAGTTACAGTAAGCTTCAATTGTATGGAGGCCTTATAGACATTTCTAGTGGCCAAAGGATGGTTTAGAGCTCAACACTGCTACCGTTGAGCATTTTATCTTGGGCATCCGCAGCTATATGCAAGAGCTATACATAGTAGATCGGTGCCAGAGGTAGTTTGGCCTTACCCATGATGCTCTTGGGCCAGACAAATTATATTCTCATAGAGCCAGAGAGCATTTTGATATGGTTCCACAGATTGCCCATGACAGAGCACTAGCTAGTTTTCGACATGTGGTATCTGTTATTTGGATACCACTATGGTAGATTAGAGATCTAGGCACTACGCCGGAGTATGGGCCATGGTACGATGGTGTGCTCCCACACTGTTTGAGTATTCCTAGAGCAGTGTATGACGTTGGTGTGAGACCTCCTCCAGTGGGGCCTCCTAGCGGTGGCAAGGGTAGAGATGATAGTGATGATGACGATGATGAGGGTGGGCCCGATGCGCACCAGTATGTTAGACGTAGGGGACAGGGTCTCGTACCACAACAACCACAGGGATAGGGCCCTAGGCCTAGGCCGAGACATGTATATATAGGGCCGTGGATATAGAGTTTCCCCAGTGGGCATTCCAGCAGAGATATATACCCCTCTTTAGCAGGTACTTCCAGAGCAAGGCCCACCACTTGATATTCCAGAGAGTAACAGTGATGGTGGGTAGCGAGCTGCTCTTCACCAACAGTTATAAGCATCCATTATTGTACAGTTACATGTGGCTAGTGAGAGAGACACAATTAGGGTATAGGTACAGGCCCTTATAACATAGTGAGATTAGGCACTCACCCAGGTGTAGATTTTGATAGCAGAGAGGGATCAGGCTAGAGAACATGTCACTCAGAGCAGCGATAGTGCTTCATGGCAGAGTTAGATGCGAGAGATGGCCACACAAGGTGCTCAGATATTGAGCCTCTTACACCAGTCCCAGACTAAAGTGTGGATGGTTTTTGCCTAGAGGGATCATGCACAAGCATAGTCACAGGGCTATTTTACACAAAGGGATCAGGCACGAGCCCAGGTGCAAGTTATTACAGTAGATAGGGATAGAGAGGCTGCGGCCCTGAGACAAACCTAGGCTGAAATTGGTAGTTTGATAGGCCAGCAAGATGCTACTCTTTAGGTAGCTCTCACTTCTAGAGATGTAAACTTGATACGAGATGTGATGAGATCCGGTGGTGAGGCCTTGTACTATAGGACTACCTACTTTAGGGCAGTGTCGGTAGATCAACGAGTAGTCTCATTCCAGGATTCAGAGGCTAACGCGACAGGCTCTAGGTTTCGGAGATCAGGTCATTCTGTGAGATTAGTTAGGTAGCCTATACTAGAGTAGTCAGCTGGACAGGGGCCATCTAGATAGTTTGGTGGTACTCCTAGTGTAGGTCCATCATAACCACCATTATTCCGTCGACCAGGTGATAGACCTGGGAGCCCCGGTGAGGACGAGAGTTGTGGTTGAGCTCTATATTCTTTTTTTGTATAGATATCTTGTATACATGACTCTTATGAAGTCTGATTTTGATGTATAGCTGTGTATACCATTATTTTGATGACGCCTCACGATGAAGGATCGATTCTTTTGATGCATGCCCCTTTTTGATGGCATATTGTATCGATGATGTATTATTTTGAGTACTGACCTAGACAGTTATACATGTATATATGGACATTTTGATGTATCATTTTATGATGGATTTATGATGTATGATTTGTTCTTTCCTTTATGTATGTGGCATACCTTAGATTCAGAAAGGTGTATATTTCCTGCTTTCATATTTGATGATGTATCTGTAGATAACACCACATGTTTTTGGATTCATGAGTTGTTTAGAGTTTTTATGCTAGCACTTGGGATGATACTAGATTATATTGGTGTGGGGGGGGGATAGATTTGTGATTATGAGAAACCCCTCTTGCCCCCATTGATGATATGATATGTGATGATTAGCTTAGCATACATGCATGATGTAATACTTAGTTTTTTTGGATATATATGATGTAGTGAATGATGTTATAAATTTGATGAAATGATAGATGATAGATGTGATAACAAACAACTATGCAAAACACACAAGAAAAAGTTAACAACACTAAACAAATATACACATACAACAAACTACTACTAAACAAACACATGCAAAAGCTTAACAAGAGATTAAAATGATATCTAATATAAGCAAGTAAAATGAACTTTTAAAAGACGCACATAACAAATAAAGAAGCCTACAATTTTTTTTTAACAAGCATGAGAGTTCTCCAATGTATGTAATGCATTACATAATTTAAATCAAACAAGATTAAAAATTAGATAAGAAAATGATCTACTTAAAGAACCAACAATTCGACAGACTAAGTACACCAAAACTATACAAACAACCAACTAAAAGTAATTAAAGCACTACTTTGTTTTTGTGGAACAACATTGACATGTTTTCTAATGTTTTTGGGTTTATCTAAAATGATAAGTTTTCGCAGCCACGTTTTTCCATTGTTGTCTAGGTGTTCCTAAGATAACATTGTGAGATTAGCTTTATCCCTAAAAAGGGAAATTTTCCAGATGTTTAGATTTTTTTTTGTGTATCATTTTCCAAATGTTTTTGTATTTTCCAAGGTCATGTTTTGAAATCAATGTACAAGAAAAAAGAAGTGTGGATGCCCCCAGCGTGATGTGGGAATATACAAAAGGTAGAATGCCACGCGTGTAATGTGTGAGAAGGTGGAAATGATACTTTCATGCTCAGCCTTAGATGGGAGTATACAAAGTTGATGTCATCCAATTAGATATATGAGCAAACAAACCAGATCATGGCAAGGCAAAGGTGGTCTTAGTAGGGTTCCTAGACCTAGCAGAAAAAGTCATATCTAAAAAGTGGTAATGATTTCCCATCCTTCTGTAAGATTCACTTGTGTCCGGTGAATCTTCCTTGAGTGCCAACACCTAGTTTTCACTCAAAGACCTGCCCACTGCGCCACAATTGTGTGGTTTTCACATGAGGACGACTTGCTTTTTCTTTACTATTTTCTCATTTTTCCATTTTTTTGCTTGTTTTCCAATTTTTAGTTCTTATATGCTATTCTCGTCATGCCTAAGCGTAGAACCACTTCAAGTGCATGGCATTCATAGGTTCCGAAAGCTCTTCACCATTTGAATACACAAGTTTGTAGGCTCCTGATCCATATTTTGTAATTACAACATAAGGACCTAACCAGTTAGCCTCCAACTTTCCTTTCTTTTCTCTGTCTTTGACGGTGTTCTTCTGATTTTCTTTGAGAACTAGATCTTCTACATCAAATTCCTGAAGAATGATGCATTTGTTATATCCTCTAGACACTCTGTTCTGATAGAATTTTAGGTGATTAAGCGCTCTGATACGCCTTTCATCTAATAGTTCTAACTCTGCTAGGTGAGAAACTCTGTAGTCTTCATCTTTATCAAGATAATCTTTGAGAGATATTCTCAGGGAGGGAATATTCACTTCCAAAGGTATGATGGCTTTAGTACCATAGACAAGTGAATAAGGGGTCACACCAGTAGGAGTGTAGATGGAATTTTGATAGGCCCAGAGGGTGGGATGTATTTGCAGATGCCAATTACTATCGCGTTTACTGACCATTTTCTCCATGATTCGTACAAGGGTCTTATTGGTGGCTTTTGCATGTCCATTACCTTGACGGTAATAAGGGGTAGACCACTTAAGTTGGATATGGAAGCATTGACATAATGTTTTAACCGTTTTATTTTTGAAGGATTTACCATTATAAGTGACAATGGCCGAGGGGATCTCGTAATGGCATATGAGATGGTTCATAATGAATTTAGAAATCTACGCACCAGTGACATAGGTAAGAGGGATAGCCTCTACCCATTTGGTAAAGTATTCGGTGGCAGTAATGATGTGAGTATGACCATCTGATGAAGAAGGATGGAGCTTCCCTATGATATCTAGGCCCCATTTAGAGAATGGCCACGACATTGCAATCGGTTGTAAGGCTTGTGCTGGTGATGTATTAAATTTCCATATTTTTGGCATAGTTCACACTTCTTTATGAAGTTACAACAATAAGATTCCATGGCAGGCCAATAATATCCTACTCTCAATAGCTTTTTAGCTAAAACCATGCCACTAGTATGTGCTCCACAAATACCACTATGTACTTATTAGTGCAAAATTACAGCACCCCTGGACGCTGATCAGATTTCTAGGTTGATCACTCTTGCATCCAGTGTAATTGCACAACATGGAAACCTCTCTCCAAGTGTGGGACTTGGAAACTGAGAGAGGAATCTCCAGATTAGAGGCTGGTTCCTCAAACTCCTCTGATTTAGATCTATATTTTGCAAAACTACAGAGGTTTAGATCCTAATCCTATTCTAACTTGCAAGGAGACAGGGGTAGAAGTGCAAAATTGAAACTATCTAAAGATGGTGATGCACCAAAAGGAGTGGTGAAACATATTAGTCATGCAAATAGACACAGACTGAGGTTCACAACATAAAAACATACACAGACTGATAATGTATAATTTAGCATCTGAAATCAAGCAAATAATACAAACAGAGGATTGAAACCCATTCACAGAGCTTGCATTATCAATTTAATATCAAAATACGCATTACACCCTCAGAGAGGTAAAGAAAACTGTTACAATCCTTGGAGAGGTCTGATACTTGATCAATCCTTTGAAGAAGGTGAAAGAAGAAGTCTGCTATGCCCAAAAAATGTTCCTCTTTTTGAAATGAGCCCAAAACTGGCTTTTAAAATGCAAGGGTCGAACCCAGGGAACAGGAGACGTACAAAGGCATGGGAGCCCATTCTTTCTTGACTGCAGGTGTATTAAAACGGCATAGAGGACCTTACAAACCCATACCCTGTCATTTTGACCTGATTGCAGGAGAATGCGACCCATTCTGCATTAACTCTGGTCGCTGGAATGTCATTTCCGGCCATGAATACACATCAAATCCGTTTCTCGATTTTCCTCCCTCCAGACTACTCCAAAACACAAGATTGACCCCGGAATCGTGTAGAGAATTTCACCAGCTTTCCGTTGATGTAAAGAACGTGCAAATCCGAGCTCTGGATCAAAAGATATGGCGATCTGAAGATTTAGGGCACGGAACAGACCCAAACGGATTTTGAAATATTTCCCGCGCTCTGCCACTTGGATGACACGTGGCACGCTCTGATTGGTCGCGTGATTCTCTCTTCTTCTACTTTTCGGTGGGCTGTCTCTTGAAATTTGACCTTTTTGATGATTTTAAAACATTTTCCACTTTTTCTTCGCTCCCTCGCCACTTGGAAGATACGTGGCATGATCTGGTTGGAGGACAGGGCGTGGGGTCAACCTTGTCTTTTAAACTTTGGGCCCAAGACTTCTTCAAAATTTCTAAGTCCTCCCCGAACTCCGCACTTCCTTGCTCCATTGGACACGTGCCTAATTCCTATTGGCTCGGGCCAGTGCTTCAAACCTTGCCCCTTTGACTTTTGGTCCTTTCTTCTTGAGACACGTGGCGTCTTTTGGTTGGTTCTCGGGCCTGCCGGGTCTTCCGCGTACTTCGCGTCCATCTGTCCCGGATGTCCCATTTGATTTTGGACCTTTTGGGACAATTTCGGCCGGTTTAGGCATTTCACGTCCATTTGTCCCAGATGTCCCATTTGATTTTGGACCCTCTGGACTCATTTCGGCCGATTCAGGCATTTCACGTCCATTTGTCCCAGATGTCCCATTTGATTTTTGACCCTCTGGAGTCATTTCGGCCGATTCGGCCGGTTTGGGCATTTTTGGCCCACTTGTCCCACTTTGCTTCGGACTGACTTGACTCTTTTCGGCCGGTTCGGCCGGTTCGCGCCTTTCTGGCCCGGTTGTCCCATTTGCGTCCCTCTCAGCAGTTAGCCAATTTTCTCGGTCGAAACCGGCATTTCGCGCCCGCCGCGTACTTTCGTCCCACTTGTCCCTGTTGCTTTGCGGGCTGTTTGTGACTTACTTCGGCTGAGTTCGGCCGGTTCGCATACCTTTTTGTCCCAAATGTCCCGACTTGCCCCTAGGACTAGGACTTAGTCGATTTTTGTGATTTTTTCCTGGATCCCAACCTACTTGCCTTCTGTAACCTCTTTTTGCAAACTTTCTCAGAGCTTGCTCTTTTCCTTCTTCAGACAGGGAACTTTAGAAAATATTCCTGAGGGGACTCTAGCAACATGATTTTTGGCCCCGAATCAATCAATTTTCCTGGGACTTGAATATTCTGATGCATGTTATCAAAATTACCCAAGGGGGGGTGAAATTTTGGACAACAGTTTGGCGACTCAGCGGGGTCATCTGCCTGCTAGATGAACGATCAGTAGCCTGAAGCAATCCATTGGGCATGGAGTCATGAGTTACAACCTGCAACTGATCTGAACTTTGAAAACCTCCCCTCTGAGCCACTTGGAAACCCATTGAACCTGGAGTGTCTTCACCAAGATGCCACTGAAATGAACTGTGCAAGAGCAAAACCAGCAACACCAAAACTATGTACAAAACTGAAAATCATACATGCCCCAAATGGAACATGCAGAGTGTGCACAAGCACTTATTCTGCTGAAAGCAAATCTACCTACTCTACTCTAGCTGGAAGCAAAGGAAAGCTAAACAAACCCTGCAACTGGTTGTGCAAAATAGCTCCCTTTCTTCAAAATTGGCAGCCATGCAACTGATTTGGCACTGATCATGGCTGTTTGGATGGATGAAAAATCAACAAGAAGCTGGTCTTCTATCCAAATCATCAAGGTATCAACTGAAAATAAATCCAATACCTCTTTTAGTTGCTCTGCATTTGGATTGGAGAGGTATGGCAGTTGATCCTTGGTACTTTTTAGCTCATCCTCATGCTCAGAAGCAAGCATGACTGGTTGTGGCTTCTCCTTTGGCTCCAATGAAGCCAAATACCTGATTGGGCAAGGTCTGATCCGTTTGATATGCCCATTGCTGTGATTTTCAACTCCAAGAATGGAGTCTTCTTGTAGACCCACCTGAATGGATGATGGGGAAGAAATGGTGAAATTCTTATGTCCTTTCTCTTCCTCCAATGAAGAACATGGAAGATTTAAATATTCCAATTTTGGTTCCAAAGGGCTGTTATAAGATGCAGGCTGCTGCAAATGAATGCTCTCCTTCATGACAACAGACTCTTGTGTTTGGAATGTGGATGATGAAAGAGAGAATGGTGAAAACTCAACCGGCTCTTCTTCATCAAAACAGTCCTCCAAAACTGACAGGTAAACTGCCTCATTGTTGTCCCGCTGTTCTTTTTCAACTTCCTCCATGGTGTCCTCTTGATCTGCAACTTGACCACCATGGTTTCCTTCACTCTCCAATATTGAGTTTGAGAGATCAAACTCCTTTTCAGTATTAGAACTTGAGAGAGGTGAAGTAGAAAGAAGAACTGAAGGTTCTCCTGTAGCCTGCTTTGTGCTCAAAGTCCTTGGATCTGCACTTTTCTCCTCCACAGCTAGATTGTGCTCCTCTTCTTTTGGATTTGGAGCATCTCCTCCTTCCTCCAATGTTTGAAGAGCAATCTTGCTCTTGATTGAACTCCTCCTCCAGCATGAAGTTTGTCAAGTCAAACTCTTCAATTTGTTGCTCTAGAGGACAAGTTGGGGCTGCAAGATCTTCTTCTTCAACGAAATCAGTCCTCACCACCATTTGTTCAACCTTAGCCTCTTCTGTAGGCTTAACCATCAAGGGGATCTTTGTCATCCCAAACTTGGCAGCCCAAACCTTCAAGCTCGTCTGTTATTTCTTTTCTGTTGGGCTCCTCTCCTTACTGTCCTTGATGACTGTTTTTTACAAGTTCTTCTTCCCCACATGGAATTGGGGATGCAAGAGGAGGGATAGATTGAAACTCAACTGATTTGACATTTTTTTGTGGTGGTGGAGGCAGGTGAAACCTCTTGTTTCTTTGGAGGAGGGGGTATTTCTGTTAGCTCTTGTGGAGGGGATGACTGTTTGGAAGGGAAGAGGAAAGAAGAATCGAGGTGTGGTGGAAGACTGAGAGGATGGAGGACATGGATTCAATACTTGGGACAACAGATGGGGAGTTTGAAACTTGACACTGCTGAAATGAAATAGATTGGGAAAGAGGAAAAGAAAAGGCATGAGATGGTGTGCTTACCCGTTGACAAGGTTGCTGAATACTTCTCTCATACACCTCTATTTCTTCAATCCACTTTGCAAGCAAAGGCAACATTGCAATCATGAAGTCAAGCTTCTCCTGAGGGCTGTAATGCCTTAGAAAAGGTCCCACCCCATGGACAGGGTGCTCCATAACCGATTCCAAAATCTTTCATTTGTGCTTGAGCCCTGGAATGCACTATCCCCACCTCCATCTTTTGGATTTTCTCCAACAGACCAGCATCTTGGATCTGATGGTCTTCATTGTATGCACACCCTTGCTCTTAGAAAGCTCCATAGCCAAACTGACTTTGGCACTGCTACTCATATGGGTATGCATACTAATCTTGAATCTATTTAAAATGCTGATTTGGAGGATTTGTAAAACATGATGGAGGTGGAAAAAACTGCTGTTGTTGAAAATGTGGATTCCATGATGGAAATGAAGTCATGGCTGCACAAATTCATGGAATGGAAAAGAATGAAAGGGATGGAAAGAAGGATGAATGAAAAATGGATCGAAATGAATGGAAGGAAAAGTCTGCAACTTCAGAGATGGGTTGTTGACCAGATGGAGTCGCCAGATGTGTTTGCAAGTGCCTCCAAAGGCTGAAATCTTCACAGGAACACATCAACCTGTAAAAGATGAAGTGAAAGACCTCTAAGGTCCCACCGGGCGTGCCAAAACTGTTAGTGCAAAATTACAGCACCCCTGGATGCTGATCAGATTTCTAGGTTGATCACTCTTGCATCCAGTGTAATTGCACAACATGGAAACATCTCTCCAAGTGTGGGACTTGGAAACTGAGAGAGGAATCTCCAGATTAGAGGCTGGTTCCTCAAACTCCTCTGATTTAGATCTATATTTTGCAAAACTACAGAGGTTTAGATCCTAATCCTATTCTAACTTGCAAGGAGACAGGGGTAGAAGTGCAAAATTGAAACTATCTAAAGATGGTGATGCATTAAAAGGAGTGGTGAAACATATTAGTCATGCAAATAGACACAGACCGAGGTTCACAACATAAAAACATACACAGACTGATAATGTATAATTTAGCATCTGAAATCAAGCAAATAATACAAACAGAGGATTGAAACCCATTCACAGAGCTTGCATTATCAATTTAATATCAAAATATGCATTACACCCTCAGAGAGGTAAAGAAAACTATTACAATCCTTGGAGAGGTCTGATACTTGATCAATCCTTTGAAGAAGGTGAAAGAAGAAGTCTGCTATGCCCAAAAAATGTTCCTCTTTTTGAAATGAGCCCAAAACTGGCTTTTAAAATGCAAGGGTCGAACCCAGGGAACAGGAGACGTACAAAGGCATGGGAGCCCATTCTTTCTTGACTGCAGGTGTATTAAAATGGCATGGAGGACCTTACAAACCCATACCCTGTCATTTTGACCGGATTGCAGGAGAATGCGACCCATTCTGCATTAACTCTGGTCGCTGGAATGTCATTTCCGGCCATGAATACGCATCAAAGCCGTTTCTCGATTTTCCTTCCTCCAGACTGCTCCAAAACACAAGATTGACCCCGGAATCGTGTAGAGAATTTCACCAGCTTTCCGTTGATGTAAAGAACGTGCAAATCCGAGCTCTGGATCAAAAGATATGGCGATCTGAAGATTTAGGGCACGGAACAGACCCAAACGGATTTTGAAATATTTCCCGCGCTCTGCCACTTGGATGACACGTGGCATGCTCTGATTGGTCACGTGATTCTCTCTTCTTCTACTTTTCGGCAGACTGTCTCTTGAAATTTGACCTTTTTGATGATTTTAAAACATTTTCCACATTTTCTTCACTCCCCCGCCACTTGGAAGATACGTGGCATGATCTGGTTGGAGGACAGGGCGCGGGGTCAACCTTGTCTTTTAAACTTTGGGCCCAAGACTTCTTCAAAATTTCTAAGTCCTCCTCGAACTCCGCACTTCCTTGCTCCATTGGACACGTGCCTAATTCCTATTGGCTCGGGCCAGTGCTTCAAACATTGCCCCTTTGACTTTTGGACCTTTCTTCTTGAGACACGTGGCATCTTTTGGTTGGTTCTCGGGCCTGCCGGGTCTTCCGCGTACTTCGCGTCCATCTGTCTCGGATGTCCCATTTGATTTTGGACCTTTTGGGACAATTTCAGCCGGTTCGGGCATTTCACGTCCATTTGTCCCAGATGTCCCATTTGATTTTGGACCCTCTGGACTCATTTCGGCCGATTCAGGCATTTCACGTCCATTTGTCCCAGATGTCCCATTTGATTTTGGACCCTCTAGAATCATTTCGGCTGATTCGGCCGGTTTGGGCATTTTTGGCCCGCTTGTCCCACTTTGCTTCGGACTGACTTGACTCTTTTCGGCCGGTTCGGCCGGTTCGCGCCTTTCTGGCCCGGTTGTCCCATTTGCGTCCCTCTCAGCAGTTAGCCAATTTTCTCGGTCGAACCGGCATTTCGCGCCCGCCGCGTACTTTCGTCCCACTTGTCCCAAATGCTTAGTGGGCCGCCTGGACTCATTTCGGGCGGTTCGGGCGGTTCGCATACCTTTGTCCCATTTGTCCCCCCTTGTGCTGGACTAGGACTTAGCCGATTTTCACAATTTTTTCTGTCCCAAACTACTTGCTTTCTGCAACCTTCTCCGAACTTTCTCAAAGATTGCTCCTTCCTTCTTTGGCCTGGGGAGTTTAGAAAGATTCCTGAAGGGACCCTAGAAACCTGATTTTTGCTCTGAATTAACCAATGTGCCTGGGACTTGGATATTCTGATGCATGTTATCAAATTTACCCTGGGGGGGTGAATTTTGGATAACAGTACTTCCTTAATTATGTGGATAGAATCAACAACATCCAAACAATGAAGTAGATTCCCCTCATAGCCACGACGATAAAGGGTGCCTCCTAGAAGGGTATAACAAGCTATGCAGAAAATAAGGGCTTTCTTTTTAGAATGGGTGATGTCAGGGGGAAGAGTGCCATCTTATAGGTATTGGAAGATAAGGTTGTACCAAGGGGATAAAGGACCAACAACTTCACATGCCAAACATGACTCTAGCATATCATATGTAAGTACCTGTAAATGTTCCATGAAGAAAGGCATCTTGCTTTCTTCAGGTGCTATGCGTAAGAGAGACCCAATAGTAGCCATAACATCCGTGGATCTATTATGCGACCTTGCTTTTTGCTCAAATATAACTTGTGTGAAATATTCCTTCAAAGTTTCAACCATTTTCTTATATAGAATAAGCTTCTTATCTTTAACCTTGTACTCATCATTAACCTATTTTATGATAAGTTGAGAGTCCCCAATGACTCGCAGTTGTCTAATGTTCCATGTAATAACTACTTTGAGGCCAGCGATGATTGCTTCGTATTCTACAATGTTATTTGTACATGGGAATCCCAACTGGATTGCTTGTGGTATGACATCGGTTGTTGGAGTGATGAGCACCACTCCTGATTTGTATCCATGGAAGGTAAAAGATCCATCAAAATGAACCTGTCATTCTATGGATTCCTCAATATACATCATAGATGCATTTGGTAAATCTAAGCATAAAGGTTCCATTCCTGGGAGAGGAGCTTCTGCCAACTGATCAGCCAGTACTTATCCTTTTAAAGACTTTTGATTCAGAAACTCGATATCAAATTCACTCAGGAGAATGATCCAATTAGCCATTCGGCCTGTGAGGATGAGTTTGGATAAAAGGTACTTGAGAGTGTCAACTTTGGATATGAACTTGGTTTTATTATTTAGGAGATAATGGTGAAGCTTTTGGAATGTGAAGATAACTACTAAGCATGCCTTTTCTATTTGGGGATAATTCAACTCGTATGCAATCAAGGTGCGACTAAGATAGTAAACTGCTCTCTCTTTATCGGCTAAGTCATATTGGGAAAGTAATGCACCAATGACAAACTGGGTAACATAAATGTATAAGAGGAGAGGTTCATTGGGGGTAGGTGGAATTAGTACAGGTGGGTTGGACAAGTACTTTTTGAGTAGCGCAAAGGCTTTCTGACAGTCAGGTCCCCAGTTGAATGTGACATCTTTCTTGAGAAAATGAGTAAAGGGGTGGCACTTATTCGCAAGTTGTGAAATAAAGTGACGAATTGCCCAAATCTTTCCATGTAGATTCCTTAGCTTCTTGAGAGTGGTAGGTGGTGGAATTTCTGTGATAGTTGTAACCTTTGCACGGTCTACTTCAATCCCTCTTTGTGAAACAATGAACCCTGGGAGTTTTCCTGATAAAACACCGAAGACACATTTCTTAGGGTTCAAACAAACCTTATAGTCTCTTAGACACTGAAAGATACGCCTCAATACTCCAAGATGTTCTTCTCTACTCTTGGATTTTGCTAGGATATCATCAACATAGTCCTCCATGATGTCACTTATCATATCATGGAAAATAATTGTCATGGCCTGCTGATAAGTAGCCCCAGTGTTCTTGAGCCCGAAGGGCATGACTTTGTAATAAAATGTTCCCCAAGGGGTGATGAATGTTGTCTTATGTTGATCTTCTTCTGAAATTTGTGTTTGGTTATACCCTGAAAAACCATCTATCAAGGACAACATTTCATACCCAAATGTTGAATCGACTATCATGTCAATGTTAGTTAGGGGAAAATCATATTTTGGACATGCTTTGTTGATGTCATGGAAATCTGTGCAGATCCTTATGCCAACAGGTTTTTTCTGTACTGGGACTATGTTAGAGATCCATTCTGAATAGTCAATAGGTTTAATGAAATTAGTAGCCAACAACTTTTCTAATTCTTCTTTGACTAAGAGCACCATCTTAGGATGCATCTTTCTCAACTTTTGTTTGATTGGTTTGGCATCTGGGTGCACAACAAGGTTGTGCGCAACTAGCTCCAGGTCCAAACCAGACATATCTACATATGTCCATGCGAATATGTCCACGTATTCTTTTAAGCACTCTATAAATTTCTTTTTTTCTTGAGTTGAGAGGGAAGCTCCCAACTTTATTATTCTAGGTTGCTCTTCCGAGAAAATGTTGACATTGATTGTTTCCTCAATAAGCATTTTAGAAGCATCTTCCATCTATTTAGGATCAGGGGGAAGAGTAAGATCGACCTCCTATGGTAGTTCATTATCATCTTTGAATGGATAAATTACTTCGTCTTTAGACTCTTTGTTCTGTTTGTCTACGAGTTTATCAAAGAGTCTGTCACTATGGGATTTCCATTGAGCCTTCTTGCTTGGTTTCTCAGAAGTGGGTGTACTTTTATTTACAACCTTTTTATTTATCTATCCACACATCTCTGTTTCTTCCCCGAAGTAGGCACATGTGTCTATTTGAATCTTAAATCCCTTCTTGTGGTCTCCAGTCAGAATAAAGTCTCTTAGCCCCATGAACTCTGCAAATGCCTCATCATTTTCAAAGAAATCTAGGCGCACATGAAGTTGTTGATCCCAATCTATAATTTCAGGATATACAAGGGCTACTGGATATTTATCTAGGGGGATGGATTCGGATAAGGTAAGGACTGATGAATCTAGGAATAGGTTCGTGGAGGTAATATCCTCATAAAGGCTACATTGGGTATCTACATCACTATCAGAATGTGATGAAACATCTTGACATTCAGAAGAGGTGGCATCATTCTCATAAGGTAGAGCGTCATGGGGCCTTATTCCAAGGCCATATTTATCAGCTTTAAAATGAGGAATAGGGATAGGCTCCAACTATGGCCTTGTGCATTGACGCCACATCCAAACCCACTATAGCCCATGAAAAACATCATGCAGGGACCTTTGATGTACTGAGGTGCTTGAGTGCATGAAGCCATGGTGCCTTCTGGCACCCTGTTGGTAGGGTCTTCTAACATTTTCTTCTCAGATAGGAGACCACTATGGACAAAATTTTCCAATGGTTTAGGACATTGCTCGCGGGTGCTCTTGAACTGAAAAATAAGGCTTACCCCTTGTCCTGGGGGATACTGATAAGTCTGATATCAACAGAGCCTGCTTAAGAGTGAATGGAGCTTACCCAGGCCATATTTTGCTAATGTTGCCTCCCATGAAGCAAATGGATTGACCAATGAGGGAAAATATTGATTGAAATGTGTGAGGGACTCTGAATCTATTCATGTTTTTATAGCCTTCTGTTTGTAGAGGGACACCAACATCTGTCGTAGGACATTCATAAGTTGTACAAGAAAAACTGTGTAATGCCCTGCAATGTGTGAATGGTTCTGGGTCACCCAAAACGGTAACCATCTATCCCTTCGTGACATAACTTGATGCATTGATGAAAAGTTGATGGAATAACTTGCATGGCATGGATCCATGGGCGTCCCAAGAGCATGTTGTATGGAAGGTCCAAGTCAAGGACATGAAACATTGTGTCGTGACACGTTGGTCCTACCTCCATGGGAACAACTATAGTCCCTGTTGACTCTCTTTCTTCATTTTCATATGCTGTGATCGTGATAGTCTTAGCACCCAACTTTGTTTCTGAATGGCCTAGCTACTTTACTAACTTCAAGGTGCAAATATTCAGACCAGATCCCCCATCTACAAGTACTCTTTTGATTTTGAAATGGGTAACCACCACTTCGAGATACAATGGTAAGTTATGCTCTGGGTTGTTATGTGGGATTGCAGTATGATAAAAAGTAATGTGATCATTGGTGTTTAAGCGTGCAATCATGGCTTGAAGGTTTGTGGGGTCTACCTCTATGGAAACCTCTGAATTATGTAAAGTTTTGTACAATATGTTCTTATGGGCATTAGAGATCTTGAGGAGATTGAGAATAGATATCCTCATAGGCATTTTCTCTAACTGATCTATTAAATTATACTGACCTTCTTGAGGGATAGGCACAGGATCTGGTATGATTAAGCGGGCACGTCTTGTCCCGACTATGCAACTCTTTTCTAAAATCTAAATGGTGTTGATCTGTTCATTAGATGAGTTAATACATCCATTGAGGGAATCATAAGGACTAACATTTGTAGGGTACACATAAGCAACAGTCCTATAGTCATTGGAAGTTTGCCCTTGATCCAATTTTCTTTTCTTTTTATCTGCATGGTCAGGAAAAGGTTCTTTGTAAATACCCATTTTTTCATTTGAACTTTTACTGGTCTCAGGGGGAGACTCCACAACAATCTTCCTTTCCTCTATGAGGTCTTGGATATAATGGCGCAATCTCAAACATCTATCCGTTTTGTGTCCTTTAACACGGTGGAAGTCACAATATTCATGGTTTTTGCACCAAACTGGTTTTGGAGCATCTTCTCGGATACAGTACTATTGTAGTTGGATATTCTACCATTTTTGCATCATCTAATTGTTTTAGGATGGTAGATAAGGATTCTGTCAAGGATGTAAACATATGTTTTGTAGGTGCTTTGGGACAAGGTCCTTACAAAAGCTTTAAGAGAGGGCCTATCTATACAGCTTGGACTCTCTTGGAGTCTGTAATGCCATCACCAATAACATGTTTATTCTTATTAAAGAATTTATGGTTTGTTTGTGGATTTTGCTTCATGTTTGTTTTTAGTAATAGGTTTAAGCGTTCCCTTAGCAATGAGTGCTTTCTCAATTTGACTACCTTTCTCTATGACTTCTTTGAAGTTTCAGCCACAATGCCTTTGCAAGTGAAAGGCTGATTTCTGGGTTTAATTTAGGAACAAATATGCTCACTAACTATTCTTTTCTGGTAAGGCACAAGGAAAGTGACTAGCTAACCCATGCCATCGTTGTAAACATCCTTCAAATTTCTCATTGGGTTTTTGTTTTGTGTTACATAGATCGTTCATCATGATGTCACTCTCCATATTATAGGATTAATGTATTACAAATTTCTCTGCTAACGCATGGGCCATGTTGTAATGGAGCCCTTGGGTATGCTATAGAACCATTCCAATCCCACGGCTCCTAGGCTGCGAGGAAAAAGTCGTATTAAGAAATTATCGCTATACACGACCTCTTGGCAAGCCATGTAAAATTATTTTATATAATCACGAGGATCACTTTTGCACTTATATTTATCAAACTTGGAAACGGTAAAGTGTTTTGGGAAAGGTTTTTGTAACATGCCTTTATCAAAGGGGTAAGGACATAGTTCTTCATACGAATATTTTCTATTTTGGCGTATATTTCCCTGTTGTAATGTAGTAAGCGTATCTTTCATAGATTTCAATTCTTCCTGAATGAGTTGCTCTTTAGTAGGTGATATTGACCTTTGAGCCTGAGTTGCCTTAAAGGTATAGTCTATATGTGGATCAAATTGAAACTCGTTAAGTTTGTTTTTGTCTTTGTCTTTGTATATGTTTCTTTCTTGGAGAGCCTAAATTTGCTAGTTTTTGACTCAACTTCAAGATCTGTTTTTGGAGGATCTCCACCTCAACTAGGCTGTCCTCTCCTTCATCAAATTTCAGAGGAGGGGAAGCTTTCTGCTCAACTTTCACTTTATGTGAAGCTTTATAGTGAGGTTTTCATGATGGTTCACCTTCGACAACGGCCTTATGTTGCCCAGAAGTGGAAGCGTACCCCACATCAAAAGGATTATCTGTGTCTAAGATGAATATTCACTCTCCTAGGTTAGGGTTAATGACCTTTGTTTCTTCTTTGCACTTGTGCGGAATTTTAGCTCCTAATGTTAAGACTCTTGCAAGTACTTGATCTTTATTATAATATAGGAGTTCATCAAATCTACTTAGGTCTAACCTTTGTTGTTCTCCGGAAGAGTCTGACTCTACTCCACTATGATCAATTAATGTCTCTGTATCTTTGAATTGAGAAAAGAGTGGTCCTAAATTGTGACCACTGAATGGGAAGGTGTCAAAAGGGTTTTCTCCTATATCATGCTCATTTGCTTTCACTTCCATTTTTATGACTTTAGGCATTACTAGCAGACGTTTGTATGTAGCTAAATTAACCCCTAAGTGTATGGTTTTTTGCAAGCCATTCAAGATGATGTTGGAATTATACTACAATGTATCCTAGATGTAGTGTTATGTAATCGTCTTTATCAAGGAACACTCATATGCACACCTAAATGTTATGATCACTTAATTCATTGTTACGAATTCTGTGCCTTAAAAACAGATGGCAAAAATGATGTACCAATATGTAAGTCAAGTTAAAACCCCAACAAGGTCTAAGCACTGACGTGATGTTGTCACAGTCCCTCGACAAGGTATACCTAAAACTAGTTTGAATGTCGATGAAAGGTAAACCTTTTGAAAAATGGAAGTCACGAATAGATATAGCGTAATAACATCATCGTGATACATTAACCAAGCAAGCAAGGTGTTAGTACCATGAAAAATTTATTATGATAGATATAAGATGTTAAAGACACTTTTCAAGAAGACTCAAATGACGTTGAAACTGAAACTAAGTGATAAGTATAACAAGGAGTTTTTAATCGTGTGAGCAGCATAACCACGTAATAAGGGGACTTATACCATCTTCTCATAAAGTGAGAATACAATGTAAGTACCGAGATTGTGTGTTTAGGATGCGAATAAAACTATCAACTCAAGAAGAGACAAAAGATGAACCAGACTCATAGTAGTGAAGATGATCTTGAAATCAAGATGGGTGGAATTTTATCAAAGATACAAAAAGTGTACATGCACACTTTAGATGTTTAACAACCCAACCGTAAACATGGATGGGCGTAAACGGACAAAAAAGTGATGATCACTATCTTTGATAAAAACATGTAATGTATGGACCTTTCTCACCCCGAACAATGGGTGGTGAGAATGCAAGGGTATTGATCAAAAGATGGAAACAAACCAAGCACCACTTAGGTAGAGCTTCGCCTCGTCCGAAGACAAGAATAAAACTAAGCAAAAGTGGGATGTAATTTAGTTTCGTGATGAAAGACACTCAGATCAAACTCACAAGGGTTCTTTGCCTTATTTGAAAAACAAGGTTTAGATTCCAGATGAGTTTTCACTTCGTGATGGCTTGATGCAACAAGGACTAGTAAAGTGGTTTCTCAAGACAAAATGGCTTTCCTTAATAAGATCTCTCAACTAGGTGTTACAAAGCCATTTAAGAGCGGGCACGATTTACCCAAAAAGTCACACTGACTAATTTGGGAGTATCTCAGCTTTGACCCCTTCAAGTACAGTGGGCACTAATTGCATCTATTGTGTACTCTTGCCATAGGTTCGCGATTCAGGGACAAATTTATAACTCTAACTCACAAGGAAAACTAGTCAAGTGGGTAAGCAAGGCACTTCTTATTTCATCCACAAGGTTACATAGCGGTGGACTACTTTAGAGTTCCTGGTACTACCCCCATTGTTGTAGCTTAAGGAATTATGCCAAAGGGGTTATATTCCAGTTGAGAAGCTAGGGACGTACCCTTTTATGAAACCTACAATACAGTGTTTTGAATATGGCGTGTTTTTTTATATTGCTTAACTTAATGTGGTTTTAAGTAGCACACCATTTTGCAACCTGTAAGAACACGTGTATTAGAAGTCTTGTTTTTTGTTTTTTGACACCTTTCTCTAACAATCGTTAGGTCCTGTAGACAACAAGTTTTTAGTAATTTTCCAGTTCGTAGGTTGATGTCAAGAAAGAGAGTTTTTCACTTTGCTTTTGATTCCTAAGATCGCTAAAAAAGGCGCGAAGGAAGAGCATACGCAACGTGAAAAATCCTATTGAAATCACATGAAAGTTTTACTTCAACCTTTTTTAAACAAGTGTTTCTTTGAACAATTTATATGAGTTTTGTATAAGTTTTTTGATCTCCAAGATCACCCTGAAAGATGTGAGGAGAGAGCATACACACTTCTACAAAGCTACTTCTAAGCCAAGAATAAAACACTTTAACTATACAAACTGAAATGTTTAAGAAAAAACATTGTTTTTCAAATTGTTAGTCCTAGAAACCTATAGTAATGGATCAGAAGAAAAGATTTTACAGACTGTAAAAATTTCAAATTTTAATATAGACACTTGTGTGCTGATACTGACACTAGCGCTTCCCAACTGACAGATACGCGCCCTACTTAACGAGTACGCCTGCAGTTAAAAATTAATGAAACCTAATGCAGTAAAACATAGATGCTTGCAACATGACAGAAATTTTTTAGACGCACCCATATTGACATGGATGCTCAGGTTTTTGACATGTACGCGCCCAAGCCTGAAATAGAAAATTGTCAAAAATTTTGCAAACAGGTTAGTTGTTAGTCAAAGTGTCCTATTTCTATATCAAACCCACAAAATGTGTGTAAATGAAGGTCATTTATCTAGGGTTAGAAACAAAAATGAGGAAATAACAAGTGATTTGACCCAAAAACTTGAAAATGAACTTTGAAAAACCTAAAATACCTTCATTAATGGAGGATGGACATAAGTGTCCCAACGGGCATGCTAAATGTGTTCAATGAAAAGTTGTAAAAGGCATGGATTTGGGGTAAGAATCTCTAAAGAAACCCCAAAGGCTTTTAACAATCTGATCAATGGACCATGTGATAAGAAATGAGCAAGGTTTTCTTCTTTGCATACATTAATTTGAAATAAACATGCAAACTAAGCAAATGAAGTTAACATCTATTCTTTAAAAGCTTGAAATAATGAACCTAAAAGGATCTAAGCATTCAAACTATGTGTTTAAAGAGAAAGAGATATCCCCATTAATGGCTTTAAGTCCAATGGATCTTCCCTTTTACTCCATGTTAATGCTATGAAATACAAAATCAAATGCTTTTAGCTCAAATGGAAGAAGATGAAATACAATCTAAAGCCTGAACAAATTGCTATAATCTATGCTATGAAGAAGAGAGAATTCTTAGGAAATGAGGGAGGGGGTATAGCCCTATTTATATTTTTTGGTTTGGAAGAAATGTGAGATTTGGGTGCATGTGGGACAAAGGCTAAAGTCCAAAAAGAACTTTAGCTAGTCAAAGTGTGATTTGACTATGTTTACGGTATTTAACCTAGGTTAGACTAATTAATCTCTCTTAGAGAGTAATTAGGGTTCTAGAAGGGTTTATAAAGAGCTTAATCAATCCAACGAAGTGGATTGATCTTCCAGGGAGCTAATAGAAGCAAGCTAGAAGAGAATAAGAAGCTAATGTAGTTAGAACGAGCCTATAACAACTTGTTTAAATGGTTTATAAGAGGAAAAACAACCAAAAGGGTGTCGTGAGAAAGGAGTTAGATAGGTCTAACTGGTGGTGTGCCATCAATTTACAAAGGGAAGAAGCGTTAGTGCACCATTAGAAATAATAGTGTATTGATCAAACTATAATTGTCTACACTATGAACTTGAGTCGTGGAGGAACACTTTCTCAAAGTGGGACATGGTGGTGGGCTTGGGTCCTTAATGTCCACCACGAGATCCACATTCGAAGTACCTCAATATGTTCCTCTTGATCCATATGGAGAATTTTGACCCCTACCTCAAGGTGTCCCTATGGCCACTTATTGAAAGCATCCAATGAACTCAATGGGAATGGAACTTTGTTTGATGATTACAAACTACTTGTAACTCAAAAATAGCCCAAGACCTTGAGTTCGATGAAAAAGAGGTTTTAGTATGCAAGTATAAAATGAGTATCAAACTAAATCAATCCTAAACCTAAAACTCTTTATCATTACCTCAGATTGAGCTAGATGGAAAGGGAATATAATGAAATACCTTCACTTACCAAAGTAGAACTCCCTTTTATTTGTTTGATGTGCTCAAATATTTTGGATTATTGATTGTTGCTTCAAATTTTGTGGGATGAATTGGATAGAACCTCGCCTTGTTAAGTGATGACTTTTCTTGATGAATTGTTGAAGATTGATAGCTTTATTTGTAAGTTTTTTGGTAGCATATACTTGCAATTTTCTAAGATGGTTTTCATAGAGGGTGACACCATTATTTATAGTTAGATAAGGGAGGATTGGATGGTTGAGATCTTGCGATGTAAATGGTAGATAAATGGTGGGAAATGGATGAGAATGGATAAATATCTAGAATTGGAAAATTATAGAGATTGGAAGAATCCTCCATTGAGTTAAAAATTCAATGGAGGGAAGAAAATATCTAAATTTTTGAATATAGAAAAGGGAAAATTAGAGAGGCTTCTAGAAATAGAATCCTCTAGATTTGGAGGATTTTTTAGCTTAGGATTAGGTGAAATTAAATGTGGTTAGTGGATTGATTAGATGGAGAAGCTAAGTATATGATAGGTGTAGGGTAGGTGGTAGGTGAGTAGGAATTTTTAATTCTTAGAAATTGATAATAGAGATTAGTTAATGGGATGATGAAAATGTTATCGATGTATTAATATGACTAAGGATGAGATGGGATTTTTGGGTGAACAATGAGAATTATTGAAATATGATAATAATTAATCTCACGATTAATTATTAGTTATTTAGTGATGATAATAGGGATTATAATAATTAATCTCATGATTAATTATTATATGGTTAGTGATAAGAAGGGATTAATAACGTACAATGAGTATGTTATTTTCTAAATGAGCATGTCAACATTTTACACGTCTATAGATTTCATTTGACCAATTGCACCAGCAATGCAGAGGACAAGCGTGCGATATACTATCACCTACACATATTATTTTATAAGATGGGAAAAATCTGCACCCAGTAAGGATTTTATAGTAGCTACAACAATGCGCTTCTTATGGGAGAATATCATTAGCAAGTATGGCTTCCCATTAAGCCTTACCACTAACAGGGGAACTCATTTCTTGAATGAGACTATTAGAATATTATTAGCAAAGTTCTTGGTAACTCATCATAAGACAACCCATTATCACCCACAAGCCAATGGTACTATAGAATCCTTCAATAAGATATTAGGACACAATTTGACAAATATTTGTGATATGGGAAGAAAATATTGGGATGACAAAGTATCAGTTGTACTATGGGCATACAAAACCAGGTATAAGAGGTTAAACAAGGAAACACCCTTTCAGTTGGTGTTTAGTGCAAAGGAAGTTTTTCCTGTCAAGTTCATGCTACCATCATTGCATATTGCACATGCATGAGGCTTTGTTGATAAAAAAATAGTGGACGAGTGCATTCATAAACTAATGCAAATAGATGAAAGGTGCGTAATTTTATGATTGAGCCAGAAGACATAAAAAGTGCGACAAAAGTATTGGCATGACAGGCATATTCAAAAAAAATATTTTATAGCTAGGGGATTGGTACTCCTCTATGATTTAAAGTTTACGCACCACATAGGGAAGCTTAGAGTTCATTGGTTAGGACTTTTTAAAGTAACTAAGATACTGGATTCAGGTGTATACCAGTTACAGGCATTGGATGGAAATATGTCACCTAATTACTTTAATGGAAGTAGGCTAAAGCCCTACTATAAATAAAATTATCTCTTTATGTTTATAATTAGGCAATATTGCCACTTAGTTTAGATTTTTGTTTCTATATTATTTTGTTTTTTTTTAAATAAGCATGTTCACATGCAAGAGTTGGTGTTATTTGTCCTATATTGATGCATAGAGGACCGTGTATAGTTTTAGTATGGGGTGGGAGACAAGGTGCACGAGGATTAAATTAGAGCACCATATAAATCTCAATGCACAAGTGTATGTTCTTGCTCGTGATTGGACCACTTAGATATGAAAGGCATGAGGACATGTGTAATGGTGAACTTTCTCAAAGGCATGAAGGATAATGACTTGTGTGAAGGAAATTTTGGAAAATCACACAACATAACGCAAGGGAGGCAACATAGTAAGAAAAAAAATGGCAAGTGGCATGAATGAAGAATGTGTGCAGTGTAAGAAGCTATATGCAAGAGGGTATGCAACATGGGAGGTAGTATCATGCTAGAAGCTTATGGACTAATACATGTGGAAGCTAGTGACAACCACATGAAAAATCTTCGAAAATAGAAGAAAAACAAGAAAATGCAAAAACCACATTTAAAGTTATAAAGTGGTGGTAGGTAAAGTGAACTGGAAAACCTTAAAGACATTTAAAAAGTGAAAATCTATATAAAAGGGAAGAGGATAGTCATTCCCCTTGCTTTGTGACTTGTGAACTAAGAGATTTTGTGATTTTGTGTAAACTCAAGTTATTGCAAACCATAGTGAATTATATGTAGAGGAAGTGATGTGGATGGTCGAGAAACCAACAACCAATGCCCAAAACCAAAGCTCCATGCATTTGGGGAAGGTGACATCCAAATAATAGAGTAGAAGCTAAATTAGAGATTGGAGAAGTTGAGGTTAGGGTTACAGGGTTGTGTGGAAGGTAGTTTACAGAACTAAGGCACACAAAGTTAAGGGAGGGTTTAGGGGCTAATCTATAAGCAGGGTAAGCAATTGAGAGCATGGATATGCCAGTAAGTAGTTAAGGGTGGGAAATAGGAACGTATTTGTTGGAGATTCAAAATTTTCAAGTGAAAAACTCACTATGGCACTAATAAAGAGGACACCCAAGGGTATAGCCTCAAGTAGTGTAAGATCTAACCCATGGGCCCTCAGTGTAGGATTGACGAAAATATCCAAAGCATTATAAAAGTCGCCCAGTGTACTTGAATTCAATGGACCTAAAACTTTTACATTAGGCCCGAGCTCTGCATATCTAGAGGCCCAAGGTCCATTGCCAGCAATGAAAACAAATATGTTTTCACTTTGGTTGCCAGAAAATAGGTCACGGAGAACTCTGAAAACCATAGGATGTCCTTTATCTCTAAACAGTCGACCAGCCATCCCTAAAACGAGTTGGGCATCTACCGGCACGCCGTGCAATGCTCGAAACCGTCTGCCACTGTCTGAGTTGGGTCGAAAAACCTTATCATCGACACCATTTAAAATTATATGAATATTTTCTTGTGGCAACATGTACACAGTCCTCAACACCTCTCCCACATAGTCACTAATGGCGATGTGGTGTGTGTAACTCTGAAAAAATTTGATTTCGTAGATAAGACTATTGAGAGCTCCCTTCAGTGCCAGATTGTCTGTGGGCGTTCGGGGTTCATCCGCGTCGCGCGCGAGCTCGCGGACAATCCTCGAGTGGATGCCCTCATAATTTATCCCGTGCCACGTGACTACCACATTGCTCAAACCCTGCGCAAAATTATAAGGCAAACATACACTCTCCCTGTGTATGATGTCGAACCCGTTGAGGCGGCGGTTCATATTCTGAAACTCGGACCAGGCTTCCAGTTTGTCGCTGAACTTGACGAGGTCGGTGGAGTTGGTGAAGTGAAAGTGCATTGATTTGTCACTGGCGAGCGCCTCTTCTGGATCGCTGGGGAGGCTGGTGAAGACGTGCACTTGGTGTCCTCGTTGTGCGAGCACCCTATGGAGTGTCTGCGCGTGCCGCTCTAATCCCCCGGCGTTTCCCTTTGCCGGCCACTTCTTAACGAAGAGGGCAATCTTGAGGCTCTTCGGACATGGCTCTGAGCTGAAGCTCAGTGCATTCCATGAACTCTCTAGTTTCAGGAGATTCCCTGCATCCCAATAAGAAGAATTAATGCTCAAAACATTGGAATTGTTTTTTGAAAACAAACTATCAGGGACGTGCATACCTGCGTACGTAGAGGAAGTCGCCGTAATTGCAGTAGTTGTTTCTGTATTTGTGGCTGCAGATTCCCCGCATTGAAGAACACTGGAAAACGAGAATAACACTGAACTGTAAATGAAAAAACTGACGAGAAAAAACTGACGAATGTTTTTTTGGGCTTCCATTGATTTTTGATTGAGAAGAAATCCATTTCTTCCTTTTTCCTCTGTCAATGGCTTCGGTTCTTCTTCTTCATCTTTCCTTTCATTGTTCATCTTCCTTGTATACTAATGTTGGGTAGAGGGATGTTGTCATTTGGAGGAGCGAAAGCTTGTACGTGTCGTTTGAACTGGTTGGTTCCGTGCTTCACTTATTGTCTACTAGTGTTTCTTGCATTATCACGCTTCCTTAATTTCTTCGGGTGAAAGCTTCATATTGTGTTTGATTATATGAATCATGTGGAGAGTAGACAAATAAAATGAATGCCTTATGCAGTACATATGACAATATGCTGAAGAGTCGTTGCACATTGTCGTTACACTTTTCACCGAGTTGTCTTATATGTTGTTTTGGAGTCTATTTACGGTGATGACTCCCAAATCTGTTCCGCCCTTGATGAAAGAGAGGCTAAAGAATGAGTGAGTTGTAGGAAAGTGGGTTCTCTTCAACAAGTTGAGAATGGATTTAAGACCAACAAATGTGAGAAGGGTGGTCCCTTCTCTACTTCTTCTCATTTTGCAAGGCTAAGGGAAGAGACCCTAGCAATTCTTAACACAAGATGAGCCTAAGCAGACACTAGATCTACTCACAAATGCAACCTCCATGATTATGCACCGAATTAAGTGTCACTTATAACATCGCCAAACATTTGCAGATTAATATACAAACTCGAGTTACTCTATTATATAGATACGATGAAATCCATAGCTTGCTAGCTTTATAACAAAGATTTGAAGCACAAACAAGCACACATGAAGCCAAAGTTATGATGAAGAGGGCTACAAAGATATACAATCTAAAATAGACACCTCAAAGAGATAGGTCAACGAGCTTAAATTAAAAGATGGGGGTTGATCATTCCAACTTCAAATGAGCCTTGTCTATTATGACATATCTGCAAAGCTTGAGATGAAGGAGACATAAATAACATAAGAACAACATTAATCTACACAATTAATACATCTCCCCACAATTCAGATAACTACCAAACCCCATACACATAGATTTGACTATTTATCAGACCACCATAACTCAAAATATAAAATATGGAAAATACAATATTACCAAGTACAAATGAAACAAAAAAAATATAAGCATGTTATAAAATGATGACTCACTGATTACACTTTAGACTCAAACACAAATGAAATCCTAATAATCAAATTGGATTCACTTCCAACTCTGATGAAAGCTTCGTTTTCTAATCCTCTACCTCATCTGTGCCTTAACACTATAAGAGTATGGGCTAAGTATTCACAATATTTTTGCAGATATCTTTTGTAAAATTGTGAATCCAATTTGGTGGACTCCACCCACATTTTTTTTTGTCGAAACATCAAATGTTATAAAAAATTGTGATTAAATCCACATTAAAAAATATTGTGAAAAAATTATAATTTTATCACTGTGTCTTTTGTCACAATTCTAATGTTGTTAGATATCTACAATTAAAAAAATCGTAACAATTTCTACAATTTAAATAATGTTGTAAATCCACAATTATAAAATTGTGTCATATACTACAATAATAAGGAAAATGTAAGTATTTCCATTTAAAAATTGTAACTATTTTCACAAGTTTTTAGGTTTTATAAAATTTATAATTATAGTAATTATATCTTGCTTTTCAATTTCAAATTTGTTTATGAAACTCTTAAAATAAAAATTTATATTTTTACAATTAATTTATATTGTCTAATAATATATATTTTTATTCTAATTTCAAATAATTAACATAATTTAAAACTATATATTATATTTTATATTTTGTTCATGAAAATAGAAATCATTACATTTAATAAAAAATTAAAAGTTGTGTATAAATAAAACAATAGAATTTTTAAGAGTGAAAATTTAAAATTATATCATCTGGCACAGACGGCAACATATTGTAGACAACACAATACTCTAAAGGCGTCTGCAGAAATGATAGTGAGGAGAATGGCCACACCACATGCACGGATTTGGTGTAGATCGGGAGAAGCATGGGCGAACGATGCTTGGAGGTGGCAGTGGTGTGCAGGATTCCGTATGAGCGCCAAATGGAGAGAAAGATTTCTCCTGGATTGGTCTTGTGTTTAACAGAAGCTCCAGTAATGGAGGTGGCAAGGCTAATGGAAATCTAGGGAATGATTGGCAAAAGATTGTGGCTGCAGGGGAGGACGATTCCTATGGAAATGGAGGATCCCTTGAATATTTTGCTACAGTTGTATCAAATCAAAAAGATATTGCAAGGCATGTTGGCAAGCTACTAAAACCATCTCACAAGAATCTTGTGTTCAATATCGAGGAGTATCTACTGCAAGAGGTCCTTAAGGAGGAGCAGAATCTGGCCCAACTTGGTCTCATTTGCAGATTTCACAAGTTTTGACCCAAGCTATCACAACTCCATGACTAGATTTTAAAGATATGGAGATAAGTGATCAAGGGTAAGATTGAACTCTACCCCTATGCTAAAGCCTATTTTATTGCTATTTTTGAAACCCTTGAGGATATAGATCTAATTTTTGGTAAATTTTGGTTTTAGGGAGAACATGGTCTCATGCTTAAGACATGGTACCCATCCTTGGATCCCTTAAATGAATCATTCAATTCCTATCCGGTCTAGATTCGCTTGTCTGGACTCCCTTTGCAGCTTTGGAATAAATCTTACCTTTTTGCTATTGGAGATACCCTGGGATCTATTGTGAAAGCAAATGATAAAACCACAGGTCAAACTCATACAACTTATGCAAGGATTTTGATTAATCTCGATACATTTCAATCTCCTCCATCAAAAATTAGCTTGCAGATAGGTGACAGACATTAGGTTCAGAGGATTGATTATGAGGGCTTAGCATTTAGATGTCGACAATGCTATCAAATAGGGAATCTATTGGATGACTGTGCACATTCCAAACGAAAGGAAAAACCTGCATGGTGGAAGGGTTCTTTACCAGAACATCTTACAATTATCTCCCATTTAGACCCGATTGAGGAATCTTCAAACCCATCAGATGATATTCCATAGAAGGAGTGACATCTTCCTGGCTCTGAAGGGATAGTTCAAGTTTCTTCTACCCTAGCGGTTGTTTGGAAAAAAATATATAAGATGGTTCCCCGGACAAGGGGCACATCCATATTAAGAATCTTGAAGTAGTTCTTCCGATATTTGTGGAAGAAGGTAACGAGGATTGGATGGTGGTGGAGTGAAGGAAGAAAGGCCACAATAAACTAAATGACACCAATGTTTCTGACAAGGTTTGAGTCTTGTCCCATCTTGTGCTTTTATTGTTTTATCTGGGATGTAGGCCTTCCATTTCTCGGCAATTTTTTTCCTGTGAGCAGGTCGTTGGTTGGATTTTGACTTGCTATTTGTTGTTTATATTTGTTGGGATTTGTTGTATATCTAGGTTTTCAAACCTTCCCTTTTTGTGCTCTTTTGTTATATCTAGGTTCTTGACCCTTTTTTGTATTGGGGTATGGTCCCTCCCAAAAAATACATTTACCATTAATAAAAAAATTCAAATTATATCTATTCTTATGGATGATATTAAAATATATATTTAATTGCATACATATATGCAAACATGATAATTAAGTAATAGTGAAATTAAAAATAATAAAATATCATTTTATTAGTTTTTTAAAAACATTTGATGTAAAGGAAAATAAAATTATTAGTTAAAAAGTTAATGAAATAAGTCTATTTAAAACATTCAACATAAGTTTTTGAATTAAATATATGAAAAATACTATTTTATTCATAAAAATAGTTTCAAGCAGATAAGTCTCTCTAAACAATTTGATAAAGATACTTATGAAATTAAATATTTTAAAATTTGAATATATATATTAATGGAACTGTTGTTACATTCATTAATGTTTGTAACAAACTACTCTTTAATGGACAAAAACACAAATTTTGATGTAATTCAATTTCAATTTCTTGAGGTAAATGAGATTCTTTAAATTCATCAAATTACTATATGGATGAAGAAGACGTTTTCTAATTTCATAAATAAAATATATTTCAAAACATTATTTCAAAAATATCGATCCTGTACATATAATTTGTTTTAGTATATAGAGGAATGAAAGATTACATATAAAAATATGAACCTCTAATTTAATTGAAAAACTCCATCTGTGATTATTGTTTTAAATCTCTCTAGTTAGAATAGTTGACTGCTACGCTATAATTCATGCATTAATCCTCTAGATTATATGGTACCAAACTTATCCCGAAAGCAACTAAAAGATAATACATGGCTTTAAATGTGTGATATGGAAAATGTAGAACAATACTGTGAACTTGATTAAATTGGTATCACTATATACATTCATTTGTTAGAAAAAAATTCTTGTGCTAACAAAATTATTAGAAGTTAAAAAAATAAAAATAACAAAAGAAACCCTTTGATAGGAAAATTACTTTCTTACCTACTACGAACAAATTTATTTTCTTTTCGAAATAGAGTGTTGAAATCCATAAAAGAATTACATAGATCTAATGGCTTAGGATGTTTGTAGAAATTTTCAATCTAGGTTGAATACTATAGCCATTGGTCTCCACATGAAAGCACAATCCTTGGGCTTTGCTTTGCAAATGTCAAGCTTCCTCACTGTTTTCATCTTTTCATAAATGAAAGTAGGATCTCGTTTCATATCCTTTCAAAAACAGACCAGGTTAACTATTGGAAGTCCATACATGCATCTACAGATATTCAGAATACATTATACTCTTTAATCCAACCAATCGTAGAAAATAAATACTAAAAATTCTTGATGAGGAAGGGGAATGCATTTAGGTTTTCTTATCAAGGAAGGGGAATGTATCGCTACCGTTGGATTTTTTTATTTTATCAATGGACTACAAAGATTTTTCTTTGATCCTAGTGATGAATGTAAGCTTTTAATATTAAGAGGCCAATGGGTAAATCGTACCGCTCTTGACACCTAGGTTATATTTTATTTCTATTGACCGTACTTCACTTTTTGTTTACTCCATTAAAATACAATAGCAATTTATAAATTTAAATAATTAAATGAAATATATGTCTAGATGAATGGTCATTACACTTTGTTTTTATTTATTCATTAGGACATTATCATTTTAAAATATTCACAATGCAAAATGTTTCGAAGTGGTTATGGAAATTACGGTAAGATGGTATTAATGATATTTAGTTTTGATTATTATTTTTACGAAATAATTTTTTGAAGTATAATAATTAAATCTATAACGAAAATAAAATTATAATGTAGAAAAAAATTTCATGACTTCTACTATATCTTTTTAACACATGTATATTTGCAATACACCGTTTTAATTTTTCTCTTTCTTACAAACATTTCTAAGGTTATAACGCCTATATTTGTTTTAACAACACCCCTACACCCTATTTATGATCTAATTTCTTATGGAAATTCATCATAATATATTATAGATTAATCCCACATTGAAAAATACTAGGACCTTTATGTAAATAGGCATGACACTATGTTAATGGTTGATTGGCGGTGAGATTAATATTCTTTCTTGCTCAACATTTTCCTCTTCTCCTTTGTCGATATATAATATTAAGAAAATCCATTCAATTTACTCGTAATAGTTGGGTATGCCTCTTTAGTGCATCGTTCAATTACTTCTGTGAATCAAAAACTTTACCGACCTTTATGTAATTGGAATGAAGTAAAATGATAAATGATCCTTTGTTTCACTGTGCCTTGTAATTACTTCTATAAATATATTACTCATTGAATGAATATTTTAATCCAACATTTGTTGGTACACTTGGTCTAACATAACATATTAACCACAATAAACTAAATTCCTTATCATGTCAATATGGTTGACATAAAACTAATATATGATGCTCTCTTATTAATATAATGGACAAGTGGTTGTTAGATGAGTATGTTTTTGATTTTTTCCTTCCCCTCTTCTCCATTGTGGCTACATAATTCAAAAAACTACATTTAATTGAATCCTTAAGATACATGTCTTGCTACCCAAGTTTCGTATATTTTTTCATTGCATCTTGGAATCATTTGTACAATACTAAATTCCTCGTTCATTATAAATTTTCGTCCCATATTACTTAGTAGGATTAGTATAAGAAAACATATTACTAAAATTAATATACCATATTGTTGTGTGAATGGGTGTAATGCCACAATGGAGCTAACCCTCTTACTAACTTAATGGTTGATTCATTTTGGTATGTTTATGTTTTATTTCTCAAAATTCCCTTATCTAAAAGACCATTAAACTACATATAAATAAATTTTCAACAAACCACAATCACTTGCATGTTCCAAGATCTTCATGTTTGGATCCATCTCCCATGCCTTCCTTTAGAGTTTTGGGAACCAAAGATTTTTTTGGGGATTTTTAGATCGATGGGAACACTGATTGCATTGGATCCGACAACCAATGCATGATCCAGACTAATTTTTTATAGGATATGCATCAAGATACCAGTGGGATTCAAAGTTGCTAAATGAATCTTCTTACATTCTCTTGCTGACAAATGGGAACCAGCGATTGTTAGCATAAGGATTCATAACATTTGTTTTATATAATTAGGATAGTTTGATTTTTATTATTCCATTATTCTCTCCTCAATCATAATCGCCCCTTACATTATGGAGAGTATTGTTACCTCTCCTTCCTATAAATAATGTATCCACTTCTAAATAATATAATGTGAATAGATATTCAACATCTATAAATAATGTATCCACTTTTGAATAGTAGGGGTTTGTGTAACCTACGAGATAGGTGATGAATATGATGACACAGGTTCTTGTTATTTAGTCACGTTCTCTAATGATATGGCATTATGTTTGAAACTAGAAACGAGAACAGGTGAATGGGATGTTGATGTCCCTGTATCATTCATAGAGGGGTACAAATAAATTTTCTCAATGATAGGTTGATAGTCAGGGTTAGATATCTTTGAATAATAGCATGTGTTGACCTCATTAGATGGATAATATTTCAGATAGGGGGATAACTGATACGAATACCTTTAGAAGAAAGGTAGCTACAAAGGGAAATCGGGTGGTAATCTAATATCTATACAAATACTGGGTCGTCACTCTGAAAGGACTATGCAGGATCAAGACAAGGAGCTTCCGATGTCACAGATTGAGTACTGGGAGAATTTGGAGGTTCCTGACATGTTACTAAGAGTTTATGTAATGAATATGACATGTTTGTATGTTTTGAATATGAGACTAGGTTGATTCAAAGTATTGTTAAAGTGAATCTATCATATTTGAGATGTTTTGAATGAGAGATTGTAGTCTAGTCAGAACCATGAACCGACTAAACAAATAATAAAGAAAATACATATTTTTTAAGAGAAACAATAGCCACATGATCACAAGAATATTTTTCATATATATTTTTGATTATCTTAGGAAATTTTTAAAATGAAAAATGGATGAGAAATAACTATAGAAGAGGCTAGCTAAGGCTGGTTTTAGGTCTACCCCCTCACTTCATGGTCCCGCAGTGATAAGGGTGTAAGGTGCTTATCTGATATACTGCCCACTACTTATTTATAGTTGGATAAAACACCGAGTCAGATTCCCCCTTGGTGATAAATTCTATGTAGGTAGACCTGGAAGGAAGTCATTAGATGCAAGTTTGATTTATGATTTGATCAGGTTGTGTGTGAGGGGAAATTATGAATTTATTATGTTAACCCCTAATTAAGCTATGTGAGAAAGAAGAATGAAGGTTCATTTTAAGACCTAAAAGAATAGTTTGTTTCGATGAAGAGAAATCAAATAAAAGTGAGATATTGAAAGGAAAATGAAGGTAAAAGAGATGTACATGTGTTCATTATTCTTTTTTTATTTTGTTTCAATTTTACTTTTTTTGAAGAAATGATAGAAAATCACTCCAAGATGAAAAGTTAAATAATTCGACAAGAAGTAAAAACAAGAAGATATAAAATCTAATAAAAAAGGGACTTGACATCTAACTGGGCGTGTCGTTCACCTCTCCATGACTAGGATTCGTACCCCTAGTATGAAATTCTAGAGATTTGGGTTTATGTTTCTTGCCTATCTAGTCTAGGGATTCTATTGGTTTCTTCCTGGTGTTAGGCCGCTCCTGGACTGTTTGTTCTAGTTGTTTTAGATTCTAGTTTATTGAAATGCTTATTGTTCTATCTGGATGTTAGATCCATGTTTTACTAGGGAAGTGACCTTACTAAAACCCTCCATTTAGAAATTATTAAAAATGATAAAATAACAAAAACTTAGAAGATGACAGGGTTTAACAGTACCTGCACTAACAATGTAGTGTTTGGATGAATGGGTGTACAACAGATGCAAGGATCCTTCCTCCAACGAATGAGATAACTTGCATGCAAAGAATACTAAACAAGGTAGATATTAGACAAATAGATGACGAGTTTCTCAGCAAAAGTCGATTCAAGGAACCAATGATAATAAACAATGAAGGAATGACTAGAAATCCATAGAGATATAGATTGATAGGTGGACCAAGTAAGGGATACAACAATATCGAACTCCTTGAAGTAATCAACCTAGTCTTTTTCAGCATCGTCACATTCTTCTTGTATGACTTCAAGTTGGTCTTGAATGTCTTTAGCATATGGTGTCAAGGCAATGGCACAAAGGCTGAGTTCATTTGCGATGGAGAATTTCTCCCAAACAAAGGGATGTTGGACGATTGGAGGGTTGTATATTCTTGTAATTGGATTTTCCAGACCTGATACAGTTATCTACATAGATACACAACTAGGAAAATATACAAAATATATATTTATACTTACAACAGTTATGACGAATATGATTAAAATGATAAAATGACATGGATTGTTGGTGATTTAGGAGAATCACTGGTGATTTTGACAAATCACTGATGCTTATTATGTAAAATACTAATTCTTTATTATATTTTACTTATGTTAGGTGTCTCATTTGGGATTGAGTTACATATACAATATTAGGTATGAAATTTTCATGACAACACTACAAAATTTCATTGAAAATGTAACTTAAAAATTTAAACCAAAGACACAAAAAACCTTTAGTTTTTGTCTGTCATCAATTAATTTTTGTTGGGGATTTAAATTATTACATTACACTTTTCTATAACAATTTAGATAAATATAAGATATGAAAAAAAAATTAAAGATTATAACTACTATATATTGCAATAGTTATTTTTCCATACATAAAAATAACGGTATTTGTAACCCAAATATACCTTCATGAGAATCCATTAAAATTTCAACATTTAATATGAAATAAATGTGTATTCAAAGGATATCATAAAGAGAAAGGATTTTTCTTGCTAACAAGTTTTCAGTAATTTTTTACCACAAATTTAATGTAAGAACAATTTAACATGATTGGTTAGTTGCATCCTCAACCTTTTTAATGTAATCCATCTGGAAATGATTTTATAATAATTATTAACATGTCTATAATTTATTCTAAATAAACTTAGAAATTTAGTTATGGGTATGTTTGTAGTAGAGGAGAATTAAACACGGAAATCCCTTTAGAAGTCCTTTATAATAAATGTGCAATTATTAGTTTATTTATTCATAATATTTATGTGATTGGCCTCTTTAAGCACATTTTTATACCCACATGTTGGCCACTTCTTATTTGTAAATTGAGAAATCATATCATGTTCTACGGTGTAACTTTTCCAACTATGTTTTTCTTCTCACATCCACATCTTGAATCTTAGTTTTTCCCATTCACACTTTTCATAACATCAAATTTTCATGAAACGTGTAAATGGTGAAGGTAACATCACACTTTCCATAATATATTACTCAAGGTGCATTTATCAATAAAATGTACCCTTAATACAACAATATTTATGCTTTGCTAAACTCGGTTACTTTTATCAAGTGATTAATAATAAATATGTAAGAGGTAAAATGTCAATTAGATAATGGCTACACATAGATGTTATAATGAGATGAGTTAAATAAAAAGGAGTAAAACTACCCTATAAATTATTATCTAGAATAAAAATTATTCATGTTTTTTATTATTAGATAAATTGGTTGGATTTTGAGAGGGATCCAAAAATCCCATAGAAATAAACAAAGCTAAAATATTACAAAGGACTCATATGACCATTTTATCTACTTCGGCGTCACATGACTAACACCAAATTACATCCAAAAACTCTAACAACTCTAAAATAGTATTTTGTTCTTTGGAACAAAGACCGGTTGTCCTTAAGTTAAAAAATCCAATCAACTATTTTCTTGAGATTGTAAAGTCATTTTCAAATGTTCAAATAGCCTCTTTTTCTACCCTTTCCCCTTTTCACCCACTATAGTCTATGCTTCCTCCGCCGATGAGATAGGAATTTTTTTTTCTCATATCCCCTTCTAAAGAACCACTATCTTGTACCAAGGGTCTTGCTCAATCCTCTATTTGTGGACTCTTCACATCATGTTTTTCCATACAATAGAAACATGATTAACCCTTGACAACTTCTCAAGCAACTAGTATATTTACTCCACCGTTCTCCAAGGTGGTTCCTTTACTACAGTCACCTTGTCCTCATAAGTTATAATAGGGAAAATATCCATATCCTTTGCCACCAGTTTAGTTTACATATATGTATTTCCTTGCATCCTCTCACTTATAAGTGTCGCAAAAGAGAATTTTTCTACCACACTATTCTATCATGCATCTTTGCATTGAAGATAGGGACACTTGAAGGCCAAGTGATCAACTACAAAACATTTCCTACACAAGAAGGGATTCCCTTCATGATCAAGGGTTTGATTTTAATATTTATCCTAAATTTTAAGCTCTATATTTTTAGAAATATCTTTTGATATGTCAAACTTAAAAAGAAATGTGAGTAAAGCTGAGATGGGAAGTCACGTTGGTTTCCGGGTCAATGGAGAGAATGTTTTCAAGTGTATTACTAATGGAGTTAAAGAATTATTTTCTCCAAAATTGAACTAGTAGATGCAATAGCCTGACCCATACATCCTGAGTATCAAGAAAATATTCAATGATAGGATATAAAAAGGGAAACAAAGGTTTGACCTAAAAGTGGTGAGATCGGCACACCCAGAGATTGTCAAAAATAAATTTTGTGTGCTTGATTAAATGGAAAATATGATGAAAATACCTTTTAGCGCAGGGTTAAATGTCAATTTGACATTCCATAAAGGGATTTCAGTGCTCTGAGCTCCATGGATGAAGGATTGGTAGAACATGATAGAGATTACTGAAGCAACATATCAAGCCATTACTCAAGAAATATCTTTCTTTCTCCACAACCTCCTCCTCGAAGGTCATTGATGGCATAGATTTGGATTAGAAAATGGGTACCTATTCATTTTCCTTTACCACCCCTACAACTACGTCTAGAAGTGACTATTGTTTAGAGGGGGAAATGCTAGTTCCAAAAGCATTAACAATAAGGGTAGAGTAACATATTGGGTGTTAATATCCAAATTCAGAGAAGCCTATGATCCAGATGTAATCAATTTGAGTTACGAGACCAAACCTTGTGGATACCTTTCGTAGAGAAACAATTAAATTCAGATTTAGTACCACCACTATGAACATAAGACTTAGAGTAATGCACCTAGGCTCACTTGAATCCTTGCCATCCTCCTAGTTCCTTCTACTACCATCATTTCGACTAGTGCATGTAGTGATCAGAGCTTCGTCGTGATTAGGTTTTTCGCTTAGCATTCGTGGAGGCATAACACGGCAAAAAACACATGTCTCTACAACACGTTACCTAGTAGATCTCCGTTGTCACTCGGTTAAGAGCTTGCAACAAGAGATTACATCTCCTAATTAGGGGATCCTTCATGTAAACCTTCATCTTAACATTGAAATACATGCTTCCAACATTGTTAATAATTGATAGTCAAGGGTGATCTATTACACATTACACCCACCCAAACCTTTATTGTTCTAGGGAAAGACGTTACAGTATTAAAATCCCAAAGTGGTGATTTAAGCCACTGTAGTACACAACCACCTTGCACATCAATATTATATACAACTGATCTTGTGACTTAATATCCTAAACAAAAGTGTAAGTAGAATGTTGGGGCACGAGTGGTGGGACATAGGACCTCACAGGGTTGAAACATAACAAGTGCAAAACAACCTTTTTGATGTTGAAAGAATTTGACGAGGGACAACAGTCAAAATGCAAAATAGTTGCTATTTAGCTTCCTTTTGTAAAGTCAGTCTTCAATTCTATTGCAAATCCTAAATTTGACATCCATTAAACCTTATCAAATTTGTATTATAACAAAAATTCATTTTCACCTAGATTGATGATTCAATTTAGAGGGACAACAGTCAAAATGCAAAATAGTTGTTATTTAGCTTCCTTTTGTAAAGTCAGTCTTCAATTCTATTGCAGATCCTAAATTTGACATCCATTAAATCATATAATATTTGTATTATAACAAAAATTCATTTTCACCTAGATTGATGATTCAATTTAGAGAGAAGTTATTTGATAAAATCTATTTGAATATTAAACCGTCACTGTGTAATACTCGCATTACGAAAAGAAATCATTTTCACCTTGATTGATAATTCAATTTAGTGATGAGATTGCAAGAGTCACCACGCATCGTATTTATTTAAATCTATCCTCTCGAGTGGATAAAATATTAGAGGAATCCATTAGTAGTTAAAGGAAAATATATATTTAAAATGAAGGGCAACAACTTGATGACGAAGCTTCAAAGCCGTGAGATCGGAAGCATTGCGAAAAAACCCGAGAGCATAAAAAATTCTGAGATTATGTTCAAGAATTTCAAATTACAGGGAGAGTTTGATATTTATGATCCCAACTCGCCTTGTTTCGTAAACGCCAATTATTATAAGCCAAGATCGAGGATTGTGAAATTTTATGTTGCAGAGGATATCATATTTGCTTGGGAAGCACATAATGTTTGTGCAGCATTCAGTGCAGTTACAAAGAAAAGACTCTGCTTCTTGAATCGTACGTTTGACGAAGCGATAGCCCGCCTGTATTATCACAATAACACTGCTTCTCTCATCATTGTTTCCGAGTTTAGAGGAATTAACATGATCTCTGTCCACATCCGAGCAGCACCAATTATTGATATTAGGAATGGTCGACCTGAAACTGGTATTCAGGTATTTGCCACGCAGTTATTTGACACAGACATTATAAGAATTGACTATGTACACGCAAAAGCGGTAACCTATCGACCTGGGAATGGTATTGTCGAGGTGTTTGATTTGAACAACTCCACAAACACAAATAAAATGCTGTATTCCTTTACCCACAACAGAATTGAGCAAGTGATATGCAGTGGCGGCGTAATGATGTTAACATTTAGAGATGGTAATGTGATCCATATTCAGGTCTTATCTACGGAGGATGGGAGACTTTTGAAATCGTTAGATTATAAACTACGTAGCAGAAACCCAGAGGTTTTAATTCAGATGTTTTTTGGAAACGTTTTCTTAAAACAAGGAAACGGAAACATCCAAATACTTAATCTTCGCACTGAACAACTGTATGAGATGGAGGAGTCAGGGCCGATGAATCCATCGGCTGTTTCTATATGGGAGCAGATGCGGTTAATTTTGACAGTCCGTAACGGCACTATTTATGTATGGAGTTTGGAAGGAGAAGAGCCAAGGAAGTATGAAGATCACCTTCTCCGGGGCAATGATGAAATCATGTGTACTCATGCAGATCGAGATTTGATTATTTATGTCCGTCCTCATGGAAACGGGAGATCATCAATTACAGTGAGGAACATTTTGACAGGGAGGCGCATTGCGGAGATTAATTCTAATGGATCAGTAACTGTTGAAGCAGCGCTTCAAGATATCACTGCATTGTTTTATCACTTCCAGAGAAATGAAATTTACACGGGAAATATGCAGGGCCGGATACATTTTTGGTCAAACATGCTGTCGCGGCTATAAACTGCATCAAATTGAAGGAGGTGATTTAGTTGGCTCAAATTTTTATTAATATCCACTCACTTTAATGAATTCCTCCTCCGTACAAGTTCAAACTATCTTAAATTTAGAATATTACATAAAGGGCGACCTATATTTCTCTAAGTAATTAAGTCAAATGGATTTAATGCTAATAATGTAATTATTAATCATTGATACATTATTTTGTTTTGTATGACTTAGTATATACTTGTTTAAGACGTCTTTGTAACTTAATACTCTAGCCATTAAGGAAACAATGAATTGAGTCGTTCCATAAGGTTTTCTGCAAATAAAGGTTTACTAGAGATGATATCTTATGTTCCTATTTTGAATTATTATATATTGTTGTTTCATTTATATTGCTTTGTACTCTATAGAAACTTACATGTGTTAGTTTTAGATGACTAAAATAACATTCTTTTTCGAAGAACATCACAATTTTTAACATAAAAGTTCATTTAAGACCTAGAATGATTAAACACAATAATTTGTATAATGATAAATAATTCAAATGTATATGATGATTTATCATTTATCATAAATGTGTAAACACTACCTAAATTTTGTATTTTGTACTTTGTACTTGATATTATTTGACTTATATCCTTTAGTAATGAATTGTGTGCACAAAACAATCTTAAAATACCATCCTATTATGTCATAAGAATTGTAATTAATTCATATTTTCCTCTTTTTCTTCTTGAAAAACTACATAAATGATCTCATTGCTCATGTAGACATTAAACTTCCTACTAGGATCTTCTATATTTCCACATGTAGTATAATTCTATCTTCTTGGATAGTATCACATATGTTGGTTTGGAAACATAATACATTTAATATAAAACAGTGAATCCTTTATCATATGGTTGTATGGAAATGCTCAAATTTGTTATGTTCATCCTTATTCCCCTTCCTAGACAACCTAGTAAAAATTTATATCCCATGTCCAATGGTATTGAATTATGTTTAAAACAATTATTTACTCACCTTATCAGTACTTGGTATCTCCTTGACTACCTAAAACAATTATAATGCATTGTTTATTCTTCATATCCAAATCTTAAAAAAATATGTCTTATATCTCCTTATTCCAAGAGAAAACATTAAGAGAAGGCTCTATGTGAGTTTGAGTTCTAAACCATGATAGGTGTTTCAAAAGCATTTTCTTGTAAATAGAAAATATCCTTTTTGAGATACAAATTTCTCTCGTTTTTATCTAAAATTATCATATACTCTTATTTTCTTAAATACATCGTCAGTGTTTATTACTTTTTGGACTTCCAACTAATCATTTTTGTTCCAAAATTTTTCACAAAACCCAAAATCAATAACAGAGCCACAATTTGAATATCCATCTAAATTGAAATTTGATTCCCTAGACCATTTTAACCTAAAATGTTGTGTTGCTTTGAGATATCTAAAGTCTCTCTTTTTGCAACCTAATGAATTTCTTGAGATTGGTATATGTTTTGAGAAAGAAAAATAAAAGTGATATAAATATTTGGTCCAGTGGTTGTCACTTATATCAAAATTCTAATGAGATATCTATATGACTAGCATCTACAAAGTATTTGGTATCTTATGTGGTCAACTTTTAATTTTCTTCTATGGGCATACTAAGAGGCATATAATCTCACTTTTTGAATTTTTTTAGAATTGTTAAGGTCCAAAAATTTAAATTTACATAAAAAAAATTTAAATAATGTGAAATAAATTATAATAAATAAATATAATAATTAAAATGTACATGACAGAAAATTTATGTGGAAACCTCTGAAGGGTAAAACCTACAGTAGAAATAGATTTCTATTATGGTGAGAAACATTTTTCACCTCCAGTATAATACTCTCCTTCACCACTTCTCTCCAGAAAGATTGTGTTCGTATATATACCTGCAACTTCATCTTCATTAGGATATAACTTAAGATCGGGATCGTCGAAGAGTACCTTCTATCAGATGAAATATATATGTATCTCTATATGCTTCGCTCTCTTGTGTTGAACTGGATTATTATCAAAATCTATACAATTCTGACCATCACAAAAAAATGAGTAGTTCCTTTAGATTCCATGTGAATTTATTCAAATAACCACTTTAGGCACACGACTTATTTTGCTACTTCTATTGCACTGAACTATATTAGGCATTAGTAGAAGAGATGGAGACAATATTTTTACTTTTCGATGATGTAAGTAATGACATCTGTACCAAACCTGAACACATATCTAGTTGTATATTATCTATCTATCACATCACCAACAAGGTTAGAATCACAATATCCATAAAAAATCATTATCATAATAAGCATAATATAAATAATTATTGATTTCACTTTTAGCCATATATGAGTCCTGCATTAATAGGTTTAAAATCAAGTTGTATACACAATTTAATGAAAATATGTTTATAATCAACCATGTGTCATATTAATTGATATATTGAATTTTTGAAAAACCAATTTCAATATTTCAATCTTGAAAAATAGTACATGCAATCAGTATTCGTTGTTTTTAATACAAACACAAAGTCATCCCCAATTATCATTTGATGTGTATATAATACTATTATTAGCATTCACATACTAATTTAGATTTTATCTACTTAAGAAATATTTGATTAACATATATATCTTCATTATATTCTTTAACCATTTTAATTTTATGATAACATTGATTGTAAACTAAAGATTTAATTATAGATAGTACATTTGATTTGTTTTTAATTAAAGAATTACAAAATCATACAAGAATAATAATTAAATAAAATTTAATAACATACAAAGAATATGTTAATGAAGGAATGTCTAAAGGTACTCTAACATCATTGTGGACAAGTTCAAGAGGTTCTAAGGAGTTAGCTTCATGATGACCATGGAAGGGGTTTACATATTACCTACCATCTAAGCAACTTTCACAAACTTTCTAGGCATCAGAGATAGGAGTTAAGCCAAAAATAAGGTAAAGATAAACATGTCATACATGCCCCAATAGTTAACATGACCCACTCTTTCATGCACCACAACTGTAAATCATTCTTATTTTGAGTAGAAAGATATGAAGTAGAGGTAAACCCTTTAGACCCATATTAACCATTCTTTTGTATGCCTTCTGCAATAGTAACAACTAACTCATTTTTAATAAACCATTTATCTTTTAGTAAAATTACACTATAGTTGTTTCGAATTAGCCGTGAACTTAAAAGAAAATTTATTTCCAATTTAGGAACACATAAAACATCATTTGTAGAACTATTGATAATTTTAGCTCCTCCTTGACTTTGAACATCAAGAATGTAATGATCACAAAGCTAGATTTGATCATTAGAATATTTGATGTCAAATAGAATATTAGATCTATAAATCATGTGTTTAGATGCACTGTTATCTAATATCGATTTTTTTTTATTTCACAGTAACTAATGCATTATAAAAATCAACAAAATTAGATTCTTGATTATTCCCTTTCTTATTGTTTTGATTTTTGATTTTGTTTATTGTCTTTCTAATTTTTAAAATTTGGATTTTTTTTGTGGAGGAGGATCGAATTAGAGTTTTAGAAATATCATGGAAGAAGAAATTATTTACGAACAATTTAACACATAATAATAATTCATATTAAATAATTACTTCTCAAACTTCATACTACAAACACCCATATAAATAAGAAATATATCCCCTATAATTTAGAAGGAGTCTACAATTGTAAGATGAAGAACCAGGAAATGAGCCTACTAGATTTTATTAATCATGAATCCAATCAAAAATACAAAGAATGTGTTGTAATATTTATAGATATTGCATAATCAAGTACAAAAAAAGAATTAAATTTCACAGGTACAACTGGGAAATAATACAAACAATAATATTGTTAAAACAATATAACAATAACTAAAAAAAACTTACATATGTTGTATAAAAAAATATAGAAGGTTATCTAAATATAACCATATAATAATTAATGTTATGTACCTAATTAATAATGTCAAATTATTATTTATCCTAACATCCCCCCCCCCCCCCCCCCAATTTTGCATTGTCTCAAGGGATGAGGAGAGGAACTCTCTTAACAACTCAAATTTTTCACGTGCAAGTGACTTTATGAAAATATCTGCTCGTTGCTCAGCGTTCAAATAAAACTGAAGCTGTATATTGTGTTTCAAGACATGCTCGTGTATGAAATGTACCTATACCTCAATGTGCTTTATTCTTTCATGAAAAAGTGGATTGTGAACAAGTTTGAGAACATCTTCATTGTCAACATATAAGGTGGTTGGTTTATCATGTTGTATTCCAAGTCCTTCAAGTATGCAACGAATCCATATCACTTCATAGAAAACTTCACCTGTAGAATGATACTCAACTTCTATGGAAGAACAAGAAACAAAGTGTTGTTTATTTCTTCCCCATGATATTGGTCCAGATCCCATAAAGAACAAAAACCCTGAAGTGAATTTACTCTTATCAATATTGCCTGCATGATCTGAATCCGAATATCTAGACAACAAGAAATTATCATTCTTCTTGTATTATACACCAAGATCTATTGTTTCCTTGAGATATCTCAAGATTCGACTTTCTACCATCAAATGAAAAACTTTGGGTTCTTGCATGAACTTGGATAGATAGTTGACTGCAAAGCTGATATCTTGTATAGTGTAGGTCATGCAAATGAGACTCCTAATCAACTGCCAATAGAGGGTTTCATTTACCTCAAGAGATGGATTTGAACGAGATAACTGCAATCTGTTCTCCATAGGTTTAGCAATAGGTATGCAATCGATCATCCTGAATTTATTAAGCATTGTCTTGGTATATTTCAATTGAAAAACAAATATTTGATTCTCCTTTTTCCATAATTCTAATCCAAGACATTAATGCATCATCTCGAGATCTATCATGTCAAATGATCAGTTAAGATATTTCTTCATTGCATTGATAATCCTCACTGAATTATCAGTGATCACTAGATAGTCAACATAAACAACCACAATCACAATCTCCCCCCCTTTCTTTTATAGGCAGAGATTGGGATTGTATGGATTTCTAACAAATCTATGTTGTACGAGATTCTCATCAATTTTGATGTACCAAACTCGGGGTGTTTGTTTAAGGCCATATAGAGATTTCCCTATCCTACATACCTTTTATTCTTGAACAGGTACACCATAACCCTCAGATTGAGTCATATAGACTTCTTCTTGTAAATATCTATTAAGAAAGGAACTTTTTACATCCATCTGATGGATTTTCCAACCAAACTGTGCAGCTAGAGAAAAGAGCCTTCTGATCATTTTGATCTTAGTTGTGGGAGAAAATGTCTCCTCATTCAATGCCTTCTTTTTGTGCTTACCCCTTTGCTACTAGTTTCACTTTATAATTGTATATGGTCCCATCTACCTTGTACTTTGTTTTGAATATCCATCTCCATCCAATGGGTTTCTTCCCTCGTGGAAGATCGACAAGCTACCACGTGTTGTTTTTCATCATTGAGTTATACTCAACATCCATGATATCTTTCCAAGCTTCTGACCATAAGGATTCTTGGACTGTAGAGGACTCATCAGATTTAATAACTCTACTCATTAAATAAAAGTTTACTTCTTCTCTTGTTTTACTACGATTCCTTGGTCCAGTGGTGGATGTATTTGATGGAGCATCCATTCTTACATCTCGTGGCATTCTAGTATACCACTTGGGCATACATTAAATTTCTCCCATGGGTCGTGGTTCTATCTGATCATCACCATCATCACTTTCATCATCTGTGGGAACATCGAATTCTATTTTTACAACTAGTGAAAATTCTACATCAGGTGATTTTGGAGGAGGAGACTCTATTTCCTTCTTCTAAAAAATGCAACATCTCTGCTGGTGTAGACTTTCCTGATCTTTAGATCCATCAATTTGTACCCAAGAGTCTCTTCACTATAGCCAATGAAGATGAGTGTCTATGACTTCATATCTAATTAATTTTTATTCTTTCTGGGTATGTGCATGTTTTCTTTACACCCAAATACTTCGAGCTATACAACAGATGGTTTCTGTTTTGACCATGCTTCATGTGGCATTACTCCTTCAAGAGAAACTATGGGCACTTTGTTAAACAAATACACTAATTTATTTATTGTTTCTTCCCAGAATGTCCTCGCTAGACCAGAATCATTGATCATGCATCACACCATTTCCAAGATGGTACATTTTATTCTCTCAACAACATCATTATGTTGTGGTGTGTGTGGAGGCATTTTTTGATGAATCCTGTGAGCTTGTAGGTAGTATTTGATCTCATCATTGGTGAATTCTCCCCCTCAATCTAAGCAGAGAGTTCTAATGTGAAAACCAGTTTCATTTTCAACAGCCACTTCAAACTTCTTAATGTTTTTGAAATATTTAATTTTCTTGTGAAGACAAAAAATCCACATTTTTCTTGAATATTCATCAACACAAAGCATGAAGTAATGAAATCCAGGATGAATCATTTGCATCAAACTGCAAATATCAGTATAAACTAGATTAAGCTTATCATGAGCTCAATAATTACCCTTCTGGAATGAAGCTCTATGTTGTTTTCCTTCTAGGCAGTGAGGAAACTTGTTTATATCCTTCTAGAGAGATGGTAATCCTTTTACCATAGTGTTCTAGAGAAGTGTTTCAAAAAACTTGATATTAATATGACCAAGTCTCTGATGCCTCAATTGTGTAGAGGTATAGTTCTAAGCCATAAGTGCCTAATCATTTTCATGGACAAAATCAAGCTGGAACATGCATCCCACATTGGAGGCTTTTGAAACTATTTTTGAGCATTTTGATTTGTCTCGAATTAGACAAATTTTCTTATCGAAATGTGTATCAAAATAAATTTTAAATTTATGATTGAGGATTTGACTGAATGACAAAAAAATTTCAGTCAACCAGGAGGTAGAGAAATATTCCCAATCCCCTGAACTGTGTATGAAGAATAATCACCTAAAAAACATGGTTTTTGGAAGGTGTGTCCCTCATTGAAGTAAACTAGTCTCTGTGGCCAATCATGTGTTGAGTGGATCTCAAATCAACATACCAGACATCACTAGATGACGTGGAGGGTTCACTTGATCGATCATTTTAAAAGTAGTCTTCAATATCTAAATGTTCTTCTTGCTCAGTAATATTTCCTTGCTGATGGGGTTTTCTTTTCCATTTCCCCTTTTTCTTCCCTTGATTATAGTTATAATGTACCTTATAAGATTTTTGATTTTGAGGTCTAGAGTTTCTTGACGAACCTTTCTTATAAGTATTATACCAACAATCTTTCAACTCATGTCCTCTTTTACAGATAGGACATTTCTTCTTTTGTTTCTTGTCACCTTGTTGATGCTAATTTTGGGAATTTTGATATGAATTAGGTTTTCCTTTTCCTTTTCCTTTCCATTTATAATGAGAAGAAATTTCTTCCTCCTCTTCATCATCTTTATTATACATAGCTTCCTCTTATTATAGTAGGTTAACTAACTTGTCGAAACTAACTGTCATATCTGAAAAGTTTAGTGTTATCACAAAAATGTGGTATGAAGGAGGGATGGATCTCAGAACAATGGGAACGAGAGCTTCATCAGTGACCACTTCTCATAGGGCTATAAGTGAAGCCCTTAACTCTACAAATCTTCTCAAGAAAGCTTCTATTTTTTCATTGTGTTTAAACTTCAATGTGTGTAACTGACTTTACAAATTTAGTATGACATTTTTGTTTTTGGCCCCATTACACTGTGCTTAACTTATCCCACACTTTTTTGGTTGTTTTGGCATCTCGAATGTGGGGTTACACATCGTCGAATACTCCAAACAAGATGATCAGCTTGGCCTTCTTATTGGATTTATCAAACTGTTTTTGTTGTGTTGTATCAGTTATTGATCTTGTTACAGTACCATTCACAACAGTCCAAGTCTCTTCAAACTCAAGTTGTGTCTTGATTTTTTTCTTTCATCTTGCATACTTATTTCCTTTGAGAAGTTGTGAATCTGGAAGAAATAAATTGGGGGCATTAGTGCCCATTTTGTAGAATCAACTAATAAATGGTAAGGGTCTTATCACTCCAGGTATATAGTCTCCCAATCTATATACCATTAGTTTGATATACTAAACATTTCTATATATGTGCCCTTCCGATATACCTATCGGTACATGGAAGAAGCTTTCCCTTTCTATATACCCGATGGTATGTGAAAGAAATATTAACGTACGTGAAAGAATTTGATACATGGCACCAAGACAATATTGAAAGGGGTCTATGTGATTATATACACTGGCTCAAAGAAATATCCTCATACATGCATGTAACTTCTCTATATACTCGGATAATTTCTCAGTCCGCATTTGAGTAGAGAAACCGTTCACAGAAAGATGTGAGGGCTAAAAATGTGTGCACTGTGTCCTTATTAATCCCCATCAATTTAAAGGGTAGATTCCCAGATGACATTGTTATAGCTATATTAGGCGTTAAGTGTAGTAGTAGTTGCGACGGATTTACCCGTAAGTGCTTCCCAGAGGCACTGTTTATACCAAATGCTACGAATGAGATTGAAGATCTCATGAGTGATTTAAAACCAAATTTAATATTTTTTAGTACAAATATATTCCAGGTTTACAACAGTTAGAATGGTTTGCGGTTGAATATGGAAACCTGCAAGTTAGTACAATACACTTAAGTATACAATTACATTCAAAATTTTGAAAAAAATGAATGGCTGGAAATTTATTTTGTTTTTTTTAGTGAAAAACAGTAAAAAAATTGGCTCAAAATGTTGTTTTTAGGTAGCCCTCCTTTGGAAAAAAATGCTCAAAATAAAAAAATAAGAAATTTGGGAGAATTTTTTTTTGACTTATTTTAGGGTTTTTTCCGCTATTTTTAGTAGCTTGTATAATTGAGGCTAAGAAGTTTAGAGGATATTTTTGCTACAAAATGTGCCTCTATAGTTGAAATTTTTTCCAAATCTACTGCTATAGAAAATTGTTTTAAAAAACAATGTCTTTTGTAGGGGTTGAACCTTTAAGCTACCACTCCCAAGTCGTTCCACCCAACCATCTTAGCACTTGTAGCATGTGGGATTGAAATCAAACAATTTCTATTTGAAATATTGTTAAAAAGACTGACCTTTTATAAAATGACATGGCTGAGGATGAAGAACCACGTGGTTTGTGATGAGGAGGTGGATTTAGGATTAGCTGGGAATTCACATCTCCATGGAGTTTTCTTGTTTTGTTGGTTGCTTTTGATGTTTAGATTATTTTCATCATTTTCTTTATTCACTTTGATTGATCCTCTGTTTGGTGTGTAGAATATGGATGCTACTTAGCTTGCTTATTCACACCTTTTTCATTATTTTTTTTGCTTCTGGTTTGTAGTTTTTTAGCCACCTATTTTTTTTGTGTAGGGTCGGCGTTGGAGGGAGGAGGCTCGCCAATGACTCGGAGAGTTCGGCCTACGAATAGAGGTAGAGAGGCTTGGTTTCAGGGGTCTCCTTTGGTGCCAAATTTTCAATGTCCCACCTTAGTGGGCTCATCCAACAATACTTCTCAGTATGGGCTTGGCCGAATAAACAAGCACCTCAACTCTGTTTGAAGGAGTTCTCTAACTCGTGGAGCAGAGGAGCTCATACAAAGGCCTGGCTCGACCGCTTTGAAGTTTTCTCTAACCGATCAAAACTTTATCAATGAGCTCACCTTTGAAATGTGTTGCACCTCAACATGCCCTATTAGGCTTAAAATATTTTATGTAGATCGACTCCTAAGCAATTATAGACACCAAAATCGGGTCACACTCCCCTTTGGTCCATTGTCAAATAAAAACCTTGGACACACTCACCTAACCATGGCCCCTTTCATCCCATTATAATATTAATTTAATTATTTAAATTAAATTAATTCATTATCATCACCATATATATTATTTAAATCTTGTAATTGGGATAATGCCCACATATCCACCTCACCTAGACACCTCATCAAGCCACCTCACCCTAAGACCTATTCTTAGTAAGTTGTCATAACTAACTAAGACTTACCCAAACCCTAAAAATCAATGCCTACATTCCCTCTAACCACATTCCTACATGCTTAAATGAAGCTTCTAGTCTAATCCGTGGGTTAACAACATGAGATCCTAGAAAATCAAGGGGATCTACCCAGTTTAGTAAACCTAGGAAATCCCACCCTAACCGTTGCCGGTTACCCTTATCCACCGCCAATTAAGTCGGAACCACCATTGGTCACCTTTTAACCCCAGAAACAACCTTATTTTTGAGGTTGGAAAAGGTTGGCAGTTTCCTGAGAGATAACACATCTTTTGAGAACAAGCTTTAGTGAGAGACACATGCAAGGAAGGAGATCAAGTATTTTCTCTTGCACAGACATCCAACATTCATCCAACAACCACCCAGCATAGATTTGATCCAATCAGGCAAGAAGGAGAGCACATGCAGCCCATGCAAGAACTCATTAACGTTTGGTGATCCTCTACGACATTCAACCTCTTACCAACACCTTCATTCCTCACTCACAAATGTCCAAAACTAGATTCCAAGTAAGTGAAACATTTTACTCCTCTGGTTCATTCATTTAATCATTGTATCTTCATCCTTTGTTCTCCTAGCCACCCATTGACCTCCTTTAATACTCACCCCTCCATACCCCCATTAAAACCTCACCAAATCCCATACAAATGACTTAATATCTCACTCCGACTAGCCTAGTCCTTTGTGCAATCATAAGGGAGATCTAAATCTCATTATGTGATATTCCCAATCTTCCATAGTAACCGGCATCAGTTCTCCCCAACCGGTGTCAGTCACTCTTAACTGACATCAGTATTTATATTTACAATACAACCTAGAACATTGGCCTACCCACCTATCCCCGCATCACCCTTAATCACCTGTGACCTACCTAAGACCTCTGTCAGTCTTGCAGAGACCCAGATTCAGTTACTTGACCTTTGGATCTTATCTTAACCTAGCCTGTTAGATTAAATATTTCTTATTGTGTTTTGAATGATATACCTAAATCATTTTAATTACAATAGGATTTACTTCATTACCAGCATTAAATTGTTTTAAACAGTGGACTGATAGCTGTCTAGGAAGTATCACACTTCTCGGATCTAGCACACGCTAGGTAGTTCACTACACATATTGTTTAACTTTTATTTAGTGGTCTTGTGTTCCATTTCAGGTAATTGCTCCTAGCCAAAAGGAAGCTCTGACGATGATCTTTGGATTCAAAAGTCATATGCGCGCAACAACCTATCAACCGACATTTCAATAGGTATTCCTCCTACGCCCATTACCCTATTTGTTTTGTCACTTTCAAAGAAACATCTAAGAATCAGGTGAAACATTTTGGCACGCCCGGTGGGACCCATCCGGGGTTCTTTGCATTTTATTCATTCCTAGGAAAATTTGTGTGTTTGTTTCCCTTCTGAAAAGCATCCACATTAATTTTCTTTCTTGGTAAACTTCTTTTTCTTTCTATTTTCTCTAAAAGAAATATCTCTTTTGGTGTACTTAAAAAGAACCATTTATTCTTTTTTTCTACATTTTAGTAAAAGAGTATCCCTCTCCCTCTTCATCTATTTGTGTCATTGAACTTCATATTTCGATTTGGGATTACAAATCATTACATTTCATTTTGATTTATTGCATTAGCTCACATTAATTGAGGGTAACCTATATGCTAGAAGTCATTCCCAGTTGATGGTTGATAAATGAATCGTAGAAAGCACATCTCTCTCTCTCTCTCTGAGTCTTGCCAAATTACACAAATTCAAAACAATTACATATTCTTAAACAACATCTTTCCTGGGAATGCCTGTCAATGATTGCACTAATCTGAGGATTGGTAGGTACTCCCTAGCTCGTTGCTCTATCGAGTCATACTTCAGAGCGAAGCCCGCCCCCACCATAGCATACCTAAAACCTCACCTTTTAGATCTCCTTCTTTATAGGAAGCCATCCTCGCCAAAAAATTATATTCTACAGTTCATGATTCAGTCCTTAAATAGCATAAGATAAATAAACATAATTGAAAGGGCACTCTTAGGATCACATTTTTCTTAGTGTTTTTGCTTGGCTTGCGTTTTGAGGTGAGAGATCACGTTCTTCATTTTTCTTGTTTCTCCTTACACGCTCCTCATCATAGTTGGTGTATTCCGGCTTCTTTTGAGTGTGCCTGGACCATATTCTCATCATTCTCAGAATTATGGGTCTGATTCCACATCAAATTTTAACTCACAACCACTTTTCTTTCATCACTGTTTCAATTTCATAGTGACCAGTGTCGATCTAGCGACCGACATCGATTACCCTCTGACCGTCGTTGGTGATACCCAACCGACGTCGGTTCTAGGTCCTTTTGGTTAACCTACCCAAAAGGACATTTATTAACCTTCTTCAACTATTTAGAGTCCCTGTCACTACTATCATTCCCATTAACCTTGTAAATCTCATCAGTATTTGGCATACCTGCCAGATTTGGCCTTACACCTTGTTTTTGATCAACTATCCATTTCCTATAATGACCGGCAATGGTTACCTGTAATCAGTGTTGGTATTCCCTAACTGGCATTGGTTATCCTGTGCCACTTTCCAGCTAGCATTTGGTACCTAATCCACTTATTACCGCCTATTTTTCCTATTCCTGCTGTATTTCTGTGTCATTTACAAAAAGGCAGCCCAACCTGATCAGTACCTGTCCACATGGTATCGACGTGTCGAAAAGCTAGCATCCTCGTATTCCACGCCAATTGTCAACTGCTCCCACATAGCCCTTTGCCACCTTCTGTTTTATCACCCGCCATGGATCCTATCCAACCTATCACTATCGCTACTGGAGATGAGGAGTTTGCACGACTCCTTGACAAAAACCCTGTCGCCTTGCAGTTTTACCTTTCCCACTCATCCACTCGAGATGCCTCGGGTAAGTTGATATATGACATGCCTATATCTATCCCCTTAACTCTCACTTCCACTCCTGCGTCAGCCCCATCTAGCTCCGTGCTGCCCGCATATACCTTACCCCCAGTTGTTTCACAGCTAGGTCCTATAGCCACTATGAATAAAGTGTCTGCTACATCCATTGCACCCGCCACATCCACCATACCTTTGACAACCACTCAAAACATAACCTCATCCACCCCTATTGTCTCACATATACCCATAGCTACATAACCACCGCCTATGTCAGTGACCCCTACCCCCTTTCAAAACTTGGTCCTTTCTATTCCCCAATCGTTAGCCCCCATTGCCACTAGGGTCACCATGACCCTTCCACCTCCATATACATATTATCAGCACCCTCTTGTTTCATCTGTTATTCACTCTGGGTATGTACCCCCTATTTCACTACCTTCTTCTCAATCTACCTACATGACATCACCATATATGAGAATTCCACCCTTATTACATGCCCAACACCAACCCTCTTACACTACAGGAGGCACCCAACCATCGCAACCTACCAACGAACTAATCAAATTAATGATGGACAAGATGCATACATTGGAGGCATCAGTTTCTGGCTCCTGCAACACCTGCACCTACAATGAAATTTGTAATGAGCCTATCCACCCATCCATTCTTATCCGCCCACACCCCATGCATTAGGAAAATCCTAAATTCAACCATTTTAATAGCAAGGAAGACCCGCAACAACATTTGTGGTCATTCAAACATGGGTGCTACCTAGTCACCCACGATGATGATTTGCTCTTGAGGACCTTTCCCATGTCTCTGACTGGACCTATGTTAGATTGGTATAGTGGGTTACCTAGACACTATATTTTCATTTAATCAAGTAGCCCAAGCCTTCTTAGATCACTTCTCCATCAATATCGATAAGAAGGTTATCATGACTGACCTATACTCCATGTGTAAGTATGATGACGAATCTATCGTAGATTTTGTCTCTCGCTGGTGTAGCCTGATCAATCAACTCACGTTCCAACTACCACAAAAAAAACTCATCGAGCTCTTCACATGGGCTTGTGCTAGACATATCTCGTTGACCCTACAGGTCCAAAATTTTTGAACATTCAATGAAGCATTCACCATGGCACGAAAGCTAGAGATTCGGGCCATTGAAGAAAATAAAATAAAATTACACAATAAGAATTTGGCATTCAAGTTGAATGATACCTCTTCTTCTTCCAAACTGCAGAACAATTATTCAAAGGCCAAGGGCACCGCTTATGTAGTAGTACTAAAAGCTGGTCTAGCCCATCCGTCAAATCAGGCTAGCCCCTCATCTAATCTCTCACCCGTCTAGAATTTTCAATTCAGATGAGAACAATGGAAATACACCCCAATTGGGGAGCCTTACTCTTATGTATTAGAAAAGCTCATCAAAGCTGGGGCTATCACCCTTCCTCCTATAAAACCACACATTAGTTTTGACCCTGCTCACTCCATGCCCGCATGATATAAAGAACATGACTTCTGTAACTATTATCGAGTAAAGGGTCATAGTGATGACAATTGCATCACGTTCAAAAAAATTGTCCAAGAAATGCTCGAGAAAGGCGACTTAACCATGGATCATCTTAAGGTACCTACCAATCAAAACCTACATATCTTCAAGAAAATATTTCCCAATCATGCCCCTTCATCTGATCGAACTGGCAAGACCTCAACTCATGATATCCATACCCGTCAGGTCCATGCTATTTTTAGTGATGGACTCGTTGCTTCCAAATTACCTCATATTCCTTCCATAGAGGAAATTCTAGCCCGGAGTCCTCCTTCTATATTGTAACCCACCTCACCTATTCCTCCACCCACTGAGGAACACCTTTCACCCCCTTCCTCACCCATGGAGGATCCCTTTGCCAATGTCGAGACCTTTTCAACTTTGGCTTCTCCACCAAGGGAACCATCGCCCACAGTACTTCTTTAGTCCATGGAGGATACTTGTTTATCTCCTCCATCCACAGAGGAGCACCCATCATCTCCTCCACCCATAAATAAGCACCCATCATCTCCTCCAACTACAGAGGAACACCCATTTTCTCCTCCACCTATCACAGATCCAGTAGAGATACCTTTGCCCCTAGGTGACCATTCTCCATCAGCTACCCAAGATCCTGCAGACCTAATTTCGGCTCTCTTACCCACGGAAGCTGAAGCTATCCAATTCCCTATCTTTAAGACACATTTTACAGGAATTTCTATTAGGTCCTCATCAATGCCACCTATAGAGTGTCATTCTCACGTTTGGCCAATCACCTAGATTATGTGGACAAAGCATTATTGTGGGGGCATCTTCTGCTTCCAGTCTCAACACAGATGCAGATGTCACTTGCTGATACTTCCACTATCTACCCAAAAATATTTCAACCAATCGAACCAAGCACAACCACCTTAATCATCAATTTATCCATGACACCCATCATAACTCAACACATACCCTTACCCATAACCCAACCTACATCTAAACCCAAACCCACACCTACAACATCTTCCTCAACTAAACCTATTACCACCTTAGGGGTCACCCCAACCATCAGCCTTACTCATCCACCTATCAAAATGGATTTAGCTACATCCTCCAAAGTCATCACCAAACCTACTTCGAAACCCAACCAGAAGAACCAAACTCATATAACTCACCCCCCAGTGACGCTAATCACACCTACATCACCTTCACCCTTTTCATCCATTTTAGGATCTCAACCCCCCAACATGGTCAAGAAACTTCTGCCCATTGGTAAACCAAACACACAACAACCCACTCCTTCCTTGCAAACCTCTAACATACCCAGGCATCCGACATGACTTACACACAAGATATTTAATTCTTTATCTGAAGAACTTTAAGTCTTTATTTGTATGGCATGCGAGGAAAGGAATTAAAAGAAGAAAATGACCTCCTCAATGAAATGGCTAAAAAGTATGGCCTGTATTGATAATTTGTATCTAATGACATTGTGATCTATGGGTGCAGGATCTTTAGTTCTTTATCTAAAGAAATTTAAGTCTTCATCTGTATGGTATGTGAGGAAAGGAATTGCAAGAAGAAAATGACCTCCTCACTGAAATGGTTGAAAAGGGTTTTCAATCTGATCCATTAATATGTGATTGCAAGTATTGTTTATAAATGTGTTCTAAATAATTATAATTGAATTGCTATAAAGAGACTGCACATTCACTACCCACATAGCTTGTGTGATGTTGGAACTGAGATTGAAATAGTTGGAAGCATAAAGCATAGGAATATTGTGAGTCTACATGGATATTCGCTTTCTCCACCTAGAAACATGTTGTTTTATGATTACACGATAAATAGAATTATGTGGGACATCCTACATGATGAGTAAAATGATTATGACCATGGTGTTACAAGCATTGTTTATAAATGTGTTCTAAAGAATTTTAATCGAATTTCTTTAAAGATATTGCACAGTCACTACCCACAATACTTGCGTGAAGTTGGAATTGAGCTTGAAATAGTTGGAAGCATCAAGCATAGGAATCTTGTGAATCTGCATGGATATTCACTTTCTCCACTTGGAAACCTATTGTTTTATGATTACATGGTAAATGGAATTCTGTGGGACATTCTACAAGATGAGTAAAATGATTATGTTATGAAGAAAAATGGATCTGTACATTATAGATTCATATTTTGAAATAGAAGAATCAAATCAAATCAAATCAACAAACCAAAATAGAACCTCATTGACCAAGAACCAATGCTGTAGAACTGGTCATAGGAGGAGGCTAATAAATATAGTTCTACTGCTACATACAAGTATTAACATAATTTAAATGCATACATGCATAATTTAATTTAATGCAGGGGATTGACTAGAACTTGAAGAGCCTGAAGAATGAAATTATAGTGTTAGTGACCAGTATTTAAAGGTTAATGCATACAAAAGCTATAAAATAAAATTTAAAAATACTAAAGCCAAAGCAACATGCAAAATTAGAAAAGCAAAATTGTTAAAAATAGCAAAACTGTCATTTAAGCCATCAAATTTGACACAGTCCCATGAATGTCCGCAAATCCTTTTCCCATAGGGGTAACACCTTCGACGTATATATATATAAGCGACTTGTGCCAAATATAATTATTTTTTATACATTTACACAATTTTCTCCTGAATATATTAAATATAAATACAAATATATATCTAGTCATTTTCCATCACAAGAAAAATAATATAATTTCTTCTCTCTAAATCCTACAAGAGGATTTGAGGAAGCTAATCTAGGAATGAGCTGAAGATGAATATCTAAAAACATGGAAGAAACCAAATGAGTAAATAAGACTTATCAATGCATGTTTTCCTTGGAATTTCCATAGATCTCTTCCGTCAACTTGCAAATCTTGATCAATCTCCGTGCTCCTATAAATAATGAAATGAGAGGAAAATAGGAACAAACAAAAAAGAAGTGTTATAATAGGTGATAATGTTATTTAGGGTTGAATTAGCTTCTCTCAAATCAATGATGTATATTGAAATGATCCTATGGCTCTCATATAATTTGGGTTGAGCCACTTGTATCCTGCTTAACCTTAGAGCCTTTTTGGTGGGATTTAATTACCCTCCACATTATCATAAATTTGATGTGTAAATAATTAAATTGGATATTAAAGTTGGGTTTTAGTGTAAAAAGAAAAAGAAAAAATAAATTGCATAGTAAGTTTAAAATGGATAAAAATTATTGTAATGGTGTTATTAAGCTACAATTTTATTCAATAAATTAAGTGTCCTATAGAATTAACTTAGGGCTGGTTAAGAAATTTATTTTCTTAGTAAGGAAAAATAAAACCATATCTTGTCAAAGAAAATTCCCTCACCTTTGTTCTTCGACGCTTTGGTAATAATTAAAATGACTAAATATACTGATAAATGAACATGCACAATAATAACGATAATATTATTATTGGATTGTATTATAGGTGGAATAAAATAATAAGGCGAGGATAGAAGAAAGAAGAAGAAACAATTTATGATTATAACCTATTCTTATCCGAAGGGTTAATGACTCTACCTTTAACTGAAGTTGAATTACCATGATATAATAAAATTTTATCAGTCCCAAGTGCACGATTTGATTAGGAAAGCAATTTGACTCTAACTTCGAATGATACAATGGGATATCCTTCGAGTTGTGGGTGCCTCGGCTGAGGAGAACCTTTAGAGTGGGTTGGTTCCCTTTATGGATCACCTAAAACTACTATTCTAGTGAGGTTGAGGGATAGGAATAAACTTGAACTTAAAAAATAGAAAGTAAAAAGGGTGATACACCAAAATTTCAAGACCTATACTTACATAAAAGTACACTTAATGATTATTAAAAGAACTAATAAACTTCACTACAACTGTTGTTTGACATATTTTGCACTCACAAAGGTGTTGACACACACTTACATGAATTGCAAAACTTACAAACCAACTTAATGGATGTGATGTGATGTTATGAGCATGTAAAGGAAAACGATAATTCACTAAGTATACCATAAAATTGTTTTAACACATTACACAAGCTACAAATTGGAGGAAAAACAATCTTTTATTAATCAATGAGGTGCAAAAGTATAAGAGTTTTGCATACAAGCATGCTAAATAATGATAATAAGCCCCCTTACTCTTGCACAAGCAAATTATAATTAGCAAAAAATTCACCTCCAATCTCGAAAAATAGCTCATCCTAAAATTATCCTAATTGGATAATTGGAAGCAAATCCAATTTTAACTTCTTGCATGCTTAATTTTAACCCACTTTACAATTAAAGACAACTTTCAACAAAAGTAAGGTTAAAAGGGTCTGCATTAGGCTCCAAGGGCTAATCAATAGTTGCATTGGTCTATTTTTGTCTTATTGAGCCGGGTCAAACTCCAGTCAAACTTGTTTTTTGGAAAAAAATAGTAATAATATCCCCCCATAGCAAACTCTAAGGTAATGTGTACAGATGCATTGGGAATTTTAAGGTAAAAGTGACTTTTTCTGATCAGGAAGAGGGTTATTTTTGGTTTAATGTAGCATATGCATTGCAATTGCTTTATCATTGACCTTCCTTTTGATCATTGGCTAATTGTGTGTTGGTTGACCTATAATTTAATGTGATGATAATTAATTTACATACAATTGATTGGTAAACTAATACACAACTAAAACCATGCAAAAGGCTTTCTCATGGGGAATTGGTAGGTCACATTCCAACTTGACTCAATCAATTAGTCTAACCATGGTTAAACCCATTGAGTGAGTCAAACTCTTAGGGTTTTCAAACCCTAACCTTACTCTCATTTGCATTTTGTTTTTCCTTTTGAAGCTTCTAGATTCTTGATGTGGGAGACTGTATAGGAACTCTGCCAAAAAATGTCGTAAGTGGCCATTGTCGCCATTTATTGCTGGTCTTCAATGTATCTTGTTGCCATTATAAGAGGTGGTAGAGATCTGTACTTTGTTGTTGGAATGTTGGGTTTGTATTCTCCATTTTTTTGCTATGTCTGGCCTAGATCTGGGTGATTTTAGCTCATTTCTATTTCACCTGTGGACTCTTTGTTCTAGGTCGTAGCCCATTTTTTCTTGTATGTCTGCTATTGGCTAGTCTTCGTAGTTTGTATCTCCATTTTGTCTCTGTGGCTTCGGATAATTAATGTGTTGAGCTCTCTGAGTTGATTTTGACCGGATTTCCTCAAGATGGGTATGGATCTATTACAACTTGCCCAATATCGTGTAAGGTAAGAGTTATTTTCACATTTTTTTGGTTGTATTTCCTTTTACGAGATGTTATGATTCTATCATAGCTTGTGTTATCTCCATAGATTTGTATTATACTTACAAAATACTCATTGTTAAAGCTCATGTCTTGGTTGATTGATGGCTTGCCTTGAGTTTGAGGATCTGGGTTAGTGTCAATCTTCTCTATTTTCACCCTGAGAAGCTTCAGGTGCTTGTGAGTTTCAAACTATTGCTATTTTATTCACCATTTAATATGGGTTAGTACCTCTTTAAGAATTTTCATTCATTTTCTCACCAGGATGGTTAAGGCTTTGCTTTTATTACTTGTTTGTGAGTTGGAGCTCATTTCGATGCCTAGATCTATGTTTTTCTTCACTATTGACTGTGTGCTTGGATATGACTTGAGTTAAATACTTATAATTTTATTATTGAACTGTTTGTGTTGTTTTGATGACCAACTCCTCAGTTGTTTCATGATTTTCTAGGCATTTTTACTATCCAATTTGTTGTATGTTCAGATTCACTTGTTTGGGATGATGGGTAACCATTATTTTTGCATCATGTATTCTTTACTTTGGGTCTTATACATAGCCATGATCTCTCCTTGTCTCAATATTAGTACTTTGCATTCCCATGGCATATTCTTTGTTTTATGGACTCATATTGGGGTTTTAAAACCCAACTCATTTATCCCTTTGTTTGAGTTGTTATGATTCTTTTGTTGATACCATCGTTTTCCATATATCTATCCAACCATTTTTACAAACTATGAGCTCATGGCATATGCATTTTAGATTTGTAGCTCTGCATATGAGTTGACTAGTTTACCTAATCTCATTACATTCATGGAGCTTGATATAATTTAATAACCAACTCATTATTCATGTTTATCTTGAATTGGGACTTCTCTACTCAACCTCATTCTTTATGACTAGGTGATTTTTTATTCAATGAGATAGTGACATTTCTTCAAATTTTCTGCATGAATATTCAGATCATCATATCCTCCATCAAAGTATTTAGCTCAATGTTATGGAGGCTAGGCACAATTTTTTACTTGGACATTTTCGTAGAGCATACTCATGCTTGTTTTTTAAAGTTGTAACCTTCATTGTTAACATACAATTACAAGGAAGATTTGATACATACTCTTTTGAAACGTGATAAACAATTTGTACTCCTACAAACATCCTTATATTTAATATTCTTTTCTTGTTTCCTTCTCATTTAGGAAATTTTCAGACCTTGTACCTAATATAGGTTTTGTTGCATCAAAGACACCTCTTGTTTTGTATTCTTCAACAACTAATTGTTCATCAAGACTGAACCTGTCATCTTGTCATAAATAATATTGTCTGATAGACAAATTTCCATTCACAGTTAAAATTGTATTCTCTTCATGAAAATAACTTTTAACACCAACAATAGGCTGCTCATCTATGAATGTAGAGATATGTGTTTTCTTTGAACTATATAATTGTGTGTGAAGCTTTGCATTCTTTTATGATTTAGTCATTCTCAAATTCTTTTGATTTTTATTTAATTATTTTTTGTTAGAAATCATCATTTTTGAAGGTAAAGCTTCTAATTTCCATAGCCAACATCAATTTCTACTTTAGTTATGAGCTGTAATTTCCGGCCTTGAGTGAATTTCATACCAGTAGAAAATATTTCTTTTGAAATATATATTCTCTTGAATGATTTATTCCTTTCATAGAGTCTTTATATTGAACCACCTAGATTTTTGTTATGACTTGATTATCTATGGTTTTGTTGATGAATGATTGAGGGAAATGCTTCCTTTTAAAAATGAACTTTTTGCTTTATATTTGGAAAATATGGAACTCATTTTTCCTCTAAGACTATACATTTTTGTAGCGTTGGTTTAACCATTCTTTGCTGAAGCTCTTCATTGTTGCATACATATGGTTGTAGTTTCCTTCTTCTTATGAGCACATGCATATTAATAAATAGATGTAATATTGAACCTATGTTGAAGACCATGATAAATGCATGAACATATTTTAAGTAGAGATCTCTCTTAGAGATTTGTTTAATGAACCTTCAAAAGTGGATTCCTGCCATAGATATACCGATTTTATTTTACCCTATGAGCTCTATAGTCAAATATTTTACTCTTACATAATATCTTGCATACTATAGATTTACTTGAATTCAAATTTGAGCTTTTTGTGGACTTAGAGAGTAACCTCCACGTTTGACTCCATCATGACAACTGTTAGCAATCTAATTGGTCTTTGACACTTGAATGATTTTCCCCATAAGTACATAGTTTTCATTGTATTTTCCAACCCATGAGTTGCGAATATGAACCATTTAATAATAGTTCAATGATCAAACTACCTCCTATTTTGATGCAAATATCAATGGTAAGTCTGATTGTGAAGATGATCATTACCGCTTTTACATGTATCAAGCCAGTCATATGTATTCCCTGGTCCTTTGGATTTTATGATGATTTATATACATACAAAATTGGTAACATAAAAAGTTAGAATCCCTGAGCTCTAATATTAATTTTTTCCCCCTCTGTATGATTTTCTATAGAGCTATTTACATGGAGCAATCTGGCCAATATTGGAAATGACCTTAAACTTCCAGGCAATGTCAAGAGCTTATCTCTACTTATTATCTATACTTGATTTATATTTTCAAGTTTATTTAATTTCCTGTTAAAACTATCCAATTCATAACTCACGTTTTGTGCAATTGGATCCAAGGTGACACTTCCCCTAGCTCTAGTTTCCTCTTATAGATGGAAATTGCATAATGTGAAGAAATATACATAGATTCCTATGACATTTTTTTCATTAGCATGATTTTTGAACATTATTATAATCTCATGCATACTAAGATAATTTCATGTATCTTAAGGAATAAAATTATATTCCATGAAGACCTTTGCTTGTTTATCCTAAACATTCAGTAAGTCACAACAGATAGGAAAGTGAACTTAATTCTACACTATGTCTATAAGATCTACAATTTTGATTTGTAAAAACTCTCTAGAATATATGATTTCTGATATATATTTGACCCTATATATGTCTTCATCAGTAAGCCTTATTTTAGTCTCTTCCAAGGTTGATGCATGGTCCTGATGAAGATGAACACCTTGGAATGGATGCATATGTGAGGCATTGCATCCTGTAACAACACTTAAAGCTATTGATTTTATTTTATGTCATCCCTAAATCTATCCAAAGTTGAGAAACAATGAAAATTTTTGTACCCCCTCCAATGATTGACCAAAATGGTCAACATATTTGGAAACTTTCTTGAACTGGTTACATGTTTACCAGATATAACCCTTGAAAATAATCCTTTCCATCCATGAAGGAAATCTAAAAACTTATACCAAGCTTGATCATGCATGTCCAAAGTTAAATAAAAATGATAAATACTACAAATCCTCTACGTAAACTAAACAAAAACATCTGAAACATGTGCACAACTGCACTTGGAGTAAAGTAAAACTCCTACAAGGCTTGGTAACTAAGATGGCATCCATTATTGAAAGAAAAAAAATACAGAAATATGTGTATAAAACACTTAGAGGAAAACATGGGAAACTAATGTACAGTGTCAACTTATTTCGTTTAGAAATAATGCTTCAAATGGATCCTGTTAACTGGGATCATAAGATATTCTTCATCTATTCTTGAAATATGGAAAGTATTGCGAGAATTGCAATTGATAATGATGTAAGGTCCACTCCACAAGGAATCAAAATTTGTGTGAGCACCTATTTTTGTTCTATCTTCATCCCATTTCAACACTAAATCTCCATCATTGAAAAATCTTGTTGTATCCTTCTTGTTAAATGTCCTCTTAATTTGAGCTTGATTCAGCTCCATGGACAACATATCTTGATTTCCAACCTCTTCAAGTTCCATGAGTTGTGCATACCTTACTTCCATGAGATCATTCTCCATTCATTCCACTTAATACATCAATTCCAAGGCTGGAATCTCAAGATAAATAGGTAGCTTGGATTCAAGACCATGAAAAGTTTGAAAGGTGAATTGGAAATTGATATTTTATTAGTTATTCTATCAGCCCACAAGGTTGCCTTCAATTTTGTATGCCAAGTTTGTTGATTTTCATATGTAGTTCTTCTAATTAACCTGAAAATATTCTTGTTATTTGATTCAGTAAGGCCATTTCCTTGTGGATAATAATTGGAAGAAGTACTAAGACAAATACCATTTTGTACAATGCATGCAACAATATTTCCACCACAAAATCTTTTTCATTATCTGAAATGATGGTAGAGGGAGCACCAAACTTGGTTATTATACCTTCATATAAGTCCAATATGCTTGCTTCATTTTCTTCCTTCAAAGAAATCACTTCATTCTACCATGTAAAATAATCAATTAAGGTGAGTATCCATCTATGCCCCAAGCTTGAAGGTGTGTTTATGAGACCTATGAAGTCTAAACCCTATTGAGAAAAATTCTTGTCAACTGTAATTAGTTGCAACAGTATGACAACAAACACTCTTTTCCTATGAAAAATGCACACTTTTGGCACCTTCTTACCCAAGCATGGATGTCCTTGAAGAGAGTAGGCAAATACTATCCTCCTTTCATGATTTTGAGGGCTTTATTTTTTGCTGAATAATGCCTTCCACCTTGTCCACCATGAAACTGTTCAAGTAACCTCTCCACTTTGTTTGGTTTAACATACCTCAACAATGCACCATTAATGTATTTCTTGAATAAAATACCATCAACCAACAAGAAAGGAATTGATTTTAATCTTAAATATCTTCTTCTCAAGATGTTCAAGTTTGGTGGGTACATACCATGTTGAAGGTACATTGTTATGTCCAAAATCCAATGTGAAGGCTACTGATTTTCTACATTAGGCTCATTCTACAACAATAAAATAGCTTCCTTTCTCTCTTGCAATTCTTGAGCCAAGTGCTCACATAATCCTTTACCTATAATCATATTTGTCACTTTAATGTTGATGTCATATTCCATCACTTTATTAAACCACTCTACTCTTTTTTCACTTATTTCCTCGTTTAAAAAAAAATCTTTGATAGTTGGATGAGCAACCATTAAGTGAATTTTGTTGTTAGAGAGAAAGTTATTAAAATTTTTGAGTGATATAACAATTGAAAGAACATGTTTCTCAACACATGAGTACCTTGTTTCATACTCTCTTAAGCTTTGGCTAAAGAATGTTATTGGCTACTCCAAGCCTTCTTTATTTTGATGTGTTAGCATTCTTGAAATTGTATCCATGTTAGCATAAGACTATAACATGAAATATTTTGAAAAATAAGGAATTATGAGTGTTGGGACTGAAACAATAGCTTGCTTAATGGCTTCAAAACTGTTCTCCTTATTTTTACCATGTAAAATTCTGATCTTTCTTGAGCATGTTGGTTAATGGATTTGATAAAGAAGCAAAATAAAAAATGTACCTTCTTATGAAATTAATTTTTCCAAGGAAAATTTGAAGTGTTTTCTTACGTTTTAGTAATGATAATGCAAGAATAACACTTACTCTTTCCAGGTCAATCCTCATACCATGATTTGAGATGATATGAATAAGAAGCTTACCTTCATGAATAGAAAATGAAAATTTTTGGGGATTAAGTGATACACCATATTCTATGTACCTTTCAAACACTACTTTGAGTTGTGGTAAGTGATCACTTGCAAGATTTGAAAAAACTGTTATATCATCCAAATAGACCAAAAAAACTTGTTAATGATACCTTGGAATGCCATGTCCATGGCTCTTTGAAATGTTACACCTGTATTGGACAAACCAAATGTAATATTTTGGTATGCATAGGTTCCCCACTTAGTTTTGAATGTTGTTTCAAACAGGTCTTCTTCCTTGAAAAGTATTTGGTTGTAACCATTATACTCATCAAGTAAAGAATACCTTTCTAAACCAACAACCAACTAAAGTATTTATTCCATGGATGGAAAAGGATAGTGATCCTTAAGAGAATCCTTGTTTAAATCACAAAAACTAACACATAATCTGATTTCACCATTTTTCTTTCTTACCAGTACAGGTCAGCTACCCAAGTTGAATGTTTGATGGAAAATATAATGGATGACTCAATGATTTTTTTCAAGCTCTTTCCTCATCAACAGTTCCAATTTGGGATAAATTGGCCTTTCTTTTTTTCTAACCAATTTTGAATCATCTTCTAATTTAATGGTATGCTACGATAATGAGGGATCAAAACCTCTTAAATCATTGTATTTCCATGTAAACACATCTACATACCCTCTACATAACTAAATGAATGCATCTTTTTTCAGATTATTAGCATACCTTACCAAGATTGAGGTTCTTACCATCAAGAATGGTGACACTTTTGTGTTGATTTGTACATGTATTAAGGACATACGTCTCTTGCTTCATTTCATCATTCTCTCCAAGATAGCTTCCAAAGTCATAAGGACTTTTGGGATCTTGTTTGTATTGAGCTGCATAATATTGTCCACATACCTGTTTTGTAGTTTTCCTTGGTTTTCTGATGAAAATTCAGCCTCTTCCTGTAAAAATTTGATTATATGAGTGTCATCATCAAAAATTGCTAATGTGAGTTTTTATTTGGAATGGATGGCCTCACTATAACCTTGATATGAGTATGCAATTTATCAATTTAGATATCTGAAGGTATGTCACATTGAGATCCGATGGATGTAATCATATTAGCATGTTTATTTCTATCTCTAGGGACATTTTGAATGTTGAAAGCAAGAAAATCTTCAAGCATGCCCCATACTCTATGTTTTTAAGTCCTCATTAATGGATTTTTGCAAGCACTAAAAACCTATAAAATCATGTTTCCCTTATTTCTTACACACTCTATACTATGGATAAGTGCATCTTATTCTAAAACATTGTTAGTGTTATTGTGAGCTATCTTATGTGTCCTCCTCTCATATTGGAGGGTCATCTCACATGGGTTAGGTTTAGGTTTAGGTTTAGGGTTTCATGTGTGTCATGCACTAGGGTTACTCAACACCCTATATGTACCCCTTTACTATTCATTTATGAGCATGCCAAGACACTCCGCTGTCTTTCCTCTATGCAAGCTTTGTTTCTGTTGAGCAAGTTCTTCCATTATTGATCAATTCTTTCTTGAAATTTGCTGGAGCTATCACGATTCCGTTGGAGTGCAACTACTTCGTGGTACCTCGCTTCTAATCTGATTCTCGCAAACTCTTTTCATGGTATCAGAGCTGAGATCAGTTAAACATGCACTTGTTATTTTTTAGTTGCGATTACTCTTTCTTGGTTTCGTTCTTTTACTCTGCATGCAAGTTTTTCGATCACTATTTTCTGGAATTATTTTGCTAATCTCTCTAACAAGCTTTCTTGGAAAGTTGTGTCATTTTTTGTGCCTATTTTCTATACTTGTGCAGGTATTCCTGGAGGTTTCAGGGTATTTATAGCCACATTTAGCTATCTACAGCTAAATCTGGCTTTTCAGCCAAAATAGAGATTATTTCATTTTTTTAATAAAATTTTAAAATAGAAGTGAATTTTTTTTAGATCTTTCTGGTTTTGGCTCTCTATTTTCCTGGTATTTTACAGAATACAGGATTTTTTTGTGGCTTGGAGTTCATTTGAAAGCCTGTTGTGCCTGCCGTGCCTTTTTGGAAGTAGCCTGAGGTCATTTTTTTGTTGTTTGCTTTGTGGAAGGAGCTTATTTTTTTGCGTGGAAGGAGTTGTGTTTTGCATGGAAGGACCCGAGGTCATTTTTGTTGTTGTTGTTGTGCTGACCCACGGCCACTGTTTTTCCCTCCCACAGCTGTTTGCTCCCACATCCTCCCACTGTTCTCCTAACCATGGCTTGCCCCTCGTGGCTCCCCTTATACGACATGCTCCTACCATAACTACCCTGCCCATGGTCCACCTGCGCACTACCCCCTACAAACAAATAAAAACAAAAACATAGTGCTCCAACAGCAAAGTAACACAACCTGCACTTGTTTTTTTCTGTGTGGTAAGTTTTTTGGTAAGTGCTTTTTCTAAAATGTTTTTTTTTGGTAACACGTTTTTTTAAAAAATTCTATGCCTCTTAAGCAAATTCTTTCAAATTTTTTAAGCTTCCTTATTTTAAAAAAAGGAACTTTTAAAAGCTTTTCAAATCTCACAAAAAGCCTTTCCAATTTTAACATACGGCCATGCTAATTGTTTTTGGTAAGTTTTTAAAACTTCGGTAAGTTTTTAGTAAGCTTTTTTACTGTTCTGGTAAGCTTTACAAGTTTAAAATTCATGAAAACATTTTTTCTTTCTAATTTAAACAAAACAAAAGCTTTTAAAGTTAGAATATTCGCATTTTTTAGTATTTCTTAATATTTTAATTTAAAATTTTTTTATTAAAACCAAAAGAAGGAATTACCTTTTCATATTTAATTTAATTAATTTTTAGATCTTAATTAGCTTTTGTAATTAATTAGATTTAATTTCATTAAATCTATTTTTATTAATTACACATTAATTTTCTCATTTTCGATTTATATTAAATTAAAAAATCATCTTTCAATAACCTTTTTATCATTTTTTAAAAACTCCAATAGCTCTCAAAATAGCAAAATTGGGTGTTTCCAAATGGTAAAATTTAGGCGTTATTGGCATTTTTTTCTCTAATCGTGTGCTCAAGTGTGCAGCATCACTCTAAGCACCTTTTTTCCTTCCGAGCTCTTTTCCAGAGTTCTAAAGATTCTCTGAACTCCTTGAGTTCATTTAAAACCTTGTATTTCACCCTTACTATTGCTTGCGACTAGTGAGTGCGTCCGCCACAGTCTGCAGCAAGGGGGTTTCCTTTTATGACGTGAGACATTTTTTCTCACCACCAGGGTTGGCTTTCACCTCCTTTCTTATTTTTTGCTTGTGCTTGTTTACGGTGTCCTATTTGTTGTGCTCCACGAAACACTGTTGTGGTCTCCTCTCTTACGCGTTATTATGCTAATTGCAAGACGAGTTACCAAGTGTTTCAAACCACACGCACAAACCCGATTGTAATCAACGCACTAAACTATAAAGTGCCGAAAGTAGGGGGGTTGTTATTGTCCTAGGTGGTTGTGTTTCTTTTCTGCATTTCTTTCTCTCTCTCTCATTATGGATGCACTTTCAATTCCTTTGCTTACGCCCGTTCAAATTTTTCGAATGGAGATTGAAAATAATAATGAAACTAAGGGGTAAAGGGTTATTCCACATCACCATGGGAACTGAGACTAAACCAGATGACGAACCTGAAAAATCTAAGTGGTTAAACCGTAGTGATGAAGCTTTAGGTCTTCTTTGCATGTATGTTTCTCCTGACTTGCTCTTCCACATTGAGGTGTCCGAAACACCTAAATCTGCGTGGAAAACGTTGGATGCGATGTTTGGACAACTAGATGACATGAGAGCACATGAGTTGGAAAATGAACTACTAGGGTTAAATCCTAGTGACTTTGAAAACCTACAAGCCTTTCTTCTCGAAATTCATCCACATTAGATTGTTGTTAAAAGGATGTCAAGTAGAAAAGAAAGATTCTCAACTGATCTTGTCGATTCTTTCTAAGCTAGGTCTCGAATATTCTGTCTTCGTGTCAACTTTCTACGCTACAAAAGATACTTTGGGCGATACTTGGACTATGCCCTCCTTTGACTGTTTTTCATCCCAACTCATTCGAGAACAAGAAAAACTCATTCAAATGGGGTCTCTCAAGTCCAAGTCACATGCCCTTGTAGTAAGTACTAGCAAGGGAAAGAAGACTGAAAAGAAGAAAGAAACAAAGGATCAACCTAAGAAAGAAACCAAGATCAAACCTAAAAATGACACAAACACTTCAACTTCTGAGCCTAAGGCACAAAAAAGCAAGTATTTGTGTTCCTATTGCAAGAAGTCTGGTCACGACGAGAAACACTATTTTTAGAAATAGATTGATCACTTATCTCATTTACTTGAGAAGAATAAAATAAGTGTTCCTGAATCCATAAAACAAAGTGCTCCGAAGGCTGAGTCTTCTACTGCAAAAGGTGCTAAAAATGATAAGAAGAAAGGAAAGGCCCTTGTAGCCAGAGTTGCTCCTTCATCGACATGGATTATAGATTCCGGTGCCTCGCACCACATGGGTTCTTCGCATGTTGAGTTTTCCAACATCGAACCTTGTGGAATGTCCCAAATCACGATGGGTAATGACATGACAATGTCAGTTTCCGGTAGTGGATCGAGTAGAGATGGATGGGGGAACATTTAACCAAGTGTTGAGTGTTCCTGATCTCTCTACCAATCTCCTATCGGTTTACCAAATTACTCACCTTGGTGAAGGAATGTGAGTGGAATTTGGTCCTAACTCGGTGATTATTCATGAGCTTAACAATGACACTACAGTGGCTGAGGGAAAGGCAGATCACCATTCACGGTTGTACACCTTCTCCCACTTTACTTCTGATTCTACGCCCACTGCCTTGCTCACTCATGCAAATGAGGTTAGTAAGCTATGGCATGAGCATTTTAGACATCTAAATTATCGCTACCTTGAACAATTGAGTCAAAACAAAATGGTCAACAGGTTGCCTCACGTCAAGTTTTCTAAGGGTCTTTGTGAGGGTTGTACCCTTGGAAAGCATCCTGAAAAGAACTTTGACAAAGGAAAAGCCTGGAGAGCCACTCATCCTTTGGATCTTGTTCACAGTGATGTTTCTGGTCCATTTCCTTCTCCTTTGTTTACTAGAGCTCTTTATGTGCTAACCTTCATTGATGACTATTCGCGATATACTTGGGTATATTTTCTTAAGCTTAAGTCTGAAGTCTTTGAACATTTTCAAGACTTTAAGGCTCTTGCTGAGAAACAGGTGGAACGGTCTATCAAGGTTCTTCAAACTGACAATGGAGGTGAATATGTAAACAATAGGTTCATGGATTTCTATACTTCTGAAGGGATCTCTTTGCAGCATACAATTGCTTATAGCCCTTCATAGAATGGAGTCATAGAAAGAAAGAACCGTACTCTTAAGGAGATGGCCACTTGTATGATTCACTCGAAGTCTCTTCCTCTGCAGTATTGGGCCGAAGTAGTGAATTGTGTAAATTACATTCAGAACTGTGTTCCACACAAGGCAGTAAGAGGGATGACACCCTTTGAAGCCTGGTTTGGATGCAAGCCTGATGTTGAGAACTTTCGAGTCTTTAGATCCAAGGCTATGGCTCAGATTCCCAAGAAGAAACGCAAGGCCTTGGAACCACAATCCAAACCTTGTATCTTTATAGGGTATCCTGATGGCGTGAAGGGATATTGATTGATGAATCCTACTTCTCATGAGCTATATATTGAGAGAAGTGTTAAGTTCAATGAGTCTTCTTTGACTTCTACTTCTCCACCTATTGAGGTTCTTCAGCTCGTTGATTCAGATTCTGACTCATCAGATGATGATACTGTTGAGCGTGCTCCTCTTCCTGATCCTCCTGACCATCAGACCTTTGAGTCTTCTGATTCTAACAGTAGTGATGATGAGGACTATGTCCCTTCTCACTCAAGTGAAGAATCTTCCGACTCTGAGCCTGATCCTCCTGGTCCCCTTTGGGCCAAGAAAACTTTGCAAAGTGCTAGAGATTTAGTTGGAGATACTTCGGATATGAGACGTACTCACTCAGATTTCATTGGACCCCACTCTTTCTTCACCTCTGCTTCTAATCCACAGTCTTTCCGGGAGGCTTCTGGTATTCCTAAGTGGGATTTCTGCCATGGATGAGGAGTATTCCTCTCTCATGAAGAACGATACTTGGGATCTCACCACTCTTCCGAAAGGAAGAAAAATTTTTCGGTGTAAGTGGGTGTTCCGAACAAAGTATGGAGTAGATGGAGATGTCAAAAATTTTAAAGCGCGATTAGTAGCTAAGGGTTTCTCCCAGATAGCTGGGGTTGATTATACAAAAACCTTTGCTTCGGTTGCGAAAGATGACTTCTATTCGACTGACCTTAGCCATTGCTGCAGCGAACAGATGGAAAGTCCATCAAATGGACATTAAGAGTGCCTTCCTTCATGGTGACCTAGAGGAAGAGATCTATATGGAACAACCTCTGGGTTATGTCCAAGATCCCTCCCTCATTTGTAAGTTAAAGAAGTCTCTTTATGGCCTTAAACAAGCCCCTCGGGCTTGGTATGCCAAGATGGACTCCTTTTTACTTACATCAGGGTTTACTAGGTGTCACTCTGATCCAAATGTTTATATTCTATGGCAAGATGACTCCATACTCATTCTTGTTCTATATGTTGATGACTTGTTGATCACAGGTAGCTCTTCCTCTATTATTGATTCTGTGAAGATCGCCTTAGCCAACAAGTTTTCCATGACTAACTTAGGTTTTCTTCATTACTTCCTTGGGATCCAGATTTCACAATCTGACTTGAAATCTTGATTTTGCAACCTAAGTATGCTCTTGATTTTCTAGCTCATTTTTAGATGTTTGATTGCAAGTCTTCTCCTACTCCTTTTCTTTCCAGGGTTAAGTTGGTTTCAGATTGCTCTACTCCCTTGGTTGATGGTACTCTTTATCGACAGTTGGTGGGGAGCTTGATTTACTTGACTCACACTTGACCATGGATTTATCATATGTTGTTGGGATCATGTCCAGATTCATGCAGGAGCCACATGAGCTACATTGGAAAGCAGCTAAATGGATCCTTCATTATGTTCGTGGCACCTATGCTGATGGCATTCACTATCATGGAGGGGTTGATATTGACTTGATTGGGTTCACAGATTCTGATTGGGCCGGTGACTTAGATCATCGGAAATCTACTTCTGGCTACAGTTTCTCTCTTGGTTTGGGTCCTATTAGTTGGTCTAGCAAGAAGCAGAATGCAATTGCGATATCATCTACAAAGGTAGAATATAGAGGAGTAGTTAACGCTGCCACAGAAGCTATTTAGATACAGGTATTCTGACAGAATTTTCCATCCACTTTTGGTGGCCTACCATTATCTACTGTGATAACATGAGCACTATCTCTATTTTCAGAAATCTAGTTCAGCATCAACAGATGAAGCACATTGAGATCCATATGCACTTCATATGAGAGCTTATTCATGATGGTATCATCAACATTCAGTACATTCAGACAGCTGATCAGATTACAGATTTATTCACCAAGCCCTTCACTGAGATGAAGTTTCTTCACTTACGGTCTCTTCTTGGGGTGAGGTCTTCTACAGCTGCTCATCTTCTTAGGGCTATGTAGTCCTTCTTTTCTTCTTCTTTCTATGAAGATTGTGTTTGTATATGGGCACCTTATCAGGCCTTTAGTTGTCGGGCCCCATTGACACATCTTTCTTAGTTGTTTAGGAGTGTCTTCCTCTTCTGTCTAACTCATCACAACCGCTACCCCAACTTAGATGAAGGGGAGGTGTTAGTGTGAGTTATCCTATGTGTCCTCCTCTCATATTGGAGGGTCATCTCACATGGGTTAGGTTTAGGTTTAGGTTTAGGGTTTCATGTGTGTCATGCACTAGGGTTACTCATCACCCTATATGTACCCCTTTACTATTCATTTATGAGCATGCCAAGACACTCCGCTATCTTTCCTCTATATGCAATATTTTTTTTCTGTTGAGCAAGTTCTTCCATTACTGATCAATTCTTTCTTGCAATCGTTGGAGTGCAACTACTTCATGGTGCCTCATTTCTGATTCAATTCTCACAAACTCTTTTCAGTTAGAGCATCCAAAAGAGAACATAACGACTGAAAAATACCTCTATTCAGTGGGTGAAATCAAAATGAAAAATGATCCTGAACCATGTTGATTTTTGGAGCCATCAAAGAATAATTTCTAAATTCCATCATCTTGTTGATTTCTCTTTTCCATAGCTAGTATTTCAGCATTATCTTCATGAATGCAATAAATTCCAAGGCCCTGTTATTCAATAACTCGATAAGTATCATGCTCATAAATTTAGTTACTCATTTTTTCCTTAAACAAATCTGGAATGCCTTCTAATGCATGAATATTTACAGATTCAATCTCACCTAGCTACTCATCATTTATGGCATAATTTTCATTTATTGGGCTAGGTGTTTGATGTTTAATGTGAAAATTACATAAAGGTTCAGAATTAATGGTCACTTTGTTTCCATACCTAGTTTTAAAGACAAGATAAGACCAACCAGTTGAAAAATAGCCTCCAATTTTTGATGTAAAGTCTCTTGAAAGACACATAGAAAAATAAGGTGGAAAATCCACAACCATCACATCTTGCAATATTGTAACACTTGGGCAAGCATGAAAAGTAAATTTCAGATTTTTAATCATGTCAATGATCTTAGTAGGTGAACCATCTAGTTGTAAAACTCCTTTAACACTTGGTTGATACTTAAGGCCCAAGTTTTCAGCAAATAATTTGGGCATAACATTGCTACTTGCTCTACCATCCACCATGCAATTATGAACTAAGGAGTCTCCAATAATTAACAAAAGATAGAAAGGAGGTGGTTTTACCAATTTTACCTCTCTAATAGTTGTGTTTATGTTTTTTTATGCTTATTTTTTTGAACCTTTAGCTTATTTTTCTACATTTAATATCACCACGTTGGCTGTGTTTTCTATAGTATTTTCTAGTTTTGATGTTAATTTCAAACCATCAAGCTCTTGGACCAGTAAATATTTGTCTTGGAATGGATAATATGTCCAACATGATCATAATAACATGATATTTATTCATATGATCAACTATATTTAATAGAACAAATCCTACCTTAATACAATTTTTTAAAACATTAGCTTTTTCTTGAGCTTGAGTTGAAGAAGAAATTTTACCAACAATAATATTTTGATTTTCATAAGTTGGTATAGCAGTTTGATCACCTAAATTTTCCTTCATAACCATCTTTCTTGACCTTGTAACAACTGCAAAAAATTTATCCCTTTCCTTAGTTCCAACTTACTAATTTAAGGACACATGATCATTGATTTCAAAGTTTAGCATAGTTGCATCAGGTTGCCCCTGCATAAAATTTAGATCTCTTTGTGCTGTAAGATATGCACTTTGTTGAATATGATAATATGCCTCCTTGTGGGTCATATGTGGCATACTAAAACCTTTTGGTACCATCTCCAAGGATAAATTTGGCTCACTAGCCTACATATTAGGATCAAACATCATGTTTGTTTACACAAGAACTAAACCTCTAAAATTTATAGGGCCATTGTGATCAACAACTGCAAGTAGTTTAGTTGTTGTAATAGCTTTTTGAGTTTGGTATGGCAGTTTATAACCTTGAGTAGGTGGCCTATAATTGTTATGAGGCTGAAAATGTGGATGATATGGCCTATTTTCCTAAAATTGGTTTCTTTCCATATGCACAATCATATTTCTCATGGTTTTACAACTCCTTTTAAGTTATCAATATCACTAGGCTGAACGGTGGGAGGTAGTGGTGGTTTTGTAGTTGGTGGAATAGGAGCTATCTCAAGATAAATGGGCATAGAAGGTCTACAATCTAATTTTCCATCTTGTATAAGGTTGGTTTATACTCTTATTGCAATGTCAAAGGCTACAGGAAGAGTAGTACTACCCATAGACTGAATCATAACAATAGTATCACTATTTAATGCACATAAATAATACAAATATGCATGTTCAGGAGAAGGCTTAACTATTGGTGGTATTATCTCTCAAGTCCTAGTAAATCTCAAATTGAAATTGGTCAAGAACTCTTGAGGTGCTTTCATGATAGTTGTAAGATGTTTAATGAGGGAAAGATGGTCTGATTTGTCCTCAAATTGTTTGCACAAAGATGCCCCTAAATCATCCCAAGTAGTGATTAATCCTACTCGTAAGATTATGTAACATTGGAGTGTTTGGCCTTTGAAAGAGGTACGTAATAACGTGTTAACCATTTAACCTACCCAGAAGAAAGCTATATGTCAGACTAATGTTTTTAAGAAGTCCCCATACAATGAATTTTTTTAAGGCCGTGAATCCAATTTTTTTTCATTTATTGGACTTCAGAGGTTTTTCTCTTTCGGAGTTTTAAAGCTCAATTTTGGAATTTCTTTTGAAGTTTTCTAAAGTCCAAATTTTCAGACTTTCGGGTTTTCAGGTTTCGGAACTTTTTGGCTCATTTCCTCTAAATTCCTCTTAGACTTCTGAAGTCCGAAACTCTGAAAGTCCAAATTTTCAGATTTTCAGGTTTCAGGTTTTCGGAGTTCTCCGAGTCATTTTTAGGATTTGCACGTGAAGTTTTCCAAATTCTAAATTTCCAAAAGTCTGAATTTTTAGACTTTTGGGCTTCAGATTTTGGAATTCTCAATTGCCAATTCATCTTTTGCTTCCCATTTTTTTCTGAAGTCTGAAATCTCAAATTTTTGGAATTTCAAGTTTTGGGTTTTCAAAGCTTCAGAAATTCTGAGCGCAATTAATTTTCACCTACCTCCGTACGGATCATAAATTTACCATTAATGTCAAGATTTCTATATAATATCATATTTTTACTTTTTATTTTTACCTAACACTTTCGCACTTTCACGTGGACATTCCACTCTCGTACTTTGCGATGTATTTTTCAAGGTATGTTTTTTGGTTTTATTCTCTTTTGGTTTAGGTCTTTTTCTTCCTCCTCCTCCCCATTTGGGTTTCCTTTTGTTTTCCCTCTATGTTTTCTTGTAATCTCATTCTTTTTCACAATGGTTTTTTTTTGTAATTTTTCTCCACGTTTTCAAGTATGTTCAGGGGATCTTTTTAGGTTGCTCATACTTCCTCCTGTTTCTCAATTTCCAACTTGGATTTTTAACATTTATTTTGTAGTTTCCTCCAGTTATCATCCTTTCAGACTTATTCAGAAAACTCATCTCGAAGAGTTATTTCAGAAAATCACAATTGGAGATTTCAGGTTTTCAGAGAATTGGAGATTTCAGGTTTTCAGAGAATTGGAGATTTTGGGTTTTCAAAGAATTAGAGATTTTGGGTTTTCAAAAAATTGGAGATTGTAGGTTTTCAGAGAATTGGAGATTTCAGGTTTTCAGAGAATTGGAGATTTCAGGTTTTCAGAGATTTTGGCTTTCATGTTTTTAGAGAACTGTTGTTTCAGAGAATTGGAGATTTTGGGTTTTAGGAACCGCTGACTTCAGAAAAATTATTCAGAGATTTATTTCAGTGATTCGTTTCGGACTTTTTTGGTTTGGGATTTCAGAATTTTCTTGCTTTTGGGTTTTCAGAATTTCTGCAACATTCAACTCCCAAAACATAGGTTTTGATGTCTGCCTCCACTTAAAAGGGAAAAGAGAAGATGAAGTACACATTTCTTGGGGTTGCTTCCCAATCCTGCTTGACCTCTGACTTAGGAAATATCGAGGACACCAATCTAGGACAGATTGATCTACCTAAGTTTTGGGAAAGATTGAAGGCCCCGATCAAAAATCCATGGATGCAAGCCATCTACGACAGTGGTCTTACCCTTGCCGCTAGTTTTCTCGCATCCGTGCAATGCCCAGATTTTTTACTAGCTACAACAACCCACTATGGCGAGGACTCTATGTCGATAAGAGATAGCGATGATAAGGTGGTGATTCATCTGGACCCATATTTGTTCGAAGATTTGTTTAAACTTCTAGATGTTCAAGATTACACCACAATCTCACCTGAAATAGCAGTTGAACACTAGGATAAAAAAGAAGAAGTGTGCTCAAAATTTATGATGAAATCCTACCTGACTAAGAATTTCACTAAGTTACCGAAGACTATACATCGATCATATTTCATTCAGGAAGTCAATGGTCTCATTGTGATTTTAAGAAGAGTTTTAGGTCTTCCTTCTATAAAGGAATTCCAAGAATGGATGTTCTTGTACATAGCGACTATCAAGAAGAATGATGAGTTTATCTGATGGGGTGAACATATTAGTAGCAATATTCACTATCAGTTAGGCAAGGTATCAGAAACTAACACTTTCTACATGACATATTTTCTAGTAAATACGGCTGCTACTATGGGAGATTTTGCAGGATTGAATACCAGGGGAGTTCGCAGCACATCTCAAATATACAAGTTTTATCCCCAACTTACTCTAGATGAGGGGAGAAAGAACTTTTGAAGAATCAACAATGCTTTCTTCGTTGTTGTCCTCTATCACTTTGACAAGGAGCTATATAATCAGAGGGTTTCCGAAGAGGCTTTCTAAGAGGTATGAGAATGGGGAGCAATCTACTTTCAATTTCCCACATTCACCTACATTTAGATTCTGAATTTTATAGGCACCCCAAGCAAGTTGCCAAGGTGCCCCACCGATAAATGGATTCTTTTGGAATTGGTTTGGCAATTGTTGGATTACCATAAAATCCAAAATAAGCATCATAAGGAGGGAATGCATTTCCCTATTTCAATTGGCAGGTATTCTTGCATAAATATCCACAAGGAAAAGAAAGTGGATGTAGAAATGGCTGAAGTAACCCTTCGGACCTTCCATCTGTGAACTAATTTTGACTATTGGGGTAAGTTTGGGGAGACAGGTAAGTCCAGTGCTCATGTGCCTCAATTAGAAGATATATGAATTCATTGTCGAGACGAGTACATCATGTAGAAAAGGTATTATGAGAGGTTAAATCTTGATGAAGTGCGGTAGTTTGGATTGGCTGATGTGCCAAAGGACTTGCAGGACAGTGATGAGGTCCTAGATTCATCATATAAGAGTAATAATGTTTCCAATCAACTACTGCCATGGATTGATTGGTATGTGGAAGAATACAGTAATACTAAAGAAAGGGCGAGACCCATTCTAAAGAGAAATTATAGTTGGTTGGCCACCTTGGGAATCTCACCCAAAATGGAAAATCAACCTACAAATACAAGGTCTATATCAGCAGTAAAGTAGCCAATTCCCACAAAAGGCAAGAGGTCGACTCAAAGGATTCCTATCATTCAAAATAATATCTCAGTTTTGGTTGGTGGCTCATCTCTTTCTAGGTCTGCTGCTTCCAAGATTACAGAATCTACAGTGCCAATTATTAAGGTGAGTGCCTCTCCTAGTATTGTCCAGGATCCATCACCTCTTCCCCTTCCTCCATTATCACTTCCAATATCAGTTCCTTCCACTTCTACCATCATTTCTTCCTTCACATCCCCTTCCATGGCCTAGGTATTTTCCTCACTTCCAGTTCTATCAGTTGGGGAAGATATTAGGTCACCCATTTCCTCTTCATTTCCTTTGACACTCCCATTTTCTTCAATTTTTACCCCTAGCATTACTTTATCAATTCCTATGGCTTTCCTCACACCCACACCTTCCATCATTTCTACCTCTGCTCAGATATCAGCTGGCATTTCTAGTGATCTTTCTCTAACTGATACTTCAGGTATCATATCCACTACCTCATATTCCTCGGCTCTAGCCATACCAGAGTGGTTGTTTAGACAGACTCCCAAATAAAAGAAAAAGGTTTCTCTGGGAGATGTGATAGATCTCAGTATATTGGAGTACATGCCCAAAATATAGGATAAGAGATCAAGAACCATATCAAGTTTGATGGTTAGTCCATCTGGAGAGTGTGTGATAGAGGTGGCTACCCCTGTTGAGGGGAAAAATAAAGAAACCATCACAATAGCATACTACCAGATCTCAAAGTTCTCATTGGGGAAGGCTACTCATGAAGGAGCCAAGTAGGATGTACACGCTACTCTTGGGGCCCTTTTGGAGAAATACAACAAAGACAAGGCCACCAAGGATGAGCTTAAGGCCAAAGTCGAGTACCTCACTGCACTGATGCGTGGAGTAACCTAACCCACTCCATCCATTGACATTTTAACTACTACGGACATGAAAATTTCATCTACAATTGATGATATTTCCTATGATGAGCTCGAGAAGTTAGGCAAGAAAGGGATAACAATAAATGGGTGGATGGAAAGAATCTTGCAGGAGGCCAATCCTTTGATCAAGCAATCCATTGAGATATATACTGATTTACAGGTTGTAAAAACTACCATTGCTAAGATGGAATAATCTTTCTTTGAAGATAATAATAACTTAAACTTAACATTGGCAACATGGAGTGATATTAGAGAAGAAGATTCTTATTTACTTCTGCAGGAAGAGGTAATTGATGATGCCTCTAAATTGTTCAAATATCAAAAGGCTATGGAATTCCGGTGTCAGGTGATATAAGATCTTATTAAAAAATTGGAGGAGAAGCAAGTGGGGACTACAGATGCCCTTAATGATATCTCAGAGGATTTTGTCAATGCCAATTGCAATTTCTTTAATGAAAATATCAATGCTCTTCCCGAGAACCATATTAAAGAAAATTTCAAAGATTTGGTGAAGTGGGATGATGATGTTGTGAATAATTTCAACAATGAATCCATTGATTGACTGGTTCTATGTCAGAATTTCATAGGGAGACTAAGGAAAGTCACAAATAAGCTTCGAAGGTTGCCAGCTAGGATCACAAAAGAAATCAAGATAGCGGACATAGTAAATCACTATGTGTGTGGACCTAGAGATGAATAACCTCAGAGTGTTGTTAAGTGCTTCTTCGAGTACAGACATCAAATGGCTGTTTGGGAGGAAGGAAAACAAAACCTTCTAGAGAAAGGAGATGTAGGTGAATCAGGCCAAAGATAAGTGGCCATGAAAGGACATGTTCAAGCTCCAAAATCAATCAAAGTTGTAGGGTTGACTTGGTCAACTTTTTGCAGCAAATTTTCTATTTTTATGGGAGCCTGTTCCCTTCATTAATGACATTACTATTTTTAGTTAAGGTTAGTTAAAGGACCAGCTGAAATGGCTCATCCTAGGAACTTATAAATACTAGAATGTTTCCATTATTTGATATATATATTTTAGATATTTCTAGTGAAGTTGCTCTTCAAGCTTGGAAGAGTGCTTTTAGAGTTTTGTTGAAACCTTTTAATTATATTTAGAGTTTTCCTTGCACTTGAAGATTTGTTTTATTGTGTTGAATGATTAGTCATTTTATGCTTTGTTAATGTAATTCCTTGGCAGTATTGATTAATTTACCTTTATTCCAGATTATCTGGTTCATATTGTGAAAGGAATAGTGTGATTACCTTTCATCAGCTATGAGAAACCATTTTCATTTTGTTGATTAAAAGTTGCATTATTATTATCACTTAAGTGGATGCTTGACATGTGCTTGTGATTATCCTCTTGATAAAATTATTTTTGTATAAAATCAAATCTTGTGTTTTCTATTTGTGTATGTTTAAAGTTTAATAGAGGAACGTCTGCCATTGGTTTGTGGTATTTTTGTACCCTTTCTAGTTGCTAAAGGTGAAGGTGGTTAATGATGCAAACCTTATTCCCACATTAACCCTTCCAGATGTTGAACATTTTCCAAATTGGTGCATCACCACTTCTAGTTTAATTTTTGTTCCTTGCAAATCTCTCTCCCTAATCCCATGAAATGTTAGCATAGGTTTAGTTAGCCATTTTTCTTGCATTATAGGTAGTGTTGTTTTTAGTTTAGGAAGAGGAATATGGCCTTCGCTAGAGGTTCACCTTGAGCCCAAGTCCCACAGCTTGAGAGGTGATCCCATGTGTCCCAATCACACCGAATTTCATGATTAATTCCCAGTTCATTCGGAGGGTGCAGTGATAATGTGAACAGAACATAGGGATGTAAAATCTCTAATATTCTAAATAGGGGTAATACGATCTTCACCACTAAAATAAGGGATATTTTTTAAGGAAACAACTGGTAAGTCATGATAGGAATAAATTACTAAAGGAATTCCTTTGAAAAAGGTAACGAAACACTGATTTTTTTCCATTGGAAATATAGGTATCTGAATCACAAAGTTCTAATTTGGAGATGGAGGATTGGAAATATTGGTCCTGTTATAAGGTGTAATATTCCCAATCCTTCTTCTTCTAACAAAATATAAAGGTAACTGAAAAAAATCATATGGAATAGCTCTTATTTTTGACCTTGTGTTCACTTTATGCACAAAACATGGAAATATCTACAATTAGACCCTTTTAGTAGTAGATAATCTTCAATGTAATAGTGCAGATCTTTCAAAATCCTCATCCAAAATAGTGAAGGTAACAAGTAGTTAGAATTGGATGAGTGGTTCTTGGCTGATTTCAAATCGTAAATCTACATTAATATATTCTTGTGTGTTGATAACTCCTACAAAAAATAGATCAGATTACTGATTTGGAGTAATTGAACTTTTAGGAAAAGCCATGAAAATGCACCATCTTGATTTGCATGCTGATAATAACGCTTAAAATTTGGTCTGTGGGCCCACCAGGCATGCCAAAAAACTATTATTGGTCTGAAGTTCACACTTTGATTAGGAAAGTAATATGACTCTAACTTTGGCTGATAGAATGGGATATCCTCTGAGTTGTGGGTGCCTCGGGTTGAGGAGAACCTCCATAGTGGGATGCTTCCCTTGATGGATCACCTAAAAATACTATTCTAGAAGGATTGAGTGATAGGAATTAACTTGAATTTAACAAATAACAACTAAAAAGGGTGATACACCAATGTTTCAGGACCTATGCTTGTAAAAAATCACACTTAATTACTCTTAAAAGAGTTGATAAGATTCACTACAACTATTATTTGACACATTTTACATTCACAAAGACATTGACACACACTTACATGACTTCTAAAAATTACAAAACAACTTAATGAAGGTGATGTGATGTTATGAACATGTAAAGGAAAGCAATAATTCACTAAAACATACCACACAACTATTGTAACACACTACACAAGCTATAAATTGGAGGAAAAATAGTATTTTATTAATCAATGAGGTGTAAAATTACAAGAGTTCTACATACAAGCCTGCAAAATAATGATAATAACCCCCCCTACTCTTACAAAAACAAGGTATAAGTAGAAAAAATTCACCCCCATGCTCCAAAAATAGATCATCCTAAAATTAGCCTAATTGACTATTTGGAAACAAATCTAATTTTAGCCTCTTACATACTTAATTTTAACCCACTTTACAATTAAATACAATTTTCAACAAAAGCAAGGCCAAAATGGCATGCATGAGGCTACAAGGACTAATAATAACTACATGGTTTATTTTTGTCTTATTGGGCCTGGTTAAACTCCAATCAAACTTTCTTTTTGGAAAACAACAATCATAATTTCCCCCCTTAGTAAACAATAAGGTAATGTGTATGGATGCATTGGTATTTTTAAGGTAAAAGTGACTTTGTCTTATCTGGAGGAGGGTTATTTTTGGTTTAATTCAACACATGCATTGTTTTATCATTGGCCTTCATTTTGAGCATTCACTAATTTTGTGTTAATTGACCTTTGATTTAATGTGATGATCCATTACTTTACATGCAATTGATTGGTAAATTACTACACAACTAAAGCCATGCAAAAGGCTTACTCGTGGGGAAATGGTAGGTCACATTCAAACTTGACTCAATCAATTGGTCTAACCATGGTTATTGTTGATCATAGTTAATCCCATCTAGTGAGTCAAACTCTTAGGGTTTTCAAACCCTAACCTTACTCTCATTTGCATTTTTTATCCTTTCAAAGCTTCTAGATTCTAGCTGTGGGAGACTGTAGAGGAACTTTGCCAAAAACATTCTTGAGCAGCCATTATTGCCATTTATTGATGATTTTTAGTGTATCTTGATGTCATTAAAAGTGGTTGTAGAGCTCTATACTTATTTATTGTTGGAATTTTGGGTCTGTATTCTCCATTTTTTTGCTATGGCCAACCCAGATCTGGGTGAGTTTATCTCATTTCTATTTCACCTATGGACTCTACGTGCTGGGTCATAGCTCATTTTTTTCTTTTTATGACCGTTATTGACTAGTCTTTGTAGTATGTATCTCCATTTTTTCTTTGTGGCTTTGGATAAGTAACGTGTTGAGCTCTTTGAGTTGATTTTGGCTGGATTTCCTCGAGATGGGTATGGATCTATTACAACTTGCCCTATATCTTGTAAGTTAAGAGCTATTTCTGCATTTTTTTGTTTGTATTTACTTTTATGAGCTGCTATGAGTATGGCCCAACTCGTGTTATCTCCACATATTTGTATTATACTTACAAAATACTCATTGTTACAACTTGTGGCTTGGTTGAATGATGGATCACCCTAAGTTTGTGGATCTTGGTTGGTACCAATCTACTTTATTTTCACTCTAAGAAGCTTGCGGTGTTTGTGAGTTTCAAACTATTACTATGTCATTTTCCATTTGAGTTGGGTTAGTACCTATTTAAGACTCGTCATTCATTTTCTCACCCAGATGGTTTGGGATTTTCTTGTATTACTTGTTTGTGAGTTGGAGCTCATTTCGATGTCCATATCTATGTTTTAATTTATTATTGACTATGTGTTTGAGTATGGATTGAATTAGAGGCTTGTAATTTTATTCTTTAACTATTTGTGTTTTTTGATTCCTAAGTCCACGGTCATTGCATGATTTTCCAAGCATTATGCTTATCCAATTCATTGTATCTTCAGATTCACTTGTTTGGGATGATGGGTAACCATTATTTTACATTTAGGGCTTCTTTAATTTGGGTCTCAGACATAGCCATGATCTCTCCTTGTCTCAAGATCACTACTCTACATTTTGATGGAATATTATTTGATGTATAGACTTGTATTGAGGTTTAAAAACCTAACTCACCGTTTCCTTTGTTCGAGCTGCTATGATTTTTTTTTGATACCATGGTTTTCCATATATCTATCCAGCTGTTTTTACAAACTATGAGCTCGTTGAATATTCATTTTATATTTTTATCTCTGCATACGATTTGAGTGGTTTACATAAGCTCCTTACATTCATGGATTTTGACATAATCCAATAACCAACTCATTAGTCATGTTTATCCTGAACTTGGACCTCTCTACTCGGCCTCATTCTTTATGACTAGGCAATTTATTATTTAATGAGATCGTGAAATTTATTCCACTTGTCTACATGAATATTCATCTCATCATATCCTCTGTTGAAGTATTCAGCTTGGTGTTATGGAGGGTAGGCTTGATTTTGTACTTGGATATTTTCATAGAGCATACTCAGGCTTGTTTTTTAAAGTTATAACCTTCATTGTTAACATATACTTACAAATAAGATTTGATATATACTCTTTTGAAACTTGATGAACAATATGTACTCCTAGGAACATCCTTATAATTGATCTTCTTTTCTTGTTTCCTTTTCATTCAGACACTTTTCATACCTTACACCTAATAGAGGGATTGTTGCATGCAAGACACCACTTGTTTGATAGACAGAGTTCCATTCATAGTTAAAATTGTATTATCTTCATGAAAATAAATTTTAACACTAACAACAAGATCCTCATATATGAATGTAGAGATCTGTGTTTTTTTTAACTATACAACTGTGTATGAAGCTTTGTATTCTTTTATGATTTAGTCATACTCAAATTCTTCTTATTGCTATTGTATTCCTTTTTTGTTGGAATTCATCATTTATGAAGGTAAAGCTTCTAATTTCCATAGCCAACATCAATTGTTACTTTAGTTACGAGCTGTAATGACTGACCTTGAGTGAATTTTATACCAGTAGAAAATATTTCTTCTAAAATATATATTCTCCTGAAATATTTCTTCTATTCATGGATTCTTTATCTTGAACCAATGATATTTTCGTTGTGACTTGACTATTGGTGGTTCTTTTGATGAATGATTGAGGGCAATGCTTCCTTTTAAAATTGAAATTTGTGCTTTGTATTTGGAAAATATGGAACTCATTTTTCCTTTAAGCATGTACCTTTTTGTAGCATTGGTTTAACCATTCTTTGTAGAAGATATTCATTGTTGCGTACACATGGTTGTAGTTTCCTTCTTCTTATGAGCTCATGCATATTAATAAAGAGCTTGAAATTTTGAACCTATGTTGAAGACCATGATAAAGTGCATGAACATCTTATGAGTAATGATATACCTTATAGATCTATTTTATGAACCTTCAAAAGTGGATGCCTACCATAGTGAACCGATTCATTAATAACTACTTGAAAAGTTTTACTCTTCCTGATAGCTTGCATATTGTATTTTACTTGTATTCTTATTGAGCTTGTTGTGGACTTGGATATTAACCTGGATTTTTATTTGATAACTGTAGCACTCTAATTTATTTTGACATTTGAATGATTTTCTTATAAGTACATAGCTTATTTGATTTTTCTTTCATGAGTTGTGATTATTTCTTGTTTATGTAAAGAAAACTACCTCATGAAGATGTAAATCTGAATGGTAAGATGACTATAGATGATAATTATTTTTCATTGATCATGCTAAGATGTTGTGGTTCTTTAAATTTTATGTTGATGAATATATATAAAAAATTGGTAATATAAGAAGTTAGAATCCTTGAGCTCTAACATGCTTTTCTTTTTCCCCTTTTAGGTACAGTAGAGCAGCTGCTTGGAGTGATCCGAGAAATCATGGAAATGACCTTGAACCCTAGGAAATGTCAGGTTACTCATTTCTTACATTTTCATCTTTACATTTATTTGAATTTCATTTCCTTTACTATCTATATCCCCTGACTTGTGTGGGATCAATGTACTCTTCTTTATGAATAAATGAAAATTTCTTAATGTGGCGAGTTTTACATGTTTCCTTTACATTTATTTTCAATAACATGATGTTAAATGAACCTTTTACAACTCAAATTACTAAGACAATTTCATGTAATCATAAGGAATAAGTTGGCTTGATTATCCTGAACACAAGTACACACAAGTGATTACAACTAAACTTAATCCCAATCCTATAAATCTACAACTAGATTTTCTACTTCAGAATGTGATTTTTGATATATGTTACCCTTCCCACATTCATCAAAGCCTTACAATAGTGTTATAAGGCTATTGCATGGCCCTGATGAAGATGAAACCTTGGAATGGATGCATATGTGAGACATTTCATCTTGGAACAAAACTTAAGCTATTGATTTTCTTGCATGCCATCCCTAAATCTGTCCAAAACTAAGGAACAATAAAAATTTTTTACCCCCCTCTGATGATTGACCAAAATGGTCAACATAAAATTTTTATTTTAAATGAATACAATCATAACCTTACGGAATTCCTACTATGATGGAAATATATATATTGATATTTTTAGAGAAATATTTTCTAATCAGGTTTGTATTATCATTTCTATATAAACCACAATTTTTACCGTAAATTATTTGGATAGATGAATTTAATTTAACGAGTAAAAATTTTGGGTCATTTTTTATGGTAATTACAATTGTAGTATGCACTTCATTTGTAACATCAATAGAATAATTATGTGTGTCATATCCTATAGAATAAATGAAAGTAGAGTAATCATTTGTAACATGTTTTATTTCAATAAGAGAAGGATATTCATTGCAATAATTTGTCACATTATCATGTACAAGAGAAAGAGTAGTATCACAATCATATCCATGATTCTCTATTTCAATAGGAATAGGAGAGATAACACATTTAATTACATTAATTTCAGTTTTAATAGGAGAAAGAGAGATATCACAAGCAATTATATCATTTACTCTATTACAAGTAGAAAAAGATAAATCATAATAAATTATATCATTCTCTATTCTACAATGAGAAGGAAAGGGATCAAATGCAATAATATTATTTTTCATATGATTAAGAGAAGGAAAGGAGATAGTTTCATTTGAATTACCTTTAACATTCAATTTAATTGAAAATTAAGATAAGGGATAATGAGAGATACAACATTTCCACTATCACTATAATAATTCTCATAACCATAAGTACTATGATTATCATATAACATGCCTCATATGTATCCTCAAGACTAGATATATTTTCTTGATCAAAATTAAGATAAGAATCAAGAGGATAAGAGGTGCTAGTTACCTCAAGTGAATGATAGTCAATGATACTAGGTATCAATTAAGGTTTTGGGATGCCTCATATCTATAGATATAGATAATAACATGGGTAGGTGGTATTTTTTTTTAATACACCTCAGGATAAATTTCATTCTCATATATATAAACACTATCAATACCATCACTAACTTCTTCATATATAGAGAGAGATCAACTAGAGACCAAGGTTTTTTTTATCATTATCATAAGAATAAGAGAATGACATAGCATGTGTAGAATAATCCATGAAAGTAAAAATGAGAAAAAACCTTAAGATTATGGTAAGGAATAAAATAATGTACCATGTAAAGGATATATATGTTTCACTATTTTCTTTACATTTTGAATGTGACGAAACAGATAATGTTATGGGCTGAGGAGGAATACCTATTGCGATGGTTGGTTTGAAGGTTATGCGTGTGTTCTAACTTATCGATCTAATGCAAAATGTGAGAGCTTCTTTTTGGCTAGGAGGAACTACCTGGAATAGAAAACAATATCACAAAAAGAGAGTTAAATAATATATGGTAGTGGACTGCCTAGCATGTGATAGATCTGGGATGTACGATACTTCCTAAATGGTTTTCAATCCATTATTTAATAAAAATTAATGCGAGAAATAATGTAAGTAAAAAAATCCTACTATAGTTGATATGATATAGGTATTTCATTCAAATACAATAAGCAAATCGGACATAATAGGCTAGGTTGTAATCAGATCTGTAGGTGGGGTAGTTGGTCAGGGTTCTAGTATTTGTTAAGGTCAGATTCTGAGTCACTTAGGTTTTTTGGGTGAATATTATTAGGTTATGTTATTGATAGGATGGCTAAGTACATAGACCAGTTTTGGTCAGATATAATAGATGACGGTTAAGAGAGAACCAGCGACGGTCATGGATAACTGACATTGGTACGGTTGGGATGATAAGAATTCAATAAGATCTGATTGTGGAAATTGGTCTAAATTTTGACAGAGATAAAAAGAGGAATGGTGAGGTCTATGGGGATTTTAGGAACACTCAAAGATGTATAAAGGTAGTCTATAGATGATCTAATGGTGTGGTGGTGAAGGGTTGAATTTGCAGGAAAGTGAATGGTAGGGGAATGGAGATGCTAATAGAAAATGATAAAAAAATGACAAAAACATTTAAAACAGAACAAGGTTGGAATGACACAGGTGATAAACACACTTACTGATGTTATAGTTCTAATGGTTGGGTGGTAATGATGTTTAATCGGTGGGATGGAGCTTGGTGTCATGGTGGTGCTTCCCAGAATGCTACCATGAGAGCGATACCCCTAGATCTATCTTGATGCTAGCTATGGTTCCTTGGATGTGAGAAAGAGCTCTGGTTATTGCTCCAAAATTCAAGAATGTGGCCAACCTCTCAAACAAGGTTACCAAAATAGTTATATGGTAACTAACGATGGTTCTTGGTTGATTGGCATCACTTTTGGGATGACCAGCGTTAGTTAAGGTGGGATTCCTTAGGTTTTCTAAAAATGATAGATCTTACAATCATTTAGGCTAGGTCTATCCATTTTTCCATGGATCAAAATAGACATTATCTTTTAATGAGTGTGAATGTGGTTAGAGGAATAATAGGCATTGATTTTTAGGGTTGAACTAAGTCCTAGTTCATTAAGGTAAGTAGGGCTAAGTCTTAGTGAGTTATGGAAGCATACTATGAATAGGTCTATGGTGAGGTGGCTAGGTAAGGTGTGCATGAGTATGCAGATGAGTATTAATTTAATTGTAAATAATTAATTTAATATTAATGTGGGGTATAAGGGTCATGGTTAGGTGAATGTGTTTAAGTTGGTTATTTGAAAGGAGACCAAGGGGAGTGTGACCCAATTTTGGTGTCTACATTTTTCCCCTTTTTGTTGCGTAGCTTTTATTAGTAAGCGACGTTGACAAAAATAGGAAGTGACTGCCCCATGTGTGGTTGAAGGTGATCCCCCTCAAACTAGACATTGATGAGGTAAAATGAAAAATCAATGAGTGGTTTGATAAATGTGTAGGTGGGGAAATGTTTGAGTATTGAGGGAAAGGGTAACGGTCATCACAGGTAATGGGTAGTAGGTTGGGGTCAAAATCGGGTCATGGGTAATGGCAATCAAATGCATGCACATGTATAGATTGCAACATAGTACCAGGTTGAAGAGCTTGAAAAATCTACATTATCCAAGGTTAATAGGTTTATCCAAACAAGGTTGAGGTGATTCAGGTATCCAAGGTATAGAATATGGTCCAGAAACACATCATAGGTCAAGTGCAGAAATGTTTAGGTATGTTCCGGTACACCAAAGGTTTGGTCAGGATAAACAAAACGACAATAGGAAAGGTATGGTTAGTAGGATAAAACAACATAGGTAACAACATCACAAGGGATAATGAGTACATAAGGTCAATGGTCGCACCAAGTAGGAAAAGTTCATGTAAATAGGTCATGGCATGAGTAAGGCCAAGGTATAGGTAAAATAACAACTCCTGTGACATAACAAAGGAATTGAAGGGGTAGGTTGAGCTTGTACGTATGGTTCAATAGGTTTCTGGGCTGAGGAAAGGGGTGTTATCAGTAATGGTTATAGGAAAAAGGAATCTTAGCAAGGTAAAATAGTGATAAGGGTTGACCAATGTCGGTTATAGGGTGACCGATGTCAGTTGGCTAGGGAAAAAATATGATCGTCATCGGTCTGGTCGAGTTGGGTTTATAAAAAAAGAATTCCGTATTTTACAAAATCATTGTTGTGTTGTGACTTTGGAGAAAAAAAAATCCATTTGAATTTACATACGTTTTGTGAGAGAGAAGGACAGAGCATTGTATCCAGCTGAGGTGGAGAGTTGATTTGACAAGCCCTAGAATGGGAAATCGGTATTTGAGAGGCATGTCCATGAGATAGGTGTGATCGATTGGATTTGGTGGAGGTGAGGAGGGAATTTGGTGATGGAAGAGGTAGGACAGGGGTTGGGTCGACCACCAGTGTAGTGGTCTAATGTGCCCCCATGGAGATGGCATCACGATGAGGTAAGATTCGACCTCGTTCTACGTTGGTGAGGTAGATTGATTTGCAGAAATCTGGTTAGTGGAAAATGGGTTTTTGGGGGGGAAAATTTAAATTTAAATTGGGGAGAAAATGGGTGAAATAGGAAGGGTAGGAAGGTTGATTTAGGTTAAGGGGGGTGGGTATGGGTGGAGGGAAGACTTGGGTAGGAATGGGTGGGTAGTTAGGGAGGAATGGTGAATTTTTTGAGAAAAATGGGTAGGTTTTTCACGGATTTTGTGCCATGACAGTGACCAACGTCAGTGGTAGTTAGCCGGCATCGGTAGGAGTTAGTCAGAGTTGGTCACAAATTAGGTGATCGATGCCAGTTTTGAGAGACTGGTACCGGTTAAGAGAAATCGATGTCGGTTGGCATTAGGGAAAAATAGGCCAAGTGATGAGATAGGTCATGAGATAGAGAGATATTATTGATGGAAAATAGATTAGGTAAGAGGTGTGAATAGGTATGAGTCAAGGGGTGCAAAATTGAGATGGAGGAATAGTAGTTGTAAGGGTTGGGGTGGGGAGATAGGTCATGAGTAGGTGGGGGTGGGGAATAGGTTTGGGGTTCAAGGGTGAAGTGGAGCATGGTCGAGGTCTAATGATGTTCTAGTTTGTTGGATGCATGCAAGGGACCAGTTACGGATGCGTGATAGGATACTGCCCCTATTATTAGTGGTGTGAGGTAGAATGATAGCTGAGGAGTGGCACCATGTGGTAGAGGTTGGTCTGATTGGGGTTATATGTTACCAGCATGTAGTCTAGGAGCCGAGTTTGATGGTTTCCCTCATCAACATAAGGGATTCGGTGACTAACACATTTCATTTGCTGACAGGTGAGATGACCATCACCTTGGAAGATGTTTATAGGATCCTACAGCTGTCGATAGTAGGTATGCAGGTGTATTCCATTTTGTTAGAGGCATTTAAGGAGTTGATGTTAACAGTGTTTGGTGAGGGGTTTGTGGAGTTACGGTTCTATAGTGCCAGTATGAGTTATGGAGATATGTACTGGGCCCATCTAGAGGAGGTGAGGTTAGTGGTGCTGATGATGGAGGTAGTTTGTTGTTTTGTGCTGGCAGATTCAGAGGGTGGGAGATTCAGCACATGACTTAGTTTGCATTAGCACCAAAATTCTTTGTGCAGCTATACAGAGAGTTACGGGCCTATGGGAGGCTACAGACGCTCAGATTGTGTTGTACATTCCTCCTACACTATTGGGCATATGAGCACATCATGTGTGTGTGTCTAGTGGGCATGCCCCAACATGATGCATTTGAGGCAGGGATGGTTTAGGTGGGCTACAGTTGATGGGCACCTGATGTTGGAGAGTGCTAAGATACCAAGGCTACACACGATGTATCATATTACAAGCATGCATTAGAGGGGTTGTCCAGTGTGGACATCATTTAGAGGTTGTATGTGGGCTTCCCATCATATAGGAAGATGGTCGAGGAGCTACATGAGCTATAGTTACTTTGATGGATAGAGGGGTGCCATGCAGGATAACATGAGATGATACCTATTGACAGGGTTAGACAATAGTTTGGGCTACCATAGGATGTACCTCCACCATTTCCACAGTACAAGAGGGACGACATGGAGAGGCCTATGCCTCTACCACTACCAATGGTTCCTACAGGGTAGGAGGAGTAGGTGGTAGACTGACGGATTAATGATGCCGAGGTTATAAATAAGTAAATACAGTGGTGGGAAACACAACTACGATAAGTACCACCGAAGCTAGAGCAGCCCAACTTAGCCACTATTACAGTTTAGAGGGACATCCTATAGGGGTAGGTGACTACCCTGGTGACACATTCGGGGATAGTGCATGGGCACCTAATAAAGTCAGAGGCACAGGTGGCCACACTACATGCACATGTAGTATCCCTGTAGGCCCAGGTAATGTAGGGATAGGTGCCCCCATAGGGTGGGTATGGAGATGGGGTACATATAGCTGCCTTTGAGGTGTATGTAGTAGGTTTATAGGGCTAGTTGGCCACTACACAGGCATAGATTATGGCCCTTTAGGACCATGTACAGGCACAAGCACCTACACATGTTTAGGGATAGGGTCCCATTTTATAAGAAGGGGTGGGATAGGGTCCCACGGTATAGGTACAAGGTCAGAGGATGATAGCCCTACCATAGATAATACCCATGGCCATGTTCAGGGATGCATTAGGTGGGGTGATATATTATCAGTATCACTTGCTTGCCGCAGGGATAGATGTCTTGTCCTATGAAGATTTTAGAGCATAACAGGCCTCGAGTGAGAGGACTAGGTATTGCACTCACAATGTAGAGAGTACATGGGTCCAACAAGCCCCGAGACAAGGTCAAGGTGAGGTCACTAGTTCATAGAGGCCATCTCCAAGTGAGGTACCAGTAGAGGTCGGGTCGAGGCCCATGGAGGGCAGTGAGATGCTAACAGAGTGTCGTATGGGAGCAAAGGAGGAGGATACATGTGAGATAGGCATGTAGGGTAGCTTATGAGGAGGTTCTTGATATTCTTGTGGACTTCCATTTTTGTGTATTTTTTATGTATATCGTTCTGCGTGGAAAGGAGAGTGAGGATGTAATTGAGAGTTTTGATTTTTTGTACATTGTACCATTTTGTGTGTTGAAGATGGTGAGGATATATATGAGAGTTTTGGGAGATTTATATTATTTGTATAACTGTATATTGAATGAATACATATATTGTTATGATGAGCTCGATGATTGTGTGTGATTTACTTGTGTTAGAAAAATTTGTAGATAGGTGGAAACTAGGTGTATTAGGTATGGCAGAGACATGTCGATGTAAGCGTGATGAGGTCAAGTTATATGCATGATGGAGTCAAGTTATAGGCATGATGGAGTCAATTCATAGGCATGATGGAGTCACGTTATAGACATGATGGAGTCAAGTCATAGGCATGATGAAGTTAGGTTATAGGCATGATGGATTCAGGTTATATGCATGATGGAGTCAGGTCATAGACATGATGGAGTCAGGTCATAAGCATGATGAAGATAAATGATGATGTATATGCATGTTTATGGTTTAAGTTTCCCAATATTTTCTATAGTGGAAATGTGAAAATGGTAAATGAACTATGTGATGATGTGGTAATTTTTTTTTATTAATTGTTGCTTGTTTGGTTTAATTTCCAATTGTTGATATAAAATGGAAACAAACTAATGGTTGGATGTGAATAGGGAAAGAAAGGGGAAAATAGGTTAGGGTGAAGAATGTCCAAGCTTACCTTTAATGACCCCATGCCCTTGAAGTGTTGGCCACATAGCCTTGGAGAAAAGGGGCCTCAGGCTGATGTAGTTCTCCCATAAGCTAGGTAAGAATATAAGGAATGGGTTGGTAGATCTTAGGCATGGGTGAGTGTAGGTCATAGGCATGGTTGAGTTTTAGGTCATAGGCATGTTTGAATGTAGGTTATAGGTATGGTTAAATGTAGGTCATAGGTATGGTTGAGTTGTTTGAAATGTAGGTGTCGATGATCTGGTCTTGTATAGGATAATTAATAAGTAATGAGGAAGGTGAATGGCAATGGAGACAACAAGAGACGCCTAATCGATAAGAACCCTAATTATTCAACTATACCCAAGATGGGCTTAAGAACAGAAGACCCTAAAGGTGGTGCATAATGGACTATTCTAAAGATGAAGAAAGTCACATGATCATGAAATGTCACATTTGCGGCAAGTCCCTTGAGTAGAAAGGAAATTGGGATGAAAAGGAAATAAGGTGAGAGTGGGTAGTTTAGAATAACGTAGTGTATGACAACATGTTTTTCATAGCAAGAAACCTAGGATAAAAAATAGGCAATTCCATGATGAAAATTTCATCATTTTCTTCATTTTTTTTTGTTTTTAATATACTGATTGATGCAAGAAGTCTATATGGGATGAGCATATTTTCTCCTTGAGGTCTTCACAAAGTTGATCGATACAGGAAGCTTCTGGATATTTTTATTGTATTTTTTCAATGAATTTATATAGCTTTCCTTCAAGGGAGAAATATATTTATAGCGGATAAATAGAGAGAAGAGATGTCCCTTTTTGAGGGAGTCATCTTTTGTTGGAAGTTTGACTCAAGGAGTTGAATCCCCTTTTTTTTAGATGTTTAAGTCATGGACAAGACTATAGAGGAAGATTAGGTTCTTGTTTAGAAGACAACACCATAGTACACAGGGGTTAACTATTAAAGATGTGGTTTCAAGTGATGAATGGCTTTGGGATTCCATATTTTTAAAAGATGAAAAGTATCCATGAGAATCATGCTATGAGTAGAGCCGTGGTACTCATATTGAAGATAAGGATGAAAGGTGATGGGTAATCACACGATTCTTGTTTAATCATTGATCCTCAAAAACAGGTAATATGGAAGGTAAACAATTCTCAAGGGATGAGCAGTCAATTGACAGAAAGTGATATAAGACATGATGTCAACAATAAAATGGTTAAAGAAGCAAGACATTGAGGGGCTCATATTCAGGTTTATCTTCGAGTGAAGAAAAATGATAAGCACCTGATCCATAATCATGGGTAACGATATAGGGTCCAAGCCAATTAGGAGGAAAATTTCCCCGTTTACTTTTCCCTTCTTCGATTACATGTTGATTTTCCTTCAGGAGAAGGTTGCTGACTTGAAAGGTTTATTCATGGACACATTTGTCATAAGTATGTTTGACACGTTTTTAGTAGATTTGAAGATGGTCAAGAGCATTGAGACGACATTCATCTAATAACTCAAGTTATGCCAAACGATCCTGGAAAAAGTCATCGTCATTGAGCATGTCTTATAGTGAGATGTGGAGAGATGGAATCTGGACTTCAAGAGGCAAGACAACCTCGGTACCATAGACCAGAGAAAAAGGTGTGGCAGTAGTCGAAGTGTGAATACTAGTACGATAAGCCCACAAGGTGAAAGTAATGTGCGTATGCCAATCCTTTCCAGTATCATTAACTACTTTCATAAGAATTTTTTTCAAGGTTTCATTTTTTGATTCTACTTGGCCATTGGTTTGTGGGTACTAAGGTGATGAGAAATTTAGTTGGATTCCAAAATCATCACATAATTTATGTAGGGTTTTGTTTTTTAATTGCTTTCCATTATTAGTGATGAGACGATGAGGAACAACAAAGCGAAAAATGATGTGATGGTTAATGAATTCACATATTTTCTCCACTTTTGTGGAAATGAGGGGGATGGCTTCTACCAATTTAGTGTAATATTCAGTATTGGTTATAATCCATTGATGGTGTTGTGAAGAATGGGGATTGATCTCGTCAACAAGGTCCAAGCCCCATTGAGAGAAAGGCCAAAGGTCTCGTGTGACCTACAAGGCATGAATAGGTGTGTGATGAAGATTAGCATGTTGTTGGCATTTCACACAACATTTGACATAGTCACAACAATCACGGTTTAGGGTTGACCAATAATAGCCAAGGTGAAGAATGCATTTTTCAATAGGTAAACCACTAAAGTGGCCTCCACAAATTCCACTGTGAACTTCCTTGATGGTGTAGTAAATTTTAGAACTTGTAAGGAATTGTAAGAGAATACCGTCAAAGCCACACTTATAAAGGAGACCACCCATGATGAAATAACAAGAGACAATTTTAAGAAAGGCACGTTCTCCATTACTAGTGACATCATTGGGTAGAATGGAAAGGGAATGATAGTATGCAAATTGCTTTTGCCAAAGGCCACATGGGTCAGGTGCAATGGTTTCGACGGAGTATACCTCATGAGGTAAGTAAGAGGGTGATTGTAACCTTTATATTGTGACAAATATTTTAGATTCAGAAGGCGAAGTGGGTATCTGAAAAGCCAAATAGGCCATGGTATCCAAAAATTTATTGGTAGAATGCGGGGTGGTTTGAAGTTTGTAACGGTCAAAGGTGGTCAAAAGTATATCTATGTGATGTTTATACTTTTGAAGGATATCATTACAACACCGGTATATACCATTGACTTGGTTTACGACCTGCAAATTGCCAAAGATATTAATTGACTTAACATCTAAGGCATAAACAGCCTGAAGACCTGATACAAGTGCTTCATATTCGGCAATATTGTTTGTACAATCAAAATATAGTTTGAAAGACAAAGGCATAGTGTCATCATAAAGAGGGATGAGGATAACACTAGCCGCACCTCCACAGTGAAACTTGGAGCCATTGAAGAAAAGTTTCATTTGGTAAGCGGGTTCGTATAAGGAGAGGATAGCTATGGATTTGTCTGGGAAATCAAAGTTAGAGGGTTGATTCCTAAAAAGAGGTGCGTCTACAGTTTTTCAATGATATCTTGGCCCTTGATGGACTTTTGATGAATGAATTCGAGGTTGAGGTCAGCCAGAAGCATAATTCAACATGCAACATGTTGATGTTGATAGGGTTTGGCATACATATAGTGTAGGGGGTCAGTATTAGTAATGACAAAGGTTTTGTGGTTGAGTAGGTAATGGAGGATTTTGGTGGCGATAAAAAATAAGGCTAAATAGATTTTTTTGGCGTGGGTGTATCTAGTTTCGTAGTACAAAAGGGTATGGCTTATGTAATAAATTGATTTCTCTCTCTGGTGTTTGTCGTGATGAGCAAGCATGACACCTAAAGAATGGTCAATAGCATAAATATATAGGAAAAAGGGTTGGTCATCCTTAGGAGGAATGAACACTAGCAGTTGAAGAATATATTGTTTTAAGGCATCATAGGATTTATGGCATTCATCATCCCATTTAAATGAAACGTCCTTCTTGAGAAGATGATGAAATGGTTGACAGTAGTCAGAAATCTGCAAGATGAAATGATAAATGGATTGCAACTTACCTTGTAGGCTGTGAAGTTGACAAAGATTAGTAGGTGGAGGCATTTCTAGAATAGCCTTTACTTTAGCAAGATCGACAACTATGTAGACTCGTAATCACCTTGGTCCCCTAACACATCCCTATAATCACTTCCTCGTCCTCAACACCTTATCACCTACCTCCTGCACCCCACACATTTTAATTTAATTACTTTAATTAAATTAATGCCATTTACCTCCATACATATTAATTTAATTATTTTAATTAGGTTAATAACCTTTTACCCACACACACTTTGATTTAATTATTTACATTAAATTAATTCACCACCCTCACACACCTATTTAATATAATTTTCTTTATTAAATACACCTCACCTAACCACCCCCATCATTTGACCCATTAACCTAAACCCTAAACCAATGTCCTAAATAAAACCTAACATTACACCCATCCCCTCACCTCACATTTAAAAGTCTCATAAGGTTAGTTTTCATCCCGAGAAAAGAAGAGTCCCTTATCAAATGGTGGAACAAATTCCTAGGAAACTTTTGAACAACCCGAGATATCTCACCCAAACCAACGTTGGTTTACCCTAAACCAATGTCGGTTCCCCTAAACTGATGCTGGTTAAACCGAAATGGACCAAATGGCCTATTTAGACCCATTTATAGCTTTGTAATATGGGTTGGGTTGTTGGTTGGTTTGTTGTTGGGCAAACTTCTGATCTCGGAGTTTGATCTCTTTAGACGTGACAGCAGAACGAAGATTGATTTGGGATCAACTAAGGTAACCAAATACACTGGCACAACAGTGAGACTTTCTTCTCAGCATTCTCCAATGCAGTAACTTCTTCATTATTCTTTAGAATTGCACCTCATAGAAGAGTAAGTATCCTTCTTCCATCTATTTCATTTTCTACTCATCATCTGTAATCTTTTTGGTAAAGGGACCTAGTCTTTTACTCTCTGTCCTTTCCCTCCCTCTAGTTGTAGCCACCTTCCATACCCAATCATCTTAATACTTGGCCCAAATTTCCCACTTTGACCTCCTCATTAGTCTCAGACCTTCGCAACCTATCTACATCCCCTATGTGACCAATCCCCACCTTTTATCCCCTCCACTTTTGCCCAAAAACTCCAAAAACCCAAACTGTGTGATTCCACCAGCCCCAAATTAACTATTGGCGGTTCTCTCTAACTGTCGCCGGTTACAGTCAAACTGTCATCGGTTACAGTAAAACCATGGTTGGTCTCTATGTCACCTGATTTCTACAAGAATAACAACCTGTTTTTGACATATACCTACTTGGACACATATTTGACCTTCATATCTGTATCTAACCTAGCTTGTTAGCTCAGATTCACCTATAACCAACATATTTGACCTCTCGATCTCCTTCTAGCCTAGCCTGTTAGATTATATCTAGCCTATTGCATTTGTATGAGATGTCTAAATCATATTAAACTACAGTAGGACAATATTTACTTGATTTCAGCATTGAATTGTTTTAAATAGTGGACTGACAGCCATCTAGGAAGTATCACACTTCCAAGATCTAACACATGCTAGGCAGTCCACTGCATATATCATTTAACTCTCTTTTGTGGTCTTGTTTTGGTTCTTATATAGGTAGTTCCTCCTAGCCAAAAGGAAGGTCTCACAATCACTTTGATTCAGAATTCAGATATACGTGTGCATACAACCTTCAACCATCTCAAACCAGGTATTCCTCTTACCACCTTTACCTTATCTGTTTCATCAAGTACTTCTCAGAAAACTAAGAAATCAGGTGAAACATTTTGGCATGCCTTGTGGGACCCATTCAAGGTTCCTTGCATCTTTCTTCATTCCTAGGTGAAAAATTGTGTGTGTTTGTTTCCCTTCTAATAGCATTCACATTAATACTTTCTCCTTGGTAACATTCTCTTCTTTCTATTTGCTCCGAAAGACACATTTCTTTTGGTGTATTTAAAAAAGAACCTTCTTATTCTTTTTTCTGCATTTTAGTGAAAGAGCATCCCTCTTCCTGTTCATCTATTGTTGTCATCAAATATCATACTTTCGATTTGGGTTTAAAATAAGTGCACTGCATTCTGATTTAGCTCATTAGCTCACATTAATTGAGGGCAACCTATACACTGGAAGTCATGACTAGTTGATGGTTGACAATCGAATCATAGAAAAGAGCTTTTATCCTTTTCTCTTTCTCTGAGTCTTACCAAACCACACAAAAATTCAAAATACATACATTCTTAAACAACATCCTACCTGGAAGAAGCTACAGGTGATCACACGATCATGGTATAGTGGGCACCTAGCTCGTTGCTCTGTCGAGTCATACTTCAGAGCGAAGCCCGCCCCTTCCATAACATTCCTAAAACCTCACCCTTTAGAATTATTTCTTTGTAGGAAGCCTTCCTCACCAAGAAATTCTATTGTTCTGTTCATAACAGTCAGTCCATACAAATAGCATAAGCTGAACAAACGTAATAGAATAGGCACTCTAGGAACGTTCTTTCTTAGTGTTCTGCTTGATTTGCATTTTGAGGTGAGAGCTTTTGATCATCATTTTTTTCTTTCCTTGCACACTCCCAATCATAGTCGGTGTATTCTGACTTCATCTGAGTGTGCCTGGACCACATCTACATCATTCTTAGACTTCTGGGTTTGATTCAACACAAAATTTTTAAATCACAACCATTTTTCTTATTCTCTGTTTCAATTTCATAGTAACCAACTACGGTTATCTTTAACTAGCATTGGTTTAACCCAACTGGCGTGGATCTGAAGTCTTCTTGGATACCTATCCAAAAGACACCTATTTCACTTTCTGAGCTGTAAAAGGCTCCTATCACCTTTCATATTGTCGTTACCCCAATCACAGTCACCTTATGTCTCATCCTGTGTGAAAATTGTCAGTTTGAGACCATCATTTAACATATTGTTGGTTTTTCATAGTAACTGACACTTGTTAAGCCTAACTGGCATCAGTTTACTTGAACCGACGGTGGTCACCCTATGTTGTTTTATAGCTCACCAGCTGAGCCTAATTCACTCACCGTTGACTATTTTCCTAGTTCTATTGTGTTCTGTGTCATTCAAACATAATATAGTCTCACCAAATCAGTTCCTGTCCACATGGTGCTAACACGTAGTCAAGACAGCACCCTCGTATTTCACAGTAGTCGACTACCACTCCCACCTAGCCCTTCATCACCTAGTCCTTCACCACCTTCCATCTCATCATCCATGGATCCTAATTAACCTATCACCATTCCTACAGGCAACACGGAGTTTACACGACTCCTGGATCAGAATCCCGCTACTTTGAGCAACTACCTCACCCATGCCTCCACTCAAGATGCCTCAGGTCAATTGATCTATGGCATGCTCATATCCTTATCTCCATCCCTAATGATCGCTTCCACCTCGGCTCCACCTCCTACCATGGTGACCTCACCCATTTTATCCCTAGTTGTGTCACAGCTAGGTCCCATGCCAGCTTTGACTGCCGCATCTGCCACCTCTATTGCACCCGTAGTCTCCACCATACCTTCATCCACCACCCAAAACATAGCATCCTCCACACCTGTTGTCTCATATATACTAGTCGCAATGCTACCACCCTTGGTGTCATTAACCTCTACCCCATTTCAAAATTTTGTCCTTTCTATTCCCCAATCTCTACCTCCCATCTCTACCAGGGTCACTACAAGTGTCCCACCCTCACATACCTACTACCAGCCACCTCCTGTTTCATCATTCATTCAGTCTATGGTATATACCTCTGTTTTCATGGATGTTTTGGGTATATACTCTGTCTGTCTCTCAATTCCTCACCTCCTTATTTTGACACCACCATACTCTGGGATGTCATATTCTTCATATATCACAACAACCTCCTTTCACTCCAAGAGGTACCCAATCTTCACAACCTAGCAATGACTTTATCAAGTTAACGATGGACAAGATGCAGACATTAGAAGCATCTATTTCTGGCTTCCGCAATTCTCTCACCTATGATGAGATTTGTAATGAGCCTATTCACCCATCCATTCCCATTCACCCATATCCCTATACACTAGGAGATGCCTAAGTTTAACCCGCTTTAACAGTAAGGAAGACCCGCAGCAGCATTTGCAATCTTTCAAACATGGGTGTTACTTAATTGCCCATGATGATGCTTTGCTTTTGCAAACCTTTCCCATGTCCCTAACTAGTCCAGCATTGGACTGGTATAGTGGATTACCTAGACATTCCATCTTCTCATTCAACCAAATAGCCCAAGCCTTCTTGGATCATTTTTTGATTAATGTTGTCAAGAAGGTTACCATGACCGATCTTTATTCCACGTGTCAATATGACGATTAATCTATCACATATTTTGCTGCTTGTTGGTGTGGCCTAATCAACCAACTCACTTTCTAATTACCACAAAATGAACTCATAGAGCTCTTCACACGAGCCTGAGTTAGACATATCTCACCTACCTTACAGGTGAAAACCTTCTGAACATTTTATGAGGCTTTCACCATGGCACGTAAGCTTGAAATTCATGCCATCGAAGAGAAGAAGATACAATTATGAAACAAGAACTCATTTAAATCACACAATACTTCCTCTTCCTCAAAAATAAGTTATTCCAAAGCCAAGGGAACTGCCAACACAGTGGTACTTAAGGCTGGCCCTACTCATCCATCCAATCATGCTAAACCTTCATCCAATCTATCACCAGTCCAAGCCTTCCAATTCAAATGTGAAAAAAATAAATACAAACTCAATTAGGGAACCATATTCATCTATTTTAGAAAATCTTATTAAATCTAATGCCATCACCCTTCCTCTTATCAAACCACATACTAGTTTTAACCCCTCTCACCCCATACCAGGTTGGTACAAGGAAAATGACTACTGTAACTATCACCGTGTAAATGGTCATAGTGACAGCAATTGTATCACCTTTAAAAAAATTGTTCAGGGAATGCTCAAGAGCAGCGAGTTAGTCCTGGATAACCCTAATGCACCTTCCAATCAAGACCTTCATATTTTCAAGAAACTGTTCCCTAACCATTCCCCATCTAACGATCAAACTGGTGATGCCTCACACAACGAAAGTAATACACGTGAGGTACATGTTATCTTTACCAACTTACCACTTGTTTCCCAAATATCTTCTATCCCCTCCATTGAGGAAATCCTAGCCCGAAATCCTCTACCCACATAGGAACCTACTTTATCCGTTCCTCTACCCATAGAGGAAAGCCCTTCACCTCCCCATACACCTGCGGAGGAGTCTCTCGTTAGCACTGATATCATTTCCCCTTCAGCTTCCCTACCTAGTGAACCACTACCAATTGTACCTCCTCCACCCACAGAGGAGTACCCATCATCTTCTCCACCTATTCAGGATCCAATAGATTTTCTGTTACCGCTCAGTGACCATTCTCCATCAGCTACCCAAGATCCTGTGCAAACCTACTTTCGGACTCTCTTACCTACAGAGGCCAAAGCTAGTGAATTCCCTATTTCTTAGACATATTTTATGGGAATCACCACTCACTCCACATCTACCTCATCTACCACAGTGTCATTCTCACGTTTGGCTGACCGCCTCGACTATGTTGATAGGGCTGTACTTTGGGAGCGTCCCTTACTCCCAGTCTTGACCCAAATGCAATCATCTTCCATTGAAACCTCTACCATTTATCTGAAGAAGTTTTAACAACCCAAACTACACATGAACATAACTCTTGATACATCTTCTACTTCATCATCCTCATCTATACCCGCCTCCTCTACCTACTAGCCGACATGTTCCAACACCATCTCTTGTATCTAAACCTACTAGTGTTCTAGGGGTCACACCCACATCAAACCTTGCACATCCTCCTGTCAGGATACACTTGACCACATCTTCCCATATACCTATGGAACCAATCCCTCAACCTAAATGAAAAACCCAACCTTCTAATCCGTATGGACCAACCTCACCAACTACACCTTTATCACCTTCACCCTTAACATCCATCTTGGGACCTCACCCCTCTACCTTAACAAAATATACCCTCTCCAGGGGTAAACCTAAAATTCCCTTGACCCCTTTACCACAAACCTGTCGACTCTACCTAGGTGAACCTTACGTCCTTCATCACCATCTATAACTTCTTTGCCTCCTATACCACCATTACCTTCTATACCTCCTTCACTACCCATGACATTTTCTTCCACCTCACCTGTACCTCCCTCTCGATCTTGACCAACACCTACCGCTGCACCTCAGTTGTCCCCTTGGGTCACTCATCCTCTCCCACCATCTGCCTTGCCATCTGCATCACGTGCTCCCCCTATACCTCTACCTAAGAAAAAACACCAACAATCGAAAAAACTGGAAATTTCCAAAGAGGTGGTTAAACCTACCCCTCTTTCTATTGCTACACCTACACCAAAGAAAGTACAACCCAAATCCAAGACTGCATCACCTCAACTACCACCACAACTACCCAATCTTCCAACCAAACCTACTTTTACTTCACATTGTGATCCACTGGTGGGATCATACACCACCATCTTGGCTAACCTCCTCGAAAGCTCTGCTATCACTCTCCCTCCTCTTAGACCTTATGACCCTCTTAAACCTAAGCTGGAAGGGTTTGATGATACTAAAATTTGTGCTTACCATCGTGTGCTAGGACATGATGTTGAGAACTATAAGGGTCTAAAGGCTACCCTCATTCAATTATGTCCTTCTGACCCCAATTTTGATGATGATGACCTCCTGGATGATGAACCTATTTCACCCTCCCCACCTTCTTCATATCTTCCTCCTACACCTATACCACAACCTCCACCCTCACAGCTCCTAGAGCCACCCCCAAAATTTGAAATTAACATGGTTCGCATCAGAGAACTTGCCACACCACCACCCAAATGTCGTTGTGCTCAACTCACCTCACAGGGTTTTTCTCCTCCAGTAGGTTTTTTCCCATCGTGTCATCACACCAGTCACCCTACACCTTCTCCATTTGCTAACTCCCCTCAAATAAACATGGTACATGTCACCACATGTGCATGGAAGGGAAAAGAAAAAGCAGCTAACCCACCAACCAATCTTATACCCAAGATACCATCTGCGTCCATACCTAAAATAACTATCTTCGGCCCCACATACCCTATTTCTAATGGTGTCACACATCGCAACATGCTGAAACAAATACATCAATCTCCCCTCAAAATGTCCTTATATGACCTCATCCAAACCTCAGAGTCACATCGTCAAGCTCTCATGGAGGTCCTTCAATCTATTGAGGTTTTACATAATGACCCCACACCTATAGCATCTATTATCACACCTCATCATGTCACTTCTCTCACCAAATTTCCATCTACCTCAGCACCTCCACCTGTTCACCAAGTTGTTATCCTTAGTTTCTCGAATGATGAAATTGTCCCCCACAAAACTGATGACCCAGATCCGGAACTTTTCATCTCCATCCATATAGATAATATATGTGTTTGATGTGTTATGATCGATGGGGGTGATAGCATTAACATCATCTCCTCTCACGCATTTGAACAAATACGCATACCTAACAACTGCATGTATAAACATCCAGTTATGTTGCGTCCATTCAATGATGCTATTACCTCTACACTCAACACTATCATCCTCCACATTCTTGTGGGTCCCCGTACTGTTCCTGAGTTGTTCTATGTTTTGGAAGGGGATTTTCAATACAATTTGTTACTCGGAAGACCCTGGATTCATGCCATGGGTTGTGTTCCTTCTACTTTGCACTGATGTGTAAAGTTCAAACATGAAGGACGTTACTTTACCATTCCAACTGACCCATCACCTTTCAAAACCTATAACATGCTTTACCATCCCAATGATGTCCTTGTACCTATTAAGGCATCTAACTCCCTGCCTACATCTTCTTCACACATGACCCCATCCACCAGTGCTGTTGTAACCTCACCTTCGCCCAAATCTTCTCTTCCCACCGTTGCTGTCGCTTTTATCAGTCACACATCAGCTTCCCAACTAACTGACACCTCCGCTGATCTAACTCCTAACACTTCCTCCATTCCAGCCACCAATATATCAACCACTGATCCCTTGGAAGGTATTTTTCAACACCTCACTATGGGGGAGTATCACCTGTACAATGTCAATACATTCCTTACTCCACAAGAGTATGGAAACCTTAACCAACATCCTCACTATGATCACCACATAGACAAGCGTCTCCTTTATCGTCCTCCCCACCTCTGTACCCATCTTACCTATGGGGGACTTGACATTTCCACCATCACAAACCCGACCTTTTTCAGCTGACCTTCAGTCACTTACCAACCACCACTTTGCTCACACTTTCCTACACCGATATGCCTAGAAGGGTTTCGACTTTGGCCTCTATGAGCAAGGTCGTCACACCATTATTTCATGTACCACGTATAAACACAATGATCATAGTAGAATCGGTTTTACCCAACTACCTACCAAAATCCCCGTATTGAACTCATTGAAGACATTGACCCTTCTCCACCTGCCCCACCTTCACCACCTTCACCAACGGAGTCGATGGATCTTAAATCTATTCCTCCTACCTTGTAGACCTGACCTTTTTCGGCTAACCTTCAGTTGCTTACCAACCACTGCTTTGTTCACACTTTCCTACACCGTTGTTCTTGGAAGGGTTTTGGCTTTGGCCTCTATGAGCAAGGTCATCACACCGTTATTGCATGTACCACACATAAACACAATGATCATAGTGGAATCAGTTTTACCCAAATACCTACCAAAAATCCCCGTATTGAACTCATTGAAGACAATGACCCTTTTCCACCTTCTTCACCTACCCCACCTTCACCACCTTCACCAACAGAGTCGATGGATCCTGAATCTATCCCTCCTACCTTTTAGACTTGACCTTTTTCAGCTGACCTTCATTCACTTACCAACCACTACTTTTCTCACACTTTCCTACACCGATGTTCCTAGAAGGGTTTCAGCTTTGGCCTCTATGAGCAAGGCCGTCACACCATTATTTCATGTACCATGCGTAAACACAATGATCGTAGTGGAATCAGTTTTACCCAACTACCTGCCAAAAAGCCCCGTATTGAACTCATTAAAGACATTGACCCTTCTCCACCTTCTTCACCTACCCCACCTTCATCGCCTTCACCAACAGAGTCAGTGGATCCTAAATCTATCCCTCCTACCTTTTTTTCCATAAATACCATTTCCTTGGGGCCTCTGACCTATCACCACGATGGCGAGGCTCCTTCCTCTCTTCCTTTCTTATATCCTAACATGATAGGGGACGATACTCCTTCTATTAATGTCATTCAATGTCAGGATGATGAATCCATACTTACCTACCTTGGTGCTGAAGACTCTTATATTCACTGGTTGTTACCTTATGAGATGCAAACAATGTTGAATGAATTGACTATCAAAGTCAACATCCACACTCAGAACGACCCCCACATTCTCAAGATTGGCCAATCTCTAGATACTACTGAACAGGAAGCCCTAACTTCTTTTCTTAAAAATCATAGCCACGCTTTCACTTGGTCCTATGCTGACATGCCTGGCATTGATCCCACTATCGTGGTCCACAATATTGTAACCATTCCTGATGCCAAACCCGTAAAACAAAAGTTGAGGAAAATGCACCCTCGCATTGCTCTTCTTGTCAAAGAAGAACTTCAACACCTTCTCTCAGTTTCCTTCATCTTACCCATCGATTACCCCCAATGGATTTATAACATCATCCCTGTCACTAAGGTGATAGGGGGACTTCGCATTTGCACCAATTTCCATGATCTCAACCTTACCTGCCCAAAAGATGAATTTCCTCTACTTGGTATTGACCAGTTGGTTGACCTTGCCACTGGCCATGAGATGCTATCACTTATAGATGGTTTCTCGGGTTATAACCAAATCTTTCTCGCCCTAGAGGATCAACACAAAAGTGTATTCATTACCCCTTGGGAGACCTTCTGCTATTGAGTCATGCCTTTCGGCCTTAAAAAAACTGGTGCCACCTATCAGCGGGCTATGACCTACATCTTCCATGATATCATGCATCGCATATTGGAAGATTATGTGGATGATCTCTTAGCCAAATCTAAATGTCACATTAAGCACCTCGCAGTCCTCAAAACCATCTTTGACCTCCTCATTAAATATTGCGTTCGCCTTCAGCGTAAAAAGTGCATCTTCGTGGTTCTCTCAGGAAAGCTCCTAGGATTTATCATTTCCTTACGTGGTATATAAGTTGACCCTGCTAAAGTCAAGGCCATCCAAAAAATGCCTCCACCCACTAACCTTAAACAACTTCATATTCTACAAGGTAAATTGCAGTCCATTCACCATTTTATTTCACAACTCTCCGACTGTTGTCAACCATTTCATCACCTTCTCAAAAAGGATGTATCTTTCAAATGGGATGAATACTGCCACAACACTTTTGAGGCCTTAAAACAATACCTTCTCCAACCACTTGTACTCATTCCACCTAAATATGACCAACCCTTCTACCTATACATCTCTGCTACCAATCACTCCTTAGGGGCTATGCTCACTCATCGTGATGAACAACATAGGGAGCAGGTGGTTTATTACATAAGCCATAACCTTCTAGACTATGAAACCTAATACACCCACCTTGAAAAATTTTACTTAGCCTTAGTTTTTGTCACCACCAAACTTTTCCATTACCTACTTAACCACAAAACCTATGTTGTGACCAACACTGACCCCTTACACTTCATGTATGCTAAACCTTACCAAAATCAATGTGCCACACATTGGCTCATGCTTCTTGCTGACCTAGACCTCAAATTCATCCACCAAAAATCTATCAAGGGCCAGGCCATTGCTGACCAGCTCGCTGATGTGCCTCTTTCTGGGACTCAATCTTCCACATTTGATTTCCTTGACAAATCCATTACTACCCTCTCTTTAGATGATGACCCTTACCAAATGACCCTATTCTTCGATGGTTCCAAATGTCAGCGTGGGGGTGGTTTAGGCATTATCTTCATTCCTCTTGATGGTGAACCCATGCCCTTATCATTTAAACTCGACTTCAAATGCACCAACAATATCACTGAATACGAAGTGCTCGTATTGGGTCTCATGACTTCCTATGCCTTAGATGTCAGATCCATTAATATCTTTGGTGATTCTCAACTGGTAGTAAACCAAGTCAATGGTGTTTATAAGTGTCATAATGAAATACTTCAAGAGTACAAACATTACGTCGGCATCATGTTGACTACCTTTGACCGCTATAAAATTCAAAACATTCTCCGATCCACTAATAAATTTACAGATACCATGGCCTGCCTCACTTCCCAAATACCTACTTCACCTGCCGATTCAGACATCTTTGTTACCATAAAATGCATACCAAGGCCTTCTTATAAATATTTTTGTGTTAACCTCATCTGAAGTACCTCACTAAACACACAAGACCTTTGGTATAAGTAGCTTGCGGACTACCTTTCCCTTTCTATATTACCTCCTGATCTCACACATAATGGACAACGTGCCTTTCTCAAAAAGGCCTCTCATTATGTCATCATGGGTGGCCTTCTCTATAAACAAGGCTTTGATGGTATTCTCTTACGATGCCTTGCCAGCTTTGAAATCCCCTATACCATTACAGAAGTTCACGATGGCATATGTAGAGCTCACTTCAATGGCCTTGCTGTTGCTAAACGCATTACTCACCTAGGCTATTATTGGCCAAACCTTATTCATGATTGTTGCAACTATGTTAAGCATTGTGTAAAATGCCAACAACATGCCAACCTTCATCACACACCTAATCATGCCTTACAGGTCGTTCATGATCTTTGGCCCTTCTCTCAATGGGGTTTGGATCTTGTCAAAGAGATCAATCCTCACTCTTCCCTAAGACATCAATGGATCACCACCACTACTAAATACTACACCAAATGGATTGAATTCATACCCCTCATCTCTACTAAAGCTAAGAAAATATGTAATTTCATCAATCATCAAATTATTTGTCGCTTCGGTGTTCCACATCACCTTATCACTGAATATGGAAAACAATTCAAAAACAAAACTCTATAGAAACTTTGCGATGCCTTCGGCATCTAGCTTAGCTTCTTCTCCCCATATTACCCCCAAACCAATGGCCGGGCTGAATCCACCAACAAAACCCTGAACAAGATTCTCATGAAAGTGGTTAATGATATTGGGAAGGATTGGCATACACACATTCCTTTCGCTCTTTGGGCATACCGTACTAGTATTCATACTTCCACTACTACTACCCCATTCTCTCTGGTCTACGGTATCAATGTTGTTTTTCCTCTTGAATTCCAAATCCCATCTCTCTATATCTCCCTTCAAGATATGCTCACTGATGATGACTTTCACCAAGACCGTTTAGCACAACTTGAGTTATTAGATGAATGTCGTCTTCATGCCCTCGACCATCTCCAAGTCTACCAAAAACGCATCAAGCATGCCTATGAAAAATGTGTCCATGAATGCACCTTCAAGGTCAGTGATCTCATCCTCAAGGAAAATCAACACGTAACCAAAGTAGAAAAAAGAAAACGGGGAAAATTTTCTCCTAATTGGCTTGGACCATACATCATGACCCATGACTATGGATCAGGTGCTTATCACTTGTCTTCACTTGATGGTAAGCCCGAACTCAAGCCCCTTAATGCCTTGCATCTCTGACTATTCTACTATTGACTTCTAGTCCTACATCACTATTTATCTAGTTCATGCTCATCCCTTGAGCACCATTTACCTTTTTCTTTTCCACACCTCATCTCCAACGACTAAACAAGAATCATGTGATTACCCGTCACCCTTTTTCCTTATCTTAAATATGTGCACCATGGCTCTGCACATGGCATGATTCTCATGGATACTTTTCATCTTCTTTTAGATGAGATCCCATGGTCATTCACCCTTGCCTTCTCAACAAGAACCAAATGCTTCATTATAGTGTCGTCCATGACTTAAAAGCCAAAAAAAAGAGAAACAAATCTCTCAAAAGGACATCTTCCAAAATAAGGGATTAACTCCTTGAGTCAAAATTCCAATATAAAAGATGAATCCCTCAAAAGGACATCTTTCGCATTTAATTGTTGTTATAAGTAGACTGCTCCCTCGAAGGACAGCTATAAAAATATCGCAACTCTCTACATAGTCTTTCCAAAAAGAGGACTATTTTCTCAAAAATCAAAATTCATAAGCTTCTTGCATCGATTAGCTTCGCGAAGACCTCACAAATACATATATTACCCCCATATAGACTTCCTGCATTGATCAGTCTATCTAAAAATTCAAAAAGAAAAGAAAAAGAAAAATAAGCTTTTTCTTCATGGACTTACCTATTGTGATCTTGGCTCTATTTCCCAAGGCATTCTATTGCCCATTTTATGACCCAATTATTTGCACCTCCTGATCCATTGTCTTTTCACTTCTGCCTCAAGGGACCTCCTGAACCTATGACATTTGGTTATTCTGTGACTATTCTTCACCTTTGGAGTGATCAATCATGCAATGTCTTTAGGGTCTTACATTCACTATCCTATCTGTAGATGTGTTTCATGTGTTTGATCCTTGCCAATTGGGTGGATTTCTTGCCCCCTCTTATCTTTTCTCTTCTTCATTACATTTTGATCTTCCTATATAGGACTAGAATCTCGATACCTGTCTTTTGGGATTTTCTTCTCCCACCTCAATCAACCTAAAATCACCTTTACCTATCTACTTATTCTCAACCTCAACATCAATGCCCTCAACCTAATTATACCTATGACCTAGAATCAACACTACCTATCGACCTAAAATCACCCATACCTATCTACCTATATTCCACCTAACCTAATCGACCTTGACCTAATCATACCTATGACCTCGAATCTAGCCTAACTATTAACCTACCTACCTCTTCTTCTATCTTCTCATATTCTTCCCTAGCTTATGGGAGAACTACATCGGTCTGAGGTCCCTTTTCACTGGGACTATGTAGGTAGCACTTCCAAGGCATGGGGCCCTGGAAGGTTAGCTCGGCCACTCTTTACCCTAACCATTTTCCCCACCTTTACCTGATTTCCTATTCATACCAAAGACCTTGACATCTATACCATATACCACATGAATTTCACCACTTATATTATTTCACATTTTCATACATAACCAGCATTTTACACCATCTCATGCATTTATATTACCATTTGTTATCAAAATACCGAAATCAACATTCATGTCTAAACCAACCTAACTCCACCATGCCTAAACCAACCTAACTCCACCATGCCTAAACCAACTTGACTCCACCATGCCTAAACCAATCTAACTCAATCCATGCCTAAACTAACCTGACTCAATCCATGCCTATCACATGACTCAACCATGCCTATAACCTAACTCATCCATGCCTATAACCTGAGTTAACCATGCCTAACCAACCTAACTCATCCATGTATATACCAACCTGACTCGATCCATGCCTATCACCTTACTCAACCATGGCTAAACCAACCTGAATCGATCCAATCTCGTGGCCCCACCTCTCACCCAATCAATCTCACCTATATGGCTCACCAACCAATCTCTCTGTCGTACTCTTTTGACCTCTTCCTCTTTTCTCTCTTTTTGTCCTTTTCTTCTCCTTAACAATACAAAATGAATTTTCAAACACGGGTTTTCAACTTTTTATACCATACTTGACTCAACTGACGTCGGTTAACCCTTGACCGGTTCTGGTCTTCTACCCTAGCTAACCGCCGTCGGTTCCTCTCCACCATCCTTGGTTCATCTAGACCGCTGTCAGTTACCGTGCCTACTCACTGCCCTCACATTGACCTCATTTTCCTTACCTCCCTTTTCTTTTACCTCCCCTAACCCTACCTGGACCAATTTACCTTCTTCTCTGGCCCTCCACCTTCTTTAATCTCACCTTGTTAACCGATAGGTGTCTCTTTATTTCACCCCTACCTCGGCCTTACCCATGTTGTGACCTATCTACCTGGACCTGATACATTGTTTGTGACCTTTGAACCAATGCGCTCATTATACCTTGCAGCACGGTTACCTGTGTTGATTGACCTAATGACATTACCTAGCCTATTTCCATGACCATTTATCCTGACCCTACCTTTGGTGTATCGAAACATACCTAATTGTTCATGCACCTACCTATGTTGTGTTTCCTGACCATATCCTATACCTTAGATACAGGAATCACTTCAACCTTGTTGGGATAAACCTATCGACCTTAGATGATGTAGAGTTTTCAAGCTCTTCAACCTGGTATTGTTTCACAGTTTATACGTGTGCGTGCATTCAACTGCCACTACCTTTGACCTTGGCCCGTTTACCCATTTACCTATATGCTCAATTTTCCCTTTACTCCTTTCCCCATTTTTTCACTATTCTTCTTCACATCCACTTTTATCAAACCACTCACTGATTCACCCTGTCACCTGATCAGTTCTTGGTTTGAGGGGGATCACCCTCATTCCCACTTGGGGCAACCACACTCTATTCTTGTTCACGTCACTTACCAATACAAGCTACGCAATAAGAAGGGGAAAAATGTAGACACCAAAATCGTGTCATAATCAACTTAGTCCCCTAACACAACCCTATAATCACTTCCGCATCCTCAACACCTTATCACCTACCTCCTGCATCCCACAAATTTTAATTTAATTACCTTAATTAAATTAATGCTATTTACCTCCATACATATTAATTTAATTATTTTAATTAAGTTAATGACCTTTTACGCACACATATTAATTTAATTATTTACATTAAATTAATTCACCACCCTCACACACCTATTTAATATAATTTCCTTTATTAAATACACCTCACCTAACCACCCCCATCATTTGACCCATTAACCTAAACCCTAAACCAATGTCCTAAATAAAACCTAACATTACACCCATCCCCTCACCTCACATTTAACAGTCTCCTAAGGTCGGTTTTCATCCCGAGAAAAGAAGAGACCCTTATCAAATGGTAGAACAACTTCCTAGGCAACTTCTGAACAACCCAAGATATCTCACCCAAACCGACGTCGGTTTACCCTAAACTGATGTTGGTTCCCCTAAAATGACACCGGTTATACAGGAATGGACCAAATGGCCTATTTAGACCCATTTACAACTTTGTAATATGGGTTGGGTTGTTGGTTGGGTTGTTGTTTGCAAAATTCTGATCTCAGATGCAACAGCAAAACAAAGATTGATTTGGGATCAACTAAGGCAACCAAATACATTGGCACAACAGTGAGACTTTCTTCTCAGAATTCTCCAACATAGAAACTTCTTCATTATTCTTCAGACCTACACCTCACAGAATATTAAGTATCCTTCTTCCATCTATTTCATTTTCTACTCATCATTTGTAATCTTTGTGGTAAAGGGACCTAGTCTTTTACTCTCTGTCCATTCCCTCTCTCTAGTTGTAGCCACCTTCCATACTTAATCATCTTAATACTTGGCCCAAATTTCCCACTTTGACCTCCTCGGCAATCTCAAACCTTCGCAACTTATCTACATCCCCTCTGTGACCAATCCCCGCCTTCTATCCCGTCCACTTTCACCCCAAAACTCTAAAAAACCTAGACTGTGTGATTCCATAAGCCCCAACTTAACCATCGTTGGTTCTCTCTAACTGTCACCGGTTATAGTCAAAGCGTCATCGGTTATAGTAAAACCATGGTTGGTCTCTATGTCACTTGATTTCTACTAGAATAACAACTTGTTTCTAACATATACCTATTTGGACACCTATTTGACCTTCAAATCTATATCTAACCTAGCCTATTAGCTCAGATTCACCTATAACCAACCTATTTGACCTCTGGATCTCCTTCTAGCCTATCATGTTAGATTAGATCTAGCATATTGCATTTTTATGAGATGTCTAAATCATATTAAACTACAGTAGGACAATATTTACTTGATTTCAACATTGAATTGTTTTAAATAGTGGACTGACAGCCATCTAGGAAGTATCACACTTCCAAGATCTGACACATGCTAGGCAGTCCACTGCATATATCATTTAACTCTCTTTTGTGGTCTTGTTTTGGTTCTTATACAGGTAGTTACTCCTAGCCAAAATAAAGGTCTCACAATCACTTTGATTTAAAATTTAGATATGCGCGCATACAACCTTCAACCATCTCAAACCAGGTATTCCTCTTACGACCTTTACCTTATCTGTTTCGTCAAGTACTTCTCATAAAAACTAATTAATTAGGTGAAACACTCTATGCCATGCAAAGAAACGAGGATACCAAGGAGTTTTTATAAAAGTACTGTAAAAACGCACTTCTTTGGTTGAATATGAACACAATACTTGATGAGGCGGTCAAAGATGCCCTTAAGGATGGTCAGGTGCTCGACTGGATGTTTGGATTTGGAAAGAAGATCATCTACGTAATCTTCCAATATGCGATGCATGATGTTAAGGAAGATGTAATTCATGGCTTGTTGGTATGTAGCGCCGACATTTTTAAGGCCAAAAGGCGTGACTCGATAGCAGAAGTTCCCCCAAGGGGCGATGAAGGAATTTTTGTGTTGATCTTCCAGAGTGAGTAATATTTTATTATAAACCAAGAAACCATCCATAAGTGATAACATCTCATGGCCGATGATTAGATCAACTAGTTGGTCAATACCGGGTAGAGGAAAATCATCTTTGGGGTAAGCTAAGTTGAGGTTGTAGAAATACATATAGATACAAAGTCTTCCTATCGCCTTTGTGACAAGAATGATGTTAGAAATCCATTAGGGATAGTCAATGGGTAGGATGAGGAAACTGAGAGAAGGCGCTGAAGCTCTTCTTTGACTAGAAGAGAAATGCAATGATGTATTTTCCATAGCTTTTATTTGATGGGTTTGGCATCAAGAATAGTTATGATATTATGGACCATGATTTTTTGGTCAATACTAGACATATTGGCATAGGACCAGGTGAAATTGCTATGGTCCCGAAGGAAAGAGGTGAAAGCTTCTTGTTCAGTAACATCTAAAGATTGGCCTATCTTTAGAATGTGTGGGTCATCCTAAGTGTTAATGTTGATTTAAATGGTCGATTCATTCAACATGGTTTGCATCTCAGTAGGTAACGACCAGTGAAAATAAGAATCTTCCGCACCAAGGTAGGTGAGGATGGACTCATCATCCTAACATTAAATGAAATTAATAGAAGGTGTGTCATTATCGATCATGTCAGGATACAATAATGAGAGAGAAGAGGGAGCCTCACCATCATGTTGATAGGTTAGAGGTCCTAGGGAAATTGTGTTTACAAAAAACAAAGTTAGGAGGAATATATTTGGGATCTATGGACTTTGTGGGTGAAGATGGTTGTATGGGTGAATGAGGTGGAGAAGGTTTTTCTTCCTCAATGAGGTCAACGTGAGCCTTCTTGGGAGGTGGTGTGTCAAATCCAATTCCACTACACTCATTGTGTTTACGGGTGGTACATGAGATGAAAATATGGTGGCCCTATTTGTAAAAACCGAAGCCAAAGCCTTTCCTTGCGTAACAGTGGAGGAAAGTATGAGTGAAGTGGCGGTTAGTAAGGGAGTGTAAATTAGATGAAAATGGTCATGTTTGGGATGGAGGTTTGGGTGATAAGTAGAAATATCAAGTCCCCCATACGTTAGATTAGTGTGAAGGTGGGGAGGACCATAATGAAAAGCCTTGCTTATGCGGTAGACATAAATAGGGTGCTAACGCAGGTTCCCATATTATTGTGGGGTGAGGAATTAAAAAAAACCTTCTAAGGGATTAGTAATCGATATGTGGGTAGCAAGGATAGACAAATCAGTAGATGATTGGGAAGAAGATGAGTTAGTTGTAGAGGCTACGACAGAAGTAGGAATAATAGGGTTAGAGGTGGGAGAGATGGTGGTAGCATTGGTAGATGGAATTGTGGGTGAAGGCAAAGTGGGGGTAGTGGTAGATGCCTTGACTGGTATAAGCACATCAATGGGCTGGTACAACATGTTATAGGTCTTAAATGGTGACGGGTTGGTAGGGATGGTGTAATTATGTCCTTCATGCTCAAATTTTACACAATGGTGTAAATTTGAAGGGATACATCCCATGATGTGAATCCAGGGTCTGCTAAGCAATAGGTTATATTGGAACTCCCCCTCTAAGATGTAGAATAGTTCTGTGACAATGTGAGGGCCTACACGAACATGAAGGATAATAGTGCCAAGGGTGGAGGTGATGGCTTCATTAAAGAAGCGTAGCATAACTGGGTTATTATGCATACAGTTAGAAGGAGTAAACATTTGATTGTATGTGTGGGAGGAGATGATGTTAATGCTAGCACCACCATCAATCATTATGCATCGTACATGTATGTTATCGATATAGAAATAAATGAATAGGGTAGGATCGGGGTCATCTGAATAGGGAGGTATAAACTCCTCATCAGAGAAGATGAGGGTGGTGATGTGAGGAGAGGTCACGGGAGTAGAAGGAGGAGCTGATTTGGTTAGCAAGGCCACATGGCGAGGGGTGATAATCGAGGCCACTAGTGTGGGGTCATTGGGTAGAATTTCAATGGATTATAAAACCTCAATAATAGTTTTTCTGTGGGATTCAGAAGTCTAGACAAGATCATATAAATACATCTTTAGAGGAGAATTATGTAATTGTTTTATCATTGTGTGATGGGTGACCCTGTCAAAGATAGGGTGGGTATGTCTATAGATGGTGATTTTGGGAGTGGTTGCAGATGGTATATTGGGTAGAGGGTTAGTTTATGGGCTAGTTTCTTTTTCTTTTCCTTTTTCTTTCTGAGTGTGGGTAGCAACGTGCACCATGTTAATCTGAGGGGAGGGGGGAAATGGAAAGGGTTTAGGATGAGTGGTGTAACGACATGATGGGAAGAAACCTACCGGGGGAGAAAATCCTTTTGAAGTAAGTTGGGCACAATGGCATTTGGGTGGTGATTTGGCTAATTATCTATTACAGACATTATTAATCTCAAATTTTGGAGGTGGGAAAAATGGTTGTGGAGGTGGAGATATTGGTTGTTGAACAGGTAAAGAACGATGATGTATGGTGACAGGTGAAGGTGGGTCATGGTCCTCATCATCAAAAAAATTTTCAAGAGGACAAAGTTGAAGAAGAATGGTCTTTAGAGCCTTACAAATTTCAACATCATGTCCTGACACACTATGATAGGCACAAATCTTGGTTTCATCAAACCCTTTTGGTTTGGGTTTGAGAGGATCATAAGGTTGAAGCAGTGGTAAAGTGATGAAAAAATTATCTAAAATATTGGTTAAGATGTTGGCATAGGATCCCGCTAACGGATCGCAATGGGAGGTGAGTGTGGGTTTTGTCAATACTTCCTTATTACAAACACCAAGAAGGATTATTTATATTAGGGCTTCATCCTACTCCTGTTGAAGTAACTGGGAAATCATGTTTCATCCAGCACCTCTAACTGGTAAGCGTCAGAGTCAAGTATATAAGTGATTACATACGGTCCCAACCAATACACATTAATCTTTCTAGGGTGGCACAAAAACTTTGAATAATACAGAAGTACCATTTTCCAAACCTCAAGCATCTTATGCTTGATGTGCCTATCATTCCATGCCTTCTACCTATATTTTTCTTACTTCTGACTCCATCTTGTTATGACGTGCCTTTCATCTAGTGGCATCAATTTTTCAATTCATTCTTCCAATGCTTGCTCATTGGCCAAACCTCTTGTGCACGCAATATGCAAACAAGATAACATGAATTCCTTAGGGAGAACTTCCTCTATGTCAAACACTATTTGAAAGGGTTTTTCCTTATTCAACCTCTTGTAGGTTGTCCTATACACCCAAAGTACTATAGAAACCTTTTCATCCTAATCTCTCCTTCCAACATCACAACCTTTTTCAAGGTATGGCTCAATATCTTGTTGAAGGCCTCACTAGTTCCATTTTCCTTAGGGTTATAAGGGGTTTTCCTATAGTTTGTTACCATAAATTCATCTAATAATATCGTGATATTCTCATTAAGGAAATGAGTACCCCTATCACTTGTTAAACTTAAAGGGCACCCATATCTACCAATAATATTTTCCCACGTAAACCTTATTGTTGTAGCTTTAGTACAATCCTTTATAGGTGCCACTTCTACCCACCTTGTAAGATAATCTGTACAATTTATAATATAACGTGATCCTTTCCTGTGCACGGCTAGGGAAATAGGGCCCATAAATTCAATTTCCCACTTCTCAAAAGGAATTGCACTAGTAATAGGTCTCAAATACATTTCATCTCAGTGCCCAAGCTTTCCAAGGCACTAATAATGGTCGCATGCCTTACAATATGATTTGTAATCCTTATATAATATCTCCAACCATAGGCCAGCTAGTAGAATCTTGCATGTTATGGCATCCCCTACATAATTTCCACCTACAATACTATCATGAGCCTCTACCATGATTGATTCTCGCTCATGCTCAAGTACACACCTGCACAAAACTTCATCACATCCTAACTTGTATAAGTCTCCACTTACCAACATGTAAGGTGCGACGTGAATAGCAAGTTGTTTCTTTTCTAAGGCCTTCATTCCCTTGGGTGCCACACATATGCATAAAAATATAGCAATGTCCTCCAAGTCCGAGGGCATACGGTTCAAATTGAATAGTTGGGCATCTAGCATTTTGTCCTCAATGCTCTGGGCATCCTCTCATGATTGGATCCTTGATAAATGGTATGGACCATAATTTCTCGTACCCAGCATAACCACCACCATACAATTGAATTCCTGAAACAATTGTACTCAATGGCATATGCACCCTTGCAAAATGAGATTATTTACTAAGTACTTCAGTGCCATGTGATCTGTATAAAATATGAATAGGTTAGCAAGAATATACTATCAGAACTTGTGGAGCACATAGATCATAGACAAGGCCTTGTGCTCTATCGTTGTATAATTCTATTATGTTGGATTCAACTTTATGCTAGTAAAGCAAATAGGATGATCAAAAATCCATTCTCTAGGTTGAGCTAATAAGGCACCAATGGCCAACTCAAAGGTGTCTACATGAACGTGAAAATGTTTCAACCATGAAGGAAACAAAAAATATGCAATGTAGTAAGCCTTTCCTTCAGTGCATCAAACACACACTACTGTGCCTCACCCCAATATAAATTTCCTTTTTCCCTAAGTAATTCTTCTAAGGATGTGGTGATTCAAGCATATAATTTCCTTTATAAATTTTATGTAATAACTTGTGTGCCCCAAGAATCTGTACACCTCGCTCTGGCTAGCAAGCTCTTCTAAGCCCAAAATAATAACCACCTTAGTAGGATCCATTAGCAAGCCTTATTTATAGATGATATGTCCCAGAAAAATTCCAAAGAGTGATGTAAATATACACTTCTTAATGTTCAAGGAGATGCTCAACTACCGGAACCTCTCAAACATCATCCTCAAATTATCACAATGATCTTACATGATCCCATATACTATCCAATCATCCAGATACACCTGCAAGAACTTGTGAATAAAATCTTGGAATGATTGTACCACTATGTGCAAAAATACTTCAGGCACATTCTTTAATCCAAAGGGCATAACCGTGTATGCAAAAATTCCCCACTCAATGGTGAAAGTTATCTTCTCTTGATCTTCTTCAGCTATCCTTACCTGATGATATCCATAGAATCCATCAGTGAAGGAGTATATTTCTTTCCCTGCAACACCTTCCAATATTTCCTCAGTAAATGGTGTGGGAAAGGGATCAATCACACATGCAGCATGTAACTCCCTGTAATCCACACAAATATTGATTATGTCATCTTTCTTAATGTTGATCACCATAGGGTTCACCCATTCTGACACCTCAATTGGCACAATAATTCTATAAATTAACATTTTGTCAATTTCTTCCTTTACCTTGACACACAAGTTCAGATTCATCCTGTAAGGTCTCTTCCAAACTGGGTGTAAACCTTCTTTTAGCTTTATCTTCATCTCTCCTAATGATTCATGTATTCCTTTTAGTTCATGATAACCTCTAGGGAACAAGTCCTAAAATTTACACGATAGCTCAATGATTTTAGCAACTTCAGAGTCAGACCAGTAATCTCTTATAATGGCTTCCTTGGGTTTAGCATCCATTCCAATGTTCACTTTTTGGTCTTCATAGGCTCATGGTAGGCTCACGCCTTCTCATCTACACTATACAATACTTTACATGTACCCTTTGTGTGCTCAATGTCTAGGTTCTATAACTCTTTGCCATCAATGATTTAGATCATCTTACCCTTTTCTCTTTCTAAACAAACACACCCAAGTTTTTCAGTATCTGATTCTTCCTCTTCAAAGTGTGCCACCAAGTCTAATTCTCCTAATAACTCTTGAAGTAACTCTTTAGCCTTTGAACTGTCTCCCATAGTTAAACACTTCATAACCTGCAACGCCTCATTCACTAGAGGTTTAGAAGAAAAGTAATCAAAGTTTTGAATGATACCTTTAGTAAGTTCCTTCCAATCTCTAGTCACCCTATTCAACTCTGCGTAGACATACCATGTGCGTGTGCAGCCTTGCAAGATGAAATAAAAAATTTACACCCACAAAGAGGGTGGTAAAGCTTCTTACCCCCTTGTCTAGAGTCTCTCACACTATTAAACATGGTACTAAATAGGATCATTACCATGAAATGCACAAATCTGAGTAGGTGCATTTCTTCTTAGAAACCAAGCAGATAAAGTAATTGTTACTTCTCTCCACCCCAAAATATTATCCATGTGAACCATCCACCAGCGCACCATCATCCTACACAAAGTACATACTAAAATTTTCCTTCTTTCCACGTGATATTCCCATTGAACTTTCATAGCAAGAAAAAAAAATTCTATATTATCTTCACATGTATGCTTTGGTACCTGATTGTTGCCCAAATGTCTGATATTGTGTGGCTTACTGACGTGCACAGCTACACTTCATACTTTGCACCCAACCATTTCATAAGTGTTAAGCACCCAATTGTCACATGAAACACTTTTAGTATCACTCATTGAATTTGCATCATCCCACTAGAGAACTCCTTCTTTTGATAGCTCAAGAAATTTTGGATCTCGAATGATGCACATGTAAATTTTGTTCAAGTCTTCTTCACTTAAGGGCTCTACATAAGGCGTAGATTTCCCATCTATCAAAGGTATGATGACACATTCTTCTTTGTTCTCAAATCTGATATACCCCTTGTTGAAGAATAGGTCAACATTGTTTGCATAGCACCAAGGGCACCCAAGTAATGTGGGAAAATTTTCTACTTCTGCAAGCACTAAGACCTCAAATTCCCCAGTGAACTTAGCCCCCTGTATAGTAATGGATGCATCTGTTAAAACTCTAATGGGCGTTGTCTTAGTCTGATTTTCCATGAACAACACATTGGAAGATAACTGTAATAGAGGTATTCCCATCTAAACCCATGCATCCAAAGTGAGTACGTTTACTTTTGTGTCTGTGTCAATCAAGATTTTACTCAAAATCTAACCATCAACAACAGCATTTAGAGTAATCTCCTTGTCATAATCCAAACTATCTGGAGAAATATTAAAATGTAGAAAGTTGTCTCTCATGCTTACTCCTAGTGCATGGAGTATTTCCCTTCAAATAGCTCCCCAATAAAGGAATAATGTTCTCTTGGTGCAGCATCTTGCAAACCTCTTTCAAATCATCAACATCTATATAATGGAGATCAGCTGATTTCTTTTGTTCCAACTTTCGTGAATGTTCCTTCAAACATTGTATCTCACCCTATAAATTTTGAATTAACTCCATGGTTTCTTGATAAACCTCCTTCAGATGCGTATGGTCTAGATACTTGGCATGTAGGAATTCCTCCTTAGTAATGGTAGGCTTCTATTGTAGAGTTTCCCTGGTGCGCACAACCTCAGCACGTGTAGTAATATTTACATGCACCAACTCAATATCTAGCACTAACTTTGGCATCCATTGGTCTTCTATGGCATGTTGTACTCTAACCATTCTTGTGCCCTTATTTTCCTGTTTATGTTTCTTTCTTAAGTGTTCATACAAGTCTGGGAATTCTATATAACTATGATTCTTTCCATAAAAAAAAACACACAATATTATGTGGACATTCACACCTGTATTGATCAGGAGATCCACACGTATAACTAGTCCCATGAGGGAAATCACTCCTTCCACCCCTACGACCTTGACCTCTGAATCCACCTTTATAACCTCAACTTATACCACAGCCACCATCAGAATGCCCCTCACTATGATCATAGTCATGATGCCCTCCCTTTTCCTTGGAATTATTTTCAACACCAGTCTATTGTACGCCAATATCAATGGCATCGTGGATCCAATCAATCAAGAAGAAATATTCAGTATCATGAGTCGAGGACCTACAAATCTTACAATAACTTGACACATTATTTTTTATTACGCGCTTCAATAATAGGCATTGGCTTGAACTATGGTCCAAGTGACATATATCGCAATCCAAGAACATGGAGTGCACCAATTTCTGAGGGAAACTATCATTAGCATGCCCCTCTAGTTCGCAATCTATACACCAAATTCCACTACACGTCTCATGTGCTGAATTATCATATAATTTCTCTAACTGTTTCACCATTATTACAATTTGAGCTTCTGAGAATGGGATCACTTCTGTTTCCACACTTCTGACTACCTCAGCATGCAGAGCTGCCTCAAGTGCCTCACACAGATCTATATAAGTTTTGTGTAAAATCACCCTCCTAAAAGGCATGATCAATCCTCCAACAAACCACTATGCATGTTGGGTTACGTGGATGTCATAATATAACCTAGATAGGAGAGTATTGAACCAAGCATCATATTCCTAAACACTTTCAATATTGCCCTAATTAATGTATTTAAGTGCGCTTATGATTTTTTGCTCGAAATCAAGAATATAAAATTCCTTTAAGAAAGCATCTCACGACACTATATAATCCATAGAAATTTATCAAGATCAAACTTCATGGACCAGTTGTGTGCATAATCCTTCAACGTAGTTGCAAACTAACTTGCCTTGTGCTCTAGAGCTATAATCCCCTTTGCATTCCACACTATCTCACACATATACATGTGCTCGGTTTCATCTTTAATGCCTCTATACTCTGGAAGATGAAGGGACATCTCCATATAATTTTTTTGAGGTTGGTGAGGCCCTTTCCAATCAAATCTAGAACCTCATGTGTTTCCTCCTATATTTCCACCACCTTCAGATCCACTAGATACACCAGTGCCCAAGCCACCTTATCCCCCTGATCCACCCCCTCTAGTAGGTAATGGAACAAAAGATGCATTACCCTGTGTTCTGATGGTTATGCTAAATTGAATGCCCATAGTCTACAAATTTCAACTACTTCCATATGTGATGCCAAGGTTCTGCACACCTACATTATGTGTCAATGATGCACCAAAAAATATACCTCCAATAGGTCCTCCAAATCAAATAGATTACAATTACATCATAGATGAATAAGCTCCCTGATTGACTCCTGAACATGTCTGAAAAATAACTCTATCTACTGCAACTAGATGGCTCACACTAGTTTACTATTTGTTAACTATCGTAGAATCTAGAAAACCAAGCGTAAGAGCTGGGTCACTAGGTAGGTTCAGACATGCACTCATGTTCTATATTATGTCTTAAGACATGCCTTCATTAGAAACTGAAGAGGTTTCCCTTCCATACTTTCCCATATGGGGGAGCTCCATATGCTCTGGCTCCACATCTTCTACATGAGCTCCAAATCCTTCATGAGCCATCTCTCTCTGTAACGCCATTCTTTCCACGATATATCATTACTTTATTAGATCCCTCTCACGTGCCTCATTTAACTTAAGCCACATTTCTTTCCTCTTTCTTTCTATCACTAGGCCTACCATCCTTACCAAACCTTCTCTTGTCCCCATGCATTGTGGGGTTTAGGTAGCCATTTGCTTTTGTTCCAAATCCATGGTTACAATTAGGATCTTGATCGCCAATGGGATACCACACAAATATGATCCTCTAGGTTCATGAAAAACTTGAAACTTAACAACCTCTAGGCAAGAGTAAGTCAAAACTGCATACTCAAGTTAATAGTTGTTTAAAAATCCATGGAACTAAACATCTAAAAATCACATCCAAATCATATCTGCATCATACAAGGCCTAGAATTCTTTTTGCATCCAAACAAGCATGTGAAACCTCCAATTCCTCTTAGACGCATAAGAAACCAGCCACTCATATAGATAGATATATAATAAAGATAGTAAATAATGTCTCATTTAATGTGTCATACAAATTCTGTTCAACCCACGTGCATGCATTAAAATCAAGTCTAGTGTTGAATCTGTGACCATACTCTTCTTCCAGATCTACTAACCATTCCTCAATATTGTCCAAGGTTAATCAGTATGTCTTCATCACGTAAAAAATAGTTGAGACAGAGGTCCTAGAAATGGAACCAATGATTCAGCCTAGAATTCACTGCAAATAACCCAAGGCACGCTGGCAAATCACTCAGCCAAAATTAAGCGCTCACCCAAAGCACGCAAGGGTACCAAGTCCCTCTTTAGAGTTGTTTTCTAGAATGTTAGCATGATTGCATATGTATATATCCACATTTATAACATATAGTAAATAATCCACAATGCATAAGCCAGATCTAAATCTAAACAATATGAAAGATTGACTAAACAATTATTATAATGATATTTACCATGCAAGAACCATATTCAGTCACATCTAACACCAATATCCAGCCCATATGATCCATTATATTAAATATTTCAAAACACAAAAGCTTCATACATCATATTAATGTCATCGTGAGTCATGTGCGCGAACAAAACCAACATCATAACTCTATAGTAATCAGGACTAGAAAAACCATGCAAATCAATACATATATATAGGGATGGGGATTTTTCCTTCATCGCCTATGCACCTTCCAAAATAGGTTGCATGCTAACAATAGTCATGCACCCTTACATCAATATACAAAATCATTTAACTTCTAGTAATAGATCTTCTATAATTAACTCTAATAATAGATCATATTATTAGACTAAGACTCTGCATGGCACCAGAACTGATTGAAAACCTAAAATAACCTTGTGTGAACTGCAAGTCTCCATGTCAACACATGCTCAACACTCCATCTCCAAAAACACCCTAGATATCAAAATGGCTAAGTTCTAATCATGGGCACTCCATACCTTAGTATAATTCCACGCGCACTCCACACACCCTATATTCACGTGCCCACCCCTTATTTTATTTTACAAGACTTAGGAAATCTTTTCTAGCACAATAGATCTAATAGTTCCATTACAAATTTTATTTTAAAGTCCTTAAGCCCTAATAAATTCACAACCTAACTTAAGGAAAGGAGAATAGGGGTGCAGAGGAGGAAAAAATGACTAACTCTTTGTAATATACAACCCCTTTACATTTTATAGAATAAAATATGAGAGAGAAGGAGATAAATCCAAACCCTTACTTTAATCCACCCACAAAATTTATCATTATACCTGCAAGAGTGATGGGTAAGTCTACAAATCCCATACTCCATTTTACCCTACCTTGTGCAAGAAGGAATGCCATCCATACCTTCAATCATTTCATCTTTTTGCCTAGGCATGGCCTCAATTATCATTCAACTTCATCATTATTCTTTCTCCCACCTAACCCATTAATTTCTCTTTTTTTAATTTTTCATGATGTGGGGTTTTTAATTAGCTTTCCAACAAGTAGGATTTTGTGCAATTCTTAGGTCCTAGGAAAAATTTATGAATGTTTTTGTGAGGGTTGTTTTATTGTGGTTTTAGGATCCATTCACCTTCCCCATTGAGTTCTTCACCGAGCTATTCCACCTACCCACACTAATTTCCACCTAACTCACCACATCACCTTGGATGACTCGTCATTTATCTTTGGTTGGAGTTCTTCTTTGCTTTGCATAGTGATCCATTACGTTGCATTGTGTTTTCACTTTCCTACCTCCACTTCCGATTGGCTCGATGAGCTCACTATTTAGTTTGTTAGGGTGGAAATTTTGGTTGCATTACATCGGGGGTGGGGTGTTCATTTATTGTGTTTCTCTGATGGCTCATCTCAATGCAACAAGTTGGGTTGACCCCAACAACTGTTCCCCTACTGCATTGACCTACCTTATCATTGAGCTCATATGTATGTCAGGGTCAGGTTTTTAGATGCACTTGCATCAAGTTGAGGGGATGCCATTACATTGTGTATCCTTGCAGCATTGACCAGACTTGGATCCCTGACACATCATTGAGATCTCCACCTGGTGAGTCGAGTTCAGAACCTGAATCGCCACCTCCACCATTCTGCACTATGTTTATCCACTGTGTCTATCTAACATTGATCCCCAATGCCCCAGACCCAACAAACACCAACCAAGCTCCATGTGTCCATCCCCTCATGATGCATGCATTTGACTCTCGTGACCCCGTCATTCTACTTCCCTGCGAAACTGAGCCCATTCCACCAAGATCACCTGAGATCTTAACCTTCCTTTCTTCCAACATAGCTCATTCAAGATATTTTCAACACCCCAGACATTTGCATTAGCTGAGCTCACCGAGAAGCTCACCAAGTAGCTCGTCAAGCTAGTTTTTTAGTTTGGCCCACTTTGAGCCCACTTGGGCATTTTTAAAACTTTTTTAATTTTTTCTCGATTTATTCTTAAATTTCTTCAAGCCAGAGGGTTGAGGATAGGCCATGGTAATCCCAGAAGCTATTTTTCACATTTGTGCTAATATTTTGCCCATTTTCACTTGAAAGTGGGCTTAGGGGGCGCGTTTCACCTATGATGGAGTTCTTGCCCCCAAATGGTCTGATTGATCCTGAATATTTTGGAAACTTTGTAAATTCTCCCTAAACATGAAAATTAATGTACAAATCCCATATTTACTTGTGATATCCCTATCCATTTCCTAGGCTTGACTCTACCATGTGGTCCATTTTACCTAGGGGTAAAGTGGATAACAGACCCTCCTTTGGTTGAGTTGTCTAGTGGAGTATATATCCCTCCCCAGAATTATCCTCCTCCTCCCAGAGTGGCTGCATTTTTCTAGTGCTCTCTATTTTTTTGTAATTCTCATGTTTTCTACTTTCCCTTTGGGCATTTTATGTGGCCTACATGGTGTTTTTGTGGGACCATGAGTTCTCTAATTACCCTTGCTAATGTAACTCTCTTATATTTTTATTAATATAATGGGAAATTCTAATATTAAAATAGAACTTTCTAAAAATATAAAAATACTCATATTTATGAAAATATTAAGTGGATTAGAATATTCAAAGAAAAATGATACTGTTAAATTTCCAAAAAAATAGTTTCCAACCCTACCTACTAAAAATATAAATTTTCCTATTTTAGCCCAGAAAGTTGTTGCAGCTCTTGTTCTTCTTATATTATTGCTTTTTTTGTCATCACAAGGTCACAAAGTTATTTCATGATCCAAAAAATAAGGAAACCCCCTTCAATCACTTGAATTACCAGTTTGAAGTGGTATCTACAATGCATGACTTGATGCAGGGAGTTGGAATGACGAGAAAAGACCACCGAAGGTGACGCTAACAATCATCTCAAGCTCTCAAGCAAATCATACTCCTTGAGAGTGTTTCTAAACACTTAATCAATGTTTGGTGATGATCTCAGTATAACTTGGAGGTTGGAAACATGTGATTTATCTTCAATTTCTATTTCCACTAGGAAAAATCAATCAAAAGGGTGTTTAGATGTTATAGGCATGTTTTCACTTAAGTAGCATCTCTGTCAAGGAAGTGAGTTATGAAATGAAAAAGGGTGTCATCGTGTTCAAGATTAATATTTTAAGCTCGTACAGTAATTTGAGGGTCTTCATGTACTGAATTTGTCATCATATTTTTGAGAAAATAGTTGAATTGAGCTAATCGAGCTATCTAGGTACTCAAATAACCATGTGTGAATAATCAAGGAATCACATTTTCCCATTAGAAACATCTAAGAATAAAGGTATGTAAGAATCCCAAGTCTGATTTCATTCATGTAATCTAAAGTAAGGAATGGTAAATATGTGATCTTCATGTGTGGAACTATGAATGCAAGAATGATAAATCACCCCAATTTTATTTAATGTCATTCACAATAGTGTTCTTAAAAACTCATTCAAACACAATGTAATGTGGTTACTCCTCAAAAGAAGAAACATTGCAACCAAATATCACTCTAGTACCACCAAGGTCATTTGAATAAAAATAATCTAAGAGAAAGATGAGGAAAATATGGTGCACAGAAGTTCCCTAATATCATAAGCTTCATAAGAAGGTGAGAATCATCAAAAATCCCATAAAGCCTCTTGAGTCGTGTAAGATGGATCCATTTCAGCCCCCTTCCTTTAATTAACATCTAAATATGTCTTTATCAGTGGTAGAAACTTCCTATGAGATGCATCTGAGCAAGAAATTATATGATCATTCTAAGGATGATCCCATTTAAAGAATATTCTAGAACCATAAAAGGTAATAATGTTATGATCTTCGTTTAAAGCATCATATTTACAAGAATGACCTATCTTCTATATGTCATTTGCTACCACCTACTTGGTAGTGTTCTTAAACACTCACCTAAAACCTTGTAGTATGATCATGCCTCAAGAAAGAAGGAAATTTCCATCACTTTTCCATTCCAATAGGTGGCCACATGATAATAATTTCACTCAGGGGTAATTCTTTCACCCGCATGATGAAGACACATCTCAGTTAGAAGAGTGCAAACATAAAAATGTATAGCTTCATGGAGTCGTCTCTTATGATCATTGGGATAAATAATGAAAGCCTAAAAATGTATAAATTGATCCATGTGTCCTAACTCCTAATATAGAAACCATCATGTTTCCATCAAAGTGCAGATATCATAACAATTTGCTTCAACACTAATTAAATGTCTTCGATTATTTTTACATCTCATTAGAAGAGTAATTTACAACCTTCATGTTCTGATTCCATAGATGGTCACTTAGGAAACAGGATAAATCAAGAACAATATAAAGCCTTTAGGGAAGTTGAAGTTCATCATAATTCATGTCATTAATGTAATGATCATGAGAAACATGACAGGAGAGGATCATCATGGGTTATGTTGGTGGTCATCCAAAGTTTACTTTACAATGCCTTGTAATAATGTTTCTAAAAACTTACTCAACACTTTGGATTGTTCTCAAATCTCATAGCAAGAGGAAGCATATGCAATCATAGTGTTTCATTTCAAAAATTGATCAAAGATCAATATTCTCATCCATGAATCATTTATTCAAAATACAAGAGCTCATTCTGGGAACTCTTCCTTATATATCTTGAATGTCCTTATATGGCTAGTTCTCCATCAACAATGTCTTCATCCTCATCAGATCAGTCAACCCTTCTCTATCTCTCTCTTGCTTATTCTCTCTCCATATTCTAATTTTAAATTAAGAATGTACTTTTTCCTATTCACTTAAGTGACCCCCATTATCAACATTGTAATATTCCTATTTCATTGATAAGAAAACGACTCACTTTTGTATCCTAGGGAGATGAAAGGTCACAAGTGATGGGGATAGGTGAAAATTCATGTGGGGTATGAAGATACATGTTAATAATTCTATAAATTGGAATGCCTTCTCCATTCTAAAGGGTTTGTAATTTTTGATTGATTGTATGTTGTCGAGATTTACCGCTCCTACATCAAGCAATAAAAAATGCAATTATTCTATTCCTTTTCTTATGTTCCTCTACACTCTCTACTTTCCAACATTGTATACATGATAATCTTGTAAAAACAAGAAATGTGTCTATGCCTTTGACAAATGAATCGATAGAATTTTGTGTCTATGATTTTTTATTCTTATCATTGTTAGCTTTATTGTGTTATTTTAATTGGATGCGGACTTGATGTATGTGAATTATGTAAGTCTACTCACAATATTAACCCTCTCTCTCCTTATTTCTTCAACTCCCCTTTACTTTTCTTCACTACAAATTCCCCATTTTTACATTGTTTAATAATTTTCCATAGGTTTAGTGGAGTATTCTTATGTGATCCCCAACCTATTGGACACCCCATAGATGTAGGTAGTTTGCATTCAATAATGGGAGCCTACCTGTACAAAAGAAGGAGGATATTAGCCTCTTGACCATTGGTAGAAACCAATAATTTACAACACGAAAAATTATTTCACCAACTATACAGTCATGTCATTTGGGCTTAAGAACACACCCAGTATCTTTTTTTGCATTATTATAGCTACTTTTGAGGATTTCATACTCAAGTTTCTTCAAGTGTACCAAGATGATGGGATGGTTTGTGGATTAGTAAAGGATCATTGTCATAATTTTAGATTAATGTTTGATTACTATTGATAGTTATAAATTACCTTAAATTGGAAGAATTTTTTTTTCACCACACCATTCATTAGTTTTCATTAGTTTTTTAGAACACATTATGTATAAGGATGGATTATTGGTGGACCTAGCCAAAATTGTAATAATATTAAATATCGTGCAACCAAAAATGCAAAGGGATTTTTTTCCTATTTTTAGACATTGTGGGTATTATCAGAAGTTCATTAAAGACTTTACAAAAAAAATTGGCACAATTGAAAATTAACCGAAGCACATATTTTACAATTCCCAGATTGGAACACATTGTTTCTTGTACACATAGATGTAGAAGGAATTGATGTTGGAGCAATATTAGCACAACCAGGAGAATGAACTCTCGATTATCCAATTTTTTTCAAGATGGAAATTGACATGTGAAAAAGTAAATTATACTACCATAGAGTTTGAAGGACTATTTATGGTTTATACACTTCAAATTTTTTGACATTATCTCTTAGCCTCTCCATTTTTGTTCTTTATGGATCAAATGGATCTTAAACACTTAGTCAACAAAGTAGTATTTCATGGGAGAATATACAAATGGATAAAATTATTTTAAGATTTCTATATCTCAGCGGTGGTGAATATGGGTAAAATAATATAGAAAGTAATCATTTGTTTCACATTGATAAAGATGAAGATGTACAACCCATAGAATATGACATGCAATATGCTCAATTACTTAGCATATAGAGTAAATTCATTGAACTGGAAGGTGTTATTTTCTTCCTAAAAATGGGATGGCACCTAAAAATTACAAAGTTAATCAACACAAGAAATTAGATTTTAAAGCAACACCATATCAGCTAATTTGCAATGAACTCTATATCGTGGGGTATTATGAAATTTTATGATGATGTGTCCTACAACATGAAAGGAAGTATATCCTACGTGAATAAAATGAATGAATTTCAAGGGGCCACTATGTAGGTGATGTTACCACTCGAAAAATCCTGAATTCAAGACTCTAGTGGTAGATTTTATTTAAAGACACAAGAGAATATGCAGAGGCATATGACTAATGTCAAAGAGTTGACAGATTAGGAATATGTGATAGCATTCCTTTAATTTGAATAACTACCTAAGAACCATTTGAAAAATGGGAAATTAATTTTATCATACCAATTAAATCTACAATGCATATAATATGTGTAAGATATATTATAACAAATTATTTTATATGATGGGTTGAAGTTTCACCAGCCAAATAATTTATGATAACCACAATGATAAGTTTGGTTTGGGAAAACATTATAAGCAGATTTGGTTGTCCATTAAGCCTAACAAGTGATAGAGGAACACATTTATTTAATGACATCATTCACATTCTGTTGTAACATTTTATGGTCATGTATCATAAGACAACCCCTTATCACCCATAGGATAATGGTACCATGGAAACCTTCAACAAAATATTAAGCCATACATTGACAAAGATCTAAGATGGTGGAAGGAAGGACCGGATGACAAAGTAACAATAGTACTTTGGGCATATAAGACAACATACAAGCACTTAAATAAATTGATGCCCTTCTAATTTTTTTATGGGAAATAATCCATACTTCCAATTGTCGTAAATCACTGCACCCTCTAAATGGACAGAATGTGAACAGGGCATTTAGTTTACTTAGGACACATGGGATCACCTCTCAAGCTACAGGACTTCGGCTCGAGGTGAAACTCCGGGGAAGGCCTGATTCCTCTTCCTAAACTAAGTGTTGTACTACTCCTAGTGCAATAGCATGGTTGGCTAGACCTATGCTAACATTTTCATGATTTTTAGGGAAAGAGATTTGTAGAAATGAAATTATACTAGGGATGGTGATACACAAAATAAAGGGTGTTTCCAGACTCAGGAAGGGTTAATTTTAAGAGGGTGTGTGCACCACAAGTCAACTTCACCTACTATAACTTAGGGAGGGTACAGAATACCACATACTAGGAAGCACGCGTTCCCTTTGTTAAACTCGATCAGACAAACAAGTTATCAGTCTTCCAGGGAAGAAGGATGAACTTGATAAGGGTCAACAAGCACCACAACTCAACTACAAGCAACGCTTCACAACTTGATAAGGGTCAACAAGCACCACAACTCAACTACAAGCAACGCTTCACAACTTGATAAGCACATAGCTCTAAGAACCTATAATAGAAATGTGAACTTGCACAATGTACATGCAAGTATGAGAAAAGGCACAAAGAAGTATAGAAGGATGAAATGACCAAAATTAGTTAGAAAACACACACTTTTATTACTTCAACAACGTGCACAATGCATCATACATTCAAAAGAAGCAATGGTTTTCATTATAGTCTTGAAAAGGAGGCTTGAAATTTCCCTCAACATATAAGGACAACTTGCAGAAGAGAGAGGACTCTTGAAAATTTTGAACTTGTCTCAGATATCTAACTGTCCAACTTATCTGACCTGTTAGAACCCCTTGGAATGAGCTTCCAACTTACATTTATAGAAGAAATTGAGAGAGAGGAGAGGAGTCATAAATTCCCTTCCTAAATTGAACGTACATGATGGTTCATTTATTATAGTTGGTTTAACCACTTAAGAAGGTTCCGTCATGTGCCATTAATTCCTAGCTTGACTTCTTCTTCACAATTAATTAAAAGAATCTTTTAATAATAATAATAAATATTAAAATAAAATTAATTTAATTACTATTTTTGGTAGGCCCCCTATTGACTGGTTTGTGATGAAGGGGGGATCATGAGGAAAAGGAAAAAAAACAGCCCAACTTGGTGAGTTGGCTTGCAGAGCCAACTCACCAAGTTGGGGTTGAGTTCCTCTACATCATACCAAGTTGAGCTCACTTTGAATTGAGCTCCTCCATTTACCAACCTCTAACTACAAACTAATTTGAGCTCACTTTTTCCATTATCTCCATGTTGATTTTCTACGTCCATGGTTCAACTTGTGGGTTTACCGCCATCATCATCTCATAGCTCAGCCTATGAACTATTCGTATGGCCCGACTGAGCTCCAAGGTATAACACTAAGTCAAGCTTACTTTATTTTCATGGTTCTACATGATGACTCATGACTCACCTTACATGGTGTATTTGTTTTCCCACCGGCTTCAAGGTGAGTTTGTCACCATCTAATCCATGATCTTAGCTCGTTATACTTTGTAATGTTCCAAATCTTAGCTCAAACTCTACTGCAAAGCTCATGTTCATATGGGATGGTTTGATATGCTTGAGCTCCACCACTAGCAGGACTCATCGAGTTGAGATGGTCCACTAGCTGACTTGGTTATATACCGAGCTCCTCTTGTGACTCGAATGAGATAGCCTGACTCTACAACTTGGCCATGTATCAACCCAGCTTTATCGAGAAAGCTCACTCTCTGTCTAGCTCATTTCATGATTCTGATCTCCCACGTTGTGTACTCACCATTACAAGAATGACTCGACCAATATCTCACCATTCACTGACATAGTTCAGCCTCTCAAATTTATCTCACGAGCCCTTTGTTATACCATGTATCACTCTATTCGCCACTGAGTTTGAGATTTCCCTATCAAGCCACCCTTCTTTGCTCGTTAGTCAATTATTTTTCCTTACAAATGGTTAAAACCGAAATCATGCATCACCTATAATATTTTTGTTTTCTCCAATCTTTTTTGTTGAGTTCAACACCTTTTTTAACAAGTCAAACATTAATCCTAAGTTGATGAAAAGTTTTCTCAAGTGCGAGCTACAATTCCACCTAGTTTGATTTGATCTTTTCTTCCCCAAAACATCATGTCGAGCTCCTCCGTGAGCATATCACCGAACCCCAACTTGGCTCAGTCCACAATTCAATCTTGAACAAGCTTCCATCTGATCCCTTGTGCCCTAACTCACTATGAGCTCAATGTGATCTACTTGTTTCATCGTGAGCAACTCATTTGTGAGGTCGAGCTATCACTTTATGAGCTCATTAGTTCATCTCCTCGTTAACTCTCTGGCTACCACATCGTAGGCTCTCTTTATGTGAACCTTATTCTTTTCTCTGTGAGCCTGACATTAGCTCCCATGAAAGAGGTGGTTCCCCCATGATTTTCTTGCATGATGTTAACTCAAATTTTAATTCCTTTAAACCCGGTGACAAACAACTCGACACGTTCCTTATCAATCTTCATGATGAATCGATTTCACCTCCTATATTTATGAGCATGTTTCTATTAACCTCTCAATCATGTTGTGACTCACCCGCCATCTCACCTGAGGATTTGGAAACAACCTCAGGCTCCCCACGTCAACACTTTGACTATGGAATTTCTAGCTTTTCCTGTCATTTTGAAAATCTTGATCTCGACAATGCTTGCCTGAGTCTCCTACGCACGGAATTCCTTTGTTGGCTTTCTTGGGTCAGGAGCCTAGACAACACTTTTCACATATCGATATGGGATTCTCCTCATGCAAATCCATAATGGGAATACATATATGCAAGGACACTTTTCCACTTTCTAACTTGGTTGGATGGCTCCTAATCCCTGCTTTTCCACCAGCTCATCGTGGACTTCGTGAACTCACCGCCGAGTTGTCTAGAGCTCACAATTTCTAACTCAGCTTAGTTACAGGTTATGCCGAACTCTAACCTTCCATCATCCCTACCTATTTTTCTTACATCCTTCCCTTATAAACTAATCTTGACTCCCACCATCCTTCATCACATTCATTTTTGAGTTACAAGCTGGCTTGGCTCCTTTTCCACAGGCCTTCAAGTTTGAGCATCTATGACTCTATGCCTCACCTTACACTTCACTATATCATTGTGCCCATAGTCACGAACTCAAGATTATGTAATCTCTTCTGAATTAGAACACCTCAGCCTTTCCTGTAAAGTCTCGTCAAAATCATGTTTCTGACTTAGTGCTCTGAGTTACTTTCACACTGATGTGCTCTACTCTTCAAATTCATCTCGAATCGATGTTGAGATTGAGATTGAGCTTTCCCATAACCATTGAGCCACCAATTTGAAATTTTTTGAACTTATACCATTCATTTTATTATTTCTTGCTTCATTGCCGAGCTGACCCTCCAAATGTGTGATGAGATTTTGTTATCCTCCAAGCATCAATGAGTTATTCACGTGTTGATCCGAGCTTCATTTCACTGACACAGCTCTCCTTGAACCAACTTTGAGCACCTACAACTTGGTTTTGCAAGTGAAATACCCACAAGCTTCCTCTGAGGACTTGTACTCATTCATTCTCCAACTTGTTCATGCCAAGGATAAGTCACTTGTTCCTTCTGCAAGTGATATCCCAAAACCAACAACTGAGCTTGACGTCAGATCTCCTTTCTAAAATGGATTTGAACATTCCATGGCTCAAGGAACCGAGCTAAATTAATTTTTCAAGTACTAGAATGGTGACTTTCTACGAGCCCAAGTCCTTGATGACTCAATCCTACCAACACACAAGATCGCCCTAATTTCGAAAGACATGACTCACTTCTCTAAAATTTAATCTTGAGCTTGCATTCATTTCTATGGTGATACCAAGATCCTCGTGATAAACCTTCCAAGCTTCATTTTACATTTCCCAAGATCAGGCTATATTTGTTTCATATTAACTCATCTTATTTAACCTAATTTTTCCCTCTTACCAAACTCTTATGAATAACGAGCTTCCTCTAATCAACTCATTCCTAGTTGTTTGAGCTCAATTCTATTCATTTACTTATGAACTCAGCTTCACTTGGTGAAAAATTTTGAGCTCCTTTCTTACATTAATGAGATCCCGGGTTATCTTTAGTTTGATTCCTTGAGCTTTGTCTTCATCAATATTGTGTGAGCTTGGTCCCGTATAATAATTTAATAGTAGAGTTGGCTCATTTGGATGACTACTGAGCCATCCTACCTCTACCTCATTGAATTTTTCCCTACCAAGCTAGGATCTCTATGGAAGTGACTCCACCTAGCCTGAGTTACCTTCCAAGATGACCACACCAGCTTGATCGAGTTGATGAAAGAATCAACATCGCATTGTTATGTTTTCATAAAAAAGGACAACCCCTTCCCACCTTCAAGCTACACACCGAACATCCTATCTAAGATGGTAATTGATTTTATCCTATTTAAATCTAGGATACCTCACTTATTAATTTATTAATTATTTTAGTCATTTTATCTCCGAGATGACCATAAATGGGCCCCTGGGACCAATGTCGAAATTTATTTGTAATAGGACCCCATTGTCTAATTTTGTCCTGTGTGTAAAATTGGGTAACATTTTTTGTGACCTCTTAGGGATGATTGCTTGCTAAGTACAATTCTAGTAGCCTTAATTCATCCATTGGGCATGGATTCAATGTTGTAATCTTGAGAGTAATTTGATCTTATGTGATACATCCCGTAATTCCCTTGAGAAAATATGATCTTGGACCTCCCTAAAATTCTAGGCATGAGGTATATTGAATCTGTTGAATTCTTGGCATCATGAACACTACAGAATTTTTAATGAAGCAGATGTATACCCTTGAGAAACTTTGAACCTTCCTTCCCTTGATAAACTTCTGAGAATGATACAATGTGCAAGAATGGCACAAAACATGACAAAAAAGGAAAGCAAAAGAACAACACACAACAATGTGCATAAGTACTCGGAGGAAAACACCTAACTAAATTGTACAGGGGGTAGAATGATCTCAAAAGAAAGCTTTGATATGTATCCCATTCACAAGAATGGGCAGCTCTTCTCCATTGAGCTTGGATAGAATAAATGAATTCACCTATTTGTAACTCATGATGATGTATGGCCTGCTCGAGATAGCGTCAAACTTGGCGTGCTTTCCTAGCTTGGCCCTATCTTCATCCCATTTGATAACTAAGTCTCCCTCCTAAAAAATTCCTGTCATATGCCTTCTTGTCAAAATATTTCTTAACCTAAGCCTGATGTTGCTCTAAAATCTTCATAGCCTTATTTCGTACTTCCTCTAACTCTATGAGTTTAGAAAACTTGACTATCAAAGGATCACTCTCCATAAATTCAAGATGTTGAGCTAACTCCAAAGATGGTAACTCCAAGGAGAGTAGAAGTTTTTCCTCTCTTGCATATACAAGAATGAAAGGGGAATTTCTAATGGCACTTTTAGGTGTGATCTGATCTACCCATAAAGTAGTCTTGGGATGTGTATGCCAAGTCCTCTTGTTAGTTTCCATCATGTGCTTAATAATCCTTATGAGTTTTTTGTTACTAGACTCGAACAATCCATTTCCTTGTGGATAGCAATTGGATGAAGTCTTGAGGTGGACCCCATTTTTAACATCCCATTCACTCAACTTCATACCAAGAAAATCCATCACGTTGTCTGAAATGAATATAAAAGGGACACCGAACCTTGTCATTATTCCTTCTAAGAAATCAAGAACTTCCTTCTCATTTCTCTCCTTCAATGCCACCACCTATGTCCATCAATTAAAATAGTCTGTTATAGTAAGGAGCCATTTATGTATGTTACTAGATGGAGGATTAATCATTCTGATGAATTTCAACCCCCATTAAACAATGGGTTGATCCACTTGAATTATATGTAGTGGAAGATCTGCCAACTTCTTCTTGCTCGTTAAAAAGGCACATTCCTTACACTTCCTTACCTAGAGATGGGCATATTTGAACAAATCCAGCCAATAGTAGCTGACTCGCATGATCTTGGTAGAATTTTTTTGTGTAGAATAATGTCCTCCAGATATGCCATTGTGAAACTCTTCTAGTATCTTACTTACCTATTCTAGTACCATGCACCGAAGGAGAACGTCATTCAAATCCCTTCGAAAGAGAACATTATCTACCAAAACATACATAATATAATAAAGATGGAAATTCCATCTTTTATTTTTATTCATGTTCATAGGATATACTCTTGAGAAGATTAAATTCTTAATTTTGGATAACCAGATAACTTGATCATCACTCTCATCAGTGTTTAGGAGTGTCACATCCTCATCACCCTTTGATTCCATGTCTGTAGAAACTTGTTGACACAAACTCTTACCTCTGACAAGTTTAGTGAATTTGATGTGCATGTCATACTCCATCACCTTTGTGATCCATTCAGCATGCTTTTCATTCATCTCTTTATTCAGCGAAAATTCCTTGACACCTGGATGAGACACCATCAGATGAATTTCGTTGTTGGACAACATATGCTTGAATTTCTTCAAATATCAAATAATTGTAAAGACTTTTTTCAATGAATGAATATTTGAGTTCATATTCTTTGAATGATTGACTAAAGAAAGCAATTGGTTGCTCCATGAGGTTGTCATTTTGTTGGGTGAGGATCCATGAAATTATCTCTTGACCTGCAAAATCATAAAGGATAAAGTCTTTATCAAACCTGGGGTTCACCAGCATGGGAGCTTGAGAAATGGTTGTTTTGATGGCTTCAAAGTTCTCTCATCCTTACTTTGTCCATGAGATTGGCATGTTTTTCTTTAGCATGGTCGTCAGTGGTTTAACTAATGTCACAAATTGAGGGATGAATCTCTTCACAAAATTTATGGTTCCCAGAAATCTCTAGAGACCCTTCTTATGACTTAGAAGAGATAAGGACATAATCAAATGAATCTTGGTTGGATTGATTGATAGTCCTTCCACTGAAACAACATGCCCCAACATTAATGTTCCTTTTCTTAGGATATGGAAAGTGCCATAGGTTGTGGTAATGGCATGTTGATTTTTCGAGTCTTCGGCTCACTCTGTTTATAAGGAATTTAATCATTTGTTACCTTCTTTAACGGTCAACTAAACCAGTTTGAATTAATACTATTGAACAGAAAATGAAATTGGGGTTTAGGATTTGGAGGAATAAGTATAACTTATATTATATCATGTATGGAATACCATTTCTTCTTCTTTTAGGAAGCTATCTAGTTCAGATTATATATATATATATATATATATATATATATATATATATATATATATATATATATATATATATATATATATATATATATATAACCAGCTATAAACTTTAGAAAAGCTCAGTTGGGACTTGGGTCCTGAAGGATAATGATTGGAAAATGTTGAACGTTTCATGTTTATAAAAAGGGCTGAAAATCCTTATGTGAAACCAAAGGGTCTTGGTTGGTTGACACCCTAGATATGTTTGTTAAGAAATGGTTGCTCCATTATAAGGTGAATAATGGAACTGAAGCTTAGTTTGATTCCATTTCTTTAGATCGAATTTTACCGAAGATCCTTTTATTTGTATTATGTGGTTCTTATGTGGTTAAATGAATTACTACTGGATGATAAAATCAAGTGTACCAATACCCTATTATAGAGGAATAGTACATACTAGCCATTGTGTCAACCTTGGGAAGTTTAGAATTCTATATATAAGTATAATTAAGATTTAGGGATGTGTTTTCAGACGCTTATTATGATGGAAAATAGTAAGATATAACTTGAGGGAATGTGTTGTTTAAGAGAATACACAAATCCATGCAAATGAGAAATGATGTCTATAGTTAATTTATGTAATTTATTAGGAGATATAACTTGAGATATATAATTCTCTTTCCTTATTAGAATATTAACGATTATCACAGGGTATGTTGTTCATGAATTTATGATGCATAAACTTCATAGAATTTAAGTGATAAGAATACGGTGTCTAAGCTTGATTTGTTTCACGAGTAATTTATTACAGCTGAAACCGGTTGGGTTCAGGTACATAGAATGGATAACCTTGCTTGCCCAAGGTTATTATTTGTTGAATTATTCGGGCAACCACCATAGTTACAACCACTTCTAGTTGTGAAGAGGGTGATATAAATTCATACCGTGTATGATAGTATTTAATACTTCTATTTAATCTCTGTGGACTACAACTGTATTTACTATAATATTTAGTGTTCCTTAGATTATGCTCATTATTGGATTTGAAGATGTGTATCCATTTTTTCTTAAATTTAATTATGTGAAGTATTATTAAGATACTGTAATTAAGGAATACTCAAAAAGGTAAAAGAAGTTATACCATTAAGTGCAAACCAAGTTAATGGAGTATGAAGTTTGTTGCATTAACTCATTAAATTGTAAGAATGAGATTATTATTGTTGTATATATTCATTTTAACATTTAATGACATAAATTGATAAATGGGATAATGGACTTTTCTTGCTCAGTTCAGTCAAACTGACCTTGTCTAACCATTACAAGAAAATGAGCGAAGATAACAGGCGTAAAGTAAAGAAACACATTGGTTATCTAATTGAACCATATGCTTACTTTTAAAGGATAAAGATGTGTTCAAATTGTGAATTGATATATATTCTTGTTTATGTTAAGGAAGTTATTTGTTGTCATCAAAGTAAGGGTTTTCTTGTGAAAGTCTACTGAGTACTTTTATGATATATTGTAACATGGTAAAGATTTCATTCAATGATTAATAAATACTTTCTTTTGTCAGTGAAAGATTGTTGATGCCTCTCTGCAATCTCTATAATAAATTCTACTATGTTATAGTAGTGTCGGTATAAGTATAGCTTTATATTTATGATATTCTATGAAAATTGGATCATTTGACAATTGTATTGGAAGGCTATTGTAACTCTCTCTGTTTTAGAAATATAACATCTATCTTATGGACTTGGTGAACCTAGTAAGTTCAATGGATTAATTGTGAAGTTATAAATCAGTAATACAATGGATAGGTTAATGGAAAACACTATGGAGTAGTGTTGATGAATTCTTAATCTAAATTGATTAACTTATGGGAAATTAATATTATTGTTAGCAAAAGGTTGTGATTTCTCACAAGATTAGTTAAAGGTTAAATGCTTGGTAGATGAGAAATCATCTAGGCATGAATCTTGATGGATATGCGTATGTATACATACTTAAGGAATATTCTTCTAACAAAGTTTGAGTAACTATACTAGAGATAAATTAATACAATGAACCTTCTGGATGATAAGGTAAAGTTCAACATATAAGGGTTATGTCTTTAAAACTTGTTGATGTTCCTTTTGGGTAGCACTTAAACCTTTAAGGAAATTAAGCTGAAATACTTTGTAAAACTAATCCAACTCTTGTATCATGACTAGGAGTTCAACATAATACTTCAAGGTGAAATAATAAATAAGAATAGAACATGGATGTTCTTTGATACTTAAAGTGAATTGTCTTTCCATAAAATGGGAAACAAAATATAAGATCTATCATATTACCATCATTTGAAATACGATGTGATGAACATCTATGATGGAGTTACTCAAACTAACAAGATGTAATGAAGATAATTCATTAATATTCAGGTTGAACATAAATGCTAAAAGGACCCATAGGATATGGGATATAGTTGGCATAAAATTGTACGAGAGATAATTAAATCCCAGAGTAATAAACCTCTATGAAACCGTGGGTATGATTCCCAATGCAAGTGATGAGATTGTTGATAGGAACATGCAAATGTGCTCAACATGAGTACTTGCCATCAAATTCACTATGGAAGTTTTGTGTCTATGCTCCTAAAATTTGTGAGTTGAAATCAACCATGATTAAGATATGGCGGTGTAGTCATACAAAGGATAGCAATGATTTGATAGCTAGAATTAATAGAATATATCTTTAGATGCAAATAAATTGGTATAAGGATCCAAGAAAAATGAATATATTGTCCAAGTGATAGTAACTATGCAAATAAACCTAGTCGGGTTTAGGCATTGTTGTAGAAGTCCTCAAGAGAATTGGGATTACTACTGAAACAAGAAACTTAAAATGGATAAGACTCATTTATGGATAAATTAGACCTGGTGAATATATAAATGCTGAAGTAAAACTAAATAACATGATTCTAATAAATAGAATAAGTGTTATTGAAAGGAGGATAACGGGAATGACTTCATATGTCCCTAATGATGAGTGATTATGTGGCTCACATGATTGCTTATAAGAGTAAGAATAAAATTAATGGTTATTACTCCTTGATAATGTTTGGCATTATTTTATTCGGTTGAATTGAATCTTTAGTAACAACAAAATTGGGAATTTAGATCTAAAGAGTGATCTATCTTATGTCTGGAATAGATAGGTATAAATAAGTATTATTGGAACTACATTTAACCTATCATGATATTATGGGACGGGACTCGAGTTTTGCTTCACTAAGTAATGAAGACATGGGAATTAGAACAAATTGTCTTGTTTAATTTATTAAGGTACCATTTCTCATTTTTAGACTCTTGATAGGGCAACTCACTATTGCCATTATGTGATCGTATCAATTTAATAACATTGGTTGTTATTTGAATACTGCCACATAACAGTTATACTGAGTTTCATTATCAAGATCTTAAAATGTGGTTTCGTATTGCTTGAGTAAAAGCTTGTTAAAGTTACAAGGGAAAATGAAACCCCATGGATTGGTACCCTGATGCCAAAATATGATGGATATGGGAAGGGAAGTAGTCTAGTAATGATGTGAATCATTACAAAGACATTTTCTTTCCCATAGGCATCATAGGATGACATCGAGGTACAACTACATGTAGGATAATCCAAACTTGTACCTTGTACAGGACGTGTATATGTTTACAGCATCAATGACTACAAATCCATATAACTGAACAAGTGAATAAGGTGAGATGACAAGGTTCCAATGGTGAGTGTGCCATCATGGAATTGAGCATGGCATACATGACTCAGAAACCTTGCACAAGGTAGTGTAATTGTTGATTATATTGTCAAGATTTCACCATTATCTAAGTTGTGAGATGCCTGTGGATTTCATAGGTGGAACCCAGGTTCACACTTAAGGGTTATCACTTATATATCATATCCTGTTAAAGGAGAACCAAAGGGATACATTTTATGTAGGGCTTGTAAAGACCATTGAGGGAGAATGAGTAAAGTTCAATATTCTATCATAAAGCTGCACATGGTTCATGATGGTTATCGGAAATGGATTACATTAAGACTTATGTTGCATTTAAATATATGGGTATTTAAATCAGCTACATGAGGTAAGATTAAAAAAAATCTCTAAGATTGAAGTGAAAAAAGTGGATGTTACACTGATAGGCATAAATTCCCCACTTGGTTATAAATGTCATTTTTAATTGATGTTCTTCCTTGACTAGGATTTTACTAAAGCCAGAATACCCATCTAGAATTGTGAACTTCTACGTGCTAACCATAGTCTGTAGAATTTTCTCCCTGAAGGAAAAGGATAATGATCCTTCAAGGTTACCTCATTCAAATCTCTGAAATCGATGCAGATTCTGATTTCCCTGTTCTTTTTGTGTACTGCAACAAGATTCATGACCCAGGTAGATTATTTGATGGTAAAAATGATCTTTTCCTCAATGAGTTTGGACAACTCTTTCCTCGTGAGGGGATCTATCTTTGGATTGACTGACTGTTATTTTTTTTATGGGCTTGATACCAAGATCAAGGTCAATATACTATTGAGAAACACTTAGATCAAAACCTTTGAGGTATTCATAATTCCCATTAAAATTTATCAATGTATTTCTAGTAGAGAGATATGAAGGCCTACTTTTCTTCATGCACACAAGCTTTATTGAGCAGTAGCTCATTTCCAAGCATAATAGTGATTGGGGAATAGTCATCTTGCATCATGCGCATATTCTTCTCTTCACCTTTAAACTCATCATCAGGGATAAATATTTAAGTTCTAAGGTGAACAGCCCTTTAGGAAACTTGTTTTTCTTGAGTTGTATCACTTGGTCACCATAATTGTCATGCAAGTTAGCTTGCATTCTTGATGAAAATATAAATTCATTCTGAATGATATGGATGATCTGAGCATCACTATCAAACACTTGTCAGTTGGTGTTGTTTTCTGGAATATATGTCCTGATCACCATTTTTATGTGTTGCGTGTTTCCTTTGACAAAGTCCTCTACATGAGAGAACTACAAACATAGTGAATCTATATGATTAACTTATTTTTTCATTATGCATGACACTACCTACAAATTCAGAGCATCAAATCTCTCAAAGAAGTCCTAAAATATGTGTTTATAAAATTTAAGAATCTTATTATTTGTTGCGTACTTGTTTGTGACCTGGTGGATAACCTATTTTGGCTCCTCAAATATTTACAGTGCATTGATATTTTTCTTTTCTAGCAATAAGCATACCAAACACCAGCACCTCATATTTCACCACATTTTTTGAGCATGTGAACTGTCAAATTGTGCGTGAATAATAATTTCTCATCCTTAGAAGAAATGAGAACAACTCTTGTTCCCATGCCATTGTTGCTTCTGGATCCATTAAAGTATAATTTCAATAGACTAGCATTTTCTTCATTTTGTTTTAGCATGCGTGGAAACACAAATTCTGCAATAAGGATGTAATAGGTTCCAAGATCATTTTCATAATCTTTTAGATCCTCAGTATATGGATCAAATTTATGATGCCTCTTCTACCCATTCATCCAGCACTAGAGTCAAGAATAGGAAATACAATAGGGTGTTCTTTAGAGACTGAAACTTGGTTCTTCTTAGATTAGGAAATTATCCTTAGGTGGGAGATGGGTCATATGAATCTACATGATAGGAAAATACTGGCTCAACTTGTATGGTAAACTAGGTACCATGCCTTGTCTTGAGTAACATATGAGACCAGTCAGAAGACATGTAATCACCCACCTTAGCAATAAAATCCCTTGACAGATAAATGGAAAATAAAGGAGGAGGGTCAATGATTGACACATCTTGAGTTATCATGGGGCTTGGACATGAATGGAGAGTTAACTCATATATCCTTGATGACTCGTAGAGTTGTAATAGTTGAGCCATCAAGTTGCAGGACTCATTTTGTCAAGGGGCTATACTTAATACCTAAGACATCAACAATTTTCTTAGGCATGAAAAAAGTACTAGTGCTTGAGTCAGTTATACAGTTATGCATGATATGTGTTTCTTGTGATAAAGTACATAAATAAGGGTGGAGTTTTGATGACCTTACTTATTTGTTTCTCCTCTTCTTGACATATATTAATATAGGCACAAAAATTTTGAATAATTGGGTCAGCACGTGGAAGTTGGGCTAGATCTTCATGTAACAAGTCACACTTAGATGCAATGGTCAGGGAATCCCACATTGTGAAATTTATGTTTTTCTTCTTCATCTCATCCAAAATGATGAATGAAAGACCCACTGACTTATGCATTTGAGGAACATAACAGCATATTTCTTTGATTGTTCAGGCGTAGAGACATAAGTCTTAGTTGGTGTAGAGGCTTGACCTACCAAAGGAGGGGCACTGTGCGTTGCTTCAAGAGGAGCATTGCACAGAACCTCACACACATGAACTTTCATGCATTTACTACTAGATCCCTTAGCTATATCCTTATGCTTTTGAGGATCAACCAATGTTTCTGGAATATAAACTTGTGTGCCAAACTCGAGCATCCTCTTCTTATACCTTATGTTATCATTGCAACCTAGGCATGCAGTCTGTTTGTATCATTTACAACTTTATTGATTTCACATAATTCCTGTGGTGCCAAAGAATATTAAGTTAGCCTCTGAAGAGGCTTCTTGTTTCTATTGGTTCTCAAGCTCACTTGTGCATATGGAAGGTTCATAGTTAAAAGCATTCTGGATCATGTAGGCTTGAGCGCATGCATCACTAGTGCAGTGATACTGACTGTGAGTCATGTTGCAAGGAAAACACCATTTATAACTATTGATCCATGTTGTTATGAACTGGTACTAAGTGCTTGACTTATGTTGGGCACTTGAAGAGCTTTTGCGGGAGGAACGACTTGCAAGGGAAATTGTGCATTAACATGTCATCTATCATTTTGTTGGTTTTGTGTGTATCTCTAGTTTTCCATACTGATTCTGCTAAGGTTGATTAATTTTTGCTTTACGCTTGATTAGAACTACTTGTGTAGGATTACACCTACTAATTTTTTAATGATATGACCTTATTAGAAAATTTTCTAATCAGGGTCTTCAATTATTCATCTTCTTTCTACTGCATAAAATATTAGGACGTGGATGCAACTAGTTACATTCTCTACACTAGGAACATAAGAGCAATAAAAGGTTGGGTGAACTAGATGACATCTATGGGAATAAGGGCACAGGAGGTCTAGGGAGACAACTTTCCCACCTGGATGAGATTGTTTTAATGCCCTTATGGCGATGTTGTATGTAGTAGGTAAGGTTATACCTCCCATTGATTAAACCATGACTGAGATGTTCACTATTCAAATCCCTTAGATAATACAATAAATCATGCTAGGTTGTAGGCCTTACCACTTGAGGAATTCTATGTCCCAAGTCTTCTAGAATCTTGATGTTGAAATCAGTCATCTTCTCAATCGGCACCCTCTTTGTTGTAGTCAGTTGTTCCACCAAAGATAGGTGATCATGACTTGTCTTTAAAGTAATTACATAGAGCTATTTCAAGCTCATACTAGGTGGCAATAGAGTGCATTTTTCAAGCCTTGGTACCATTGGAGTTACTTTACCCTTAAATGAAGTTGTATGGAGCCTTGAATGCTATATCATCATGCGTGATCAAATAGATAGAGCATGCATTTACAACATACTTTATATGATTAACGGGGGTGACTTGATTTCCTCTCATGAATTATGGGATACTCTTGATCCCATCCTCTAGCATATCATGTTTTGTATTGAGATTGAGCAGGCTTGCACCAAAGAAGTTTGCAAAGTTCCTTGGTGGAGGACGTGGTTAAAGTGCCATGGTAGGGTGTGCGGAGTTGTTGTGAGGAGGAGTAGAGTGCACGTGGTGCACTGGAGATGGGGATGCATGTACGAAATCTTTTTGTCTGTGCTTCTTGGTGAAAGTTGAAGTTACTCAAAATATCCTTCAGCTGGAGCACTCTGTCTGGTATGCACTCTTCTCATAAAAGGTGTTCTAGCTGCTAAAATAGTAGATCTAAGTGTTGGGAGCCATCAAATGTGTTGTAACAAGCCACTAAATGTTGGAAATCACTAAATCACACACCAAACTTAGTAACATGAAATTTAATCTTTCAATATTTGTCCCACCGGGCGTGCTAGAAACTGTTGGAGGTCAAACTTGCACCTGTGTCTCAGATCTGGTAGAACCAATTTGTTTGAAACAACAATGGAACCATCTCTAAGTTGTGGGACCTTGTGCACTTGAGACGGATCTCCAAAGAAGGTTGGTTCCTCTACCTATTTCTACTGCTAGTGTTACTCCTAATGTTGGAAGGGAAGTCTAAGCTAAAATGCCAAGGAACTAGGGATAGAAGGATAACAGAAGGGAAAACTACTTAAAAGGGAGGAGATAACACTAAAAAAGTGGGATGAACACTATTTATTCTAAGTGAGAACGAAGGAGAAAGTATGAAGGAAGGATAGGCATGCATAACACAAACCAAAATGCATTTACACCATTGATTTCATGAAACACAGCTAGAAAATGGAACTGTGAGGAACTTAAAGTGACACGAAAAGAATACAATGTAAAAGAGAGGAAAGGAATAAGAATATAACATGATAAGACAGAGAATAGTCATGAAACGATGATTTTATTACATCCAGGTATGCATAGATGGTTACAATGGAATTTGAAGGCCGATATTCACATGTACGAACCAGATTTAGAGGTCTATGACTATGAATGCAGAGATAAAGAATCCTTAGCAAAAACTAAAGGATGCAAAATGTCCAACCCTTTACAATGAGTCAATCTCTTACATTTATAGATAAATCCATGAGAGAAAAGATGAGAAGGAGGGGAATCCAATTTGAAAACTTAACCACCAGTAATGAATGCCTACAAATCCACCTGAAAATATGTCAAGTCCGCTTCTCCATGTCTATTTGGCATGTTGGAGAAGAAAAGGGGTGAGATCTTGAATTGAATCAGGTGGTTGAAGTAATCAGATCTAATCATTAATGGTGTGAAATACATTTTCCATCCTCTCGCCTACCAAATACCACTAAAATTTGAATTTGAATGGTCTAACATGTATCCCACGTTAGCAACTTTCCAAAAATTCCAAGCGCATAAGGATCTGAGTACTGGAACATAAGTTATAATTGTTAGAGGATCTGCAATGAAAACTAGGCATGCAAGACATGTGGCACACGTTGATTGACTGAAAGCTTAGAAAATTATACATCTGATTCGTCATTTTTGCCATGAGTCACCCAACAATTTTTACAAGGATTCGGTGCCCTATTGGTGCACTTTGATTAGTTGTGTGTAGCATACTCAATATTTTCAGATGATGACATGGCAAAGGGGAGTGCAGAAGAAGGCACAAAGGTAGGCACATGGAAGAATGAGGTGTGAAAGGAAAATAGAGGGAAGGCATGCTCAAAGGTGGTGTGCAAGGAAGGAAATGGGATAAATACCCAAGGAACGTATGGTCAATGTTTAACTATTATAAAGTAATTTGCGAGGGGCATGCAAGAATGCCAAGGGACTTAGTTGGATTGGACAAAAAATCTAGGTTGCGCATGTAGGGTGTATGAACTACAGGGAGATGTCAAATGTGGAGAGGGTGCGCGTGGAACAAAGGGAAAAAGGAAAATTAAAAGATGAGCATGCAAGGGTACGTGAGGAATATGCAACCAAGAGTGTGCCAAAGGAGAAAATGAGGTGCACGCAGCCTGTAGCACAGAACCACAGATCTAGAATGTAAATACAAGTTGTCCAAATAACTAGGGGAGTTATTTGGATAACATGCCCTAAAATAATCTACTATTTCTTTTTTAAGCTTATTGAATACATTCATCAGTTAGAGAAGCAATAAAGGTATGGAGATCAATGAGGTATGTTTTTTTCTTGAATACTCTAGTTAAAGGACATCATGGTGGTATGTTATTGTGAAAGGATTATTAGGTTGTTTCTAAAAATTATTAGTAGTTGGAAGGATCAGGAATGATCTCATATGCATCAAGAAAGTAGTTTTTCATTCTATATTTGTGCTCTAATGTTGCTTTGAAGGTCTGTCACAATGCAATAAGGTATGTCAAAATTTATCTTTCTTTTAATGATGCATCAAGTATATGAAGAGACTGTGGCATATATGAAGGAGTTCAAGTGTTTGGTTTAAGACCTTATTCTTGTTTGTATCAATCTTCTTCAGTTGATCATGTATGAATGTTATGATTCAAGAACTTACTTAGGTATGAGATTCCTATGATTGTAAAAGTGGGGTTTATAGAATGCTCATTGTGTGTTGAAGAATGGAATGCTTCATATTCGTGAAAAGTATATTGGTGGTGAAACTTGGAAGTTTTATTGTGTCTTGAGTAGTATGTGACAGGATTACAGTGGTGAAGCTATAGGTCTATTATCTAGTGTATGGTCTGTTATCATAAGGTAGGTTGCCAAGTTTTTAGGTTGTAATAAGGTTATTTTTCTCTAAAAGAAAGTAAATTGGTGTGTTATTAATTTTTTGTTCTTGAAGATGTATTAAGATAGGGGGTTTTTTTAGTTTCAATGAATTTTTTTAACCCTAAACAAGATGGTACAGAATATCTAGGAGAATGACATCAGAGTTGAACATGAGAATCTAAGTGGTCTATTATTACAAAGATGAAATTTATCATGTACTATGGTCCAAGGTTCAACTTGACATATTAAATACAGTTTGAAGAGTGCTCATCAAGAAAGATATGAGAAAAGGTCTATAATTATCTTGAAATGTGAGCCTATAAGTTGTAAAGTAAGTTGAGTGTGTGTGAAAATATTGAGATAGTTATGTAGAGGTAAGAAAGTCATGTTAAAGTCTTAAAAAAAGTTGTTAAGGATTGCTTGTATCTTACAATTATGAATTTTTCAAGATGTTGAGGTTGTTTTCTAGGTATAATAGAGGTTTTCTCTGAGTATGACATGTCTTAAGTATTGAAAAATTATATTTTAAGATCATGGAATCATGTTGAATACCTAACATAGTAGTTACGATGATTTGAAGCTTTGGAAATTGGCTAAAAATATGCCAGACAAGTGTTTTATGAAAAAGGTGTGCTTTTGGTTAAAAGGATAGTATACAATTCTAAGGAAGTTCATGGAATCATGTTGAAGACTCAACATAGCATTTAAGATGTTTTAGAGCTTTGAATACTTGCTACAAAGGCCTAATAATTTGATAAGGTATGTCCTCTTGGTTTGAGAAATTCATTTGGAGGTATATTATTCCTATGAAATGGGTCTGAGATTTGTTGTGCTTCTATTAGTATTTTGGTGACCTATTTAGGTTTGTAAAAAACTTGGAAAATGTCTTGGTTGGATTGAAGAGGTTGTTATTTTTGTATGGTTCATAGATGAGTTTGGATGTTATTAGGCCTTATCTAGGTGTGTGATTATCATGGTGATATAATATATCTATGATATGCTCTAAGGTATGAGTTTATATGTTTTACCTTACTACATTGAAGAGATTAGAATATGATATGTCAAGAGAAGCATGTAAAAAACCTTGCATGGATTAAATAAGGTGTGTTCTTGAAGAAATGATCAAGAAAAATGGTAGTCATAGAGTTATAGTTGAAAGTATAAGATTTTTCTATTCATAATGATTTGGTTTGTATAAGTTGAGCTAAAATTGGTATTAAGAGGTTTGGAAGAATTTTTCTTATTGACATAATCAGGTATGTATCAGTCATTGCAAGTGGTTAAGAATATGAAGGTTATACAATATCAGAGTTAGTCCAAGGTTATATAGTGTATCATCCCAGGGGAGCAAAGGTGAATTTTGATAACAAGTGTAACAAAGCTATAGGAGCTTATGAACTTGGTGGGGGCTACTTAAGCTCTGCAGTGTTACTTGTAATCAAAGAGTGTTTGTTGTTAATACAGTCAAGAATTGGTCATATATTGAGTATATGATCCTAGTGTTGGTTAAGAAGGTCAGTCAAAGAGTCATTAGGTGAGTTCTAATGAAAAGAAAAGGATAGTTCAAGAGGGATTTTCTATCATAAGAAATTTTCAAGATCTATGAAGATGATTGAATGACATAAAGGTATGCTCTCATTTTAAAGGTTAAGTAAGTAGATGTCTATGAAATATGAATATAATCAGAAGTGTGAACTTGTGATAAAGTGCTTTAGGCCATGGGGAGTTTTATTGAGTTATGAAGGTATTATAAACATAAGCAGAGATGAGATGAAGACAATAGGTTTGCTACCTATCAAGAAGTTTTCTCAAAAAGTGTGTGTGTTATCTTATACAAAGTGTGTACTATCTGTATGAGATCTATAATATAGTTAATAAAGGTCTATAAGATATAATAAGGTGTGTACAAGGTTATGAGGATCTGTTTGACAAGGAACAATCACATAGTTGCAGTTATTGGTTATTCAAGGAGAAGCCAAAAGTAAAGATGCTTACAAATTGTATGAGAGAAAAATGGTGTATGTGTACAAGGATATCATTGAAGGTGTTTAAAAGATTGGTCTATGGATCATCTAGTGCTTAGTTGAAGTTAAGAAGGTGAACGTAATTCAAGAAGAAGCTTTCAAGTAAGTTTAGTGCATAGTTTGTGTTGTTTCATGTTAAGTTGTCATAGTAGCCTTTGTCATTAGATGTCAAAGGGGGAGAATAACTTATAAACATGAAAATAGGTCATAAGGTTCTTGTTTGTGAGGTTACCATTAATGTTTCTAAAGGTGGTTACCATTAATGAAAAGGGGAAGATTGGTGGGTAGTGTGTTTGTTTTTTTTCATTGATGTCAAGTAACATTGATGTAAAAGGGAGTCTAGGTGGTATAGGATTCAATATGATGTGTCATCCATCAAGAAGAGTGAAGTTAGATTTGTAAGTGTGGTGAAGAGGCATGGTGTTCAAGTGTGATTGCATGTTCTTAGTGCATGGTTCTTAGTATTAGGTGTCATGTATAGGCTCTAAAGAGTGTATGATGGTTGTTATGCTGTCTAGCATGTCTAGTAATATGTTTCATAGGTGAATGAGGATTTTCCTAATGGTAACATGTAATTTCATGAGAAGTAAGTGTTGAAACAATCCATTCAAGACCTAGTCCTAGACCTAGTTCAAGCAGATGAGTATGGTGCCTTGAGATATGAGGTAGATAAGGTTGGTATAAGCATGTAGAATGTGTTTTTAGGTTGAAAACCATGTTTAAATGATGTATAAGGTCAATTTTTAGGTATACAATGCATGATGAAGGTCCTTTTGAAGTAAATCATTGAATACAAGGCTAGTAAGTATAGGAAAGTCATGTTGGATTGTGATTTGTAGAGGTCTGCAGACATAAATGGTCTTTGTCATAGTTAAATTAGGTCATCACAGTGATGTGTGTCAAGTTTCAGATTAGGAGAGTGAAAAAAAAGGGAAAAGGTGGTTTTGAGCTCAACCAAGCTCTCAAACACTCATTCCCAGCTTGATAGGAAAGTTTGAATACTCACCCACATGTGTGCACTTTGCATGGGGTCTTGATATTTTGAAGGATGTTATGGCATGGAGCTAATATGGTTTAGCAAGAATAATGAGCTCATTTGGATGTTAGAATTTATGAACCATTGTTAACAAGTTAAACAGGTCTAAACCCTCCATAAACCCTAATTCTAGAGAAATAGGAAAAATATGTTAGAGCAAATGTGGGAAGATATAATTGAAGAATTATAGATCCATGAATTAACAGTTGAGGATTATAGATTATAATGTGCATATATTAACTAGATGTTTACATATGCATATAATAGTTAACATATTATGAATGAAAGAAAATAACAATAGCTTAAAGTAAATGAGACGAGAGACACCATATTTAAAGAGAAACCTAAAGGAATAAAACTCCACTGAAAAAGTATTGTCTTATATTAGGAATTTATCATACTTTCACCCAACACTTCCACTTCATTCCTCGGTCTCATAGTAAACACTATCAGACTTATGTCTCGTTGTATAAAAACTCACATAAGTAGCTTAAGCTTTAGATAAAATGATATATATGTTCCTTAGTATAAGTAAGATCACCAAGAGGCCCAGTCCCATGAGAGATCATCCTATTTATATAGGATGGGTGAGAAGTTATACCGCTTCACTCATTTCAAAGCTATGAAAGACCGACTAAGATTATTAAAAATAATCTTTAAGATAGGGGTTATCTGAGTGGTGGTCCAACAAATGGTATCCCCACTTAACATTAACACCCCAACACTCCCCCTTAATGTTAAGTGGGGAAAACAAAAAATAGACATGCCAAATTTACCTTTTTCTAAAAAATGATTTACAGATCCTTGAATCAACAACAGTGATTTAGGATAGCATGCAAACAATGGAAATCAGCTGATCTTCCCATACAAAAAAATCTTAAGAAAAAGTTCTTTACATATGAAGACTTACATCAGATTATGAAGCCTTTTATAAACTAAGGCATACCCATAACTAAAGCTTCGCTACAATTTACAAGTAACTTCACATAGAGTGACACATTTACTTATTACAAAAATGGAGGAAGTATTGGAAGTTTACAACAACTGTTAAGAGGTGGCATTGTCATGCACACTCCCCCTCAATGGAAACTCTGATAGGCCCAACAAGGAATGAAACTTGCAAAACTTCACAGCACACAATGGCTTGGTGAAGATATCTACAACTTGATCTTCAATAGAATAGAACTTTTGATTAATATCACCATTCAGGACTTTCACTCGAATAAAGTGCATATGAACTTCAATATGCTTGGTCCTTTGATGCTAAACTAGATTCTTTGCAAGAGAAATGCAACTCTGGTTGTCACATAGAAGAGTAGTGCTCCCTTTGATGCCCATGTGTAGCTCATCCAACAATATTTTCAGCCACATAGCTTCTTTTGTATCTTCCATAGCACTTTTATACTCTGCTTCAGTAGAAGAGATAGACATTGTTGGTTGCTTCTTGTTACTCCAAGTGATGGAACCTACACCCAACTTGAAAAGATATCCAGAAGTAGACTTTCTATATGCAGCATCACCAACATGATCAGAATCACAATAACCAAATAATTGTGCATCATTACAAGAAGAATAAAAAAGACCATAATTGACTATTCCTTTAATATATTTCAAAATTATTTTTTCCATTTTCCAATGATCCTCATAAGGTTCTTGCATAAATCTTGAAACTAATCCTACTGCATAAGAAATATCAGGTCTAGTAATAGTCAAATAAATTAGACTACCAACTAGTTGCCTATACATAGTAGGATCAAATTTAGCACAAGTTGGTTTAGGGTCTAACTTAACACCAACTTCAATAGGAATGACAATAGGCTTACATTCAATCATGTTAAATCTTCTAAGCAAATTCACATCATACTGAGATTGAGATGCAACAATAGACTTATGATCTTGAAATATAATCATGCCAAGAAAATGATTTAATAAACCTAAATCAGTCATTTCAAAACATTGTTTTAACCTTTCTTTGATTCTAACAATTAAATTTCTATCACTACTAGTAATCAAAAGATCATCAACATAAAGAACAATAATGATAATATGATTGTTATCAAACTTAACAAATAAATCATTATCAGAACAACAATTAGAAAAACCAAGCTCCTGAAAGAACTTATTAATTTTAGCATACCAAGCTCTAGGAGCTTGCTTAAGACCATACAAAGACTTTTTAAGCTTACAGACATAAATTTCTTTACCAAGTTCTTCAAAACCTTTAGGCTGACTCATATAGATTTCTTCTTTTAAGTCACCATTTAAAAAATAATTTTTAACATCCATTTGGTGAATCTCCCAACCATATTGAGCAACTAATGCAAGAAGAACTCTTACAGTGCTCATCTTAGCAATAAGAGAAAAGGTCTCAACATAGTCAATACCAGGTTTCTGAGTGAAACCACGAGCTACCAACCTTTCCTTGAACTTTTCAATCTCTCCTAGAGAGTTATATTTGATTTTGAACAACCACCTAGATCCTACAATGCTTCTTTTAGAAGGAGGAGGGACTAGTTCCCAAGTGTCATTTTTGATTAAGGCATTGTATTCATCCTTCATAGCTTGAAGCCATCTATCATCTTGAGATGCTTCTTCAAAGGATTTTGGTTCTACCTCATAGAGGGTCATCAAGGCATGATAAGTATGTTGACTTCTAGTTATCTTTCTAAGATTATCATGCTAAGAGTTTTGAACAAGACTTTGAGCCCATTTAGGAATCTTAAGTTGCAAGACATTTTAAGATGACTCCCCCTCAATCTCCATCATATCTAGATCAGAATGATCAAGCTCTTGAACTCTGTTTCCATGGGAGAAGAATTATCAGGTTCTAGAGCAGCAACAGGATGGTTCATGAGGATCATCAGAGAAATTTCTCTCTAAGACTTGAACATTTCTATTTTTAATAATGTCATGCTTGAATGGATCATAAACTCTCAATCCTTTAGTTTTACAGCCATAGCCAACAAAAATACAAGAAAAAGAGGTTGGATCAAGCTTCTTCCTTTTGTCTTTTGGAATGAAGATAGAAGCAAGACTACCAAATATTCTTAAGTGAGAAATATCTGGTTTTTTCTTTGTCCAAACTTCATGAGGAGTAGCTTGATGAAGAGATTTAGTAGGTACTCTATTAATAATATAGACAGTAGTGTTCATAGCTTCAACCCATAAGAACTTAGGCACATTGGAAGCATGAATCATAGTCCTAGCCATTTCTAAGACAATCATATTCTTTCTTTCTGTAATGCCATTTTGTTGAGGGGAATAGGGAGTAGTCAACTCTTTTTGAATCCCACATGACACATAGAACTCATCAAAAATTTTGCTAACATATTCACCTCCATTATCAATCCTAGTTCTCTTAATTTTTGTATTAGAAGAATTTACAACTAGAGCTTTAAATTCCTGAAATTTAGATAGGACACTAGACTTATTCTTAATGAAATAAGACCAAGTCATTCTAGAGTAATCATCAATAAAAAAACAACATACAAAGCACCACTGAGAGAAGGAACCTCAAGTGGACCTCTCACATCACTATGAATCAGTTCTAATAACTGAGAAGAATTTGGATCATGATGTTTGTGAAATGGTTGAGCATGTTGCTTACCACGTAGGAAACTTTCACAAGTTTCATGACCTGACTTTATCTTTGGAAGACCAACAACAAGATTTGGACTAGACATATCATACAAGCTTTTGAAATTTACATGACCAAGTCTTTCATGCCAAATCTGAATATCATTCCTAGAAGAGGAAGAAAAGAAGACTCAGACAAAAAACCATCAAAGATATACAAGCCATTTTTCTGAATTCCAGAAGCAATAACATTTTTAAACTTATCTTTTACATACCACTTATCTTGTAGCAAAACAAATTTACAATTTTCTTTAGTTAGCTGAGAGCAAGACAAAAGATTCTTTTTCAATTGAGGAACATACAAGACATTCCTAATTACACCATTTGATAGCTTAACATTGCCACAACCTTCAGATCATAATGATTAAGTTATCTCCTAGATATATATTCTCTTCACATTCAACTACATCTGAGAGGATACCAGAGTACAAGTCATGTGCCTAGAGGCACCACTGTCAAGAATCCATTCATTTTCATTTGAAGCTGAAAGGGCAGTATACAAGGCAATAGACTGCTCAACCACATTTGCTTGAGTTTGCTTCTAATTTTTCTTATGATTATTAGGCTTTTTGTTCTTAGCATTCTTAGTTTATTTGTTAGTCTTTACTCTACAATCAAACTCTTTATGCCCAAATTTTCCACACTTATTACAAGTTCCATTAAATTTGACTTTAAAGTTTTGATTTTTCTTAGCAGAATTAGTCTTAGGATTTGATTTAAATATAGATTTGATATTAGAATTTTGATTATGATTATTGTTATTTTTATTATGAGCAGACTTATGATTCTGTGAGAAAATAGCTTGAGAAGTAGTCTCTTTTGAATCAAATTTCTCCATGACTCTCTCTTCTTGAATCAATAGAGAAGACAAAGTGTCCAGATCAGGCAGATCATTCTCATTCTGATACTTAGAATTGAGAATTGAGATGTAGTTTCTGAATTTTTCATGAATATTAATCTGAATTATAAAGTACAAAATATTATCTTGAAGTAATTCATTAGTTACAACCATCTAATTGAGCTTTAATGTTCTTAATTTTAGCTAAATAATTGACAATTTTCTCATCCCCCTTCATGGGTGTTGTAAACAGCTCTAAAACTAGTTTAATGATCTTAGAAAACCTACTGCCTTCATGCATGGTTTCTAATTGCTTCCATGCATCTGCAAATGAGTCCATATGACCTATATGCATTAAGAATTCATCTTTAATGCTTTGCAAAAGGATGGACAGAGCTTTCTGAGATCTCTGAGAAAAATAACTAAGGTTTTCAAGGGTAGCTTGTCTCCCTGTGGGACATTTTTCTATACCAGTCACAAGATCCCAGATCTTTCTAGCCATAAAACAAGCTTTTAAACACACTCTCCAAATGCTATAATTTGTTCCATTCAATACAGCTGAGACTTATCCAATGAAAAACTGGCAAATTGGCCATTTTTAATGCTCAGACGGAAATGGAAACAAATATAGTTAAAAAATGAGTCAAGGAAATCAAATGGAGGAAAAAACTAGCTACAAATCTTCTTAATATGCTATACAAATGCAAATAGCTCAAATTTAATCAAAAAATACTAGCTTTGATCAATATTAAAATTTATTTAACATATCTTATTCAAAGTCAAGCTACAGGAGCTTAACAAGTTATCAATGGGGTGATCTCAAAAATGATCTACTTAACAAATAAAAACAAGAGAGGCACATGTTAGATTTAAAATAGATCCTCGGGTGGATGCAAAATCTTTAAAAATTAAATTTAATGCCTTTTCATATCTGAGACAACAAACAAATAAACATGCATCAAAGACTATAACAAGACTAACAATAGTGAAAAACAAATACATGTGTCACTTTTCAATTAGCTCACATTTTGCAATGCAACTAATAAGTCATAAGACAATTAATTTTTTAAAAAATGTATATATGTGTCTTAAATTAATTGGATCCATTTTTCACACTCTGACACAATGTGAAATCAAAGTATTAGTCAAATAGAGCCACTTGTTGAAAAATTAATGGCTTAAAATTTGACAATTGGCAGCTTTCCGCCAAACCTTAAAAAATAGCCTTAGGCGGACTTAAGGTCCCTGAAATGAACCAAGCTTAAAATAAAGTTCGAGTCCAAAATCAAAAATAACAGATGTCACAATCTAAGTGGCTAATACAAATCAAATACTGACACCCTGACATTTGCGAAGACTGACACAATTAAAATATTAATATACGTGTCAAAAAAAATTAATCCGCGCTTCGTAAATATAACAAATACTAAGCTAAAAAAAATATACGTGGATCCTTTTAAATGGCTCGCACTTTGCAAATGAAAGAGGCTGAAAAATGTTAAAAAATGTACTTGTCCAAATGTTATTGGCTCGCACTTTGCAATGCAACCAAAATGACTAAAGCAAACTAAAGACATGTGGAGCCTTTTAAATGGCTCACTTTTTGCAAGTCTAACACACACTGAAAAATGCAAAAATGTGGAAAATTCTTATTGGATAACTACTACGACAAATGTGAAATATGGAGTAATTCTATTGGCTCGGATTTTGCAAATCTAACAAATGCGAAATAAGAAAACTTGGAGTAATTTTATTGGTTTACCCTTTGCATATGACACAAACAAGCTAAAAGAAGACTGAAAATGCAAAATATGGAGCTACTTGGAGCTATCTTATTGGATCATATTTCACAAATGACATAGGACAGCTAATCTAAGTCTGACAATGTGGAGACATGTGTAAAGCCCTTACTAGCTCGTGTTTCACAATTTGACAATCAGAAAAACAACATGACTGACAAAGTGAAGCAAGATGGAGCCCTCCAATTGGATCAGGCTTTGAAAAGATATAAATTTCTTAGAAGACTAACAATGCAAAGCTATCTTGAGAAATATTATTGGCTCAAGCTTCACAGTCAAAAGAACTTCACAGAAATGAAAAAATTCAAATAAGACTAACATAGCAAAGCCAGATGGTACAAAATGATTGGCCCAAGCTTCGCAAAGACAAAAAATTAAAGAAAATTAAAGATCTAATCAAAAATATGTTAGATTGAATCCCCTTGGCACTCTAAGAGTGGATATAGATTTGTAAACATGAAAAAAAAAGGACAGTGAATCTATTTGGAGAAATTTTATTGGTCCAAGATTCGCAAAACTAACAGGATCTTAATACAAAGCGACAAAGTGAAGCCAAATGGGGTAAAATGATTGGATCGGGCTTCGCAAATGAAAATATAGTGAAAAATAAATATTTAAAAAATGGAATGGATTTAAACGCTCTAAATTAACTGGATCTAAAGAGATATTTTGGATCCACAGTCAAAACACGACCCAAACAGCTATAAACAACCCAAAAACTTAAAATAAGCTCGCAGACAATAGATTTAAACCGTAAATGACTGAAACAAAATGCAGAAGAAAATATCTAAGCATACAAAAGCTCAAAATTAATCTAAACATCCATGTATCCAATATTTCACAATATTTCAAAAAATATTTAGGTAGGAATTGGAAATTTAAACCTGGTTAGCTTGAAGTTGTCGGCTAAATTTTTAGGGTTTCACAGATCAAAAGATATTCAATCTTCTTTGCTCTTATAAGCCAGAAAATAGCTAGGTCTATCTCTACACATACATAATCATCAACTATGATACCATGTTAGAACAAATGCCTGAATATATAATTGAAGAATTACAGATCCACGAATTAGCAGTTAAGGATTATAGATTATAATGTGCAGACATTAACCAGATGTTTACATATACATATAATAGTTAACATGTTATGAATGAAAGAAAATAACAATATTTGAATGTAAATAAGAAAAGAGACACTATATCTAAGTGGAGAAACCCAAAGGAAAAAACTCCACTGAAAAGGCATTGTCTTATATTAAGAATTTATTAGACTTTCACCCAGCACTTCCACTTCACTCCTCGGTCTCACAGTAAACACTAGCAAACTTTTGTCTCCTTGTATAATAGCTCACATAATTAGCTTAAGCTTTAGATCAAATGGTCTATATACTCCTTAGTAAAAGTAAGATCACGAAGTGGCCCAGTCCCATGTGAGGGATCATCCTATTTATATAGGATGGGTGAGCAGTTATACCACTTCACTCTTTTCAAAGTTGTGAATGACCAACTAAGATTATTAAAAATAATCTTTAAGATAGAGGTTGTTTAAGTGGTAGTCCATCAAATGGTATCCCCATTTGACATTAACACCCCAAAAAAATATGCATGGTATGGTCTCCAAATGGCATGGTCAAGATTTTGTGATGCTTCAAGGTAGTATATAATTCTTCTAATCTCCTTTTAGAGGTATTTTCATGTTTCGGGTCTACTATTAGCGTATAAAAATATCCTTATTTTGTGGAGATTTACAGTTTCAAAGCCAAATTTTAGGTTTCATGGAGTGAGAAAAAAATATTCTATGAATCTTGGAATGTATGCTAAGTGTTCATGAAGAATTTTGGATTTTTTGGATGAGAAAATTAGAGAAACAAGTCCTCCAATGTGTCCTACCACTTTTGGCCTTAAGGGTTAAATCTTTTCATGGAGGTTTGAAGTTTGTTTGGATGTTTTTCATGGAACAACAATGTTTTATGATCATGGATATCTTGTTGACATCTTACGTGATGTGTTTGAATTCTTGGTTTGATTTGGAGTGATGTATTTTTGTTAGAAACCCAATGGCCTAAATTGTCATGTTAGGCATGTCAAGAAGGCTTGTGGATCAAATATGCAAGTGAAATTTTATGAGTGTGACCTATGCATGTGAGTGTCTGATCATGTTGGTATATATTTTGTGCATTTTTCCAAGTGGTGTAAGTGTCTTTAAGTTGCGTTTGAGGTTTTAGAGCTTGATTGCTCAAGACTGGTTCTTGAGACCCTAAAAACATGTTTAAGCGGTTTTAGAGAAGGGTGTGTTTCAGAGATGTGTGCCTTATTTTTGTGATTTCCATGATTTTTTTAGTTATCTGACATCAATATATTCCTATTGATATATCACATGTGCTATGATGAAGTGATTTGGTAGGAGAATTTTCTTATTTTTTGAAGACAAATTTTTAGGTGCTTGAGACCTAGTTAGAGTTGTTTGCTTCTTGATGAGTTCCATGATGAGAATGATTGTTGCAGAGGTGGATGATCTTGTTGGTTTTTATGAGAGGATTTTCATGAATTTTTTGGAGCTATTGAAGCCATGATGAAAATTTCTTGTGCTTTTAAATTCAAACTTGTGATTATTGGGTATCAAGAGTGTGTTTTAGGCCTATTTGAGAAGCCATGTGCAAGTTTGGTTTGTTTAGGATATTATTGACCTACTTGGTCCTTCTAAGTAATTTATATGAGAGTATGTAGTGTAATTTTATGTTTAAATTACCAAACTTAATGGTATTAGCTGACTTATGATTGTTTATGGGGTGTGTCAAGTATAAAAGTGAAGTGTGTTTTCTCATTTGAGCTAGTGATGATGATGGAGAAGTGAGCGAGCTAAAAGAGAGTGTTGAAGAGGTGTAAGGGGTCAATAGAATATATAAAAATAGGCATGAAGAGTTGATAAGATGATAGGGGGAGTTGTTCAAGGTCATTAGATCTAATTAACATATGAATATGCAAGTTTGAGAAAAGAAGAAGAGAGATTTGTTTAAGAAGGTTTTGTGTGAGAAGATCTTATAAAGTGATCACAATCAGTTGTTGGAGCCAAAAATTACTTGTGTGGTCTTTATCTTCAGGTGGCTAAGTGGGTGCTTAGTTATCTTAGGGGGTTATATCCTTCTTGTAGGGTTGTTTCCTTACTAAATAGGGGTTAATTTTCTCCTTGTGGGGTTGGTTACTCACTAAATTTGTAAGGGTTGGTGCTCCTTGTGAAGTGGGTGTTTCGCTAAATTCCTTTGTGTTGTGTAATATAAAGCTTTAGTTTTTTTTCTTCCCCTTGAGGGTTTCCCACTTTATATCAGTTTTTCATGTGTTCTCTCTTGTTTCATGTACTTGTGAATGGTTCTTACACACTTAATAAGTTGATTAGGATGATGCATGTTAAATGGTTGGTTTGAAATATGTATATAGGATATGGTAAATGAAGTAAAAAAATATTTATGATCGATTCACCCCCCCCCTCTCAGTCACTATGCTTCCATCTAACATAAATATCACTACCAGAAATTTTTGAAAAGGAGAAATTAAAAATATCCACGTCATTTACAATGAAAATCTCGAAGAATGTGGGGGCAGTATGAAAGAAGGTTAGAGGCAATGGGAGATTAAAAAAAATAGAAGTCACTTAAAGGAATTTATAATCAACCAAGAATAATTAGTGCATGAATAAAAGAATGGTGGATTAAATAACAATATTTGAAGCCCAACTAGAATATGACTCTCTAGACAAGGCTAATTAAAATAAAATTATGGAAGAATTTGAAGTTGTTATGATTGAGGTCGTAGAAAGAAAAGAGTGATTAAAGTAATGGTTAAAAAAGTTAAGAAATCTCACTAATACAACAGAAACATAGCTAGGAACTACGCATCAAGATTTTTGAAAGTAATTAGATCTCCTACGAACAACAGTGACCACATGAGAAAAAGGCACTTTGGTGTTTAACTAACTCATTACGTAGTTGGATAAATTAAACCAACACATTGATGCATCAGTCAATAGCTGGCATGCGTATGAATACTTGCTACAGGTTGAGGTGCCTGACTGTAGATAAAAAATCTATGCACTTGGGTACATTTCTAGGTCTTAAAAGCATGCTCTCATTTACATGATTCCTAAGAAATAAAATTACTAATTGAAAACCCCCTTTGGACCTTTTATTTGTATATGCACTTTTATTGGCTTTATACATATTTCACTCTTGTCAACACTTAACTATTTTATTTTTCTATGGCCTCAAAAAATAGCACCAATTTTGGAGAATGGCATCGGTCATTCCTATCCTCGTGTTCACTCTTGTCCTTCTTTACCTTTTCCTTATACTTTTGAGACCCTTTCACTTCTTGATTAATTTTCGCTAATTTGGTTCGGCCTTTCAGTTGTCAATTATGAAATTCAAACAAGGGAATCATATAAATACATAGTTCTACTTTCAAAATGAGGGGCCAAGCACTAGCATTATTTATCATCACCTAATATTTCATTCAAAGGCACAATAGCATTACAAATATTTCATCTATCACATTCACTCAAGGGATAAGGGTTGCATTCTTTTGCATACACAGCATAGGAGGGAAATTTTATTCTATTCCATCCCACACATTCTATACATCTACTACATTCTATATTTATCCCGCTATCATTTGTGTAACCTACACAAGGGAATCCTAAGGCATCATTACACACAAAAGCACAGAGAACTACATGGATTCTTATATGTAGTATAGCACTCAGTTGTAAGTTCATTATTTGGTTGACCACCAGGGTCAGTTTGAATCCACATTTTACATCTTTTTTATTATATTTGATGTGGTTTGTTGACATGTGTAGGTATACACTTATTTTATAGGTTACAGGTACTTTAGGTGATCAAGGAGTGAAATCAGAGAAAAAATCAAAGACTAACATCAAAGTTCCTCCTATACATAAGAGACCAGGTCTGGATCATTCACATAGATGCTAGCACCCAGATACATTCACTATCACCCAAGCACTCTTGTCCTCCTATGGGTGCTCCTTCCTAGCACATTCCTGAGTTTTAGAACCTCCAACGAGCACTAACGACACTCTCCTTGGTCTGTTTCATCCATTCATCTTCCCAAATCACTTCCATATTTCTTGAGAATCAACTAATTCTCTCTATCTCCCTCTCTTTCTTAAGAATTAGTGTTATATGTTTTTTTCTTGTCCATTTACTTTATTTAATTATTATCATATCATTCATTACAATAGTTACTATATAATAAGATTTAATTCAATTTATATTAAATCGCTGAGTTATTTGAGGATGTCCTATAAATGTTTCATGAGGATGGACAACAGAATTAATACAGGGTGATTTTGGGCCCATGACTTATTATATTCTCTATTCTATAAGTCTATAGGGACTTTATATTCTCCGTTCATGATTCATTATTCTTTGGATGTGCGCACAATAATTTCATAAAGGGATGCATAGGATATAATCAGGGGAAAGTACGTAAGGTAACCACACAAGGAGAATCATAAGAATTATGGATGACAAAATAACACCAGAAGTATGCAGGAGAAGAGAAATAAACCATAGAGGATTGTGTAGCATGGGATACGATAAGGGAAAGGACATGCAAAGTATTGTGAGATGAAGATAAATATGAGTTCAAAAATAGAATAAAGCTTCAGGTTTGGAAACTTACATGAAGTTGATAGAGGGTTAGATGAGGTTAAGGATAAGAAACATCTTATGCGGAAGATCAAAATTAACCACAAGATTAAGGTTGCAAAAGGTAAATTTTATCTACTAACTTGTATTAGTTAACTGGAACTGTAAACTCGAGGACTATTATTAGCTCGTATAAGACTAGTGAAGGACAAGTTACCACTAGTATTAATACCCATAAAGGGGTATAGAATAAGTAAATAGTTGATATAAAGAGTTGCAGGAGTGAGGTATGAATGACTTGTACTTAGATTTTGGCAACTAGATGGCTAGAACTTACAACTATGCATCAAATGATATATGAGCATTGTGTTTGTTCTATACATGGTTATGTTATATGTTGATGTATTAGGAATATAAGTCTGATTTCTATAATAATTCATTTCACCCATGTTAACCATGATGGGACCTAAAAACCCCTCACGCCTTAGGTGAGCGTGCCTTAGTTTATCTAAGCATGATATGCCAATGCGACAGTGAGAAACTTATGTGCAACCGATACAGAAATGATGTGCGCATAAGGCAAGAAGGGAAGAAGGCTACTAGACTCCAACACTAATATATTTTCAAATATAATTTTTAAAATTTTCTTGAATATTTATATTGATTATCGTAATCAATTTGTAACATTTCTTAAAATGTTATATTTATTATCATAAAATACCTAGAATTTATTTCTATCTTTGTGCCTAATGTAATTATCAATTCAAAAATTACAAAAATATTTATATTGATTATTCTAATCAACATAGTAGTTACCAAAAAGAACTTAAAAATCACCCCTAGGTATTTCTTAATTATTAGATGATACGATTTTTTGTATTTATTGATTAACAGATCAAGTTAGGTGTTAAAAGTACACTTATAAAAATTTGATAATCTATACACCTTCTCCCAAAACCCTATATATTTTTCCTTATCTATCCTTCCCCTTTTCTCACTTCTCAATTTCTATATCCATAACATCACCAAATCTTTATATATTACATGGAATTTTGGGATGCTCTTGGGAGTTTTGACGTGGTATTTTCTAGCTAATCCCAGTATGACCCTTGATATGTCTTTTTATATTTTTTTGGGTGTTGGATAGGAGTTTAGGTGTCAATAAGGTCTTAATTTGAATTTTTTATAAATAGAATGGAATTATAAGTCTTTAATCAATAAGAATAATTGTAAGAATTCCTAGAGAAGTGTTGGTGAAATAGTTTGTCACAGGAAAAATTAGTGGTTCTCATCAACACTCCAGGACTAGGTCCCTCCTCTAGGGGATGGGGAGGATCCCATTTATTGAATGTAGGAAATAATAAATATATGGTTGACTATGAGGCTAGGGATTACACAAGAATACTCCACTAAATATGTTTTAAAAAATTGTATAGAATACAAGGGCGAAATTTTCTTAAAAAGAGGTAAAGGGGAGATAGGAAAAATAGGGAGAGGGTTAAGGTGGTGAGTAGGCACTTATAAATTTTACAAAAATTAACCAGAGTAGGTCCATATTCAATAGGAAGAAAAGAAATTTTGTAACCCACAACAAGATTAACAAATCAAAGACATAAAGTTCTATTGATTTATTCCTCAAAGACACAAAGTTCTTTCTTGGTTGTCCAAGATTACAAAAGTTACATAGTTGGAAAGTAAGAATTAAAAGAACATAGAAAAAGAGATAGAAGAATGTAGATTCTTACTTGTATTAGTAGGAGAACAAAAGCTAGCCCTTGGGAATGGAGAATCCATCCCAATATATAGCCTTACAAAATATCTTTTCATCTACCCTCAAGTGACATTTCCTATCCCTACTACTTTTGACCTTTCATATTCCCATATGAATAATAATAATTTATTTTCTTATTTATGAAAATTAAATTTTACAATACAAAATTAAAAGGTCACTTAAGTGAATAAGATGAAAAATTCAAAAAAGTACATTCCCTGTAAAGAACTAGAATGTAGAGAGACAAGGAAGAAGAGAGAAAAGAAGAGATAAGTGATCAATTTGAAGGTGAAGAAGCTTCTAATGATGAAGATATTTCTCTTAATAGAATATATGGAGATTCTCCAAGGATGAATCCTTTCCATTAACCTATTTTTTGAATTGAGCTGTTGTGATTGCAACTTCCTTTTATTACTGGATGCACACATACCCCGAAACAATGATCCAAGTATCAGGAATAAAAACAATGGATTTGCACTATGTGAACCATACTTTATGATCTCCCACGGTATTAGAGATGGAACCTCTAATCTATGTGAAGTATTCCAATATATCCTCATTGAAGGAGAAAGGGTTTCCTATCTCTTCTTGGACCAATTTTGGAAGAAATTTAGGAGTCCCTCTAGGGATGAATGTTCACTGAAGGAAGGGGATATAAGATTTTGTACACTTTTATTAATTTCTTCCATGATTCCAGATGCATTCTTATCACAAGAATCAATCTTTGAAATTGCATTGTTCATCATTTCACACCTAGAATTCATTATGCATGACCAAAAAGGAGCCAAATTATCAACGACAGATGCAAACACATTATTTCTCACTAAGGAGTGATAATTGAGAAAAATAATCTCATATATCAATGGAAATACACTATCCCATAGGGCTCTTTCTTTCTCAATCTCAACCTTTGTCATCTTCACCTTGGAAACAATGGTGAGGGAAAAATTGTATAGAGAGGTGATATTAGGAAACAGTTCCTTCTATTTTTTTATTATCTTCTCTACACATCACCCTATTTAGTAAGACTATTGTATCTAAGTATACCTCATGAAATTTACATCAAAACTAAGTTTTAGGAATCCACGAGGGCTTCCTCCCCTATTTGAACCATGATCCAACTACCAGACCTTATAAATATGAATTTTTTATTTCCCATTCTAGAGAGGTAATCTATCGAGTGATGATCGCCATATTATCACTAGTGGGAATTTACACGCATTGAGATATACCCTTTGGAGTGGGAACTTGCAGCAGTGAATTATCATTTGTCTTAATTGTCCTCAAATATAGTTCATAATGTTGGACACAAGCTAGGACAAGATATGCTCTTTGAATAGACAATGGATGTTTGCAAAATATGAATAGCCCACTTGAAAATATATTTTCCTCCACAACTTCATGAGGTTCTCTTAGCCTCCTTGTTTTTGGGTCCTCCAGATCTATGTTTTTCACATCACTATCACCCACATTAGGATACTCAATGTTTAATGTGGAAATTGGCTCTAAAATTGAGTATTTGAACATCATGGCGAAAAAAATTAGTGAAATGGATGGGTAAGAACAATTTTACCAAAACCACAACTCTTACTATTTTTAGTAGATCCCACCCTAGATGTCTATTTTTAGTAAGTTTCTCAAACTGGCACTTTTGAGTGATATTGACATGAAAGGGGTGATGATGACTCAGAAAATGGTTGGTTTTAGAAACTTACTGATTTTTAGCATGCAAGAACATGCTAACGATTACTATTTTTAGTAAGTGGTGTTCTGGATGTCAGAATGAGATGAGAGTAGTCTTAAACGTTTTGTTTTCACTCTGGGATGCTTTGCTCCAAATTCAAAGGTTACCAAATTTTAGTAGATATGAAAAGGCAAGTTTTATGGCTGAATTTTTATTTTGGACATTAAAAAATATCCAAACCATAAATAGAGGCAATATTGGTACCAAAATAAAAAAAAATTTGTAAGGATGCGGATAACCAAATTTCACAAGATTCTGATGCAGGGTTTTTTAGTTATGAGAAGAACTTCGTTTTCAAATGCAGGGGTTTTTTGGAATTTTGTTAGCAAAATAAAAATGTGAGTTTTGTGTTTGGGAAAAAAACATCACTTTAAAATGCACAAAATGGCTAAGTGATGGATTTTAAAATTTTCCCCACATTAGCACTTTAACTCACCATTAACTCAGCATGCCTTAACCCAAGTTAGTCAAGAGTTAGAGGGTGAGTTGCACCCATGAAAATAGGGGAAATTTGAGGTTAAGGGAAAATGGGTAAATTAATGTGCACTTTGCATGATATTTTGACAAGTGTCACCATGTTAGAGAGAGGGGGGAGGGAGGGAGAGAGAGAGAGAGAGGTAGGTAGAGAGGGAGAGGAAGAGGGGGAGAGAGAGAGAGAGAGAGAGAGAGAGATGAGGTCATCCATTTGTACAAGGACATATTAGAGATATTGGGAAAAAATTTGTGTACCAATTTTCCTTTTATATGTTTGGACAAAAGGACAAGGGAGAGTAAGAATGAAAAAATGTGCCATGGGTAGATTTTATCACGAGGAGGGGAAAAATAAGTTTGACACATCATTTTGCATGTTATTCTAGCAACCTAGGTTGTCACTTAAGTGAAGAAAAAAATTCCATAAGGGGTGTGAAATTTTGTGTCCTCGTTATCTCCTTGAACCAAGGGACAAGGGAAATAGGACATATGATGTTTAAAAAATGGGCCATGGGTTGTGGGGGTCATGTTTGTAAGTTGTGCACACTCCTCGGGCACAAGTGATGTATTTTAAGTGACATGAAAAAAATTCAAAAGGGGGCACAATTTTGTGTCCTCACTACCCCCTTGCACCAAGTGACAAGGTAAAAATAGACAATTGAGGTCAAAAATCCTACCGCTTACTCAAATGAAGTGTTGATGTCATCATGCCAATGCGAAATTAGAACATGGGAATGCCCTTTCCACCCTGGGAGAAAAAATTAGAGTTGCAAGGTCAAACCTTATATGATTTTGACTCCAAAAACACCCATAAGTACATCAAAAAAATTAAAGACCTGATTCTATTTTTCTTTCTCTTTTTATGCCCAATCACCCTTTTAAAACAAAGAAGTAGCAATAGTGACTTGGACTACCACAAATATTAATGAGGCATAGGATCAAAACTGATGTATTTATCATGTATAGAACTTTTAGATATTTTCATTGACTATTTTAGTTCCTAACTACTACTATAACTCCTGAAACCTTCAAACTGAGATCGCTTTCTCCGTTAAAGCTTACATTTTATGCACTCAGGGTGACACGATCTTGCTCAGATGGACCCTAACACCACGTGTCTCAACATATTTCCTTGATTCTACCATGTATCTCATCATTTATCCCTTTTACAACCTTCAGATGGGTTTAAAACTTGTAGATAGCTTCCGAAGGATGTTTTCTTGTTGCAATATGGATAAAAATATCCATTTTAGTGCTTCTAGGATCACTTTTCTACCTCAGAGCTAAGTAGCTTAATGAAATCCACTTGGATGTACCTCCCTACACATAAAACACACTTGAAATCCATGTTAACATGTTCTTCTCATCTAGAATGAGGATGAAACCAACTCAAAGGAGTTTTATAAGTTGATAGGTGGAGTAGAGGAAGGGTTCACAATGACCGAGAAAGGGAACTTTAAGTGGTGGGCTTGGTTCTCGTGACCTAATTTTTAAATTTTTCGTGAAAAACATTTAGCATGACAAAATTAATCTATTGATAATTCTAAAGGAGATCAATAATTTTTTGAAGTGTGCAATTTTATGTTAGAAATACATCAAAATTTAATATTGTGCATGTTATTGGAGCTACCTTAACTATCAAGGTTTATTGAATTTTAAGATTTTTAATTTAATGGCCTAGAAAAAATATCAATATTTTTTTGGTTCGCTACATGTCCATTAAAATATCATGTTTCCCTTAAGATTTAAGGTATTTATTCCCATTTAGAGAAAGAAAAAGAAAATAGTTTTGCATGCGATCAAAATAAAAGTACAAATAATTGAGAAAAGTTTTTGGAAATCTATACTATGAAAAAAATATCATCAAGCTTTTTGAGAAATAGTTGTTACCTTTTTCCATGTCATTGCAATGCTTCTTACATTATGAGAAGAGGATTAGATGCTCCTAGTAGGTTGATATGTTCATGAACAAGTTTATGAGTAAGATATATGGTATATTTAACATGGATAAGGAGGTTAATATGTGCATATCCAAGTATATGATTCATATTTATGGTATATCTATGTGATTTAATATGAATAGGGAGATCAAAATGTTCATCACCAATTTTATGAGTCAAATATATGACATATCTATGTGATTTAATATGGATAGGGAGGTTGATATTCCAGCCTAGAATTATTAGATAACACCTAGTCACACTGGCACATCACTCAGCCTAGGCTGAGCGCTCACCCGAAGCACGCAAAGGTACCAGGTCCCTCTTTAGGGTTGTTGTAGCAGAATGGTAGCATGATGAAGTAGTATAACAAACATATATTTAGAAACTAATCCATCTATACATCGTTACACCATACCAGATCTATAAGCACTTAAGTATAAATCATCATGATAACAATAGTATACAATGACAAACATATCAGACACTATTGTTCGGCCAATATTCTTCATATATTCATCATACCAACAGTACAAAAGCTTCATACAATACCAGACATGTGCGCATGGATCTGTTACAATTATCCAGTCTCATGCACTCATGTATCTCTAACCCTTCAAAGCAGTATGTGTCCCTGTCTATATCTTACTAAGTAATTCATTACATATATATAGGGTGGGGGACTAGCCCTTCACCACTTAACTCTACCAAAATAGGTCACATGCTAATAATAGCCACGTGCCTTTTACAACTATAGCCATACATGCAAGTATGCTATCTATAGATCGCTGATAGTTAACTATAGTGGTGGATCTATTCTTAGCTTATGTCCATGCAAGAGTGATTTGACATGCTCTTTGAAATCTCCATGAAGAGTGGCACGCAAGTCTCGGCATCACTTTGTGTGCTCCGCATGCCAACCTCTAAAAATAGCCCTGATCTCCAAAATCAGCTAAGTCCCGAAAGTCTGACTCTACACCTCCATGCGCGACGCCTTCCTATACCTTCGCGCCTTTTCTCCTGTGTTGTTCTCCCAGGTGGACTCTGTGTGTGAGTTCTACTAAGTGTTTTCTCTTATCAACATTACCCCACACTAATCTCATTGTCACCCCAACAATGGTGATGTCCAAAACTTACACAAAGAATGGATAAATAAAGAATGGTTGAATAAAGAATTTTGAATAAGGTATACACAACAAAAACTGTTCAGGCCTCAGGCTCCTCCATTTCATTCTGAAGCAGTAACTCTGGATATTCCTCTTTTATATCTGCTTCCAAGTTCTCCCACTCTGTCAATGTCGTTCCTACCTTCTCTGGCACATCTACAATGATAGACTCTAGCTCATCCATAGTTAGCTTTCCCTGCTCATTCTGTATCACAAGCATTACGCTTGACATAGAGGTTTGCACCCCTTCCAATATATCCATTTTTTGAGCAATGAGCTTTCCAAGCTCATCTAACCTTTCCTTATGTGGTGCCTATGCCGCAGCTAGTGTCTCATGCTTCTGCTTCACCAGGATTAATCGTTCAGCATGTGCCTAGGGTTGCATCCTTCATAGCCTTTTGCACTTCATTATCTTCCTCCAATGTTTTTACCATGATCAGCGCATCTGGAGCTGTGCATATCATTAGTGCATGATTGGCTTTCTTCAGCTCATCATGGATGGCTTGCAGTAGGCCTTCATAAGTAGCAATCTTCCTTGCTACTGCAGCCTGTGCTTTCTCTGCCTCTTCCGTGGGGTCCTTGGGCTGTTCTATCATGTGCACCTTTTCATCCTCCAATACTAATTTTATCATTGTCTTTACGTAGTGCATCGCAGAAGGAAATTCTTTTGGTACTTGGGATTCCAAATGTGGGCATACCTTTAGGACATCATCTCCAATTTCCTCCGCCATACTAACAAAAGTGTCATATTTTCTCTTGATCAGGTCCTTTTCCTACACTAGGCACACTATCTCCACATCCTTGGCTTTCAGCTTCTCTGTCAGCTTTAATGGTAGCAGATTTATCAATGTTTCTTCTTGCTACTTCAGCAGATACCTTTACCAGAGCATTGCTTACCTGCTCATCTGTCATCACCATTGGCTTGATTGTCATGTGCCTTATTTTAGGTGCCTTCTTCAATCATCTTGACGCACATGATTCTTCACCGACATCAAAGTCTGGCTCATCCATATGCGTGTGCATTGACCATGAAAGTTGCTTCCATGTACGCAATGTCACCTTGTCCTCATCCATGAGCACCCATCCAAATAGATCCTTCTGCTCGATGGTGCTCTGGAACCGAGTGCGAACAATCATCTTTGGGTCTTCTGCATATCCCATTGTATGTGCCTTAGCATCCTCACCTGTTTGACGGGATCTTGGCCCTCTTGGAATGGCTGCATCAAGGTTAGGAATACTAGATGTATCCTCACCCTTGTCTTGTGTGGCCTCTGATTGTTCCCCTTCTCCTCCTTCCATTTTCTCCTCCTCCTCGTGTTGAGGCTCCTCTTCTACTGGAGATGAGGGCACCTTCTCCTCAGATTCTTCTACTTCCTCACCTAGCCTGAGTTTTCTTCTTTTCTTCTCCTCTAGCTCCTTTACTTGTTGGGTTTCTCCTTGCACCCTTGTGCACTTGAATACCTTCTTAAATATTTGGTCACCCTGCTCTTCCCCAGTAACTCCTTCTCCCTGTGAAGCCATCACGTGCTCCTTCTCCTTTTGGCCAGATGGTTGCTTCCTCCTCCACACCAAGCCACCGCTATCCTCCTACTCTTCATCCTCTTCCTCATCATCTTGCTTGGGTTCAGAGGGCCTAGGTGCCGGGACGTTCTCCATGGTATGCTTCCCCTTCGGTGGCCCTGGAAGCATGAACTCATTTTCCACATACTTGTTATTTTCCATTTTTGGCTTAAGTTGAAGGTATATCAGCACGGCCCCGATATCCGCAATGGCAAGTGTCTCTAGTTTAATGCTCAAAATCTCTGAGATAATACTCTCGTTGTATGCATTCTTCCCTGGATATCCATATGTTTTCCGCAAGGTGTGGTATTCACAGTCCACCTTGTCTGCATTAAATACTAACCTTCTTGTGTTGGTGAACCGATGAACTGAAGCTTGGAAATATCACATGGAAAATGCGTAAGGTAGTTTGCACCAGGGGCTCCATGACCCATCTACCATTGGAAAGCACACAATACAAAAGTGTTGGTAGACTACAAACTATGCCTGCTTCCCTAGAACCAAAGGAAACTCCTTGGGTATACGCCATTCCTCTTCAAACGCCACGCGGAGCCTGTCATACCACATCTCTGCTCACTCCTTTACCTCATCCGTCATAGACCCCTTGCATAGATACTTGCTGAATCATTCAGCTGGAGACTTGTGATTCATGGGGTATTCCCATATATTCTCTTCTGGGCCATCTGGTACCCCAATCTCCATGAATACCAAACTTAGCAAAACACAGCAAAACTTATCTTGTTTCCTGCGCGCGCTTCCTCTACTATTTGCTCTGCAATGAAGCCGACAATGTTGTAAGTGACTCCTTCTGACATGTGCTTTGCCACATGCAGCCACATAGAGTTAACTTGTGACCAACGATCTTGGTCATTCAACTTTGTAATCAGGTGCACTGCTACCTGTACTACTGGACAATTTTGTAGTTTATCAATGTCCATTCCACGCGGTCCTTTCTGGTAGCCCAGTGCTTTGTGTGTCTCCAAAATGGCACTCTTGTCAGCTAGGTCAATCTTAATATCCTCACCTGTTGCCTTTAATCCAGTTACTGTGGCAATAAGAATGGGTGTCAATCTTACCCTCCGTCCTGCAAAATAGAAAAAGTCCTCATGGACTCAGGCTCATCAGCCATCTATACAATGGTGCATATTTCCCAAAGTATGGGAGCTCATACAGCTGGTAGACACCAATCCTCTTCAGTAGCCTTTCCCCGGCATCATCATATACTGGCATGCCATCCTCAGTTCGTCTGTTCATTTGGGAGGTGAGCAAGTCATCTAATTTCTTCTGGTTATCCTTGGTCTGGTGGTTATACTCACTTATCTTGCTCTGTCGTATGTGGGTATCCCATTCCTGGCCCACAATTACATCCTCAGGGTACTGCATCTCTGAAAAATTACTTTCTGGGGCCATCTCTTCCTCTTCTTCTACTACCACCTTCTTCTTTTCCTTTACTGGTGTTGCTTTCTTCTTTGGAGCCATTCTTCTCTTTGGGTTTTGTTTTCTAGACCTTCTGCTGCAAGTTTTTATTAGTTTCCTTCAAACCCTAACTTGATTCAACCATGCCCTAATTTGCAATCATGAAATCACGTGCCCTAGCTCTGTTCTGTCACTCTACTTCATTCAAACCCTTCTCCTATGGGGATACAAGCCTTTCCAATACACAGATCTGTCTTTCACACCTGGTTCACTTGCTTCGCACCTTGAATCGCTTTACTTGGCTCTTCGCACGTAGCTCTTTGTCGAATTCTCATAGTCACAAGGGTAAAAATGAAATCACATCCCATCCTTATATAGATTTCCACTTTTTGCTGCATTAATTGCTCCTCCACCTACCAAATTCTCCTCATTTATTACCCATTTTTGTCATTTCCACATGGTACATCTTCGCGCCAAAAGCTATAACCTTCTAGCGCACCTTTTTACCCTTTGTCATAGACTTCTCTTCAGCATGCACTCTAGCGCCTGAGTACCTCGTCACTGCACCATCTCCTGGTAGTTACCATGGCCACCACTTACCTCACGTTATACTTTCCCTCATTCATCTCCATCCTTGGTTATCTTTGAGAAGCAATATTTTGTCAATCACCCTTAGCAACCTTCTTTCTCAACACCCGCAGCATTAAATCTTCACAGCATATACCTGAGAGTCACCAACAATCCACCCCACACTAAAAGTATGTGCAGTCCTCTGCGCATCAACATGCTTCATATTGTAGTTAGCTTCATGCATGCAAGTGCACTTATTACACACAAACAAGAACTAAATTGACAAAGCATAGCGACGATGAAAGAAACACATTAAGGGAATGCAGAAAGGGAAACCTAATCTATCTGGCAATACTACCTTATTACAAACACCAAGAAGACTTATTTATAGTAGGGCTTCAACCTACTCCCGTTAAAATAACTGGGCAGCCTCGTGCCATCAATTGCTTCTAACTGGCAAGCACCTGACTCAAGTATATGAGTTATAATATACGGCCCCAACCAATGCACCTTGAGCTTCCCTGGATGGCACAAAAACTTGGAGTCATACAGAAGTACCATTTGTCCAACCACAAGTTTCTTATCCCTGATATGTCAATCATGCCATGCCTTTTGGTGCACTTTCTCATGTTTATAACTCCAGGATGCTATGGCTCGGTGCTCATCTAGTTGAACCATCTTCTCAATCCATTCTTCCAAGGCTTTCTCATCAGCTAGACCTCCAGCACGCGCAATGCACAAAGAAGGTAACATAAATTCTATAGGAAGAACAACTTCCGTGCCAAACACCAATTGAAAAGGTGTGGCTTTGTTCAATCTCTTGTATGTTGTTCTATAAGCCCAAAGAACAACAGATACTTTATCATCCCAATCTTTCCTTCCAACATCACAAATCTTGGTCAATGTGTGGCTCAAAATCTTGTTAAAAGCCTCAGCAGTTCCATTTTCCTGAGGGTGATAGGGTGTAGTCTTATGGTGGGCAACCATAAACTCATCTAACAGAATTCTTATTGTCTCATTCAAAAAATGTGTGCCCCTATCACTTGTTAAACTTAAAGGACAGCCATACCTTGTAAGAACATTCTCCCATAAGAACCTTGCTGTTGTAGCCACTTGTACAGTCCTTTGTAGGTGCTGCTTCTACCCATCGGGTAAGATAATCTGTACAAGTGATGATATAGCATGATCCAGTCCTGCGTGCGGCTGGTGAAATAGGCCCGACAAAGTCAATCACCCATTTCTCAAAGGGTTCTACACTTGTAATTGGTCGTAAAGGCATCTCATCCCTTTGTCCTGGTCGACCTAGACATTGACAATGGTCACATGCCTTACAATACTCTTTACAATCCTTGTACAATGTTTCCCACCACAAACCAGCAAGTAGGATCTTGCGCGCTGTGGTATCACCTGCATAGTGGCCACCTGCAATACCACCATGTGCTTCTTCCATTATATCCTTTCGTTCATGCTCCAATACACAATGGCGTAACACCTCATCTCTGCCTAATTTGTACAAATCACCACTGATTAACATGAATGGTGCCGCGCGTATAGCAAGTTGCTTCTTCTCTAAAGCTTTCATGCCTTCTGGTGCCATACCAGTCCTTAGAAAGACAACAATGTCCTCTAATTCCGATGGCACGCATTGTAACCTATACAGTTGTGCATCAGGCATGGTCTCTTCTATTGTTTGTGCCTCTTCTCCTGATTGAATTCTAGACAAGTGATCCGGTCCAGAATTGCTTTTGCCTGGTTTTACCACAACTGTAAAGTCAAACTCTTGAAATAAGAGTATCCATCGGCATATGCACCCCTGTAAAATGGGCTTGTTCACCAAATACTTCAATGCCATGTGATCTGTATAAAACACAAATGGTGTGGCCAACAAATACTGTCGAAGTGTGTGCAAGGCATATATCATGGACAAGGCCTCGCGCTCTGTAGTGGTATAATTCTGTTCTGTAGGGGTCAACTTCCTACTAGAAAAAAAAATGGGATGATCTACTATACCTTCACCAGGTTGAGCTAAAACAACACCAATGGCCATGCCAGAGGCATCCACATGAACATGAAAAGGTTTATCCCATGAAGGAAAGTGCAAGATAGGTGCGGTAGTAAGCCTCTCCTTCAATATCTCAAATGCATGCTGCTACGACTCCCCCCAATAGAATGTAACTTTCCCCTTGAGAAATTCTTCCAAGGGTGCGGCAACTTTTGCATACCCTTTTATAAACTTCCTATAATACCCTGTATGACCCAAAAATCCATGCACCTCACTTTGACTGGTAGGCACTTTCAAGCCTACGATGACTGCAACTTTAGCTGGATCAACCAACAACCCTTCCTTGCAGATAATGTGTCCTAAAAGTATGCCAAAGGGAGTAGCAAAGATGCACTTCTTGATGTTCAATGAGATACTCAACTATCTACATCTTTCAAACATTAAGCACAGATTGTCACAATGATCCTTAATTAGCCCATAAACGGTCCAATCATCAAGATAGACCTGTAAGAAGTTGTGAATAAAATCCTTGAATGCTTGTACCACTATCCTTGAAAATACAGCAGGTGCATTCTTCAATCCAAAGGGCATCACAGTATAGGCAAAGCTTCCCCATTCAGTAGTGAAGGTGGTCTTCTCTTGATCTTCCGGGGCAATCCTAACCTGATGATACCCTGAGAACCCATCTGTAAATGAATATATCTCACACCCAGCCACTCCTAATATTTCCTCTGTGAATGGCGTAGGAAAGGGATCTGTAACACATGCTGCATTCAACTCTCTATAATCAACACAAATTTGAATCCTACCATCCTTTTTTATGCTTATCACCATAGGACTGACCCATTCTGATTCATCCAATGGTCGAATGATCCTAGATTTCAACATCTTGTCAATCTCCTCCTTTACTTTCTCACACAAATTGGGATTCATTCGATAAGGTCGCTTCCTAACAGGGCACGCACCTTCCTTGAGCTTTATCTTCATTTCTCCAAGTGATTTATGCATGCCTTTAAGTTCATGGTATCCTCTTGGGAATAAGTCCTCATAGTCTCTAAGTAACTCTATGATCTTTGCTACTTCTGATTCTGACCAGTAATCCCCAATTATCACCTCCTTAGGTTCAGCTTGTGCCTATATTTACCTTTGTTGTCTTCATAGGTTCATGATATGCATGCACGTGCATCTACATCCACACTGGCTAACACTTCACGTGTTCCATGTGAATGATCCACTTCCAAGTGCTCAACTTCCTCATCATCAATTATGTAAACCATCTTCCCCTTGTCTTTTTCCAGAGAAGCGCACTCAAGTAGTATGATATCATCTTCTTCATCCTCAAAATGTGCCCCTGTCTCTGTCTCACCAAATAATTCCTGAATAAGTTCTTCCACTTTCCCACTGTCTCCCATGGTTAAGCACTTGATAAAGCTTAAAGCTTTGTTCACTGGTGGTGTAGATGAAAAGAAGTCAAAAGTTTGGATCATCCCTGCAGTCAAATTTTTCCAATTGCCAGTGTCGCGATGTAATTCAGCATATACATACCAAGCACGCATGTAACCTTGTAGAGTAGAATAAAACTGATGCACCCAAAGTGAGGGTGGTAATGCTTCCTGTCCTACTATCCAGAGTCTCTCACACTGCTGGATATGATGCTGAGCAGGTTGATCACCATGATAAGGGAAAATTTTTGTAGGTGCATTACTTCTTGAAAACCTGGTTGATAAGGCGGTCCCAATCTTTCCCCATTCTAAGAGATTATCCCTGTGGACCACCCACCAGTGCGCTGTTGTCCCGCCCAAAGTATATGATAGCATATCTCATCTTTTAAGTTGGTCAGCCCAGTTTTCTTCCATGGCCTGTAAGAATCCAGCCAAATCTTCAGATCCAGTATAGCGGGGTACTGAGTGACCTATACACCAGACAGAGTGAAAACCCTTTTTGCAAGCAACCACATGCTTAACTTCACACCCCACCAGTTCATAAGTGCCATGAGCCCAATTATCACAAGCAATACTGGTAGTATCACTGATTGACTGAGAATCTTCCCAATGAAGGATTCCTTCCTTAGATGGCTCATTGACCTCTGGGTCCCGAATAGCACGTATATAGATTCTGTTCAAGTCCTCTTCGCTTAAAGGTTCCACATATGGTATGGATTTCCCATCTGTCAATGGTATTATGACCCTTTCCTCCTTGTTCTCGAAGCTGATATACCCCTTGTTAAACCTCAAATCAGCATTGTTTGCATAACACCAAGGGCGCCCAAGCAAAGCTAGGAAGCTATCTGCTTCCGCAAGCGCTAACACTTCAAAGTCTCCTGTGAACTTGGCCCCTTGTATAGTGATAGATGCATCCTTCAAAACTCCTATGGGAGTAGCTTTTGTTCTATTTTCCATGAACAATACATTAGATGATGGCTGCAATGGGGGTCTCCCCATTTGTACCCATGCATCCAATGTAAGTACATTCACTTCCGCACCTGTGTCAATCAAAATATTGCTCAACAACCACCCATCCACAACAACATTCAAAGTGATCTCCTTGTCGTAGTCAATGCTATCGGGGGGAAGATTCACATGAAGTATTTGTCTTCTAGTCTCAGTTCCCACACGTGGAGTATTCCCCTTCAACCAATTTCCTAATAAAGGAATAATATTCTCCTGGCACAACATTCTACATACCTCTCTGATGTCGTCAATATCAGACGGGGCCTTTTCTGTATCCTTATGCTCCAATTTCTGAGACTGCTCTTTCAAACCCTGTATTTCACCTTGAAGGCTTCTAAGGACCTCCATAGTTTCCTGATAGACTTCTTTCTGATGAGCTGGATCTGGATACCTAGCATGCAAAACCTCCTCCCTAGTGATTGTCAGCTTCTGTTGCAAAACCTCTCTTGTGCGTGCCGCCTCAGCTCGTGTGGTTATCTTGACTGTTACTGTCTCAGGTTCTGGTGTTAACTTGGGCATCCACTGATTCTCTACTACACACTGGATTCTAACCATCCCTGCACCTTTGTTTTCTTGCTTGTGCTGCTTACTGAGATGCTCATACAAGTCCAGACACTCTTCATAACTATGCCCCTTTCCACAAAATGAACAGGAAATATTCTGCGGGCATTCATGCCTATAATGGTCAGGTGAGCCACATGTATAGCAAGTTCCTCAAGGGAATTCACTCCTTCCTCCACCTCAGGCCTCATCCTCCATATCCACCTCGATATCCTCATCCTCTTTCACGAACCCCTTCAAACCTTCCATCATTCCTGTCATAGCACATTTGATTATAATCCCTATCCTGATGCTCATTCTTTCCTTTAGAACTATCAGCCACACTCACCTGTCTCACCCCAATATCAATGGCATCATGGATCTGGCCAATCAATCTACAGTCCTCAGTATCATGGGTCGTGGACCTACAAATTTTACAAAAGGAGGATACATTCTTCCTGATCGCACGTTGTAGTAGGGGGCAGTGACTAGCATCATGATTCAAATGGAAAATCTCACAGTCTAACAACAGTGAACGTACAGTTCTGCGAGGGAAACTATCCTTGGTGTGGCCTTCTACTTCACAATCTATACACCAGATTCCTGAGCACGTTTCATGAGCTGAGTTTGCCAATAATTTCTCTAACTGTTTTTCCATAGCTGTTATCTGAGCCTCCAAGAATGGACTAACTCCAGTGTCAATACTCCCAACTGCTTCAGCACGTAAAGCTGCTTCCAATGCTTCACATGGGTCGGTATAAGTTTTATGCGATAGTGCTCTTCGAAATGGGGTAATCAATCCCCCGAAAAACCATTGTGCATGCTGACTTGCATGAATGTCATAGGAGAGTTTGGATAGAAGTGTTTTAAAATGGGCATCATACTCACGTACACTTTCAGTAGTGCCTTGCTTTATATCCTTAAGTGCACTTATACTCTTCTGCTCAAACTCTGGGATATGGAACTCTTTCAAGAAAGCATCTTTCAATGCTGCATAGTCAATACAAGTTTGATTGGGATCAAACTTCCTATACCAGCTGTGCACGCACGCCTGTAATGTAGTAGCAAATTGACTTGCCTTGCACTCAGAAGCCATGATACCTTTCGCATGCCACAATATTTCACACATATGAACATGTTCAGCAGCATCCTCGATACCTCTGTACTCTGGGAGATGAAGGGACATCTCCATATAAATGTTCTGGGGTTGTTGCGGGCCTTAACCACCCGACCCAGAACCTCCTTGGTTTCCTCTTCCTCCAAAACCACCTGAACCACCAGAACTAGAACTGCCCATACCACCTGATCCTCCTCCAGAATTTGGAATAGGGCCCATGGATGCACTCCCCTGTGTCCCAACAGTGGTACTATACTGGACCCCTACAGTCTGTGAAGTAGTCCCAGTTCCAGAGGTGAATCCCACACTCGGCGCACTCATATTCTGTGCAGATGATGAGCCTGAAAATGTACCCCCAAAGAATAACAAAGTTGTCTGTGCTGCCATTGATGTACTTGTTGTCTGACTTATTTCTGCTCTTTCACTTCCTAAATGAAAACTTTGCTTACCTGTTGTACTAGATACTGGAAAACCAAGCGCAAGGGCTAGGTCAGCAGGTTGGCTTAGATGCATGCCCACGGCCCAGGTCATATCTACTGGCACACTTCCATGTGAGGCCGAAGAGGGTTCTCTGTCATGCTTTCCTAGATGGGGGAGTTCCTGATGCTCTTGCTCTTCTTCCTCCCCATGAGCCTCAAATCCTTCACGAGCCATCTCTCTCCACAACACCATCCATTCTGTAATTTCTTGTTTCTTCCATAATTCCCTCTCACGTGCCTCATCATACTTCAGCCACCTCTCTTCCCTCTACCGTGCTGCCACTAGGTCTGCCATCTTTCACCAATCCTGTTCCTGCCCCCGCGCGTGGAGATTTTTAGCTTTCCATGGGTTTATCTTCCAAGTTCAACATTACCATCAGTATTTTGATTGCCAGTGGAATACCTTGCAAATACGTCCCTCTAGGATACCGTAGGAACTGGAACTCCGCTACCTCCGGGCACGAATAAGTCAAAATTGAATACTCCAGAATATAGTTGTTTAGAACACCATAAAACCAGGTATCTACCACGAGTCCAGATCAGGTCAGCATCATATAGTGTTTGAAATTCCTCCTGTGTCCAAACAAGTGTGCGATACCTCCAATTCCACTTAGATGCATATGCAGTCAACCACTCATATAATTCTACTGGAAAGATAGCAAAGAAGCTCTCATACAAACTGTCATACAGATTCTGCTCTACCCAAGTGCATGCGCTAAATCCGGATCCAGTGTCAAACCTCCATGCGTATTCTTCCTCCAGATCATGAATCCACTCTTCAACGCTCGCCAAAGTTAGCCGGTATGTCTTCATCGTGAACCATTCTGAAACAACTGAAAAAGAGGTCCCGGCAACGGAACCAATGATGCAGCCTAGAATTCTCAGATAACACCTAGTCGCGCTGGCACATCACTCAGCCTAGGCTGAGCGCTCACCCGAAGCGCGCAAAGGTACCAGGTCCCTCTTTAGGGTTGTTGTATTAAATGGTAGCATGATGAAGTAGTATAACAAACATATATTTAGAAACTAATCCATCTATACATCATTACACCATACCAGATCTATAAGCACTTAAGTATAAATCATCATGATAACAATAGTATACAATGACAAACATATCAAACACTGTTGTTCAGGCCAATATTCTTCATATATTCATCATACCAATAGTACAAAAGCTTCATACAATACCAGACATGCGCGCATGGATCTGTTACAATTATCCAGTCTCATGCACTCATGTATCTCTAACCCTTCAAAGCAGTATGTGTCCCTATCTATATCTTACTAAGTAATTCATTACATATATATAGGGTGGGGGACTAGCCCTTCACCACTTAACTCTACCAAAATAGGTCGCATGCTAATAATAGCCACGTGCCTTTTACAACTATAGCCATACATGCAAGTATGCTATCTATAGATCGCTGATAGTTAACTATAGTGGTGGATCTATTCTTAGCTTATGTCCATGCAAGAGTGATTTGACATGCTCTTTGAAATCTCCACGAAGAGTGGTGCGCAAGTCTTGGCATCACTTTGTGTGCTCCACACGCCAACCTCTAAAAATAGCCCTGATCTCCAAAATCAGCTAAGTCCCGAAAGTCTGACTCTACACCTCCGCGCGTGACACCTTCCTATACCTTCATGCCTTTGGTCTTGTGTTGTTCTCCCACGCGTGGACTCTGTGTGTGAGTTCTACTAAGTAACCCCTATATAGCCATTAATTCATGCAAAACAAATATTAGGATGGTTGCGGGCACCCCCGTGCACAACTAACATCACCACTACTCCAAAGATGGATCAACCCTCACGTCGTTCTCATCTAGAATGTGATTTCTATAATGTATGCAACCAAATAGATAAGAATGATCTTACAACAATGAGATTGTACTTGCACCTTTTCCTTAGATTGATTTGGAGTGATTATATGTTCTTTGCATTTGTATATCTAAGTGGATGACTACCCTAGAAAGAGTATGAAGAGTATAAGGGATTCTTGGAATGGATTTTCTTTTAATTTCTCTTAATGTATATGCATTAAGATATTTTTGTGTCAAGTGTATATGATCTCCTCTTTTATAATGGATGAATAAATAGCTTATATATGTGTTATGGATCTAAAAATCTCATATAAGGAAGAATATAGGTGACCCAAAAGAATTTGAATTAATAAAAAAAATTGTTGGAGGGAAAGGGACCAAACCAAATGGAAATAGCTATAGTGTACAGGCTCTATCATCATTTTGGGTGATTTTATCTAAAATGCATGGGTGAGTGCTTTGAAAATCAAGATCGTATTGTGTGATGGTTTAGTCTAATTCTATGTACTAATTATATTGTTGTGTGAAAAAATGAGTTGTGTGTGCAAGCAAGAATGAATGAGATATAGTGAGGGATAGAATGATTGAACAAGTTGGTAAAGTGAAAAATTGTTGTACATTTTGTGTTGTTGCAAGACATGAATTACCAAAATGAGTGTCTACAATTTCATTGATACAGTTTATAAGCTACATGGTACACCCAATATTATAGATAATGATTATGACCCTATATTTACTAGCAATTTTTAGACCGATTTATTCTCATGTTTGGTACTCAACTTGTATGTATTTCATCATATCATCCCTAATATTATGGGAAGACTAAGGTAGTAAACAAATGTTCGTAGTGGTATCTTCGATGCTTTACTTAAGATAATCATTTAATATGTGTTTAGTGGTTATCACATGTAGAATGGTGGTATAACACTTAATCTTATACCTCATCCAAAATCTCTATTTTTTGCATTATATGGGTACCACCCACCATCCCTGACCTCCACCTTAAGGGTATAGTCTAAAGTGAGAGAAATTGAGGAGAACATTCAACACCAATAGGAATTCCTTTCCATCCTTAAATAGAATTTGAAAATGGCACAAATTGCATGAAAAAACAAGCTAATCAATGTCGTAGTGAATGACACTTTGAATTTGGAGACTTCATTTTTATGTGATTACATTTGTATAAGTAGTTATCTTTCAAACGAAAAAATTAGGAAAACAATATTTCACCTAAATACTACAACCCTTATCAAGTGTTGCAAAATATTGATAGTGTAGCATAAAAATTAGAGCTCCCTCAGTCAACCAAAATAAATCCCATATGTTATGTTTGTTTCTTGAATAAGGTCATTGTCTTGAAGGTGGAATCCTAGTCAATGCTACCTAAGCTTGATGAGGAGGGTTGAACCATTTTGGAGCCTGAAGGAATACTTCATAAATACAATAAGAGGTTGATGGAAAGGATCTAACCAAGTATCTGATCAAGTGGCAGAATTTGACTGGTGAATATTCAACTTTGGAAGATGAAGCATTCATGTAGCAGCATCCAAATATTACCAACATCGGGAACAATGTTTCTTTAAAAGGGAGAGGCATGATATGCCCTTAATCCTTTATCATATATAGGGATATGTATGGCCAAATTCTAGCTAAAATAATATATTATCATATCATATCTCATTTATTTATGCTTTCATATACTTATTAGGTTGGCCTAGGTGGTTTATATAGCATAAGTAGAGTGTATATAGGAGGTAGTAACTAGTAAATGGGCATGGTATTGAGAATTTTATTCATATTATAAGGTGTGGAGGTTTGCCCGTTGAATTGGATAAGTCATTTGTACTTGCATTTTATCATATTATCTATCTATTTTGGTGTTCTTTTGTGTTTTATTGTTCTTATTATTACAATTTATCTTAGTAATTTCCTTACACTAAAAGTATTGTATTATTCCCAAATCAGACCCTACACAAGAAGGAAAGTTTGTTTTTATGGTCAAGATCTACCTTCCTGTAAAAATTTAGGCCAATTTGACCACTTTGAATTCTTGTAGAAATTCTAAAGCGGCCTAAAACTGCTATTTAATTACTAATTCAACATCTAATGTAGAAGGGTAGTTTGTTGTATAGGTTGGTATCCACCTCTCTACAAAATTTTATCTCGAAGAAAAAAATTATATTTTGTATGATTCTTAAGGTCACCCAAAAACTTCCTTAAATGAAATAAAAGTGTCTTGAGATGACCAAAGGAACCAACTCTAATTTAAAATTAATAATATAGGGTGTGTTTGATTTGCAGGCTCTCAAATATACTAATCCCATTCATAAATATTTAATTGGAATAATATTTTTCAGGCACTAACTACAAAGGATTCATATTTTTCCCGTAACCACACTATCCCATCTTCAAGATACATTAAGAGTAACTTCCTAGGGCTATCTGCTTACTAGTACACCACAAAATCAAATAGATGAATAACTTCTTATTGGAAAGAATAAATTGTTTTCTAGTATACCACACAACCAAATGGTTGAATGGATTCTTATTGGAAAAAATTAGGTGTTTCCTATATATTGTGAAGTATGTCGAAGCTAAAATCCATACACACTAATGTCTAATGACTCGAGTATCAAGGTAGTACCCCTCACGCCTTGGATCAAGTACAACTAATAACTATTTTTCTAAGAATGATAGCTTTTGAGGTTTTAAACCATCATAGCAAAGTTTTATCCTATATGGGAGTTCTAAAATAACCACATATAAAACCTTATTACCCCACAACTTTCACCATTTCATTACCAAAAAAGATCTCATGAAGAGCGAGGTGGGAACATAAGATCGGTTATTTGCAATAAACCATTATATCTATATATAAATTGCAGGAAGAATGAAAAATTATAACTGATATAAATACCTACAAAAAAAGATGAAATATTATAGATCTAATCTTTAATCCTATGTGGGAAATGAGGTAAAGCTTCGTTTTTTATGATATCAGATTATATTTATGAATATTCTCTATAATCACTATAACAACTATAATACATTCACTCAAATACACACATTTACTATAAATCAATGAAAGATTAAATAATGACATAACATAGAGTTATAATTTGGGTAGTATTACTACCTCTTTTATTAAAATATTTGGCTTGAAACCACCAGTATACCCATAAATATCTTCTGTAATGACTTACCTCTAACACTAGCTCTCTATGATATTGTAAAAGCAAGTAGAGGTCGTTATTAGGGTTGGAGAGTAGTTAGTGTGTAGAGCAAGTTTATTTTAATATATTAATAGAATCTATTAATGGCTACTTTAATCTATTAGTAGAAGAAGTCAATAGCGTTAATAACTAGACTCATACTCTTCTCTATTAATAGATGTCAACAAGTGTGCACCAATATGTGAATTATCCACATATTATATTATAGTTAAATATTACAAGTGTATCTTAATCACATACAATAGCATATGGTTAATTAAATATACTAACAAACAAGCAACTTCATGCCTCCAAGATTAGTGATATCTTTTCTATGACAACTGATGGATCAAGATGAATGGATTTTAGATTTAGATGCCTAAATCACATGGAAACTAATAATTTGGGTTTTCTACATTTTTCCTGGGTCTTTAGATTTCACACTCTAATAAAGTATTTTCATCTATTATTCTAAATATGCTTAAGACATTTCTCACCTCTTTAACATGGAAAATGCAAGTCCACACTAACTCATTTTCAATTAGGGGTCATAATTTCCACCAAATACTATATTCCTTTAGTTGATGAGACACTCTACATCTAGTTGGTTGGGAGCCTACTCAACTCATACACATCCTTATATTTATATTTCTATGAATCTTGTATTGTGTTATCATCGGGACCCCGTGAAATCCATTGCAAAGCTGCAAAACACATTCTAAAATATCTTCGCAATATTACTAATTATGGGATTGAATACAAGTTAGGAGGAAAAACCTCAATTTTTGTTTACACTTCAAGAGGGAAAGTAAAAACGAATCATGCTCCTTCTGAAATAATAGTTCTGGGCTATCACATGGTGATTTGGGCAGGAGATCGATTCAACTTAGGACCCTATTAACATGGAAGATGGCCACTATAGTAAAAAAAACATGGTAAGGATCACACATGCAAATAGAGGGAAGATCCCAATGGAAGCTTGTCATTATTGCGCACTTTATGTTCTTAACATGTACAAGTTTTTTAGGAGCTTCTCTCTTCTTTTAATGTGTATTTCTCTTCTTATTAGTTGTTTGGCAATGCTCTATTTGATAAGCTCTATAAAATGGTGAGACATTTCTTTTGGTCTCATGGCAAAGGCAAGTAAAAGGGCATGCAGTGGCTTGGGATGTTTGTTACAACCCAAAGAACTTGGAAGGTTTAGGGATTAAAATTTTGAGAACTCGAGGAACTTTCCTTGCTATGAAATGGATTATGAGATCCTATCATGGGAAATATTGGTTAGACATATTATTCAAAAGGGATTCCCTTAAGGCAAACCTCGATGGAGTGGACTATCCAAAGTGAATCTCCTTGGTTAATTTTTTGTTATACTTGTTGGGTCACCCGTCTTTAAATCCTTATGGAAATCTTATGAACTATTAAATCACCTAGTGATTAGACAGCCCACTTTCACTTGGTTTGGTACTCGGTGTGAGGAGTATAGATATTTGGGGCGGAACCTTACATACAATAATACATCTCTTTCTGGCATTAGATGTTGTTCTACAAACACATGTATCAAGAAAGGAATAAGTGTTTCTCACATATATAACAATACTAGATGGTACTCTTGGTTGGAATTGAAATTCAAATATAACATTCCAAACACAAAGTACATGACCTATAGTATTCTTATCAAATCTCTCAATGATCCTCCAATAGGATTGACATGGAAAAGATGATAATGTCTATTGAGATTATATAAACTATTTAAAAGGCCCTCAATTGCTTGAAATCACTCCTAAGCAAGTTTATGAAGAGCTCTTTTTTCTTCTAATGTGTACTTAGGCCTTAATGTGAAGTGGGATTTCTATGACGCTTGGTTTAAGTGAAAGAATGTATTTGTTATTATTTAAGCCTTGTGGAAAAATACAAATATAGAAGAAGGTTTTGTCTTCTTTGTTTGGCGGTGCTCAGTTTGTTGAGCTCTATAAAATGGTGAGAGATTTATTTTAGTTTGATGGAAAATACATGTAATGGCTTGGGATGTTTGTTACAAACCAAATAACTTGGGAGGTCTGGGAATCAAAAATTGGAGAACTCGGGGCATTGTCCTTGTGAAATGGATTATGAGATCCTTTCGTGGGAGAGACTAGTTAGACATAATATTCAAAATATTATCAGAAATTCAAATATAACATTCCAAACACAAAAGTACATGACCTATACTATTCTTATCAAATCTCTCAATGATCCTCCAATAGGATTGATCATGGAAAAGATGATAATGACTATTGAGATTATATTAACTATCTAAAAAGCCCTCAATTGCTTGAAATCACTCCTAAGCAAGTTTATGAAGACCTCTTTTTTCTTCTGATGTGTATGTAGACACCTAAAATATGCTTACACTTAGCATTTCTTCCAATTCAACCAATTGACGACACTTCGTTAATCAACCCTTCTTTGCTCCATTCTCGAATGCCCATTCACGACACCTTCTTAGTCGTATTCCTCCTATAATCAGCTTATTTGGCTACTATCTCTCTTATTAGCTAAACATTCCTCCTTTCGACCATTCAGAACCTTCCTAGTTCTCTCTGAACCACTTCTGCAGTCTTCCTAAGCTATCTATCAGTCACAAATGGTTAATCAAACTCCTCCCAACTCTCAATGAGTCTCTAATCACTTGCTAATCAAGTTTAACTAGCCTAAACCCTAATTAACTAGGCTAAACCAAGCTTAACTAAGCCTAAAGCATGTTTATCCTAATCTAATCTAAAAGTGCTTTTTGAGCTTTAGTCCCACATGCACCCAAATTCCAAATTCTTCCAAACCAAAAACTATAAATACAAGGCTAAGCCTACCCATTCAAACTTACAACTTTACATAACACAAAACCAAAACAAGCCTAAGAAATCTTTGAGATCTCATTTGTATTAGCTTTAAGCTAATTAGACATTTGATCTAAAGCTTCCATTCCTCCATTATTGAGCTAATACCTACATTTGAATCCTTAAACCAAGTTTTAAGTAATATGGAGAGAACCATTGGCCTTGAAGCCATTAATGGTGAGACTCCATTCTTGAAAGCTTGAGAACCATAAACAACTAATCACACCTTTGATTGCTAAGTTGATCTTTGTAGGTTCAATTTCTTAATTAAGTAATCTAAAGAGTAGGGAGTAGTATATATGCTAGCTTTTGATGTTTTTGTCAAAGTTATGATGCATGTATAGGATTAACTCTTGTTTAGCTCTTATCTCATGGTGCATGGATGAGTTAGCAAAGCTTTGAGGTTCTTTAGCCTCATTCCATAGCTTTTGCAACTTTCCATTGCATACAATGTACTTAGGTCTTAATGTGAAGTGGGATTTCTATGACACTTGGTTTAAGTGAAAGAATGTATTTGTTATTATTTGGGCCTTGTGGAAAAATACAAATATAGAAGAAGGTTTTGTCTTCTTTGTTTGGCGGTGCTCAGTTTGTTGGGCTCTATAAAATGGTGAGAGATTTATTTTAGTTTTTTGGAAAATACATGTAATGGCTTGAAATGTTTGTTGCAAACCAAATAACTTGGGAGGTCTAGGAATTAAAAATTGGAGAACTCGGGGCATTGTCATTGTGAAATGGATTATGAGATCCTTTCGTGGGAAAGACTAGTTAGGCATTAGATGGTGTTCTACAAACTTATTATCCATCTATCGGATCACTCATTCAAGTAAAGGAAAATCTATTGAGTTTACCACCAACAATTTTGTAATCAAGCAAGCAAAAGACTAATCTATTATTTTAGCAACTTGCGAGGTTGATCAACAAGCTAGATTATACAAGTTTGACCACTTTGTGTTTGATCATCCTTCATAAGTCATGTTTTACCATGCAAATGAATTAAGTAAACTTTGGCATGAATTTTTTTTTCATCTTAATTATTTCTCATTTAAAAAAATAATAATCACAACATAGTTCTCACGTTACTGAAGGTGTCCTTCACATATGGAGTTTGTCCAGATTGTGCACATGGAAAATAACATAGGGATCCATTTCTAGAAGGTAAAGCTTGGAGAGCCAGTGAAAAATTGTAGCTGGTTCAAAGTGACCTTGTTTCATTTCCTCATGGTATGTGTTTACCTTCATTGATGATTTCTCTTGCAAAACTTAGGTCTACTTTTTGAAAAATAAAAGTGAATTTTTTTAGCACTTCAAATTTTTTCAAGGCCCTTGTTGAGAATATATCTGAGAATAAAATAAAGTGTCTTAAAAATGATAAGGAGGAGATTTTGTTAATAACTAGATGATTACCTTTTGTGAGTGAGTAGGTATTCAACTTCAACACATTATTTCCTACACTTCCAAACAGAATGGTATAGTTGAGCACAAAAGGCACACGCTTAAGGAAATAGCTAATTTTATGTTACACTCCAAATATTTTCCTCCTCAATTTTAGGAAAAAGCTATTATGTGTACAAACTAAATTCAAAATCGCACTTCCCACTCACAAGTACTTGATATGACACTAGAAGGAAAATGATTTGGTGTTAAGCTCAATGTTTTTGACTTCAAGGTTTTCAGATATAATACATGGGAACATATCCCAAATGAAAATCGAAGGGTAATGGAAAGGAATGGTTTCCCTTGTACCTTTGTTGGTCACTGTGAATATATGAAGGCATATCATCTTCTAATTCCAATAACCACATAAATTCTTTACCAACAAGATGTAGTGTTTGATGAATAGTCACAAATTTATGATCCATTGCATTTACCTCCTCCATTTTATTACACTTTTCAAACTTCCTACGATGAACATGACAATTTTGAATACTTACATTCATTGACTTCATATAGTTCAAATGATGAGCCACAAGGGGGACATCCAGTGCCTTCATTGTCAATGCCAAAGGAAATTCTAAATGCACCTATTCAAACCACACAACCTTAACCAAATGCAATGAGGTCAATTCCTTGGAAAGAGATCCTACAAGTCCAATCATGACAAGATCCTAACATCAGTACGGTGTTACATATTTTACACAATTGGTAGTAACAGGGGATTATAATACTTAGCATCGATATTTTAATAATCATCAATGGTGGGAAGATATAGCAAAAGAACTTTCTTTCAAAAATAACAACACTTGGGATTTGTTTCCAATTCCAAAAGGAATTAAAATAGTGAGTTGCAAGTGGATGCACAAAACTAAATATGTAGCATGTGTTCATTAACATGTACAAAGCATAACTTGAAGAAAACTATTTTTCACATGTTGAAGGTGTTTATTGCCATGAAGCCTTTTCTCCGGCCATTAAAACAAATTTTATTTTACTAGGACTCTCCTTAGCTATGACATAGGGGTGGGAAGTCCACCAAATGTATGTGAAGAGTGCTTTTTTGCATGGTGATATACATAAAGATATATGCATGTCCCAACCTCCAGGGTTCATTGATAGTGAGAACTCTACTTATATGTACAAGTTGAAAAATTCCTTGTACGACTTGAAATAAGATCATCAAGCTTGATATAAAACTATTGACATGTTTCTTATCAATTCCAGTTTTACACGATGTTCCTCCAACCCTATTTCTACATTAAGAAAGTAGATAAAAACCTCATCATTGTGGTCCTTTATGTTGGTGACTTAATCATCACATGAGCTTTTACATAGGAAAATTCATGATTTGAAAGTACGTTTAAAATAGTCTTCTGAGATAAATAATTTGGGTTTTCTAGATTTTTCCTGGGTCTTTAGATTTCGCACTCTAATAAAGTATTTTCATCTATTAGTCTAAATATGCTTAAGACATTTTCCACCTCTTTAACATGGAAAATTGCAAGTCCACGCTAACTCCTTTTCAATTAGGGGTCATAATTTCCGCCAAATACTCTACTTCTTTAGTTGATGGGACACTCTACGGCTAGTTGGTTGGAAGCCTACTCAACTCATACATATCCTGATATTTATATTTCTTTGAATCTTGTATTGTGTTATCATCGGGACCCCATGAAATCCATTACAAAGCTACAAAACACATTCTACAATATCTCTGCAATATTACTAATTATGGGATTGAATACAAGTTAGGGGGAAAAACCTCAATTTTTGTTTACACTTCAAGAGGGAAAGTACAAAAGAATCATGCTCCTTCTGAAATAATAGTTCTAGGCTATCACATAGTGATTTGGGTAGGAGATCAATTCAACTTAGGACCCTATTAACGTGGAAGATGGCCACTATAGTAAAAAAAACATGGTAAGGATCACACATGCAAATAGAGGGAAGATCCCAATGGAAACTTGTCATGATTGCGCACTTTATGTTCTTAACATGTACAAGTTTGTTAGGAGCTTCTCTCTTCTTTTAGTGTGTATTTCTCTTCTTATTAGTTGTTTGGCAATGCTTTATTTGATAAGCTCTATAAAATGGTGAGAGATTTATTGTGGTCTCACAGCAAAGGCAAGTAAAAGGGCATGCAATGGCTTGGGATGTTTGTTATAACCCAAAGAACTTGGAAGGTTTAGGGATTAAAATTTTGAGAACTCGGGGAACTTTCCTTGCTATGAAATGGATTATGAGATCCTATCATGGGAAATATTGGTTAGACATATTATTCAAAAGGGATTCCCTTAAGGCAAACCTCAATGGAGTGGACTATCCAAAGTGAATCTCCTTGGTTACTTTTTTATTATACTCGTTGGGTCACCCGTCTTTAAATCCTTGTGGAAATCTTATGAACTATTAAAGCACCTAGTGATTAGGCACCCCACTTTCACTTGGTTTGGTACTTGGTGCGAGGAGTATAGATATTTGGGGCGGAACCTTACATACAATAATACATCTCTTTCTGGCATTAGATGTTGTTCTACAAACACATGTATCAAGAAAGGAATAAGTGTTTCTCACATATATAACAATACTAGATGGTACTCTTGGTTGGAATTGAAATTCAAATATAACATTCCAAACATAAAGTACATGACCTATATTGTTCTTATCAAATCTCTCAATGATCCTCCAATAGGACTGATCATGGAAAAGATGATAATGTCTATTGGGATTATATAAACTATTTAAAAGGCCCTCAATTGCTTGAAATCACTCCTAAGCAAGTTTATGAAGAGCTCTTTTTTCTTGCAATGTGTACTTAGGTCTTAATGTGAAGTGGGCTTTCTATGACCCTTGGTTTAAGTGGAAGAATGTATTTGTTATTATTTGGGCCTTATGGAAAAATACAAATATAGAAGAAGGTTTTGTCTTCTTTGTTTGGCAGTGCTCAGTTTTTTGAGCTCTATAAAATGGTGAGAGATTTATTTTAGTTTGATGGAAAATGCATGTAATGGCTTGGGATGTTTGTTGCAAACCAAAGAACTTGTGAGGTCTAGGAATTAAAAATTGGAGAACTCGGGGCATTGTCCTTATTGTGAAATGGATTATGAGATTCTTTCGTGGGAAAGACTAGTTAGACATAATATTCAAAATGAATTTGGTAAAGGCAAACATCGATGGAGTGGACTACACAAAGTGGATCTCCTTCTTGGTTATTTTTTTGTTATACTTGTTACGTCACCCATATTTAAATCTTTGTGTAAAGCTTGGGAACTAGTAAAGCACCTAGTGGTTAGGCACCCCACTTTCACTTGGTTTGGTACTCGGCGCAAGGAGTATAGATCTTTGTTGTGAAACCTTACATACAATAATACTTATCTTGCCAACATTAGAGGGTGTTCTGAAACACTTGGTTCGAGAAAGGAAAAAAAAATAAAAATCTCACATATATAACAATGCTAGATGGTACTCTTTGCTAGAAACGAACTTGAAATATGACATTCCAAACACGCAATGTAAGACCTATATTATTCTTATCAAAGTTCTCAATGATCCTCTAATTGGACTGATTATGGAAAAGATTATACTAGTTAGGATTCTATAAACTAGTTGAAAGGCCCTCCATTGCCCGAAATTATTGCTAAGCAACTTTATAAAGATATTTTTTCCCCACAATGTTTATTTAGGTCTTTTTGTGAAGTGGGATTTATGTGACCCTTGGTTTAAGTGGAAGAATATATTTGTTGTTATTTGGTCCTCGTGTATTAAGCCCAAGAAGTCTTGCTTTAGATGGTTACTCCTCTATTAAAAGTTAGTTGTAAGTGATGTCCAACAAGTCTTGCTTTAGATGGTTACTCCTCCATTAAAAGTTGGTTGTAAGTGATGTTCTTGCTAGAAATGCTTTTGGCAACCTCTATTGCTCTAGTTGTGGTGAAGTTGAAACAATCCAGCACCTCTTTTTTACCACCTTTTTGACTCTTCTATATGGAAACCATGTTTTGATGCATGGGCTAATTGTTTGAATGTGAATGTCTCATGGACTATAGCTTTGTTTGGGTATTTCACATTGGTCAAAATTTGTGTTTGTTTTTTCAAGAAACTTTGTTTGATGATGTCTATTGAGATCCTATGGGTTTTGTGAAAGGCACAAGATGAACATAATTGTAGGGTATAGACAAGGTACTCACTAGACTTCAACAATGAAGTCCTGCATATGATTTTGTATGTGCAAGTATTCAGCTACAAGTACCAATATCACAACTTTAGAAGTTTCTCAAGCCTTGTCGCGTGCATCACTCTTTCCAAGTTTACAAAAGAGGCCAGAAATTTACCGAAGTTTCCATCTTCTCCTTATTGGCGTGTATTTCAAAAGACTCGCAAATAAAGTTTTTTTTTAAAGATGGGGATTTGATGAGACTGATTTCAGCGAATGTGACATTCTAGATCCTAAGTTGGGTGGTGATCTATGTGGTGACAACATGCAACTTGATGGACATAACACAAATGCAGTTAATGGATGCCATCATGGCAACACTTCACATAATTGAGAATAATAAAATTTCTCTAAGCTAAATACTCTTTTAAGGTTTAACAAGTATTAGTTGACACTATGGATTGTTTTGTTGGAGGTCAGCTCTTACCGAGCTTATTTTATATTAAGCTTATTATATGGGTTTGTGCTTATTCATTGCACTAATAGATGCCTCCAGTAGACAGATATTGTTATTTATAAAATCATTTTCAAATATTACAAAACTAATTTAAGATGTGAGAATGTTACCATCCAAAATACCATTTATGAAATCAACAACAAAGGAATCATACAATGCAAGGTATGAAAATGCTTTCATGTTTATTTCATAAACATTGCTAGAATATATTACCTAATAGATAACTTCTAATTGGAGTATTATTTTATTCGGTTTTTATTGTGGTAGTCATCTCAAGATTTTCTCATTAAATAGTCTATAATATAATAACAATATTTCTTCATATATATTTTGTAAATATTACAACAATTGGGATGGCATGAACATATAAGTGTGCTCATTATGTTGTCCAAGTGACAACTTTGCACCTCAAATATGTGGCATATAAAGCTTGAACTTCAATAAGTCTCAAACGAGTGCCAACCATTTATCAGTTAACGTTTAAGAAGTCAATATAAATCTTTAATATCCATGACTGAAAATTTTCCCGTTTAACGACAACATTGAGAAGGTTAATAATAAATAAGAAGCTCCACACCATGAAGTACGTTCAACCGTTGATTACTGCATATTTTTAAAACCTTCTTTAGACATTCCTGGACATTTATGTGATGCCAAATTTAAACTAGCATTTTTCAGAAGTAAACCTGCAAAACTTATAGAAAATTTCAGCTTTGATACCTCTTTACAGAATATTATTTTAAAAAGAAACTACGAACTTTATTTGCACAGTTGAAATTGCCAATTCATGTATGGCATGTCAAATTCATGACATATCCATGATATATCTACACAGGCTTTATATTTTATGCATTCCTATTTACTACAATATGACAATTATGTATAGTCTTAAGGGCCTTGCGAAAATTTAACAACCATGTATTTTAAAAACTCTAATTTTAGGCTTACCCAGATCAAAGGCATAAAATTTCATGCCACGATGATGGTTTGGTTGTTTGTAATATTTAAAAAGTTTGGAGTAGAAACCTTTTTAAATTACAAGGTATAATGCATCACATTATTATCTGTTTAATTTGCCAGAGCAGACTACATCATTACACCTTTAACCTGCAGCCTCAAATTTGACGATGGGTAGGTTTCTGTACATTGTACAGCTTTTCAAAGAAATCAAAATGGAAGCCTGAAGGTCATATGTTAGTCTCCAGCCCATTTGTACCTAGGTTGCCACATGCATCTTCGTTTCCATACCGATTGTCCAAACCCTGAAGAAAACCTACAATTGAAATTGTCTCTGAATATCTGAAAATCTAGGTAGTGGTTTCCATATCTTGTAATGACAGAAATCAATAAAATTCCTAGCAGTCATCAATCGCTTGAGCTACTAAATTTGAATCAATGAATTTCAAACTTTTGATATCATTTTTCTGCATGTTTTCAACAATCCGATAAAAGGACAACTAGTTGTAACTCTGCAAAGGATTTGCTTTAACATGAATCTTCATTCAAAGCCTACAGCACAGCCTCGAAGCTAATGCTGATTTAATCAATTGTCCAGCTGTACTACAACTAATCTAGCCTGCTTTCAGGCTTCACTTTTTTATTAACATTAATGAGTGTCCAGATTTTAGAATCTAACTTATATGAATCCAAAATCTCGACACTCGTTAATGTTAATAAAAAAGTGAAGCCTGAAAGCAGGCTAGATTAGTTGTAGTACAGTTGGACATATTAGCTTCGAGGCTGTGCTGTAGGCTTTGAATGATATATATATATATATATATATATATATATATATATTATTGGAAGACATTCTTTTTTTTTTTTTTAAAACTAGTTCTTCCTCAAAATGTCAAGGCAAATTTTTAGTAGCCATGACCCTTTTTGATAACTAGCTCCAATATCTTAAATATATCTTTGAAAAATGCATATCTTGGATTTGTCGATAAGTTTCCCCAATAAAGGGTTCCTTATTATTAATGGCTCAATCAACTTTTCCACGAATTTCCTGCTGATCGGTACAAATGGCCTCAATCTAGCTGCACCACTGCATTAGGCTCAATAAAATACTTCCCAAGCAAAAAAGGGATTCCAGACTCCTCCATATAGTGCAATTTTTCAACAACTTCTCCAAGCAAAAGGAAAAACTGCCCTATGACAGTAAAATGTGTGTCAAATGTAAGATCGGCCATTTTTATTGAAATCTAACATTAGTACACTTGTTCTTCTCACCCCCCTTAGTCTGTCATTGTAGTTACACCTCTCCGCATAATTAGGCTTTTTTTTTATCTAGCTTTTAACTCTTGATGCATAAAGAGGCTCTCAGCCACCTGGGGCTTGACCTGGGCCTTTTGCCTCACATTGCCCCACATTAACCAATCAATGTAACTAAGCTTGTTGTCTACGTGCTTTAAAAGAATACCCTGTTTACTAAAGGGCACAAAGAATGGATGCTTATGGATGCAAAACAATACAATGTTTCAGTAAGAAATAAAATTCACACCAAAAGAAATCCGCATGCATAACTCATAATTTTGAATAACAACCTTTTTATTCATAGCTTATAAAATATTTTCACAAAAAAACTGTTTTAAGTTGCACATCTCAAATATAAACTACTAATTCCGTGTCTGCAAAGAATTCATTTTATATTTTTCACCAAAATCATCTGTGTCAAAACAAATATCTAGAACATGTTTAGACATGTTAGGATTTCGAAAAAGAATGTCTCATACCCCTAAAATTTTAAGAATTTACCGTATATTCAAAATTTCGCAACACAAAACATGTATCTACAGAGATTATACAGCTGGATCAGAAATATGACACTTTAAATCCTTTGTAAGATTGAAACAGTACAGGCCAGGGATCTTGATTGAAATTTGGAAATGAGTTGCAATTTGCTTCTTTAAAAAAAAAATTAAAAGAGAAAGAATACAATCTAATAGATGTACATAAGGATCAAATCAGATGGTTGTGTGATTTGAACCCTGGGTAGATTGCACAGCTGAATGCCAGGGGCAGTGAAGGAATGACTTTGGCCCTAGAAGGCCAATTCCTTTGCAAAATGAAGGGCAGAAAGAAGTTTATAATAGTTTTTCCTGCTAGCCAAACAGGAAACAGTATGCACCGTAGGTACTAAAACACCAATGGAATTTGAACCAAGCTTACCCAAAGACCAATGGAATTTGAACCAGGGTCATCATCATGACAATCACTCCCATCTTACCACTAGACCATGGTGCACTGGAAAGGAAGGTTAGAGCATTTTATACCATAAAGTAGACAAAAATATTTCTTAGAACCCCATGCTCTGAGAAAAAAATTAGATTATCTTCACCAAAACACAGAAAATTTTGTTTCCTTTTACCCCTGTTCATCCAAAAAAACTGAAATTCAAATACCACACAAATTAAAAACCTGCCACATTTGACAAGGTTAACCCTAATTTGCCGCTTCTCTTTCTTCTCTTTCTCTGTTCCACTGCTCAATTTTGGCTCGTCTCTCTTCACTGCCTTCTCTGGCCGGTGGGCTCCGACGCCTGTGACCCGGCCCACCACCCCTCCCACCAAAGCTACCCCTGTACCTGCCCCTTGGTTCCCGACGGCGATCAAAGTTCTCAAAGTCCCGCCCTTTTCCATAACCAGACCGCCCTCCATGAGACCTAGGGCTAGGGCTCCGGCTCCGGCTTCTGCTCCTGCTCCTGCTTCTGCTCCTGCTATGCCGATTAAACCTCCTACCAACCCTCCCAAACAATTTCCTTCTCAAATCCTTGTTAATCTTCTTAACATGCATGAAATTACAATACCCACCTCGGTTGCACGAGTTTTCCTCATATTGCCTGCAAATGGAAATGCATTTACAAAAGATTTTAGAAGTTCACAAATTTTTGCAAAACTTTCTCAATATTGAATTCTCAAAGTGTAAAATCTTCAAGGAAGATTTCAGAGTTCATAAATTCTGTTACCTATTCCGATATAAAAATCTCAAGCTTTAAGAAGTTTATAATTTTGGTAAAGTTTTTCCAAATACTGAATTCTCAACTTGTTAGAAAATTTACCAAGTTTTCAGAAGGGCCAAGGATGGGTCACATTAGCAGAGCTACCAAACTTACTTTTCCTGGGCAGGAAGCACAATGAAACAATTTTGATAGGAAAAATAATAATTAATTAAATCTTAACCTTAAATTTGAGAGTGACACTTGTTTGGTGGAAGACTTTGGGCAGCAAAATTTTCACGTGGCAATTATTTTAGCTGGAAGCTTTGAGCTCCCAAAGTAGAGTGAGTGAAGTTTTCAGCACCTGCTAGGAAATTTTAGTAATTTCTTAAGATAATCTGCATTTTCTGCGTAGATATTTTTTCCTAGGCAATTTCGGATCCAGAATTCTAACAGATGAAACTTCAAGTTGCATGAAACTATTTTACAGCAAACTGCTCCAATTATTTCATGGCAGCTCCAGCTGAGAAAATTACCACAGTCCCCCCCCTCCCTCCATGGGACAGTTTGATTATATATTTTGGTCATAATGTAGAAATTATATTTTCAATAGAACTAAGATTGTAGGAACTGCATATCTTAACAATATTTTCAGATTTTATATCAATCATTGCAATTTTTTTATCACAATCTGATTATATATTTTCCACTTTCCTACATGTCTTACACTTTATTAAAAAAACTGGCAAATCTCCCAAAAAGTTACATGGAAGATCAATTCACGCTCCAGGGAAAAATTGAACCTCTCAGGAGCCAATAGCTCACCATCATTGATCCCAGAGTCAAGTCCTCTCTGGTCAATGCTTTAACACAGGAATTGTGAGCTTTGTTTGGGAATGGCAAACATATTTGGCGGAAGTAAAAGAATATATAAAATAGGTTATGGTAACTCAGTCATAGGCAAAAGTAAAAGAATACATAAACTAGGAGCTGGTAACTCAGTGATAGAGTGCCCCAGCATGTAGATGAGAGGTCCTGAGACTATGCTTTTGAATTTGAACAAAAAGTGAAGCAAGAAATCATTTTCAATTGGAAAACATCTCCACGGTAAGTAACAGTACAATTTCTGCACAAAAAAGAGAATGCATCAGCGGTAAAGCAGAGGTTCGTAGAAATTTAACACATCTTCCCAAAAAAAGGGAAAAAAATACATAACCCAGGGGCTGGTAGGTCAGTAATAGCACGCCCCAGCATGCCAATGGAAGGTCCTAAGGTTAAGTTCCTAGATGGTTGATGCTTTTCAATAGGAAATTAGGCAAGGTTTTGGTGATGAATATGTAAAACCATTAGCGAAAGTAAAAGAAATCATAAACAAGAGGCTGCTAGCTTAGTCGTGAATGAAAGTCCTCAACATGAAATGTGAGGTTTCAGATTCGACTCCTTGCCGGTCCATGTTTTCCAACAAGAATAGAGGCGAAATTTCATTTTTAAACGGCTAACATCTTTCACAAAAGAGGGACAACAACCGAAAAAAATACATAACCACTTGGCAAACATTAAAAATTTACGCTACCTGCAGGTGGCCTCGCGGAAGTCAGTAACAGGAGAAAAATCAACGATTATAGGTCTCCCAGCATAAAACCTTCCCTGCAAAGCCTGCAAAGCCGCAGCAGCCTGCTCTTCCTGGCTAAACTGCGCATAAACATTTCCCACCATGTGATCTGCCAGATTATCACACACATTCAGATTCTCGATCTCTCCGTACTTACTTAGCTCCTCAAAAATATCTTCATAAAAATCTTCAAAATGGCGCTGCGTCTTGCGGGGATCTGCTGTGGCGGCGGTCTGGTTAGGGTCGGAGGAGGTCGCGGGATCAAGTCCCCCTGGACCGGCGATCATATCGGGCCTCTGGTACATATTGGAAAGGAGGAGGGTCGGGCTTATTGTGGGGCGGTTGTGCAGGCGTGCACATCGATCCCCGTGCCTGCAGACACCGATTTTGAAATAGAAGGGGCAGTTTACCCTGTCTTTTTCCGTGCCGAATATGGACGCTAAGTGTTCCGCCATTGATGCAGCCTTGCAGCTTCTCGGTAAAAATTGCTCAAAATTAACTCAAATGAAAACCTAGAAACCCTAGATATTTTCCGTTTATGCAGAGTATGTGCAGGCGAAAAACCCTGTGTAAAGTTACTTAGATGAAAGCCTTGAAACCATCAAACCCTATAATTTTTCCAAAATCCGTGCAGCTCGTGAAGAAACTTGAGCCTGTCAAATTTGTTTCAAGTCGAGGGCATCGATTTTGCGGGTTGCGTTATTGAGCGAAGTTTCTGATACGTAGTTCGGACCGAGTCCAGAAAATCAAACTTTTAATATTTAGGGCTTTGTTGGTTTAATCTTATTGAGCTTCTCACGTCTTTGTTACAATTTCTTTTAAAAAGTCGGTACCCTTGAGGCCATGAATGAAACCCTCCCTTGCCCATTAATTTTTTTTAAAAAAACTTAAATTTGGTAAATTTATCATTTTGATAATATCACTATTGGTTTAAACATAAAATTATAAGTTTTGTGCATATAATCTACAATAGTCTATCATTTCCAAGTGTCATATGTAGAACTTTTCTCACTCCCTCTTCGTATGGAACTGTTAAACTATCCAACAATTTGGTCCAAAACTGGCGTCTCAAGCCACCCAACGATCATTCTCCCAATTTAATATTTGCATATAACAATTGTAGGTCACATACAATTATTAAAAGATTAAAAATCAAATAAACCCCAATCTAAATGATACACAAAGTAAATGGGTTTTATAAGCCACTATTAGTTATTACGTTACAAAATATCAAGTTCTTCTAAATAAACAATTAATCTTTATTTGAATCTACACAACACAAACTAGAAAATGAATTAGAATTTTTTGTGGTTATGGAATCTAGTAAAATCACATTAGAATTGTAGGCTACTTGCTTAGGTGATTTTGGAATGTCGGGGACTTGCACCTGTAACCTACAAATTCAACTTTATAATTGAACAACCTAAAAAGTAAATAGACACGAATTTACAATCAAAAATCTAGTAATAATAATGGATAAAGGCTTCTTTTTTTACATATTTTCTTAGTGGAGATGTGTGCTTGCATGCTTCGAAGCTTTAGTTAATTTTAAGCTTGTTTTTTATATTTTTTAAGATTATTTTATGATTTCTTTTTAGTTTATCTTATTTATCATTTTTAGAAATTATAATAGTGTTTTATGAATTTTTATTTGTGTTTAATGTTATTTATAATTATAATGAGCTCTATGGGGATTTTGTATTGTTTTGAATAGTTTATTAATATAGTTGAGATGTTAATATGACATTGAGCACAAAGGTGCATTTTTTTATCGTCTACATTTTCCCCCTTTTTAGGTTTTATGATGCGACAAGGAAGTTGCATCACAAAAAATGAAGACGAAATGGGGTTCATTGGACTAATGACAAGGTTGTTCCACATGTGGGCTTAGTTAATTGATTGGATAGACAAGAGCTTCAAAATTTTGATTGATGGGCCACTTCAGCAGATTGTGTGAAGGGATATATGGGTTGATTTCACAAGGTATATGACTATTTGGTCAATTTGATTGATTGGTTGGTTGTAACAAGGCTTGATGAGTGAAGGATATTGATATGTGATCCCCCCTCAATTGACAATTTTTGTAACCCAACTTGGCCTGGGAATACATAGCATAAAAGGTGGCAATTAACAATGATAAAGAGAAGATGATGGAGGGGGGCAGTGCCTCAACCTTCCTTTAATAGGAATGGGACAAACTAGGATGGTAGATGTGAAAACAACATATGAGTTTTTTGGTGGGCATTGAATAGATGGTATGAATAGTAAGGAGTAAGAAGTCGGGGAGCGTTTGAGGATTGGAGCACGGGTCAAGGGGATAGAGACCACGAGTGGTACGAGAGTGCACATTGTTGGGGGTTAGACCAAACTAGTTGTACAGATATATATCAGATTAAAACATACAAGCAATAAACACAGAAATAACCAACAGAAGAAAATACACAATATATAACGTGGTTCACCCAGTGTGGGCTACGTCCACCAAGAAATAACCAATATATTATTCTAAAGGTTGTACAATTGAAGATCTGAGATCTTCTACACCTTTCACGGTGTACAAGACTTTCCCTCTCACAAGCTTCTTTAGGCTCTCTCCAAGAATTCCTTCTTACAATTCCCACAATCTGACCTCCAACCCTGGTTTCTTAGCTTATATAAGCCTATACAAACTTAGGGCACTTTAGCCATTCATTTACAACCATTAGATCAACTTTATAACAAATATTAGATCTAATTCACATTACTTAAATATAAACAATCGCACATAGGTAACCGCTGTCGGTTACCCTAACCGGTATCGGTTAGTATGTTAGGTGACCAACGTTGGTCATTCGATAGATGTTGGTTACTGTGTAAACTTGCAAGTTGTAAATAAGCTCCTTTGTGAAGCAATTCAACTCCACAATCTCAACAATCTCCAATTTGGAGATAAATTGTTGCACTATCCCGCACAACTCCATCCTTAGTTCCTCTCATGGCTTTGTTTCTTCCTCTTCAAATCTCAAACTCGAAGACCAACATAAGTGGAGTGTAGATCCAACTTCTCCTTTGCCAATGGCTTCATTAGCATATTTGTAGGGTTCTTATTCATATGGATTTTCTCTAACTTCAGTTGCGCATCCTCCAACACTTGTCGTATGAAGTGATATCTCAATTGAATGTGTTTTGTTATTGAATGAAACATTCAGTTATTTTCCAAATGAATTGCACTTTGACTATCACTGTACAATTTGCAATCCTCTTCCTCCTTTCCTAACTCTTCCATGAACCTACTCATCCATATCATCTCTTTGCTAGCCTATGTAGTTGAAACATACTCAGCCTCTATAGTAGACAAGGCCACAACCTTTTGCAATCTCGAAATCCAGCTAACTGTCGTCCCACCTACTGTGAATACATATCCAGTGGTGCTTCTCCTACCATCCAAATCTCCAGCCATATTTGAATCAACATAGCCTCATAAATTAGTATTGGACCCTCCAAAACATAATTGCATGTCGGATGTCCTTCTCAAATACCAGAGAATCCATTCAACTGCTTTCCAATGCTCTTTACCTGGATTAGCCATAAATCTACTCACAACTCACACTGCTTGTGCAATGTCTAGTCTAGTACAAACCATAACGTACATAAGATTTCCAACTGTTGAAGCATATGGAACTCGTTTCATGTACTCGACCTCCTCATGTGATGTAGGACACTGATCTTTGCTCAATTTAAATTGTCCATCCATAGGTGTACATACAAGTTTTGCATCCTACATTTTAAATCTTTTCAACACCTTATTGATATAATCCTCCTGAGACAAATACAGTTTATTGTTCTTCCTGTCTCTGTGAATTTGCATACCAAGGATTTTCTTTGCTACTCCCAAAACTTTCATTGTAAATGTGTGAGCTATTTTTTCCTTAAGTTCACCAATGTCCTACATACTTGATCTTGTAATAAGCATATCATCCACTTACAGTAACAAAATAATTTAGCTTCCATTTTCAAGCTTCTTGAAATAAACACAATGGTCAGATCTACATCTTATATAACCATGATCATGCATAAAATTGTCAAACCTCATATACCATTGCCTTGGATTTTGTTTGAGCCCATATAAGCTCTTTTTGAACCTGCACACATGTTTCTCCTTACCCTTGACTTCATAACCAAGCAATTGATTCATATAGATCTCCTCCTCCAAATCACCATGAAGGAAATTCGTCTTAACATCAAGTTGTTCTAAATGCAAATCTTCTACTGCAACTAAACTCAGAACAATATAGATGGAAGTCATTTTAACAACAAGAGAGAATATCTCACCAAAATCAATACTTGGTTTCTGTACAAATCCTTTTACCACAAGCCTTATTTTGTATCTTTAATGTCCACCCTCTTCCTCCTTGATCTTGTAAACCCACTTGTTCTGCAATGTTCTCTTACATGCTGGCAGCTTGACCAAATCCCATGTCTGGTTATGTTTCAAGGAATTCATCTCCTCATCCATGTCATGTTCCCACTCAACGTGGGTATCCTACTACATTGCTTCTTCAAAACTTTTTGGTTCACCACTATCGATTAATAAAAGATAAAATAATGAAGGAGTAAATCTTTCTAGAGGTTTACTTACCCTTTGAGACCTTCTTAAAAAAATTTTGGGTACCTGAGGATTATTCTGGACCTCCTGAACATTCATGTCCAAATCTGATAGTGACCTACGTCAGTCACCTGAAACCGATGTTGGTTCCTCTATAGCCGACATTGGTTCACCTAACCGACGTCAGTCCTGCTCTAACCGACACCGGTCACCATGACCTATGTTGGTGTTTGTGGATTTTTGTTTTAAATCCAAGAATACACTTTTCTCAACAAACTCTTCACCAGGTTCATTCTTGGGTACTAAAATCTGATCCCTGTACATTCTCTTTTCATTCTAATCAATGTTACGAATCCTAATAATCTTAGCATCTTCTAAATCCCAAAACCAAAATTCAAAATCACTAGAACCATAACCAATGAAAGTGCATCTCTTGGATATAGTATCCAACTTCTTCCTATTTTCTTTATCAACATGCACAAAAGCTTCTGAACCAAATACTATAAGAAAGGAAAGATCTACCTCTTTTCCAATCCATGCTTCTTCCAGCATTTCACCATTTAGTACACTTAAGGGGCCACAGTTGATAAAATATATTGATGTATCTACTACTTCTGCCCAAAACTGCAAGGATAATCCAACATGTATCCTCATGCTTCCAACACATTCCATAATAGTTTTCTTCATTTTTTCTGTCACTTCATTCTCCTGTGGAGTTCTAGGAACCATTCTTTCTATGCGTATTCCATTCACTGAACAGTAATCATTGAAAACCTTGTTGCAGTACTCACCACCATTTTCAGATCTAAGGTACTTCAACTTCAAATTAGTTTACTTTTCTACAAGGGCTTTCCATCTTTCAAATGTTTCAAAAATATCATATTTACGTTTAATACAATAAACCCATACCATATCTTAGGATGCAAAATCAAACATTTTCCAAATTCTTATCTGGGAATGCCCCTGATCCTTAAGAAGCTTGACCACATGATTTGGAATGCTCTGTTGGAAATATTTAATAATAAACTCTCGTCTTGGAAGGGTCTCTTACTCTCTCAAGCTAGTAAGATTCAACTGCTCCAAAGCTCCCTTCAAGGCATTCCCACTTATGTTATGTCTCTTTAAAATTAAGGAATCCTTAGAGAAAATTCAAAAGAGGTTCCTTTGGATGGGAGCTGGTGATAAATTCAAATTTCCTCTTGTGGCCTAGGCTAAGGTTACTAAACCAAAGCTATGTGGAAGATTAGGGCTCAAAAACATTGCTCTCGTGAATAAAGCCAAAGTCGGTTGGAGGATTGCTAGAGAGGAAGGTCTTTAGATACAAATCATAAAGATGAAATATTTACAGAATATAGCTAGATTGGAATCCTTCTTTAACCAAACAAACCTCCCTAAAGGGTCTTCTTTCTGGAACTCCTTTGTAGACTCAAAAGAAATTTTATCCAAAGGTATGATTTGGGAAATTAGTAAGGGCTCTAAAATTAGCTTCTAGTATGATAATTGGCTTGGGGAGTTCCCTTTAGCTTACTTAGACCTCTAGAAAGATATGGCTCAATACTACAAGGATTTTGGAAAATTTTGGATCCAAGACTTTTGGATCCAGGAAGATAGTGTCAAATGGGAGACCATAGAGCTTCCCCCAGATTTTTATGGTGATATCCAACCTTTCCATGATCTCAACATTCAACTTAAGAATTTCCACATCCCCTTATTCCAAACCAAGGAGGACTCCATAAAATGGAGAGAAGAAGTATCTGGTAATTTCATGGTTAAATCTACCTATATGTCTAACTTCAAACATGATATGCTCAAGGACTATTGGGGGAAAATTTGGGTGAAAGATCTCATCCCCAAGATTAATATCTTTTTTCGGTTGGCCACCCAGAATAAAATTCTGACTGCGGACAATCTCAGGAAAAGGGGGAAGAAGATTCCCAATAGATGTTCCCTCTGTAAGAAAGAGGAGGAAAATGTCAATCATCTCCTCCTTCATTTCTCCTTCTCCCATGTTGTCTTTACTGTTATTTTGGATCTGTTCAATATCCAATGGATCCTGCCCTCGACGATTGAAGACTGTTTTTTTCAATGGGTGAGCCCCTTCCATTTTCCTATCTTGACTTGGGCCTGGAACATTGCCTTTCCACATTTTTTTTGGGGTTTATGGAAATCCAGAAATGATGGTATCTTCCGTGATCAGAAAGCTCTTTTATCAAAAGTTAGGAGGCTTGAGTTCCATTAAGGAAAACATTAAACTCTTTAAAGGTAAAGTCAAGAAACCTTGTCCGAAAAGTGAGCAGAAAGTTCTTGACAAGTTCGCCCTTGGTCTGGTGGATTACCACATTCCTAAACAGAACTCTGGCTGGAAAAAGCTTGGAGGAAATGTTGTTAAGTTAAACTTTGATAGAGCCTCAAAAGGGAACCCAGGTCCTGTTGGTGGAGGAGGAATTCTTAGGAACAGTGATGGTGATTGCTTGTTTGCCTATGCAGGTCCTTTAGGTCATCAAACAAATAACATGGCGGAAGCCAGAGCTCTTCTTTGGGGGGTCTTGCTTGCTATAGATAAAGGCATCAAGGACATCCAGATCAAAGGTGACTCTCACCTCATTATTAATGCCCTTGATAACAAAGGTTCCATTAATTGGGCTATTAACAATATCCTTAATGATGTTAAGGAAATCTCTAATTTTTTTGATAGCATTTCTTATAATCATACCCTTCGTCAAGGTAACAAATGTGTGGACAAGATGGCCAATTACGACATCCATTGTAATGATTATAAGCTATGGTGTAAAGTTGATATATTACCCACAGATATTAATGAGTCCATCAATAGAGATAGAGGGCACTAAGTTTTATAATGTTGGCACAAGTGAGAATGGTGGCGGTGACAACTTACTTAATATCTTGCCTTCTGAGATTTTTGCCAATGCGAAAGAAGGTCTCTTGTTGAATTTTTGTAGCAAGCAAAAGAATCTCAGACTGGTGAACATGGGGGGTGATAGGATTCATGTTGAACCTGCTAGCCATAACATTGATGTGTGAAATCAACCTCTGTGGAATAGGCTTAGGATTGGGGGGTTTCAACAATTTTATTGCCAAATTACATGGTCATGATCCCTCGATGTCTAAGGATTTTGGAAAAGCTTGGAAATCAGATAAGTTTGTTGTCAGAGGAATGGAAATCAAGGTGTCTGAGTCCTCCATCACTCAGGTCACAAACATGAAAATGGATGGGCTTAAAATTTTCAAGGATAGAACCCGCAGAGAACAGGAAATCGAGAGGTTCTTTATTGGCAAGGAAAGATGTTCCTACTTTATGGATGGTATTGCCAGGTCATGCATTTTGGGTATTTTGAGAGAGGTGTGCCTCCATATTATGAAGTACATCACTCTAGAGGGTAAATACAGAAAAATATATACTCACCATTTGACCCTTCTGAACATGTTCCGCATAAGGTCATGGTGAGCATCCCCTTCTTTCTGTATATGTCGCTGACTAACTCCTTAGAGGATTTCCAGCAGGAGAAAGTGGATTCACCTCTGCTAGAAGGGCTCATTCTTTTGATGTATGAAAATGGGAAACCTACTTTGTGTTCTCCCCTGGAAGAACGTGCAGAAAAGGATGACCTCACTCTTACTGAATGCCCCACTAAGATGAAGGTTGGTAATTATAAATTTGGCTGGTAAATATATGGGTGAGGAAGGTCGTGGGGAAGCGAGCACCTCGAGAAAATAGAAAAGGGATGGTAATTTAAAGGGTTTTGAGGAGTTGAGCAGTAAGGTTCAATACTTAGAAGGGGTTCTCTATGCGATGGAAGAAACCAATGCAGGCCAAAGGGATTCAATGATGGATGTCATCAATGCTTCCAAGCAAATTGTCACTACACAGGTGAAGTCCAAGCAGAAACTTCTTGAGCTAGAGGACCAGGTCAAAAAGCTCAGTGATAAGATGGAAAGGATGGAGGAGGGCACCAAAAGAAGGATTTTCAACTCACGCATCAGTAGCTCCGAGGATGATATGGAGGATGATATTAATGATAAGGGTGCTGAGAGTGGCGGGAACAAAGATAGCCACACTGGTAACAATGGGGGATCCCAAAATAATTAACGTTTATTCCTGGTCTATTGGTAGAATTTTGGTGAACTTCTACTATTTTTTTTTTTTTATGATTGTTTCTCCTTCTCATGGGTTTACCCACCTTAATAGAAAGTCTGGTGCTTCTCTATATGAGTTAAGTTTGTTTAACTCCTTTCCGAGACTTTCTTGTTTCTTTTTTGTTGGTTGTTTTTTTATTCACCTTTTGTAATGGCCCCTGGGAGCCGATCCCTGTTTTTACCTTATCTAATAAAAAAAATAAACCCATACCTTTCTTGTTGCATCATCAATGAAAGTCACATAGTATTGGGATCCTCCATGGGAAGCTACCTAGGTTGGTCCCCACACATATGAGTGCACAAGCTCCAATTTTTGCTCTTTCTTTATTGCCCCAACTTTGAGAAATCTTACTCTCTTTTGCTTTCCAAAGATACAATGCTCATAGAAATCAAGATCTACATCTTTCAAATCTGATAACTTACCCTTTACCTTTAAGATCTACATTCCCTTCTTACTCATATGGCCTAGTTGATTATGCCACATGCTTGCATCTGAATCTGAAGTAGATAACACATAAAATGAATCAGTAATACAGGTAGACAAATATAATGTTCCTACCTTCTTTACTCTTGCTACAACAAGAGATCCCTTGGAAAATTTCCAAGAATCGGTTGTGAATGTAACCATGCATCCATCTTCAGCTAATTGTCCTGCAAAAAAAATATTTCTCCAGAGGCTTGTCACATGCTTCACATCTTTCAATATCCATGTATTTCCATTTTACAATTTAAGATGAATTTTACCTTTACTAATAATATTTCATGGTTCATCATCTCCTAAATAAACATGCCCAAAATTACCCTAGACATAATTTATGAAATAACCCTTATTAGGGGTAGCATGGAAAAAAGCTCCTGAATCTAAAACCCATGATTCAATTTTATTATCCAAGGAGAGAATAAGGGCATCTTGCATTACCTCTGATGCTACATTTTCCTCTTTACCTTTCTCTATTACATTCTCTTTGTTTTCCTTGAACCATCAATATTTCTTTGCATGTCCTTTCTTTCCACAATTCCAGCAGGTTATTCCTTTATCTCTGGATTTAGATCTTACACTCTTAGACTTTGATTTCCAATTACTCTTGCTCTTGGATCTCTCCTTTTTCCTTCCTATGCTTTCTACATTAAAAGCATTCCCAGATAATGATTCTCCTAAAATTTTCCTACGTATTTCTTCATTTAGAATTATACCAATCACATCATCAAACTTCAAAATATTAGTAGCAGATGTTGTATTACTAATAGCCATTACCAAAGTATCCCAACTATATGGAAAAGAACACAAGAATAAAAATGCTTTCACTTCATCCTCAAAAGGGATATTAACCGATTTTAATTGATTTACAATATAATGGAAATCATTCAAATGATTAGACGCAAATCCACCTTCTTGCATGTTAGAATTAAACATTTTCTTCATCAAATAAACTTTATTCGATGCACTTGGTTTTTCATATAAATTAGCAAAAGATTTCATTAATTCTATTGTAGTTGATGCTTTTATTATATTCAAAGCCACAAATGTTGTCAAGCTCAATCTTATAGATCCCAAAGCCTTTCTGTCAAGAATCTTCCATTCTTCATTTGTCATCTTTGCAGGCCTTACCTTCTCATCCAACGGTAAATATAGATCTCTCTGATATAGATAATCCTCCACCTGCATCTTCCATAACTGATAATTACGGCCTTCAAATTTCTCTACTTTGTATTTACTATCTTCTACCATTGTTGTGCTCCCACTGAATCAAAAATCCCTATGAGTAAATATGTCAACACACACAACCCTCAAACAAAGATTTGATACCAATTGTTGGGGTTAGACTAAATTGATTGTATAGATAGATATATCATATTAAAGCATACAAGCAATAAACATGGAAATAACCGACATAAGAAAATACATAAGATATAACACGGTTCACGAGTGTGGGCTATGTCCACCAAGAAACAACCAATATATTATTGCAAAGGTTGTACAATTAAAGATCTAAAATATTCCACACCTTACATGATGTATAGTGCGTTCCCTCTCACACGCTTCTCTAAGCTCTCTCCAAGAATTCCTTCTTACAATTCTCACAATCTGACCTCTAACCCTAGTTTCTTAGCTTATATAAGCCTATATACACTTACGGCACTTTAGCCATTCATTTACAACCATTATATCAACTTTATAACAACCATTAGATCTAATTCCATGACTTAAATATAAAAAATCACGCACATGCAACCGATTTCAGTTACCCTAACCTGATACTGGTTAGTATGCTAGGTGACTGATGTCGGTCAACCGATCAATGTCGGTTACTGTGTAAACCTTCAAGTTGTAAATAAGCTCCTTTGTGAAGTAATTCAACTCCACAATCTTAAAACACATGGATAAATTGAAGCACATAGGGGCATCAAAGCTCCTAGGGAGGGACCGAAGACATTAGAGTAAGCATGGGACCACTAGAGAACATAAAGGCATTAAGGTGCATAAGGAGGCATCAACGTAGGTAGGGGGCCACCAGAGCACGCAAGGGCACCAAAGCGCACAAATAGGGACCAGAGTGCGCATGGGCATCGAGGGTTTAGGGGTACCAGAGCTCACAAGGAGGGAGTGGAGAACACATTTTTAGGATGGACCAATGTATGTGGGGGTGGGAAGCACTGCCCCAATGACCAACTAAAGGGAGATTGTGTTTGTGAGTGTTGATTTTTGTTTCATGTTAGATGCATTTTACTTACGTGGATATGTGATTATTGAATTAGTGATTGTTAATGTTTATTTATTTAAATTTTGAATGTCATAGTAGTATGGCTAGGTCATTATAGTCTTTGACAAGGTTATGATTTAGGGAACTGTCCTTTTTGTGAGGAGATGGTTGGGTGGCTATGATGACATGTCTTGATCACTATAATGATGTTGGGGTTAATATACCTACCCAATAATTTATCCTGAAGGGTCCTAATCCAAGCTCACAAGCCCCTTTTTCACATTGTGTATGATGGCATATCACACGGGAGTTCTCTTGTGCTCATATGAAGCACATTTAGTGTTAAGTCCCTTGCTAGTTTGGGGAATGAAGAGTGTACAAGCATACTTAATGGTGAACTTATAGAAATAATACTTGATAACGGAAATGAAAGCAAATGAATAGATAGTAATTCATAAAGCCATTAAAAGGAATTATAAATAGATTGTCATAAGCCACTGAGAATGCAAATGCTAATAAAACATGACACTCAATAAGCCGAAAGTAATTCACTAGAATAACTTTACAAAAATCTTTGCAAACAAATTAGCAACACTATCATATATTATTGTGGAACTTTATGAAGTACAATGAGAAGGGGCCTTGTTTATATAGGTAAGGAAGATCAATCTAAGAACTAGTTAAGGCCATAGATCAAGCCATAAATCAAGGAAAGAACTAGACAACAAAGAGCTAATCAAGACCATACATCTAGGAAATAACTAGTCATTAAATAACTAATCAAGACCATAGATAAAGAAAATAACTATACCTAACAACTAGATAATATCTTCATAATATCTAAATAAGATAAAAGAAATATCCACACATAAGTGGGTAAGGATAAATAAAAGAGATGGTAAATAAAGTACTGAGGTGAACATGAGCTAATGTAGAAAACCTACTCTAACACCCTCCAAGTGAAGCTAGGGGCCCAAAATAAAAGTGACATATCCATTGTATGAGTCACGATAACAAGGGATGATCAAGTAATCATGTATAATATATCCATGAAGAAATATCAAACCGAAAGTAGGAAATAATCCTGCTAGAAGGAAAGAGAAAGAAGAAGAACGAAGATGCTCTCATGAACACCCCCTAAGAACAAATTCTGAAACCCCAAACATGCCACACAACCCAAGGTAGTGAGGTGATGCAAAAGGCTTCATAAAGATGTTGGCAACCTACTACTAAGTCAAAATCTACCCTAAGAAAATAACTCCATCCTGGATGTGTGGACGAATGAAGTGTATGTGAATATAAATATGTGTGGTCTGTTAGTGCTCAACATGGTTGCAAGAAATGTGAATTGCACTTTGGTTGCCACACTAAAGTACAGTTGATAATCTTGTGGGAATCCAAACTATGTCAATAAATGTCAATGTCAAAGAATTTGGTGACTCGCTATAATTGTCACCCTGTACTCTACCTCTAAAGATGAAAGTGTAATAGCCTGTTGCTTTTTGCATGCCTAAGAAACTGGAGAAGAACCAAGACAAAAAAGGTATCCAGAAGTAGAAAACGTGTCATCAATAAAACCTACCCAATATAAATTTGTTTATCCAACCAAATGAGTAGAACCCCTAGTGTAATGTAGTCCAAAGTGGGGAGTGCCCTACAAATAGTGAATAATAATTTTAGCAACCTACCAGTGACTACTGCAAGGAGAATGTGCAAACTGAGATACAAGCCCTAATAAAACTAAAATATCAAGGTGAGTATGTGTCAAGTACATAAGAATTCTAACCAACTACATATACAAGGTAGGACCACAAAGTGGAGTGGTAAATGTGGAAGTAAGAGTAACCCTATATTGGAAAGGAGACAGACTTGGCTTACAATTAGCCATATCAAAACACTGAAGAAGATCATGGGTGTACTTTTGATGACAAAAATGAATCCCTAAATCTATCTGAGAAATATGTAAACCAAGGAAATAATGCAATAACCCAAGATCTGTCATTTCAAACTAAGTGGAAATATCCCCTTGATAGTCTCAATGTGGGAAGAAGAGCTACCATTAAGTAGTAGAGCATCAACATACAAGACAAGTATAACACTATCCTCACCAACATGCTAGATATATATTGTAGGATCAGAGTAGCAATAAACAAAACTAGCAGACAGAAGAAAATAATCCATCTTCTCATACCAAGCCTATGGGGCTTGTTTGAGACTGTAGAGAGACCTTCGGAGTCTACAAACAAGAGATGAGGCATGAACAATTCCAACAGGTTACTCCATGTATATTTCCTCCTATAAATCTCCATGTAAGAAGACATTCTTCATGTCCATCTAGTATACGGGTGACCCCTGCGATGCAACAATAACAAGTACAAGGCGTATGGAATCCATCTTGACAATGGGTGCAAAATTCTCAAAGTATTCAATACCTTCAACTTGTGAAAATTTCTTTCCAAGAAGACGAGCCTTATGCTTGTCAATGGACCCATCAACTATGTATTTGGTTCAGTATACCCACTTATAGCTAACCATCTTTCTTCCATTAGGAAGAGATACCAAATCCCACGTATTATTCTTCATCAAAGAAGAATACTCATTTTTCATCACATCATCCCACTCTTGTATCCCATGAGCCTATGAAAAATACTATAGATCCTTAAAAACTACCTGACACAAAATTCCATAACCTATAGAATGTGCATGATGATGCATAGTAGGTGGAAGATCGTGTATGAAAGGGGTTACCTCAGAAATTATAGTACGATCCCACTTCAGCAAAATGACAACATCGTTGGGGATAGGATCCTCGTCGGCATCGATAAACTCCTCAGAAAATTCCTCAAAGAAGGGATCCTCAAGATGAGATAAATAATAATAAGTATGCTAGGAAGAAGATGAAGAATCATGAGAGAAGTGCTCATCAAAATGAACATGAGTTTGGAAAATAACCTCATAAATATTAAGATCTAAAAGTTGATAAGTTCACATGTCCTGACAATACCACAAAAGAGCAAGGGTGTGCTCTTTTTATCCAAGGCTTTTCTTTCTTCTTTGGCACAAAAGCCCAAGAATGGATCCTAGAGACTTGAAAAAACGAGACATCAGGCTTAGTTTTGGACCAAAATTCCTCTAGAATCAAATGCTCAAGTGCTTTATGTGGGGTGTGATTTTGAATGTAGTTAGTAAAATTAACTGCTTCTACCCATTATATAGGAGGTAAATCTCTAGAATGCATCATGCAGTTAACTATTTCCTTCAAAGTTCTATTCTTCTATCCTACTAATCTATTTTTTTGTAGAGTATGAGGAATAAAATGTTGGTGAATAATGTCATGAGTTTCCCAAAAATTAGAAAAATCTTTTCTTAAGTACTCCCCCCATCATCAGTGCGAAGTCTTTTTATGTAACTAGAAGATTGTTTCTTGACCAAAGCCTTGAAGACTTTGAAGTGTGAAAAACATCACTTTTATACTTGAGAAAATAACCCCCAATTATGCCTCAAGAAATTATCAATAAAGCTAAACACATGCTTAGTTCCATTGAAAGAGGGGGTAGGAAAAGCCATCAAGTCACTATGCACAAGCTCAAGTTGTGAAGAAGCTCTCTTGGAAAAATTCTTAGGGAATGGATCTTGGTGTTATTTCCCTAATGCACAGCCAGAAAAAAATCCCTCATGAAAAGAAAATCTTGGAATACCATCAATCATACCATGTGTGCTCAACTCCTTCAAATATCTATAAATGAGATGTCCAAATCTCTTGTGTCGAAGCTTACTCTTTGAATTTGTATGAGAAACCAAGTCTATCCCTGTGGAGGAAGTGTCATCAAAACTCTCAAAGTAGTATAGTCTAGAACCATGATCAACAATACCTTGAGAAAAAAGTGATTGAGGCTCCAATAAGGTTCATAATTTTGTCCCCCTTATGGTGTAAAATTCACTATTTTGCCTTAACTAGAATGAAAAATTTGATTTACAGAAAGTAAATTTGTAGTGATGTTAGGAACAAAAAAATAATCTTGGATACTTTCACCATCAAGGTGTATGTCACCTTTTACCTTAACAAAAAGGAAGAATTTCCAACCTCAATTGTGGAAGTAGAATTGAAACCTAAAGATACAAAAGATTCCTTAGAAGAAGTCATGTAATGAGAAGCATCAAGATCTATAACCCAAGTATATGTAATTGTTGACTGAGATCTCCCAACAACATTAAGTGTTTTTCCATGCTCATTGGAAGGAGGTAGAGTGGAGATAGAGATCTTGTGTTTTTTTATTGCATCCTCTAAGGCCCTCATTCACTTCCAACACCTAGTTTCTACATGACCACTAGCCCCACAAAAAGAGCATGAAAGAATATACCTATTCTCGGATTTAGAAGACTCCTTGGGTTTAGAGTTATTTTCTTTGGGTTAAGGAGAACTTTGAGATGGAGAAGGGGTGAATTTGGATTTACCTTTTGGTTTTCCCTTGCCCTTATGATTAGATGTTATTAATGCCTTTTGAGATGTGGAAGACTCAAGGTTAGATAGTTTGGATTCTTCCATAGTAAGTCTTTCACAAAATATGTCTAAGTTAGGCATTTGGAATGTGTTTCCTAAGGTGTCCATGCTAGAGAAAAAGGTAGAAGTAAAGATTTGGAATTGACCTCTCAACTTAAATAGAATTAGGTAAACACACTCTCAATCTTTCTTATGTCTTCCACTCCCCTTCAATTGTGTCAAAAAATACTTGAACTTAGTAATATAGTCTATAATTGATGGAAAATATTTGTAGTCACAAAATCACGTACTTGCTACTATAATTATACCACCAAGTATGTTGTTTTATATATGGATCTTGCATAAAAAAAGTATTCACTAATGACCCATCCCCTAGTCCTATTATCAATTTAGTTGGTCAATGTCATTGTGTGTCTTGCATAGTCATCACTTGTTTGCATAGTTCTAGTCTTCTTTTGATGAGTCTTAGATGTCGTTATTTACCCAGTTGTCATCTTTAGTCTTTGACTAGGGTGTCTGGGAAGGGATTAGGGTGTCCCAGGCTCCTTGGTCCTCATTTCTGGGTGCCCTAGTCTCAGTCGCACTTAGTTTTAATTTATAAGTTCAAGGTCGGTATTTATGGTTTGTTCTCCCATTCCCTTAGGCACTAGTTGACATGTTGGGTCATTAGTGTTGAAATTTGAGCAAGAGATCCCTATATAAACACATCATGCACACTATCTTAAGGGAAAACTATTCTACTAAGGGTTAGCTATCTACATAAGGTAAGGGATTGCATTTGGGCACTATTCTACATCACAATGCATAAGAAGGGTTGTATTCGTTCTATTATATCCACCATTTGCATCTTGCATCTAGCTATTGCCTGCTACTTTGGCGACATTGGTGCTAGGGCACCCTAGGCACATCATTGCACACACAAGCACATAGAACTACATTGGGTCTGAGATATAGTGCAATGCTTAGTCATAAGTCCATTCATTTGGCAGCTAAGGACAGTCCGAACCATTCATTTGCATCTTTCTTTTTTAGGGTTTGATGCTTTTGTGTGGGATTTTGTAGGAGATTATTTATTGTAGATCTACAGTGACATCAACGAATCAAGTGTGAAACCAACCTGATCAAAGATGAAGCATTACAAAGGCTTAACAGACCTATCAGATTCAAATTTTGAGTCATTCTACAGACTAGGGTGCCCATAGGTGTCCTTGTTCATCCTCAGATGCCCTAGTTTGCCCAGATCTGTCGCTTTTGCAATTTTCTGAGGTTCATCACAACATTCATCTCCGCTAAAACATCATTATGTCCAGTCCCTGATTATTGTTAGGTAAGTTATTTTCAAGTTATTAACTTTTCCCTCCTATTTAATTTATTTCATTTCATTTATAATATAAAATAAATTATTTTCCATATGTATTTTAGTATATTCCAGTTATTACATTGTTGTACTTCTTAGATTTCTAGTAAAACATTTAGATTTTAGTTAATAATTTTGGTGAACGCATAATTTAGAACATTTTATCCATATGATCCACTTCAAACCCTAATGGCTAAGGATAGCTCTTCTCCTTCTTGGCCCATCATGTCGCACTTTAGTGTTAATCCAATCTATGATGAGGATGTTATCACTAAGCTCACAACTCTCTATAGTAATGCTACTATCCCAGATCATATTAACCAACAACTCTTAAATGGTCAACAATATGCACCTAGTAGTTTTGAAAATTCTCCTATTGGCATTAGTATTGTTTCAGATCTTATAACCTTCACTCATTGTACACCATGTTATATGACTACTAGTGATCCTCTTGCTGACCTGTCTAAGGAAATTCTAGATAATTCTCTTATTGATTACATGTTAGGCCTTGATAATATCTCTCATACTAATTGTCCTCCTCACCAGACCACTACTATGGTTACATCTCATGAATCTCCTACTTTTGATATTGCTTCTCCTAATCCATCACATACTAATTTACACACTCCTTCATATTATGTCGATGATCCACTTAGTACATACTTATATTTGAGTCAATTTCTAATTCTGAGGAACCAATTGATAGTCATGATTCTACTACTTTTCATATTGTTGAGTCTAAATCTCTTATTCCACTTTCTCCTAAGGTTATCTCTAGCATAATTCAAGAGGCACCTCCATCTATTAGTTCTTCTACTCCTACCATTTCTTCTCCTCCTGACACTTCACCTACATCTGTTACTTCATCTTCAACTATCAAGGTATCCTCATCAATTGCTTCATCTCTTAGGGATGTTTTTGATGCTAGTCCTACTACTATTATGGATATTCCATCTCCTCCTCCAACACCTACCCTTAGTGTGCCTTTAGCTTCAAAATCTCCTTTATCTTCTCTTGAGGTACCCATGATTACTCACAATGGCAAGTTACAACCGCTTAATACATTGTTGCCATCTTGTGATATTCCTTCACAAGACATTCTCTCATGCATGTCATAGGTCAATTACAATCTCAAGTTCAGTCACTCACTTTAGAAAGTATGACTTATTATGCTTCAATTGATAACAACTCATGACATGACAACCTTATTCCTAAGCAGATCCATAACTCCACATTTCCTAAGGACTTTATCATACTTAAATTCACATGCTTTGTCAGTATTGGTGACCCTCACCTACATCTCCAACATTACCGCATGGCTATGGCTTCCTATTCTAATGATAGATTGTTGCTTAATGTCTTTCAACATAGTCTTACTGATGATGCATTACAATGGTACACTCATCTTCCATTTGGCTCCATTAGTACTTACTATGATATGGAGGATGCCTTCCTCTGTCATTTTATCATCAACAATGGACCTAGAGCTACTTATGATCATATACCTACCTTACATCAGGGTGCATCTAAACCTATTAAGGATTGAATTTTACGATCCAATGCTTGTATGCATTAAATAGTTTTGTAACCTATCGATCTAGAGAAGTAATTTATCTTTTGTCGTGGTCTCATTCCCCCTCTCAAGAAATGATTGTAATACGATAAATTTGATTCATTCATACTCTTGTGTTATAAGTCATTGACCTAGAACAAGATATTCTCTCAGCACATGTTATTGATCCTCCACTTCCTCCTACTACTATGATATTGTCTAGTTCTCCTCCATTGCCACTAGTTAAGCGTCCTACATAATCTCCATCTCTACCTAACAAACAAGCTTAATATACAATTACACAAAAGCATACTTCTCCCCTTCCTCCACAATAGACTACTTCTCCATCTACTCCATCTATTTTGCATGAGCCAGTACACTTCTCTCATCACAATCGACCATATGATGTGTTGTGTGGCTTATTTAATGAGCGTCTAATTCACTTACCCTCTAATCAACATCATCCACAATGATTAACTAAAAATGTGGTATAATGGTAGTTAATCTAACTAAGAACAATAGTAAATAAAAAAATTAAATGCAATAAATAAATATGGAAAGTGATCTAAGCAACTAAACTAATGAAAATAGAAACCTTAATATGCAAAAAATGGTTGGAAGGAGCTTAGTTGATTTGTAGGCTGATCTGTACTATGTCGTAAAATAGAATTAATATTTTAGAAGTGGGAACAAACATGTAAAGGTCCTGAAAAGACTATGTCTGAACTATTTGGTTGGACTGGGGCACCTGGGAGAGGATTAGGGCACCTGTGGGCGCCCTGATCTAAGTTCTGGGTGCCTTGATATGTGCAGGAGATCCAAAAACACAACTTGTAGGGTCACTGGATGGTTTGAATCCCTCATTGTCTATCACACTAACTTCATTGTACTTGGTTATATGTCGATGGTAGTCAATGATGAAGAGGGGACCTATAAAACCCTAAGACAAACATCAAACCCTAAAAAAGAACGATTCAAATGAAGGGGTCGGATTGACCTCAGCTGTCACAATGGTGGAATTACTAACTGAGTGTTGCACTACATCTCAAAACTGATGTAGTTCTATGTGTAAGTGTATGCAATCATACCCTAGGGTGCTCTTGTGTCATTCATACTTTGTGAAAGTAGCGAGCAATAACTATGTGTAGAAAATGTAATAGAATGTGTGCATGGAAATAATAGACTCCCCTCCTATGAAGTGTGATGTAGATGAACCAACCTTGTGCCTTTATGATGGAGCTTGATGGATTCAAGTGTAGCCTTTGATGGATGTAACCTTAGATGATGATAGTAGTGTTTAGCACTTGCTCCCTCATTATGGTCTCATAACTTTATATTTATATGGTTTTCTTGTTCTAATTTCAGAATTAACCTTGAAAAGGCCAACCACAAGAAAGATACAAATCTCAAATGGTTAGAAAGTGACCAAAAAGTGGGAAAAGGATAATGGCACCCCGACTATGACCTAGGTGCTTGAGGGCACTCCATTCAATGCTAAAATGGCACAAAATGACAAAGACAAACTGGGCAAGTATATGCTGAAGGTCAGCAATGATGACAGAAAGAAAAGTAAAATGACAAAAAATGGGGGTTAATTAGTACTTTCTTCATTCAAAAACCATATGAATAGTAGTATGAGACCAAAACTAAATAATGTCTAAATTACGTGATTATGTAACTACATTTTTGCCTACTTTATGTTGGTGAGAAAAAATCTCAGTAACATAAAGTAGATAGAGATGCATACTTGATAATCCATGTAGAGTGATGTAGAAACGCGTTGAAGGACTAGAAAAAGCATGGAGTGATAAAAAGATGACGGAGAGTGGAAATTAAAGATGAAAAAGTGCAAAAAAAATGATGAGAGTGAACCTAGGGCAATAACACACGTGTAGTTGCCGATGTGTGTGATGTACTTGCATGGTTAGTATGGTGTGTGCTACTGCAAAATCTTGTTGTTGTTGCCCTCATTGTTGTAGTTATTGTTATTGACTGCTTGTTTCTCATACGAACATAACTACAAGGAGAAAATGATCAAGTAGTCAAATACGCATGTGTATGTAAAAACACATGTATGTCTATGTGAAAGCATGTAAATGTAAAGCACATAAATGAAAAATGGAACATGTGCACCTGGTCCATGTTAAGAGAAAAAGTGTAGAAAGAGGATATCCTATACTGAGTTTTTTGGGTGATCTAACGCCATAGGCCGAAGAAGTGTAGGGAGAAATCTGCTTTATTCTCCAACAGGTAACTACTTCCCTAAAGTTTTGTGAAGAGATCTTTGTATTGTCTAGTTTTTTTGGCGATCTAATGCCACTGGTTGAAGTAGTGTAGAGAGGAAGTCCGTTGTATCCCCTAACCTATAACCACTCCCTAGAATGCTAAGGAAAACCATCTCCTATAAAATATGTTGTGTACATGGTTCGTAGACTGGTCTAAACCCACTCATTGTATAACCCACAATTTTAAGGGTGGAAACTAAACTGAACTAAACTGGTGTAGAAGTATTGTATAGTATGTAAAACCCCAAATGATTCCTCCCTCTTTGGGGGTGCATGCGACATCGTTGATAGGAGAACGTGGACCTAAAAGAGGACCAATCACATGAACTCTGTAACTCTACCCTGCAGGGGAAGGGAAAACACTTGGTAGAAACCAAGGTGCGCATAAACGAGAGGCTAGCCAAAGATAATTGTTAGTACGAACAAGCATACCTGAAGAGAGTAATGTGTAAGCTATGCAAATAATGTATAAGTGGCCAAGAAATGTAGTAATGTAAACATGCAAGAAGATAAAATAAGCCACACAATGTGGGTTGGAAACATGGGACATCATTCACGATGTCGCAAGACATGTAAGGCCATCATGGACACATACAACAAACAAGTGTGCACACCAAACAAAGGGCAAGGCTCACATACAATAGAAAATAGTAGACATACAAGTACAAATAATAGATAACCATGGAAATAAGTAATCTTGTAAACAAATGTTGTACATGAAGCACCCATTATCATGTTAGAAAGATCATGTGTATGTTAAAAGGGTGTATAAAAATGTAATATAGAGTGCTAAGTACAAAATGAAACAATAAAACCTGTGAGATATGAATGTGGGTGTCCCTAGTGACCAATGTAGGATAGGTAGAAGGTCAGCATCCATGATGTGTGCAAAAGACCTGTATCTGCAATCGCAACTAAGCAAAGGTGTGAACGAACATGTGTGTATGGTATAGATAAATGACATATAAGAGATCTAAGTAGCATGAGTAATAATGTGACCATATATAAGCATATGTAAGCAAGAGTAAAAGCAACCAAAATATGTAATATGCAGTGGATGGATGGAATGGAATGCAAGATGGAATGATAGGATCCGTGGGCTCCCTGAATGAATGGAAATGTATGTAATGAAGTTCATTTGGTTTTCCCCCTCAGTAGTCAAGAATGAACCATAAACGAGAGTGCATCATCAGGAAATGGTCAAATAGTGCGTTGTGTCTAACGTGTTGTGATGAATGTGTATGTGTGATGATATACGACCTAGAAAATGATGTGTCGTCAACCCTATAGCTAAAGTGTATATGACAACAAGATGATCTAAAGAGTGATGATGTATCGTAACACATATATCACTACTAGATGAATAAAGGGAGAGATGATGTAGCCTAAAGCGTAAGCCACTACAAGATGAAGTGATAGGTGACCATTTAGCCTATAGCGTATGTCACTAACCTAGTAATGTCGAATGATGAACATGTATGTATGAAAAGGTCCATTTGTGTTATATACCCTCAACAATCTAGCATGGACCATGAGACAGGAGTACGTCATAGGGTAGTGATTGCAGTGTGTAGAAGACGATGTAGTATGCACGATGATAATAAATGACCATATGATGTGTAATGCATGCTGAATAGTATGCAATGCAATGTTTGTAGATAGACTAGTAGTGTGAAGATGTGTGCTATGTAGTATGTAGGATGAGTAATATATGATGCTAAACTCGTAGACAATAGGAGTGTGCCACATATGTGATGAATATGAGTGTGATGTGTGGAGTATGTATGATGTATACATGTGTAATGCAATATTTGTATGTAGACTAAAGTGTAAGGTGAAATGAGTAGTATGCAATGATAGATGCAAATGTGACATATGTATGTTGAATACCAATATAGTGTATAAACAATGTGTGGTTTATAAATGCACAATGTGAGTATGTAATGTAGACCCTAAAAGTGTGATGTATGTATAATACTAACTAGTATGATGTATGATGTGTAAATGTGTAGACTAAATGTAGAGTGCATGATGTAAGATTTAAGACATATGACATGAGATGTGTGGAGAAATGTAGTTTGTAATGCCTATTGTGCAATGTATGGGGTTCATGTGTGGTAAGCCCTCAATAGTCAAGTATGAACAAAAGCACAACAATGTGTCATCGGGTAATGATCATAATGTGTGTATATGAATGTTCCTATGGTATGAGAGTGATGTGTGATGATGTAATAATGATGTGATATGTGTGTGTCATAAGTATGCTATGTTGTGATGGATGATGATACTAGGTTGGGGAAATGTGTTAGATGTTGTGCCCCCAAGTGTGGATGATAAGGCATTTATGTACCGCTATCAAGGAGATCATTGTTATCATGGTCAAAACCTACTAGAGAAGCATCGAAAACATGATGAGCTATAGAGTGAGGAGGGTCATATAAGGACCTATTACGGTGTAATGTGTACACATTCATTGCATATTCCTCATCAGTAAAGGCTATCGGTGGACAACCGTGAGCATGCCAATGAGAGATATTCATAGTGTAACCAGGAGAAGAGTCATTAGGAATAGAGATATTGCCAAAAGGCATAGGAAATGTAAGAAAGGAATGGTTAGTGTCTATTGTACCACCAATAGAGTCAAGCCAAGACTATCCAAGTGTGAGTGGAGAATCACAATGGGCACATGCAACAAATACCTTACACGCAAGCCATAAGTGGCCATGATGTGAAAATAACCATGATATAAATGTGGCAAATGAAGAGGTGGTAAAAAGTCATTTAGTGTCATGCCAAATCTAACCAAACCATAATGTGTACAAATAGTATCTAAACAAGCAGAGTCAACTGGTATGTGCTACCAAAAGGAACTGTTGATAAATAAGGTGCATGTGAAAGGAGGCAATGGAGTTGCACCCCGTGGAGGAGAAAATGAGATAGCGTCTATACTATTTATAGACCCTCGGTAAAGTACCATAACATCAATGGAGGGAGGGGTCTTGAATTTATATTCACTAGGGCATCAGCCACAAAGGTTTCCTCAAAATAAGAGTCATCTACATCGATAGGAGTAAAATTAAGTTGGTCTAGCATGGTTTCAATAAGTTCAATAACATCTACTTCATCATTGGAGCTCTCATAATCATTTGTGACAACATTACTGTGGTGTATAGAATTGTCAAGTATATTACTGGGAGTTGAACTAGGTGAAGTAAGAGAAGATGACATTGCAATAGGTTGAGTAGTGGAAGGGACAACGATATGTGTTGTAGGTGAAATGATGGTAGTGGTATGAGTAGAAATGACTGGAGCATTTGTAGTGGTAGAAGAAGGAAGTGAAGCACTAGACTGACCAATGTTATATGTATCAAGACTACTATATGGAATACGTTGTGAAGGTGGGATAGGTATAGTAATGATATGATCTATCCGACAATATTTGAATGGTTCTGGGTCTGCAATGATAATATGTTCATAGCCATCATGTAAAAAATTGACACATTGATGAACAATAGATGGGACTGCTTGCATTACATGAATCCAATGTCTCCTTAACAAGAGATTGAATTGAAACGATACATTTATAACATAGAAATTGGTTAGAACAGTCTTAGGTCTAACTTTAATGTGGAATGAAATAGTTCCTAAGCATGTATGACTGGTGGAGTCATAACCTCAGATGATAGTAGAATTTCTAGAAATAAGATTATCACCAATACTTAGTTGTTTTAAAAGAGAAAGAGCACATAAGTTGATAGTTGATTAGTTATCAATAATTACTCATTTAATACAAGTGGTGCTAATAATGAAAATGATACGTAAAGGCACACATGGATTGCTTTTAGCAAATGGTGACAAATCTTCATCAATGAAATATATGGAATGTGGAAAATTACGAAGAGACTATATGAGATGGGTAAAGGCTACTGTAGAGTTATCACTTTTTATATGAATAACATGAAGAGCCACTTCTAGCGTATTACTATAGTCTGGTGAATTACACAACAAGTCATAACGAGAAATCTTAGTGGGTGTATTTTTAAGTTGCTCAATAATGTCATAGCCTTTAAAAGTAGTAGGGAGAGGTGCCAAAGTAATGGGTAGAGAGATGGAAGCTGATGGATTTGTAGGTGGATTAAGATGAGTAGTAGCTACATTAATAGATGGATCAACCCGAGGTGTAACAAAGTGGGGAGGATGTTGGGGTGTATGATGTAAGATGTAAGACATATGATGCAAGATGTGTGGAGAAATGTAGTTTGCAATGCCTATTATGCATTGTGTGGGGTTCATGTGTGTTAAGCACTCAATAGTTAAGTGTGAACCAAATCACAACAGTGTCTCATCAGGTAATGATTGAAATGTGTGTATATGAATGTTCCTATGGTATGAGAGTGATGTGTGATAATGCAATAATGATGTGAAATGTGTGTGTCATAAGTATGTTATGTTGTGATGGATGATGCTAATAGGTTGGGGGGATGTGTTAAATGTTATGCCCCCAAGTGTGGATGCTAAGGCATTTATCTACCACTATCAAGGAGATCATCGCTATCATGGTCAAAACCTATTGGAGCAACATTAGAAACATGATGAGCTCTAGAGTGAGGAGGGCCATATAAGGACCCATTACGACATAGTGTGTACACATTCATTGCATAGTCCTCAACAGTAAAGGCTATTGGTGGAAAATTGTGAGCATGCCATTGAGATATATTTAGAGTGTAAGTAGGAGAAGAGTCATTAGGAATAGAAGTATTTATGAAAGGCATAGGAAAAGTAAGAAAGGAATGATTAGTGTCTATCGAACCACCAATATAGTCAAGCCAAGACTATCCAACTGTGAGTGGAGAATCGTGATGGGCACATGCAACAAAGACCTTACACGCAAGCCATAAGAAACTGTGATGTGAAAATAACCATGATATAAATGTGGCGAATGAAGAGGTGATAAAAATTCATTTAGTGTCATGCCAAAACTAACCAAACCATCATGTGTAAAAATATTATCTAAACAAACAGAGTCAACTGGTATGTGCTACCAAAATGAACTGTTGATAAATAAGGTGCATGTGAAAGGAGGCAGTGGAGTTGTACCTCAAGGAGGAGTAGATAAGATCATTTATACTATTTATAGACCCCCGGTAAAGTACCATAACATTAGTGGAGGGAGAGGTCTTGAATTTGTATTCACTAGGGCCATACACCACAAAGTTTTCCTCAAAATAAGAGTCATCTACATCGATAGGAGTAAAATTAAGTTGGTCTAGCGTGGCTTTAGTAAGTTCAATAACATCTACTTCATCGTCGGAGCTCTCATAATCATTTGTGACAACATTACCGTGGTGTATAGAATTGTCAAATATATTACTGGGAGTTGAACCAGGTGAAGTAAGAGAAGATGACACTGCAATAGGTTGAGTAGTGGAAGGGACAAAGGTAGGTGTTGTAGGTGAAATGATGGTAGTGGTATGAGTAGAAATGACTGGATCATTTGTAGTGGTAGAAGAAGGAAGTGAAGCACTAGACTAACCAATGTTATATGTATCAAGACTACTATATGGAATATGTTGTGAAGGTGGGATAGGTATAGTAATGATATGATCTATGCGACAATATTTGAATGGTTCTGGGTCTACAATGACAATATGTTCATAGCCATCATGCAAAAAATTAACACATTGATGAAAAATAGACGGGACTGCTCGCATTGCATGAATCCAATGTCTCCTTAACAAGAGATTGAATTGAAACGAGTCATCTATAACATAGAGATCGGTTAGAACAGTCTTAGGTCTAACTTTAATGTGGAATGAAATAGTTCCTAAGCATGCATGACTGGTGGAGTCATAACCTCAGATGATAGTAGAATTTCTAGAAATAAGATTATCACTAATACCTAGTTGTTTTAAAAGAGAAAGATCACATAAGTTGATAGCTGATCCATTATCAATAAATACTCATTTAATACAAGTGGTGCTAATAATGAAAATGATAAGTAAAGCCACACATGGATTAATTTTAGCAAATGGTGGAAAATCTTCATCAATGAAAGATATGGCATGTGGAAAATCACGAAGAGACTATACGAGATGGGTAAAGGATACTGCAGAGTTATCACTTTTTATATGAATAACATGAAGGGCCACTTCTAGTGTATTACAACATTCTGGTGCATTACGCAACAAGTCATAAAGAGAAATCTTAACAGGTGTATTTTTAAGTTGCTCAATAATGTCATAGCCTTTAAAAGTAGTAGGGGGAGGTGCTGAAGTAATGGGTAGAGGGATGGAAGCTCATGGAGCCGTAAGTGGATTAAGATGAGTAGTAACTACATTAATAGATGGATAAGCCCTATGCATAATAAAATAGGGATGATGTTTGGGTGTATGATGTAATATGTACGACATATGATGTAATATGTGTGGAGACATGTAGTTTGCAATGCCTATTGTGTAGTTTTTGGGGTTCATGTGTGGTAAGCCCTCAATAGTTAAGTGTGAACCAAAGCACAAGAGTGCATCATCAGGTAATGGTTGAAATATGTGTATATTAATGTTCATATGGTATGTGAGTGATGTGTGATAACGCGATAATGATGTGATATGTGTGTGTCATAAGTATGTTATGTTGTGATGGATGATGCTACTAGGTTGGGGGGATGTGTTAGATGTTATGCCCCAAGTGTGGACGATAAGGCATTTATGTGCCCTTATAAAGGAGATCATTGTTATCATGGTCAAAACCTACTGGAGCAGCATCAAAAACATGATGAGCTATAGAGTGAGGAGGGTCATATAAGGACCCATTACAACATAGTGTGTACACATTAATTGCAAATTCCTCATCATTAAAGGCTATCGGTGGACAATCGTGAGCATGCCAATGAGAGATATTCTGAGCATAAGTAGGAGAAAAGTCATTAGGAAAAGAGATATTTCCAAAAGGCATAGGAAATGTAAGAAATGAATGGTTAGTTTCTATCGTATCACCAATATAGTCAAGCAAAGACTGTCCAAGTGTGAGTGGAGAATTGTGATGGGCACATGAAACAAAGACCTTACACGCAAGCCATAAGCGGCCATGATGTGAAAATAACCATGATATAAATGTGGCGAATGAAGAGGTGGTAAAAAGTCATTTAGTGTGATGCCAAATCTAACCAAACTATCATGTGTACAAATAATATCTAAACAAGCAGAGTCAACTGGGCTGTGCTACCAAAAGGAACTGTTGATTGATAAGGTGCATGTGAAAGGAGGGAGTGGAGTTGCACCCCATGGAGGAGAAGATGAGATAGTGTCTATACTATTTACAAACACCTGATAAAGTACCATAACATTAGTGGAGGGAGGAGTCTTGAATTTATATTCACTAGGGCCATCAACCACAAAGTTTTCCTCAAATTAAGAGTCATCTGTTAGAGTAGGTATTTACCTTAGCTCATGTTCACCTAGGTACTTTATTTACCTTTATTGTATTTATCCTCACCCACTTATGTGTGTGGACATTTATTTTTATCTTATTTAGATATTAGGAGATATTATCTAGTTGTTAGGTACAGTTCTTTCCTTGATCTATGGTATTGACTAGATCCTTGATGTCTAGTTCTCTCCTAAATCTATGGTCTTGACTAGTTCTTTGATGAGTAGTTATTTCCTTGATTTATGGCTTGATCTATGACCTTGAATGGTTCTTAGATTGTTATTCATTGCCTAATTAAGCAAGGCCCATTCTCAATGTATTGCATTGAGTTCCATAATAATATATGATATTGTTGCTCATTTTTTTGCAAAGGTTTATGTAAAGTTATTCTGGTGAATTACTTTCATCTTATTGATCGTGGTGTTTGATTAGCATCTGTGTTCTTGGTTTGGTACGATCTGATTATCGTTCCTTTCATGGTATCAGAGCAGGAGATTACTATTGACATTCGTCTGTAAGTTTTATTTTACAAATAAATTAATTGTATATTCATATATTTGGGATTTGGTCGTATTTTGTTGTTGCATTCATTTTTATGCAAAATGGAGGCTTCCATTGGATCCAGAAGGTGGGAAAACCCTAAGGTCAACTGTAAGCTCGACCATTTTTGGAGGCAGTCATTTTTTGTTGCAATGTTTAAAATCCTTAGCCCTTGGTCATATGGTATGGTCATATGAGGGCTTAAAGCTTGTGATTCCTACTAGTAGGTGCTTAACTTAAGCCCCCTTCAATTTTATTTATGTGGTGAAGGCAACAACAATTTACTTTGTTTTAGTGGTAACTAAAATAAATAATAGAGCAAAATATTAAAAAGCTTGTATATTTTGATCAGTAACTCAGTTTTGAGTGCCATTTTTTGCGAAAGTTATTATTTTTTCGTTCTCTTTCCATTGGAGTTATTTATTTTGAGACTTTCACTATAATTATAAAGTGCCAAATATGGAGGAGTGTTGTAATCAATTGTGGATGCAATTTTGGCTGAGCCCGACGTCCTAATTTTTTGGGAGTTACAGTTTGTACCTATCATGGATTCTGAGAATGACATGCTTTTCTCTGAAGTATGTGGACTTCAAGGATATTGTAAATTTTGTGGAAGAAAATAGATCTCTCAAGAAGTGAAATTCTCTTCTACAATCACTCATTGATGATAAGGATACAATAATACACTCCTTGCAGAAAAAAATTGCTAGCCTACAACATCACCATCATATTGTGGACAATGATATCCATGCTCTTAGTCCACTTACAATTGTTGCTCTTGTACCCACTGACATTGATCTACCAGTCTTTAAGCCTGAACCAACTTTTGATGCTTCTAAACATGTGAGGCTTGTTACTGCATGCTCTTCCACATCTGTGCCTATTATAGTACCACATGTTGTGTATCCTAATTTTTCTTAGCTGCATGACTTTTTTAAGAAGCATACCACTACATTCAGTTCTTGCATGCTCCGTTCTATGGGTCTCACTAGCGGAGTAATTGACAGACATTCACTAGGTATTGTCTCCTCTATTCCACATGTTAAGTGGAATTCTCGTCATGACATTGGTTTTCGAGTAGATACTTCATTGGGATCACACATTGACAGAGCTACTTTTTTTTGTTCACTCGACTCTTTCTGAGGATCATGAGCAACACATGAGTTCTGCACCTTCACTCAGGCTTAAGAAACCTAATATTTCAGTTGTCATACATGATCAACCTGACACACATTTTGATGTTCTTTTGCATGCAGCCATAGTGTATTTTACACCAAGTCATATGCAGACATCTTCTTCATCCATCTGTGTTGATTTGGGGTGGATATTTGATCACTCGTGGTGGTGACATAGGCATTTATTGAGAGGACTATACAGGTGCGGCTCCTCCACCATTCGACCTCTTGCTCCACTTTCTATACCTTTTGCATTGTGATGCTCATTGTTTTGGGCATTTTTCTTTAGCAGGTATAGTTTATCTCTCTTATTTGTTGAGAGATTTTGTATCTGTATTTTCAACACTTTTGACATGTTGATAGTATCTCTTGTGAGGGATCTATTCTGGTGCATTCCAGTGTTATTTTATCAGTATTCGAGTAATTGTTTTGACAACTCATACAGATTTGTAGCGTCACTCCACCCATTCAGCAGTAAGGGAGGGTGTGGTGCTGATCCCGCTTCTTTGGGTTTTGTGTTCTTGCTTTGTTACCTTGGCTTTTCTTGGATCGTGACACTCTAGATTTTGTGTCCTTGCCTTGTTGCTTTGGTCTTAGTTCTTGGATCGTGGCACACCTATTTGCAGTAGTTGATCAAATTATGTTTGGCGTTTCTTTTTTTACACTTTCGACATCACTCCGTTGATAGTCTCCTTGTATAGAGCTATTTTGGTGAAACCCAGTGTCAGTTGTTTTTGGGTTTTGTGATCGAGAAGTGGATTCAAACCACAGTGCACACCAAACTTCTTCCGTATTATACGAGTTTTTGAACCGAGCTTCTTGGGATGCCTTAGAGCGGGTTTTTACTCTCTTTACTTTGTTGTTACTAGTTTTGGGTACCTTGCGGTGTCCCTTTTTTCCCAGTTATTGTACATGAGTACCTCATCAGGCCTAGTTGCCGAGACTCATACTGTGGACATGCCACTTCTATTTTGGCCCCTAGCTTCACTTGAGGGGGGGTGTTAGAGTAGGTATTTACCTTAGCTCATGTTTACCTAGGTACTTTATTTACCTTTATTATATTTATCCTCACCCACTTATGTGTGTGGATATTTCTTTTATCTTATTTAGATATTAGGAGATATTATCTAGTTGTTAGGTATAGTTCTTTCCTTGATCTATGGTATTAATTAGTTCTTTCATTGATCTATGGTATTGACTAGATCCTTGATGTATAGTTCTCTCCTAAATCTATGGTCTTGGCTAGTTCTTTGATGACTAGTTATTTCCTTGATTTATGGCTTGATCTACGACATTAACTGGTTCTTAGATTGTTATTTCTTGCCTATTTAAGCAAGGCCCATTCTCAATGTATTGCATTGAGTTCTATAATAATATATGATATTGCTGCTCATTTTTTTTGCAAAGGTTTATGTAAAGTTATTCTGGTGAATTACTTTCATCTTATTGATCGTGGTGTTTGATTAGCATCTGTGTTCTTGGTTTCATATGATCTGGTTATCGTTCCTTTCATTAGTGGAGATAGTGTCTATACTATTTACAGAAACCTGATAAAGTACCATAACATTAGTGGAGGGAGGAGTCTTGAATTTATATTCACTAGGGCCATCAGCCACAAATTTTTCCTCAAATTAAGAGTCATCTACATCGATAGGAGTAAAATTAAGTTGGTCTAGTGTAGTTTTAGTAAGTTCAATAACATCTAATTCATCGTCAGAGCTCTTAGAATCATCTATGACAACATAACTGTGTTGTATAGAATTATCAAGTATATTTATAGGAGCTAAACTAGGTGAAGTAAGAGAAGATGACACTGCAACAAGTTGACTAGTGGTTAGGACAAAGGTAGGCATTGTAGGTGAAATGATGGTAGTGGTATGAGTAGAAATGACTAGAGTGTTTGGAGTGGTAGAAGAAGGAAGTGAAGCACTAGACTGACCAATGTCATATGTATCAAGACTAATATATGGAATGCATTGTGAAAGTGGGATGGGTACAACAATGATAGGATTTATGTGATAATATTTGAATGGTTCTAAGTCAGTAGTGATAGTATGTTCATAGCCATCATGCAAAAATTTGAAACATCGATGAACAATAGATGGGACTATTCACATTGCATGAATCCAAGGTCTCCCTAACAAGAGATTGAATTGAAACGAGACAATTATAACATAGAAATCGGTTAGAACAATTTTAGGTCCAACTTTAATGTGGAATGAAATAGTTCCTAAGCATACATGACTGGTGGAGTCATAACCTCGGATGATAGTAGAATTTCTAGAAATAAGATTATTGTTTCATCATTTTATTTATGTTTATTGAATGACAAAACATATATGGTTATGGGCTAGCAGGAATACCTATTAAATGGGTTGGTTGATGGTTGTTGCACGCGTTCTGACTTCTTGATCTAGTGCCAATTGTGAGAGCTTCCTTTTGGCTAGGAGGAACTACCTGTACTAGAAAACAAGACCAAAAAAGGGGAGTTAAATGATATATGACAGTGGACTACCTGGCGTATGCTAGTTCCAGGAAGTGTGATACTTCATAGAAGGTTGTCAATCCATAGTTTAAAATAAATTAATGTGATAAATAAGCAAATTCCTACTGTAGTTGATATGATTTTGGTATCTCATTCAATCACAATAAGCAAATCTAACATAACAGACTAGGCTATGGTCATATCTGAAAAGGTAGGTGGTTTTCAAGGTATAGGTACAGGTGCTGGTCAGGGTCTGATTCTGGGTTATTCAAGTCAATGGGTAGGAGGTTGTTTGGTTCTATTATTGGAAAAGGTGGAAATACAAAGACCGATGTTGGTTTTGTGTAACTAATGACGGTTAAGGGAGACCGACGACGGTTATGGGTAATCGGCGTCGGTAAAGTAGGGTGACAGTAATTCAATGAAAACCTTATTATAGAGTTTAGGTGAGGCTAGATGGGGTTAAAAGAGGAGATGACAAGGTCTGTGGTAATACTGGAAACACTTAAAGAGGTGGAAGGGCTAAGATAGGTGATCTGATAAATGGGTGGGTAAGGTTTTTGGGTTTCGTCAGAAAGACATCTATCGAGGAATGGGAATGTTAATATAAGAATGGTAACATAAATGATAACAACCCTATGAACAAAATAGGAATGGAAATGATTAATGATAAAACACTTACCAATGTTGCAGGTCTAATGGTTGGGTGGTGGTGGTGATTAGTTGATGGAATGGAGCTTGGTGCAATAGTGACATTTCCCGGAATGTTACCATGAGTGCCAATGCTTTTAGATCTATCTTGGTGCTAGCTATGGATGTCTGGGTGCTTGAAAAGACTCTGGCTCTACTTGCATGCAACTCTCTTCTCATCCCTCTTGCTCTCAGAATCTGCTAACCTTCCAAAAAAGGTTGCTAAGGTGAATAAATGGTAACTGACGACGGTTCCGTCTTAACTGACGCTGGTTAAGGTGGAATTCCCTAGGTTTAGTAAAATGGGTAGATATTTCTAATTTCTTGGGCCAATTTGGTTTTATTCTTACAAATCAGAATGAAAGCTTCATGAGTGGGAATGTGGTTAGAGAAATCTTAGGCATTGATTTTAGGGTTAGACCGAATCTTGGCTCATTAAGGAAAGTAAGACTTAGTTATTGTTAGTTATGGAAACATACCAAGAATAGGTCTAGGGTGAGGTGGCCGGATGAGGTGTCTAGGTGAGGTGGTGGGGTAGAAATTAAGATAATTAGATAATAAATATGTGAGGATATATATATTAATTTAATTAAATCAATTAAATTAATAATGATGTGGGGTGGAAGGGGCCATGGTTAGGTGAATATATTTGAGTTGGTTATTTGACGGGGGGCCAAGGGGAGTGTGACACAATTTTAGTGTCTACATTTTGCCCCTTTTTGTTGCGTCGCTTGTATTGGTAAGTGACGTTGGCAAAAATAAGATGTGGTTTCCCCATGTGTGGGTGAAGGTGATGTTACCCCAAGCATGGGTGAAGGTAACCCCCCAAAAACTAGGAACCGATGAGGTGAGAGAAGGAAGCGGCGAGTGGTTTGATAAAATGAGGAGGTGGGTGGTTTGAGAAAACAGGGTTAGTTGTGGGGAAGGTGACAATTGAGGGTATGGTTATTGTAATAGGTAGGGTGGGTGATTAGGTAGAGCATTCAAATGTACGCACACATTGTGAAATGCCATGAAATACTAGGGTTGCTCAACATAACAAATGTACATTAGCTAGGGTCGTAAAGGTCCTCCAAAAAAGGGTTGTTGAGGTCCGTTATCCAGGGTAAAGGATATGGTCTAGGAACTCAACGAGGTAAGATGTAGGAACGTGTAGGTGTGGTTTTGATACATCCAAAAGATCAAAAGGTCAAGGTTTGTTTGGGTAAGGGTCACAACCACAGGCAAGGTAAGGCTATTAGGCTGAGCAAAATAGGTACTATCATCGCAAGATGTAACGGGTGAGGACATGGGAATATCCACTTAATCAATGGTTAGGTAGGTATGTACGGGTAGGGTAGGTGGAGGTAAAAATGGGTAAATGGGGTAAAGGTCAAATTAGGAAAACAAAGAAATGGGCCAGGGTCAAAGGTAGTGATAGTTGAAAACACAAACACACACGTATAAACTACAGCACAATACCAGATTGAAGAGCTTATAAACTCTACATCATCCAAGGTTGACAGGTCTATCCAAACAAGGTTGAAGTGATTCCAGTATCCAAGGTATAGGATATGATGTGGAAACACAACAAAAGTAAGGTGTAGGAACGTTTAGGTATGTTCTGGTACACCAAAGGTTAGGTCAAGATAAACAACATGTCAATAGGCAATTTAAGGTCAGTAAGCCAAACAACACGGGTAACTAGGTTGCAAGGTATAGTGAGCACAAGGGTTCAAAGGTCACTAACAATGTACTAGGTCCAAACATATAGGTCATGACACGGGTAGGGCTGAGGCATGGGTAAAATAACAAGTCCCCAAACACAATTAGGGACAAGTATAGGTATTGTAGACTTATAGGTAAGTTTCCATAAGGTTGGGTAAGGTCAAATGGTATTGGGGTTAGTTGATTTGTGAGAAAAAATAGGTAAAATGAGCTATAAGTGAAATGACAGGTAACTGATGTCAGTTAAGGTTTAACCATCATCGGTTTACTAGGGCACGATCTAACCAACGTTGGTCGGGTCAGGTTGGGTATTTAAAAAGAGAAATCTACAAAAAAAGGGATTCATTTGTGCGTTTTGACTTTTGGGAAAATGACATAGCACGGAACCTTTTGTGCCTTTTTGAGAGCAAAGTATGAGGTACAGTACCCAGCTGAGGTGGAGAGATTAGGTTGGTTAGATGGACTAGGTAGACAGGTCCACGGGATCAGTGTGGAGGATTTGATTAGAGGTCAGGAGTATTGGTGTTGGGAATTTAGACATGGCCAAGTCAGGAGAAGGTTCAGGTGGGCCATCGGTTTAATGGCCAACCATATCAACACAGTGGTGACACCGAGACGAGATAGGATTCTATCCCGATCCTTCCTTTTTAAAGTAGAAAAATGTGATGTGGGTATGGGTTTTCAGGTAGGAAAAGATAATGAAATTGTTGGTGAAAATTGATGCAATGAGGGGGGATGTTATAGGTGGGGTAGATAGGGATTGGGAGGGGTTTTAGGTTAGCTTTGGGTAGGGTAGAGTAGGTGTATAGGTTGGATTTGAAAATTTTTGGAAAAGAGGGGAGGGGTTTAGCATGTTCGGCTTTGCGACAGTGACCGATGCTGGTCAAGGGTTGGCCGACGTTGGTGGTATTTGGCTGACATTGGTCAAGTAGTAGGTGATTGATGTTGGTTACATGTGACTGATGACGGTCATGGATGAGTGGTGTCAGTTACAACTTGAACAACATCATGAATTTTCACAAGACACTCAAGGATAGATAGATGTTTTGTATGTCATTTGTAGCCAGGGAAGCACACCTATCTACTTGTTTGCATTCAAGAATTGAGGGAGTGGATAGCACCTTCAAGAGGGTTTTGATCTAACCCTCACTATTTTAGGTTGTGCCTATCAACCAAGGCAAGAGAACCTATATTGCAGCCCCTATATGGTAAGGAGATGGAGATATCCTTGTGTTTTGCATATGATATGGAAGAGGCTTTGTGAAAACATGATCAAGTATCCATTATCCAAACTCAAAGGAGTTGTCACTACTAAATGATGGAAATGTTCTCAAAACAAAGCTAGAGCTGCTAAAGACATGATAAAACCCTGATCAACTTTGTGCATTTTAGTGAAAGGATTGAATTCTTTTGTGGACACACAATGCAAATGCAGGGGTATTGTAGGTAGGATGAGTTAGTTTAAAATGAAATTCTGATGAGAGATGTTGGGACAAGAGTAGTTAGGAGTCATCACCTTCTTTGGGAAACTTTGCAAATGAATTACAACACCTAAACAACAGAGATGTTTCAATGAATCTGAAGTGCTCTTTCAACCAGGATGTGTGCACACATGGATGCCCAAATCTGCACTATTCCATACAAACTTTGATAACCTGCCACAAAGGCTTGAAGAAAAATATCAATGAAGCATCCAGGAACCCTATGTTAGATCATGACCTAAGGTGCACCCAAAGGTTTACAAACACCCTCAATTAATCAAGGAAGGTAAGATGATTTTAAATCTGTTTATCTTCACTCAGATGAAAGCTCTTCTGAATACAAAGATTGCAAATGCCTTCAAACCATCAACAAGAAATGAGACCATGTATGATCAATAAAGATCCCAAACACAAGATTGCAACATGAGCATGAAACACAAATTGAAAACATACTGAAATATAAGTGTATGCAAGCTTTGCCAAGAGATAAAACTAGTTAATCCAAGAATTTGATCAAATATATCAGCAAGGGAATGTTATTTAGACAATCTCAAAGCTTTTTGATGGCTTTACAGCTGAAACCAACTCAACATGATGAACATTTGATGCAAACAGGAATAAAAATGGCTCTCAGGCAGTTTCTCCAAAAAAGAAATGGACTTCTTCCAGTTTTCCACATGAAAATTCTTCTCTCTTCCTCCAAAATTCTCATCAGCCACTTCTAAAATGCCTCCAAATTACATCATATACCCTTTGCTAGCTTAGATCCTTGCATCCCAAGCAAAGAATATGCCAAAGGGATAAAATTTGTTATAAAACCCTATCCATTTGATGAAAAATGATATAAAACTGTAAAACAGCTCGCCAAATGCCAGAGATGCACAAATATTTTAAAATATTACATGAACTCAGATCCTTATCCATCCTAGGGTCACGTTTTTGGCATTCCACCATTCCAGCATGCATTTGCAATCATTTTCCACCTTTTTCCCCTCATCATTTTAACTCTGCAACTTTTCATTTTTTACCTTTCACGTTTTTTCACGGGCTGAGAAAAATATTTCATGAAAAACACTCATAGGGCACTGAATCAGCTCAAAAGAATGATGCCATTGTGTCTCAGAAGGCCGAGGGGATGTAGAATCATATAAAATTTCATGTGATTTGGTGCAAAAATGACGATTCCAACTTCTTGGAGCTTCCATGGCACCCAAAAATGAAAATGCACAGCAACCATTGATTAAAATCAACTTTAAATCTCCGCCTCCACGTGTCAGATTCAAATCCCCTTCTTAAAAGACTAAAAATACCTTTTTTCCTTTGGATAAGGTGGGACACGTGTCCAAATACCATTGGGGTGGGCCTCCCAATCCTTAAAATGCATTTTAAACCTTTTTTGACCTTCGGGAAAATTTTGAAAATTTTCCCCGCGAGCCCCTGGATGTGCCACGTGTCCTCCTGTGGGCCCCACCAAAACCGTACGGGCCAATTTGATGAATTTTTCCACTTTTTTGAGAAAAGGAAAATTTTCTCAAAATTCTCCGCACCCCCGAACACCCACTACTTCTCTGCCACGTGTCACTCTCCCATTGGATGCAGAGCTGACCCATCCTATTTTCCTTCATTCCTCCGTGAGCAAAAAATCTTTTATGGGCCCGTGCTCTCCCTTTTTCCCTTTTGGTATAGGCCACGTGTTGCCCAGTAATTGGCTGCGCGGGGACACCTCCAAATTTTCCACGGATCAATTTTTCACCTTGAGATTTTTCACCAAAGTTTGGAAAATTTTCAACTTCCTCTCCTTGCGCTTCCAATCTCTGCCAAATCCGGGACACGTGTCCTGTTTTCATTGGTGGGGCCTATTCTTCATTTTTTACCTTTTATACCAAGGGTTAAAAAACTTCAAAAGTTTCTTTGGCCCCCATTCCCATTTCTCCTCCCGGACACGTGTCACCTTCCTATTCGTCGCGGGCCTTCGGGCAAATTTTAACTTTAGCAAAAACTTCAAAACATTTTTTTGGCATTTGGACACGGGCCTTCGGGCCAAAAATTGAAACTTAAATTTTGAAAAAAAACTTCAAATTCTTCCAAGTCCCCACTTTTCCATCATCCCCTGGACACGTGTCACACTTTCCATTGGGCGTGGGCTCCAGGTTGGCAAAATTTTTCCCCTGACATTTTGAGCCAAAAAAAATTCAAAATTTTCCCAACTCCCACGCTCTCCGTTGACCTCCCTGTGCCACGTGTCATCATACCATTGGGTGCGGGCCTTCAGGAAAAATTTGATTTTGAGAATTTTTCCAAAATGAAGAAAATTTCTAAGTGACCCCTACCACCCGCCGATCCATCAACCAATCAAATCGTGCCACGTAGGCACATCACTGTAGCACTGCGGGGCCGTGGACAAAAATTTTCCTTTTTGCAAAAATTTCAAAAATGACAAGTTATAACATTTTTTCCGACCGCACCCGGCCAATGAGAGCCTGCCACGTTAGCATAAATGTTGTGATGATAAATTTGACGGGTAGAACATGAGTATGCCCGTCAAAATGTGAAAAATACAGGGAATGCCCTAGAAATCAAATTTTTTCACAAGGCAGAATTTTTCATTTTGAATCCAATGAATCATGATTTTGACATCATTTAGGCCCTTGGGATTGGGGAAACACTTGCACAAATTCAGGATTTGATCAATTTCGAGTTTTTTTACGATTTGGCAATGGAAAAAATGACACAGCCCGTAAAAATGAAAAATTAGGGCACAAATGGGGGGAAACTTGGATTTTGTTTCAAAATAGGGTAGAATAACAACATTATGAGCATATCAAAGGCATTCAATTGGAAAATGTGAACTGCAGACCACTCGAGCCAAAAAATGAAACATTTGTGAGTAAAAATGGTCATGAAAAATTAGGCAAATTATGCAAACTCAATAATTGGACCAACATTGGCTCCTGCTTGGGGATGGGCACTCCCAGTGAGTGCCACAAGATCACAACGTAGACCAAGTGCCAAAATCCATTGGGCAAGGAGTCAAAACATGCAGAGCAGCCCAAAAACTAGAATTTCCACCAAAAAGGACCGAGAAAACCAGACCAACAATGGTTGCCAAGGACAAAAGGGAAAACCACAAGCCAACAACAGCAAGAACAAGGAAAAGACAAAACAAAAACAAGGGCTATACAAAATGTACAACTTGTGCATACCTCACATGGGGATTTAATCCAAGAAATGTTTTAAATGTCTGCCATTAACAGGTAGCTCCAGCAAATCCCCATCCAAATCCTTGAGAAAAAATGTATTTTCTCCAATCCTGATATCAATGGCATAAGGGCCCATCCATAGAGCATCAAACTTGCCATGCTTTCCCTTGTCTTCATGCCTACTATCCCACAGCAAAACCAGATCTCCAACACTGAAAGCTCTAGGGGTGACTTTCTTATCAAACAACTTCTTCAATTTCTCCCTAAATCTGACATGCCTTTGATGAGAAGCTCTCCTTTCTTCATCCAACTCAATGATCTGATTGATTCTTGATTCATATGGGCCATGTTCTTGATCTTCCAATTGCTGGGCAAACTGAAAAGTGGATAATTACAGGTGTAATGGCAGCAAAGCCTGAGTTCCATACACCAATTCAAATGGACTTTTACCAGTTGCTCTTTTTGGAGTTATTCTATCAGCCCAAACTACAAATTTCAACTGTTCTCCCCACTTCTTCTTGTTGATTTCCAAGGTTCTTCTAATGATCTTGAGCAAGTTCTTGTTACTTGATTCAGCTTGTCCATTACCTTGTGGATTGTAGTTTGAAGAATAAGTCAGATTTATCCCATATTCATTGCACATTGCCATCAAAGGCTTGGCTCTAAAACACATAGCATTATCAGATACAATCTTAACTGGAACTCCAAACCTACATATGATATGATTCAATAAGAAATCCATTACCACTTGGTGTGTTGCCTTTCTAGATGGAATTGCCTCAACCCATTTTGTAAAATAATCAGTTGCTACAAGGATCCATTTGTAACCAGCACTAGAAGGATCTGAAATCTCACCAATAAAATCCATTCCCCATTGTTTGAAAGGAGCTTCAATTGATACAGGCTGCAAAGGAAGGGAGCCTGAAGCTTTCAATCTTCCTGAGAAGCGTTGGCAACTATCACATCTTCTAACTAGCTGGTTTGCATCTTTGAAAAGAGTTGGCCACCAATAACCAGCTCTTAAAATCTTATGTGTTGTCACTCTCCCAGAAAAATGTCCTCCACAAACTCCCCCATGGAAATCAGCAATCAACTTGGGAGCTTCATCTTCAGTTATGCATTTCAAGAGGACACCTTCAGGGTTCTTCCAAGCCAGCCCAAGGTCTGTTATGATATATTTCTGAGAAGCCAGCTTGAGGGCTCTTTTCTGATTTTTATTCAAGTGACTAGGACAGCATAGGTGCTTGAGGTAGAAGACCACATCCTTGTACCATTCAAAATTCATCAATTTTTCAAGTAGACCTGCCCTTTCTTCCTCTAGCTGATTCACTTCTACATTTTGCAAATTACTCTCAGCCATGAGCTTGGCAAGACCCAAACCTCTTACCAGCTTTGTAGTTTGGATATCCATATCATACTCTTGTAATTTGTTGACCCATCTACATCTCTTGCTTGATATCTCCATGTCAGATAAGATGTCTTTAACCATTGTATGAGGAACATAAGCAACAACCTTTGAACTCAAAATGTAGGGCCTGAAAATCTTTGTTGCTTTTACCAATGCAAATGCTTGTTTCTCCATAATTGTGTACTTTAGTTCAGCTGCTTGTAAAGCCTTGCTAAAGAAAGCAATAGGCCTCTCAGCTCCATTCTCATCCTTTTGTAACAAAACTGAAGCAATAGTAAATTCAGATGCAAAAGAGAAGATTTGGAAAGGCATCTTATAGTTTGGAGCTGCCAAAATAGGTGCATGCTTGAGTGCATCCTTTATTCCTTCAAAAGCTTGGATGGCAGCCTTTTCCCACTTAATAACTTGATCCTTTCTTAGCATGCTTGTGATTGGAAGAGTTAACTCAGCAAAATTGGAGACAAACCTTCTAATGAAATTGATTTGGCCAAAGAAAGATTGAATACCTTTCTTGGTTCTTGGAATAGGCACCTTGCTGATTGCTTCCACTCTCTCAGGGTCTATCATAACACCTTCTTTGGACACAATATGCCCCAACAGCTTGGCCTTTGGCACACCAAAATGACACTTCTTTGGATTAAGTGAAATGCCATACTCTCTACATCTGATCAGCATCTTCTCTAGGTGTTGCAAATGGTCTGCTCGCTGCCTTGAAAAAATAGTCACATCATCTTGGTAAACTGCAATAAATTCATTGATATAACCAGCAAAGGCAACATCCATTTCCCTTTGAAAAGTAGCACCAGCATTCATCAATCCAAAAGGCATCCTTACAAAAACATAAGTCCCCCAAGGAGTAGTGAAGGTTGTCTTAAGTCTTTCTGATTCTTTGACAACTACTTGATTGTATCCAGAGAAACCATCCAAAGTAGAAAGCATTTCTGACCCTGTTACAAGCTGCAACATATTCTCCATGTTTGGCAAAGGATAGTTTTCCTTCATAGATGCTTTGTTTAGATTCCTAAAATCCACACAAAGTCTGATATCTCCATTCTTCTTTCTAACTGGCACAAGGTTGGCAACCCAAGAAGAGTATCTAGTAGGCTGAATGATGCCACCATCTCTCAATTTCTTCAACTCTTCTTGCATTTTCATGGAAAGTAGTGGGTTAATAGGCCTTTGTTTTTGTCTAAATGGCTTGGTTTTGGCCTCAAGAGGGATCTCATGCTGAAATAAATCTTCTCTATATGCCTTCAGCTCTGAATAAGACCAAGCAAGGCAGTCTTGATATTTCTTTAAAAGTTGGGCATAGGACTATTTCTCTTCTTTGCTGAGATGGCTGCCCAACCAGATCTTCCTTGGTTTGTCTTTAGTTCCCAAGTTGTGCTCTTCCACATCCCTTGAAGCAAACATCTTTCTATTTATGATGCAATCAGCATTGCTAAAATTGGATTCAAGTGCAACAAGACCTTTAGGAATGGTATTTGTTTTCAATTGTATAATATCCTTGTCAAACAAAGTTTCTCTACCTTCATTCATGCATACCATTGGTTCCCAATCAATATTCTGACCAGAAAACTCACCTTGGCATTGTAAGAATCTCAACACTTGTGCATCATCATCAAAAATCTGCCAATGTTTCACATTATCCGGGACAGCTGGCCTTGTTAGCACTTCAATATCATATTCACAAAAAGGTGAAATGGTGCAATTGTCAAATCTAGAACCCAGAACAACCAGCTTATCAGTAGCAGCATTAAGACTTCTATCATGGTAAACAATGTTAAAGGAATCAAACATTTCAATCAAGTCCCAAACAACATGCTTATATTGTTTCATACGCTGATTTTTTGTAGCATACAACTTTCTTACTTGCTTGACAACCAGCTCTGAATCCCCCTTGGCAACAATATCCTTCACTCCATATTTCCATGCAATCCTTAATCCCAATAATAATGCCTCATACTCAGCAATGTTGTTAGTGCACTCAAAATTGAGCTTGAAGGAAAAAGGAAACTCTTCTAAACTAGGAGAAACCAACACTATACCAGCACCATTGCCAAATTTGGAGCAAGCTCCATCAAATAGTAATGTCCATGGAGAACCTACCATACCAAGGCACTCTGATTTTTCCATCTTATTCTCTTTTCCATCAGCAAAACCAATGAAGTTGTCAACATCTACATCAGCAAACAACACTTCATAAGAAGCATTGTTGGGATCTTCAATCAAGTGTAACATCTTCTTTTCACCATAGAGTTTGACAAGGCTGCCCTCAATGGGAATGGTGGCAAAATACATGTCCATTTGAACACTACCACCAACACTTGCAGCCCATTTTCTTGACAAAAGCATACCCCATTTGGCAGGGCAGTCAACAATTACAACATCAAGTTTTAAATTCTTATCCGGATAGGCTGCAAGTTGCACTACTAACCCCTTCACACAACCAACAACCGGCACTTCCCTTGAATCCATGGCTGTACACTTCCCATATGCTACTGTCACTTTGATATCCAACTCATTCATAACTTCTAGAGGCATAACATTACATGATGCACCAGAATCAAACATGCAATTGTGAAGCAACCTACCTTTTATGAGAAAAGTTGTGAAGAATGGATCAACATTCAATTGGGAATCAACCAAGGATGTCCCCAAATACACTTCAGGTGCCTCTCCAAGATCTTCCATTGGTGGTGGTGTTTCAAGGCCAGCAATGCTTTGAAGAGGATTCTCAACAACATTTACATTTCTGCTTGGGGTAACCTTTTCTTCCTTTCAATCCCAAGTATTCAAAAGCTCTTTTCTTGTGTTCAGGAATTCTAAGCAATTCAATAATGGGAACACTCACTTTAATTTGGCTCAATACCTGGGCTATATCATATGGAACATTCTTTTGCAAAATAGCATTAGAAGGGAAACAAGAAGGTTCATCAGATGGAGAAGTATTCTTGGCAGCCTGGGCATGAAGAGGACTGATATTTTTGCATGGGACAGCAGGGTTCTTGGCAATTGTTTCTCTTCTAGGATTATCTTTGGGAATACTTGTGAGCAAGGGTGTCTTTGGTTTGGCTTGAGGACCAGCTCCCCTAACAACTTTACTTCTAGTATTGTATTCCTTTTCTTGACCAACCACAACATTCATTAACAATTGTCTATCTTCCTCCGAAGGAATACCACCATCATACTTCTTGATCATTAAAGCCCTTAGATATTCAAAGTCATTATTAGGAATTTCAAAAGCCTGAACTACATCTACATCATGAACTTGAGGAAGAGAAAGAAATGGTACCCTCTTTATGCAATCCCAAAAGGTTGCAGCAGTCCTTGCACTTATCACATCTGTTGATGTTGCTGCTTGTTGTGAGCCTGAAGAGCTGCCCATCATACAAATATTATCATCCATTTCATTCTCATTATCATCATCAATATCTTGCTGGTCCATTTCACATGGTGGATGAGGAAGAAAACATCTATCACACCAATCCATATCAGCAATTTCTTGAACAACAACAACTCTTGCAGTCAGAGGGTCAGGCACCACTCTATTTTCACGTGCTTGGGGTTGTCTACTTGCAGATCCAATAGGCCCTTTACCTCTATCATCTTGTCTTTGATCACCCCTAGGATGATTGCCAAATCTATCATGGTTTTGAGTTCTTTGTTGTCCTTGTGAACTTTTCCCAATTCCTTTCTCAGCCCGGGCTAACTTGTAAGAAATTTCTTTAACAGCCCCTGCCAAAGTCTTGACAACATCTTCTAAATCAGCACCCTTGCTAGCTTGAGGCTTCTCAGGGTTTATCAGCTTCACACCATCCCTCTTAAGTGGTTTACCAACAGCTTTGATATTATTTTCAATTTGAAGTGCCATGGTGAAAGCTTGTCTCAAGTTTGTAGGATTTTTGTCTCTCAAGTAATAGGCTGCCTTTTTATCAAATGCATCTGCATATTTGATCAAGCAAGATTCATCACAAGGCCTCAAAATGACAGGAAACCTTCTCAATGTTTTATTAAATCTTGTATTAAAGTCATGAACGGTCTCATTAGGGTTCTTCTTGATATTCTCAAACTCAGATAGAAGGAACCTTGGATCTGTTTTGTCTCCATATTGTAATCTGAATGCATTACTCATCTCAGTCCATGAATCAATAGAGTTATCAGGCAGAGCTTTGTACCAATCTCTTGCATCTTCCTCAAGTGTATGGATAAACAACTTAATATACACATCCTCAAATTCTATCTCAAAATCTTCCATCATGTTAACAAAGAGTTTGAGATGCTGATCTCCAGTTATGGCATTGTTACCTTGGAATTTTGGTAACCTATTTCTCACATCTTGTGGGACAACATTTGGATAACCATCCATTCCTCCAAAATCTATAGGACCAAAGGTGTTAACAACAAATGGAGGTCTAGGCTGAGCCATATTGTTTGGTGGGGGTGATCTTGGAGGTGAAACAAGCTGATGAGGAGTAGTAATGGGTCTGATTGGAATAGATGAATGATCTCTAAAATGACAACCCCCCAAAGGCTCTCTCTCTTGATAAACTTTAGCAAACTTAGAAACCACAGGAGCAGATCTAGGAGTAGGTTTTTTAAATACACAAGAAGGTCCCTCACCTGATGGAGAATGAAAATCAGCAAGAAGATTTCCTGAATCAGACCTACTTGAAGAAGAATTATAATCTTCAATAACAGGCTGCTCTCCTTCAAATTCAACTATGGGGATTTCTTTTCTTGCAACCAAATCACCAACCACTTTCCACACTCTTCTTCCCTCTAGTTCTGAGCTTCTTGATTCGGTGAGAAACTTCTTAGAAGAGTCCTTGATGAAGAGGGATCTCCTTCCCTCCAGTTTGACAGATTTAAACAACAAGTTTCAAATGACAGAAATGTGTAAGACAACTGGTATTTCAAGATCCAAACAACATGGAGTCGCCACTAAGGATTTCCACCTTAGTTGTGCAAGAAAGCACTAAAATATTCTGTCAAATGTATGCTATGAAAAAACTTTGCAAGGGTTTACAAATCAAATCTTCTTCTTCTTAATTCAACCAAAAACAGTGCATCCAAATCATATAAACTGCTGGTAAATGATAAGAGTAGGCTGAGTTTGAAATCCTTTTTACCCAAAACATGCAGATCTGAAGTATGAAATGATATCTCAAGAATGTAACAGCTCAAATACTTAATCACACAAATGCTCAAACCTTTCAAATACTTCAAAACCACCAAGAAATTCAGAGAAGTCCCTGGCAACGGTGCCACTCGGGTGTTGGTATCCAGATTTAATCTCCTTCACAACTTGAACAACATCATGAATTTTCACAAGACACTCAAGGATAGATAGATGTTTTGTATGTCATTTGTAGCTAGGGAAGCACACCTATCTGCTTGTTTGCATTCAAGAATTGAGGGAGTGGATAGCACCTTCAAGAGGGTTTTGATCTAACCCTCACTATTTTAGGTTGTGCCTATCAACCAAGGCAAGAGAACCTATATTGCAGCCCCTATATGGTAAGGAGATGGAGATATCCTTGTGTTTTACATATGATATGGAAGAGGCTTTGTGAAAACATGATCAAGTATCCATTATCCAAACTCAAAGGAGTTGTCACTACTAAATGATGGAAATGTTCTCAAAACAAAGCTAGAGCTGCTAAAGACATGATAAAACCCTGATCAACTTTGTGCATTTTAGTGAAAGGATTGAATTCTTTTGTGGACACACAATGCAAATGCAGGGGTATTGTAGGTAGGATGAGTTAGTTTAAAATGAAATTCTGATGAGAGATGTTGGGACAAGAGTAGCTAGAAATCATCACCTTCTTTGGGAAACTTTGCAAATGAATTACAACACCTAAACAACAGAGATGTTTCAATGAATTTGAAGTGCTCTTTCAACCAGGATGTGTGCACACATGGATGCCCAAATCTGCACTATTCCATACAAACTTTGATAACCTGCCACAAAGGCTTGAAGAAAAATATCAATGAAGCATTTAGGAACCCTTGTTAGATCATGACCTAAGGTACACCCAAAGGTTTACAAACACCCTCAATTTACAAGGAAGGTAAGATGAATTTAAATCTGTTTATCTTCACTCAAATGAATGCTCTTCTAAATGGAAGATTGCAGATGCCTTCAAACCCTCTACAAGAAATGAGACCATGTATGACCAATAAATATCCCAAACACAAGATTGCAACATGAGCATGAAACACAAATTGAAAACATACTGAAATACAAGTGTATGCAAGCTTTGCCAAGAGATAAAACCAATTAATCCAAGAATTTGATCAAATATATCAGCAAGGGAATGTTATTTAGACAATCTCAAAGCTTGTTGATGGCTTTACAGCTGAAACCAACTCAACATGATGAACATTTGATGCAAACAGGAATCAAAAAATGGCTCTCAGGTAGTTTCTCCAAAAGAAAATGGACTTCTTCCAGTTTTCCTTGTGAAAATTCTTCTCTCTTTCTCCAAAATTCTCAACAGAATTTACAAAATGCCTCCAAATTACATCATATACCCTCTGCCAGCTTGGATCCTTGCATCCCAAGCAAAGAATATGCCAAAGGGATCAAATTTGTTACAAAACCCTATCCATTTGATGAAAAATGATATAAAACTGTAAAACAGCTCGCCAAATGCCAGAGATGCACAAATATTTTAAAATATTGCATGAACTCAGATCCTTATCCATCCCAGGGTCACGTTTTTGTCATTCCACCATGCCAGCATGCATTTGCAATCATTTTCCACCTTTTACTTCATCATTTTAACTCTGCAACTTTAATTTTTTACCTTTCACGTGTTTTTCACGGGAGGAGGAAAATATTCCATGAAAAACACTATAGGGCACCAAATTATCTCAAAAGAATTGTGCCATTTCACTCAGAAGGCCGAGGGGATGCGAAATCATATAAAATTTCATGTGAATTTGGTGCAAAAATGATGATTCCAAGCTTCTTGGAGCTTCCAATGGCGCCCAAAAACGAAAACACTCAGCAACCGTTGATTAAAATCGACTTTAAATTTCCACCGTCCACGTGTCTGGATGAGATTCTTCATGTAGACTCAAAAATATCCTTTTTGACTTCTGGATAAGGTGGACACATGTCCAAATACCATTGGATCGGGCCTTCCAACCTTAAAAATGCATTTCGAACCTTTTTTGACCTCGGGAAAATTTTGAAAATTTTCCCCGCATGCCCCCTAGACGCATGCCACGTGTCCTCTAAGTGGGCCCTACCAAAACCTGCGGGCCAATTTGATGATTTTGCCACTTTTGTGAAAAGGAAAATTTTCTCAAAATTCTCCGCGCCCCCGAACACCCGTTGCTTTTCTGCCACGTGGCGGTCTCCCATTCACTGTGGAGAGCTGACCTTTCTATTCTTTCCTTCATTCCTCCATGAGCACAAAACTTCATTTGCGGGCCATAGCTCTCCTTTTTCACCTTTTGAAATGTGCCACGTGTCTCTGCCCCCCTATTTGATGTGGGGGAACACCTCCAAATTTTCACGGATTTATTTTTTACCTTCGAGATTTTTCACCAAATTTTGTAAATTTTTCCACTTTTCTCCGCCCTGCTCCAAACCTCCACCAAATTTGGACACGTGTCCTACTTTTCATTTGACGTGGGCCTATTCTTCATTTTTTACCTTTTAAACCAAAAAGGCAAAAATTCCTAAAATTTTCTTCGGCCCTCCATTCCCATTTCTCCTCCTGGACACGTGTCTTCCTCCTACTGGTGTGGGCCTCTCGGGCCAAAAATTTACTTTTGACATTTTGAAGTTAAAAACTTCAAAATTTCCTTTAAAATTTCCCCCCTCCATTTCATCCCCTTGGACACGTGTCACTTTCCTATTCAATGCGGGATCCTCGGGCCAAATTTTTCCTTTGGCATTTTGAAGTTAAAAACTTCAAAAAATTTCAAATCTTCGCCCCTCCATGCCTGACCCTCCTTGACACGTGTCCATTTTCTATGCGGGCCCTTGGTCAAAATTTTCCCTTGAAATTTGAGCCAAAAAACTTAAAAAATTTTCCCAACTCCACCGCTCCATTTGATCTCCCATGCCACGTGTCCCATCCCATTGGGTGCGGGCCTTCGAGAAAAATTTGACTTTGAGAAATTTTCCAAAATGAAGAAAATTTTCTAAGTGTGACCCGCCACCCGCCGATCCTCTGACCAATCAAATCATGCCACATAGGCACATCACTGTAGCAAATGCGGGGTCGCGTGGAGCAAAAATTTTCCTTGTGCAAAATTTCAAAAAGTGACAAGTTATAACATTTTCCCGACCACTCCCAGCCAATAGAAACCTGCCACATCAGCATAAAGGATTGAAATGATAAATTTGATGGGTAGAGACACCCTCGTCAAAACGTGAAAAAATAGCAGGAGATGCCCTAGAAATCAAATTTTTGACAAGGAAGGTAGATTTCTTCATTTTAAACCAACTGAATCATTTTTTGACATCATTTGCAACCTTGGGATTGGGGAAACACTTGCACGAAAATCAAGGATTTGATCAATTTTGAGTTTTTTACACGATTTGACAAAGGAAAAATGGCACAGCCCAAAAAATGAAAATTAGGGCACAAATGGGGGAAACTTGGAAATTTGTTTCAAAATAGGGAGAATAACAACATTATGAGCATATCAAAGGCATTCAATTGGAAAATGCATGAACTGCAGACCACCAGACTCAAAAAATGAAACGTTTGTGAGTACATTTGGTCATGAAAAATAAGGCACATTGTGTAAATTGAATATTTGCACCAACAGAAACCATAAAAAGAACATGAGATTATTCATCCCAACCTACTCCAAGTTATTCGTTGAAGCCAGACAACAGTCAAAATTTGTTGGTAAAACCCATAGGCCTTTATGACTTAATTAATGTGATTTGAATAAAACCTTCTCTCACATCTCCTTTTTGGATTTGTTAAAAAAATATCCCGCCCACAGAGCTGCCCTCTTAGAAACATTAGGCCTTGGCCATTTAATTATCATCACTCCTCCCCTGGAAACGTAAATAAGCCAGGTGGATTTTGACATTTATCCTCTGGGGAAGCCGGATAGGGATACTGAGGTTTATATTCAATAGAAGAAAAATGTTGACAGACACTGAAATTGCCCGAAGAGGCGATCCCAACTTTACATTTACAAGTTTGGGTCTAGCTAATAATTATGTTAAATGTGCAATGGTTGACGATGGAGCAGCAGTTTAACATAGTCCGCTTCGCTTTCCTTCAAAAGTTAGGATATGGAGAGACAAACTATTCCACTACGTGAAATACTAGAGGTTATGATATCCTCAAAGTCACTTCAATTGGAACCATAGTTTTACCAGTCACTTTAGGACCCAATATGAGTCCTCACCAATTTTTATATTATAGTTCGAGAAACCAATTATAATATGATCCTTGGTCGGCCATGGATACACTCAGCATGAAGGAAATCCCTTGAGCCACGCTATGGTCCAAGAAATAAGATTTCTACACTTAGGGAAAATATTCATGGCACAAGGTGACCCAAAACCCTTTGATATACACCTAGCTGATTTGAAGAAAAGATTGGGTATCCACTCTGAGTTTGAAACTCTAGCAAACCAGCTTGTCAAACCAACTACATTCACAACCAAAATAAAAGTCTGATACCCAACATTGAGTTGGAAATTTCAAATCCAGCTAAGGACGTTCCATTACTCAAAAGTGAGACCAATGCTATAAAAGCAATATCACTAGGGACTATCACAAAATTTTTTGAGTTGCTAGAGAAAGACTTACCTATTTTCCTACCGTTTGATTCCATGGGTATGGGACACACCCCTGGGAATTACTTCTCTTCCATCAGATGAAGTTTTTATGGTAGAGGTAACCAAAGCAAAAGAAATAGCTATGACACATATCCCAACATCCATTTTTCCAAGTGAATATTGGACTCTCCACTTTGATGGAGCTAGATGTCACTTTGGAGCTGGGGCGGGGGTGATCTTTACTTCACCTGAGGGAACAGATCCTACCTTTCACCTTTAAATTAAACTTCGAATGTACAAACAACAGAGTTGAGTACAAAGATCTCCTCCTTGGCCTCATCCTAGCTAAAAGAATGGGTGTTAATGACAATTAGAGGTGCTAGGAGACTCACAACTAGTTACAAACCAAGTCTTTGAGGTATATGAAACTAGGGCTGAACATTTACAACTATACAAAACAACTGTGTTAGATCTAAGCAAGGGATTCAATTTCATATCAATTAAAGCAATCCCATGAGAGCAGAACCTTCTTGCAGACTCAATAGCAACCTCATCTTCCCATTTCACCCCAAACAGTGAGTTGGAGGACACAAATTTCATGGTATCACTTTGTACTGAGCCATTAGTGCGTAAAATACAAACAAATTCACTCCTGACTCATGGAGAAGCCGAGGATGATTTTTCTATCATGGATCACTTTGACGATGATAGAGTCACTTTCGAATATCTAAATGCCTATACGGAGCTACATTTTTCTCATCGTATAGTTCATCTTTCCCTAATACCACATTCCTCTTCCTATTTTGGAAATCGCACAGTAGAGTCTCCTCCATAGAAGGATCTTGATATCTATAGGTAGGGTGGTGAGATGCTAGCTGGATGTCATATGGGGGTAGAGGAGGAGGAGGAGGTGAGATGCTAGCTGGATGTCAGATATCAGGCGGGTAGTGAGGAGGAGTCACCATAGGTGAGACTTTATATGGAGGATATCTAGCAGGGTGATGTCTGATAGCCATATATATCTCCTGTTTTGTATAGTTGTATATTTTTTATATATACCCGGCTTGCGTGCCGAAGAGAGTGAGGATGTACATGAGAGTTTTTTAGATTTTTGCTGATATACCGGCTTGGATGTTGAATATGGTGAGGCTATATCTGAGTGATTTGAGATGATTGTGATTATTATTAGGATATATGTTCACATGTATTTTTATATAGATGTTTCGATTTATAGATGATGGTGTTTATAGTATAGATGGTGTACATGTTTTAATTTTCATTTATATATTATATATATATATATGTGTTGTGTGTGTAGTGCATGTGTGTGTGTCATGTGTGTGTGTGTGTGTGGAAATTAGGTGGTTTAATGATGGAGTCAGGTTGGTTTAGGCATGATCATATTAGGTGATGGTTTAGGTCATAGGCATGGATTGAGTCAGGTTGACTTAGGCATGGATGGGGTAAGGTTAAAGGCATGGATTGAGTGTAGGTTGTAGGTATTGTTGATTTAGGCGGGTTTAGGCATGGTTGAGTTTCTAATTCATTAATTTGTGTAATTAATGATGATGTGGATCATGTTAAGATGTTTTTTAGAAAAATGTATGATAATGGTAAAGAAATGGTAGACAATATGAAATGAATGTATGAGTGATGATGGTAAAGATGTTAAGAAATTGTTCTTTGTGTGGTTTAATTTCCAATGATTGATATAAAAGGAAACTAACTAGGGTAGAATGTGAATAGGAAAGGGGCAAAGAGAATTGATTAGGGTAGAGAGTGGCCGAGCTAACCTCTAATTGGACCCATGCCCTTACGGAGTGCTGCCTACATAGTCCCAGTGAAAAGGGACCTCAGGCCGATGTAGTTCTCCCATAAGCTAGGGAAGATTATGATGAAAGAGCGGAATGGGCTGATAGGTGCAATGCATGGGTGATGTAGGTTATAAGAATGATTGAGTTTAGGTTGTAGGCATGGTTGAATGATTTTTTAAACACATGTGTCGAGGGTTTGGTCATGTATAGGATAATCATTAAGTAATGAGGAAGGAAAATTGTAAGAGATGGTAAAAGAGATGCTTAATTGATAAGAATCCTAATGAGTCTACCATACCCCAGATGAGCTTATGAATGTAATACTCTACAGACCTTACATAATGGACTATTCTAAGGGTGAAGAAAAGTCACATGATCATGAAATGTCACATTTGTAGCAAGTCCCTTGAGTAATGAGGATTTTTAGGTGAAAAATGCAAGGGATGAGAATGGGAGGTTTAGCGTAACTTAATGTATGACGACGTGTATTTCGGAACAAGAAACCCAGAATCCAAAATAGGTAAGTCCATGACGAAAATTTCATGTTTTTTTAATAGACTGATCAATGCAGGAAGTCTATATGGGATGGGTATATTATCTCCTTGAGGTCTTCGTGAAGCTGATCGATGCGAGAGGATCTTCTGAATAGTTATTACATATTTGTAATGATTGTATATAGCTGTCCTTCAAGGGAGTAGTCTATTGATAGTGGTAGAATATAAAGAAGAGATGTACCTTTTGAGGGAGTCATCTTTTGCTGGAAGTTTTACTCAAGGAGTTGTATCCCTTTTTGTTTTTAGATGTTTAAGTCATGGACAAGACTGTAGAGGATGATCAGGTTCTTCTTATTAGGACAGACAAGACTCGTAGTACACAAGAGATTAACCATGAAAGAGGTGGTTTCAAGTGATGAACAACCATGGGATTCCATATTGAAGAAGATGAAAAGTATCCATGAGAATCATGCTATGAGCAGAGCCATGGTACTCATATTAAAGAAATAGATAGGGTTGAAAGGTGACGGGTAATCACATGATTCTTATTTGAGTCATGGATCCTCAAAAATGGGTAATTATGGAGAGGTGAACAACACTCAAGGGACAATCAGATCAATTGACAGAAAGTGATATAAGACTTGATATCAACAGTAAAATGGTCAAAGATGTAAGACATTAAGGGGCTCAAGTTTGGGTTTACCTTCGAGTGAATACAAACGATAAGCACCTGATCCATAGACATGGGTAATGATATAGGGTCCAAGCCAATTAGGAGAAAATTTTCACCTGTTTACTTTTATCCTCTTTAGTTACATGTTTGATTTGCCTTCAGAATGAGGTCACCGACCTGAAATGTTCATTCGTGAACACATTTGTTCATAGGCATGTTTGATACGTTTTTGGTAGATTTGGAGATGGTCAAGAGTGTTGAGACGAACATTCATCAAATAGCTTCAAGCTATGCACCAAATGATCCTAGCGAAATTCATTTTCGGTGAGCATGTCTTATAAGTGAGATGTGGAGAGATGGAATCTAGAATTTGAGATGAAAGACAACCTTAGTACTGTACACCAGAGAAAATGGGGTGGTAGGACTTGTCAAAGTGTGAATACTAGTGCGATAAGCCCACAAGGTGAAAGGAATTTTGCATATGCCAATCCTTCCCAATATCGTTGAATACCTTGATAAGAATTTGGTTGAAGGTTTTATTGGTTGATTTGGCTTGACCATTGGTTTGCGGGGTAATAAGGATGATGAGAAACTGAGTTGGATGCCAAAAGTATCGCATAATTTGCGTAGGGTTTTATTTTTGAATTATTTTCCGTTATCCATGATAAGGTGCAGCGAGGGACACCAAAGAAAAAAATGATGTGATGGTTGATGAATTCACATATTTTTCTTGGCTATGGTGGAAATGAGGGGAATGGATTCTACCCATTTAGTGTAATATTCAGTAGTGGTTATGATCCATTAGTGGCATTGTGAAGAATGGGGGTTGATCTCATCGACAAGATCCAAAGCCCCATTGAGAAAAAGGCCAAAGGTCTCGCGTGACCTGTAAGGCATGAACTGGGGGTGTGATGAATATTAAGATGTTGTTGGACATTTTATGCAACATTTGACATAATCACAACAGTCACGGTTTAGGGTTGGCCAGTAATAGCCTAGGGTGAAGAATGCATGTTTAGTGATATCGAGACCACTAAAGTGACCTCCAAAAATTCCATTGTGGACTTCCTTAATGATGTAAGGAATTTTATAACTTGTAAGGAATCACAAGAGAATGTCCATGTCGAAACCATGTTTGTAAAGAAGACCACCCATGATGATGCATAACGAGAGACACTTTTAAGAAAGGCATCATTGTCCATTACGAGTGAGATCAAAGGGTAAAATGGAAAGGGAAAGATAGTTTGTATATTAATTATACCAAAGGTCACTTGGGTTAGGAGAAATGGTTACGATAGAGTAGAATTCACGAGGAAAATAAGAGGGTTCTTGTAGTTTTTGTATGGTGAAAAATATTTTTGAGTCAGTGGGTGAAGATAGGTATCTGAGAAGCCAAACAAGGCCACGGTATTCTGCAAATTTATTGGTAGAATGTGGGGTGGTTTGAAGTGTGTAAGGGTCGAAGGTGGTCAAAAGTATGTCCATACGTGATCCTTATTACTTTTGAAGTATCTCATTATGGCACTGTTATATACCATTGAATTGGCTTATGACCAATTGAGAATCACTAAAGATGTTAATTGATCTTAACATCTAAGGCATAAACAACTTGGAGACCTAATATGAGTGCTTCATATTTGGACAATATTGTTTGTATAATCAAAATCAAGTTTGAAATACAAATGCATAAGTTAACCATCAAGAGGAATGAGGATAACACCAGCCTCACCCCCACACTGACACCTGGAGCCATCGAAGAAGAGTGTCATTTGGTAAGTGAGTTCATCTAGGGAAAGGGTAGATATAGACTCATTTGGGAAATCAAATTTATAGGGTTGATCCCCAGAAATAGGTGCGTTGGCCAATTGGTCGATGACTAGTTTGGCCCTTGATGGACTTTTGATGGATAAATTTAAGGTCAAGGTTGGCCAAAATCATAAGCCAACGTGCGGCATGTTGATTTTGATAAGGTTTGACATACATGGAGTGTGCAATGGGTCAGTATTAGTAATGATGAAGACATTTGTGGTTGAGTAGGTAATGGTGGAGTTTGGTGGCGATGAAAAATAAGGATAGGTAGAGTTTTTCAGTGTGGGTATATCTAGTTTCGTAGTCAAGAAGGGTACGACTTATGTAATAAACCGCTTGTTCTCAGTGTTGGTTGCTCATCACGATGAGTGAAGCATGGCACTTAGAGAATGGTCAGTGGCAGAAATATATAGGTAGAAGGGTTGGTCATCTTTAGGAGGAATGAGCACTTATGGTTGAAGGAGGTATTGTTGTCAAGGCTTTCAAAGGCTTTATGGCATTCATCATCCCATTTGAATGAAATGTCTTTCTTGAGAAGACGATGAAATGGTTGACAACGTGATCAGAAAGTTGTGAGATAAAATGATGAATTGATTGTAACTTTCCTTGTCAGGCTAAAAAGTTGACAGATATTAGCGGGTGGCAGGCATTTCCAAGAATAGCCTTGACTTTAGCAGGATCGACTTATATTCCATGTAAATAAATGATGAAACCTAGGAGTTTTCCAGAAAGTACCAGCAAAGACGTACATTTCTTTGGTTAAAGACGGACACAATACTTAATGAGGTGGTCAAAGATGAATTTAAGAACAGGCATGTGTTTTAGTTCAATGCTTAGATTTGGCAAGAAGATCATCTACGTAATCCTCCAATATATGATGCATGATGTCATGGAAGATGTAAGCAATGGCTCGCTGATATATAGCACCAGCATTTTTGAGGCCAAAAGGCATGACTCAATAGTAGAAAGTCCCCCAAGGGGTGATGAAGGAAGTTTTGTGTTGATCTTATGGAGCTAATAATATTTTATTGTAGCCCAAGAAACCATCTATGAGTGATAACATTTCATGACTAATGGTGAGATCAACTAGTTGGTCGATGCTAGGTAAGGGGAAATCATCTTTGGGACAAGTGAGGTTGAGGTCATGGAAGTCTATGCAGATGTAGAGTCCCCCTATCGCCTTTGTGAAGGGAATGATGTTAGAGATCCATTGGGGATAATCAATGGGTAGAATGATGGAAACCGAGAGAAGGCACTGAAGTTATTCTTTGACTAGAAGAGAAATGTGAGGATGCATTTTCTGTAGCTTTTGTTTGATGGGTTTGGCATCAGGAATGGTTACAATATTATGGACCACAATTTTTGGGTCGATACCAGGCATATTGGCATATGACCAGGAAAAAGCGTTGCTATGGTCCCGAAGAAAAGAGGTGAAGGCTTCCTGTTTAGTAGCATCTAAGGATTGGCCGATCTTTAGAATGTGTGGGTTGTCCTGAGTGTTAATGTTGATTTCGATGGTCAATTCATTCAACATGGTTTGTGTCTCAGAGGGTAATGACCGATGTATAGAAGAATCTTCTGCACCAAGGTAGGTGAGGATGGACTCATCGTCCTAACATTAAATGACGTTAATAGAAGGTGTATCGTCATCAATCATGTTAGGATACAGGAATGGGAGAGAAGAGGGAGCTTTTCCATCGTGTTGATAGGTTAGTGGTCTTAGGGAAATGGTGTTTACGAAGAAGGAAAAAAAATGATAAAAAAGTTGGGAGGAATAGATTCGTGATCTATGGACTCCGTGGGTGAAGATGGTAATGTGGGTGAATGAGATGGGGAAGATTTCCCATCTCGGATGAGGTTGAAACGAACCTTCTTGGAAGGTGGAGCATCAAAACCAATGTCACTATGTTCATTATGTTTATGAGAGGTACAAGAAATGACAATATGGTGGCCTTGTTTGTAAAATCCAAAGCCAAAGCCAAACCCTTTCCACGCGCACCAGTGGAGGAGAGTGTGAGTGAAGTGATGGTTTGTGAGGGAGTGTAAGCTGGATGAAAATGGTTGGGTTTAGGATGGAGGTTCTGGTTTATAGGTGGCCATATCAAGTCCCCCATATGTTAGATTGGTGCAAAGGTGGGGAGGTCCATAATGTAAAAACATCACCAATGCAGATGTCGTAGCTGGGATGTTGACGCAGATTCCTATACTCTTGCGGGGTGAGGAAGGTGTCGATATTGTATAGGTAGTATTCCCACAGAGTGGGGCATTGAAAAACTCCTTCTAAAGGATCAGTAGTTAGTATGTGGGTAGTGGGGATAGATGGATCACTAGATGATGGGGAAATAGGTGCGTCAGCGATAGAGGCTACAGCTACAGTCGGGATAACAAGGTTAGATGCAACAGATGTAGTGGTGGTTTTGTCAGATGGGATTATGGTTGAAGGTGAAATAGGGATGGTGGAAGATGCCTTGATTGGTACAAGTACATCATTAGGCCGGTATAGCATGTTACAGGTCTTGAAAGGGGACGGGTCAACAAGGATGGTGTAATTATGTCCTTTGTGCTTGAATTTGAGGTAGCAATGTAAATTCGAAGGGATACAACCCATGACATGGATCCAAAATCGGCTGAGCAAAATGTTATATTGGAACTCCCCCTATAGGACATAAAAAATCTCTGGGACAGTACAGGGACCTACGCGGACATGGAGAACAACGGTACCTAGGGTAGAGGTCATGGCGTCATTGAAGGAGCGTATCATAACCAGGTTACCATGCATGTAATTAGCAGGTATTCACATTTGGTTGTATGCATGGGAGGAGATGATGTTAATAATAGCACCACCATCGATCATAATGCATCATATGCATCTATTATCAATGAATATGGACATGAAGAGAGCGGGGTTAGGGTCGTTAGACTGGAAGGGAGTAATCTCTTCATCTGAAAAGCTGAGGGTGGCCACTTGGTGAGTAGGTGGAGGTGTAGAGGAAGCGATGATCTAGTAAGAGTGGCTATGTGGTGGGGGGTAATGATGGAGGCTATGGGTGTGGGGTCATTTGGTAAGACTTCAATAGATTGAAGGACCTCCATGAGGGCTTGATGATGTGATTTTGAGGTTTAGATGAGGTCATATAAAGACATTTTGAGGGGTGATTATTGTAGTTCTTTTAGCATTGTGTGATGTGTGACCCCATCGGAAATAGGATATGCAAGACATTGAATGATGAATTTAGGTATGGGTGTGGATGGTATGTTGGGTATAGGTGGTAATGGGTGGTAATGTGAACCATGTTAATTAGAGGGGAGGTGGATGAATAAGGCTTGTCATGAAAGGTATAGTGGGATGAGGGACAAAACCCTAATGGGGAATATGATCCTTGTGAAATGAGTAGGGCGCATTGGAATTTGGGTAGTGGTTTGGCCAAATCTCTTATATGAACCATGTTAATCTTGAATCTTGGGGGTTGATCAAAGGAATGTGGGGGTGGATATTTTGGTTGCTAAGTAGGCAATGGAAGGAGATATGGGGAAATTGGTGAAGGAGAAATGGGGTCCTCATCAAGAAGATCATCGTCATCAAAATTTTCCTCGGGAGGACATAATTGGACAAGAGTAGTTTTCAAAGCCTTACAGTTCTCTACATCGTGTCCTGGCACACGATGGTAGGAAAAAATTTTGGTTTCGTCAAACCCTTTTATTTTGGGTTTAAGGGGGTCGTAAGGTCTAAGAGGTGGTAATGTGACGACAGAAGTTTCAAGGAGATTGGTTAAGATTTTGGTGTAGGACCCTACTAGTGGATCACAATGGGAGGTGAATGTGGGTTTGGGTAAAGGTGTGGTTGATTATAGAGGAAGGGGTTTTACAGGTGTGGGAATGGGTTGGTCCACTAGTTTGTTGTGTGGAGTGGTTTTTGGTCTTGGTTGGATTTGCTTGGGTATGAGCATGGTAGAAGAGTTGGTAATGGAAGGTTTGGTTGGTTTAACTACCTTATTAGAGAGTAGTGGATTTTTATCTTTAGGTAGCATCCTCTTGGGCAACGATGATATGGGTGTACAAGATGAAGAGGAAAAAATAGATGGTGGAAGAGGACGAGTTACCCACGGGGGTAACCGAGGTGTTGTGGCGGTGGGTGGTATAGGTTAGGTAGAATGCATGAGTAAAATAGAAGAAAGTGTCATGGGTAGTGAGGAGGTTATGGATGGTAGTGGTGGTATGGGAGGTAAGAAGGTTATGGGTGATGGTAGAAGTTGTGTGGGTTGCTTGGGTATATTAGAGGTCTGTGATAAGGAAATGGGTTGCTACATTCTTGGTTTACCAGTGGATGGAGGTGGCTTGGCTTGGGTTGAGGGGTGAGGTCCTAGGATGGACAAAAGGGGGGAATGTGACAATGGTGTGGTAGGCGAGGTTGGTGTATGAGGTCTAGGAGGTTGGGTTTTATTTTTAGGGGTGGGGGTAAGTTTAGTGTTAGTTTTGGAGGATGTGGATAAATCTAATTTGTTGGGTGGGTAAGTAAGGCTTGATGTCAATATGACCCCTAAGGTAGTGATGGGTTTAGGTAAAGGAGGCATTATAAGCATGGGTAGGTGTTTGGGTGCATATGTATGTTGGGTTATGGGTAGAGGTGTGAGTTGGGCCATGGGTGGTGACGTGGAAGGTGTTGCGATAGTCGTGGTTGTGTTTGGTTTGGTCGCTCGAAACACTTTTGGATAGATAGCGGAGGTGTTAGTGAGTGACAACTACATTTGGGTTGAAACCAGCAGTAAAAGGCATCCCCAAAGAAAGGCTCTATCAATGTAGTCCAAACGTTTGGCCAAGTGTGAAAATAGTATTATCGTAGGTGGGGCCAACGTGGATCAAATGGAAACCCCTGTAAAATGTGTTTGAGAGATAAGGAGATGGCTAGCCTCAGACTCTGTGGGTAAGAGAGCAGTAAGAAAATTCGTAGGGTCTTGAAGGTCCTTTGGCGAGTGGTCATCTAAAGGAAATGGTATTTCTATAGGATTGTCCATGGGTAGAGGAGAGGATGGGCCAGACAAGGTGAACTCTCCTTGTGATGGTGTAGGTTGTGAACATGTATCTCCTATGAGTAGGAGAGGTTCCACTAATGAGGGCTTCGTAATTTGAGGGGCCAAAGGCGGTGTGTAAAGTATAGGTTATTTTATGGGTAGAGGAGTGCATGAAATAGGTTCTGGTGTAGGTAGGGGAGCTCGGGATAAAATTTCATCTATGGAAGGAACACGAGGAAATTGGGAAGCTACTGGTATGTTATCAAAAATAGCATGGACCTCGCAGATGTTACTATCATTATTTCAAGTGTCACCAACTTGGTTGGAAGATGGGGCATGATTAGGGAATGGCTTCTTGAAGATGTATAGGTTTTGGTTAGTAGGTGCATTTGGGCTATCCAAGACTAAATCTCCATTGTCTATCATTTCTTGGATGATATTCTTGAAGGTGATGCAGTTATTATCACTATGACCTTTGACATGATGATAGTTGTAAAATTCATGTTCCTTATAGCACACGGGCATGGGTCGCTCAGGGTCAAAACTAGTATGTGGTTTTATAGGTGGAAGGGTAATGACACTAGCCTTAACAAGATTTTCCAAAATAGAAGAGTAAGATTCTCCTATCGAAGTGTACTTTCGTTGTTCATGTCTAAACTGGAAAGCTTGGATGGGAGAGAGATTAGAAGGAGGTTTGGTTGGATTTGATTGATGAGGGTGGCCAGCCTTGAGAACTACAGCGTTGGCCGATCCTTTGGGTTTTCAATATATTTTTTGAGGTTTCAAAGATGAAGAAGCATCATTTGATTTGAACACAATGTTCTAGTTATGAAGTTGAATTTTTTCTCTTCGATAACATGAATTTCCAATTTCCGTGCCATGGTGAATGCATCATCAAAAGTTCAAAAGGTCTGCACCTGTAGGGTTGGTGCGATGTGTCTTGCGCAAGCACGAGTAAAAAAATCTATGAGTTCAGTTTGAGGTAATTAGAATGTGAACTAGTTAATTAGGCTGCGCCAGTGAGTGAAAAAGTTAGCGATAGACTCATTATCATACTATCATGTGGAATAAAGATCAGTCATGGTAAAATTCTTAACAATGTTGATTAAGAAGTGGTCTAAGAAGGCTTGGGCTACTTGATTAAATGAGTAGATGGAGTGTCTGGGTAGTCCACTGTACCAATCCAATACAGGTCTAGTCAGGGACATCGGGAAGGTTTATAAAAGTAAAGCGTCATCATGGGTGATCAGGTAACACCCATGTTTGAAGGACCGTAAATGTGTTATGGGTCTTTTTTACTATTGAAATGGTTAAATTTCAGCATTTCCCAATGTACAGGGTATGGGTGAATAGGGATGGATGGATGAATGGGATAATTATAGATTTCATCATAGGTGAGAGAATTGCATGAGATGGAAACCGATGCTTCTAGTGTCTGCATCTTTTCCATCATTAATTTGATGAGGTCATTGGTAGGTTGTGATGGAAGGGCTCCTCCTGTGGTGTAGGAGGGTTGGTACTGAACCTGTGATGTGGGTGGCATTCCATTGTAAGGTGATGCCGAATAGGGAGGTTGAGAATAAGGGACCGATATAGCGGGTATGTATCCAGAATGGGTGACATACGAGATTGGGGGTTGTTGATAGTATGTGTATGTAGGTGAGACGGTTGTAGTGACTCTAGTAATGATTGGGGGTAGTGTTTGTGGGATGGAGAGGAAAAAGTTATGGAATGGGGTAGGGGTAACTGACATCATGGGATATTGTGTTACAATGGGTATTTGTGAGACAATGGGCACTGATGAGGTTATGGTATGGGTGATTGCAGAGGGGAAAACAAATACTACGGGTGTAACTGATACTGTAGACGCATCGGTTATAGCGGGTAGGGGTCCTAGCTGTGAAACCACTAAGGGTGAAGTAGGTGAAGGTAATGCCACGTTATTAGGGCTAATATAGAAGTGTGGATAAGGGTAGAGAGATGGATACATGAATGCCATATATCAATTGTCCTGAGGATTCTCGGGTGGAAGAGTGGGAAAGGTAGAACTGCAAGGATGTGGGATTCTGATCAAGGAGTCATGAAAATTCTTCGTCGCCTGCAAAAATGGAGATAGGTAGGGTTGGGTCCATGGTTGACAGGATAGAGGGTGGTGAAGGACTAGGCAGGAGTGGTTGATAACTTGTATGAAATATAAAAGCGTTAGCTTTATTGCGAGTCAACACCATGTGAATGAATGTATATTAAGTGATGCTGTATCCTGCAGATGACACAAAAGGAAAAAGGAATGAGGAAGACATGTGTTTATAGGTGAAATTTGGGAAATGTATTAGTTGAGATTCAACATAGGGTAACTGACAATGGTTAATGGTGATCGATACAGGTTCTGAGGTAACCGATGCCGGTTACTGTGAAACACGAACATATTTACCAAATGAAGTAAAAATTGTTGACAGTTTAGATGATCAAGTTGGATGATGACTGTCTATCAGAGGAGAGAGAGTGCAGGGACTCATAGGAACTCTAATATCAAAGAAAATGAAATAAGGGTTATCTTAGGTAATTTAACCCAAAAGAACAACAAATCAATGTCAGTTAAGACAAAACCGATGCCGGTCAGGGGTAACTGATGCCGGTTACTATGAAAATTGGAAAGATGTAGAAAAATGGATTGTTAAGAATTTTAATGAGATAAACAACCAACCCAGAGGTATGGAGATGATGCAATGAAGTCCTAACACACTCAGAAGAAGTCAAAATATTCCAACTATGATTATGGAGTGTGTAAGGCAACATAATGGAAAAATGGAGAAGTGTATCCTCACACCTCAAAACGCATGTTAATTAAACACTAAAAACACGTACCCAAATGGTGATTTTTAATGTGTTGAGCTTATGCTATTTAGAGGACCGACTCATGAATTTTAGAATAGATCTTTTGGTGAGGAATGCTTCCTATGAAAAAGGATATCTAAAAGGAGAGGTTTCAGGTATGTTATGGCGGGGGCGGGCTGTCCTCTAAGATAATGAATCAACAAAGGTAACGAGCTAGGGAGTATCTCCCAATCTGATCATGTGATCATGGATAGGTGTTCCTAGGTAAGATGTTGTATAAGAAAGACATGTATATTTCAATTTTGTGCAATTTTGGTAAGACAAGAGAGAGGGAGAATGTGCTTTCTACAATTCTTTATGTCAACTATCAGCTAGGCATGACTTCCAGCATATAGGTTGCCCTCATTTTGATGTGATCTAAATGCAGCAAATTAGAATGTAATGCAACCAATTTTAAGCCCAAATCAAAAAGATTATGTTCAATGAAACAAATGATGAATAAGAGAGGGTATACTCTTTCACTACTTATGCGAATGCAAGAGAGAAGAAATGGTTCATTTTAAGCACCAGAAAAATAGATGTTATTTTTAAATAATTAGAAGAAGAGAGTGTTACCAGGGAAAGAAATTTAGTGCATGTTTAGAAAGTAAATAAAAACACCATATTTACCTAGGAATGAAGAAAAAATTGTAAGGAACCCCGGATGGGTTCCATCGGGAGTGCCAAAATGTTTCACCATTTTCTTTACGTTTATTGAATGACAAAACAAATAGGGATATAGGCTAGAAGGAATACTTGTTAAATGTATTGGTTGATGGTTGTTGTGTGTGTTCTGACTTCTTGATCCAGTGTTGATTGTGAGAGCTTCCTTTTGGCTAGGAGGAACTACCTGTACTAGAAAATAAGACAACAAAAGGGGAGTTAAATGATATATGATAGTAGACTACCTAATGTATGCTAGTTCTGGGAAGTGTGATACTTACTAGAAGGTTGTCGATCCACTGTTTAAAACAAATTAATGCAAGAAATAAGCAAATTCCTACTGTATTTGATATGATTTGTGTATATCATTCAATCACAATAAGCAAATCTAACATAACAGGCTAGGCTATGGTCATCTCTGAAAAGGTAGGTGGTTGTCAAGGTACAGGGGCTGGTCAAGGTTTGATTTTGGGTTATTTAGGTCAATGGGTAGGAGGTTGTTTGGCTCTATTATTGCAAAAGCTATAAAACACAGAGATTGACGTCGATCGAGTATAACTGAGTGATGATTTAGGGGAGACCGACAACGGTCATGGGTAATTGACATCAGTACAATCAAGGTGATAGTAGTTCAATAAAAACCTTATTATAGAGTATGGGTAAGGTTAGTTAGAGCTAAAGGAGGGGATGACGAGGTCTATGAGAATGTTGGAGAACACTTAGAGAGGTGGAAGGGCCAGGATAGGTGATCTGATAAAGGGGTGGGTGAGGTTTGTGGGTTTCTTTAGAAAGGTAGAGCTATGAAGGGATGAGAATATTAATGGAAGAATGATAACATAAATGATAAAAACTCTATGAGACAGAATCAGGAATGGGAATGATTAGTGATAAGAGCACTCACCAATGTTGCAGGTCCAATGGTTGGGTGACGCTGATGACTCGGTTGGCGGGATGGAGCTTGGTGTAATAAATGATGCTTCCCGAAATGTCACCGTGAGATGCGAATTCCTCTGGATCTCTCCTGGTGCCGGATATGGATGTATGGATGTGTGAAAAGACCATGGTTCTACTTTCATGCAACTCTCTTCCTGTCTCTCTTGATCTCAGAATGTGCCAACCTTCAAAACAAAGGTTGCTAAGGTGAATAAATGGTAACTGACAACGGTTCCATAGTTGACCAACGTCGGTTTAGAGATGACTGACGTCAATTTAGAGATGACCGATATTGGTTAAGCTGGGATTCCCTAGGTTTACTAAAAATGGGTAGATCTTTCCACTTTCTTGGGCTAGGTTAGTTTTATTCTCACATATCAGAATGGAATCTTCCCTTGTAATGAGCGGGAATGTGGTTAGAGAAATCTAAGGCATGTGATTTTAGGGTTAGACCAAATCTTAGCTCAATAAGGAAAGTAAGACTTAGGTCTTATGTTAGTTATGGAAACATGCCAAGAATAGGTCTAGGGTGAGGTGGTTGGGTGAGGTGTCTAGGTGAGGTGAAAATTAGGTAGAATTTAAGGTAATTAAATGATGAATATTGTGAGGATGGGTATATATATATTAATTTACATTAAATAAATTAATAATGATGTGGGGTGGAAGGGGCCATGGTTAGGTGAATATATTTGAGTTGGTTATTCGATGGGGGGCCAAAGGGAGTGTGACCCAATTTTGGTGTCTACAATTATCACTAATGCCTAGTTGTTTTAAAAGAGAAAGATCACATAAGTTGATAGCTGATCTATTATCAATAAGTACTCGTTTAATATAAGTGGTGCTAACAATGACAATGATAAGTAAAGGTGCACATGGATTTCTTTTAGAAAATGGTGACAAATCTTCATAATGAAAGATATGGCATGTGGAAAATCACGAAGAGACTATATGAGATGGGTAAAGGCTACTGCAGAGTTATCACTTTTTATATGAATAACACGAAGGGACACTTTTAGCATATCATGACAGTCTGGTGCATTACGCTTCAATTCATAAAGAGAAATCTTAGTGGGTGTATTTTTAAGTTGCTCAATAATGTCATAGCCTATAAAAGTAGTAGGGGAGGTGCTGAAGTACTGGGTAGAGGGATGCAAGCTGGTGGGGCCATAGGTGGATTAAGATGAGTAGTAACTACATTAATAGATGGATTAGCCCTAAGCATAACGAAGTAGGGAGGATGTTGGGTGTGCACACACATAAAGTCAACAGCAATAGTCACTATATTGGAGACCTTAGTAGGCGTAAAAGTAGGGTAGGAGGATTGAGCCATGAATTTATAAGGTGAAGACATGATCGAAATAAAGGGTTGGATACGTTGGGTTCACCAAAATGATTAACTAAAAATGTGGTATAATGGTAGCTAATGTAATAAGGAACAACAATAAATAACTGTAAATAAATATGGAAAGTGACCCAAAAAACTAAACTAATGAAAATATAAATCCTAATATGTAAAGAAGGGTTGGAAGGAGCATAGTTGATTCCTAGGCTGATCTGAACTGTGTTGTAAAATAGACTGAATATTCTAAAAGCAGGAATGAATATGCAGAGATCCAGAAAAGACTAGATCTAATTTTTTCAGCTGATTGGGGCTCTTGGGAGAGGATCAAGGCCCCTGTGCGCACCCTAGTCTGTGTTATGGGCACCCTGGTTTGTGCAGGAGGTCTAAAAACCAAACTTGTAGGGTTGCTAGATGATTTGAAGCCCTCACTGTCTGTCACACTAACTTCATTATACTCCACTGTATGTCATTTGTAGTCAATGATGAAGAGGAGACCTATAAAACCCCAAGACAAGCATCAAACCGTATAAAAGAAAGATATAAATGAAGGGGTCAAACTGACCTCAAATTCCATAATGGTGGACTTACTAATTGAGTGTTGCACTACATCTTAGGCCTGATGTAGTTTTATGTGGAAGTGTGTGCAATCATGCCCTAGGGTGCTATTGTGCTAGTTGCACTTTGTGAAAGTAGTGAAAAATAACTGTGTAGAAAATGCAATATAATGTGTGCATGGAAATAATAGACTCCCCTCCTATTAAGTGTGGTGCAGATGAACTAGCCTTGTGCCTTTGTGATGGAGCTAGATGCATGTAAGTATAGCCTTTGATGGATGCAACCTTAGATGATGATAGTAGTGCTTAGTGTTGACCCCTCATTATGTTCTCATAGCATTATATTTATATGGTTCTCTTGTTCTAATTTTGTAATTAACCCCAAAAAGGTCGACCACAAGAAAGATAAGAAGCTCAAATGGTCAAAAAGTGCCCAAAAAGTGGTGGGAAAGTGGGAAAAGGATCAGGGCACTTCAACTAGGACTAGGGCATCTGTGGATGCCTAGTACAAGTCTATACGCCCTAGTCAATTCTAAAATGACACAAAACAACAAAGATAGGCTGCACAAGCATATGTTGAAGGTTAGCAACGACGACATAAAGCAAAGTAAAATGGCCAAAAAATGGGGTTTAATTAGTACTTTCTTCACTCAAAAACCATATGAATAGTAGTATGAGACTTGGAATAAATAATGTCTAAAGTGTATGATTATGTGACTACACACAACATCATCTACAACGTCAACAAGATCAACCCTATTATAATTATCATCACATCAATGGCCATAGGGACAGTGATTGCTTTTTCCTTCACAATAGATTACAATAATTAGAGGATAAGGGCATCATTTCATTTGGCTCTCACTCACGTGTGTAGTCCATCTCTCCTCTACCTCATCAACGCGTTTCTACCCATATTGAATTGTCTCCTCCATCTAATGCTAATGTTATTATATGTCCACCACCATAAGTTGTCACTCATGCACACTCTCCACCACGTCCATCCATAGTTGCACCATCTCATCCACCACATCTGATCCATCCATCTGATCCACCATATCATGTGATTGCTTCACATCAGCTGCCACAACCCTCTGCATTCATCCATCCTACCACAGTTCCATATGACATTTAGTTTGGTTCATACACTCATGCTGCTTCCATCCCACATGCTTCCACTGCTTCCCACCACATTGGTCTTTAGTAGGTGATTACTATCACCTTACACCCTAATGATGCACTTGTGTTCTTATAGTTCTTACATGATTGTTGAGGGATTTTCTATAAGAACCTCTCATCACGTGCTTCGTCAATTCATCTAGCACACTCAATCATTTCCTAATGACACACTCTTTCTTTACGCGGTTCATTCTTAACTTCTGAGGGGTCTTAACTAAATGAACCTCATCATTTATATGCTAGGGGCAATCACTAATCTTCCCCCTATGTTCATCATACTAACATGCGAGTCCTTGTATTAGTACATATCAATCAATTGTTTATCACGGTTTTAGTTATGTGACCACACCACATTTATCATATATCATCATCACATTACACATCTTTGTGTATCATTACTATACTACAAATCTTAATGAAAAACCATAAACAATATCCACCCCATTACAACCACAAGATCATATGTCATTAATCAAATTATAATAACAATTACACATCATGAGTGAAATTCAATACAATCATTCACAAATAACATCTCAAAACTGACATTACAACATTCATACATAACACGTATAATCATCAAATGCCACTAACATCATATATATATCAAGTGCAATCATAGTTAGAAAAATATCTCATCACTGGGGGAAATTCCCCTACATAGTATACAATAATACAACTTAAATCTCATCAATGCTATCGTTCTCTAGTACTGTGAGAACCCTAGAACTAGATGCCTCACCACTAACTCTACGTCGTTGATCGCTACCTCAATACCTCTTAACCTTCCTCTGCAATAATGTAACCATTAGTGTGAAATCATAGCACCCCCAAATGATGTCATGGATTTACTTTTCTAAGAAAGGTCATTTGGTGTGATTTGCATAACATTGGATCATTCCCCAAGCTGTGGGACTTGCAAATGGGAATGATCCTCTAGAGAAGGCTAGTTCCTCTTCCCAATCCTAGCACTGAACTACTTCTAAGGAAGGAAATATGACTATCTACTCCTAATCTAAAAATTCCAAGGGACCAAGGAGATAGAGAGGGATAATTTTAGTGGCGAATATTTGTAATATGGTGAATATTCCATTTTTGAAAAATTGGAAAAGGTGAATTTTCTAGTGTGGGTCAGTGACCTGTTTTCCTAAAAATTACAGTTTAATTTTTTTTAGGGGTCAGCTTCACCTACCCATTTAAACTATCCCCTATATAATCCTAGATTATTCGTTAGGTAGAACACTACTAGATCACTCATACCACCTGGGGTATATGTATTATCAAGTATAGTAAACGTGTGAAAGGAGGGCAGAGGTTATAGGTGTGAGACAAAGAGGTATTGCAAATGTGTGACAAGGAAGTATTGCAGACGAGTGACAAGGAGGTATTGCAGATGCGTGATAAGGGGTTAAGCAGTTGATATACGACAAGGGGTTAAGTAGTTGATGTGTGACAAGGGGTTAAGCAGTTGATGTATGATAAGGGGCTAAGTAGTTGACGCGTGATAAGGGGTTAAGCAGTTGACACGTGACAAGGGGTTAAGCAATTAACGCATGACAAAGGGTAAAGTAGTTGACGCGTGAAAAAGGGTTAAGTAGTTGACGCACATTAATAAGTCATGTTGACACACATTAACAAATCACATTGACGCATGTTAACATGACTTGGTGATGTGTATCAACAAGTCTTATTGACACACGTCAATAAGTATTATTGACACGCGTTAACAAGACTTGTTGATGCACATCAATAAGACTTGTTGACGTGCATCACCAAGTCATGTTGACGCACATCAATGTGACTTATTAACGCACATCAACTAGACTTGTTGACACGTGTCAATAATACTCATTGACACATGGATAGTGACTGTGTAATTTAAGCAGCTTGCTAGGTTTTTTGAATAACAATTTTTAATGAATCTTGATATGGAAACAGTTGGATTTGCTCAAGGTGGGACTTCAATGGAGGGGTTAGGTATTGGAATGCAACATTCTTCCCTCCCCGTTTCACAATTGAATGGTAAAGATATTTTTTTCAATGGCCAGAGATACGTCCTAATTCAAATGGCAGGGAATGAAGATAAAATGAAAATTGGTTAGAATGAGGCGAGTTGCAGGTTGATTATGGGTGCAAATTATAGCTCTTTGGCTTCCTTTGAAAAAAGAGATGGGGTACTTGGTAAAGCTGTATGGATGGCAACAACATTAGCCTTCCTCATAACATTGTTTGGAGTGGTGGCACTACATAAGATGCCACAATTCCTATTTGGTTTCACTGTAATTTTGACTGGACTAAGTTACATGGCATTTGTTGCCATGAAATTCACTTACAAGTAATTAATACTCATCGAGTCTGCTAAATAAAGTATCTTGATAGGGTTATGCGTGTTCATAACTTTATAGCCTTAGGTATTAGGAATACATGAAACATAACATAATGGTTCTCCCCTGATATCAAAATTAATTCTAGGGTTATGCAAGTTGATTGGAAGGCATGTTTTTATATTTATATTTTTGATAGTTATATGTTCGCTAACAATTATATTCATGAATTTACACTGTAATTTATCATTTTTGTTTTGCGTTCTAAATTTGTTAAAAATAAATTGTTATGTACGAGTACATGGTTGTAAATAAGGATTTTGATGTGCATCAACAAGCCATCATTTTTTGCAAATATGCAGTCTCTCTGGCTAAAAAAAACGGGTGAAAATTCAGTTTTGAAAAATTGGTAAATTTTCCTTTCATTGAAATCAGTTCCGGGGATATTCGCCAGGTATTTTCCACCTCTAATTTTCTATGGGTGTCTTAAAATGAACCCTGGAGAGAGAGCATGAAAATAAAGAAATCCTACACTACAGAGGTGATAGCACCGAGGAAAGGGAATTGCTGATCACAAACCCAACTACTTAAAATGGAGAGAGGTGAGCAATGGAGAGGATGGAAAGATGCCTCCCAGACTAAGGATAAAGTTCACAAAGAACACCATTTCAAACCCCTTAAACACAGCTCCTAAAAACTACAATGGACATTAGAGATATGCATAATATACCCTACAATGGTGATATGTGAGAAGAGACAAAAAATGAGCAAAGGATGAAAAAACGCATCACGAAACAAATTTTATTGCTCCAGGAGTTCACACATTACACCATTAATGGGTAAGAGGCAATAAAATACCATTACAAAACCAAGGGAGGAGGATTAAACTCCACATTTGACCCTGGAGAAGAAAAAGAGAGGGGGGCAGGGAAGAATAATGAACAACCCTTTACAATGAAACTTGCCCTTGTATTTATAGATTTGATTGGAGAGAATAAAGAGAGAGGGAAGCAGGAAAAGTGGGTTGAAGCTCAACCAATGTTGTTAATGCTTCTGATAAAATATGCCCCAAATCCGTCTTTACTACATGATTCCTTGATTTGTTGCCTAGAAAGAAGAGGAAATGGCAGAAACAAATCGAATATGATCTGATTGTTGAGACAGACGGATCCTGCATTGAAGTCCTGAAGACATTTCCTCCATTTTCCTTTACCTAACCTCCTCAAAAAATTAAAGTCATAGACCTCCATGGCTTAGGTGAGGCCGAGATCTTTCCAATGGTGTTAGATTTGCAATATTTTGAGTCCTGAGTCGAAAGATATGCCCCTTTGAAGTTTGTATTGGGTCCGTATAGGAGGGTGGGAAAACAACTTGAAAAATGGGTCCCCTTTTGATATGGGACACGTGGCATACAGACTAGAACAAAAATCAGGCCTACGGGTCTGCATTTTATCTTTTTACCTTTCCTCTTATTCCCCTCTTGGATTTGACTCAGGTTCAAATGCTGACCTTTTCCCCGACGGAGTTGTGGGCCATTTTGTAACTTTTACCCTTTTTGTGATACCAAGGGGGAAAAGAATCAACTTTTCCCCCGACACCCACTTTCCTTTGGGACACGCATTAGTCTGGCACTTGTTTGGAAACATTTTCTCTATTTGACCCTTGAATCAGTGCCATTAAGACAATTGGCAACCTCCTCTTGCACATTCATACTTAGCCACTTTCGAGGCCCGCCCCGAACTGTTTTCAAGCCTTAAAACTTTGGATCCTTGCTATTTTTCCTTTCTTGCTCCTAGCCTCTCTTATGGCACTGCCCCTTCTTCTCTGACCTTCCAATTCCATTGTTGAGTCCTCCCTCGACCCTTTAAATAGATTTAAGATATGGAAACATTTAGAAGAATTGTTTCTTCTATTTCTTCTTGTGTAGGGTCAAATTTGACTTTCTCGGGCCTTTATTTTCACTTTGCCCAGTTTTGGAACTCAAGCTCATGGGTCTGAATCATTTCGCTTCATGTTTTCTTTATGTGTAAGGATTGTTTTGACCAAAATTTCTTGGGGAAAATTTGGGATAACAATCTGGTGACTCACGGGGACATCTACCTACTAGATGAAGAGACCAGTGGCCTTGAAGCATCCATTGGGCATGGAGTCTGCTTGATAAACATGAAACTGATCTGAACCTAGAAGTCTTCATCCCTGACCCACTACAAGCCTGACTGTATGCCTTTTCTATGTGTTTTCTGACCGAGTCTGCACTCTCAATTTTCATAAGGAAATCTTGAAAATGGAATTTCTGAGAGTAGAAAATTGTTTTAAATCTGGGGCTTTCATATGTCCCTAAAATGGACTATTTTGAAGCGACTTTAGTTGCTCTGCATTTGTTTTCTTTGAAGATGGCAACTATTATGGGTAACTATGAATACTGAAGAGCCTAGCTTTATGCACCTTTGGAGCAATGTGAACAAAACTTATATACAGAGACTAAATCATGCATGCCTCAAATGAGACATGTAGAGTGTGCATAAGCACTTCTTCTACTGAAAAAAAAGTCTACTCCTACTCCTACACTAACTAAAGAAATAATGATAAACAAATCCTACTACAGGCAGGGAGAAGTAGCTTCCCTTTCTCAAGAGGGGAAGCCATGCAAATGATTTGACACTAAATATAGCTGCCTGTGTGAGTGAAAAACTAACTATAAGCTTGTCCTCCACCCAAATCATCAAGGTATCAACAGTAATGGAAAATACCTCTTCAAGATGACATGCATTGGACTCTTAGAGGTATTGATGGTGACCATTAGTACCTTGGTACTCATCCTCATGCCCTGAAGTAGGCATGACTGGTTTTGGCTTCTCCATTCGCTGTAATAAAGCCAAGTACCTGATTGGGCACGGTATGATCCTTTGAATGCACCCCTTGTTCTGAGTTTCAAGTCCAAGAATGGAGTTATTTTGTGGACCTTCTTGGATAAATTATGTGAGAGAGATGATGACATCCTTTTTCCTTTTTCCTTCCTCCTCTTTTGAAGAACATGGAAGATCAAGATCTTCCAACCTTGGTTCTAGAGGGCCATTATGGAGTACAGGCTTTTGCACTTGAATATTCTCCTTCATGGCAGCAAGTTCATGTGTGTGGAATATGGATGGAGGAGTAAATGATGTAATCTCCATGGGATCCTTTTCATCAAAGCAATCTCTCAAGTCTGATAGATAGTCTACCTCCTTGTTGTCTTGCTGCAAGTGCTCTACCTCCTTCATGGTGTCCTCTTGATATGCAACTTGCTCACCATGGTTTGTCTCTTCTTTAAACATGAAGTTTGAGATATCAAACTCTTCTTCAACATGAGATCTTGAAGGGGATGAAGTGGGAGGAAGAATTGAAGGTTCCCCTATAGCCTGCTCCATAATTAGAGCCTCTGGAACTGCATGGTCCTCTTCCATCATGGGTTCATCAATCAAATCAGGCCCTTGAAATGAAAGCAAAAAATCTTCAATGATGCCTTCTTCATTGAGTGGCCTCAACACTAATTTGATCTCTTCTAGCTACTCCTCTTTAATGGGTCTTGGGACTAATTGTTCCTCCTCTTGTTCTTGCTCTTCTTCTGCTGTGAACTTAGCCTCAACCACCACTGATTCTTCAATATTGACCTCCTCGTTTTGCTTGACCATCAAGGGGATCTTTGTGAACCTAAATTTGGTAGCCCAACTCTTCAGATTGTCTATCATTTATTTTCTATTGGGGTCCTCTTCTTGTTGTTCTCCTTGACTGGATTCTTTAGTATCTTCCTAACATGGGCTTGGGAAAGCAAGAGGAGTGGCAGGTTGGGGTTCAACCATCTTTGCAATTGTTTGTGGTGGGAAGGGAGTTATAACTTCTTGTTTGTTTAGAGGGGATGACTATTTGGAAAGGAAAAAGATAGAAGAAATAAGATGAGATGGAAGACTAGGATATGGAGAAATGAAATCAACACTTGGGGTAGAAAGTGAGGGGCTTGACTCTTGCCTCTGCTGAAATGATAAAGATTGAGGGAGAGAAAATGCAAGGCATGGAGTTGGTATTGACTTACCAATTAACAAGGTTGTCCCACACTTTTCTCATAAGCTCCAATGTCCTCAATTCACTATGTAAGTTAAGGCAAAACTTCAATCATGAAGTCACACTTCTCTTAACGGATGTAATGTCTTGGAAAAGGGCCTTCCCATGGACAAGGTTCCCTACAACCAATTCTAAATGCCTTCATTTGAGCTGTAGCTCTTGACTGAACCATTTTAATCTCCATTTTTTGGATCTTCTCCAACAGACCAGCATCTTGGATTTGATTTTATTCATTGTTTGCATACCCCTACTCTTGGAAAGCTCCAAAGCCAAGATGATTTTGGCACTGCTACTCATAAGGGTAATCATGCTGATTTTGGATTTTCTCAAAATGTTGATTTTAAGGATTTGTAAAGCTTATTGGAGTTAGAATGTACTGCTGCTACTGTAGATGTGAATTCCATGGTAGGAATGAAGTCATGATTACACAACTTCATGGGATTGAAGAAGATGAAGGAGATAGAAGAAATAATGGGTGGAAATGGATGGGAAGAAGGTCTATAACTCAGAGGATGGGTTGTTGGCCAGATGGAGTCGCCAGATGTACTTGAAAGTGCCTCCAAAGGCTCAAATATTCACCAAGAGCACATCAAACTTGATGAAGTGAAGTGGTAAGGTGCTTCAGACCTGTCCCACCGGGCATGCCAGAACTATTAGTGCAAAATCACAACACCCCCAAATGATGTCATGGATATGCTTTTATAAGGCAGGGTCATTTGGTGTGATTTGCATAACATTGGATCATTCCCCAAGCTATGGGACTTGCAAATGGGAATGATCCTCCAGAGAAGGCTAGTTCCTCTTCCTAGTCCTAACACTAAACTACTTCTAAGGAAGGAAATGTGACTATCTATTCCCAATCTAACAATTCCAAGGGACTAAGGAGAGAGAGAACATGAAAATAAAGAAATCCTACACTACAGAGCTGACAACACTGAGAAAAGGGAACTGCTGATCACAAACCCAACTGCCTGAAATGAAGAGAGGTGAGCAATGGAGACGATGAACAAATGCATCATAGACCAAGGATAAAGTTCACACAGAACACCATTTCAAACCCCTTAAACATGTCTCCCAAAACCTGTAATGGACATCAGAGATATGCACAATATAACCTTCAATGGTGAGAGGTGAGAAGAGACAACAAAATGAGTAAGGATGGACAAAATGCATCACGAAACATATTTTATTGCTCCAAGAGTTAACATAGTACACCATTAATGAGTAAGGGGAAAGAAAATGCCATTACAAAACCAAGGGAGGAGGCTTAAACTCCACATTTGAACCTAGAGAAGAAAAAGAGAGGGGGGCAGGGAAGAAGAATGAACAACCCTTTACAATGAATCATGCCCCTGTATTTATAGATTTGATAGGAGAGAAGAAAGAGAGAGGGAAGCAGGAAAAGTGGGTTGAAGATCAACCACTGCTGTTAATGCTTGTGATAAAATATGCCCCAAATCCATCTTTACTGCATGATTCCTTGATTCGGTGCCTTGAAAGAAGAGGAAACGGCAGAAACAGATCGAATCTAATCTGGTTGTTGAGACAAATGGATCCTGCATTGAAGGCCCGAAAGACATTTCCTCCATTTTCCTTTACCTTACCTCCTCAAAAAATTAAAGTCTCAGACCTCCATGGTGTAGGTGAGGCTGAGATCTTTCCAATGGTGTCAAATTTGTAATATTTTGAGCCTGAGTTGAAAGATATGCCCCTTTGAAGTTTGTATCAGGTCCGTACAGGAGGGTGGGAAAACAACTTGAAAAATGGGTCCCCTTTTGATATGGGACACGTGGTAGCCAGATTGGAACAAAAATTAGGCCTACGGGTCCATAATTTATCTTTTTCCCTTTCCTCCAATTCCCCACTTGGCTTTAACTTGGGTTCTGTTGTCCACTCAAAATTCCCTGCCCTAATGAAAGTAAAATTTCAAAATTTTGAGTTATGAGTGTTTTCCTCTAAAGTGCCTAAGTCGTGAAAATTGAGAAAATATGTGTTTCGGGTCATTTTGTATGTATTTCGGGCCTATCGGACATTTTTGTCCTGCCTGTCCCAAGTACGAAAGTGCATTCTGTTCCCCTATCGGCCGAAATCCCTGAAGTTGTTCCATTTTCGGGCCCGTCGGAACTTTTTGTCCCAAGTGTCCCAAAACTTATTGTGCAAGTTGTTTCAATTTCGGCCGAATCCCCCGAACCGCGTACTTCGCACTTTCTTGTTCCAAATGTCCCAAATCAAAAAGTGTGAGTTGTTCCATTTTCGCCCGAACCGGCCGAGCCGCGTACTCCGGAACTTTTTGTCTCAAATGTTCCAAGTTCAAACGGGCCTTTTGTTCCATTTTCAGTCGATTCGCCCGAACTGCGCTTTCATGTCCCAAATGTCCCAAAGTTAATCGGGAAAACTGTTCCATTTTCGGCCGATTCGCTCGAACCGCGTCCTTCGCGCAATTTTGTCCCAACTGTCCCAAGTTCCAAATTGCTCTCTGTTCCCCAATCGGCTGAAACTCCCGAGTCGCGTACCTCAGAGCTCTTTGTCCTAAAAAAAAAATGCAAACTGTTCCAATTTCGGCCGAAACACCCGAACCGCGTCCTTCACGCGTTTTCGTCCCAAATGTCCCAAAATGCATTTGTGCGTCTTCTCCCTGTTGGAGTGGAATCGACCGAACATTGTGTTTCACGCTATGTCGAAAGTCTAATATTGGCCAAAGATGAGTGTAGATCTGAAAAAGGTTCATGTGAATTTGTCGATTTTGCCCACATCGACCCGAATATGCTAAAATAGTCAATTTAAGTACGTGGTTCTGTATCAGCCATTTCCCATACCGTAGATCAAATGTAAAGGACAGATGGTAGAAGGATTTCGATTCTTTTTTAGGACGATGGTTACACTTCAGTATCTTGCTAAAAAACTAGTGACACCACCCATGTTGCAACTTTGATCTTTAAGTATGTAGTAAGATTCTGGTGTGTCCCTCTTGGCAAGGAGCATTGTCAAATGATACGTGGACACAAAATTCAAGCAGCGGAAATTTTTGGCAAGACCGTGTGGAGATCCCTCTCAGTGACAGTCCACCTGTCTAATTCTTCAGTCTTATCTCTACTTCCTATCCCTTTCGTATTCCTTGTAATTAGATAAGGCATTGACTGATTGGTAGTCCTATGGACTAGCCGTAAGTTAAAATAAAAGTGTTAGGAACTTGTTGAGATGCTTGGATGGGAGAAAGCCAAGACAATGGAATTCTTTGCACCATTCTATCACAGGTTGAATTTGAACTTGGCAACAATTTCTGGAAGTGTAAATAGATCAGTACAGAAATCAATACAAAAGGGCTTTCCATTCATTGTCTATCCAATCTCTGTTATCTCTATGTTTTCTTTTAATTTCGTGAAGATCAACTGAATTGACTAGAACGTTAGTCAAACTGATTGCATAGTTTTGCTAAGTACATGCATGAGGTACATCAGTGGGTGAAGAAGAAGTTATAGAAGAGCGAAATTTGACATACAAGCATCACGATGAATCAAAAGCAAAATTAACTACAGAACTTTGAAGTTTGGTAGAGCTCAGTTTTGGCTCACTCAAGGAAGGATCTTGTTCTTAAAAGGAACACATGACAAACTTCGTATACATGAAAGAGGATTGGATTCTGCTATGTATAGTCTTAAGAAAGTTTGCTCTTCTGATAGAGCCTCGTAAAAAGGTTGGTCAGTCCTCTTTGATATTTAATGTTGCAGATTGTGGAAAACACTTACGTAAGGGACAAGTTCAAGTGATAGAAAGTCATAGGTTTGTATATTCTGTCAATAAGTTCGGATCTGGAGATAAGGGAACCTCTCCCATTAAAGAGTAGGGACTAAGAGACCCCTGACTGTTGATCTTCTTAAGAAGACCTATTTGAGGACCAACAGTTTTTGGCGACTCCGCTGGTGAAAATGACATTCCAGTTCAAGTAACCTTTGAATCAGTCAACTTGGATGAATGGCGACTCAAGTGTTGCTTACTCGATGGAGAAGGACCCTTGGTCAATTGAAGACTCTCAAGGAATGTTCAACAAGTAGGAGCAGTCACAGTTTTCATTTCACTTCACCCAAGTGTATAATAGTACGAGCATCTTGTTCCACAAGCACATCTTACCTGTACCCAATAACCAGGTGTGACTTGCGTGCGAGTTTGTGGTGGCAACTTGTCTTGCTGACATCAATGCGTGTGGAGAATGATCAACAAGGCCAAAAGCAATACCCTGCTGCCAAAACTTCATAAAATGCTTGAGGGAGCGGTTTCATCATTTGCTAAGGTCATATAGACATTTTCTTTAGCAGATGGCAAACCGCCAGTTTATGCAAGTGATAGTTACGAAACTCTACACAACTGCATGGGCATTTTTGTAAACAGCGTAGCATTTCACAACTGCCACAACAGATTCTCCCATGTCCTGTGTGCAACAGAGTAACGGTAAAATGCTCAAGAAATTGTCAATTTGGAGCATTTCCAAACATCTTCAGAAGATTAAGAGCTACTAATGATGTCATTGAGTGTCTGAAGGATCCATCAAAGATCAAGAGGAGACAGTTTAAGTTGAGGAAGGGTGTTGGAACTCAAGAGCAAGTAAGAAACAAGTAGAGACAAAGCTCAGCAGAACCAAAGAGAGCTTCCATGTGTGGGGATTATTTCAAAGTCCAAGATGGAATAGGATAGAAAATTTTATCAAAGGGATTGTCGTGTGTTCATCTTCAAGCTCATGTTATTGATTCAATAAACCAACAGTGTGTGTAAGCGAATCTATTAACAAGCTGAAAGTGTTATCGATAAAGACTGTGCTTTTGGGTTCTAAGTGTGTGTGTGTGTGCCTTAATGTATCTCCAGGAGCTCTATAGTGTCTAGGATAAGGGGAAAGGTTGTCATTAACTTGGCCACCTTTTACCCAACCTGCACCAAACTCATATGCAAAGTCCATCCTTCTAAACTACGAGATGCAAATGATTTAACTATTCTAATCTACGAGAACTCACAACACTACTGGAAGAATCTTCCAACTGAGACCTCCTTCCCTACTAAAGGTAGTGTGATCCAAGAACATCTAGGCTCATGAACAATCCTACAATGGATCTCTCTCCTGTTGTAATCACAGATCTGTAGATGATGCACGTACACCTCGCCGCTACTGCTACCCACCATAATCTATAGGCCTCGTCGCTCCTGCATCCATTACCTGTGATCAGCTGTCATCTCCTCTGGCCCCTTCTGGAGGTGTTTGGCCATGGCAGGTGAGAATGCTGCCTCAGCGTCGATCCTCATGTATGGTCTATAAGCCATAGGTATATCCTACACAAATCCAAATTATCACCACACGTGATCTAGAGGAATCCTCTCGTATTCATCTAGTCTATGCCCTGCGATCCACCTTAATCGCTCTACACCCCTCACATCCTTAGCTATGTTCTCTGTCACCATATAGTTCTCGTAAGGTCTCCAAAAAATATCCGCAATTGTCACCATCTCCCATACCTGCCTATAATACTCGATGCCATCTATCACAGCTTGGGATCCGCCTCTTGTTCTATCTAGACCCATTGTCTGAATCCCAACCTCTGCACTCCTGTCTCTCCCGACTGGATGGTCAGCCTATTGGTCACCACACAAACAATGTGCTATCGGCCCCCCCAACCCAACAATGTAATAAGTTGAAACAATCCAGTGTCGTCCTGTGTTTTCACCTGCAAGCCCATAAACCCCTATATAACTCTACCAGATATGCGGGTGCCCATGCGAAAGTCACGCTCCTTTCTATCATTTCCCAAATAACACTCATCAATGCTTTTGGAAATCTTCCCCCCTCCGCCCCCGGTAATGCCATAATACCCCCACCGCTATCATTAATACCACTGCTAAACCTTGTTTCCTCAGGGTGTGTTGCATACATTATACCATAAGTGAATGTCAAACCTCGATTGTGTCAAATCTCATGTCCAGCTGTACCAAATACTGCTGTTTATCACTCCCCCGCCCCGCCGCTAGGCAACGCCTAATACAACTGGTCTTCCTGTAATTGGGAGCCTCAAAATTTCTAAACACATCTTCCAACGTCACTGTCCATCTCCCTTGTGGGTAGATAGAAGGTATTCTTTTCTAGTTCCATCTCTCAATCAGCGCATGCAACATAGCTGATTGCGTGCGATTCATGAATAATAGCAGATTCCACTAGCCCCACATGGTTTATCAATGCCCCATTCAGCTTGGTGTTACCAACTGCTCAGATTCGTGACAACAAAGCTGGCACATTATCATTCATCCTTAACCCTGCCTCTACCTACATACATCAAAACGACACACAACCATTCAATAAATCAAATCCCCAAGGGTTTTTTCTCACATTCTGGAAATTCCTACAATAACCGGTATCGGTTTATAGGATAACCGATACCGGTTTACTAACTGATACCGGTTATCTCTAAATGATATTCGGTCACTGTCAACCTATACAGCCTGCTTAAAAAGTGGGTACCACCTACAATAATATTTTTCTCGTTTACTCCTCTTTAGACCTATAAAACATATGTGAACACCTTGAACTACCTACCCCATAAAATACTCACTCTATCCCAAACCCTTGACTATCAACCTTTTCTTTCTCATCTCTACCCCTATTACTTCTCTCAGCCTATTCATCAAAAACATGCAAGAATTAAAATACAAAACAAACAGTTTACCTCTCGGGATGCAGCAGCTTGGGTGGAACTTGTCTTCCTCTCTCGTCCATGCCTTGTGGATGTTCTCCTTGTCCAGCCATGTTCATCACCACCCTGATCAAATATAACTTGCCTTTCTAGACTTCTTAATCATCAACAGCCCACACTCACTTTACCTGTCTCTTAGCCTCTTATCACTCAATTCTTTCATGCAATGGCCTGTATCAGTCGTCAAAACAGAGCATCGCATTCGCGTTATTTAACTTGTTGCATGACTCTAAAAATAAGATCAAAAATAAGAACTTAAGTTGCCGCCCAAGCTTTTCTATTTTTAGAAAATCCTCGTCATTTGGGGAAAGTGCCATAACCGGTATCGGTTACTAACCATGATCGGTCCATACATCTACCGACGTCGGTTAGCTAACCGATATCGGTCACATGCCTCATTTTCTTAAAATGTTGGCCTTTTCTTTATTTTTTGCAAATTTTGTGGCGCCCGCCTCTTTTCCTATAACAACACCATTATCAATATTTGTCATCAAAATCACATCAATATATCATCAAATCACAATTCATCAAAATGTATCTATCTACATAAAACAAACAACCATTTGGAACGATATTTCAAGACATTACAGCAAACCCATTTAATATATACACCATTGGGATCTAACTCATCATCTACATTGGACATTAAATTTCAAAAACAATCGACAAAACAAATAAAAAAAATTTTATACACAACATGGGATCAAAAAATCATCTATCTCTATATATATCAATCATTTCAAATATACAACTTGCCCTGCATGGGGGCCTCTGTGATCTCAAAATAATACAAAGCGGCATGCGCAGGCCGCTCTATCACTGTCAAAATCATCGACTCGGCCCATTTCGCAGGCCGGTCTCTCATGTCAAAAATATACCAGCTCACCAGGCCGGTATCAACTATACAACCTGTACTCAGCTCGCAGGACGGTATATCCAACAAGAATGAATAAATGAATCATATGTGGGTGTGCAGGCCTCTATATACATAATACGGTTCGCAGACCTGGTTCTATATCCAAAAATCCAAAAAAACCCCTCTCTGGCTCAGGGATAATCTCCAGCTCTCTCCACCACCCTCACCCATGTCTCCCTGCCTGGTCCTGTGCTGCTCTCACTCCTCCCTGTCACCGACCCACCGGCCTGTGGCTGCAACCCCCTGGGATCTCTGGCTCCATGAAGAGTCTCAGTCCGTCACCGCATTGTGTGCATACGATATAACCTGGCTGTTGTAACTTAGCCCCTCACTCCGTACCAATCAAGGACATCCTTGATAAGTAACGAGGGACCTCCGTAACCCTCTACGCTCCATATCATAACACGGCCCAAGATGCCACACCATGGCTAACTGGGGCTGGTCCCCTAAGACTCCTAATAGTCTATGGCCCACTGTAATGTCGGACTCACCGTGCCCAACCCTGTTGTGCCTGTCCTAGAGAGTATTGTACCTATGGCCTGTGGGTAGGTGCTCATAGTGCAGTGCTAGAGGCGTGGTGGGGCCGGTGCTGTGACCTCCTATGGCCCCACCCCCAATCGTAAAATCCAGCCTGTGGTGGTGCCTATGGAGTTCTTTGTCCTTAAAACTGTGGCATAAGTGCCTGCAGGAAAATTGACTTGGCTGTACCTGTGCCTTTAGCTTATACCTATGTGCCCGTGTCTACATCGTGTACCTGTGCCTGTAATACCTCAATCGTTGCCCTGTGCTTTTAACTTAAAATTCTGGAAACGTCCCCATGGGCCGATTTCTAATAGGAACCCTGTACAAGTACCCGACGCATCTGTGCCTGTTTTGAGCCTATGATTGCTACCCTGTAATAAGCACCCTGTCTAGGAGGTGGTCCCCTCTGCTTGTGTAACGCAGCTGCCAAATTGCTGGCTGTGGCGGGGCTGTGTTATCCTCAGCTACTCTCCTGACCTGGGACCACACCAAACCCCCCCCCCAAAAATGAACACTGTATCACTCGAACATCATCCACTGTATCGTCCCGCCGCCTCCTGCGCACCCAATTCTGGGTCAACGGGCTCGAAGTGGTATAGTGGGGACCTCTACAATCATCCCTCTAAATGGTACTGAGGGAAAGGAGAGGTAGTGGCTCTCCTGGTCAGTAGCCCCAACTATCGGCATACCATGTCGAACTCTCTAGGGGTATCCACTATACTCATTACTCGTATCAAGGCCCTATCCGTCCTAACTATCTAGAAAGTATACTAGATCCACACGAATTGGCTAATGATCTCAGGCTCCTCCTCCTGTGGCTAGATGGCCTTGTATAGGGCCTCCCATACAATGTCCAAGTGCTAGAGTCAAGCCCTCTAGCATATGACGGTAGTAAGCTACACCTATCCCAGAAGATGCACCTAGACCATCTCCTTCCCTCGGCCCATTACATGACCCCCTCAACCACCTCTGAAAACCATATCTAAATATAAAACATTGTGGCCCTGGCTGCTGGGGCAGCCCTACTGGTCGTATACATATGATGTGCTCATATGCCCAGCAGTGTAAACAAAAATGTGGAGCAAATCCCAAATCGACCCTCATCCGGCGAAACCCCACAGCTCTCTGTATAGCTGCACCAGGTATACTGGTGCCCCAGGCATAGCACGTTAATATCCTTCACCATCTCGTGCAGCACCCCCATCAAAGCCCGTGGGAAGTGGCCTCCCTCTGAGTCCGGGAGGGTGAAGCAGTGTGATGACCTATCATCATCAACAAGGCAAGCCGTGTCTCATGTCTGTGGGCGCGATACATGTCCCCCATAGGACAATGTCACACGTGTGATAAGTCAATAATGGCTGCATCCCCAAATACCTGTAGGAATGCTGTCCATAGCCTCCGTCTCCGTGTCTACTTGGAATACTACCTCCCCTATATCGCAGTCTCAGGAATGGATACACATCCTCCAGGGTAATAGTCATCTCTCCAGTATGGGAGATGGAAAACATTGGTATGTCGGATCCCATCTCTCGATGAGGGGCAACCATAAGGCTGTGATCCCTATCTACATAGCCTATTATCACTGGACTCCACCGAGTCCCACCTCACGCATAATGGCCCACTGCATGCGGACATACCATGTGGCCGTTTCATCATCCGTCTAAACAGTGGGGGCATCCTGATCCCACATAGTAAGTGCTTGACCGTGCCTACACCAAATCAACCCACTTCATTAGACCCCACCTTTCAAAAACAAACTGACTTTAACCTCTATACCCCCCTTTTACCCACCCGACAACACCCCCGACTCTATAACACACACCAGACACCCACCAATTTTACCCTAAAAACCTTCTACGAGATCCCCTTCCCTATGTCTCGCACCCCCACCAATAACCCAGATCCCCTCTCGCCCATTTACCTATGCCCCCTACCCATGTACACACCTCCATTCAGCCCAACACCTAAATCGATCCTAACCGCAACCCCCAACCACACAAGCCCCCATGAGGCCACCCCACCACCAATCACCTTTCCTATCAACCATCAACCCCCCCCCTCTTCACCCCCAAAAAACAAGCCCCAACTGTGTGTTTTGTTTGGGGTGAGCAAAACTGAAGCCACTAATAACAAAAAAACCCAAACCCAACCCCCCAAAACAACTGGTTGGTTCGGTTAGGATAGATTAGGTGTTGGGTATGAATGAGGAGGTGTTAAATTGGTAGGGGATAGGTAAATGGCGATAGTAGATCTGGGTGATTGGTAAGGGTGTGAGATAAGGAAAGGGGATATCGTAGATGATTTTAGGGGTAAAATAGGGTGGGTGTAGGTGTGTGTTATAGAGTCGGGGGTGTGGTCGGGTGGGTAAAGGGGGGTATAGAGGGTTAAAGTAGTTGTTTTTGTAAAGGGTAGGTCTAATGAAGTGGGTTTTTGACAGGCACGTCAACAACTGACTATGCGGGATCAGATGCCCCCGTTATTGAGATGGATGCGGCCACATGTGTCTGTAACACATTGGGCCATTATGCGCGAGGTGGGACTCGGTGGAGTCCACTGATATAGGGATGTAGAGAGGGACCATAGCCTCATGGTTGTCCTCATCGAGAGATGGGATCCGACAACCAATGTTTTCCATCTCCCGACTGGAGAGATGACTATTACCCTGGAGGATGTGTATCGCATCTTGAGATTTCCGATCATAGGGGAGGCAGTATTCCAGGTAGATGTAGAGACGGCTATGGACAGCATTCTGCAGGTATTTAGGGATGCAGCCGCGTTATTGACTTATCACAGCGCGAGCATTGCCTGTGGGGACATGTATCGCGCCCACAGACATGAGACACGGCTTGCTGTGCTGATGATGATATGAATCACCTGCTTCACCCTCCCAGACTCAGAGGAAGGCCGCTTCCCACGGGCTTTGATGGGGGTGTTGCACGAGATGGTGGAGGAGCATATGTGCTATGCCTAGGCACCAGTATACCTGGTGCAGCTATATAGAGGAGCTGTGGGGTTATCGCCAGATGAGGCGATTTGGGATTTGTTCCACATTTTTGTTACACTACTAGGCATATGAGCATATCATATGTATTTGACCAGTAGGGCTGCCCCAGCAGCCAGGGCCACATGTTATATATAGGTATGGCTTTCAGAGGTGGTTGGGGGTCGTGGGCCAGCCACGAGCGGTGCTCACAGGACGGGATGTAGCTTACTACCGTCATATGCTAGAGGGCTTGACCGCATTGGATATTGTATGGAGGCCTTACAGAGGCCATCAGCCCCGAGGAGGAGCCCGAGCACAGATGCGCTGGATCCAGTATACTTTCTGGATAGCAGGACGGAGGCCGGGAGAGTATGAGCGGATACCCTTAGAGAGGGTACGACGGCAGTTGGGGCTACGACAGGATGAGCCACCTCCCTTCCCACAGTACCGGAGGGATGATGTAGAGGCCCCACTGCCGGCTCCACAGCCTGTTGACCCAGATTGGGTAGCAGAGAGGCTGGCCAACGATGATACAGTGGATGACGCCAGGTGTACAAGTTCATTTTTGGTTTGGTGGGCAGGTCAGAGAGAGCAGCTAGGATAGCACAGCCCCGCACAGCCAGATTTGGCAGCTGTTATAGCAGAGAGGGACCGGCTCCTAGGATAGGTGCAGTTATTACAGGGGTAGCTTGCTGCTGCACAGGCACAGATCGGGGTATTACAGGGGTAGTTAGCCCAGGCACAGGCTACAGGTACCCAGGCACCAGCCATAGGTATAGCCACAGGTACCACCACAGGCACCTAAGCGGCACAGCCACACAGCACCACCACAGGCACAGGGTGTACCAGGGTACCGCTGTAGGCACAGGGTGTACCGATAGGGCAGAGGCTACTATAGGCACAGGGTGTACCGGTAGGGCAGGGGCCATTGTTATTAGGAGTCGGGGGACCAGCCCCAGCAGCCATGGTGGCACGGGCCCGTTATATGGAGGCGAGAGCGGAGGCCCGGTATTATCAGGATGTCCTTGATGGTACTGGGGCTGACTATCAGCCATATGCGGCACACCGAGCCGAGACCTCTAGGAGCCAGAGATCCCAGGGGGGCGCAGCCACAGCCGGTGGGTCGGTGACAGGGAGGCGGCGAGAGCCAGCACAGGGACCAGCAGGGAGAGGGGCGGAGGGTGGTGGGGAGAGCTGAGATATCCCTGGAGCGGAGATAGGTGTTTGTTTTGGAATTTGGATATAGACACCGGTCTGCAAACCGGGTATGTATATAGAGGCCTGTGTGCCCACATATGATTCATTTATTCATTCTTGTTGTATATACCGGCCTGCGAGCCGAGTACAGGTTGTATAGTTGATACCGGCCTGCGAGCCGAGTATATTTTTGACATGAGAGACCGGCCTGCGAGCCGAGTCGAGATTTTGACAGTGATTGCGGCCTGCGTGCCGGCTTTGTATTATTTTGAGATCACAGAGGCCCCCATGCAGGGCAAGTTGTATATTTGAAACATTGATATATATAGAGATGATGATTTTGATCCACATGCTGTGTATAAAATGTTTTATGTGTTTTGTCGATTGTTTTTGAAATGTAATGTGTATAGATGATGAGTTAGATCCAAATGGTGTATATATTAAAATGTCGTATGTATTTTGTTTGATGGTTGTTTTATTGTAGATAGATGATGTTGATGAAATTGTGATGAGATATTGATGTGATTTTGATGACAAATATTGATAATGGTGTTGTTATGCAGGAAAAAGAGGCGGGCGCTACAAAAATTTGCAAAAAATAAAGAAAAGGCCCAGATTTAAGAAAAAGGAGGCATGTGACCGATATCGGTTAGCTAACCGACGTCGGTAGATTATGGACCGATATCGGTTAGGTAACCGATACCGGTTATGCCAAAACGAGCTTTTCTAAAAATAGAAAAGCTTGGGCGGCAACTTAAGTTCTTATTTTTAGAATTCTTATTTTTAGAGTCATGCAACAAGTTAAATACGCGAATGCGACGCTGTTTGACGACTGATACAGGTAATTGCATGAAAGAATTGAGTGATAAGGAGGAAAGAGACAGGTGAAGTGAGTGTGGGCTGAGATTAAGAAGTTAGAAAGGAAAATTATATTTGAAGAGGGTGGTGAACATGGCTGAACGAGGAGAAGCATCCAGCAGGCAGGGACGAGAGGGAAGACAAGTTCCACCCCAAGCTGCTGCATCCCGAGAGGTAAACTGTTTGGTTGTATTTTAATTCTTGCATGTTTTGATGAATAGGATGAGAGAAGGTAAGAGGGTAGAGATGAGAAAGAAAAGGTGATAGGCAAGGGTTTGGGATAGAGTGAGTGTTATGGGGTAGGTAAGCAGGGTGTTCACGTATGTTTATAGGTATAGAGAGGAGTAAATGAGCAAAATAATTATCGTAGGTGTATGTTTTTAAGCAGGCTGTATATGTTTGACAGTGACCGGTATCGTTTAGAGATAACCGGTATCGGTTTCTATAACCGATACCGGTTACTGTAGGAATTTCCAGAATGTGAGAAAAAACCCTTGGGGATTTGATTTATTGAATGGTTGTGTGTCGTTTTGATGTATGCAGGCGGAGGCAGGGTTAAGGATGAATGATACTGTGCCAGCTTTGTTGTCACGAATCCGAGCGGATGTAACACCAGCTGAATGGGCATTGATAAACCGTGTGGGGCTAAGTGGAATCCGCTATTATTCACGAATCACACGCAATCATGCTATGTTGCAGGCGCTGATTGAGAGATGGAACCCAGAAAAGAATACCTTCTATCTACCAACAGGGGAGATGACAGTGACGTTGGAAGATGTGTTTAGAATTTTGAGGCTCCCAATTACAGGAAGACCAGTGTATCAGGCATTGCCTAGCGCGGGGCAGGCAGCGATAACAGCAATATTTGGTGCAGCTGCACGAGAGTTGACACAGCGAGGTTTGACATTCACTTATGGTACAATGTATGCAACACACCCTGAGGAAACAAGGTTGGCAGTGGTATTAATGATAGCGGTGGGGTATTATGCATTACCGAGGGCGGAGGGGGGAAGATTTCCAAAAGCATTGATGAGTGTTATTTGGGAAATGATAGAAAGGAGCGTGACTTTCGCATGGGCACCCGCATATCTGGCGGAGTTATACAGGGGTTTATGGGCCTGCAGGTGAAAACACAGGATGACACTGGATTGTTCATACTTATTACATTGTTGGGCCTATGAGCACATTGTTTGTGTGTGACCGATAGGCCGACCCATCCAGTCGGGAGAGACAGGAGTGCAGAGGTTGGGATTCAGACGATGGGTCCAGACAGAACAAGAGGCGAGATCCCAGGCCGTGATAGATGACATCGAGTATTATAGGCAGGTATGGGAGATGGTGACGATTGCGGATATTTGTTGGAGGCCTTACGGGAACTATATGGTGACAGAGAACATAGCTGAGGAGTTGAGGGGTGTAGAGCGATTGAGGTGGATCGCAGGGCACAGGCCAGGTGAATACGAGAGGATTCCTCTAGATCGCGTGCGGTGACAATTTGGATTTGTGCAGGATATACCTATGGCTTATAGACCATACATGAGGATCGACGCCGAGGCAGCATTCTCACCTCCCCGGCCAACACCTCCAGAAGGGCCAGAGGAGATAGCAGCCGATCGCAGGGTAATGGATGCAGGAGCGACAGAGGCCTATAGATTATGGTGGGTAGCAGAGCTGCGAGGTGTACGTGATCATCCTGACATAGCTGTGATTACAGCGGAGAGAGATCATCTGCAGGGTTTAGTTCATCAGCTCCAAACGCGGGTGAATGAGACAACGGGATTGTTAGCGGTTGCAGAGTCACGAGTGGAGAGACTAGAGGCAAGATTCCTCCACGCAAGAGGACGTATTCGTATGTTACAGGAGATGTTGGCGGATCAGTGGGAGGAACCAATAGCAGTGGCACCTTTGAGGATGGAGAGGCCAAGTGAGTGGCATCGACGATCACGATCACCACCTGATTCGGGAGGAGGCGCAAGGGTCTAAGTGAATTTCATAGGAATATAAGAATAAATAAGGATGTCGACCTGTGCGTCGATGATAGAGAAGATGTATTTGTTTAACATCTAAATAAAACTGAATATGTATGTTGATTTGAGTTATGATAATAATAAGAATGGTTGTGTTTTGAATGTCTTGTTTTGAAAAAGGATAAAGATGAATGTGAGCGAATAGAAATACACAAATAGATTTATATATACCACACATGATAGGTTATGGTAGGGGATGGTCGAGCTAACCTTGGGAGACCCCATGTCTCCTAAGTGCTGCCTACATAGCCCATTGCACAAAGCAAGAAGGGGCCTCAGACCGATGTAGTTCTCCCTTAGAACCAGGGAGAGGTGAATTCAGGCAATTTGGTTGTGGTTAGGCAATTTGTTGGTTGGTAAAAATTTGATGTTAGTAGGGTAATGTTGTTGGTGTTGGTAAGGTATAGGTGAAGTGAAAGTTAGCTTACCCAAGTAGTATGGAATCGTGTCCTGATTAAGGTCAACACACAATCCTAGAGTCGAGCAAAAGAGGCAAAAGTGTCCCGTAGTTGAGAAGAGCTAAACAAACCACATATTAACATAGGATGAGCTTGAATCCCTAGGTACCTTGCATAGGCGAGAAGTCAATAGGTGAAAAGAGTTGTATAATCACAATATATCGGATATACGTCACGTCCCTTGAGTTTTGTTGTTTTGACGAATGGTGAGGTGAGGTGGCTGATAAAGCTGGGGCGCAGAGAATTTGTTATAAGGTGATTATGCTGACAAAAGAGAACCAAACCTAAATAGACAAGTCCATGACTCAAAAGTGCTTTTGAATACTGCTTTTATTTTTTTCTGGATATAGACTGATCGATGCGGGAAGTCTACATGGGATATGTATTTTGTTGTTCTTGAGGTCTTCACGAAGCTGATCAATGCGAGAAGATTCTGATAAAGGCTGACTTTGTATAGCTGTCCTTCAAGGGAGCAGTCTATTTATAGTAGCAGATGCGGCTTTTGTGTATAGCTGTCCTTCGGGGGAGCAGTCTATTTATAATAGGAGATGTGGCTTTACACATAGCTGTCCTTCGAGGGAGCAGTCTATGTATAACTTAGAGGTCTAGATGTCCGTTTGGCATGAAGCATCTAGTTTTGTAGGAAGTTTGACTCAAGAATATCCCATAAGTGTATAATTGAGAACATGTTATTTTGATACTTTTAAGTCATGGACCAGACTAAAAAGGGGAAGGCATCTTTAAGAGGAGGTGATGACCAAACCACGTGAGCTTGATTCTATTTTGAGATGCATGAAACAAAGTGTATGAGGTGGTAAATGAGCTCAAGGGACGAGCGCAAGGTAGATAAGAAGTGATATAACACTAAATTCAACAGTAGAATGGTCGGATATGCAAGGCATTAAGGGGTTCAGGCTCAGGTTTACCATTAAGCGAAGCTAAACGATAAGTGCCTGATCCGTAAGTATGAGTGATAATGTAGGGCCCAATCCAATTAGGAGCAAATTTTCCACGTTTGCTCTTTTCTAGTTTGGTTACATGCTGATTCTCTTTGAGGACAAGATCACCAACCTTAAAGGTACGCTCATGAAGTCGCTTATCATAAGCACGCTTGATGCGTTTTTGATAGATTTGAAGGTGGTCAAGAGCTGTAAGACGACGCTCGTCAAGAAGCTCTAATTGGGCTAACCGCTCTTGGCGGAAATCATCATTGGTGAGAATATCCTGAAGAGATATTCTTAGGGAGGGTATTTGTATTTCGAGAGGCAAGACAGCCTCGGTACCATATACCAACGAAAATGGTGTGGCATTAGTGGAGGTACGAATGCTAGTCCGATAAGCCCAAAGGGCAAAGGGGATGTGATCAGGCCAATTGCTTCCAGAATCGTTAACAACTTTCATGAGGATTTTGGTTAGGGTTTTATTAGAAGATTCGGCTTGACCATTGGCTTGTGGATAGTAAGGTGATGAGAAGCTAAGTTTGATACCAAAGTTGTCACAAAGGTCTTGTAACAACTTATTTTTGAAAGATTTACCATTATCTGTTATCAGGCGATGAGGAACGCCAAAACGACAGATAATGTGATGGTTAATGAATTCTACGATTTTTTCTTTTTTGGTTGAAATGAGTGGAATGGCTTCCACCCATTTAGTGTAATATTCAGTTGCTGTGATTATCCAACGGTGACGTTGCGAAGAGGGTGGGTGAATCTCACCAATAAGGTCTAAACCCCATTGTGAGAAAGGCCAAAGATCTCGTGCGACCTGTAGCGGATGGCTAGGAGTATGTTGAAGGTTGGCATGTTGTTGACACATAACACAACGCTTAACATATTCGTAGCAGTCGTTATTAAGAGTAGGCCAATAATAACCTAGGCGAAGGATTCGTTTGGCCACGGCAAGGCCACTAAAATGTCCACCACAAATACCGTCGTGGACTTGTTGGATGGTATAGGTGACCTCCGCGCCGGTTAGACATCGAAGGAGGATGCCATCAAAGCCACGTTTATAAAGGAGTCCCCCCATGACGACATAACGAGAAACAATTTTAAGAAAAGCACGTTTGCCGTTACTAGTAAGGTCAGGTGGGAGAACAGAGGTTGTAAGATAGTCGTGAAATTGGTGATACCAGGTATCCTGCGAATTAGCAGACACATTATTTATCATACAAACAACCGGGGCTGAGTAAGATGGGGCAAAGAGTTGTTGGACCAAGACGAAAATGTCAGAGTCAGTTGGTGAGGCAGGAATTTGCGAGGCTAAGCAAGCCATAGTATCCGCAAATTTGTTAGTGGAGCGGGGAATGGTTTGGATAGAATAATGAGTAAATAAGGTCAAAAGTGAATCCACGTAATGTTTGTACTTTTGAAGTTCCTCATTTTTACATTGGTAGATGCCCATAACTTGATTGACTACCAATTGAGAGTCACCGAAAACATTGATAGATTTGACACCTAAGTGTAACGCAACCTGGAGACCCAAAACAAGGGCCTCGTATTCCGCTGTATTATTAGTGCAGGGGAAATCGAGCCGGAATGAAAGAGGCATAGGCTCAGCATCAAGAGGAATGAGAACAACGCCGGCTCCTCCGCCGCGCTGGCATTTGGATCCATCGAAGAAGAGGGTCATTGGATACGACTCCTCACTGAGTGAAAGAGTGGCGATGAGTTCGTCGGGGAAATTAAAATTGGTAAATTGTTCCCCAGGTAAAGGGGCTTCCGCGAGTTGGTCTGCAATAGTTTGTCCTTTGATTGACTTCTGGTGTATAAATTCAAGGTCGAGGTCAGCGAGGAGCATAAGCCATCGGGCGATGCGTTGGTTTAGATGTGGTTTGGCGTACATATAATGAATGGGGTCCGCGTTGGTGATGACAAAAGTTTTGTGATTCAGGAGGTAGTGTCGGAGTTTGGTGGCCACGAATGAAAGGGCTAGGCACAACTTTTCTACATGTGTATACCTAGTCTCGTAATCCACGAGAGTACGACTTATGTAATAAACGGCTTGTTCTCGATGCTCGGAGTCACGATGTGCGAGCATGGCTCCTACAGCATGGTCGGTGGCAGAAAGGTAAAGGTAGAAAGGGTGATCGTCCTGAGGTGGGATAAGCACAGGTGGCTGCAAGAGATAGGCTTTGAGAGCCTCAAAGGCTTGGTGGCACTCTTCGCTCCATTGAAAGGCAATGTCCTTTTTAAGGAGGTGATGGAAAGGTTGACATCGATCCGAGAGTTGGGAGATGAAACGCCGGATAGATTGGAGTTTACCTTGCAAACTACGCAATTGTTTGAGGTTAGTAGGTGGGGGCATTTCTAGGATAGCTTTGACTTTAGATGGATCGACCTCGATGCCACGCAAAGAGACGATAAAACCAAGAAGTTTTCCCGAAAGGACACCAAAGACACATTTCTTTGGTTGAAGACGAACACAATATTGTAACAGGCGATCGAAAATAATGGTTAAAACATCGAGATGTTCACTGCGATGTTTAGATTTGCCAAGAAGATCATCAACATAATCCTCAAGGATAGTGTGCATAATGTCATGAAAAATGTAAGTCATAGCCCGCTGATAGGTCGCACCAGCATTCTTAAGGCCAAACGGCATGACACGATAACAGAAGGTTCCCCACGGAGTTATGAAGGTAGTTTTATGTTGATCGGCCGGGGCTACCAAAATTTGATTGTATCCCGAGAAGCCATCCATGAGAGAAAGCATCTCATGGCCCGCAGTGAGATCAACAAGTTGATCAATACTCGGGAGGGGGAAGTCATCCTTCGGGCAAGCGAGGTTAAGGTCCCGGAAATCCGTACATATCCGAAGTCCCCCCGTCGCTTTAGTGACAGGTACAATGTTAGAAATCCATTGAGGATAGTCAATAGGCAAGATGAAGGAAACAGAAAGGAGTCGTTGAAGCTCTTCTTTGACCAAGAGGGCAATGCGTGGATGCATTTTTCTTAGTTTTTGTTTAACTGGTTTGGAATCGGGTTTCAGGGTAATGTTATGGACAGCAATGTCAGGATCAATTCCTGGCATGTCAGCGTAGGACCAAGCGAAAGCTTGGTTGCGGGCACGGAGAAAGGTAGTAAAGGCGGCTTGTTCTGATGCGTTAAGAGATTGTCCGATCTTCACAATGTGAGGATCTTCCTCTGTGTGGATGTTGATTTCTATAGTCGACTCATTCAACATGGTTTGAGTTTCAGATGGTAAGGCGCGTTGAATATAAGAGTCGTCCGCACCAAGGTAAGTGAGGATGGAGTCGTCATCATGGCACTCAACAACATTAATGGAAGGTGAATCCTCTTCGATCATGTCTGGATATAGAAGGGGAAGAGAAGATGGGTCCTCATTATCGCGTTGATAAGTGAGAGGACCCAGGAAGATAGCGTTTATGAAAAAAAAAAGTTAGGAGGGATAGATTCAGGGTCTATCGACTCTGTGGGTGATGATGGAAAAATGGGTGATGATGGTTCGGAAGGGGTGACTTCGTCATCTTCCCAGGATACAACTGACACGAGGTTTCTCTGGTGTAAGTGTTTCAGGAAATCCAAGACCACTACGATCTTTGTGTTTGCGTGTAGTCACGGGAATGATTGTATGTCGGCCTTGTTCATAAAGACCAAAACCAAAACCTTTCCAAGCACAACGAGTCAGGAAGGTGAGAGCGAAACGACGATTTGTCAGGTATTGAAAATCAGATTGGAAGGGAACCACACCAAGGGGAGGTTCAGGGGTAACGGAGGATGCGTCGACACCCCCATACGTTAGGTTGGTGCGGCAATTAGGTGGCCCGTAGGAGATTACCTCCCCCACACGACGGTCGTAGGTAGGATGCGCATGTAACTGTCCGTACTCCTGTGGAGTATGGAAAGAGCTAACATTATATAGGTGATACTCCCCCAGCGTAAGGCGTTGAAAAACATCTACTAAGGGGTCTGAGGTTGGGATGTTGTCTGCGGGAAAGGAAGTGGTATTTGCGACGGTGGTTTCATTGGTTGAAGGTGTAGGTGCGGTTGAGGTGGATGGTTGAGGTGTGGTTGAAGTGGATGGTTGGGTTGGATGAATGGGTGTCTTGACTGGTACAAGCACATCATTAGGGCGATATAACATATTGCAGGTTTTGAAGGGGGGAGGATCAGCTTTTACGGTGTAGGACTTCCCCTCGTACTCAAATTTTATGCATCTATGTAAGGTGGAGGGAACGCATCCCATAGCCCGGATCCAAGGGCGGCCTAACAACATATTGTATTGGAATTCACCCTCAAGGACATAGAAGAGTTCGGGTAAAGTACGTGGCCCTACACGAATGTTAAGGATCACGGTGCCTAAGGTAGAAGTAATAGCATCATTGAATGACCGCAACATGATGGGGTTGGCACACATGCAGCTAGAAGGGATATTCATTTGTTGGAAGGCTTTTGAAGAGATGATGTTTAGGCTAGCACCCCCGTCAATCATAACACGACGCACCCGAATGTCCCGGACATAAGCTGAGATGAAAAGAGCGGGGTCAGGATCTTCTGCACCAAAGTCGACAATTTCGTCTTCGGAGAAACTGACAGCAGCGGCTTGCTGTACAGAGACAGAAGTGGTTGGGGAGATAGGTTGTTTGGTGAGCGAAGCAACGTGATTGGGTGTTAAAATGGAGGCAACGGGAAAGGTTTCGTTAGGTAAGACCTCTATCCCTTGAAGAATTTCAACGAGAGCTTGTCGATGAGATTCAGAGGTCTGAATGAGATCATACAGTGTCATTTTTACAGGTGATTGGTGAAGCTGTTTGATCATGGTTCGGTGGGAACCCCATTAGAGACGGGGTAGGCAGGTCCACGAATAACCACTTTAGGTGGTGGTGCGATCGGGATGGTGGATGGAGAAAGAGAGGCCGCAGGTGTGCTTTCTTTAGCTTTCCCATTGTTTTTCTGCCCTCGAGTAGCAACACTAATCATGTTAATCTCGTGAAAACGAGAGGAGGAAGATGGTAGGGATAAGTCATGGTCTTCGAGCGGTGGGGTTGTAATAATGATAGATCTTGGTGAGGCGGGGATAGGTGGTATAGGAGAGGGGATTGAAGCTAAAGGTCTCTCCCTTCGTAAGTTTTCTTTCTTAACCTTTCTATCTGAGAGAGGTGACTGGCGAAGAATGGCTTTCAAAGCTTTGCATCCCTCTACATCATGTCCTGGTGTGCGGTGGTAAGCGCAGATTTTAGACTCATCATAACCTATAGGTCGAGGTTTAGATGGATCATAGGGTCTAAGTGGGGGTAGGGAAATGGTCGCATTCTCCACCAACATAGCAAGGATTTTGGCGTAAGACCCTTTGAGCGGGTCAAATTCAGAGGAAGATGAGGCTATTGACTGGGTAGGTTTCGGTAATGACTGGGTATGGTTGATTTGTATGGGTGGCGGTTTAGCCAAGGGGTTTTGATAATTGGATTTAACTAAACGTGGCTTCTTCGACGTAGAAGTTATGTTTAGCTGGTTAGATGATGAGGCCACCGATGATGTGGTATCAGGAAACAACCACGGAGAAAGAGGAGTGACAGCAAACAAATCCTTTGATGATGGAGTTTGTTTAGGGTTGATAGGTGGACAGGATACGTGGGGTGACGGTGTTGATACACCCATGGATCTCTGTATGGGTGCAGAAGGCGTAGGTCATTTTAAAGAAAATGCAGGAGGTATGATATATTGATGCAAGGTGGAGGGATGAGGTCCCAATATGGAAGGTAGGTGTGACGGCGATGGTTTTAGTTGTGATAGAGGCATAGGTTGGGCTTGAGGAGATTGGGTCTGTCTCCTAAGTGGATGGACGGCTTTACTTTTGGATAAATCTAACCGTTTAGGTGGGTGTGTTAGACTGGGAATTGGTGAGGTCCCAAGCGTAGGGGAAGGTTTGGTTAGGTCAATAGAGGTGGATGAGGTATTTGGTAGAGATGAGGGGGGTGAAGATGAGGACATAGGCATTTTAAGCTTTTGTAAACACTTCGGGTATATGGTAGAGGCGTCTGGATCGGTCATCTGCATTTGAGTAGAATATGGTGTACTCAAACGTTCCCATAGGACTCGTCTATCTTCTGAGGGATGACAATCCTCACGTGTGAATAGGAACTTTTGTATGGAAGAAAGGTGGGTTGTGATTCCGGTCCACTGTGGGTGTAATACAGGGGGTAAATGAGGCACTGTATCCATGGGCGTTAAGAGGTCAACCGGTCGCTGAAAAGATTTAGGCGATGAAGAACTAATAGGTAGGAGGGCATGTTTGAGAGGATCCGTCATGATTAAAGAATTTGGTGATGCCGGTTCAAGGGGTTTCTCATCTAAGGATGACAAAAGAAGTGGCGAGCCTTCCTCTTGTGCAGCAAGAGTGGTAGAAGGAGATGTTTGGGAAATAGATAAGTTAGATAACATCCGCTCACAGTCTTGCAAGGATGTGGTGTAAGAAGGCTCATCTGTGAGAAGAGAACTCTGGGCGGTTAATTCCTTTATGGGGAAAGGAACGGCAAGGATTTCATCTTGTCTTGATGGTGGTGAAGGGGGTTCGGGTCCCTGCGTTAGTGAAGGGGCTTGATTCAGAATTTTCTCGATAGAGGCTTTTGGTTGGGAGTCGAAGACTGCATGGATTTCATGAACACTCTCCTCGGCTAAGATATCTTGGTTTATGTTACTGTTAGAAGAGTGATTTGGGAATGGTTTGTTGAAAATTTTCAAATTTCGGTTAGCAGGGGCGTTAGGATTATCGAGGGCTATATCCCCTACATCAACCATTTCCTGCACTATGTTTTTCAACATCTTGCAGTTTTCATGACTGTGTCCCTTCACGCGGTGGAAGTTACAGAAGTCATTTTCTTTGTACCAAGAAGGTATAGCGCGGGTGGAATCAAACCCGGAGTGAGGTTTAACAGGAGGTAAGGTAATAGCTCCTGCTTTAAGCAATTTTTCCAATATCACACCATAAGTTTCTCCCAAGGGAGTGTAATTGATGGGCTCAGCTTTATACTTATAGGTGGTTTTTGGCGGGGTATTAGACGGTGGTTGGGATTTGACCATCACCGCGTGTACAGCTCCTTTTGATTTCGAAGCAGTCGATGTGTGAGGATTGGTGGTGTTAGGTTTGTTGGTGGAGTCTTGGGTTCAGAAATTGGGGTTTTTGTTGCGCAACCGCAATTTCTCTTCCTCTAAGGCTCGAATCTCTAGTTTTCGAGCCATAGTAAAGGCCTCATCGAATGTGCGGAAAGTTTGAATTTGGAGGGTAGGAGAAATGTGCTTAGCGCAGGCCCGCGTAAAGAGTTCGATAAGTTCGGCCTGAGGCAAGGCATACGTAAGTTGGTTGATAAGGCCCCGCCATCGTCCAACGAAATCTGCGATAGATTCGTCTTCAAATTGTCGGATAGCATAGAGGTCGGTGATAGATACTTTCTTGGCAATGTTAATGGAGAAATGATCCAAGAAAGATTGGGCTAATTGGTTAAAAGAGAAGATTGAGTGCTGGGTTAAAGCACTGTACCACTCCAAGGCGGGTCCTGATAAGGACATGGGAAAGGTGCGGAGTAGTAAGGCATCGTCATGAGCAATCAGATAGCAGGCATGTCTAAATGATCGCAAGTGTTGTTGAGGATCCTCCTTACTATTAAAACGAGTAAATTTTGGTAATTCCCATTGAGGAGGATATGAATGAAGGGGGACAGAAGGGTGGATAGGCTCCCGACAAACTTGCTCGTATGTCAGGGCGCTACGGCTTCCTGAAACAGAAGCCTCCAGATTTTGCATCTTGTCCATCATTTGTTTGATTAAATCAGTAGTTGGATGAGATGATGGTGCGGTTGCCGTAAATGGAGGAGGATTGGGCCAAGGGCCACCATTAGACAATGGTGGGGTTGAATGTTGATAAGGTATTGAGGACGAATATGTTGAGGCGACCGAATAGGGATGTCCTATATAAGATGTTGAAGTCACCGGATACGTGTGTGGAAATGAAAAGGTAGGCGGAGCTTGAGAAGGGAAGCTTGTGTGGATAGGTGGCAGAGAGCAAGTTATGAAAGGAGCAGTCTGCGAGAAAGATGAGGTAGGAGCTGGTAATGATGTTGAAGTCACCGGTATGATAGGTGTTGGGCCCTTATGAAAGGAGCAGTCTGCGAGAAAGACGAGGTAGGAGCAGTCAATGATATGTTGGGCCCTAGATTAACCAAAGGAAAGCCAATCTGTGCCGTATGAACCCCCGAAACCACTGAGTTGGGAGACGGGGCTAAGGATGCAGAAGGCAAAGCGGAGTTATCAGGTGGAGAAGGAGCTAAATGAGCAGCTATACTAATAGGCATGCCAACAAGGAGTTGACCATCGGGTGTACGGTCAGGGGCATGAGACAAATAGTATTGTACAGTGCTAGGATTAGCGTCCAAAAATTTCACAAATTCCTTATCTCCTACAGGGATTTTGGGAACCTCGCTGGTGTCCGTAGGATTCCCCACAGGATGTGAAGGGGGTGATTCAGGCAAAGGCACGGAGCAGGCATGTGAAACCATGGCTGCAGCTTGTTTCTGAGTGATAACAACCATGGACAAGAGTACACAGCAGGGATGCAATCTATCAGGAACAGAAGCAGCAACAAAATGTTGGAATTGGTGGGTTGCTGGTTTTGGGAACTGTGAAAGACAGAAACCGATATCGGTCAGGTAACCGATGTCGGTCAGGCTGTAGCCGACGTCGGTAAGTTAACCGATGTCGGTAGAATAGGACTGGTGTAAGAATCTGTAGGAAGTTGCTGATTTGGGGTTAACAGTGCTTATTATACCTCTCAAGCTGTTCTGAAGTGATCACAGAAAACAGTGTATGACAGAAAAACAGAACCACAAACAAGCAAGATGCACAAGCAAATTAACAGACTAACCCTAGGATTAGTTTTAATCACTTTGGGCTTATGCCTTAGACGCAAGATGATGTCAATCCTAAACAAAAGACTTAGGGGAAATGTCAAGTTTGTTTTGGCTTATAAGGTTACCTCAATCGGGCGGAGGAATACCGCGGAAAAGGGGGGATGTTTTGAGCTGTTGTGTTAATTATGATGTGATTCGGTATGTGTTGTGCAGTGAAAGTAAGATTAATTTCTTGTCAATACCATGGATATCACCCCCACGTGTACGACCTGTTACTTAATCTATGTTCACTAGAATTGAAAACAACAAGCAAGAATGTGATGCAAGTGTTTTAAACCCAAATCGAAAATGATATTCGATGAAGCAAAGAAGATGACTTTCACTAATGCAAAGATGTGAAAGCAAGACAAATTCTTTTACCACAGATAACAAAATATCTTATGAATATTTAGAAGAAGAAAATAGCAAGTATGCTCCCTATATGAAAGCAAGCAAGAAATGAAAGAAACCCAGAATGGGTCCCACCGGGCGTGCCAAAATGTTTCGCACAGAAATGCTTCCGTTCCTGGAATAGAGTTGCTTCTATCCTTTCATTCCTTTGAGAAACAGATAAGGGTTAGGGCTAGGAGGAATACCTGTTGAATGTTGAGAGGGTGTGCGCGTACCGTAGAGAGAGATCAGATCGATTGCGAAGAACTCCTTTTTGTCTGGGAAGGACTACCTGCAAATAAGAATACAAGACCACCAGATTCTAATTAGATAATAAGTGAGGGAACTGCCTTGGGCCCAGGAAATATGAGACTTCCTTTCGAAGGTGGTCAGTTCCCCTGCTAATATGAATTAACACAAATTCTAACAAATAAGCTATTGTCCAATTACAATTTATTTACCTTGTTAGAATAATAGAGAAAAGGCTGGTCTTGGTTTTGAATCACAGTGACCGATGCCGGTCACTGTCACCGGTACCGGTTGCTGATAACCGATATCGGTAGGGGCAGTGATTTAGGGGCTTTGGTGAAGGTTGGCTATAAGATGGCTATATGATAGCTATGGTGTTTATAAGGCTGGTAAATGATTGGGGATAGGTAATGAGGTGATGGAGAAGACTCAGAGAGTATGGGGGCTGTTCTTGGGGCAATGTAGGGGTAGAGGAATGAAAGTTAGATGGAGAGTGTTACCGGGTAGTGGATCTGGGAGTAGACTTGTAATTACTGTGATTCAGAAGTCCAAGAAATATTATTAAAAGAACGTACAAGACAGTACTTACTAGTTCCTGATGAAGATGCAGGTTCAAGGACTGTGATGACGAAGGCAGGGTTCAGGCAGGATGATCTGACAATCCAAGATGAGCTATCTTCTCTCCCAATGCTTGGATGAGTGTCACTGGGCTCTGGTTACTCAGTTGCAGTCTTGGGCTTGATGTCCTTCTCTGCAAACTCCTCTCTTTTCTTCACTTGTCTCTGCTCGGCCAAGTGAAATCCTGATTCTTTCAATGACTTCTGATTCGGATCAATGAAAATCCCCACCCCTTGTTTTTGGTTGGGGGAGGTCATTTACAGGGAACCGATGGCGGTTACGTAACCGACGGCGGTCGAGTAGGAACCGATGTCGGTTAAGTCAAAGTGGGCTATTTTTAGTAAAATAGCCAACTTTCCCTCCTTTTCTCCCGAGGGATTAGTTGTGGGCTTGGTCAAGTCATTATGAGGTTGGTTTTGGGTGCGGGTGAGGAGTCATTAGTCATGGGTGTGGATGTAGACCAAGTTATAGGTCTTAATTAGGTTAGTTTAGGGTTAGGACTAGGTCATGATGAGGTGGCGAAATGAGGTGGCAGGTTTGGAGATGTGGATTTATTAATTATAAGGTAATTAATAAATAATTGTGTAAGGTTTAGGTGATGAGGCTAGGTTGCGAAATAAGATGCGGGGCTAGACACAAAATCATGCACTTGGGTACATTTCTAAGTCCTAAACACATATTAGCATTCATAGGATTCCTAAGCAAGAAAACTAGTAATTGACGACTGTCTTGGCCTCTTGCCTTTATTTCTTTTTTTTCTATTTGGCTTTACATACCCCACAACCCAGTCAGTATTTTACTCATTTATCTTGTATGGCTCCAAACACATGTACCTAGCCAAGACAGGAGCGCTCAGGCACCCCTATCCCCTTTGGGTGCTCATGACCCTTTTCCACCTTGCTCATTTCTTTTCAGTATCTTTTATCTTTTGGGAACCTTTTTCAATTATGGGTCGGCCTTCCAATTGTCAATTACAAAATTCAAACAAGGGAATCGTATAGATACATAGTTATGTGTTCAAAATGAGGGACCAAGAACTAAGCATATATTATAATCACCTAAGCTTACATCCAAAGGCACCTAAAGAACTTCAAGGCATCCATCTATCATCTATTTAAGGGATAAGGGACTACATTTTTTGCATACACAGCATAGGAAGGGGAAGTTCTTTATTTCATCCACACATTTTACTACATTTTTACATCCAACTACAACCCGCTATCATGTGCACTTGCTCAAGGGCATCCTAGGGCACGATTCATACACCCACTCACCAGAACTACATGAATTCTGAGATGTAGTGTAACTCTCGGTCGTATGTTCACTCTCGGGGTGACCATCGGGGTCAGTCTAACTCCCCATTCTGCATCTTTTATTTTTTAAGATTTGATGTGGTTTATGGAATTTTATAGATGATATCTATTTTACAGGTTACATGTACCCTCATCCATCAAAGAGTGACAAAAATTCAATCAACAGGGAATATTTGTGACACTTGTACGATATAGTAAAGATTAGGTTCTGATTATTTTCACAGTCACATGCACCCAAAAGAGGTGCTCAGCACCCAGGTGCCCATGTCCTATCAAGAGCGCCCATGTTTGAAATTATTCTTACAGTTCATAATTTATCGTGAGCATTTATAACACGGTTCACTTCTTATTCAGTAGTTTTCTAAGTCCAGAGCACTCTCGAATCAAGCGTAAATCAGCTAAGTTATTATTTCTATATCTCTTGCTCACGATTTTTTACTTGCTTATTTTCTTGCATCATATAATACTCGGCATTTGTATAACATATTTTACACCATTTACTTTGTAATTAGGGTTTAATATAAAAAACCTATTTTTGTTAAATGAGTGTCAAATCTGGGGGGGTCTTATTACATTCCTTTATTCTTGCATTTTTGGTGATTTTGAGAATGGCGTATTTATCTACTTTTGCATTAGATCAAATTAAGCCATTAATAACACATAATTACCACACATGGAAATGAGGAATGGAAATAATCATTAAACGTAAAGGATTATGGGCTTTGACTTCTACAAAACATCTAATGTTCACTAGAGAATATGATAAATTTTAGTACCAATGCAAATTTGATGAGTCTATGGTTTTGATAGAAACTTATGTAAGTGATAGTATTTTCTTTCATTTGGAAAAATGTGACTCTCCTTTAAAAATATGGGAGAAATTGGAGGGCTTATTTGGTAAGGTGGGTCACATGAGATCCATGTAACTTGAAATTGAAATCACCTCTCTTACAACTAAAGATCGATTAACTAAAATATAAATGTTTTAGTGGTAATCTAAGAAGTACATAAATGTAATAATCTAAGAAGTACATAAATTTTTTAGTGGTAATCTAAGAAGTACATCAATTTTTTAGTGATATTCTAAATGAAATGAAACAAGTGAAATAGGAGGGAAAAGGTACTAACATGAAAATAAATTACCTCATAATAATCTAGGATTGGACATAGTGATGTTCTGGTGGAGATGAATGTCATGATGAACCTCAGAAAATTACAAAAATGGTGGATCTAGCCAGACTGGGGCATGTGGGGATGTACAATGGCACCTGTGGGTTCCCTAGTCTACAAAATGACTCAGAAACTAAATCTAATAGGATCGTTAAACCTTTACAATGTTTCACCTTTGATCAGGTTAGTGTCACGCTTGATTCACTAATATCACTATAGATATCCAATGAATAATTTCCTATAAAATCCCACACAAAATCATCAAACCCTAAAAAATAAAGATGCAAATGAATGGGTGGAACTATCCTCAGCTACCAAATGAATGGAATTATGACTGAGCACTACACTACATCTCAAACTTGATGTATTTCTATGTGGTTGTGTGTGTAATGATGTGCATAGGATTCCCTAGTGCCAATGATGCCCAAGTCGTGGGCAATAGCTAGATGTAAGATGCAAATGGTGGATGGAATAGAATGAATACAACCCTTCATATGCACTATGTGATGTAGAATAGTTTCCAAATGTAGTCCCTTTCCTTATGTAGATAGCTAACCCTTAGTAGAATAGTATTCCCTTAAAATAGTGTGTATGTTGTGTTTATATAGGGATCTCTTGCTCAAATTTCAACACTAATTACCCGACATGCTAACTAGTGCCTAGGGGAATGGGAGAACAAACCATAAAAACCAACATCAAACTTATAAATTAAAACTAAGTGTGACTGAGACTAGATCCCCCAGAAATGAGGACCAGGGAGCCCTAGGAACCCTAATCCCTTCCCAAGCACCCTAGTCAAAGACTAGAGATGACAACAACAACTAAGATTCATTAAGAGATTATCAAAACTATGCAAACAAGTGATGACTATGCAAGACACACAATGAAAATGACCAACTAGACTAATGATAGGATTAGGGGATGGCTCATTAGTGAATATTTTTCTTATGCAAGATCTATATAAAAAACAACATACTTGGTGGTATAATTATAGTAGTAAGTGCATGATTTTTTTACTACATTTTCCCCCACTTTATGTTAGTGAGCAGAAATCTCAGTAACATAAAGTAGATAGATATGTGTACCTAAGAGAAATTTGAATAATCCCATGTTATAGTAGAACATGCATATGTGGTGGAAAAAGTGTCCTGAATGAACCATATTGCATGTCGAACCATGTATCAACGTGTTGATCCATGCAGCATAGCAATAAATTTAATATCACGGTGAATTCCATTAAATGAGAGTGATTATTGTAATGTTGAATGGTTGATGATTATGAATAATGATATGATGGGGTATGGAGTGATCAATTCCCCACCCAATTATGCATATATGAAAAATTGACCAGAGGATTTGGGCATCTTGCCACCAAAGGAAGAGTGTAGGGAGAAAGGTGCATTATTCTCCAACCTTTAACTACATACTCAAGATCTAGTCTCTACATATGGACTCAGATCAAACTTTTTGTGGTTTTTGGATCCAAGTAATTTTGACCAAACAGTTGTCCTATATAGGAGTGGTATAGGAAAGGCACTCTTATCCCCACTCCACGGGTGTCACTGCAAAGTGATGTCTTCCAAGTTAGTTATCTAGAAGCAAATGTGAAATGTATGATGGCTTCTAAGCTAGGTCATCTAGAAGAAAACATGAAATGTAGAATAACTTCCCAAGTTAGGTCATCTGGGAAAGTAACGAATGTAACTCTCAAGTTAGGTCATCTAGGAGGCCACATGTTTTATATTATATTGATGATATGATTTTTATTTGAACAAGTTGATTGATTGATTCTAATTGGTTACTCATAGAGAGATATTTTACACTACTTTCCCCTAGGTTAGGTCATCAGGGGGAGTCGATAGAGATTGATGAATATCATATAGAGGAAAATTGTGTTTTTTTTCCCAGGTTAGGTCATTAGGGGGAATCACTAGAAATTGATGAAGTATCGTATGTAGAGGGTTTACAATTGTTGCCCCCAGGTTAGGTCATTAATGGAAATCAATGGTGAAATGTCGCATAGTACATTAGTAAGTGATTGAAAACTCTAAATTAGTGGTGTTGATTGATCATATGATGTCGTAAAGGGAATTGTAGAATGACCCCAATTGTATGCCCCCATTTTTTGGCAAAAGGGGAAGTGATGATAATAACGAACACTAAGCCAAAAGTAAGTGATAGATAGATAAAGTGTGATAGAGATCATAAAAATGTGTGTAGATGGAGTGAATTACACCATGAAGGAGAGATAAGACATGTATAATATATATAGTACAATGATAGGTAGAATTCTATAAATAATGCCACAAACGGGGTGTAAATCGGAGTAAATACACTCAAGTTGTGACGAAAACCATGTACTGTGTATTAGTTGAGGTGGTAATCTTGAAATAATGATTATAGTAAAGTTTTTGATGTAAATTAACTATAAGTATGAAGGTGAAAAGGTGATTAGTCACTTTATTTGTCTTTTTACATAATTTTAAGAGTGAGAGCTAAGTGAGAAAAGATACCACAAGTGAGAGCAACACGACCTAGCTGATTTGAGATGGTGGTGACCACAGTGGTGTCACGTACGACGACAGAGTTAGTGAAAAAAAATTTAGAAAACATTTGTGTAATAGTCATTTTTGTCAATTTTTTGCAAAGTTAATATTTGTGATGTTCTCGGTGTTTTAGACCCAGACAAGAGCAGTGAAGGTGCTAATGGCCTTTGGGATAAGAGTGCCTAAACCTGGGTGTTGGTGTCTTGCTCCTGGGCACCCCAGTACTACTTTTGGGTGCCCTAGTCTAGAAATGGTGTATTTAGTTTAGAATGATGGAAAAATTATTTTGGATGTATAGTAATGTTGTAAATGAGTGTGTTTGGATTTATATAGTATTCTAATGATGTGTTTTTTATTGTTTTATGTTGTGTAGAGGGATATTTACTCGATGAAGTTCTGTGGGGATCATCATTTGAGTACTTTGCTTAGATTGGATTTGTTTGATGATGATTGGGATATCATGGACTGTGTCGGTCTATGACATATAGCACGGATGGGGGATATGCCCCATAATATGCCTATGTTGATAGCTTTATACGAGAGATGGAACTCGAATACTTGTACATTTTGGTTTCCTACAGGGGAGATGACTATTACATTGGAGGATTTATATCACATATTGCGGTTTCCATTTATTGGGGAGAGGGTGCTTGTCATGGCAGTGGAGAACATGGAGAGGTAGATGAGAGATGCCCGATGGTATTTTTTGGGGACCCAGGTACTTGTCGAGGCCCATATCAGCTTGGATGTCATTTTGAGGTCTCAAGTTCCATGCTTGTGGAAGTTCATAGTAGTTTTCATTGTTTCATATATTTCCATTGAGGGAGGTGGTATAGGAATCTTATATAAGATGTAAGACATATGTCGTCGGATTGAGGAGGAGAGTACTAGATATGTGTGGGCACGTTGTATGTTAGCCCACCTATACAGAGACTTGTACAGATTCAGCCAGGATGAGTGTGGAGGTGGTATAGACAAAACAAAATTACTTCATGTGTGGGCCTATGAGCACATAGTAATGTTGAGGATAGTAGGAGGTCCTAGAGAAGAGTGGGCTAGACTTGACATGTATGTTAGGAGATGGATTGGTGTGCGTGGACAGAAATTAGGTACATATACTTATAGAGCACTTATAGATTGCATGGGGTCTAAGATGGTGATATGGTGGGCATACCGAGACTATGGGGGGTGTCTAGAGGATGCTATATATCTATGGTGTATATGGAGGACCATGTGGTTAGAGGAGCGGTTCCCAGGTGTGACTGATCTATTCCAGGTGGAGAGAGTATCGTGCTAGTTTGGTATGGCTCAGGATGTGCCACCATATGTGTGGTTGAGGGTGACTAGAGCACCTAGGAGAGTTAGAGCTAGACTAGGGCCGACAGCAGAGCAGCTAGTACCCCCAGAGCCAGACGAGGTAGATCCCGTGATAGAGCTAATAGATGGGGATGATGCAGGATGCACAGAGTTATAGCGAGCATGGTGGGCAACACATAGATGGGTGTTCCTATTTCTCATGTTTTTGGAGGCAGAGGTAGTAGTACATAGAGCAGGGGTAAAGGGGAAAGGAGATGCCCCTAATCCTATAGTGATAGAAAAATCTGAGCATGAGTGTTTATAGTTGTGTTGTAGGTTTAATCACTTTCCTATATTATGATTATTGTTTGTCTAGTGTATTTTGTTTGGCTATTTTGTAGGTGAAGCATATTGGTCTTTAATAATGGACACATTCATCTGCACATTGACTCGGAATGTGCCCAGTGATGTATTGGTAGGTAGAGGGATACTAGAGCACATAGATGACATTGCGGGCAAGCGTGCCCATTTTTTTGAGTCAATAGACATAGTAGCATCCACATGAATAGTCTTGTTGAGTGAAAGAGACAAGGCCCGCAAGGAGGCTCAACGAGCCAGATAGGCAACGGGTGGTGGTTCATTAGCAAAAGATGCATTTGTACACTATGTCAAGTTATAATGTTAGTTTGCGAAGCATTCTACCAAGGTTATTGCTATCCCAAATTTCCCCCCAGAAAGTTTGGTCAGAACAAGCCTTACACATAAAGAAAACATGAAGGGAAATTATTCAAACCCATGAGCTCGAGTTTCAGAACCAGGAAAAATGAAAACAGAGGCCCGAGAAAGTCAAATTCGACCCTACACAAGAAGAAATAGAAGAAACTGCTCTTCTAAACGTTTTCATATCTTAAATCTATTTAAAGGATCAATAAGTAATGAGGAAGGTGAATGGTAAGAGGTGGTAAAAGAGCCACTTAATTGATAAGAACCCTAATGAGTCTACCATACCTAGAGGGGCTTATGAACGTGTAAGACCCTAAAGGCATTGCATAATGGACCATTCTAAGGGTGAAGAAAGTCACATGATCATGAAATGTCACATTTGCAGCAAGTCCCTTGAGTAAAGAGGGAAATTAGGCTAAAAAAAAGGCAAGGAGGTGAGAATGGGAGGTTTTAGCGTAACTTAGTGTACAACACATGTTTTTTCAGAACAAGAAACCCAAGATCAAAATAGGCAAGTCCATGACAAAAATTTCATCTTTTTTTCATTCATTATGGGATGAGTATATTATCTCCTTGAGGTCTTCGTGAAGCTGATCGATGTGGGAAGGAAGCTTCTTTTATTTTTATTTTTTTTAATGACTTGATATAGTTTCCTTCAAGGAGAGTCTATTTATAGTGGTGGAATTAGAGTGAAGAGATGTCCCTTTTTGGGGAGTCATCTTTTTTGGAAGTTTGACTCAAGGAGTTGTATCCCTTTTTTTTGGACGTTTTAAAGTCATGGACAAGACTATAGAGGAAGATTAGGTTCTTGTTTAGAAGAAGCTGAAAATCTCAACAATACCACTAAAACACCTCAGACAACTAAATGTGGTTTTCAAATTGACAATGTGACAATGACAAGCTGTATTTTTCTTTTTATAGGTTTTTTGACCTATAACCGATATCGGTTATCTTATGCCCTAAGAAACCGGTATCGGTCATCTAACCGATACCGGTCATAGCTAATCGATAACGGTTTAATCCCTATTTTACCACAATTTTTGCCCTTATTCAATAATCTCCCTTTCTCACCACATCACCTATACCCTCGTTTGCTAAATAGCCTTTTTTGACTCCATTGGCCCAATTCAAGGCCGTAACCAACCATTTAGCCTGACCCAAGGCCGCAACCAACCATTTGGCTCGACCTAAGGCCGCAACCAACCATTTGGCCTGACCCAAGGCCGCAACCAACCATTTGGCCCGACCTAAGGCCGCACCCAACCAATTTGGCCCGACCCAAGGCCGCACCCAACCAATTTGGCCCGACCCAAGGCCGCAACAAACCATTCGGCCTGACCTAAGGCCGCACCCAACCAATTTGTCCCGACCCAAGGCCGCAACCAACCAATTTGGCTCGACCCAAGGCCGCAACCAACCATTTGGCCCGACCTAAGGCCGCACCCAACCAATTTGGCCTGACCCAAGGCTGTAACCAACCAATTTGGCCCGACCCAAGGCCGCAACAAACCATTTGGCCCGACCCAAGGCTGCACCCAACCAATTTGTCCCGACCCAAGGCTGCAACCAACCAATTTGGCCTGACCCAAGGCTGCAACCAACCAATTTGGCCCGACCCAAGGCCGCCACCAACCATTTGGCCCGACCCAAGGCCGCAACTAACCATTTGGCTCGGATCCAAGGCCGCCACCAACCATTTGGCCTGACCTAAGGCCGCAACTAACCGTTTGGCCCGACCCAAGTCCGCAACCAACCATTTGGCCCGACCCAAGGCCACACCCAACCAATTTGGCCCGACCCAAGGCCGCAACCAACCAATCAGGCCCGACCCATGGCCCTCACTAGCCAATCGGCTCGACCCAAGGCCGCACCAATTAAATACCTCACTCAAAACCAACAAATTAAAATTTTATCCACCCATCATGTAGCCTTTTGTTCAATCGAGCTCACCTGTTCGTGTTCTAGCATGATTACGGTACTTGACTTGATCAGTCGACCAACTTTGCCTAGACCAAGACCGTGATGTTTATCTCAACCAAACCAACCATTTGGTACTGCGGAACATGCCTAAACGTTCATGTACCTTACCCATTATATCCCCTGGAGCTACTTCTTATGCCTTGGATACCAGGATTATATCACCCTTGTTTGGATAAACTATTGACCTTTGCCTATGAATTGCTTGTTTTCTCTTCAAATCATGTACCATGGTTGCACTACTGCATTTCAACGTGCATCTGCTTCCTTGGACCTACCCCACTATCTTACCATCATCTTAACACCATTTACCCTTTATCAACCCTATCCTTGATTTCACGCTACCTCAATCGGTGATAGATTTGAGGGGGATTACCTATACCCTTAACAGGAGTAACCACTTCTTATTATTGTCAGTGCAGCTTTACAAGACAAGCTACATGACAATAAGGGGCTAATGTAGACACCAAATTTGTGTCTTACGACCCCCCCGTGCCCCGCATCTTATTTCGCAACCTAGCCTCATTACCTAAACCTTACACAATTATTTATTAATTACCTTATAATTAATAAATCCACATCTCTAAACCTGCCACCTCATTTCGCCACCTCATCATGACCTAGTCCTAACCCTAAACTAACCTAATTAAGACCTATAACTTAGTCTACATCCACACCCATGACTAATGAATCCTCACCCACACCCAAAACCAACCTCATAATGACATGACCAAGCCCACAACTAATCCCTCAGCAGAAAAGGAAGGAAAATTGGCTATTTTACTAAAAATAGCCCACTTTGACTTAACTGACATCGGTTCCTACTTGACCACCGTCAGTTACGTAACCACCATCGGTTCCCTGTAAATGACCTCCCCCAACCAAAAACAAGGAGGAGGGATTTTGATTGATCGGAATCAGAGGTCATTGAAAGAATCAGGATTTCACTTGGCAGAGCAGAGATAAGTGAAGAAAAGAGACGAGTTTACGGAGAAGGACATCAAGTCTGAGACTGCAACTGAATAACCAGAGCCCAGTGACACTCATCCAAGGGTTGGGAGAGAAGATAGCTCATCTTGGATTGTCAGATCATCTTGCCTAAACCCTGCCTTCGTCATCACAGTCCTTGAACCTGCATCTTCATCAGGAACTAGTAAGTACTGTCTTGTATGTTATTTTAATAATATTTCTTAGATTTCTGAATCACAGTAATTACAAGTCTACTCCCAGATCCACTACCAGGTAACACTCTCCATCTAACTTACATTCCTCTACCCCTACATTGCCCCAAGAACAGCCCCCATACTCTATGAGTCTTCTCCATCACCTTATTACCTATCCCCAATCATTTACCAGCCTTATAAACACCGTAGCTATCATATTCTGATAGCCAGCCTTCACCAAAGCCCCTAAATCACTGCCCCTACCGATATCGGTTATCAGCAACCGGTACCGGTGACAGTGACTGGCATCGGTCACTGTGATTCGAAAACAAGACCAACCCTTTCTCTATTATTTTAACAAGGTAAATAAATTGTAATTGGACAATAGCTTATCTATTAGAATTTGTGTTAATTCATATTAGCAGGGGAACTGACCACCTTCGAAAGGAAGTCTCATATTTCCTGGGCCCAAGGCAGTTCCCTCACTTATTATCTAATTAGAATCTGGTGGTCTTGTATTCTTATTTGCAGGTAGTCCTTCCCAGACAAAAGTAGTTCTTCGCAATCGATCTGATCTCTCTCTACGGTACGCGCACATCCTCTCAACATTCAATAGGTATTCCTCCTAGCCCTAACCCTTATCTGTTTCTCAAAGAAATGAAAGGATAGAAGCAACTCTATTCCAGGAAGGGAAGCAATTTCTGTGCGAAACAAAAACGAGACACAAATCTAAGTTACCGATCAAAATATACAATCTTATCAAGTTTTCACTCTAATATTTATTTCTATTGGCACTGTAAAAAAATAAAATGGCCTCACATGACCAAGAGATAAGGATTTATATGGACAATCATTTTTGGGGTTTTGCCACCTTCTGAATTCAATGGAGCCCTTTATTTTCCATAAAAATGCACGTTACAATAGAAAACTAAGAAAATTATGAAGATATGAATATTAAAACCCTTTTTTACAAAATAAAATTTACAGATGGATGTCAACAACATTCTCTTACTTTGATACCATAAAGGGAACGATAAACATGTCATTCCAAGCCAAAAGGAACTCATATACTAATTGATTTAACAAATATGGAATTTGTGAAATCCTAATTGTAGACTCACGTATGATAAATAAGTGATAAAACACATATCTGACACAAACAATAAAATAGATAAAAATAAAACCCTAGGAACAAGAGAGAGGATAAAAAGTTTACCTGATATTTTCTTAATCCTAAAGTGTTTTGGACTGAAAGACTAATGAACATGAAGAGCAAATTATCGCAATCACAAAAAAATATCCTGGAACCGTTGAGTGAGCTTGGACTAGGGTGATTGCAATAGGACTAGGGTGCCCATGCACTAGGGACCTCTAGTGGTCGCATGTGACCACAGAGGAGCTCAAAAATTATTTTTTGATATGTCGTGTAAGTGTCACTCACCTTCACTTTTGGTTTCTTGTATGTCGCTTGATGATCACCGAGTTCACCTGTAACCTTCAAAACAACTGATATCCCACAAAATGCCAAAACACATAAAATCTTAAAAAAAAGATGAATATGGGGAGTCAGACTGACCCTAGTGGTCACCCGATGGAGTGAACTTACAACCAAGCATTGCACTACATTTTAGAATCCATGTAGTTCTTGTGCGTGTGTTTAGAAATTGTGCCCTAGGAAGTCCTTGTGTAAATGCACGTGATAGTAGGTGATAGCTAGATGTACCAATGTAAGTAGATGTGTGAATGGAAAAATGAACTTCCCCTCCTATGCATGTATGCAGAAAAATTAATCCCTTTTCCCTTGAATGAAAGCTAGATGAATGCCTTTGATGCTTTTAGATGCCTTTGCGATGCAATCTTAGGTGATGATAATAGATGCTTAGGGCTTGGTCCTTTATTTTGGTCATATATATTTGTATTTATATGATTCCTTGGTTGAATTTTCATAATTAACAACTAGAAGGCCGACCCATAAGAAATTAAGATGCCAAAAATATAAAATAGACCCAAAATAAGTGAGTAAGATAGAAAAGAGTTAGGGGCACCCAAAAGGGACAAGGGTGCCTAGGCATTGGCATTGTGTCTAGGAACTAGTTTTCTGATAGCCAATAAAATATAAACAAGTGAAGTACCATGACTAGGTTGTAGGGTGTAAAAGACTAGAAAGAAGACAATAAGACAGACAGTTGAAGAGGCCCAAGACAAAAATCAATTACTATTTTTCTCGCTTAGGAATTATATGAATGTAAGTATGTTCTTAGGACCTAGAAATGTATCCAAGTGCATTCTTTTTTGTCTACATTTTCCCCCACTTTATGTTCTTGAGTGAATACTTGATAACATAAAGTAGATAAGAGAAGTGCACATACTTGATAATCATGTAGAATGTGATAGCGATAGCGTGCCAAAGAGACAAGTGAAAGCGTGAAGTGATCAAAATGAAGCGTGGAAGCTAAGAAAGAGGAAGTGACACTAGGGGTGAAACATATGCATTGTACCGTGTTGTACTTGTTGTCTATTGTAGCTTAATGTATGGTTGCTTCTTGGTGTGTATTATAGATGAACTTGTAAAAGAATAGAGAAAGAGTAGTCAAAGTCATATATTATGAAAACTCTATGCAAAAGTATATAAAATTATGTAAATATGTGTAAAAAAATTAAAAAGGAAAGTGTGCACCTGATGAACATGAGTGTGAAAAGGATAGAAAATTTCCCAAATTGCTGTAGAAGAATAATTTTTTACAAGATCTCGCACCAAAAGTGATTTTTTTTGGGTGATCTCATGCCAAGAACTAGTTTTTCTGGCGATCTCATGCCAAGTGCAAGTTTTTTGGGTGATCTCATGCCAAGTGTGAATTTTTTGGGTGATCTCATGCCATAGTAGAAGAGTGTTAGGGATAGAGGTCTATTGCTACTATCCTTCCGTGACTGCTTCCTAAAATTATACGCTACTTTAGATGAGTGTGATTCTTGTTTAGTTCCATGTTGTTCCAAATGTATTGATTGTCCTAATTGAAGGATGATTGATACGATATTGCACATATGTTGTATTTTGAGGATAGTCACTTGATCCTGTGAAACTTCTGGGTCAACTATTGTAGACTGTGTTGATATGAGATAAGTATTTATGTACTATGCCCCCAGGACATAGGTGCCCAAGGATGGAGTACAGATGCCAAGATGCTACTATCTAGTGATCTAGGCACTGGTGTTTGTGATTTACCAAGGACCCAAGTCAAGAATTTGGGTCATTCTGGAAGTATAATTTTTTTCTATTCTTGTATTGTGCATGCTTGTGCTGAAACTCTGAGTTTTTGTATGGGGTGACTAATTCACCCAATGTATGCCCCCTTGTTTGGGGTTCATGCGACATCACTAGGAGAATGTGGCCCAAAGGAGAGGACCAGATGCTAATTTGAAACTGATGCTCTATAGTGGGGAGGGAATTTACATGGTATAAACCAAGGCACATGCAAACAAAGTGGCTAGATACATGTGTTAGCAAAAAAAGTAAGCATGCATGTCATAGAAAAGCAGTGTAAACAAGGAAAATTTACATACAGAGACCATGATAAAAAGTGGCTTTCATGTATGGGACATCACTCACAATGTAACAAGACAATCAGAGGGTGAAGTGGCCAAAAGCATATAGTGTGCATATAAGACAAAGGGCATATCCCACAAACAATGATCATATAATAACAATCAATCACAAAAAGTAGCAAGTAAATTATCATAAAACCATGGTGGCAAATAGTTCCCACAAGAAAAATGTTGAACATAAAGCACCTGTTAGCATGTTAGAAAGATAAATATTATGTAAAATCATGTATATATCAATGGAAAGTACTGTGCTAGTAAGAATAAGAAGTAGTAAATAATGAAATAATAGCACCTGTAGTGTGAGGAAGTATATACCCCCCAAGATCTTCGATGGGATTGGTAATAGGTATAGTGTCAAACATCATTGATGCGTGTATAGATCTATAAAAAGTATGCATTCACAACTAGAATACCAAGTTAACATGCATCTGTATATAGAAAAATATATTGACATACTAAGTATCTGTCTAGCATGGGAAACAAAGTGTACATGTAAGCATAAGTAAGCAAGAATAAAAGAAACCAAGATATGCAGTATGTTATGTATGATTGAGATGGAAAGATATGCAATATGAATGTGATAGGAGAAACATTCCCCTCCAGCAGATGTGTGTAAGTATGAGATCATTTTCATTTATAAAATAGCCCTCAACAATCAAGAATGAACCATAGAACAAGAGTGTGTCATCGGGAAATGGTTTGATAATGTGCGCTAGATAGATAGATAAATGAAGCATAGAGCATAGATTATAGAATAGGATAGTATGATGTGTGATAATGGAGTTCTACAAAGATGTATTGTGAAGTGCGGAGCATGAAATTTGGAGTGTGTGAGGTTCATATATGTAGTATGCCCTCAATAATCAAGTGTGAACCTTAGCATGAGATTATGTCATAGGGTAATGATGATACAATATGTGTATCAAGTTGTGTAATATGGATTCTTAGAAAGAGGAAGTATTAAGTATGGATCATAATTATAGACACCTGATGAAATGTTTGATAGAAATAAACATGATGCCCCCAAGTGTGTGATGGATAAGTAAGTTATGCCAATAATAGGTGAAGGGGCTAGGGTCCTCCACCCAATGTAACACATGAGTGACATCATAGGGTAGTGACAACACAAGGAGTATGAGGACTAACGTTGTATATATGAAGGAGACCAAGATGGTGAACACCTATGTGAAGTAGACCTATGATGTGATGAGCACCTATGCAAAGGAGGCCAAGGAGGTGATGAGCATCTTATGTGAAGACCAAGTAGGTGATGAACACCTATGTGAAGGGGATCAAGGAGCTGATGAGCACCTATGTAAAGGAGACCGAAGAGCTGATGATGAACCTATGTGAAGGACACATCCAGGAGGCAAAGAAGGTGATAAAATCTTGTGTGAAAGGGTCACTCGAGTAGGATGACTTAGGCCAGAGAATATGGACTAGTAGACCGATGAGATCGATTAGGTCCGTTGTGAATAGGTGAGCTAGGTGCAGAAGATGTCTTAGATTTGAGAGTCTCAGGTGACCTAGATAGTGCACACTATGTGAAAGAACATCCTCAAGAAGAGGTAGATGGCAATGAAGTGGATGGTGGAACACCTATGTGAGAGTAACAACTTTCTTAGTGTGAATGAATTTGAGACATAAGTGGGTCGTAGAAAATATATCCTTAGTGGTACGGAGCTAAGGAAGACTTAAGAGTATGTTAGAGCCTTTAATTTAAGGTGTTGTAGAAAATGGCAGCAAACATGGTGAGAGGTCCAAATGTAACTAGAAGCTTAATGAAACTATCAATCTTTTGGAATTTGATATGAAATGCTCTGAGATAGTGGAAATTTGACAACCTTAAGAGGAGGCAATGATCTTGACCATAGGATTTGCATGGCATCGATCATGGTGTTATTAATTTCATAAGGTTCAATAAAATGCATTGATGTGTAGTGTATCAGAAGATAATGTAGCATGATAATCATGATCGAATAATGTAATGAACGATGGATATGCATCAGCATTAGCAACTAGAAAATCAAGAGGCCCCGACCTAAGGAGGAGGTCACAACGTTGTAGTTATATTTTATACCCTTAGACCAATAGTCTAATCCCATGTGCGTTGGCCTATCACCCAAAAAGCATTGGGTGCTCACCTGAGGCACACACAGACACCGAGTCTCTCTTTTATGTGATTTTGATGAGAATGCATCATCTCATAGGACAGATAATCAAATGCAAATGAGTAGGAAAGAACTATACTATATTCTTAATAACTTAGAACGAGTTGTCATCTCATTGTACAGCCAGAAAAGAGAAATAACAAGCAACATATGGAGATGGTTCATACAGTAAGGGAAATCCATAAGTATTATACTCTTGAACACGTAGATGATTTATAACTAGAGCATTATATTCATACTTAACAGAGTTCAATAACCCACATTATAATCCCTTGAGGTCATAACATATCCTCATACATAACTATGCAGAGCCAGTCCATGCATCAGAGCTCTATTATGCTTATCATATTGTAAAGAAGAATAGAATGCAGACCCATCCCCCTAAATGTGGCATTTCTCACAGAGCTCTCCTAATCCCTAACCCATAATATCATCCATATTGTTTCTGCAGGGCTTCACCTCTCTTTTCTTTCTTTTACACTCTCTATCACACTGTTCTTTAACTTTTCATCCTCTACCCTTCTCCCTCTGGTTCTATCGGGTGCTTGTATTAATAACCTTAGCACCCACCGCCATGCCTTCCAGAAGTTACAAATCGGTCAACAAGTGTCGAAGTGGTCCTCCATGGGAGCATGCCTTCACAAATTTGAGCTCTCCACTCTATATGAAATGATGCTCTTCTAGAACCTTCCATCGCATGCCTAGAATATTCCCTTTTTGATCCCACAGTCGATCAGGTTAGCACCTTATCCACAAGGGTCATGATTTTCTCGGTGTGTTGCCTGGGGTGCCAAATACGGCTAAGTAAAAAAACTTGTCTTGTCTTGTGCACGCTGAGTTGTCTATTTTGTAACCTACTACTAGAACCCTTCCTTACGCACCTTCAACCCATGCATGCCCTTCTTCAACTAGATCTCATGCGCCCACGCACCTTATTGAACTTAGCTAATATTTTGGGGACCAACATCACCCCCACACTATGCCTGTTCTCCGTCCTCAGAAACACTCTTCAATAAAGAAATAAAGAATGGAAAATCCTTAGAAATGGGAATGGAAGAATAAAGGAATGAAGAAATGGGGAAATTTTTTACTTCTGGAGGAGAGGGAAATCCTTCCCTAATTCTACTTCTAACTTTCCCCAAGTGTCAACCTCATTCTGAGCTTGCTGACAGAGGTCACCCACCAGAGCACTTACTTCTTTAAAACTCAGCTCCTCTCCTTCTCAGTGTTCATTATCTCTATGATCTCCTCTAGTTTTTTTCCAAAATCCTCAAGTGCATCCATCCTCCAAGTGATTTGGGGGTATAATTCCTTTAGCTGGTTTTTATTTGAGCCCTGAAAGGTCTCAATGGCCTCTGATTTCTTTTCTACTTTTGCTAGGATTTTGTCTCACTCATCCATGTTCCCCTTTTTATTTTTTTATAACTCCTTCAGTTTCACTTCATGGGTGGCAACTAAGATACTTGCCACTCTATCCATGTCTGCATAATTATCATAGGCAGCCTCAACAACTTAGCAATGGCTTTTACATCGGTGAGGATCTTGTTATACTGAGCAACAATTTCCACAACCTTCATCTTATTCTCTTTTTCTTGGTGCCAATGCCTCCTCTATCTTATTCTAAGGAAAAGGATCACCTCTCCATAGTGAGTATGCGGGTCAAGTCCTCTAGGAATTGTAAGGATGATCCATACTTTTGCGCAGGTGGTGTTAAGTCTGGATGCTTCAAGACAATGGCATATGTGATCATCTCTATCTTCTTGTATGCCTCGTGCATTCTTTCCTTCTCATCCTTTAACTCACACCTTAACTGAGCACTAATTAGTTCCTCCTACTTCAGGTCCTTGCTTTTCTCAAGGATATCTTCCTCCTTTTTCTCCAACTCTACCTCTAGGAACTTCACACTATCATTTCTTCCGAAGAGCTATCTTCAACCTCAACTTAAGACTTTGTTGAGTGCCTTGCATATTTTATCATCTGATAATTGTTGGGCGTTTACCAAGGAATTTATTCCCTTTTATTTCTGGAACCTTCAACAATGCTCCTTGGCTTATTTCAAATTTGGGCTCATCAATGTGGGACTCAAATGCCCATGATAACATTTTCCTTGTCTGAGGGTATGCACCTTCCTCATCAAATGAAGTCATGGCTAAGAGTTGTTCTATTGGCATGGTGCTCTGGAAGTGCACGTTTGCAACACCTTTTTTAGATCATTAATGTAGCCCATTCTTTGAACTTGCACTACTTCCATGATTTTCCTCCCTATGTGTGTGGCCCTTGGAAATCTTACAGCCAAACTAGGATCTCCTCCCATGCTGCCATATTCTTTTCCTATGCTTTCCTCCTCAACTTCCTTCATCACTACATCTGATTTGTGTTCAACCTCTTTTTCTACCAGGTCCTTAATGATTTTCACCACTTCTCTCTCTACATACTTGTCTACCTATTCCTTCGTGAGGCTTGGGGTCATTTGATATCTTGTTCTTTCTTCCCTGCTCACCCCCTTACCTTGGGCCTCAACTTATTCTTCGTCCTTCTTCTCCTCATCTCCTTCTTTATACTCATCATCTCCTTCTTCCTCAGAGTCATGTGTCTCATAGACTAGGATGGTCTTCACCTCCTTCTAGCCCATCATCATCATCATCCCTGCCACCGATGTAGGCATCTAGACCTTCGTGTCTCTTTTGAATCTACCTCATCAGTCACCTTTTGCTTCTTCCTTACTGGGGATTCTAATATAGGAGATTCTTCTTTTTCTTTTCTTTGTCAGGTGATGTCTTCCTTGGTGATTCCTCATGGGTGAGGGGATCTTCATGCTCTTGCCTCTTCTTCTAGGGTCTTTTCCTTGACATGAGACTTCTTTCTCTGTGTGTAAGTACTAGGCTTAACACTTGCTTCTGACACGCTCACTGTTTGTGTGGTTTGAACACTTGGTGCCTTCTGCGTCTCTTCTCTTTCTCTCTTTCTAGGCGTGGACTTCTTCCTTTTGGTAGGGTCTTCAGGGATGGAGACATCATTCTCTAAATAAGTTCCTTTTTCAAAAAAATTCCTTATGCGCAGATACACCCTTGTTGTGGTCCTTCCTGCAATCGGCAACGTTAAAGGCTTCATCATCTGTATCTCGTGGGAGACATATCTCTCCACGTACGCATGCTTCTTTGGGTAGGTGAATCTTCTGAGCGTAGCTTGCAGTGGTCTATATCTACCTCACTAAGGTTGAACCTTAGTCTCTTGGCCTCCTTGAACTGATTAACTCCAGCTTGGAAGTATTACACAGTGAAGGAGAAGGGTAGCTTGCACCATGGACTCATATTCCCATCTGTCAATATAAATCTGCCAATGCATAAGTGTTGGTACACTGCAAATTCTACCTCTCCATCCACGAGCATTGGTAACTACTCTGGGATCCTCCACTCAGCCCCGAATGCATCATGCATTCGCTTATACCACTTCTCTAGATGCCTTGTGAGCAGACCATCATGGTTTCACAAGTGTATTTCACAAACCTTTTTTGGGAAGAGGGATCCTCTTTTGGATACTCCCAAAGAAATTTTTCTTGCCCATTGGGCACTCCAATCTCTGAAAATACAATGGTGAGGAGTACGTTACTGAAGAGTATCTTCTCTCCCTCCTGTACATTTCTTATAATGTCATCTGCGATGAAAGTATACAAGTTGTAGATGGTTCCTTTTGATATCTTTCGACATTCATTTAGCCATGCCTTGTTTACTTGTGTCCATCATTCATGATCATTGATCTTGGTCACCAAGTGCACGCAGCCATCCTCATAACTGGGTATGGAATCTCATTGATGTCAAAGTATCGCGACCCCTTCTTGTAGTCATATGTAATTACAGTCTCCTTGATAGGCTCCTTGTCACTAAGATCATCATCTATGCTATCTCCTTCACAAATGAGGCCTGTGAACTTGGATATCAGTTGTAGTGTGATGTGCATCTTGCACCCTACAAAATAAAAATGATCCTCATGTACACACAACATCAACCATTGGTAAAGGCACTCAAGTTTTCCAAAGTATGGCTACTCATATAGTTGCAATGATCCATCCTTATCCAATTTGACTTTTACCTCATCATTGTAAATGGGCATCCCATCTGGTGTCCTCATTGTTAGTTGGTCATACCAACTCTAGCACCATTTTCTTCTAGGTTGTGCTCATGTGATGGTTATAATTTCTCACAGCCTTCTTTCATAAGTGTGACTCCAAATCTCCTAGCAATACCCCATCTAGGTACTACATCTTTGCATATCATTATTCATTGGTGCATGCGACGGTAGTGATTTGCTTCCCCTTGCTCTTTTTTTTCTTCAGTTAAATGCGACAACAGCTTGGTTTCCTGGGTGCCATATTTTCTATTTAGACTGAACTTAAATACTCCTTCCTCTTGCTCTACTCTTCGAATTTGCTCAATCCCAAATCTCACTCCAATGCTTCAACTCCTGATAATGAATCCTTCTTTCTTCATGCCCTAGTTGCCAAACCATAACCAAGAAATCCTTCCACAAGACGGCACTCTTCACACAACCTGTCCTCACACCCATGTTGTACTCACTTCCTTTTGGTTCACATATCTACTCTAGATGCACACTCAAATTTCTCAGATTCTACTTTCTTCGTACAAATTTCTCTTGAGATGATCTAGTTTGCAAGAGCTTCTTTCACTTCATAATTGCAAGGTAACAAATGACTTTCCTGACCTTATATTTATAGTTTTTACTTCTTTGACCAACATTAAATGTTATACCACCTACCAATGTACTTTAACATTAAATGTTACGTTTTCCACTAAGAAGAATTTAAACATCGTTACCCATGCACCAAGTCCTACCTGAAAAACCATTTACAACCTTCTAGCGCATAAAAATTCAACTTGACTGAAGACTCTTATGTGTGCGTCCACAGCACTGAAGGCACTTCTTCTATCCTTTACATGATTTTTTCCCTTGCCTACCTCATGTTGTTCATTCACTCTTCATCCTTTCTATATGTGGTTTGTCCAAAGCCTTTTTTACACCATAATCTAATCATCCACCATTTCCTCATGCACTTTCTCCAACTTACGCGCTTCCTTCTATTGGGCCACTCAACTTGTATTGCAGGCTTATACTTCAAATCACTCCACCCCACACTAAAACAGATGCATTTGACGGTCCTCTATGGTCATACACAACCCTGGAAAAATAATGACCATGGTTACCATCACATAAGGCATAAAAATGAACCAAAAAGAAAGGAACAAGTAACAAGAAAGGGAAATAAAAGAAAGAAAAAGCATAAAAGTGAAATGGTCTAAGCTAACTGGAAAAACTAGTCTCTAGTTGGACAAACACCAAGAAGACTTATTTATAGTATGGCTTTATCTCTACTACTCTATTGAAGTGACCTGGTAACCTCGTCCCTATAGCTTCAACTCCTGAAATGATACTTACAATTAGCATTTCATCTAATTCAACCAATTGACGACACTTTGTTAAATCCCCATACTTTGAAATCCTTTCACAAGAATGCCCATTCACACAACACTCTTTCACGTCCATATACTCCTTCCTTCTAATTCATCTTATCTACTGGCTAATATGCTCAGTCTTATTAGCTAAACATTCCTTCTTTCGACCATTCAAAAACTCCCTACTTCTCTCTAGACCACTTCTATCTAGCTCCGTAGAGCTATCTATCAATTCACAATTGCAAGTTATCCAATGACCCCTCCCAACCTTGTCATTATGAGTCTCTACCTCACTTGCTACATCAAGTGTTATACTAGCCTAATCCATAGCTTTAACTAAGCCTAAATCATGGCTTTATCCTAATCTAATCTAACTGTAAAAGTTCTTTTTGAGCTTTACGTCCCACATGCACCCGAAATTCCAAATTCTCCAAAGTTTTGGCGCAAACTATAAATACAACCCGACTAGGACTCTTACTGTGTGTCTACAACGTTGAAGGCAACTTCTATCCTTTCACATTTTTTCCCTTGTTTACATAACAAAATTCCTGATCTTCATCATTTAGAGATACGTGGCATTAGAAATCATTTGTGATAGCTTTAAGCTATATCCATCATTTGGATCTTGTGCCATACTCCATTGTTAAGAGCTCCCCCTACCTTGGCCATTCACCATCAACTTCCACTACTAGCTCAACCTTAGTAAGGGAAGATCTAAATTTCTATGGCACATTTAGCCAACACTGGAGAGATGCTCTTCACTATGTTTGGGAGTACAACAACACTTGGACAATTTTATGTACTTATCGGCATCTAACTAGGTTCAAAAATGAAACAAAAATAAAGCTTTCATAGCAGTAGAGAGGGAGTATACATGTTATTTTTTTATTTTTTGTCCAAGTTATAATTCTTGCTAACTGTTAGTATTACTCTTGTTTAGCTCTAATATCATGGTGCATGGATGAGTTAGATATAGCTTTGAGGTTCTTTAGCCTCATTCCATAGCTTTTGCAACTTTCCATGGTCACCTCAGTCCCATCCAGTGCTTATAACTGGAAAGCACCTAAATCAAGAATGTATGATATGATATAGGGTCCCAACCAATGGACTTTTAACTTCCTAGGATGGCATAGATACTTGGAATCATAAAACAACACCATCTTCCCAACCTCAAACTTCTTGTTCTTGATATGACGATCATGTCATGCCTTTTGTCTGGACTTTTCATTCTTCTGACTCCATCTATCAAGTGATCATCATTTCGTCTAACTACATTAACTTGTCAATCCTTTCCGTCAGTGCTTTCTCATTAGCTAATCCTCCTGCGCGCGCTATACGCAGCGATGGTAACATAAATTCAACTGGAAAAATAGCCTCAGTGCCAAACACCAATTGAAATCGTGTGTCCTTGTTTAAATTTTTGTAGGTTATCTTGTATGCCCATATAACAGTTGATACTTTGTCATCCCAATCTTGTCTTCCAACATCACAGATCTTAGTCAACATGTGACTTAGTATCTTTTTAAATGGCTCAGTAGTTCCATTTGTTTGAGGGTGATATGGGGTAGTCTTATGATGGGCCACCATAAATTCTGCTAAAATAATCCTGACTTTTTTCATTGAGAAAGTGTGTACCCCTATCACTTGTTAAACTTAAAGGGCAACCATACTTGTTGATTATGTTTTCCCATAAAAATATAGTAGATGTCGTTTTGGTGTAATCCTTTGTAGGAACTGTGTCTGCCCACTATGTCAAGTAATCAGTGCAAGTGATGATATACTATGAACTAGTCCTTTGCCCAATTATCCCTATAAATTCAATTACCCATTTTTCAAATGGTTCAGCACTAGCTATTGGTTGCAATGGCATTTCCCTTCTCTTTCTAGGTTTTCCAAGGCATTGGCAATGGTCATAGGCATTGCAAAACTCAATACAGTCCTTATAGATGGTTTCCCACCAAAGCCCTACTAATAAAATATTTCACACGGTAGCATTTCTTGCATAGTGTCCTCTTGCAATCCCATCATGTGCTTCCTCCATAATTTCCACATGCTCATGCTCTAATATGCATCAACACAGAACCTCATCACGACCTAAATTATACATGTCTCCATTAATCAACATGTAAGGTGTGGTGCGTATTGCTAACTGCTTTCTCCCCAGAGTCTTCATCCCTTTCAGTGCCACACTTGTTTTTAAGAACATTGTGATATCTTACAAGTCTGAGGGGGAACACTATAACCTAAACAGTTGTGTGTCCAGCATGGTATCCTCAATTCTTTATGTGTCCTCCGTTGAGTTAATCCTTAATAAGTGGTTAGGTCCTGAATTGATTTTTTCTTGTTTTATGACCACTGTGAACTCAAATTCTTGAAATAAGAGGACCCAACGACATATACGCCCTTGCAGCATGGAATTGTTGACTAAGTATTTCAATGTCATGTGGTATATGTAGAATGTGAATGTTGTTGCCAACAGATACTGCATGTACTTATGGAGTGCATAAATCATAGACAATGTTTTGTGCTTAGTAGTTGTGTAATTTTTTTCTGCTGGTGTCAATTTTCTACTTGTAAAGCATAACGGATGATCAACAATTCCCTCACTAGGTTGTGTTAGCACTACTCCCACAGTTGTTCCTGAGGCATCAACATGCACATGGAAAGGCTTATCCCAAGAAGGAAAACATAATATGGGTGTCGTGACAAGCCTATCCTTCAAAGTGGCAAATGACTTCTACTGTGCCTCTCCCCAATGAAATGCACTCTTATGTTTTAATAATTCCTCCAGGGGCATGGCGATCTTGGCATATCCCTTGATGAATTTCCTATAGTACCCTATACGCCCAAGGAATCTGCACATTACGCTTTCACTAGTATGATCCCCTAATGCTACAATAACTGCAACTTTGGCAGGATCCATAAGTAATCCTTCTTTGCATATAATGTGTCCTAACAGGGTTCCAAATGGAGTAGCAAAGACACATTTCCTAATGTTGAGGGATATCCTTAATTTCTGACATCTCTCAAATGTCAACTTTAAATTGTCACAACGATCTTTCACCAAACCATACATAGTCCATTCATCTAGGTAAAGTTGAAGAAACTTATGGATGAAGTCCTGAAACGCTTGTACCACAATGCACAAGAACACAACAGGCGCATTATTCAGTCCAAAATGCATAACAATGTAGGAAAAACTTCCCCACTTATTGGTGAAATTTGAGCTTTTACAATCCTGACTTCCCTGAGAACCCATCCCCTTGCTACTCCCTCCAAAATTTCTTTAGTAAAGGGGGTTCGGAAAGGATCAATGACACATACTGCATTCATATCCATGTAGTCAGCATAGATTCTTATCCTTCCATCCTTCTTTATATTGATAACCATTGAGCTATTCCATTCTGATTCTTCCACTTCCTCAATTATACTAGATGTTATCATCTTGTCTATTTCTTCCTTTACCCGTACACACAAATTTGGATTCATCCGATAATGCCTCTTCTGAATCATGCATGCACCATCCTTCAACTTGATCCTCATTTCCCCCAAGGAATGGTGAGTGTCTTTGAGTTCATGGTACCCATGAGGAAACAAATCTTGGAACTCACATAATAGATCAATGACCTTTGAAACTTATTTTTCTGACCAATAGTCTCCGATGATAGCTTCCTTAGGTTCTGTCTCTGTTCCAACGTGAACCTTATTTGTTTTCAAGGGCTCTTGGTAGGTGTGTGTTCACTCATCAATGCTATCTATGAATTCACACATACCTTTCAAATGGTTAACATCCAAATTTTTTATCTCTTCTCTGTCTATTACATAGACCATCTTTCCTTTTTATTTTTGCATGCACGCGCACTCAAGCTGTACTTCCTCTAATTCCTCTTCATTGAGGCACATCTCCAAATAAGTCTCACGAAGTAACTTTAACAACCTATCCTCTACCATAACACTATCTCCCATTATAAGGCACTTGATTACTTGTAATGCCTTATCCACTGATGGCTTGGTACTCCTATACTTGAAGGCTTGAATGAAATCAACTGCCAACTCCTGCCAAGTACCAATTTGATGATGCATCTCTGAATGAATATACCATGAGCTCACACAACCTTATAAGGTGGAATTAAATTTATGCACCCATAATGAAGGTGGTAATGCTTCTACACTTCCCATCCAGGCCTTCTCACACACTTGGATATGAAATGAAGTAGCCTCTTTACCATGGTAGTCTTGTATGACTATGGGTGTGTTGCTCCTAGAGAACCTTATAGAAAATGCAATCCTCACCTCACACCAATCTAGGAGGTTCTCCCGATGTGTAGCCCACCAGTGCCCTACAGTTATGAGTAGGTTGTAGTTGAGCATTCCCCTCATCTTGTCTTCATTCTTCCACTAAGCCTCCATTTCTCGCAAGAAAATTTTGGGATATGATCCTCCAGAGTATCTTGGAAAATTATTTCCTCCTAGGAGTTTGAATGAGTGCACCTTTGTTACCCTTGTTACTGATCCTCTCAACTATCACCCAATTAACTCATAAGTCCCATGCACCCAATTGTCGCATGCCATACTAGTGGTATCACTCAAGGATTGAGCATCTTCAAACTGGATAACTCCCTCCATGGGGTGAATTATCTCAGGATCTCTGATGGAGTGCACATAGATTCTATCAAGGAATTCTTCTCCTAAGGGCTCAGTATAGGGTGTTGACTTCCCATCTATTAAAGGAATAACCACCCTTTCTTCCTTTTTCTCAAATCTGATCTACCCTTTGTTAAACCCCATGTCAGCATTGTTCTTGTAACACCATGGGCACCCAAGCAACATTGGAAAGTTGTCTATGTTGGCGAGTGCTAAGACTTTGAAGTCTCCAGTGAAATTGGCCCCTTGGTTGGTTATACTTGCATCCTTTAGGACTATAATGAGCATTACCTTAGTCTCGTTTGCCATCTAAAACACATTCGAAGATGGCTACAATGCGGGCCTTCCCATTTGATGTCAGACATCTAAGGCAAGAAAATTTACCTCTGCTCCCATGTCGATGAGAATATTTCTCAAAATTCATCCATCAAGAACTACATTAAGAGTAATCTCTTTATCATAGTCGAGGCTATGAGGAGGAAGGTTTGCATGTAAAACCTACCTGTCGTGCTCTACTCTGACGTGTAGTACCTTATCTCTCAGCCATTCTCCTGGCAAGGGAATAATATTCTCTTGCCTTAACATTTTACATACTTCCTTGACATCATCTAGGTCATTCTTTGGAACCTCGACATCCTTCCTTTACTCTAAATACCTCGATTTCTCCTTCAAACATTAGATCTCCCCTTGTAAACTCTGAATCACATCCATAGTCTCTTGATACACCTCTTTCTGATGAGTAGGTTTTGGATACTTTCCATGTACTACTTACTCTCTTGAAACTAGTGTCCTTTGTTTTGCATCTCCTTGGTGCATGTGGCCTCTACTCGCATCATCACCAACATATGTTCTATCTCTGACTCACGCACCACTCTTCACATCCATTATGAATCGACCTTCTTGATGCTCACCATCCCAACACCTTTATCTTTCCGGTGCTACTGATTCATATGTTCATAAAGTCATGGACACTCTTCATAATTATGTTTCTTTCCACACCATGAGCATTGTAACAGGTCAGGAAACTCATGTTTGTAATGCTTTTTAGATCCAAAATTATAATAGGTTCCCCATGGGAGCTCACTTCATCCTCTATTGTGGTTATTGCGACCACAAAATCCTCTGCGAAAACCCCTTCCATGCATCCCTCCATCTGCGCACCCTTCATAACGATGGTCATCATCCTTTGAACTACTTGTAAGGCTAATCTGGCACACACCTAGATTAATAACATCATGGATATGATCAATCAGTCTGTAATCCTTGGCATCATGGGTGGTAGAGGTACAAATATTGTAATAACAAGAAACATTTTTACGGATTACGTGCTAGAGTAGGGGAATCCACTTACATCATGATCCCCATGGAAAATATCACAATCTACCATCATAACACTTACTGAATTCCTAGGGAAACTATCCTTTGCATGGCCATCCAATTCAAAGTATATACACCAAAGCCCACTACAAACCTCATGTGCTGAGTTTATAGATAACTTCTCCAACTGCTTAGCCATTGCAACAATTTGAGCCTCCAGAAAAGGACTAACACCAGTATCAATGCTCCCAATGACTTCAGTGCAAAGAACAACTTCCAATTCCTTACGTGGGTCTGTGAAAGTCTTGTACGATAGAGCCCTTCTAAATGATGTTATTAATCCTCCAAAAAACCATTGAGCATGTTGAGAAGGATGAATTTCATAGGATAGTTTAGATAAGAGAGTCTTGAAACAAGCATCATATTCCCACACACTCTCTACCATTCCCTGCTAGATTTCCTTTAGAGCATTGATGCTATACTACTCAAACTTAGGGATATGGAACTCTGCTAGGAAGGTGTTCTTTAATGTGGTGTACTTCACCACCGTCTAATGGGGGTCATACTTCCTATACCAACTATGCGTGTGCAGTTGCAACGTGGTTATAAAATGACTTACCTTCCACTCTAGAGTAGTGCTTCCCTTCACATACCATAGTAGTTCACACTTGTGCACATGATCTGCAGCATCTTCAATACCCCTATAGTCTGGAAAGTGTAAAGACATCTCAAAAAACACTTGGGGAGGTAGCTAGGGTCCTTTTCCTCCTGATCCAGAGCCTTAGTTCCCTCAGGTGTTTCCTCCACCACCAAATCCATTAGATCCACCAAGTCCTGTTCCTCTTGACCCACCAGATCCACATCCTATAGTTGCCAAGGGACCAGAAGTTGTCATGCCTAGTGTTCCCAATGTTCCACTAAACTACGGGCTGATGGTTTGTAATATTGTTCCACTTCTAGTGGTATGTCCCGTGCCACTCCCAAACATGATACCCAAACCTTGCATACTTAGACCTTATCTAAAGATTCCTCTAAATATAGGAATGGCTTGCGCAACCATGGATGTTCCAAACATGATATTATATCTCATGGGTGCAGATCGGTTACTCCCACAGATACAAAATGGGTTAACAATACTTCTCCCTTGACTTAGAAAACCAAGCACTAGGGTTTGGTCACTAGGTGGGTTCAGATGCAGGCCAAAGGATCTTCTTTATCCATGCAACGAATTCTCATAAGAATCTAAAGGGGCCTCTCTCCCGCACTTTCCAAGATGGGGTAGCACAAACTGCTCAGGTTCCACATCCTCTGCATGAACCTCAACTCCTTCCCGCAATGTCTACCTCCATAGATCCATCACACTTACAACCTCATGTTGTCTAGTCATCTCCCTTTCATGAGATTTTCTATACTTGAGTCGTCTCTCCTCCCTTTCCTTCTCATCTGCAATGTCCACCATCTTCCTCCACCCTAGCTTCCTCTCCCAACACTCAGAGAAGCTTAGCCAACCATGGGAAATGATTCTAAACTCAAAGTAATGACCAAGAGATTCATAGCCAAAGGAATATCATGAAAAATGATCCTTTAGGCTCCCTTAGAAACTCAAACTCAACAAATTATGGGCAATAATACATAGAAATGGTGTATTCAAGAGTATAATTGGTCAACACTCTCTTCCACAAGTGATCAATAGCATGCATCCAAGTTAGATCTGCATCCTGCATCCTTTGATAATCATCTTGGGTCCATACATGTGATCTATAATACTAAAATACATCATATCTGAATGCTCATATAACTCTGGTAAATCCATTCATATAGTTCTACTGGGAAGTTTCAAAGGTTAAACAAAAGAATGTCTCATACAACTCATGGTATAGGTTCTCTTCTACCCATCTACATGCATCAAACTCAAACTCCTTTGTCCATCTGTTATAAATCTTTGAGAAAACTCATCCTCTATGCTCTTGAACCATGTTTCAACACTTTCTAAGGTTAAACGCTCTATCATCACATATTCCAGGAACAAAGATGCATGCCATTTCTCACAAAAACTTCAAAAAGAGGTCATGGAAATGGAACCAAGATGTAGTCATATTTATACCCTAAGACCAATAGTCTAATCCCATGCACACTGGCCTATCACCTAGTGGGTGCTGGGCACTCTAATTGGCTGAGGCACGCGTACATGGAGTTAGGAGGAAAACACCTTTCTGGAAAGCTAAGAGTCTATCCTTTATGTGAGTCTTATGAGAATGCATCATCTTATAACAAATATTCAAAAGGAAATGAGTAGAAAAGAACCGTGAAACATTCTAAGAACCTAGAACGAGTTATCTCATTACATCTAGAAAGAGAAATAACAAGTAAGCATAAGGAAACGGTTCATACAGAAAGGAAATACATGAGTATTATACTACTAAACACACATGATTTATAACTGAGCCTTATATTCATATTAATAGGTTCAATAATCTACATTACAATCCCTTGAGGTCACAACATATCCTCATACATCTATGCAAAGCCCAGTCATGCATCAAAACTATATTATGCTCATCATATTACAAAAACAAAAAGAATGCAAACCCATCCCCCTAAGTGTGCCATTGCTTATAGATTTCTCCTAGTCCATAACCCATAACATCCCCATTCAGCAGGGATTCACCTCTCTTTTCTCTCATTTTCACTCTATACACACTATCTATACCATCTATCCTCCTACCCACCTCTCCCTCTGCTTCCATCGGGCACTTGTATTTATAACCTTAACACCCACCGCCATGCCTTTCAAAAGTTACATATTGATTACCAAGTGTTGAGGTGGTCCTCCATGGAAGCATGCTTTCTTAGATCCAAGCTCTCCACTCCTTGCAATGATGGATTCTGGAACCTTCCATCACATGCTTAGAATATTCCCTTTTTGATCCCACAGTCACAAGGATGGCACCTTATCCACAAGGGTCATGCTTTTCTCATGTGATGCCTTGGGTATCGAATGGGTCTAAGTACAAAACCCACTTCTACTTACGTGCACGTGTGCCGTGTGTTCAGAAAAAACCCTTCTAGAACCCTTCACTGCGCGCCTTCAACCCACACACCCTTCTTCAACTAGGCCCCGCGTTCCCATGCACCCTTTTGTACTTAGCTGATATTTTGAGGCCCAACACACACCATTTGATTGAAGTTTCAACAACAAATGAAACAAGCATGGTAAGAGTCCCAACTATAACTGGAAGCTTTATGTAACCATAAGATTTTAGAATTGGATACACAATATGAGAGAGTGGATAGTTTATAACAACAAGAAGTGCAATAGAGAACACACCCATATGAATCGATGGATCGATCATTGTATTATTGATAGCATGAGGTCAAATATAAGCCTTGATATGTAATGTATTAGAAGATAATGAATGGTGGAGATGAATCAATGTTAGTAACTAGGAAATCAAGAGCTCCCAATGAAGGATGAGACACTACACGATATGTATGATTAGCCAAAGAGTCAACATCTTGTTTGTCATGCTTAGGGAGAGGATCATTAAAGATTTTTAGATTTTTTGTTTTCATTGATCAAAGTAGATGTCGAAGGCTTAAGGAGCTCGATTGCATTATTGTCGATAAGATCTTGAATGAGATTCCTAAGTTTGAAACATCAATCGGTATAATTCCTAATGCATTGATGATAATTACGTCTAATTTTTTTGTTATAATTATGGCCTTTAGGGTGAGATGGATCCATATTAAATGGAGGATGAAGCATAATAAGATTGCTCTCAATAAGTTGTGGTAATAGAATAAACGAAGTACAAATAAATTTTGTGAATCTACGCTTTGGAGGTTTTCGTTGAAGATTTTTAGGAGTGGAAACAACGTTAACAATAGGTTTTTCTTTAGTGGGCTTAGTAGTAGGCTTGAAATAGGATTTTCTTTGAAACCGATTAGAAGATGAAGCCTGATCATGATATTTAAGCTTGCCAATAGATAATAGTTTTCTTTTGCATAGCTTAAGAGTATGACATAGCTGATTAAATGATGGAGAGGTATCAAATATGACAATCTCTTACAAAGAAGATAAAATAATTTGGACAAAAAGATCTTGTAATCTAGAGTCCATGAGTACATTAGACATCTTAGATAATTTTTTCATATATCATAACACATAATCCACTAGATGCTAATTATATCCTTGTTTGATTTATGCAAGTTGAGCACATGATATCTAAAAAACTGATATTGATTAAAAAATATGTAAGAAAATCATCGGTTAAATGCGTAAATGATGTTACCAAATGGATAGATATATTGTAGAACCAATACATAACATACTCTTAGAGGCCTCTAGGAAAGAGTTTTTCTAGTAAAGTATGATCATCCACATAATCTAAACATGCCACATGAAATTAACGAAGATGATCTTGAGGGTCACCATGCCATTAAAGGTGGGAATATTAGGAGTGAAATTTTTTGGAGGAAGTGCATAAGTGGAAATGGTAGGTGTGAAAGGAGTATGAAGTAGTAATGTGGAACCAAGAGAAGGAGATGCACGAGAAGTAGCCTACTATAGTTGAAGGATTTGAACTTAGAGATCATGATAGAGAGAGGCTAGGTCTTGAGTGCTAGAGGAAGATACTTTCCACATCTGAGAAATAAGAGGTGGAGTGAAGTGATTGGTGGGGGTAGGAACATATACATGAATAATAGAAGTAGGTGGAAAGGTGGAAGCAAGGGGTTGAGTAGCAATATGCATATAATTGGGGATGGAGGAAAATTAAGATCAATAAGATTAGTGGCCTCCTCATGAGAAAAAAATAAGAGTATATCTAGATCTTGGGGGTATTCAGTAAGATGATCATTGAGCTCTTAAAGGTGGGCTTCAGTAAATGGTCCATAAGATTGAGCCATGATATAAAGATGAAAAAACACCTAGAAGAAAGGTTAGGTTTGAGCAATGGGTTAACCAAATGATTTAAAAAATATGGAGTTTGTGAAATCCTAATTGAAGAGTCACGTATAATAAATAAATGATAAAGCACATATATGACACAAGCAATAAGCTAGATAAAAATAAAACCCTAGGAGCAAGAGAGAGGATAAGAAAATTAGCTGATATTCACTTAATCCTTAAGTGTTTTGGACTGGAATACAAATGAACAAGAAGAGCAAACTATAAAAATCACACAAAAAAAATCTTGAAACTATAAGATGATCCCAGACTATGGTTCCTAGAATAGAACTAGGGTGCCTAGGAACTAGGGACATATGCTAAGCACCTGTGACTACGCAGAAGCTTAGAAATGGGTTTTCACTGTGTCGCGCAAGTGTCGTTAATCTTCACTTTTGATCTCCTGTATGTCACTGGATGATTGTCAAGTTCACATGTAACCTATTAAATAATTGATATCTTGATAAACCCCGAATCACATCAAATCCTATAAAAGAAAGATGAAAAAGGGGAGTCACAATGACCCCGACGGTCACTCAGAAATGTGAAATTATAATTGAGCATTGCACTACATTTCATACTCCATGGAGTTCTTATGAGTGTGTGTAGAAATCGTGCCCTAGGAATCCCTTGTGTAAATGCACGTGATATCAGGTGATAACTAGATGTACCAATGTAAGTAGATGTGTGGATGGAAAAATGATTCCCCTCCTATGCATATATGTAAAAAATACAGTCCCTTATCCCTTGAGTGAGTGCTAGATGGATGCATTGATTCTTTTAGAATGCCTTTGGATGTAACCTTAGGTGCTGATAATAGATTCTTAGATCTTGGTCTTTTATTATGGTCATATAGATTTGTATTTATATGATTTCCTTGGTTAAATTTTGTAATTAAAAATTGAAAGGCCGACCTATAAGAAAACAAGATTCCCAAAAGATAAAAGAGGCCCAAAAGAGGTGAGTACAATAAAAAGAGTTCAGAGACACCTAGGTATTGGCGTCATGTCTGGGAGTTGGTGTCTAGAGTCAATAAAGATAACACAATAAATATAAGATTGGGCTGTGGGGTGTGCAAGACCAAAGAGGAAACACGAAAGACATAAAAGAGGACAAAGATAGATGTCAATTACTAGTTTTCTTGCTTAGGAATCATATGAATAGTAGTATGTGATTAGAACCTAGAAATATACCCAAGTGCGTGATTTTGTGTCTACAATAATAAAACATCACACTTAATAAGATAAAATAATTTTTTCAAAATTAATTTATAAAAAGATTTACAAATAAATAAACAACAATATCATATATTATTGTGGAACTCTATGAAGTATATAAATAGATGCCTAATTCTAAATATGTAACAACACTGAATATAAACAATTTAAGTACAGATTTGATCCAAGAAAGATAAGATAGAAAGTATAAAACCCTAGTTGTAGATGAAGGGATAGAGTACTTAGCGGATTCACAATGACATTGAAGGTGTGTTGAGTTGGAAAACTACCAGAACCGCAAGGCAGGATGTTGCAATTAGACCTAGAAAATTGTAGAGATGTCAAAAGTGCTAGGACTGGGGTATTTGTGGAGGGTCAGGGGCGCTAGAGACCTATTTTGGGTACCTGTGACTACTCAAAAGCTGTGGAACTCAATTTTGTAGGGTCACAAGATGTTCGCTGCTTATCACCTTTGATCTCATGTATATTGCTAGACTTCATTGTTATTTACATAAAACCTGCAATCATAAAGAAACACATGTAAAACCCTCAAACCACATCAAATTCTAAAAAGAAAGATGTAAAATGAGGGGTCAGACTATCCTCAACTATCAAAAAAGTGAACTTACTTCCAAGTGCTACACTACATCTCAAACCCAATTTAGTTTTGTGTGTGTGTGTGTCGAAATCGTGCCCTAGGTGGCTCTTTTGTGTGTCGCACTTCATAGTGAGCAAGTAACTAGATGTAGAAAATGTAGATAGATGTGTGCATGAAAGAATGAACTTCCCCTCCTATGAAGTATATGCATAAGTATCAGTCCCTTGTCCCTTGTGTGGGGCTAGAGGATGCTTGAATTCTCTTGCGAATGCAACCTTAGGTGGTGATAACTAATGTTTAGTGCTTGGTCCTTTATTATGGTCACATACCTTTATATTTATATGATTTCCTTGTTTGAATTTCTTAATTAACCACAAAAATGCTGACTAGTAAAAATCCAGATGCCCAAATGGCTACAAAGGACCCAAAAGATGTGAACAAAGTACAAAGAGGTTGGGGGCATCTAGAGGGGATGGGGGCACCTGGTGCTGGCGTCCTGGTTGGGCGTTGGTGTCCAGAGTGAGAAATGTTGAACTATGAAAAGACAATCTAGGCCAAAAGGAGTGTAAAACCTAGAGAGAAAATAGAAAGCAAACAAAGATGGCCAAAGACAGTGGCCAATTATTACTTTTCTCGCTCATAGAATCATATGAATAGTGGTATATGATTAGGATTAGAAATATAACCAAAGTGTGTGATTTAATGTCTACATTTCCCCCCACTTTATGTTGTTGAGTGAATGCTCAATAAAAAAAAGTAGATAAGAGATGCGTACCTGATAACCATGTATATCAATGACGAAAAGCATGTTGGGAGAGACAAGAAAAAGCGTGGAGTGATAAAAATGTGAAGCGTGGAAGCTAGAGAAGAGGAAGTGAAAATGGTGATAATGACCCTAGGGTGAGAGCGTATGTGTAGATGTTGCATTTGTACCTATTGTTGATGTTGATTATTGTGTGATGTGATGTGTGATGTGACTACTACTTCCCATAAGGACAACCTGTAAAAGAGAAGAACGAACAAGTAGTGAAATACACGTATATATGATCAAAACATGTAAAAAGTGTGTAAAAAATGAAAAAGGAACATGTGCACCTGATCCATGATGAGTGAAAAGTGATAGAAAGGATCCTGAAGATTTTATAGAAGAGCGAGCTTTTTGGCGATCTCATGCTAGTTGTGATGAGTACGAGTTTTTTGGGTGATCTCACGCCAAGTTGGAAGAAGTGTAGAGAGAAAGGTCTGGTGTTATCTCTGCCAACCTTTGCGGACAGAAGTGTAAAGACCACTCTAGATGGTATTCTCCAATCTTTGATTTAATCCTGAAAGTAGAAAATACAGATGGTTTAGTGCATGCATGTCGAGTGCTAAATGATTGTGTGTCATGTAAAATCTGCTATGTAAAATTCCAAAAAATGTACTGAACCAAGAAAAAATATGTAGTTGCCCCTAGTCACAGGCATCTAGGAACGGTCAGGGGCACCCAAGCACTACTGTCTGGTGTTGGGCGCTGGAGACTGTGTTGTACTGAGGACCCAAGTTAGGATCTGGGCCATTGTTGAGACTGAAGACAATACTGTGTGTTGAACTGTGACTATAGACTACTGAAAGGGGTGACTGATTCACCTGATAGATACCCCCCTCATTTAGGGTGTATGTAATGTCGTAAGGAGTATGCGGCCCAAATGAGGACCGAGCACTAAATTGAAATGGATGCCTCTAGGGGGAGGGAGTGTGTTTGGTAAAAACCAAGGCGCACACAAACAAAATGGTTGAAAATGAGTGTTAATGCAAACAAATTAAACATTAATGTAGAAGACAAGATGCAAGCTAAGCATGCAAGAAGACAATGTAAACACGTAAAAGTGCAGACATAATAGAATGTGAAAGGCGGGTTTCAAACATGGGAAATCACTCATGATGTCGCAAGACAATCAAGTTTATAGAGATCAAAAAGCATACACGTAATATGAGAACAAATAAGACATAAGGCAAAGCCCACAAACATACAATGGAAAACAAACGCAAACATTAAGCAAATAGAGAATCAGACAACCATGGAAGTAAGTAGACCCGCGAGATAAATGTTGCACACAAAGCACTTGTTATCAGGTTAGAAAGATAAAAAGTATGTCAAAGTGGTATAATCTGATAGAATAATGTGCTATGAAAAAATGAAACAATAACACCTATAATGTACGAAAGTGGATGCCCACAAGAGCTGTTGTGGTACTGGTAGGAGGTACTATGGAAAACATTTGTGTTGTGCGTATCGATATGTATGAAAGCTACATCCACAACCAGAAGACAAGTGAATACACATGTGTATAGAAAGATAATGACATATGATATATTTGTCTAGCATGTGTAAAAAGTGTACATGTAACAAGTAAATGCAAGAAAGACTAAGTGCGACCAAGATATGCAATATGTTGAGGATGAGATGGAATGAAATAAAATGTGACTGTGATAGGAGAAATGTGCCCCCCCTGAGTGAGTGTGAACGAATATGTATGAGATGAGGTTCATTGATAAAATACCCCTCACCAGTCAAGAATGAATCGTAGAGCAAGAGTGTACTATCAGGAAATGGTTTGAATGTGTGCACTAGAAAGATGTGATCGATAAAGCATAGAGCATTGAGAGTGCGAGTGAATATGGTGAGGTTCATTTTAGATTGAGACCCTCAACAATTGAGTATGAATCATGGAGCTATAGTGTGTCATAGGGTAATGAGTGCAACATGTAAATGTAGATGTTAGAAAGATATGCCGTGAATGTAATGAGCATGCAGTGGGTATGATGTATAATAAAAGTTCTGAGAAAGAGATATGATGAATGCATGATGGGTGAAAAATGTAGTTTGTGAGGTTCATGTGTATAGTATGCCCTTAACAATCAAGTGTGAACCATAACACGAGAGTGCATCATAGGGTGATGACAATACAAATTTATCAAGATGTGTAAGAGGTGTGTGAGAGACTAGATGCGAAGTGTAGAGTGAACAAGTTGAAAAGTAATACAATTGGTAGTACTAGATGCGGGGAAGAACACACATGGTGCCCCCAAGTGTATGATGGTGAGGATGATCAAGTAACATCATCTAAAAGATCATCATTGTCATGGTCAAAACTGAAAGGTGATGCATCTGAGACTTGGTAAGCTATAGTTTGTGGTTGATCAAGTAAAGAGCCATTACGGTGTAGGTTGTACATGATCATGGTGTATTCTTTATCGGTGAAAGGTTTTGGTGGACATCCATGTGCATACCAAGTAAGATTTTGTGAATAGCCGAGAAATTAATTGTTGTAGATAGAAACATGGCCGAAGGGCATAGGATACGTGAGACTAATATGATTAGAGTCTAAAGTACCCCCAAGGTAATCAAGCCATGACTGCCCAAGTGTCAATGGAGAAGTGCGAGGAGCATGTGAAACAAATACTGTGAGATAGATGATACGAAGACCATAGATAACCATAATACTAACATATCCTTGATAGAGATGGGTGAATGAGGTGGCGGTAAGAGATCATCGAATGTGAAACCAACCCGAGTCAAGCTATCACATGTGTAAACAATGTCAGAGAAAGTAGGATCAAATGGAACATTATGCTAATAAGAGTCATTCATGAAAAACATGCATGTGAAAGGAGGAAGTGTAGATATAGATTGCCCCTAAGATGGCGAAGAAGGTGAAACGAAGTCCAAAGTATGGACAAACCCTCGATAAATTACCATAGCATTAGTAAAAGGAGGGGGTTGTTTGAATTGATATTTACTAGTTCCAACAACAATGAAAGTCTCATTGAAATATGAATCATATACCTCAATAGGAGTGAAATTAAGATTGCCCAATTTTTCATCAGTGAGCTCAACTGTATCGGCCTCATCATCAGAATCATCAGTGTGAACATTGTCATGATGGATAGAAGTATCGAGGATGTTGGTAGGACATTAGCTAGTTGTAGGAGCGATAGGAGCATCAGTAAGTGGATTAGTATTATTGATTAGAGTAGACACAGTGGATGAAATGATAATAGTAGTATGAGTGGAAACATATAGAGTGTTCAGAGTGGTCGAAGAAGGTGATGAAGCACTAGATTGGCCGATGTCATATGTTTAAATATTGTTATATGGAATAGGCTGTGATGGAGGGCTAGGTATAGCATTGACGAGGTCTATGTGAAAAAACTTAAATGGATCAAGGTTTGTAGTAATTGTATGTTCATAGCCATCATGTAAGAATTTGATGCATCGATGAACAATGGATGTGACCACGTGCATTGCATGAATCTAGGGTGTACCAAAAGGAGATTGAATTGAAACGAGGCATCGGTGACAAAGAATTCAGCAAGGAAAATTTTAAGCCTGACATGTATAGGTAATGTGATAATGCCTAAGCATGTCCGAGTAGTTGAATCATACCCATGAATGAGAGTGGAATTCTTAGAAATTATATTATCTGTAATGCCAATTTTCTTTAAGAGGGATTGATCACATAAATTAACAATAGATCCATTATCGATGAGCACACATTTGATACAAATAGTGCCAAACATAACAGTAATAAGCAAAGGGGCACATGGATTGTCAAAAATAGATGATGATATGTCCTCATCAGTAAAAGATATAACATGTGGCAATTTTCTGAGAGACTGAATGAGGTGTCTGAATTCCATCAAAGAATTATCAATTTCAATGTGAATAGAATGAAGGGTGGCCTCTAGTATACGATGACAATTAGGAGCATTGCGCAATACGCCATAGAGTGATATTTTAGTTGGTGTAATCTTAGGTTTCTTAAGATATCTTAGCCCTTAGAAACAAAAGGAGGATCCGTAGAAGTGATAGTCAGTGGGATAGAAACAGGTGGAGCCATAGGAGGAAGAGTGTGGTGAGTAGTTACTACATTGATAGTTGGATTTTTCATAGGTGTAATAAAGTGAGGAAGATGTTGAGTAAAAAATTTCATAAAATCAACAACAATAGTAATCCAGCCAAAAAAATTAGTTGGAGAAAAAGAAGGATAAGAAGAGTAATCCATGACTTGATAAGATGAAGACATACTCAAAAGGAAGGGTTTGAATCGTCGGGTTCACCAAATGATTAAACAAATATTAAAATAAATAGATGCCTAATTCTAAATATCTAAGAGTGCTGAAAATAAATAATTTAAGTATAGATTCGATCCAAGCAAGATAAGCTAGAAAGTATAAAACCCTAGTTGCAAATGAAGGGATAGAGTACTTAGCTTATTTGTAGTGATGCCGAAGGTGTGATGAGTTAGAAAACTGCTGGAACCACAAGGCAGGATATTATACTCAGACCCAAAAAATTGTAGATATGTCATAAGTTCCAAGATTAGGGTGCTTGTGGAGGGTCAGGGCCACCAGATGCCTGTTCTGGGAGCATGTCATTGCTCAGAAAGCTGTGAAACTCAGTTTCACAGGGTCACAAGATGTTCATTTTTTTTCTCCTTTGATCACCTATATGCCATTGGACTTCACTATTATTCACCTAAAACCTGTAACCAGAAAGAAACACCTGCAAAACCCTTAAACCACATCAAATGCTAAAAAGAAAGATGTAAAATGAGGGGTCATACTGTCCTCAGCTGTCAACAAAATGAACCTACTATCAAGCGTTGCATTACATTTTAGACCCAATGTAGTTGTGTGTGTGTGTGTGTGTGTGTCAAAATCATGCCTTAGGTGGATCTTGTGCTTGTCACACTTAATAGCGAGAAAGTAGCTAGATGTAAAAAATGTAGATAGATGTGTGCATGAAAGAATGAACTTACCCTCCTATGCGTATATGTGATTAAACTAAAGTGTAATATCCTAGCCTAATCTGATGCTATGAAAAGAAGTAAATAACAAATAAATAAATGAAGGAATGATTCAAGAAAATAAGTAAATAGAAATATAAAATGCTAATATGTAAGAGAGGGTTAAGAAGTCCTTAGCTGAGTTGATGAAGGTGTGAGACTGTGTCACAGAGAAAACTAGGTGAGAAGGAGGAGGAAATGACCACACAGAAGCTTGAGAAAGCATAGATTTGAGTTATCTGACTAGATTGGGGTGCTTGGAATAGGATAGGGGTGCTTGTGGGCACCCTCATCTGAGATTTGGGTGTGCTGTTCTACGGAAATGGCCTGAAACCCTCCTTTGAGGTGTCACTGAATGTTCACCTATATTTTATTCTTGTTGCACTAAAGTCGGTGGACTGTGTCAGATGTCTCTATAAGACCTGCAATAAGGAATCACCTATAAAAACCCTAGATAAATTATTAAAACCCTAAAAAAGAAATATGCATATGAAGAGGTTGGTCTGTCCAAGACATCTCAGATCCAATGTAGTTATAGGTGTGTGTGTTTAAATTGTGCCCTAGGTTTCTCTTGTGCTAGTCACACTTTGTGAAGTAATGAGCAAATAAATAGATGTAGAATGTAATAAATGTGTGCATGGAAATAATAAAATCCCCTCCTATGAAGTGTGATGTAGATGAACCAACCTTATGTGCCTTGTGATATAGCTAGACGGATGCAAATGTAGCTTTAGGTGCCTTTGATGGATGCAAATCTTGATGGTGATAGTATATGATTAGTGCTTGGTCCCTCATTATGGTCACATAAATTTATATTTATATGGTTTTCTTGTTCTAATTTTTCAATTAACCCCAAAAAGGCTGACCACCAAAAATATAGAAAACTCAAATGGATAGAAAGTGCCCAAAAGGTAAGAGTAAAGTGCAAAGAGGATCAGGGCACCCTAGAGGGGAACATGATGCTTGTGGCACCCCTATCCTACATGGGAACCCTAATCAGAAATAGGAAGAAGGTAGAATGAAAAATACAGACTAGGAAAGTACATGTGTAAGATCAAAAATATGACAACAAATAATGTAAAAATGGCCAAAGACATGGGTTAATTATTACTCTTTTCACTCAAGAACCATATGATTGGTAGTATGAGTCTGAGACTAAATATTGACTCAAAGTGCATGATTTAGTGACTACATGTGCCCCCACTTTATTTTTGAGAGTGGAAATCTCGGTAACATAAAGTAGATAGAGATGCATACCTGATAATCCATGTAGAGTGATGTAGAAACATGCCAAAGGAATAGATAAAGCATGGAGTGATAAAAAATATGGAGCATGGAGACTAACGATGAAAAAGTGTAAAAATTGATGTGAGTGAACGTAGGGTGGAAGCACGTGTGTAGATGTCAATGTGTGTAGTTTACCTTCATCCTTAGTATCGTGTGTGCGACATACTTGTCATGTGTGTGTTGTTGTTATTGACTGCTTGCTTCTCATACGAATGAACATGCAAAAGAAAAGATGATCAAGTAATCAAATACGCATGTATATGTGTAAAAATGCATGTATATATGTAAAGAATAATGTGAAAATAGTATGAAAATGACTGCAGACACCTAAATTCCACTTTTGCAATCTTATTTCCAAAACGCACTCACAAATCACTCTCATTCTCACCAATTCCATTATAATTAGCGACCTTCACTAATTAACTAACGTTTCTTACCATTTTGGCCAATTAACAACGCTTTGTTGATTATGTAACCCCTTTCGCATTCATGATGCCACTTTACGGCGAATCGTAAGTCAAAATACTCTTCAAAACAAACAATTAGTGCTTATTAGCTAATTAAGCCTCTTTTGTGGTTATTTTGGTCAATATACCCTAATATTGGCTTAAACCCCTCTTCTAACCACTCAAAATCACCTTATTCACCTCCACAATGTCTCAATAAGCTTCAAAAGCTTATCCTAGCCTCCTGTTTGACCTGAAGCGGTTGATTAAGGCTCCTCACATCTTAATCACTTGATAATTCACTAATTATGATTAATAAGGCCTAATCATGATTAATAATTATAATATAATTTGGGAATTTTAGTCCCACATGCACCAAAATATAAGTTTCTCCCAAAAGGAAGACTATAAAAAGAGCGCACCTCTTACCTTAATACTTTACACCATGCTTTTATTAGTAGCCTCACATAAGATATATGTTAAAGAGCCTAAACTCCGTTAAGGATCCACACGCTCATATTTTCCTAAAGCCTTCATTGTGGTTAGTAGGAGGGTATCTAACATGACATTTTAGTCTTGTGTTAGAGATATCTCCTCACCATATGTGGATTAGCAACCATTCCCAATTTGATTTCTCCTAGATCTATTTAGGTCTATGTTAGTTAATAAAACATACTAGTAGGCATGCTTAGATGTTAGTTTCATTTAATATCCATTGTTATGCTATTAAAATTTTATCATTGATGTTTCATTCCTTAGCTTTGCATTTAACTTTAGTTCATTATGGTGTTGATCTTGCTTTAAACTAGTTAATTTTTGTTAAAAGTTTGGGGTGTTATTGTTTGGCACACCTGGTGGGAGTCAAACCCCATTTGCATTCATTCTCAAGCTTTTTAACATAGTTTTAAAAGTTTTAGATTTCAAGTTTTCTTAGATCAAACTTCCAATTCTTAGATTAGATTCAAGTTTTTATAGATTAACTTCAAATCTTTCTAGCTTACTTTCAAATTTCTTAGATTAAATTTAAAGTTTTCAAGATTTTTAGAGTAGTTTTCAAATTTTTGTAGATCAATTTTGTAGCTAGGTAGTTGTTTCAAATAGATTAGTGGTAGAAGTTGTGTTTTCATGTTCTTTGCATGATATAAGGAGGCAAAGACTTGTCAAAATTGCTTTGAAATACCAAAGATTTGATCTTTTTGAAGAAATTATTTTCAAAACTCAGACTTTGGTCACCTATAGGAAAGTCCACGCGTGTCCATTAAAGAGTGTGCATGTGCATCAAGAAGCACACCTATGCATTGAAACTTGTTCCTGTGCATCAAGAAGTGTACATGTGCCTCTTTGGATGCACCTGTGAAACATTGCAGTTTTGGTCTCTAAGTTTTCCTTGCACCTATGCAATAAGGTCCGTGTCCACGCCTCTTTAGCCACACCTATGCACTATTGACTGAAAGTTTGACGTGCTTCAAAGGGTGCGCCCATGCTTCAAAACTTGTGCCTGTGTACTAAAATTTGCACTTGTACACTCAGGTAAATTTCCTTCAAAGTTAATGATTTTTATTTCTATTTTGTAGGATTTCTATCATTTTAAAAAGGATTTTAGTTGCTATTTTTATCAATTTACTTATTTTAGACCAATGTTCCTAACAAAAATCACTTAGCGCTTGATAAGTCATTGTTATCCATTTTTTGCCTTCTAAGCAAAAATGGATAACTAGGGTCTACATGCAAAAATGGTCAAAGTTGGTGTATACATTTTTCGGACGTTCTACTATACCTCCATGATATCTCAAAATTGAGGAAATTTCATGCATTCTATGATGTTAGCTTCTCGGTGAGTTTTCAAAATGAGTAGGGAAAGTAACCTTCAATATATCTCAGTCGAGCTAAATGGATGTGAGGCTAATTATTTTTTCAGCTCGACTAGATCATGGAGGTCATAAACAAGCTATTCAGTGTGGGTCTCTTTACAAGAAATGTTGGAATGTATGTAAGGGAGTGCCAATTTCCAAATATAGCTTGGGTGAGTTCAATAGGGACTGAGTAAATAAGTGGCTCAATGAGTGCAATCAACAAATACTAGTTGAGTTAAAAACCAAAGCTTTGGCATAAAGGAAAGAAATGAGCGAATGAAAATTGAGTTATAATTTTATGACACAAGATGGTTTAGGATCAAATCCTATTATAGCTTGTATGAATTAGGTTAGATTTTAGAGTCAATATCTTCATCAAACATGCAGAATCAAGTAGATAAATCCAGGTAGGCATCGAGATAGATGAGCTTGACCACATAGAGGGAAAATAACTCAAAGCTGAGCTAGCTCATGAGGTTTAGGAGCTCAGGTTTTAGAATCAAAGATAAATCGATGGGGTGAGATTGTCAAGTAGAAAGGAGTATTTCAGTTCATTAAGAGGGGTAACATTGTAGCGATAGATGTAGGCATGAATGAGTGGAATAAAAAAATCCAAGGTTGAGAGAAAACCATCAATCGACCATGGAAAACAAGCTCGGTCCACTAAGCTATGGGTTGAGCTCAAATAAATGGTGGAACAATATAAGATGGCTTAGGCATGGAGGAGATTATAAGCCAATCACTTAGCAATACAAGACCACATCATGGGATGAAAATCTCTCAAAAATCATGAGCTTCATGAGCTAAGATGGACATTGACCAAAACATGCAGACCAGGATAAGCCCAAAATGTAGGTGATTAGCTCAATCAAGTTTAATAGAAAATTTTGGTAAGGACTTGGATCCAGTCATGGCTAGCGGGAACCAGTTGTAAGACCAAGGATCCATGAAAGGAAGCACATTGGAAGAGCTTGCAATGAGTTTATGCAGAGGTTGCAAGATTAAACTCGTCTAGGACTTGATGACCAGAGCTAATCCAACTCAGAAGTGCATATAGATTGATCTTCGCATGATGAAGTCATAAAATGCTTATGGGATGTTTGATCCACATTTGGTGAGGAGGTTATTTTGCTCGAAAGACCAAGTTTGCGTGCGTTTTGAAATTGAGTGTGTTTGAAGAGGCTTTTGAGTTAAAGTATGAAGCTTTGTTTTGACGATGGAAGTTTTCTTGTTAAGATGCATAAAGGATGCATAGCAAAAGGAAAATCTCATGGGATTTTTGAGGGCCTCATTGGAATGGCTTGGTCAAGAGGTGGTTGAGATTAGAAGAGAGATAACTTGGTTGGAAAAAGGAAAATACACAGGAGTTCGTTTGGAGATAGCCCTTTTGGGATTTCAGAGTTTTTTTTTAATTCAAAACTCACCCTGATAAATTTGACAGGAAATTTGGGAATGTTTCAAAGCCCAAACTTTGAAATTTCGAGTTCGGGAGTTTGTGATTTCGGGTATTCATAGGAAAGCTGATGAGTTGGTAAGGGAAGGCTCGAGATTCAAAATTTTGAATTCTGAATTTTAGACTTCAGGTTTCAGACCCGAAACACTTCGGAACATCAGACATGTGAATCGATTAAACATGGGGGGAGTCGAAAAATCTGAACTCTGAAGTTTTGGAGTTCTGAACTCAAGCGGTTTTAGGAGTTCATGAGCTTTGGGAATCAATGACTCGCTATTTTAGAGGATGAGTGCATGATGTTTTAGAGGATCACCAAATTGCATTACAAATTCCTTAGAATCCAAAGTCTGATGTGAGTCAGTCTATGTGGAAAAATAATTCCTGAGGAACTCAGCCAACACATCATTGAGGTGGTTATAGAGTAAATGCTGATCTAATCGGTGGGTGGTTTCAATGTAAAATGACGATTGAAAAAAGAGGTAAGCCGAGTTATAGGGAAATTAAGGTGAGGCAATCTAGAAGTCATCAATGTAAATGGTGATTAGTAAAGCACTTACACAATGAAGAGCTCGGTTGAAAGGGTGAGCCATTTTGTTAAGTCAAACATTCAAACCCCCCAAAGCAAAAATAACATTGTGACATATCAAAATGTTTTCAAAAGATTTATTAAAATATTAATTTTAATCATTTGAGGAGGTATTTAAATTTATGAAGGAAGATTCAAATTTGTGAATTTATGAGATCTGGTGGAGAATAGTGCCCCAAATACCCAAGAAGTAACTTTTTCTCAACAAGTCATAACTTCTTCCTCGATTATCTGCTTTCCACAAAATTGTGGTTGTTGGAATTGGGAAAATGAGAGATACGCTATGGAATCATCAAGAAATGAATTTTCTAAGGTTTTGGTGTTCTAAAATTACAAGATTTCCTCATTCTGAAAATTGTGCCTCTAAAGGTGGAATTACAATTAATGAGGCAAGCATGGTTGACCTGTCATGCTATAAACTTGCCTAGTTTTTAGGAATTTCTCCTTCCTTCTCTCAACAACTCAGCAAATGTTATAAATTGTAAAGGGGTGCTTATTCCAAAAAAATTTATACATTTTTCCAACGTTCCCCTCTTTTCACAAGTTGAGTTGTGAATTTGAAAGCTTCCAAGCCTTTCTTCTCAAAATTGTAATGACAACTTCTACCTTTTCCCTACTGTAATGATGTAATGTGCAAGTTCTTGGAATAATAAAATTGTGTTTTGTGGCTAATTATTTGTACTTGCATTATTTTTTTCTTCCATTTTCCTTTCTTCATGTCTGCAAGTGTAATGTACAACTTTGGTGCCTTTTATAAGTTTTGGAGGTTATTGTGCTTATCAAGAAATGAAGTACTGTATGTAAATTGAGTATGTGATGTATCTTCATCCTCCTCATGATCATCTCTCTTCATTGGCAAGCCAATATTTTTTTATAGAAAACCCCTTTATTGGTGCATCACCACTTCTAATTTAGGTTATAGTTCTCACAAATCTCTCTCCCTAATCCCCTGGAAATGTTAGTATAGGTCTAGGTAGTTGTTCTTATTACATTAGGAGTAGTGTAGTGCCTAGTTTAGGAAGAGGAAGCTGGCCTTCTCTGGAGGTTCTCCTCAATCTCGCAAGTCCCACAGCTTGAGAGATGATCCCATGTTACCCAATCACACCAAATGTCCTATTTACACTCAGGCCATTCGGGGGGTGCAGTGATTTGGCAATAATAGCCAATTTTGTTAAAATTGGCTTAGGGTTTGATAAGTGATTTTTCTTGCTTTATTTGAGTTTAGAATAGGGTGTGTATGCTCTTTCCTTGCACTTAGTGTGATCTTGGGAATCAAAAGAATTTCTAAACCACTTTTTGGTATTTTAGAGTAAGTAAGAAAAATCATCATTCATTGATATGCATGATCTTTTAGTTTAAGAGATTTTTCACTTGATAAAGAACCAAGGATTACATTTTTGTATGCTCTTCCCTTGCACCTAGTGTGATCTTGGGAACCAAAATCAATATTATTATTTCATTAAGAAGCACTTAGATTAATTGGGAATAGACCTTGTTTTACAAATTTTTATAGTAGTTATTGATTTACAAAGATTTTTCATTACTATCTAGTTGGATTGTTTGTTGTGTATGCTCTTCTCTCGTGTCCTTGGATGATCTTGAGGACCAAAAATGACATTCAATCCTCTTTTGATGATATTGTAAATTTGTATGAACTACTAACCATTTGTGTGAAGGACCTAAAACAATTGTCAAATAAATAAGGGCTCTCTTCAAACTAAAATCTAATATTCCCATGTGATTGTAGGTTGGAGTAGAAAAAAAAGCACATTAAGTTTAAAAGATAAAAAATACACCACAATCATTACACTATATTTATAGGTTTTGGTTAAGAGCTACGGTATGTCCACTTAACTATGACATAACCCATTTAACATAAAACTTAAGCTATAAAAATGGGGGTGGTCCTAGGAACCATAAAGTACACACAAGAGGGAACCTTACGAATGAAATAGGAAAGTGCTCTCCACACTACCGACTTGATTAGTACGCCTTGGTGAGATTAGAGTCAAAGTTACTTCCATTGTGACCTTAGTGATATTACAACTGAATGCACTAGTTACTCATTGTATTAGAAAGAGGTAAAGTAAAGCTGAGATACTCCTTGGGAAACCTTGGTAAATCAAGCTCGCAAAAGTAAACTTGTGACACATAGAGAGAGAACCACCTAGGAAGCTTGCCGACTTGGAGCCATTGTTTTTGTCTTAGTTGTTATACTTGAGAGCTCTCACAAAGTGAAAAATTTGTTAGATTCAAACTCTTGTTTTTCGAACAAGGGAAAGAATATCTTAAAGTTGAAACCACGTGATATTTCATCATGAAATCTACTTAGTGTCATTTTGTCCTAGTTTTTCACTTGTCCTAAGATAAGGCAAAACTCTGCCAAAATAACACCAAGTTTATTTCAACACCATTTGGTCTACAACCTTATTTTCTTGTTTCCCATTTTGGACAAAAGGAGACAAAATATATGGATACTGCTAGATATCATGTATCCACCACTTTTGTATTATACTTGCACGACTAGGTTGCAATACCGGAGTAGAAGTGTTGAAAGTGTGCATGGTACATACTCACGATCTAGTAGGCTCCCTTGTCTCAAAAACCCATATTTGAGACTTATTATCATTATAGTTATGTGATTTCATCATTATCTTCTTTTGAGTTGCTACGCTGCTGGCATTTTAGCCATACAATTGAGATATTTATGTCTTGTTTCCATTGTGAAATTAGGCCTAAATATTTATATTGTAGAGTTATGCTGCTTGAACGCATATCAATTTAGTGTTATAGTTAGACATAGTTTTTACACCCTAGATTTTTCTTGAGTTTTGTGAGTGTTGAGGTTACTTTGTTAGCATTACTATAATGTTGTTTTGATACTAAAATATTTCTTTCTAGAAAATTTTGATTACATGTCCAAATAGCATTGTTACGTTACTTGCACTTGTATCATCCATTTTACAAAGCTTAGAATTTTTTAGTGTTTAGAAAATGAATTTTAGTATATCTTGTTAGAAGATTACATCAACATGTTATTATCATTTAGGCCTTGTTTGTTACAAACTTGACATAACTGGTGATATTGTGTTATCACTATTCGGTTTCAAACATATCTAGACAAATCTTAGGGAGTAAACTATTTGGCGTGACTAAATTTTGAGCGTTGTGTGTCATTGTGTCATTTATTACCTTGCTAGGGTAGCTTGTTCATTATTCCTTAGTTCATATGTTCTTATTGACCTATTAATTTTGTGGCTATTCTATAGTCACCTTGTTTTGACAATTTAACATCGTTGCACTGCAAAAATTTGACTAAGGTCCCTTTTTAGTAAACCTTAGTGGAAATTTTTCACTTTGTATCTTCTATCTCGAGTATGCCTACTATGAGAATGGGATCCTAAAGGTTAGGAGCCAACATATTTGGAGGTGACAACCCTATTTTAGAAGACAATGTCATGGTTGACCATAGTGGCCAGAGAGGAAGATTCTCCTCGTATGAATATGGAGCTTCCTCCAACCCATTTTGACGATTACATTATTTCACAATAAACATGAGGTTCTTATGCATGTTATGTAACTAGGAGCTAATTTTCCTCCCATAGTGGACCCTTCTCTCATTTCCGCAATGTTTTGAGGAGAAGAAGAATTGGAACAAAAAATTTTCCATATAGATGAAATATTAAACCCATGTCACACCTCTACTTCAGGACGACCGAATAATGAGGAATTACCTTTTGAAAATGATAGAGACTATCATTTACCTCCTCTTAGAATTCATTACGAAGACCATGAAGCACTGTTCACCACGAGAAACCTCGTTATGATGAAAATCCTAAAGAAATACCAACTCGAGAGCTAACCTTAGAGGAACAAGTTCAAGCTCTCACTTGCCAATTGAAAAGTTTGGATTCACATATCAATAAAAAGCAACCAAAACCTGTAAAACAAGCTAAGCCAAAAGCTTCATGTCATGACTATTAACATACTCCTAAGGAAAATACTCCTCATCGAGAGGCACAAAAAGACCCTTATGAGGAATTTTTTACTGAGAATAGAGGTGGGCATACACCTAGGTTTAACCCTTTGTATAAACCCATGCCACCACCCACAAGACCAAATCTTCCACCAAGAATGGTCTACTATGAAGAATGCCCTTCAAGCATTACAAGAGGGCCGAACTAGTAACAATAACAAGAAGTACGGAGTTTGATGAGTTATGTCCCTACCCATTTGACAAAGCCATGCTACAGTTACCTTTCCCATGACACTTTGATTTTCCAAAATTTGACAAGTATAAGGGAAAAGGTGACCCTCGTGACCATATTAAAGATTTTTATATGGCATGCCAAGAGGTTGAATTTAGCGACAATTATCTTATGCGTCTCTTTCAATAAAGTTTAGGAGCAATGACACTAGAATGGTTTATACACATCCCTAAGGGATCCATATCAACATGGCTAAAACTAGCAGAAATTTTCATATGAAACTTCTCTTTTAATATAGAGAATGATGTCACCATGTTGGATCTTTGCAATGCCAAAAAAAAATAATGAAAACTTTGCTGCATTTTTACAATGGTGGAGAGGATTAGCTAGCTGATTTACTTGTTACATACCCAAAAAATAGTTGATAAGCATATTTTTTCCCAACCTCCATCTAGACTTTACGTTCCACTTGCAAATGCTTTATGGCAGAATGTTTCAAGAGGTAATAAAAAAAAGGGAGTCAAATTGAAAAAGCATTACTAGCTAGGGGGACTCTAAAACCTTTCTCCCGCGATCATAACGATTCCAAATCTAACGACTAACCAAAATTTGTTTATAATAAGAACCAAAATGTCATTGGTGATGGTATAGTAGACTCCAAGCAAGTACAAGCCATTCAAAACCACACACCTTTGAAGCTTGCAAAGGGGAATCCTCCTATAGAGTATAAATGCCACACTTTCACACCTCTATCTGAATCAATATCATCCATACTAAAGTAGTTAGAGGCCGTTAACATGGTTAAGTACCCTGAAACACAACCCTATGGGGATGATGCACCTAAACCATCATGGTTTAGAGATAATGAATTATGCAGGTTTCACCGCGTAAAGGGTCATAAAACTGACAAGTGTTTAAGATTAAAACACTATATTCAAGACCTAGTCGACAATGGTGATATTGAAGTAGACTCCACTATCGCTACAAAATATACAAATGAAAACTTAGGGATCTTCAAAGAGAATTTTTCCAATCACAAAGAAAAGAAAAATCCAGATTGGGGACAATCATCTCATAATAAGAATGCTAACTATGTGTCAAACAAAGACCATTTTGATGCCTTGATAGGTTGTGTTGACCCACTCATTGATAAAATCAATACAATTAGAATTAAAACAAGAGAGTGTGCCATGGCAACATAGCGAGCTCACCTTGTTATAAATTCTGAACCTACTCCCCCTCCTCCTCAAGAGAGTCATTATGATGTGTTAGATCAACTAGAGAAGACTACAACTAAGATTTCAATCTTAGACCTTCTAAATATTTCTAACGTCCATAAAGATATACTTTGTAAAACCCTACAAGGATCAAGAGTATCTATTGATGTTGACCCTATGCATTTACAAGCCATGGTAGCACAAATCACTCCTGCAAGACACATAACCTTTAATTCGACAGAAGCCTTAACTTAAAATCCCTCCCATAACCTACCCTTACATATTGAGGTAATAATCAAGCATAAGAAGGTCAAGAGAGTGCTTGTGGATGGTGGATCAGGTCTTAACATTTGTACTCTTAAACTAGTTTGTCAACTAGGCAACACAGAAGCTGATTTGGAGACAAAGGTCATCACCATAAAGGCGTATGACAATGAAGAAAGACAATCAGCTGGAATGATCACTTTCTCATTAGAAGTTGGTCCCATAACCCATGATACAAAGTTCCATGTCTTGGACCTAGAGCTCCCTTACAACATCTTGCTCGGTCACCCATGGATTCACACCATGCAAGTTGTGCCATCAACATATCATCAGTATCTAAAATTTCATTATGAGGGACATAAACTTACTATACAAGGGGATCCCCAACCATTTTCTCATTGCAGAGCATTGTCGAGGCTATTTTCCTACCATTTACGAGTGTCCCTCTATGGAGATTGTTGTCCCTGTTCAGTCGGAGGCCCTTGCTTCACGAGTGGATCTAAACACCCTAACTCCCAGTGATAATAGTGTGTCTACATCGGAATCTCCTTTTGCTACATGGGAGATGAAGGTCATAAACAATGGTTGTGGAAAGTATAATATTAAGCAAGCCCTTATGATTCAAAACATTCTACTATCAGCCCAAGCACATGGTAGACCATGCTACAAATTCCAAAGATCAAGGGAGAATTTCCCTTTTGACAATTTCACTTCAAGTGGCTTGCTAGAAGATGAAAGAATTCTCAATGATATTATATTTCATCCTCAAGATGATGAAATGGATTTGTGTTACAAGTCATCTAGGTATGTTATTCCTAATAGAATCATGCTTACTATGAGATATCAAGGACGTGGTTGCGGCCACCAAGAACAAGGTCCATTAGAAGCTCTTTCAATACCTCATCGCATACTAGGTAAATCAGGTATTGGCATCCATTTGTATGAGTCTCACCCTTTAGATAATGAGTATGTTTCTTCTGAGAGTGAGGATAGTTTGTCTGAAAATGAAAGTGAAATAGATTCCCAGTGTAGTCTTTATGAAGACCTCACCTCTACAAACCTATTCTCTAACATGGCTATCCTTACCATAACCCATGTTACACCCACCATATCCCCTATAACTCAAAAATTAAACCTCATCTACCCATCACTCATGAATTGGGATCAACAACAACACGTACCTATTGACGTGTTTTAGAACGATGAGGCTATTGGTGAGTTCTTGGGCATCAGAGATAACATTCCAAGAAATGATCACAAGAAAGGCTTCTCCATTCAGCTCAATGCATGTGTGTACTTCAGAGAGGAGGTAGAGTTATGTGGACACTTGAGTAAAAAAGTGAGAAAGGGAAAGAGTACTACAGAAAATCCTTGCGGAAAGAAAAAGGGGAAGTCCTATAGCGAAAACCTCTTCGAGGTGCTTGTGGACAAACAAGCAGAACAACCTATGGAAAAGATAGTGTACCCCTATAAAGATGAAGACCTCCCTGAACCACCTTTGGTAGAAGAGGATCTCAATCTCCCTCCCAATCCTATGCACATGGGGGATGAGTCAAAGCTACTAGTGGAAGATACAATAGATGTTAACATCGGCACAAAGGAGTTTCCTAGAATAGTTAAGTTGGGAGCTTCACTCTCAACTCAAGAGAAGAAAACATTTACAGGAATTTTGAGAGAGTATGCAGACATCTTCGCTTGGTCTTATGCCGACATGCCAAGACTTGATCCTGCATTAGTGGTGCACAATCTTGTTGTGCACCCAGACACCAAGCCCATCAAACAAAATATTCAGAAGATGCATCCTCGCATCACCTTATTGGTAAAGGAAGAGCTAGAAAGGTTATTAGAAGTAGGCTTCATCAAGCCTATCGACTACTCAGAGTGGATTTCTAATGTGGTACCAGTTCAGAAAAATCCAGTCAGTATCAGAGTGTGTACCGATTTTAGAGATATTAACAAAGCTTTTCCCAAGGATGAATTTCCTCTCCCTAACATCGACATGATCGTCAATTCTATTGCTGGTTATGAGATGCTATCACTCATGGATGGCTTCTCAGGTTATAATCAGATAAAGATTGTGGAGGAAGAATACCACAAGAAAAATTTCACAATCCCAGGAAGATCAACACTAAGACAACTTTCACAACCCCATGGAAGAACGTAGATATACTGCTACTAAGTTATGCCTAGAGATTCATATATTTTAGGCCTTAAGAATGCAATGCACTACATATCAGAGGCGATGACTGTAATATTTCACTCAACTGAAATGATAAGATGTTACATCATGGAAGATTACCATAGATGATATAATAGCTAAATTAGAACTGAGGAGGAGAACATACAGAGAAAATTTGCTAGCTTATCACAACTGCAAATGTACTTTATTTAATCAAATTATAAATCAACTTGTTCTTTTGATCCTTAACATCCGTGTAAGAAGTGTGTCTTCCATGTGTGACTATCTAGGAAATTACTAGGATTCATTGTGTCAAGGAGAGGAATAGAGGTGGACCCCACAAAGGTCACGACCATCACAGAGATGCCTCCTCCTAAGAATATTAGACAACTATGTAGCTTACAAGGGAAAATCCAGGCCATCAGAAGGTTTATTTCACAGCTAGTAGACAAGTGTCATACATTCACACATCTTCTTAAGAAAGATGTTAATTTCACCTGGGGGCCAGAACAACAACAAGCATTTTCTTTTCTAAAAGAATACTTGGCTAAACCCCCTATTCTCATGCTGCCCATGGTAGGAGAACCCTTGTTTCTTTACATTTCTGCTACACATTTTGCAATTGGGGCACTATTGGCCCAGTATGATCAAGAGCAGAGAGAAAAAGTTGTATACTACTTGAGCAGAACATTGATAGCATATGAGCTCAACTATCCGCAGATTGAAAAGGCTTACCTAGCCATAGTGTTTGCTTTCCAGAAGCTACACCATTATTTTCTCAACAATAAGGTCAAGCTTATTTCAAAGGTCGATCCACTAAAATACTTATTGTCAAAACCTACACTCACAGGCAAGATGGCTAATTGGATCATCTTGTTAAGTGAATTCGACATTGAGTATGTGCATCAAAAGTTAGTAAAGGGACAAGTTCTTAGTAGCATATCAAATAGCAAAGCTCCACTACCAGGTACCGAACCCTTGAGCCTAGAGCTACCAGATGCATCCATCATGTACCTTGAAGGAATCTATCATTTGGAAAGCTATACTTTGATGGCTCCTTTACCTTTCATGGTTTAGGTGTTGAGTTGTGTTAATCACTCCTATGGGAGACTTAATTCCCCAAGCCTTTTATACTGGGATTCCCATGCACAAATAATATAGTGGAGTATGAAGCTCTCATAGCAGGGATGAAGCTAGCTATCAAATGGGATATCAGACGAGTTAATTACATTGGTGATTCAATGCTTATTATCAAACAGGTCACAGATGAATATAAGGTCAAGGATGAAAAGTTGCTTCCATATAAAAGAATGGTCGATTCCTTGAAAGAATTCTTTGAGCAGATAACATTTGAGAGATACCATGAGCCTGAATAGAGAAGCAGATGCTATGGCTACAGTAGGATCCATGTTAAGGATTCTGCTAGGGAACAATGACATGCCATTATTCGTTGAAAATCTAATAACAACATATGACATACCAGACTCATGTTTGGTGTGCAAGGTTGTTGGTCCCTTTTCACCGTGGTACGCTGAAATCTTTAATTACCTCCATGATGGAACATTTCCCACTAACATTTCTTGTGCTGAAAAACACACCCTTATCCAGCGTATAGCCTGCTATACCCTACTTGGGGGCACCCTCTTCCACCGAGGCTATGATGGGAATCTATTGCGATGTTTAAGTTTAGATGAATCTATCCAAGAAATCAAAGAGGTGCACAAAGGAATCTACGGGGCTCATACTAATGGGATCATCCTTGCAAAGAAAATTCTTAGAGTAGGCTATTATTGGCCTACCATGGAGCATGACTACTGTAACCATGTGAAGAAATGTGTGGATTGTCAAAAGTATAACAACTTGATACATGCACTGGTGCAATCCTTGCAGCATGTCACAACCCCTTGGCCATTCTCAAAGTGGGGTCTTGATCTAATAGGGAAACTTAACCCTGTCTCTTCAGATGGTCATAAATTCATCATTACTACAACTAAGTACTTTACAAAGTGGGTAGAGGTTGTTCCTCTCACCTATGTTGAAGGTTCCCAGATCTCTAAATTTATCATGAACCATATCATCTTTCGATATGGTATCCCCTCTGCTATTATCACTGATAATGGTAAGCCATTTAAGAATAAAATTGTGAAAGCACTATACAAACAATTTTGAAACTCCCTTAAGTTCTCAACCCCCTATTACCCTCAAGGTAATGGGCAAGCTGAGGCTTCCAATAAAACCCTAATTCATATTATGGAGAAGATGGTGAAAAATATAAGACATGAACTGGAATTTACAAATTCACCCTGCCCTCTGGGCATTCAGAACTTCTATCCGTACCCCCACATGGTGCAACTCCATACTCCTTAGTTTTCAACATGGAGGTCGTACTTCCTTTAGAGATCGAGATCCCTTCTTTGTGTATCGAGCTAAGGGACTACCTGAATGAAGAGGAAGACTACAAAGTAGCTCGACTGGTAGAGTTGGAGCTATTAGATGAGAAAAGGCTTCACACTCTCAATCACCTTAAAGTGTATTAGGATCGAGTGTGGTGAAGCTACAATAAAAGAGTCATACCTCGTCAATTTGAGGTAGGGGATTTGGTGTTAAAAGAGAATCAGAAGAACACCAATAAGGACCCGTGAAAAGAAAGGGAAATTTGAACCCAATTGGATAGGACCATATGTTGTGGTTACCAAGTTTAGTTCAGGTGCCTATAAGCTAGCCCATGTAGATGGTCAAGAGCTTTGAGAACCCATGAACACAATGCATCTTAAGCGCTTCTATGCTTAAGTATGGGGTCTCTAAAGTATCAGAAAAGAAAAGAAAAAGTATAAAAATAGAAAAAGATAAAGATAAATAAACAGGTGTGTCCAATAGTGAAAACCACGCAATGGTGGCACTTTGGACAAGTCCTTTGGTGAAAACCAGTTTCCAGCACTAAAGAAGGGTCAATTGTTCACAAGAATTTTAGGTTTAGGAGTATGAAAACTTTTTCCTAAGCTAGTATTTACTTTCATTTGAGTCCCTTGTGATCCTACCCTTCTTTTCCCTGATCCAACTAATCCTACCTTATGAATGCAGAGAACTTAACTTTGAATGAACCCATATCATGTTGGGGGAAACTTCGCAACATCACTTCTGACATATACCATGTGGTATTCTACCCTTGTACATCCCATATAATGCTAGGGGCATCCACATTTCTTCATTTCCTTGTACATTCACTTGGGAAAACTATTGAGAAACATAAAAAAAATTTGTATAACTTTTTGAAAATCCCAAAACATGTAGATATGTTAGTTGAGAAAATACCAAAACATTCAAATACGTTTCATAGAAAACTCCAAAACAATAGAAAATTGTCTTAAGATAAGACCAAAACAATGAAAAACATTTCAAAACTGTCTCACAAAAACAAATTAAGCAGTTTTCTTACTTTTTAGTTGTTGGTTTGTATGGTTTTTAGTTGCATTGCTTTTTTGTATTGTGTACTTTAAGTTGGATTCACTTGCTTACTTAGATTGAATGTTATTTTAATTTGTGGTGCATTGCATTGAGTTCATTTTATCTTACATACTTGTAAATAAATTGTGTTGCTTTGATTAGGTTTGTTAACTTGTGCTGGTTATTTTTACTTGTACATTTTGTTATCATTTCATTATAATATCACATAAACCCATCACATATATACATCATATAAAAATAAAATGCTAAGTATACATCACGCATGTATGCTAAAGCTAATCATCAAATACTGTATCATCAATGGGGCAAGAGGGGTTGCACATGATCACAAATCTATCCCCCACACCAATATAAAAAATATAAACATGTTTTACTCAAAGTATCTCATCAACATGCAATATGACATTAGCTAAGGCTATCTCATAAATTAACAAACATGTGATACAAGCATAAAATGTACAAGTCAAACATGGTATCTCATAAACAACATGTGATACATCAATAATCCATCTATCGTCATACATCATCAAAAAAAATGTATCTGTACACAACAACATATCTCAAAAGTACATTTGATACAATGAGCCATTATGGGCATCTATACAAAAAATGTGCCTTCATCACGAGGCATAGTAAAAAATAATACATACTTTACATCTATACAAAAAAGTTCCTTCATCACAAGGCATAATAAAAAATAGTACATATACATATGTACAAAAGTATGCCTTCATATCGAGGTGATACACCAAAAATATACATATAGTACATCAATAAATAGAGTCAACCATGACTCAAGCCCTCTCTGGGACTACCTGGTGCGGATCTACCGCTAGGCGGGGGAATCTGAGATGATGGATGTGTAGAAGGTGTTGCACCATGCTGTAGAGACCTGTGCTGCTCTGAAGCCTACTGTCTTGAAGGACCCTGTATAGATCATGCTGATCGTGATTGCCTATGAGATCTAGAATGAGACGAGGTGCCTACTATCTGGCTATACTCAGGAACTCTCTGATTGGCCAGTATAGCCACATAATACTACATCCTATAGTATGTATCTTCACTTGCTATAGTGGCACTATGCCCAATCAATTGTTGTAAACCTGAAGCAGTGTCAGTCATACTGCAGTGCATCGTGCTATGCTCTTGCATTGGCTAACTGTATTTGTAGCTTCTCTCACTCTGTGATAGCCTGGTCTCACTATAATATAAGGTGATCTCTCTCTGATTTCAAATTTAATCCATCCATAACCACCTGATCTCACTCTATCAGGGTTTGTATCCTCTCTGCCCTAGCCTGGTCTCACTCAGTAATGAGTTGATCTCTCTCAGTGATCACCAGGTCCCTCTCAACTATGGCCTAAAGTTGTAGGGCTACTACCTACTGTAGTTACTGCTGTAAGGTAACCACTTGTCCACCATCCTATATATCTGGAATATCCTCATCCATCTACTGCTCAGCCACCTACTCACCAACTGGTATGTCCTCCTCTATCTGCTCTCCACCCCCACCACCTCCTCCATCTCTCGGTGGACTATGTGGTGGACTCATGGGGGGGTGATGGAGGTTCCTATAAAGGTGCTCGTAATGGAGCCTGATGGGGCATCTGTGGTACTAATACCTATGGCCACACTACTACCTATGGCCACACCAATACCTGCTGATGTACTAAAAACTATTGTTGGATGAGAACCTGTTGTGTTGGTACCTGCTGTCATCCTCCCTATGGATCTACCTAGCCCTGTGCCTATGCCCTAGGAGGTGGGCCCTAAAATCCCTGTGCCGCTGCATCTAGTACCTCATGTGGAATGGTCAAACGTTGAGGTAAAGTTGTAGCATACCAACCTACATAGTCTTGTGTAGTACCAGGATCCACTATCTGTACACGTTGTACCCAAGGATGAAAAACCACCTGTAAAAAGTTGGCACGAGCTCAGCCCAACCTGATCCAAGGCCCCATATGAAAAACCTCTTTGTATCTACAAGCATACCACATCTCAGCACCAGGAATCCCCTAAATAAGTCCAAACTGGCATAAAACCTAGTGTAATCTATACCACTCCATAATGTGGCTCCTGCTCCCAAGAAGGAAGTGATTAGCCATCGTTGTACAAATCTCAACAACATCCTCAGGCCACTGATATAACCTATATGGCTGCTATGTAATCATATGGGGTTGTAGCTCATCAAAATCACATCTGTAGTAGTTAGTATCCCCTGAGTGATGGTCATACATCCTCCACAACTGGAACCCAACCCATAACATAAGGCTCTCTAATAACTCGAGCTCTCAAAGCTTCCACAAGGTGGTTGATCGCAATATGGTCACAAGCCCATATCTTCATCAAAGTAATAAGACCCACATACATTTTTTTTGTGGTAAGCTATCAAGTGAATATCCATGTATAAATGAGCCAGTATGCACTAACCCCAGCAGTAAACCTCTCCCTGTAGAAGGCCGTGAATCACTCCAATGAGGCCAAGGGGAAACCAAGCACTAGTCTTGTCAAGGAGCAGTATGCCACTGACAAGAGCTAACAAGAACACGGGGACTCGACCTAGCTGCTGATTGGCCATGCACCTCCTAATAAAAATTATCATACCCCTGTGGGGTATGTCTATCACTCTAAATATCATGATTGTGTATCACTCAATCCGGTCCTGAAGACCATCGTAAGTGATAAAAAACCTGAATAGGAATTCATAAGATCTACCACACATCCTCTAAGGTAATACTCATCTCGTCAATAGGCAGACAAAATGTCTGACTCTCACTCTGTCATCTCTCACCTAAGGTTGTGAGCAAGTTGTGGTCTAAGGTAATTTGGGGCATGTGAGCTACGTGTGCTAAACCAGTCACCTCCAGTGTGATCTCCAGAAAAATATGGTCGTGTTGACTAAACATCGCCTTGTAGGCCTAGAACTACACATGTCGCTCCCGCGTCTCTAACCTGTCTAGATCCTCATGCAACACCAATTAGGTCATTTAATTATGATCATATTCTTCTATTCTAATCTATCATTTATTCTTCTACTCTACCATTTAATTTCTCTATTCTACCATGATTTTCTTCTATTTTGATATAAATATCATCTTTACCTAACACCTAGGGTTTGCTAAAACCTTGGTTTTCTTCCAAAAAAGCACCTAAAAGTGAATTTTGTGCACTGACATGCCCATGATAGCACAAACACACCCCTTGGTGCACCAATGCACCCATTTGTGCACTGGCGCACCTTTTTTATGCATGCACATGTGCACCCCTTCCTAAAGTGTCATTTTTGCATTGGCGCACCCTTTTTTGTGCATACACATGTGTGCCCCTACTTAAAGAGATGATTTTGTATTGGTGCATACATGTTATGCATCAACGCATGTACGTCCATGCACTGTGCAACACATGCGTGCCCCTAGGGCCATGCCTACACATTTCCACCTCTAAAAATCCTAATGCTACCATAAAAATGTGTGTATTTTTAGTCAAAATTAAATGCTAATAATTAACGAGGGTAAAGAAGAGATTTTTGTACCTGTGGTCCATCTGTTAGGAGCCTCATGTAATCTCTCACGTGATCCACACGATGTTTTTGGTTCCGCACCCTCACCATCTTCTCCCGTAGGTCAAAGCTCTGATCAATGGTAAATGGTAAGTGAATGTGGTAAATGAATTGACCACGATGGCTTATATACCCATTTTTACCTCCCGTGATGTGTTTCTCACCCTCAAGGTGCCCTAAAACTATCCTAGTTCTTCTAATACTAGTTGTGATGATTATTTTTAATAAATAATTATTTTTGCGTCCGTTTAATTACCTTGGAGCATGTTTTTACATCCCGGTAGCCTTTTCTACTACCAGGGCATATTTTTACCTCACGGTCACTTTTGGAAACATCTCATGACTACCTCATTTCCTCTATAGTATTTTCTTCCTAAAAAAAAATAATTTAAAACCATATAAATTTTTCCAAAAAACCCAAAAGATTGGTAAATCATTAAAAATCAACAAAATGTTTTTACAAAAAATTTAATTTTTTTACAAATTTTTTTTTTTCAAAAATTGATAAACACCATGCATACAAATGAAGCTTGTATCACTTGCATCATCCTTGAACATCAAAATTGGTCCTACAAAACCATCTTTATAACGTTGTTGCTTGTTCTTGTCTCAAACAACTTGTAGATCATTGTGATCTACCTCCATTAACAAAAGCTCGGTTGCATGCTATGTCAGTACTCCCATACAATAGTGAGTTGGTAAAGACTATGTCATAATGCATGAAGCTTTTCCATGGGACTACTTATGCCCTTCGTTATTCCCCTCATATGTATCCTTACTTGGGGCACCATTTTTAACTCTTGTCGTTACAACACAAACATTTGGGAACCATAACTTGATAACAAAAACATTGGTGTAACTATCTTAAACATTGTTTATTTAAGTATGTGTGATTGTACTAGTTTCTTTGTTAGGTTAGCTGGTTTACTTTATCGTCTTGCATTGCATTGTGTGTGTTGCATTGAGTTAGGTATTGTTTTGCTTTCTCAAATTGCATTGCATTTTGTATGTTGCATGGAGTTACGTAGCAATGGACAAATGTTAGTAATTTAGCTTTTCATGTTATCTTACATTTTTGTTTATTTCAATAAAGGCTGATGATGTAGACCTAGGGGAAAAATGATATAAACAAGTTGCTTATTGAAGGGATGGATGCAAATTTTGGGCTTGTCATATATTCTCCATTAATCGTTTCTTCTCCATTATCATTTATTATCATTACTAATTTTTCTTCCAAATCACCTGGAGAAATAAACAACCATGTTTATCCCTATCTTTTTTTCTTCTAAAATAACCAAGGGCTTTGTGCCCTTTCTATCCTATTGATTCTATTTATTTCAATCATATTTTTGATCGTTGATAGACTTCTTCTATCACCCCATCAACACTCAAGGGGGCATTCTTCATCCTACTAATGTTTATTCAAAAATTTACCTGTTTATGCTTGTCTACTATATTTGAAGTGAAGTTACTAACTTCACCTCAAAAATGGGCAAATGTAGACACCTAAATTCCACTTTTACAGTCTTATTGCCAAAACACATGCAAATCACTCTCATTCTCACCAATTCCGTTATAATTAGTGATTTCTACTAATTAACTAACGTTTCTTACCAATTTGGCCAATTAACAATGCTTTGTTGATTGTATAACCCCTTTCACATTCAGGATGCCACTTTACGGTGAATTGTAAGTCAAAATCCTCTTCAAAAAAGAAAATTAGAGTTTATTAGATAATTAAGCCTGTTTTCCCCTTATTTTGGTCAATATACCCTAATATTGGCTTAAACCCCTCTTCCAACTACTCAAAATCACCCTATTCACCTCCAAAACATCTCAACAAGCTTCAAAAGCTTATCCTAGCCTCCTAGTTGACCCTAAGTGGTTAATTAAGGCTCCTCACATCTTAATCACTTGATAATTCACTAATTGTGATTAACAAGGCCTAATCATGATTAACAATTCTAATCTAATTTGGGGCTTTTAGTCCCACATGCACAAAAATACAAGTTTCTCCCAAAAGGGAAACTATAAAAAGAGTGCACCTCTTACCTTAATACTTTACACCATGCTTTTATTAGTTTCCCATATAAGTTATATGTTAAAGTGCCTAAAATCCTTTAAGGATCCACATGCCCATCTTTGCCTAAAGCATTCATTATGTTTAGTAGGAGGGTATCTAACATGAAATTGTAGTCTCGTGTTAGAGAGATCTCCTCACCATTTGTGGAGTAGCAACCATTCCCAATTTGATTTCTCTTAGATCTATTTAGGTATATGTTAGTTAATCAAACATACTAGTAGGCATGCTTAGATGTTAGATGTTAGTTTCATTTAATCTGCATTGCTAAGCTATTAAGATTTAATCATCGATGTTTCATACCTTAGCTTTGCATTTAAATTTAGATCATTATGGTATTGATTTTGCTTTAAACTAGTTAATTTGTGTTAAAATTTTGGGGTGTCATCAATGACAATGCAAAAGGAACATGTGCAACTGATCCATGATGAGAAAAAGGGTGTAGAAAGGATATCATGTAACTCTCAGTGAAGTGTGAGTTTTTTGGGCTATCTCATGCCACTGAGGCCGAAGAAGTGTAGGGAGAAAGTTGTGTTATTCTACAACCTATAATTGCTTCCCCGAGATTGGTGAAGAGATCTCTGTACTTCCTATTTTTTTGGATGATTCGACTGTTTAATGAGATTTCCACACTGTGAGTTAGAGATTAATGAAAACCAGACGAGAAATCAAGAAACCTCAAATTATGGGAGGGTTTAGTAACCTCCTAATGCGGATGGTGATAAAATGGTAGGAGCACCCAAGAAATGATCATCCTTGCTGTGAGCCTTTAACCTGTAAAACAATGAAAACTCAAACACGGAAAAGGATTAGTAAGATTGATCCGAAAATTATCAATTTTTTATTCTCATGATCTCGGACCCCTATAGGCTTATTTTATTTGCCGATAATTTTCTCCTTTTAAGTAATCAATTTAAAATTAATGCAAGCGTATAATGAAAAATTACACAATGATTGATTATGGAGTTCGGCAATTGTCTATATCTCCGGGTTCTTATCGATTCATTCCACTAGTCAAATCTTGCAAGTTACAATAGTACTTTCACAATAAAACATAATGGAAACTATTAAGAACTTTCTTAGAAGAATATCCAGACCTTCAGATGACAAGGGTACAAAATAGCACCTGACTTCCCCTTTTCTGGTGTATTTGGAAAGCTCTATGGCACCAGCTCCACTATTTGGAATCCTCCAGTTCTCGATCGGCCTTCCAGATGCTTCGTAATGACCTATGGCACTCCGGTTGATATTCCAGGATTCACAATAATTTGGTGTGGCATTATGAGCCGACTAGGTTGTATTAAAAAATCCTAGCCACAATAATGCCTATTTAAATAAATGGGTCTTCACAACTTTATAATAAGCCTAAAAAAATAGGTCTTATCAAAATAAAACTCTCCTCCGTTGTGCTTCAAGAAATATTCCTCAAGCTATCACTTTGAGCTTCTGAAGTTGTGTGTATTTACAAAGAAATGGGTCCCCTATTTATATTAAAATAGCCCCTTAAAATAATTCCTTCAATTTTTATCCAAAGGCTATCATTAGCATAACCATGACATGTGGATGGGTCTATTATCCCATATTGGGTGGCATATATTTTTAAGTGGGTTAAATCCCACATAATCCTCCTTTGACCCCTTTTAAAAATTCCATGTAAATGTGGATGTATCAAAAATAGTGGGTAATATCCCACATTAGGTGGGAAAGGATAAATGTTCTTTAGCCTATTTTAAGGCTTTCCAACCCCCACGTGGATCTCCTTTTTTTTTAAAATTAATTTCTTTTTATAAAAATATTTTAAACCTTTTTACGTGGGTAAATCATAAACCCACATTCCATGTGCCCAAATCCACATGCAGCTCTTCTAGTATGCCACGTGTCACCATATTATTCATCCACTTGGCATGTCCTCTGCTCGTTGACCACCAATTGACAGAACTTTGACCGGTCATAACTTTCACATGTGCAATCGAATTTGGTCTGTTCAAAATGTGTCGGAAAGGTGTTGGTGAGCTCTATGCAATGGTGCTGACTTCAGATGATTTAAAAATCATTCATTTTTTCCAATGACCAACATTAACCAATTATTGACCAATCTTTGACCAGACACTATTTACACATGTAGACTCCGTTTTCGATGTTCAAATAGTCAACAGAAAGCTCTTGAAATGATATTCTGTATTGAAAAATTTTAGGGATGTTTAGGGAAATTTTGTTATAAAAAATGATCCTCTGATAACACCTCCCCATTGAGAAAGGATTTTTGTCCCAAAAATCTTATATTGGAACATTTTGCCATCCTGTCCTGAATCTAGAAATTCTATTGCCACCTCGGAAGTACTACTGTAGTAGACCCTCAAGTATTTTCCTCTACAACCTTCTCACTTTGACAACTTGGTTCTAATCCTGGGATCTGTGGATTATGGAACCATGACACTTTAGCTGCGCCACACTGATATCCGAAGAAGACCTCCATGCCTCTATTATATGGTACTGAGTTTTTGAATGAAACCTCAAAGCTCCTACTGTGCAGTGTTAAGCTTCTAGATATCTGACAAAAAGGATCTTAGTTGACTCTATAACAAAACTCCTAGCTTTGAGTTGATTCTGCAGAATCCAAACTGGTTCGAAGGAACTCCATGCTACTTAGAGCTTTAATTGATCTGATGTCGGTGATGGACAATGAATTTTCCCTTTTAAGACCTCAACACCTCCACTGTGCATTGTTGTGTAGTGCTAAGTCTCTTGTAAACCTCAACACCTCTGCTGTGTAGTGCTAAGTCTCTTACAAACCTAAACGTCTCCGTTGTGTAATGCTAAGTCTTTTGTAGACCTCAACGCCTCCGATGTGCAGTGCTAAGTCTCTTTAAGACCTCAATGCCTCTACTGTGTACGATGCAACGCCTCTATTTGATGATCAAATACCATTCAAATGTGTGGTCGCAATGCCTTGACTCCGAATGATGTTCCAACCTAATCTTTTGAGAGATCCTTTAGTTAACAAGCAATATCAGGTACCATTCTACTAGATTCCTATGATGGCCTCTCCACATAATGAAGTTCCAACCCGACGTCAATTCCAATGGTGATTCAACTACCATTCAGTTACACAGTCACAATGCCTCTACATAAAATGAAGTTCCAAGCTGACCTCTACGAACTCTACTGTTTGTACAAATGGCAAATCAATCTATAAGCTTTATATGAGTTAAATTTTATATTCAAGCTGTACACATACTCACAAGCTGATTAGGAGATATGTTTGGAGTATTAATCAAATTTTCTAAGTAAGAAAATTGACTGAGTATGGTAAACCTTTCTCTCAGCAATTTCTCACAAAATTTGATCCCCAAACAAATACTGCATACTATTCATCAATCTGAAGTATGTAATATATAATTGAAAAATTGTTGACTTACCCATTTTAAAGGACTTTCACTTTCAGGTTTTACCTAGTCCTGGGTTGACTTGTTAACTGGTGGTAGAGTAGAAACCTCCTTTGCCTTTTTAATAGGCCTCCATTCCATCTTTGTATTGCCATAACTCTGATGACGAGATGGATGTAGTTTACAAATATTTTCCACCCAGTGTCCATTCCTCTAGTAATGAGCACAAAAATTTCTCTTAATCTCCTTCTTCTAGGATGAGGAACTCTTTCTGCCATTTCTCGACTCTACATGATGAGATTGGTATTTTTAATTTTCCTTGTTCCTGACAAACGACATCAACTTCTTCATCAGTGTCCTTCTCTTCCAGCATCCGGCCACTGAATGATTATGAAATCCACAAAAAGTACATGGAAAGGAATTCCACATCTTCTGAAAATCATAACCATAATTCTTAAGTTGAAAAAGTGGATCAAAAGTTTTATTGTGCTTATGATTATGGTAAGAAACTAGAGGTGGAATCTCATAACCTCTTTGTTGATTCTTACCACATCCTACCTGTGACGATGAAGCACAACTTTCCTACTCAAAATATTCTTGCAGGACTAGTGGGGTAATCACTTTGCTTTTGGAAGCTTGTATTTTGTTAGCGTTCTTGGAGCATTCTCCAATTTCCATTCCCACACTAGGATAACCCAAACCTGCAAAACAAGGATAATCCTTGACGTGTATTGGGTTAGTAATGCCTTCGCCATTTTTACCAAGGCCTCTTCCATAAAATCCCATTTTATCTAATAATTTGGATCTAATGCCTCTAGTATGCTTTTCAAATAAACCAAATACTTCATTACTTGAGTTTGAAAGTGAATGGGAGGAAGAAGAAGATTCCAGTGGTGAACAAATTACAGTGCAGTCATCTGCCATGGTCACTATATTTGAATTTGAAGGTATTTCCTTTCTTTGATCACCACACTACAACCTTTCCAAGAGCTCATCCTTGGTTTGCAATTCTGATTTCAAATAAGCACTCTCCTCTTCCAAGGAGTAATACATTGATCGCAAGAGAGATTTCTCTTGCTGGATCTGGTGATTATAAGCTTCAACCTCTTCAAGCTTTCCTATTTAGACATATTACCCATAGTGCACTTGTACCCTATTCACACAAAATGAACCAACTACACCAATCTTGAAGTAATCACTCTGTTAATCAGATCTACTAAAGAAAATATTGTGCTAAACCAACTCTAATACCAAACTTGATTACAAAATTATCAAGTTTTTATTCACCCGATCTCAGACCGCTATAGGCTTATTTTATTTGTCGATAATTTTCTCCTTTTAAGTAATCAATTTAAAATTAATGCAAGCGTATAATGAAAAATTACACAATAATTGATTATGGAGTTTGACAATTGCCTACGCTTCTAGGTTCTTATTGATTTGTTCCACTAGTCAAATCTTGTAAGTTATAATAGTACTTTCACAAGAAAACCTAATGGAAACTATTAAGAACTTTCTTAGAAGAATATCCAGACATTTAGATTACAAGGGTGCAAAATAGCACCTGACTTCCCCTTTCCTGGCGTATTCGGAAAGCTCTATGGCACCAACTCCACTGTTCGGAATCCTCAGGTTCTCGATCGGCCTTCTAGATGCTTCATAACACCCTATGGCACTCCGGTCGATATTCTATGCTTCATAATAATTTGGTGTGGTGCTATGGGCCGACTAGGTAGTATTAAAAACTCCTAGCCATAATAATGCCTATTTAAATAAATAGGTCTTCACAACTTTATAATAATCCTAAAAAAATAGGTCTTATCAAAATAAAACTCTCCTCCACTGTGCTTAGGAAATATTCCTCAAGCTATCACTTTGAGCTTCCAAAGTTGTGTGTCTTTACAAAGAAATGTGTCCCCTATTTATATTAAAATATGCCCCTAAAATAATGCCTTTAATTTTTATCCAAAGACTATCATTAGCCTAGCCATGGCATGTGGATGGGTTTATTATCCCATATTGGGTGGCATATATTTTTAAGTGGGTTAAATCCCACATAATCCTCCTTTGACCCCTTTTACAAATTCCACGTAAATGTGGATGTATTAAAAATAGTGGGTAATATCCCACATTAGGTGGGAAAGGATAAATGTTCTTTAGCCTTTTTTAAGGATTTCCAACCCCAACGTGGATTTCCTTTTTTTTTTAAAAATTAATTTCTTTTTATAAAAATATTTTAAACCTTTTTATGTGGATAAATCATAAACCCACATTCCATGTGCCCAAATCCACATGCAGCTCTACTGGTATGCCATGTGTCACCATATTATTTGTCCATTCGGCACGTCCTCTACTCATTGACCACCAATTGACCGAATTTTGACCGGTCATAACTTTCACATGCGGACTTTGATTTGGTCCATTCAAAATGCATAGGAAAGGTGTTGGTAAGATCTACAAAATGGTGCTGACTTTAGATGATTTCAAAATCGTTCATTTTTTCCATTGACCAATGTTGATAAGTTGTTGACCAATCTTTGACCATACACCATTTACACATGCGAACTCCATTTTCGAAATTCAAATAGTCAACAGAAAGATCTTGATTTTATATTCTACACTGACTTAATTTAGGGATGTTTAGGAAACTTTTGATATTAAAAATGATCCCTTGATTAAAGACTTATGATGGTCTGCCTAAAAAATTCAATTCCAGGAATTGAAAGCTTCCTAGAAAGGATGTTAACCCAAGTGATAATAAAAAAAAAATAATCAATGATGGATAAAGATATAATGGTAACATAAATCTAAAACAATGATTTGATAAACGGAGATGAACTGAAATGATAACTGATAATACAAATGCTAAAAAAATGAACAAACTAGAGTGGGTCAATGGTGACCCCAAAGAAGACAGTACGGTTGATAACGGTCAAAGTAGAACTGATCCAAGATGGTAGAATATTGAGAGCCCTGCAACATATCCTTAACAAGGAGAAATAGAAATAATGCATGGAAATTAGATGACTAGGGGAATCCTAAGGGCATTATGATATTATTAGTGGAATAAGAATGTCAGAGTTTTGATATGATTTCTAGCTTGTTTGAAAGAGGGGGGAAGCCTCTTATTTATAGCCCAAGGGTGAGATTAATTTGGGGGGTTTTTGGGTAATAAAATTTTAGAAAAAGTAAATTTGATTAGGTGAGTGGGGGGACATGATTTGAATATTAAATTCATGAGTGGATTGAATATGTATTAAATTTGAATATTAAATTCATAATTGGATTGAGTATGGATTATTTTTGAATATTAAATTCATTAGTGGATTGAACGTGGATTATTTTTGAATATTAAATTCATTAGTGGATTGAATGTGGATTAATTTTGAATATTAAACTCATTAATGGATTGAATATGAATTATTTTGGAATATTAAATTCATTATCGGATTGAATATGGATTATTTTGGAATATTAAATTCATAAATATATTTTTCATGGATTATTTTTAAATTTTAAATTCATAGGTGGAATGACATGGATTAGATTTTAATATTAAATTTACAAGTGGAGTGACATGGATTAGATTTGAATATTAAATTTACAAGTGGATTGACATGGAGCATATTAACATGTAATGATGATTAGGGATTAAAAGGGGTTGATTAATTGGGTATGTATTTTTGGTGGGAAATGAAATTAATTAAATCTAGGAGGGAAAATGAATTCAAATGGGAAAGCCTAATGAAAGTAAGCAAATGGGGAGTAAAGGGGAGGAACGATACCAAAATTTGGTGTCTACATTTGCCTTTTTTTGATGAGTGGTTTGCATTGGGCAAGCCATGAGATAAAAAAAAGAAAGTGATGAAAAGATGATTGATTGGGTGCTCCCCCTTAAAATTGGGATTGATGACTCAAAGGAAGTCAATCACGAGTTTTAAAGAGAAAGATGGAGAAAGGTGGAAAGAACTATAAAATAAGATATCCCAGATGAGGATAAATAAAAAGGAAAATATGGCAGTGATTATGATATCACGTTGGTAGGGAACAAAGGAAGGTCTTAATGGAGACAAAAGCAATTTCCTCCAGACCTGTGAGTGGTCAAAAATCACTATAATATGGATGTGCAAGCCATGGGACCGATGAGTCAAAGGTAGACATCAAAGGTATGCATAAAAAAATGTGAATGGATGTCTAGGTCTGACAAGCTACAGGGGAAAAAATAGGATGCAATATCCTTCATACATGAGGAATTGAACCAATTTGCATCTAAGTACTATGAAAATGGTGTCCTTTCAAAGAAAGTATATGGAATGTGTGAATATACCATAAAAAAATTGATTTATGGTTTTGAAGAGATCATTCTGAAGGAAGGTATTGCTTTGATGATAAATTAATAGAGGAAGAAACGAGAAAGCATTCTTTTTGCTCATGTGAATGGGGGGAGAATTCAATTTTTTTTCTAAGCAAAAAAGTAGAGCATAAATTTGTTAGGGAGAGTAAAAGGTGGTAGGTGATGAACGTTATGATATCCTCCAAGAAAAAAATGCCCTAGGAAGATGTGCTTAGGGATAGATGTGATGATGCCCCTGCGTTTGGGCTGACGAAAATGGAAGAGATGATAGAGCTCATGAAAAGAGGAGGGGTCAAATTCATGGAGAGGAGGAAAAAAATTAGGTGTAAGAGAATGGAGAAGTTGTGGTCTACAAATTGGGAGATATTTTAATCAGCCTTGAATGCTAAGTGTGAATATGTGTTGAAGATTACAATGATTGATAATGGAAAGAGAGGAAAAAAGGGAATGGACATGAGGAGTGGTTGATTATGGGTAAGTGAAGAACAAGGAGAGAAAAGTGGAGGCGAAGAGGATAAGGGTATGGAATAGAGTAGACGTGGTGGAGAAGGATAAAAATAAATGAAAGAGGTGGAAGAGAATAGTAGAGAAGCATGATAGAACAACAAGGGAATCAAGAAGGATAAACAAGAAAAAGACGAGATGAGAAGAGAGAAGATGACAGAGAAGAGGATGAAATCATAAAAAAAGGAGAAAGAGGTCCAAAATGAAGGTAGCAGAATATTAAAGATACAGTGAGGGAGGTGATGAATATGAAGGGATAGAAATGATGGAAAAATGGAGGAAATGAGGGAGAGAAATGATGGAAACATGGAGGGGAAAAGGAAGATGAAGATTATAAAGAAGAGGAAAGAGATGATAGAATGGAGAAAAGAAAGAAAATATAAAAGTAGGAGGTGAAGAAGACAAGGGTAGGGGATAAAGTGGATGGGGACAGAGGAGGAGAAAAAGAGGTGGAAGAGAATAATAGAGAAGGATGATTAGAGAAGGTAATAAAGAAAAACAAACAAGAAGGAGAAGACGAGATGAGAAAAGACAAAAGAGTAGAGGGTGACTATACACACCCAAAATTACATGTGCTACATTATCTAAAAATGGTTACAAAAGTTCTCAATGATGATTCATGTCCTTTAAAAAGGTTTTCAAGTTCCTAAACCCATTTGCAGTGTATGTTTTTAGCCTAGACATCCTTACTTAGCTTTTCCATGCTTTCTTCCAGCTTCCCGCTCATTTTTGTGCATGTTTTGGCCTTTAGTGTCTAGACCACCACCCTTCCTGGGCGGTGGTTTTGAAACCACTACCCAGGTAGGGCGGCAGTCCCGTGATCGTAGCCCTACTCAGGGTGGCAATCCTACGTGCTTTTTCCATAACTCTTCATGCGTGGTTTTAACACGTGTGATTTCACTTAACTTGGCTTCCAAGGTGTGTTTGCAAACCAAATTGCCTAAAAATAGTCTTGATTGCATGGTATTCCTTCCCTCTTCTATTTTTAAATAGATTTAATTAGTTTAAATTGCATCTTCACCCAATGATTTGGCATTCCAAGTCTGCCTTGTGCATGAAGGTACATCCCAACTAATTCCTATATATTCAATGCTTGTAATCAAGCAAATGGCCTGGCAATTTTGTGTATCTCGCATAATATTGATGCCACAATCTTGCTGGAAATTACATAGCCAAGCTCTGTTCACTTGTGATATCTCTCTTCCACTTGCATTGTAACTAAACTACCTTCAAGCTACCATTGCTTAAGTGACTTATCCTACTGCTTCCTTTTCATTTCCAATTCCTTGGAATCATATGGATACATAGAGAAAGAAAGGATAAAATGAGGGGACAAGTCATCACAAAACTAGATTTACCTATGTTATGTGAATTCCAGGTTGAATTGTTGTTTGATTTCCTTCATTGCTATAATTTATCATTGCTACATCATATCAAATAGAGTAGAAATCAAATTCCTTTCATTTGCAAGTAATTAGTTATTTTCCAAGAGGGTTTATATCATTAATAGCAGCTCCCAGTGAAAAATCCTCTTCTTCCATTTCCTACAGATCTAAAGGAGAGAATGTCTATAGGAGGTTTTCTACATATCATAGATCATTTGGAAAAGTTCTTGTTTTAAGTTAGTTTAGTTTCAATACACTCAGCACAGGTGAATAACCAAACCGGGTTATTTTACTTGTTTAGTTTTAGTGTAGAAGTAGATTTGGATATTTAGAATAAAAGAAAATTGTTATTTGTAATTGTAATGTTTCATTTTTTTTGTTTTATTTAGGTTAGTTTCCTTCCAACAGTAGCATATATTGTTAGTTTCATCTTAGTTAATTTGGACACATCAAACTAGATCAACACTTAGATCCAATTTAGTTAGACAAACCAGAGGGAATTTACACTACCCATTCATAGCCTCTAAATCTCCCCTTTGCCAACTCAGCTACCATGAGAGCACACTACTAAATATTAGTCACCGATCCTCCTATAGTTAGCCACACATATTCCACATCGGATGTTGTGACACGACTTTGGGGAGTCGAGTGTGGTTGAAGGTTGTATGTCAATTTTTATCCGTAAAAATTAGTGAACCCGATGTGAAGGATTAATTAGTTCTTGTTTCCTTTTCTTTCATTGCTATTACCTCACATCTCTATTTATTCCCCTATTTTGGTAAGTAGTTTATACTTTCTAAAATATGTATGGAAGAGAGTTTGGTGGGCCATTTGGCTCTGATAGATATTACACCAACGTGTAACCATAATAGTCCCCTTCTCTTTTGAGGTGGGGTGACAGTTAGACAAGAAACATCCAAACCTCCCCTAGTTACACTTGAAACCCCATTAGTTAGGTAAGGATGGAGGAGGTTGATCAACTGTTAAACATACAATACAATCAACCCAATGCAAACCATGTTGTTATCACAAACAAAACATGTTCTTACCATAGAGTCTTGTCAAGACCTCACATTATCATGTAATTAATAGAAGATAACATATTTTCATGAATAACTAATCCTCTTCATTAGATAGATGAGTATTTGGATATAATGAAGGCTATAACCTCTGAGATTTTGAATGCCTATCCTAATATTCTTACTTCTAAGGAAGACAAGAATTATAAAATTGAACAATTCATGATAGGGTATCATGAGCCTGCTCAATCAAACCCTACGCCATAGGCACCCCAACAAGGGATGAAATCCTCTCCCAATGATCTCATTTGTACTTTAGTAGGGAGGATTAGAGAACTAGAAAGTGCCCAAACTTCATAACCAACACATGCAGTAGTGAAGAACACAGGGTATCTAGTTGACACCAAAGGATACATCCCTTCCAATGAGAAACAAACACAATATCCTATACGACAAGGTTATCCAGTTCATTCAAATCCAAGTGATCTTCTCATAGGGTTAGACACACTAGGGATGAGTCCTCAGCCTTCTCAAGCTTATCCTACATAAGGGATAGCCAAAAGTGTGTTCTCAAACACCACCACAATAAGCAATGTGACCTTCCCTAGTTTTATGCCCACTAGTCCATATCCTGGTGCTATCCCACCTTACATGCACATGTATTCAAAAACCCCCTAGATGGACCCATATGCCATTCCCGCTTCCTACATGCAATATCAAGGGACCCCATATGTTCCTGTCAATTCTTATAATGTAGCTTAATCTGCCTCTACCTCCTCATAAGGGATATTCAATGGTGGAATCTTACGTAATGGGTACATACGTTAAGTACTTCAAGGAACCTCTTGAATTCACCATACGTGGTGTCATGCTTCCACACCCATCACTAAATATTGAAAAATTTAAGGGAGAAGGAGACTCGAATGCTCATATCAAGGCCTATGCTAATGCTATCAGGGAATTACTTCCTTGGGATGCTGTAGTGGCTAAGATATTTCCAAAGACTCTCGAAGGAATCACATTGGATTGGTATTACCATATTTTGGAAGATTCCATACATTTCTTTAAACAACTTGCAGGGTTCATTTTAAGAGACCTCTTGGAAATCGGAGGTGGAGAATACCTGGCGAATATCCCCGGAACCGGTTTCGCGGGAAGGCAAATTTTTTTGGGGTTGTATGAATTTTTTTTCCTGATTGTCAAGTGCTACGACAGAAGGCTGCAGACGCATGATGGGATATTTTGTTGTCGCGCGTCAAAAAAAAGCATTGACGCGCGTCAACAGACCTCAGTGACGTGCGTCAACAAGTGGCCTCCAGCCTCTGCTTTCTCATAAAAAAATCTCCGTGTCGCGCATCAACAAACTCTTTATCATGCGTCTGCTATGCATTAATATATATTGTACCTCCTTATCGTACGTCAACTATCCGTCAAGGTCACACATCAACAAATAACCCTCATTGACGCGCGTCAACAGACCTCAGTGATGCGTGCCATTACGCGTGTTGATGCACGTCACTAAGGTCTGTTGACGCACGTCAATGCATTTTTTGACATGCGACAGAAAAATCTCCTATCATGCATCTACAGCCTCCGACCTCTACTTTCTCATCAAAAAATATCCGTGTTACACATCAAAAAACTCTTTGTCGTGCGTCTACTATGTGTTAATATCTGTTATACCTCCTTTTTCGTGCGTCAACTATCCGTCAAGGTCGCGCGTCAACAAATAACCCCTCATTGACACGCGTCAACAGACCTCTTTCACACGCGTCAACAAGGTTGTTTACGCACGTCAATGAGGTCTGTTGACGCGCATCAATGAGGTCTGTTGATGCGTGTCAATGATTTTTTTGACGCGCGACAGCAAATATACTATCGCGCATCTGCAGCCTCTACCCTCTTCTTGCTCATCCAAAAAATCTCCATGTCGCTCGTCAACAAACTCTTTGTCATGCGTCTACTATGTGTCAATATCTGTAGTATCTCCTTGTCTGCAAACCCTCCTTGTCGCGCGTCAATAACTTACCCCCTTATCGCGCGTCTATAATACGGGATATATCATATTGTTGAAAAATGTGAAGTAGAAGTGTTCTACCTGGCAAATAATCTAGGTTTATATAGGGGATATTTTTCAAGGGTAGGCAAAGCCGACCCCTAAAAAAAATTAAAGTGTAATTTTTAGGCGAACAGGTCACTGACCCGTGCCAAAAAATTCACCTTTTCAAAATTTTCAAAAATGGAATATTCACCATATTACGAATATTCGCCACTAAAATTTTCCCTGACAACTTGTTTCCGAGTTCATCAAAGAATTTGACATGAACAAGTTATTGCATACCGAGATTAGAGAGTTCTTGCATATTAGACATGAGAAAAATTTATCTACCACCCATTTCATCTAGAGATGGTGCCAAGTTCTCTATTCCTCTACAAGTGTGCCCAACATGGACTAGATGGAAATTTGTAATCTTTTCCTTCACTCACTCAATCGAGAGACTAGGGACGAACTCTAGAAGTTTCCTTTCTGTAGTTACAAGGAAGTGTTGGAGGGTGCACTTTGGATTTACAAAGCTACTATAGATAGTGGGCGTAAGATCTATGGTCCCAATGGGAAATTGGTATCCCCAAATCAAAATAATGAATATTATCAAAATAATTATTCCAACAACCAAGGACCTAATGGTGCGAATCACAATCATGGTGCTGCCACAAATAGTGCTACTGATCAAACCAAGAGTGTTGGTTTTCCAAACAATGGTAACACTAAAAATAAAAACAAAATGGGAAATAAAATATCCCATAACACCATGTCTTCTGTCAACATAGTTGATGTAAACCAACCCCTGTAAAAATAAAATCAAACCCAAGGCCCAAATCAATATCAAAACTCTAGCCAAGGGGCAATGAATCATGCTTATAACAACCAATTTAAAAGTTATAACAGAGGTTATAATCAACAACAACAAGATGCTTATCAAAGGCCAAGAGATTATGACCCTAACCTATACTAGGATAAGACTTGTTGCAATTGCAATAAGTTTTTGCAAAGACTTTCTAAAAACCAAAGGAAACTCTTTGTAGACATGTTACTAAAACATATTGAAACAAATCCACAGCCTAATCATGCCAAACCTATCACACCTCAAAATATGAACCCTAAACATCCTAGGGATTCTTAAGTAAATCCTCAAAATATAAACAAGGGTATTCCTATAGGAACCATTGATTATGAAGCCTCAACTTTTGACAACTCTCAAGTTTTTCTGAACCTTGGTTCAAATGATAATACAAAAATCTTGGGGTTATTCAAGCTAGAGGTCTAGCCAAAAATTAATGAAACAACTTAGACAAGGGATTACATTTCATAACCCTTACATGTTATTTCCTTCCCACAGGATGATGTTCCTATAATCACAAAACAAGTAGGATCCTATGATTTGATATCAGTTTTGAACAAGACCTTTTCTCACATTTCATTTCTAGATTTGTTGAAGAATTCACCTATGCATCATTGTTCGTTGGTCAATGCACTATCTCTTGGTTGTCTAATCTATGTTACACCACCTCCTAGTGCTCAAATAAATCATATTGAATTTGACATACATCCTCCTAGACATAATGATAGGGATACTGGGTTTATTTTAAATATAGAAAATATGCCATCTGATGCTGAAATTACTCGAAGAGGTGATCCTGCCTTATTTTTACAAGTATGGATTTATAAAAATTGCATTAAGAGAGCCATGATTGACAATAGGGCTGCTGTAAATGTGGTTCCCTTCTCTTTCTTGTAGAATTTGGGATATGGAGAGAAAAATTGTTCCTCTACAAGAAACATGTTACGGGGTACGATAGTCTTAAAGTGAAATCGATTGGAACCATAGTTCTTCCAGTAACACTTGGTCCAAAAACCATCTTAATGGAGTTTTACATTATCGACAGGGAAACAAGTTATAACATGATCCTTGGGAGACCCTAGATTCATTGAATGAAGGCTATCCCTTCTACCCTATTCCAGAAGATTAGATTCCTCCATTTGGGGAAGGTCTTCATCACTCAAGGGGATCCTAAGCCCTTCGATATACACTTAGAAAACCTCAAGAAGAAGAAAGGAGTCCATAAAAAGTATGAAATTCATGTGAATCAATTGAATAAACCACCTACATCAAAAGAGCTAGTCCTGATCACCCTGGGCATGCCAAAGGCTGAATTTGTAGACCCAAAAACATTTATGGTGGAAAAAATAGATAAGGGTAAATCAATATCTATGAAAACAATGTCCACTAAAACCACAACAAAAATCATGAAACTCTTAGAGAATGACAATCTGATCTTCCTCCCATTTGAGCCACAAGGGATGGGTAGTCTTCTCGGTTTAACATCTCTTCCCTCTGATGACCTAGGTCTAAGTGTGAACATGATAGAATTAACAAATGAAGAAGGGAAATTTGAGATTAAAAAAATGCCTATCAAAACCATCTTTAAAGGTTGTTCTATTCTAAACCCCAGTTTCAACCCATGCACATATGAAACTAAGCTTGCAATATCCATGGGGCAAGGCCTCATCATTCAGCAAGGGTCACAAGTAAACACATAACTCTATATAGGAAACAAGGCCAGGAAACATAGTCATGCTCACCCACACACCATGTCTCAAGAACATTACAAAGAGGTTGATGAATGCCTCTTTCAGAAAAATGATTTTGATGATTGGACATATACACTTTTGGGTAAGGGTTTTAAGTTTAAACCTAAAATGGTAGGCCCTTGTTAAGAGAACGGAAATTTTAAGGATCATGGTTCTCCGTTGTGTACTTTTAGGGGTGAAGAACTTGATATTTTTCAACTTTCTTCACCTTAGCCATCATGAAATGTAGTTTCACCCATATTTCCATATGTACATTACTACATCTGCATTTTTTTTTAATCTTTTGATTCACTTCATGAATTTGTGATCAAGGGACTTATTCAAAAAGCAATTCCTACAAACTTCTAAAAACATTGGAAAAAAATTCAAATCATGTCTCATCAAATCTTCATGGTATCATCAATTATTTCTGAATCATTTAATCAATCCAAGCAGGATAAGATAAAGCTTTGACAGTAATCATACCAAGGCCTGCATACTTGGCTCTACTTACAGTTTCTTCTAGATTATGTGTCTTTGCCTATAGTTTGTTCTAGAAGCTTAATGGTGTCACATCTATCCCATATACATATCTTTGGAAATAAGGAAATTATAGACATTTTTCCTAAATAAATAAGTCAAATACAAATCCACAATTTTTTTTATTTAAACATTTATTTTCCCTACCAATCTTCAGTGTTGAGCCTGTGTCTCTTACTAGTGATGTAGGGTTACGAAAGGAGAGAAGTGCCCTTACTTTCCTATGCCTTTTCCATGGTGATGAGCCCATACTTCCTATTGGTCGCATGAGGCAAGGTGTAGAGGGTCTCTTTGAAAAATTTGAACGTTAGAAACAATTCATTCAAATGCTATGAAATCATAAATCAGAACAAAGTGAGTTAGATGTCCAAAATTTCAAAAGATTTTAAAACCTCAAAACTAGATTTTGTCAACCAAGTGGCTATCTATGGATCTAATTCTAGATAAACTAGAAAGTAATTCACATTTTAAACTATGTATTAAATATGAATAGAATGAGGTTGTAGGGTCTCAATTTGGTTTTCGTCAAATCCATGTCTTTCTCTCATATTTACCATTCAACAAATTTCTATAACTTGTGCCCCTTCTGACTCTTGGTGTTGAGCCCTCACATCTTACTGGTTGCAATTATTTAGGATCGGGGCAATTTCGTTCACTTATCATATCACTCTTTTGCCACATTTTGCCAAAACAATATGAAGTACCAAAAGTTGCTTAGAGAAACTAAAGTTCAACATTATAATGTGATTGCATTATCATATATCAACATCACAAAACAAAAAAAAAATCATTTTGTTAACATTCATATCCACTGCATACATTCTGAAAAGCATATAAAATTAGAAATTATAAACATCTAAGAGTACACACATGAATCAAATCATAAATGGAAGCCACCACTATACAAGGAATAACTGAGCCAAAAAGAGACATTTGTACATATCATGGTGTGTCATAGTTTTGTACAATGACATCACACACTAGGTGTGGTCAAAACGATCACAATGAGAATGAAATACCAAAACATCATATATGCCTCACAAAATGGAAGACTAATGGCAATGAAACAGGCACTCTGGCCTATCAATGCTCTTTGAGGCCCCTTAATGACCACTCTAGTTACAAATTTATTAGGAGTTTCTTATCAAAAGCACGACGAAATAGCAAAGGGGGGAAGCCTAACATAAAATAACATTCCTAAATCCAGGTCCAATTTGAACCATACTCAAAATGAAACGGTCTCACCGTGAGCACCAAAGATAAAAAAATTCACAATGAGAATATGTGCAAATGAATTGCAAATACAGTCGTTGTTGATATATATATGCTTTGATTTAAACCTCATGTTTCATGTGTATGGGTGTCCACATGGATGGAGAATTGTGCATGTATATTTCTATATCCTTATACAAATGGTAAGTCTCTTATCATCTTGTAATTTAGTATTTATTCTTTTGATATTTCGGTCTATCTACACTTGAGTCTTCTTTTTCGTTTTACAAGTAGAAGGGAGTTTGGACGATGACATTCCAACTCTATGGGTGTGTCACGTATAGAGTTATAAAGTCCCCATCTCAAGAATCTCATACTCAGTCTGGACTCTTTGTTTTACATCTTTTCATGGCTTGAGTGATGCTTCTCCGAGGGGGCAATATGTATACACCCAAAATAACATGTGCACACATTGTCAAAAAAATGGTTACAAAAGTTCCCAATGACGATTCATTTCCATAATGAAGGTGTTATGAGTTCCTATACCCATTCAGCAGTTTTATATTTGTAAGCCTCAACATCCTTACTTAGCTTTTAACACTTTCTTCCAATATTTTCACACATTTTTGTGCATGTTTGATAAGAACTTTGCATATAATACATGAATAAATTACAGAAGATAACACAACATAAGATATATGGGGGGGCCAAGATGCCCTAATATGCAATATATGTAGAATAAAACCCTTAAGGTAGGGCAACACCATACAATGCTCCTTAAGGAAGGAGTAACTCCATAATCTCCAAATATGGGAATCAATTTCAAGGGGAACACCTCTAATATACCTCTAATCAGTAGAAGACTCAAATAATACATACATATCCGTCATAATGATACTCACATCCTTTAAATAGGATGGGTAACACCTAATCCCAATGTAGGCCGACCCATTACCCAATATAATTAATTCCTATGTGAGCCCATATAACTAACTAAGGGGATGTGTGCCACATGTCGACATCTCCATCAACCCATATATATTATAATATCATATCCCAAGGTACATAGCACATGCCCTCCCTTTTTAACATGTTTCATCCCTGAAACATAAGAAGAAGCCATATAATGAGTGTGCTTTAAATTATTGCACACTTGTCGCCATGCTCGATCATCCAACCACCCATATGAAATCCTAGTGGGTGATGCTGCTCCAAACTTGATTCCATATTCCATTGTGCTCATCTAGTTCCATACTGGTCCATATGTGTTCCTTCTCGGCATCCATGCATATCCATAATTATTATTCCTGTGATTCCATGTCATATAATTATTGTTCCATTGATTCCATGTATAGCCAAAAGTATTCTTGTGATTCCATGTATATCCATATGGATTTCTATCCTCATGTGTCCTAACATATCTCCATGATTTTTTCCTCTCATGATGGTGTGGGTGTCGATATGGTGCCACCTTCGTATACTCAACCTTATCAATCTTTTCCTCTTTTTCCTCTTCTAACTTGTTTGTTATTTATTTTTTCTCTCGAGCAGAGAAATTATTTCTAAATTTTTTATCATTTCTTCATCCTCTCCTTCTGATTCATCCTTATTCCCTTCTTCACCATCTTCAAATTCATCTTCATGATCCAATTTTACATTACTTTTTTCTTTGCTAAGTGTGATATCTTGCAATGTAATTTTCTTTCTCTTGTACCATAATTTCATGAATTTCTTTTGCACATTAAGATTAATTGTTCCCAAGCTCTCTAACCAAGGATATCCAAGAACAATATCCATACCATCCATATCTAAAGCATAAAAATCTGAATGTAAAACATATTTATCCATAGAGAGCTTTAAATCTTCAAAAACTTGAATATGCTTACCATCCACTTGAGCTTCCTTAATATGTTTTGCTTGTACATGTATATTTTGAGCTACATCCATATTGATGAAGTTATATTTGCTGCTAGGGTTTATGGAAACAATTACCTTTTTCCTTTGAATGCACCCTTCAAACTGAAATATTGAAGCTTCCTTCCTTGGAGATGCACTATCATGTGTAGCAGCTTCATCATCAACATCTTCTTCTTCTTCTAATGTTGCTTCTGCTTCTAATTCTTCTTTTTCTACTTTTTTTTCTTTTTTTTCTTCTTCTTCTGCTTCATCTTCTTCTTCTTTTGTTGCCCATTTGTCCATGAAAAATTGTTCCAGTTCCTCCAAAGACCAATTAAACTTTTCCTTTTCTAACTCAGAAAGCCAAAACTGTGTAGGGCCACTAATACATAACGTGAATTACCAAATATATGATGGTTTAGAGAATTTAACCCTAGATTTGTTCCACCATTCTCTAGCATCAATCTTGCCATGTCCAAAAAAAGCTACCATCCCCATGATCCACAAAACTAGGGTTTTAGGAATAGACCCTTTTGATCAAAACATTTTCTAAACCTTTTAGCTAAAGATCGGTCAAAAATTAGAAATCACAGAACACAAAATCCAATTTAATTTTTGAGAGGTTTCTGAAAATGTAAGAAATTCAAAAAAATTCCTCAAATTGCGGCCTGTGGAGTAAAATAGTGAAAAACAATAAAATTAAAATAACTCTGTCAAAATAGATCCACAAATTCTGAAATTTTAGTGGTATCACCATTTAATATATTACCAACAACCCAAAAAAACTATTTCCTAATTCGTCATTATTCAGAAGATATATAAAAAACCTTAGAATTAGGGTTTCAACCCTAAAACGAACATACTTTTACAAAACAGCTCCAAAAAATCTGAAATTTGGAGGGAAGATCACTTGAAATATGTATAAACTCCCCACAAAAAATATCTAAAAAATTCTAAGTTTATATCAAGATATAAATGAATCACCAACATTAGGGTTTCATCCCACAAATTGCCCGGATCACTGCTCTGATACCACTTGAAGAACTTAAAATATAATAAATGAATAAATTGTAGAAGATAACACAACATAAGATATATGGGGGGCCAAGATTACCTAATATGTAATATATGTAGAATAATACCCTTAAGGTAGGGCAACACCATACAATGCTCCTTAAGGAAGGAGTAACTCCACAATCTCCCAAGATGGGAATCCACTTCAAGGGGGACATCTCCAATATACCTCTACCAAGTAGAAGACTCAACTCATACATACATTCCATATAATGATACTCACATCCTTTAAATAGGATGGGTAACACCTAAAAGGCTCCCAATGTAGCCCATACAATCTCTCTAAAGGGATGTGACTCCATTTATCCCAATAGGATAATTAGCTATAAGTATATACCTCCAATATGTGAGCCCATATAACTAACTAAGGGGATGTGTGCCACATGTCGACATCTCCATCAACCCATATATATTATATTATCATACCCCAAGGTACATAACACTTGATAAGAACTTTGCATATAATAAATCTTGTAAATTGTAGGAAGTAGGATGGCTTATGGACGACGGAAGATAACACAACACCAGATATATATGGGGCCAAAATGCCCTAATAATCAATATATGTAGAATAATACCCTTAAGGTAGGGCAACACCATACAATGCTCCTTAAGGAAGGAGTAACTCTACAATCTCCCAAGATGGGAATCCACTTTGAGGGGAACACCTCCAATATAACTCTACCAAGTAGAAGACTCAACTCATACATCCATTCCATATAATAATACTCACATCCTTTAAAAAGGATGCGTAACACCTAATCCCAAGGTAGGCCGACCCATTACCTAATATAATTAATTCTTATGTGAGCCCATATAACTAACTAAGGGGATGTGTGTCACATGTCGGCATCTCCATTAACCCATATATATTATATTATCATATCCCAAGGTACATAGCAATGTTTTGGCCTTTAGTGTCTGGACCGCCACCTTTCTCAGGGTGACAGTCATGTGCACTTTTTCCAAAACTTTGTATAAAAATGGTTTTAAAACGTGTGATTTCACTTAACTTTACTTCCAAGGTGTGTTTATGAGTAAAATAGTCTTGATTTCATGGTATTCCTTCCCTCTTCTATTTTTAAATATATTTAATTAGTTTGAACTGCCTCTTCACCCAATGATTTGGCACTCTAAGGATGCCTTGTGCATGAAGGAACATCATAGCCAATTTCTATATATTCAATGTTTGTATTCATGAAAATGGCCTGAGAATTTTGTGTATCTTGCATAGTATTGCTGCCACAATCTTGTTGGGAATTGCATAGTCAATCTCTGTTCACTTGTGCTATCTCTCTTCCACTTGCATTGCAACCAGACTACCTTCAAGCTGCCATTGCTCAAGCACCTTCTCTTGCTGCTGCCTTTGCATTCCCAATTCCTTGGAATCATATGGACACATAAAGAAAGAAATGATAAACTGAGGGGACAAGTCATCACACAGCTGGATTTACCTATGTTATGTGAATTCCAGGTTGGAGTTATTATTTGATTTCCTTCATTGCTACAATTTATCATTGTTACATCATATCAAATAGAGTAGAAATCAATTTCCTTTAATTTTCAAGTAATTAGTTAATTTCCAAGAGGGTTTAAATCATTAATAACAGCTCTCGGTGATGGATCCTCTTCTTCCCATCCCTATGGATTTGAAGGAGAGAATATCTATAGGAGGTTTTCTACATATCATAGATCATTTGGAAAAGTTCTTGTTTTAAGTTAGTTTAGATTCAATACACTCAGCACATGTGAATAACCACACCGAGTTATTTTTATTGTTTAGTATTAGTGTAGAAGTAGATTTGGTTATTTAGAATAAAAGAAAATTATTATTTATAATTATAATATTTTGGTTTTACTTTTTTATTCAGGTTAGTTTCCTTCCAGTAGTAGAATAGATTGTTAGTTTCAGCTTAGTTAATTTAGAAACTTTAAAGTAGATCAACACTTAGATCCAATTCAATTAGACAAACCGTAGGGAATTTACGCTACCCATTCATAGCCTCTAAATCTCCCCTTTGCCAAATCATCTACCAGGAGATCACACTATCAGATCTTAGTCACTGATCCTCCTATAGTTAGCCATACACATTCCACATCAGCTACTTTAGTACGAGATCAAGGAGTCAAGTGCGGTTAAAGGTTGCATGTCAATTTTCATCCATACAATGACACCAAGAAAAGGGGGAGAGAAGTGAAAAATGAAGGTAAAAGGGAGGGGGAACTTTGAAGGTGTAAATAATGGGGAAAGAGGAGATAAAACAGTGAAGACCAAGGTAAGGAATATGGTATAAACCACATGGAAATTCATGTGGAAGGTGAGAGGATAAAAAATATGGGATAGTGAGGAAGAAACATGGTAATAATGGAGAAGTAAGGAGGGACGAGGAAAAAAAAGGAAGAAGATGTAAAGAAAGAGAGAGAAAATAATGAAGATTTGGAACGAGAAGAGGACACAAGAAAATTATAACATCCTTAATTAAGAATTTAGAAAATAAGGATTTTTTTTAAAAATCATAATGTTCATTGTTCTAAATTCACATAATTTAGAACAAACATTCATTGCTAATCCATCTCATAAAAGTAAACCATATGCAGCTATAATGACTCAATATAAAACTGATCTCTCATTTCATGACTCGATATTAAACTAATCTCTTATGTTTCAGTATGTTCATGTGTATACAAAGTATACCTTTAGTTCCATCACCCCTTAAGGGTCAATCAAGTGGCTTACTGATACTCAAAAGATATCTCGCAAGCTTAGACCATGTGACATATGATATCACAACCAATATTTTGTGCTAGTTTGAACAAAGTTTTAAATATGTTTTTATTCCTAGATGACATACTTGTTGAAATGAATATGTCTTTCACCCCACTCGAACTGTTATCTAGTTTAGACTTCCTTGACTACTGTCAACTAGTTCTGGGTCTATGTTTTACACTAAATAAGGACATATCACATAAAATTATGTGGAAATTCTAATTATGGTGACTAAGGATAAATATACATACTCAAATCAACTTACGTTGATTCGGGTGTGTTTATTCACCCTAGGTCAACATAAGTTGACATTAATACTTGGCTATATGCCTATCTCAGTTTAGAGTAAGACACTGACATGCACATTCCATATTATGACAATTGCGTTTAGAAGAGCTAAGTGAAATATCATGCCATAGTGGCTGTTCCACACTATCCACCTAATGACCAGAGTCATTAAGTGGGTATTGCGCAACAACAACTATGCTGTGACAGTCCACTTAGTTCCAATAATTGAATCTGTCATACTTACAAGTTTTAGAACATAATGATTGAGTGGTCTGGCCAACCATTAATGTATATGGGTCCATCACTAATACATAGGTTAATATTTAATAATATGAAATATTTATATTTCTATTATTAAATATGTTAACCTAGATATATACTTTAGGTTAAATATTTAATTTCATGAAATGATTGTATTTCTAATATTAAATATTATAAACCTAGGTGTATGTGTCAACCATTTTAGGCTGAAAAGGTGGGTCGGAAGACATACCCGATCACTTTATATAAAAATTACTTTAAGTCCTCATTTGATATATTTGAGAAATATATCAAAGGTGTGCAAATCAAGTGATTTGGTTTACCCTTGGTAAATAGGGTTTCAAAGGAGGAGGTGATCTTACTGGATGTAAAATAAGTTCTATGAAGTAAAATGTTATTTTCAAAGTGGTTTTTACCCTATTGGGGTTTTCCACTATAAATACTGTGTCACCTGTGTTATTTATTTCCTATAAGTATTTTTTATTTACTTATGTTATAATGAAATATTTATTTAATATTGTAACATTATATAATATGTAAGTTGATTAAATTCGTATTTATTAGAATCCTCAAATTCTAACATGGTATTACAGAGTGAGGTAAATTAAATAAATTAAGATAAAATATTTTGTATTTTATTTATTTAATTTGTATGGTTTTTTCAACCAACCGGAAAGGGTATTTAAAAGTATCCAGTCCCCTTCTTTTTTTCCCTAATTTATTTTGGCATTGTATTTGTGCAATTAAACTCTCGATAAAATTTTTAGGGTTTTTCAATTTTAAATCCCTAATTTTTTTTTTGGGGGGGGGGGGGGAGATGTAATATGATATGATTCTTACTTTCATTTACATTTTGTAAATTATATGTAATTAATGTTTGTTTGGAGATTGATGTGTGCACAGGTGAAAGGGGCTTCAAATATTTACTTGCGTGAAAATCACATACAGAAAAGGAAAAGATTTATTACTATATGAAATAATTTTTATGTTTTCTATACTTTCAAATGTTTGCAGGTTAAATATTTCGAAAGGTAAATTCATACCTGTGTTCTTTGGACCCCTCTAAAAAGATTCAATTTGAAAAACTATAGTTTATAGTTAATCTATAATTATATCCTATATAATTTGAAAACTATATTATTATTTTTAAATAAAAATATATTTAATATAGAATAAGGTTTATATAATAATTTATATAAACATCATATTAAACTTGATATGGTTTTGAAAAAAAACTATATATCAAAAACCTTAAACCATATTAAAATTACATGGGAGGGGGAAAGAGTCAACAAACCATATTCTAAGTCTAAGTTTAAATCATATTTAAACTTAACTTATAAATCTATGCATATATAGTTTTAACAAAAAATAAAAAACCTAAGTTTGAATCATATATATATATATATATATATATATATATATATATATATATATATATATATATATATATATATATATATATATATATATATATATGTGGGTTAGTTTAAAAAAATAAACCGCTTATATAATAATTTTATTTATTAATGTGTATTGGTTTTTCAACCAACCGGAAAGGTTATGTGAAAAGGGTATCTAAAAAGTATCCAGTCCCCTTATTTTTTCCCTATTTTTTTGGCATTTGTTATTTGTCGAAATTAAACTTCGATAAAATTTATGGTTTTTTAATTTTAAAAATCCCCCCTTAATTTTTTCGGTGGGGGAGATGTAATTGATATGATGCTTACTTTCATTTACATTTGTGTAAAATTATAGGTAATAATATTTGTTGGAGATGATGTGTGCACAGGTTGAAGGGGCTTCTTCAACATATTTCTTGCGTGAAAATCACATACAGAAAAGGAAAAAAGATTATTACTATAGAAATAAATTTTTATGTTTTCATACGGTCAAATGGTTGCAGGTTAAATATTTCGAAAGGTAAAGTCATACTGTCGTTTTTGGACACCTCTAAAACGATTCAATTAAAACAAACTTAGTTATAGTTAATCTATAATTATATCCTATATAATGAAAAACTATAGTCTTTTTAAATAAAAATAGATTTATATAGAATAAGGTTTAGATAATAATTATATCAACATCATATTAAAAATTGATATGTTTTGAAAAAAAACTTATATTATCAAAAAACATTACTTACACCATATAAAATTACGGGAGGGGGAAAGAGTCAACAAACCATATTCTAAGGTCTAAGTTAAAATCATATTTTTCAAACTTAACTTATAAATCTATGCATATAAAGTTGTAAAAAGACGAAACCAAACCTAAGGTTGAGATATATAAGGGTTATTATATTCTATATGAGCAATATATATATATATATTAGATAGTATATATATATATATATATAGATATATATTTATAGGGTTAGTTTAAACCGCTTAATATAAAATTTATTCGATTTGGGCTATAATGTTGTTTAATAAACACTAAGTACTTACGTTTTTTAGTAAGGGGGCTTTGGTTGATTCCTTGGCCATGAAGGGATATTGTTTAAATCTTACAATACTTCTTAAATAAAACCTAATATTGTATTCCTAACAATTATTAGTATCCAAGGGGGCAACTCCATTCATTGATATCTTATAATTATTTAAAAACTAGATAAATAAACCTATCTAAATATTTTTTCTTATCAAGCGGGGGTGTGGCGAATTAATTGCGGATAATTTTAAATCTCCGGTATAAATATGAATTCTTGGGTATATTAAAGTGTGAATTAAAAAAAGAGGGTTAGTTTATTGGGTTGGCCCACGTGAGGTGACAATACTTTATTAAAATATTGGTAGTTATATCCACATAAAAGTTTTAAAGTTTTTAGCTTGCAGGAATTATATAAAATATTTTGTAATATTTCCATAGTTTTAAATGTGTGCAGGGGTAAAATTAAGACTAAATGAAGGGAGGAGACAAGGTTCATGAAAATAGAGATTTCAATTTATTTCATTGGTTGGGTGAAATTACTTATCTCCTCTGTAAAATAAGCAGGTTAGTCTATACTCTCATAAATCTACTTGCACTTGGTAAAATTCTTTTAACCCGATCTATGTCCTTTAAACCCCTTTAATAAGGGTTATATTTATTTATAAAAAAAATATACTATAGTTTATAATTTTTATGGACTATATGTTGTTTTTTATTTATATTCTATAAACTATATACCTTTTTTAAAGTGTATATATTTTTATAGTATACATTATAATAGGATATTATAATGTATTAAAATATAACCTCCCTAATATTATATAGAAAAAGAAATTCTATATTTTCACATTCTGGAAATACACAACAAGTTGGGCTTCATAAATTTGATGGTTCAAATGGGACCGTCACGGGTATTATAATAGACCCAAACATTATCATAATATGACAGCAATTAGACGGTCAATTTAATTCTAGTTGGTATAGAACAAACTTATCATGGTGTTAAAATTGACGGTCAAATGATCGTCACAAAAAACAAAAAAAAAACATTATGACGGTCATTTAGACATCAATTTTAAGCTCATCGGATCTTTATCTACATTATTTTTTATAGAAATTGAAGTGTTATACATTCGTGGGGTCTCGTCGTCACTCATATGATAGGGAAATAGTTTTTATATAACTATGAGATATAATGCAGAGCCCTTTATATGTGGGTTATTCATTTTGAGCATGGGAACTAATTAATATTACACTGTGAGACATAATAGTTATGACAAATAGTTTCTTGATCTCTCAACATTAGATCCGATTCTATTAAAAGTGTTTTTTATTATCGATAAATATGTATCTAAATCTTTAATACATTGTATATTATAATGGGGTGTGTTTTACAGATTTAGGAAAATAATGACATCCATCTATTTCTCTCTTGACAAAACCCGGATCCTAAATGAAACCAACAACAACATTTTGGTCAAAACATAATTTATAGCAATGAAACTCTGGACAATTGTTTCTAGATCTGAGGTTTATCCCATCGGTCGTCAAACAACTGTAGATAACATGAATGCATTCTTACAATGAATACAAGAGGCTCTTTCCATGATTTTATGTAATGTGAACAACAAGTACCATCTACACATTGATAATATCGAATATTTGAAAGATGTATGGACACAACTAGAATCCATACATGAAGGATACTTGGTATATCAAGGATAGTAATGAGAGTATTGTTAGCATAATTTATCATAGGCATAGTTATTGCATTTATTGGCATTGTCATTTTAATTTACATAACTGTGCAAACATGTTGGCAACTCTAAGTCTAGTGACTTGCATTCAATATTGTTATGTTGGATAACATTCAATATTGGTATTAGTAGTAATTACATGTGCATGTGAGATGGGTCTTATCATCTCATAGTTGGTGTCTGCTAGGGTGTCATGTCTATCCATATGAGGCTGTCTAATATCTATAAATATTACAGCTCTTGCATTGTAAGGTAATTTGATTTCATGATCAATAATATTTGTGAGGCTTCCGTACCCTCTTTGGTCATTGCAATCTTATTCTATTCTATCATGTTGGTATCTAAGCTATACCATTATTATCATTTGGTATCAGAGCTGGTTCTATCCAAGCAAGGTTGAAGAGGAGCACTATTGGAGAGGATCCATTGGAGAAGAAGATTTGCATCAAAGGAGAGCCATTGAAGCATCTCGCAGCCTCCATTCCTCCCAAGTATCCATCAACTAAAATTTGACCTATCCACTTATTTGGAAGGTAAATTTTTTTTTTAGTCATTGGCATAGCGAATTGATCTACATATTGGGCGGAATATTTCAGATTTGGAGATTTTTTTTTTTAAAAAAAGGAGAAAAGATCTTGAAAAAAAATTGGCAGATAAAAAAAAAAAAAAGATTTGTGAAAAAAAAAAGAGATCTTAAAAAAAAAAAAAAAAAGGAGATAGATTTTGAAATTTTTTTTGTAGATCTAAAGAAAAAAAGATCAGATCTAAAAAAAAAAAAGATCTGAAAGTGGAGGTGTGAAGAATTCGGGAGCAAAGGTTGAAGCAGTCCCGTCAACAAAATTCCAGCAGATACTCTTAGAAAAAAGGACGTAAATTTTTCATACAATGTCAGATTGATGTGCTATTTTTTTATTGAAAGAGAGAAGGAGACGCACAACTTTACAGTTTACATCATCTTCAGATTCAGGCCTCTACAGGTGACGAAAAGTCTGTACAAGTCGGATCATTTTTTCTGAAAAAAATCAGATCTTGCTGGTAACTTGGTAAGATCTCAAAAAAACCAAGATTCTGATTTCCTTTGAAAATTTTTGTGGGTTTCAAGATAAATATTGTATGATGTTTTCTGTCAAAATTTTAGAAAAACCCAGATCACGGTTGTGAGAAAAGCTGAAAACAATATTCAGATTGTTTGTTTGGCGTGGGAACAAACCGGTCAGCGGGTTCGATTTCCCACTCTCTCCATATTTTTTTATGTAATATTTTTTTTGGAAAAATTTGGAAGAATTAATAATCTGGGAAGGATTTATAATTTAGAAGTCACCAAACACATTTAGAAGCACCGCTACATTTAGCCAGAAAAACACCTATTGGTGGGGTAACTATTTTGGCCTCTAAATTGTGTATTTTGTGATTCTAGAGCCCTTTTTTGTAAAGAGGGGGGACAAAAAAAAAAATTCATTTATGTAGTTTGGAGCATTTGTAGTAATCGTGGTTGCATAAAGTAAAAAAAAAAAAAAAACAGTGCCAAAATTTTCTTTATGTTTGGTTCTATCACAAGAGATTCTTGGGTTGATTCCATAGCAGCGTTTCGTATATACGGTGCGTGGGAAGCGCGTAAGGGGAATGCCCGTCGCGACTACTACTGCACTTAACGCCTAACACCCACCCACCCAGTGCCTACTAAACGTCGCTGGGCATAACCCTATAAAATCGACGGGGAGTAATATAGGACACAATACACACAATTGATCCCCTTCCCAACGTTTGGTGCTTTGCACCAAACCCCTCTCCGTACTGTCTAATTACGCACGCACTCAATTCTTTCACGTGCGTTAACACCGCTAGTACTGACGGGATATTGAAAGGGGGGTGATCTTCTTCCACGTTACGAATGGGGGTATATCGGGAAGGAGCTTAGGCTTATATTAGAAAGTTTGGTATAGGGCTTGACGGTTTTATACTGAGAGGGAGACCTTACCCTGAGTGATTAGGATAAGAGCCTTACCCATTGTCTTTTTTCTTTTGAAGTTACTTCATTAAATGATTCTAAATGATGGTTTTGATTCTAATTTAGTAAATGGTCATGATGATGTTTGATGTTATAGACGTTTCTGAAACTCCCATCTTCCTAGATAATATATAAAGTAAAATATAATGTTGATGGTAATATTAACAAACATAAAACTAGACTTGTTGCAAGAGATTTCAATCGGAAACCTGGTATTGGTTATGTTGAGATATTTTCGCCTATAGCTAAAATGAGTATTGTTAGGGCCTTATTTGCAATTACCGCTCAATTTGGGTGGAAAATCCACCAAATGGATAAGAAAAATAACTTTTTGAATTTCAATTTAAAATAAGAACTTTATATATTTCAATCTAAAGGATTTGAAGAAACTGGTAAAGAAAACTATTTTTGTAAGTTGAGAAATCCTTGTATGGTTTAAAATAAGCTCGTAGAGCTTGGTATGTAAAAATTGTTTTCTTCTTTAAACCATTAGGTTTTGTTAATTGTTCTTCTAACAATGATATATTCAAAAATAAGACTCACATATTAGCATTATATATATATATATATATATATATATATAATATATGTATATATGTTGATGATTTTCTTATGAATGGTGAAAATTCTAATTTAATTCATATGATTAAAGAGAAATTGAAGTAATATTTTGAAATGAATGAGTTAGGTATCTTACATCATGTTCTTTGTATGACTATATTTCATTCTATTGTTATTTTTCAAAACAAAATATGTAGCCATTGTATTGAAAAAAGTTTCTTATGATTGATTGTAAACCATTTTCTACTTCAATGGAATTTTGAATAAATATTGACCCTAAATCTGCATATGAAAATGGTTGATCCTATTTTATATACACTCTTAGTTGATAGTATAGTTTATCTAACTATAACTAGATCAAATATTTCCTATATAGTAGGAATTATTTCAAGGTTTATGCAGGAACCTTTTTTAGAGATCATTGGAATCTTTGCAAAAATAATTTTCAAATATATTAAAGGAACAATAAATTATGGGTTGCATTCTACTAAGAATGAAAATGCTATCTTATATAGATTTTGTGATTCTAATCATACTGATGTCGTGTTATAAAATATACCGGATATGTGTTTAAGTTTTTTTGGTGTAGGAACCATTACTTGGAATAACAAATGCAATCAACCATCTCCATTTCTTCTATTGAGGTAGAGAAGTATAATGGAAGAAGTAAAGAAGCCATGTGGCTACAACGACTGTTGGTAGAGACATACATGGAAGTTAAAAGAAGTATTATTCTTCTATGTAGTGGTCAGAGTTGTATTACTATTGATTAAGAATTTGGTTCAACATAAAAGGATGAAGCACATTGAGATACATATATGCTTCACCCGTGACAAGGTTCTAAGTGATGACATAACTCTCAAGTTTGTGTTGACTGAAGAACAGGTTGCTGACATATTCACAAAGTCCCTAAGTGCTACAAAGTTTTGTCACTTTCATAAAAATCTTGGATTGTCAGAGTTTCCACTGAGGGGGAGTGTGCATGAAAATGTCACTTCCTAATGAAACTTGGTTTTTATAAAAAGACCTTTGGGCATTTGTAAAAAACCTTCGGGAAAGTGTAAAAAAAGACCTTCGGGCAAGTGTAAAAAGGCTTTCAGGCATGTATACCTCCTTGACTTATTTTTTACAAAGAAGTGTAGAAATATCTTAAAGGAGGTATTCAGTAAACTCTTTAGTGCTATTGATTTTACTGGTAAACATTTAGTACAAACATATTGTTAAGGAGGTCCTTGGATGTAAAAGGATCCTATATGCTTGGGTTTAATAACCTTTTATGAGAACTTGTGAGAACATGTAAAACTCACAAATCATACTTAGCCACTGATCATGGGATTATCTTTGGGATTCCAAATAATTTTTTACCAAAAGGTAAATTGAGTATAATGAAGGTGTTATAATTCCTTCTACCGATATGCTAGCCTAAAAATTTTATGGTTCAAGGATTATAAATCCTATAGTGTACCACATGAAGGTAATCTATTGACATATGTTATGTTAGCCCACTTAACATTAAGGGAGAGTGTTTGAACATAATGATTGAGTGGTCTAGCCAACCCTTAATGTATATGGGTCCATCACTAATATATAGGTTAATATTTAATAATATGAAATATTTTTATTTCTATTATTAAATATGCTAACCTAGGTATATACTTTAGGTTAAATATTTAATATCATGAAATGATTATATTTCTAATATTAAATATTATAAACCTAGGTGTATGTGTCAACCATTTTAGGCTGAAAAGGTGGGTCAGGTGACATACCTGATCACCTTATATAAAAAGGACTTTAGGTCCTCATTTGATATATTCGGGAAATATATCAAAGGTGTGCAAATCAAGTGATTTGGTTTACCCTTGGTAAATAGGGTTTCAAAGAAGGAGATGATTTTACTAGATGTAAGATAATTTCTTTGAAGTAAAAGGTTATTTTCAAAGTGGTTTTTACCCTATTGGTTTTTTCCACTATGAATATTATGTCACCTGTGTTATTTATTTCCTATAAGTATTTTTTTATTTACTTATGTTATGATGTAATATTTTTTTAATATTGTAACATTATATAATATGTAAGTTGATTAAATTCGTATTTATTAGAATCCTCAAATTCTAACAACAAGTTCATCCACTAATTGATTCTTAACTTGATAACCATACTTAAGTTTTTTATGTTTATTCATTAGGTGTCATTCTTATGAATCCACTAAGTTTGATACGATTAATCCATTAAGAAAGGATTGTAAGACACCTTCTCATAAATTGAAGGTATGCAGATCAAATATGCATTTATCTTAGTGAATTTACTATTCATTTTCCATTAGTCCATTAAGCCTTAAGAATCAATATGATTCAAATAAATAAAGGAAAAATTTAACTCTCATTTATTTAAGTCCATCAATATGTATAAATCAGATTTGTATAACTGTTAAGTTAGATTTAATGACTTTTTTATCACTTAATCCCATTTTATCATAACCTTGTAATATTTCCAATTTACCATGTATTGGTTCCCATTTAGGTAATATCTTAGATACAATCACTCTATAGATGTAATTATCAACATACGCTAAGATTCATTCATTATGTACTTTTCAACAAAATAAGAAAGTTCCCTTTTTTTCATTTAAGGATTAATATCTTATTCACAAGTTCATAATGACACAATAAGGTATAACCCCGATAAGAATGCAATATCATTCTCTATCACATAATATTTCATTACTGTCACAACTAAATAAGGTTTAACATAAAAAATTACTAGTTCATATTAGTTTACCATTATCTCATTTGATTAATGGACTTATATCAATGTTTTAATCCAATCAACCCAATCAACGCTTTAATCCATAAGGTACTTAATAATTCATTTCTATATTCAAATTAGGATTAACTTAATCAAACCGCATTGATCATAAAGAAAGGAAGGACTATCTTTCAAATATCAATCATGCAATAAGTCACTAGAGTAAAATCATATTTTACTTTAATATTTAAATAACAAATATATAAAAAATATTTGGTCAATAATAACACCATTTTCCATTAATTACAGAATAATAAGGCACTAGGCCTTTAAGGTTCATCATACAGAATCATTTGAATTTTTTTTACGACAATCAGACTTCTGGATTAAATGAACTTCATCAATAAAATAAATGTAACTTCTTATAAGTCTTTCTTTTTTCACTTTTCACGAAATCTATCTGCAAAATTTTTAGCATGAGTCAGTTCATAAGAACTGAGCATGATAAGTACCAAAACATTAGAACACTATTTTTCTATTTAACAATTTCATGAAAGGAACACTGCTATTTAATGAAATTTTCCTAAGTACCAAAATAAGAACAAATCTTTAAAGCATGCCAAAATGCCACAATGTCCAATAAAGAAAGTAAGTCAATTTAAGTCACATTTAGGAGCCAATTATCTATATCAATAAAAGTTCAGTCATCAAGGTAAGTTAACTACATTTGACCCTTAAGGTCAAGATAGGAATACAAGTGTATTAGGATTTCAATCATATAATCCTATAGATTATATGTTTGAAATCTAACACCTTGTCCTTGTTTTTAATATTTACTTATCTAAGAAAATTACTCCAACACACCACAAAAAATAAATTGGTATACTAGTCAAATAAGTAGAATAAATCATTCACATGACAATCATAGAATTCATCTGTTATTCTAATGGTAACATTTATAACTACAATGAAAAATTACAACAAGACTAATAAATATCCAATTACCTAATCAACAATCAAGTGAAACTTGATTAAATAGTCAAGTTATTTTCCTTTCCAGGTTTGTTAACCAAGTCCCCTTCACAAAGAATGTTATAGTTATACCATTATCCAATCAGTGTGGTTCCATATGAACCAAATGCAACACAATGGGTGTCAAATTGAAAGGATTTAAGACACTTCCAACCATATGATAGTCAAGTTGAAAACAAATTAAAGCCAAAGGAATACTAATACACATATCATAATAATGAGCTTCATCTAAATTATTCTACAATAATTTATTGACCAAGTCAACCATGAAAAACTCAACTGGTCCATGTACTAAAAACGATATCATTTATAGTTGCTATTATCGATCAAATATAAAAACCATCTCCTACAAGAGGTCAAAATAAGGTAATTACAGATAATGTAAAACATAATACAACATGAACCCAACAATATAAGATCTCAAATTCGTACTCTCAGGAGTTAAAAACCCCTTAGCTCGTTCACAAAAATTCCACATAACTAGTTTAAAATAAATCCAAACAAAGATGCCAAGTCCAGTCACATGTTAGCCATTCGAAAAAAATACAAGGAAATATATCGAATTAAGTTTGATAGAAGAAAGGTTTCATGCAAAATAAGGCATAACTTAAAAGAATTGAAATTGGGTTTCATCCTTGATAATTTACAAGATCGAGACAATAATAGATCATATTCAAAAAAAAATTCCTTGATACGAAATCTATTCAAAGATAAAAATCAAGTAACAATTATCAAGATACAAAATTCCATCATAAGAGAACAACTCGAAAAACCCAAATTCAAATATAGCCGCCAAATGGAAAAAACACAAAACTTAGAAAATAAATATCATAGAAGACCAGGAACAAAACATTACCCACTGTGATCAAGATTCAAGCCAACCCTGGAAGGGTGGTATTGAAACAATAAAAATGTTACTCAAATAATAAAAGGAGACTGGAAATCCATACCAGTAAAATAGTTACCATCTCCTTTATGGAGAGACTTGAAATATTCAAATTGTTAATGCCCAGAATGGGTTTAAACCATTTTTTGAGTCTTAAAAGGGTATTAAACCAAGATTACAAAGAGAATGGTTAATAAGAATGAATCAAAAACCTGCTTCAAGTTAACCAAAAGGACAACAAAAAATCTTTTGTTTATTGCCTAACTTGATAAGTAAACAATAAACCCAAGACGCTATTTCCATGTGGGTTTCGACCCTATAACCAGAACTTCAAAATTAATACAAAGGATTACATGTAAATAGTAATACTCAAACCAAAGATAAACGAATTTGCTAAAACTTTACTTAAATCACACACCCAGATCTAGATATGTAAGTAGAGTCATTTTCATTGACTTAAACTAGATATTCAAAGGTCCATATAAGCAAAAGAGTCAATAAAGTTGATTTAACTAGATATTTAACATATACTAGATTGAAACCAGAAAATGGTAGAAATAATATCATAACCACAAAAACTCAAAACTCAGAATGTAATTTCACAAAAGAGAAGAGTTCTTTTTATAAAGTAATTAGAGAGAACAAATTATCATAATGAGCTAGAGCCTATCATGCCTGGTAGGGATTTTGCAAAACTTTTCCAAGCTCCCAGAGTTTCCTTTCAAACATTCACTATCGATTCCAAAAAAACTTTGCATATCTATTCCAAAAAAAAATTGCAATATAATCAATTTGAAGCCCATTTCCTAATTTCCCATCATTCTTATAACTTTAAGAATAAAGTTTCTTCCTCTAAATTTTCCATACAATGGAAAAATTGTAAATGCAATAGAATCAAACTACTAGTTCAAAAAATATGCATTCAACATGCAGATCTATTGAGCTCAAAAAATCAAAATGAAAAATAAAACCAAATTTCTTCCCTTTCCACCATTCCATCTCGGTGTTTCCCAAGGTAGTTTTCCACTTATTCTGAGATTAATTAATTCTAGGATGATTTTCTAGTCACCCCATTAAATCTTCCAACCACCAATTAGCTTTAGTAATAACTAAATGTTCCAGACAAATGCAAAAACCATAACTCATTACCTTGATCTTAGTGCCCACCAAGTTTAACTTGGTCTCCTCCAAAGGTGGTGGTAAGGTCACAATTAAACACCATTAATTCTTGGTACAATGTGGGTTGGCGCCCAACTGACAAAGCTTAAACCATTAGGGTGTTAGTTACCATGATCAAGTATTAGGTTAGTTCTAGGTCCTCACATAGGTTTAGACCCCTTATTGAATAATACTAACCTTAGCTTAGGCTAGGATATTAATGAATTCCTTATGGTAGTTTAAGGATTAGGACCCCTTACAAAAATGCATCAACCATAGCCTAGGTTGATGATCAATATAACCAAATTTAGCTTGTATAATATTAGGTCCCTTAGTAATTAATCTTCACCTTAGATTAGGTTTAGTTAGGTCTTTCTAATATTCCACAAGAACATTTCCCTTTTGAAATTTATCAAATCAAAGTAGATAGATTAATATAAGTAAGCATTCACAAGACGCACTCAACAATCTCTTATTTATTTAATCCTAAGTATGAAGGTATCTCAACAACAAAAATGATTCAATTCGACGTAACAAATATGACTATAACAACCTATCGATCAGAGGCATATCTTGGATCATTGAAATTGATCCAAGGTATGGCCGTCCTTTTAAATATAAATGCAATAGTCTAGGGAAAAAATTTAATATCATGATTGAAATAACTTACCCACATGGTTCCAAAAGACTGCATTTACTTCTTATCACTTGAATTCTCATAGTGTACTTAAAAAATCAATATAGTGAGTACATGAAAACAATTCAACATCATTACAATATTTCCAAAGTATGATTACATCATATGTAGAAGATAAATCATATCATCTACAACAAACATGATTAATCAGTTCAAAAGAGTATACTATCTAAAAACATGAATCACATATCAATGGTTGCAAACTTTAGTTATAGAAGTAAGTAAAGATATAAATATGGTAGAGGAATTACAAAAATTATGCAGAAGGAAGGGAATGAAAAATGGAGATATGATATGGAGAGTGGGTAGCATCATAAAAGTAGTGAGGAGAAAGAGAGTAGGAATGACATGGATTGGAAATGTTTTCGAAATTCATGAGATGAGGATAAGAGGGTTGTATGATGAAGACAATAAAGATATTAAAAAGGGTTAAGGGAAGATGGAGAGGTGGAAAAGAAGTGATAAGAAAGGGTAGAGGTGGAGACACGGAAGGGGAGAAAAGAGAGAATGGATGATGGGGGAGGCAATGCCAATGAAGGGACATTAGGGGAAGACCAAAAATAATTATTGTTGGTGAAGGATGATAGGAAAAGTGAAGAAAGTTAAAAGGAAATGGAGAATGGAAGAGGAAATTCTAATCAAGGGACGTTAGGGGAAGACCAACAATAATTATTATTGGTGCAAGATGGGGGAAGGAGCGGAAAATAACTGGAGAAGGATGAAGAGAGTGAGAAAGGAAATGGAGATTTATGCAAAGTAATTTTTAGGGGTCGACCAAAAATAATTATTAGCATGGAAACTCAAGATGATCATGAAAGAATTTTAGTGGGAGACCAACAATAATGATGGTTAGACATGAGAGTGGATATTTGGGAGAATTAGAGAAGATGGAGTGGAAAGAGTAAAGAAAAGATAAATGATGAAGGAAAGGAGAGGATGCAGAAGATGAAGATGAATGAGGTGAAGGTGAAGAAGTAATACATGAAAAGAATGATAGGGAGTGGTATGAAGGATGATGGATCAAGAGGGGAAAAATGGGGTAAAGGAGTACAATTTCAAGGTGGAGATGATGGACGTACTTTATGATATAATAGGTTGAGAAAGGGTAATCATAGGAGAAAAATTTGGTTGTGAGGGGAGACCAAGAGGAAGAAATAGTAAACAGAGGGAATGATGAGTGAGTAGAAAGCATAGTCTAGAATGAAAAATTTACTTTAAGTAATATCACCATGTTGTTTGAATAGTTAAGTAAATTTTCCAAGCCAGAGATAAAAAGACACAAAGTGGTGGAAGGGGATATGAATGGTGAGAAGGGGGATGTGGGGATATGCAATAGATGAGTAAAAATGAGGAGGGGGGACTAATGGATCAAAGACATGTTGAACATGGTGGGGGATGAAAAGTTTTAGGATAACAAAATCTCATTGAGAAATATCCTCAAGTAGGATTCATAAAATGTAATGGTGATCAAGTAGAATTTACAAAATAAAAGGTGTATTTTAGGTAATGTTCATAGATGTTAACAAAATCATGGAATTATGGATGATGTGAATATATGTCATTCTTAAAAGTAAACATATGGATATAGATGTCATGGTTTGAAATTAGATATGAAAGAATGCGATCTTGATAAATGGTGACCTTCGCAAGATAAATGACATATAATTGTAGCAAAGAGAATAAAAGGAAACCATGCTTTGAACCGGATTGGACGTAATTAAGAAAGGGAATCACTCAAGGAATTACACTTGCAGCCAATAACATGTGTTAACACATAACCAACGATAGTTAGTTATACCAAAAGACCATGAGGGAAATATGGAGAAAATAAGCTCATAAACCTAATGTTGACACAACAAAGGGGTTTAAAATGTAACTTGTACATGAGAAAAGGGATATCCATAGGTGGATTTTCCTAAGTCTATGCCCCTGTTAAATACTGAACAATCACATTGAAAAGAGAACTCCTAATCTCTTATTCATTATTTGAGCATTACATATATAGGAAGCCAATTACCACATAATATGAAATTTGACCATATCCCAATACTTATAAGATCTTCACAGATCACTCACAATCTTATAACCATTCCAACGTGAGTTGTAAATGTTCGCACTATAGTATATAAGATTTCTAACAAGCACCCCATTAATGTGAACATGGGGAAAACCTAGATCATGTACCTGCATCTACTTTCATGATACTAGTGATTTCTAAAGGATAATCACAAACCTAGAACGGTGGTTTTACATATGGCTAACCAACAACCGAGAATGGTGGTTTTTACATATGGTTTACCACAAACCATGTATAAAGGTTTTATAGATGGTTTACCTACAACCACATCATGATATGCAGTACTATCATTGGCCCTCATCATTATTCACACAGAAGGAGATTATTACAAATATGAACATGAATATCACTTCTGTTCTTATTATAGTAGAAAACAAACACACAACTGAAATAAAGGAGGTCACCAATACATTTGAAGCAGTCTCTTTGTTGGTGACTAACAAGAGATGCTGATTAGCCTCCTCCTCCTTGCCTCTAGCCTCCGAGATCTTTATTTAGAATAGAAAGTCATCAAAATTGTAGTCAGGTTCTTCTGGTGCTGGTTCTTCTTCATATTCTGATTCTTCTTCCACAACAATATTTACTTCATTTGGTTTAAGATTTCCATTGAGTAGATCTTTAGCTCAAATTCTGCAATATGTATATGTGTGTCCTTTTTTCTTGCAATAGAAGCATTCAGGGTCTTCTTTGTTTTTAGGAAAATTCTTGTATCTCTTTTTAAAAAACAAAGCAGTTTCTTCTTTTACATCTTCTTTTGTTCTTTTCTCTTCACTTAGAAGTGTAGATATCATGTCTTCAAGTGATTGTGTGGGCATTTGTCTGAGAGTGAACAAAACATTACTGTACTTAGGAGGAAGACTGTTTAGAAGTATGGCTTTAGCATCTTCGTCTTCTATTATAACTTTTACTTCTATAATTTACCTTATGAGTGATCTTAGTTCATTAATGTGGCTTGACATTGTTACATTTTCATTCATCTTGAGTTTGAATAGTTGGAGTTTTAGTGAAAATTTAGCATTGACTGCATTTGAGCCAAAAGTTTTGCTGAGTAGTTCCCAAATTGTTTTTGAGGATTTTTCCAGATCCACATAGTGTAGCTCAATATCTGATAGGGAAAGTCCTATTATTGATTTTTCTTTATCATCCCTTGTTTCCCACTCTATTAGTTTTACAGCATCTGTGGGTTTTGATTCATCTCCTGATACAATCCTCCATAGATTCTTATGCATTAATTGCATTTGGATTTTGACTTTCTAGGTGTGAAAGTTCAATCCATTGAATTTTCCTAGTGGAATGTCCATTATACCTTAGAGCGTCGGTTTCAACTGAAAATGCACTCTTAGGGGAGTCAGGTTTCAACCGATATTGCTCCCGATTTACACTATGTATTTAAAAAGTAGTAAGAAAAGATTACTTTTTTAAATTTTACATGGATATTTTGACAATATTATATTCTAATTTCTAATATAACTAAAGGCTATACATTAGAAATAAATACTTTGTCCTTATCAAAGAAAAATAAAGTAATTTAAAACAAACTAACAAAACATTAACACAATTTACCAAGGATCCACATTTTTTTATTGGTTGTTGATGTTCTTTTCAACAAAAATCCTTCACACGCAGAGTCCTTGAATCTCCTCCCATGTAGATGAATTCAGACTGCTCCTTTTCCACCATGCGGGTTTTCTCTCTTCTCTACTCAGCATAGCACGCAAAAGTTTCTACTAACTCCACGCAGATCTATCAAATCTCCTCCCACATGGGCCAATTGTAGGTTGTTGGTAATTATCCTCCATGCAGTAGAAGAGACAAAACTCCACACATAGGCAAGAGAATTTGCTGCTCTGATGCCACTGTTAAATACTGAACAATCACATTGAAAAGAAAACTCTGAATCTCTTATTCATTGTTTGAGCATTACATATATAGGAAGTCAATTTCCACATAATATGGAATTTGACCATATCCCAATACTTATAAGATCTTCACAGATCACTCACAATCTTAGACCCATTCCAACGTGAGTTGTAAATGTTCACACTATAGTATATAAGATTTCTAACAACCCCAACTCTGGGTAGGGAAAAGAGAGCAAACTGATCAATGTGGGAAGTTTGTTAAGAGAAAGTTGATCAATGCGGGAAGATTTCTGAGGATGCTAATACAATAGAAGGGTGATCAATGTGAGAAGCCTTCATTTCCATAATAAGAGAGTAAACATCCTTCGGTGCTATGGTCTACTTTATACATTTATGATTTCTATGAAAATAATGATATACATGATAGCCATCCTTTAAGGGATCGGTCTATTTATTTGATTTGATTTGATTTTTTTTCTTAACATGAACAAATGTCCTTCAAGGGACCAATATGTTTTGGATAAATTTAAATTTTGATAAGGGAATCCATGAATTTTGAATTTTACAAGGGGAAGAACTGGAGATAGTCAGGTGGACCACTTAAGAGGGGAAAATAAATGTACAAGTGACACCTATGGATCCTTAATGTGTTTCCAATAGGTAGATAAGAGGGAAATAGATGTAATGATTACAAAGTTCTCACCGAAAGGAAGAACCTATCCATAATGAATATTCTATGAGTAGAGCCATGGTGCCCACATTCAAGGTCATAACTAGGAAAAGTGACAGTAGACCACATAATTCCAAATCATTACAAGGAGAAATGGAAATGGATAATTATGGATGGATGATCATGGAGATAACTTAGATCACATTGGTAAGCATGCTAAAAGTATAATGGACATAAGTGCAATGTGGTAAGAGGTTCTGTTTCCAGTTTACCATCAAGGGAAGCCAAACGATAGACCCCAGACCCATACTTATGCATGATAATGTAAGGTCTAATCCACTTGGGAGTAAAATTTCCACGTTGGATCTTGTTATCACTAAATCACAACACCCTCTAATTTCTTAGCATATGGATGTGTTAAGGCAAGTAGTGTGACTGGGTACTATGGGTATTATCTCTAAGAGTGGGACTTGTTGCTATAGATAGACCTCCAGAGAATGTTGATTCCTCTTCCTATTCTAGTGTAAGCTAACTCTAGTGAAGGAAAACTACTGGATATCTCTATCCTACAAATTCCAAGGGACTAGACAGAGAGAAAGAGCATGAAAGTAAAAGAAATATACACTATAGAGGTGATGCACCAAAATAAGGGTGTGAGAACAGCTCTCCAAATGTGTGAAAATGGGAGAAAAATTCAGATTAGAAAGGGTGATGATAGTTCTCCATAGTCTAACAAAAATATTCACAACTTCATTTCCATAGAAGCATAACTATAATGAACTCTACACAATGAGTAGAGAGACACAATAGACCTGCAACAAGAATAAAGATGCAAGAAGAATGCAAATAAACATAACAAGGGAAGAATAAATCCACAACTTGCATCTATTGCTTCATTGATATGTAAAAATAATTCTATTACAAGATAAAGGCAAAGATCATCATGCAATAAGTCCTCTACAAAGGCCTGCAACACATTGGTTTCAAAAAACAAAAATGGTAGAGTTTTTCTATGGGAATCAACCCCTTTAAAAAATGAGAGAACACTTCAATTTATAGAAAATGAAGGAGAGGAGAGAGAAACAAGAAAAATCATATTTTCCTCTTACACCAATATGTCATAGCTCCCAAAGTGGGTGGAAATCATGATAGAAAATATTCAAAGGTCATTCCTGATTGATATGCAACTTGCAGTGAGATAAAATTTCCACCCATGCTTATTTAATGCTTCCCCAACCACTTTGAAATCTCTATTTAGAAATGGGTGCATTTTCTATAAATTTCTCTTCTAAAAATTCATAAACTATAGGATTTCTTGACTCTATGTATAGGCCTCAAATGAACAATTCCAATGAGACCAATTTTGTGAAATTATGTTGAGAAATGCTCAAGTTATGAGCTTCTGAGTGATTGCAGCTATTTTGTGTTGCTAGCTTGGCTTTCACTCCACGAGACTGAATAATTAATTCTAGTTGGAAATCATCATTTTAAATATTCTTCTTCTTTTCTAAAGTCCTTATATGATTTGAAATGTTTAGGGATTTTAAAAGATGTGGATTTTACGTTTTATTTCATCATTTTCCATTAGAGGGATTGAGTGTCTTATGTTTTAAAACATTCATTTTGGCCAGCTCAGCCAACTCAGCCGAGCTGGACCTTTCCTTGAATTTCTGACCCCTTTTCAACACCACAGAGTCCATCATACTCCTTATATCTCCCAAATTGGTACCACCTATTCCATCAAGTTCTGATCTATTTCAACGTGTTAGGCTCCCCTTTGTTGTATTAGGTGCCGAGCTCGCCATTTAATCAACCTCACATGAAGACTCCACCACTTGCATTGTGGGTCCTCCCCACTCAGTGGGAATGCCTCCTCACTCATGATGTGTGATTTGTGGACTGTTTAAACCTAACTCACTCACATTGCTTCCTCATCCCCCTCTTTGACCCGTATGGGCCATTGACTCATCCAAGGCCTGCTTCCCATTATTTTTGGTGAATTCGAGCATTTTGGGCCCAAGCCACACAAATCACCTTCAAGACATTTGGGATGCTCAACCCCGACATCCCCACATCATTCTACGATGCTGCCAAGGTCAGTGCTTTCAGATATTGCATGAAAAAACAACCTGAGTACAACTCATGCCCTCCAACCTTGTCGTCTTCGCAATACTAACCTCATGACAAGTTTGAGCCATTTGCACCCATATGTCCTGAGCTGGTTGGGCTGTCCAAGCTCTCAAACACCACATCAGCTGAGATGGCCATCCCATGTTCCAACTTATTGGTTCATTGAGTTGGATTGGTGAACCAAATCCTTTCCCTTCTTCACTGTTATGCAAATTGTTCAACCATTATACTTGCACCATCGCATAGCCAACCTTTGATGCAGTTAAGAGTTTCCTCTTGAGCCAGTATTATTGTTTAAAAAATTGATGAAATTGTGAAGTGGTTTGGCCTTGTCTACACCAAATTTCTTTGAAGCTCATTGAAACTTCACCTATTATGAACAGCCCCCCCATTTCATATGCACCGACGTAGTTATTGGATCAATTTGAGGGTCTGCAACATTGCTCAAATTAATTTATACCAGAAGCTCGTTCTCTGTATAAAAAACTCGGTGGGAAATTCAAAGAGCTTGGTATTCTTGATAATGCATCAGCCATGTATGATAAGGGACCTGCTCGACCACCCATTTAGATAACTCATTCCCACTAGATGCAGATCCATCTTTTTGTGATTAGTACAAACATGAATGGCCTGGCCATACATAAAGAAAACTCAACCAATATTGATTAATGACCTGGGAGCTTGATGCCTTTGATAGCTTGGCTTGGAATGCAATGGATCAGTGAAGTACCAACTAACTTGGCCTATATAGAACAACTTAGTTTGGATAAACAACTCAATGGACTGTCTTAGAGATGAAATATCCCCTACCGTTATTTACACCTCTCTTAAAAATTTAATAAATTTTTTGGGATATTTCAAGAATACTGAAGCTAAGTGGAGATGCCTAGGGAAAGTTTAGACAAATCACCATATTATTCCTTAAGTGCTTGCAAGGTGGGTCCCGTTCATCTTGAACAAACTTTTGAACTTCATGAAGACCAAGAAGAGAAAAAAATCCTCTTGTGAGTTTCAACCTTCCTAAAGGCCATGAGGATCCCCTAAATAATGAAATCTACTCATATCCTTTGAATTGGATATGAGAACCTCCTAGTGCAAGCCTACTTGGTTGTCCAATTTTTCTCGGGGGGGAAAAATTGGATAAAATTTTTGGCGAATCATAGGGCCATGTGTCCGACAGATGAAGTATGAACAACTACCTTTGCTATCCATTGGGCATGGAGTTTTCATGATCAACATGAACTACTCTAAACTATGAAACTTTGACTCCCTGAGATCTTAAAACACTGCTATTCAGATTAGAGACTACCTCTCATTGCTTGCATTTCCCAACTCTTGTAAGAAAATATTGAAATTTATTTTGTGAGATTAGAAAATTGTCTTCAAACTAGAATTTCACCCATTTCCCGTAGCTAAAATCCATGAGGATGAAGGATGACATCTGTACCCACTGCTGCAATATCTGACTACTTGACAACTATGACAAACCTAGAGTCTGGAGTAAAACAACTGCTGGCTCAAACATCATAGAACTCTATTAAAACCTGGCTTTATTTCTTCCTCTGAATGTTCCATTTCTAACATACTACTTGGGGTGTTGTTGGGTAGAGCTGCTCACACACAAGTTTGGCTTCTACAACTCACAACACTACCATATGCTACTACAAGCTGCCCCAAACTCATCTTTCTGATTTGGTAGAGGGAAAGAGAAACTGAGCTTCTGATCTAAAGGAGAAAAGAATGGGAACATTTAAAATCTACTCCTTAATCTAGTTTTAGTTGTTTTGCATTTGAATCTTTTTGAAGATGAAAATTGTCACTTGTAACTTTGAGTCTCTTTACTATAATTTCTCTATCTGTAAGCATGATGAACTATGCAATAACACACACTAGAAGCAATATAACACATGCTCAAGGAACTTAGGGAAATGAAAAACTACTCTAACAACAATATAATGTGCACAAGCACTTAGAGGAATGAAAAATCCTAAACTCATATGTACAAGGGTCAGAAATATTCCTTATAGCAGTAATGTTTGAGGTAGATTTAATTGATTGGAATATAATGTTCTTCACCATATAACTTAGCCAGTTAGAAGGAATTGGTACTTTTGAACTCCGTGATCATGTAGGGACCACTCCATATTGCATCAAACTTGGAATTATTTCCCAATTTTTCTCGATCAATATCCCACTTTAGTACGAAATCTCCTTCCTATATTTTCTTGATCAGTGCTTGATCTTTCTCCATGGTTTTCATTGCATGCTCTCTTGGTTCTTCATACATAATTTCCATGGGTTCAAATTCAGCTAGTTCCAACTATGTCATGAGCTCTAATGTTGGCAACTCAAGTGATATTGGCAACATTTCTTCTTTTCCATAGACCATATTGTATGGAGAGCTATATGTAGACATCTTAGGTGTTATCCTATTAGCCCATAAGGCTGATTTGAGATTTGTGTGCTAGGTCCTTTGGTTTTCATTAAGAGTTCTTCTAATGATTCTTAGTAGGTTCAAATTTATGGACTCTGCTTTCCCATTACCCTAGGGGTAATAGTTTGATGAAGCATTGAGATATATTCTATTTTTACAGCCCATTCAATGATCTTTGTGCCAAGAAAAGCCAATGCATTAAATGATCTAATGGTAGCCAGAATTCCAAATCTTGTTACCATCCCTTCACATAAGTCCAAGATTCTACATTCATTTGCTTCCTTGAGTGCCACTACTTTAGTCCATTTAGTGAAGTAATCCGTTGCCGTTAGAATCCACTTATGGCCCTAGATTGAGTTCGGATTGATAACTCTGATGAGGTCCAATCCCCACTGCATGAGTGAATGATTAAATGATATGGGATGAAGGGGTAGCACTACTAGCTTTTCCTTTCCTATGAATAATGCACATTTTTTACACTTTTTGATCCAAGTGTAGAAGCCACTAAACAATGTAGGCCAATAGTAACCAACTTTCATGATCTTGAGAGATGTTACTCATGGAGAAAAGTGGCCTCCCACTTCCCCATCATGGAACTCATGTAACACTTTCTCAATTTTACTCGTTGAGACACACCTTAGGAATCCACTTACATCCCTTTTGAATAAAACACTGTCAATAAGCACATACATAATGGACTATAATATGAAGTATCTTCTTTTTACCTTGTTGAGTTCTAGAGGCCATAGACTTATTTGAAGATAATGCACCATGTCTTGAGTCCAAAATGGAGTGGGCACATCATCAGTTGGTTATTCTTGATCATTTTGTAGCATCAAGACAACTTCTTCTCCACTTCCTAGCTCAACATGTTGTTTGGAAGCTAGCTAATCACATAGGCCTTTACCATGGACCAGCTTGGTCACTTTAATCTCACTATCACATTCCATTACTCCAGTGACCCAACCTACCCTCTTCTCATTTAGATATTTATTCAGGAGAAAGTATTTGAATCCGACATGAGACACTATTAGCTGAATCTTATTATTTGAGGCTAAGTGTTTGAACTTCTTGAAGCTTCTAATTACAACAAGAACATGCTTTTCAATGAAAGAATAGCTCATTTTGTAATCTTCCAAGATCTAACTGGAGAATTCTATGGGCTGTTCCAAACCTTCCTTATTTATCTGTACTAAGCTATCTGAGATTGTATCTGAACCTATAAAATCATAGGGAATGAAATCTTTGGAAAAGTTTGGATTAATGAGAGTTGGGGTTTGAGATATTACATGTTTAATGGCCTCAAAAATATCCTTACCTTCTGCTATCCATTTTAATTTCATACTCTTCTTTAAAATCATGGTAAATGGTTTCACCAAAGTGGAAAAATTAGGCACAAATATGCGGACACATTTTATTCTCCCCAAGAAGCTTTGGAGAGCCTTCTTATGACTTGGAAATGAAAGTGTTTGGATGGATTCAACTCTCTCAGGATTTATAGTCAATCCTTATTTTGAAAAAATGTGGCCCAAAAAATTTCCTCCATGTGCCAAGAATATACACTTTTTGGATTCAAAGACACTCTGAATCTTCTACACATTTGAAACACTTGCCTGAGGTGAAAGAGATGGTCTGAAGCATTTTTTGAGAACACAGTGAGATATGAATTGCAAGATCTACTCCATGGAAGCAAGTGGATAATGATCCTTGAGTGAAGCTCTATTCAAATCACAGAAGTCCACGCACAATCTAATTTATCCATTTCCCTTCCTTACTAGCACTAAATTCACAACCCAACTTGAATGCTTAATAGGAAATATGATGTTAGCCTCTCTCAACTTATTTAGTTCTTTTCTCATGAGAGGTTCAATGTGAGGATTCACCGACCTTTGCTTCTACCTGATGGGCTTGGATTATGGATCTAATTCGATAGTATGCTGTGCTAATTTTGGATTAAAGCCTCTCAAATCCTTATAATTCTAGGTAAAGACATTAGGAAACTCTTGGAAAAGTTAGATAAATTTATATTTTTCTTGCTAAGTACTTACTTTTCCAATCTGCAACACCTTATCTTTGCCCACTAAAATAGGATTTGAGTTTTCACCCTTTACCAGAATGTTTTCCTTTTCTTTCAAAAACTGATCATTTGAGTTAAATATTGGTTCCAAAGTCACAAGCCCCTTTGGTAATTTTTTTGTTCTCAACTACACCACTTGGTCATCATACTACTGCTCAAGTTTATCTTGGTTTCTAGTAGTGAACTCAACTTCTTGTAAAAATTTTATGATTTTCTGGTCATTTTTAAAGACTTTTCATCTTGTATTGTTGTCCAGAATAGTCGGTCTTACAACCAATTTGATATGAGACTGGGTTTTCTCAATTTTGATACTTTCCACCACATCAAACATTGCCCCAATTGTTGAAAGTTTGTCTGTAGCCTCATTATTCTTCCTTGGAATAGAACTGATGCCGAAATATTCAAAATATTCAATGATATCCAATGTCTGGTTATTGTATTTCCTTGTTTTTGAGTTATATTTGTGAGAACCTTCTCTTGATCTTTGGGTGACTGATTTGATGTGGACCAATTTTCCATGACAACTTGCAATAGATCTCTTTGGCCCGGGATAGCTAATGAATCCCACATTGAAATGTTTACATTCATTTTCTTCATTTTTTCTATGATAATGAAAGTAGAAGATATATCCTTCTACTTCCCTTTACTTGGCATGACCTTTTCTTGAATATGAGCTACAATAACTGGTACATATGCTGGTCTAGAAGGTGGTTTGGGCTGATTTTACACATTCAGAGCTGCAATTTTATTGCTAACTCCTCGTAGAGTGATAGAGGTGAGAAGCACTTGGATTAGATGATTTTACTTCCTCTATATTCCTCTTCTTAGATTGTGTGTTAGCTTCCACACCTTGAGAAGGGGCCTAATTTATTCAACAAAAATGCTCAGCTTGCCAATTCATGAGTTTGGTATCATTTGGAAATGTTTCCGGTGCACTAGCCTACTACTAATTTTATTCTTGAATTGTTTCTTGTTCCACACCAACCATTGTCACCATCAACTTGATTTAAAGCATGATTTAAACATGTTGATTGATTGTGAGGTTAATTGCATGGGAAACACCATTCGTATTCTTGAGACACATTATTTTTCACCAGTACCAATGCTTTAGATGTGGATGGAGTGTTTGGATTATAAGGCTGAAATGGACCATTGGTAGGAGGTTTTACTATGATTTGGAATTGATTAATGACTCCTTGGAGCTCATTCGAGGTGCTGCTAGAAGATGTAGAAGCTTAGATAGAACTATGATTTTTTGGGGTAGGGATGAGAGCTAATGTAGGTGCTTGACTAGTGGTTAGATTTCTTAATTTTGGATAAGGAGGCATAGGTGGCCTATGTGCAATTTTACCAACTTGAATCAAACAATTTTCAAATCTAATAATAATGTTATAGGCTGAGTGTAAAGTTGTACCTCCCATAGATTGTATCATCATGGCAATATCACAATTTAAAGCTTTTAGGAAGTATAGAAAAGTACCTTCAGCTACCGTTCTCATGGTAAGTGGAATCCTATTCCATTTCCTTTGAAATCTAAAATTGAAATCAAATAAATACTTGTTTAATGCTCTCTTGATTGTGGTTAACTTCTCCAACATAGATAAATTATCTTCCTTCTCCCCAAATTGACCCCAATTGTTGATTGATCCCGCTCCTAGGCTCTTGAACCATTGTAGAGCTTTGCTTTTGAAAGAAGAGGACAATAATTTGATAGCCACATCCATTTCATTTACCTAGTGTATAACACATATATTTTCAATGTCTTGAATGTGATCAATTAGAGTTGTATGGTTCTCCTTAGTAAACTATGGAATGTTCTTTAATGCTCCAACTAGGATTGGATTTTGTGCATTGAGAGCAAGTGGGTTGCTGCCCATGAAATTCGCAAATGGATTTGGTTGTAGTTGATTAGAAATTCTAATTGGTTTGAGAACTTTAGTTGAAAAAATAAAATGCCTACCAAGAGGAGGTGTTGAAAATGTCCTATTTGGTGAAGATTGAGATCTCTGAGCTCTTCTTCCCCTTCTTCCTCTACCTAGAGATAGTTACAAGTATTCAAAATCATATTCTTCTCTAGTTCTTGACCTTGTTTTAATCCTTGTCATAAAATTTAAAAGCTTGGGCTACTAATACCACCAAATTATTCCCTTTGGATTTGCGAGATGTGTGATTTCAAAGCCTCTTATAGGCTGGAATTTACAGTAAGATCACACCAATCTTGCTATAATAAAAATGAAGAATTCTTGTGGTCCCACCAGGTGTGACAGAACTGTTATCACCAAATCACAACACCCTCTACTTTTTTATCATGTGGATGTGTTAAGGAAAATAGTGTGATTGGGTAACATGGGTACTATCTCCAGGAGTGGGAATGTAGTCATTTTTACACCCATCATAAAGGAAAGAAATCCCATGCACACCAGCCTATCACCCAGTGGTGCTGGGCGCTCACCCGAGGCACACACTGGTACCAAGTCTCTCTTTTATGTGAGTTTAGTGGGAAACATCATCTATGATCCAAGTTTAAAAGATTTGAGAGAAAATAAGACCTACAAGAACCATAGAGCTCAGAATGGCTTTTAGATCCTTGCAGTTTTTCTAAATAGAAAAGTTCTTAACAAATTATAGAACTTACACCAAAATCAAAATGAAGTTTGTACAAACATTCATACTTAGTTCATAAACATAAATGAAAAAGAGTTATGAAGAAATATGTATGCATCAGAGCCATTAATGTTCATATTCCCATAAACCGGTAACCTTATTACATTCATTAGGCTCATTACAAAATGTCACATAAAGGCAGACCACAGTCATGTAACACAGTAGGGATCATGCCCTTCATCCATATAAAGAAAATTCCTATAACCTAGCCCCTTAATACATTACTTTCTCATATAGTTTCTACCAAGTCCCACAGAGTTCTTGTAGTAATTCTGCAGACCTCCACTCTCTATATTTTTCCTCTTTTTTTTCATTCTTTTATAGGTGCTTGTATTTATAGGCATCCTAGAGTGCCAACTCATCCTTCTGTGGCCTCTAATCTGTCACCAAGTGTATGAATGTGGTCCTCCATGGGAACATGCTCCTTCAGGTCTGAGCTCACCACTCCTCACCATGATGTCCTTCTAGAGGATTCTACCACAGGGCATATTCCTTATAGGCCACCATGTCGTTGGGTTAACACCTTATCCTTTCCAGTCACGTTTTTCTTGCGTCTTGCCCGATAGGTCCAAAATGGCTAAGTCCTAAAACTTTAGCTCTGTTCACACACACCATGGGTTTTCCTAAACCCTTCCTATCCTATGCGCCTTTTCCTTGTGCACCCTTCTTCAACTATGCCTTGCGTGCCTATGTGCCTTTTTGTACTTAGCCACAATTTTGGAGTCCCAAAATTACCCCACACTACGCATGTTCTCCATTTGCAGGAACAATTCTCAAATGAATAAAGAATTAAAATATGTTTCATAATAATAAAAGAATTTGGGAAGAGTAAGAATAAGGGGATAAAATAATGGGAGGGTAATTATTGCTGCAAAAGGAGTGGGAAATCTCTTTTTAGGTTGGCCTCTAGCTTGTTCCAGGTATCTACTTCACTCTACACTTTTTGGAAGAGGTCACCGATTAAGGTGTTCACCTCCTTAAATCTTAACCCATCTTCCTAGGTAGTCATAGTCCTAACTACCCCTTCCAATTATTTTCCCAGGTCTTCAAGTGTGTCCATTCTTATCATGATCTATGGGTACACTTCCTTTAATTGGTTCTTGATTGAACCCCTTAAGCTTTCAATGGCCTTGGATTTCTTTTTGACCTCGGAAAGGATTCTGTCCTTTTTCATCCTATTTCCCTTATTCTTCTCTTGAAAATCCTTAAGCTCTGCCTCATAATTAGCAACCAGAGTACCCACCACTCTATCCTTGTCTACGCAATTATCATATGTGGCCTTAGTGGATTGGGTAGTAATATTCATATCAGCAAGGACCTTGCTGTGTTAAGCTATGAGCACCACTAATTTCAATTTATCCTTCTTTTCTAAATGCATGACCACTTCTTCTATAGATTCCAAGGCTAGCGGCTGCCTCTCCATGGTGAGGATCCTTGTCAAGTCCTCTAGGCATTCCAGGGTAGATCCATACTTCTGTGTGGGAGGTGCTAGGTAAGGATGACTCAACGTAATGACACTTGTGATAGACTCCATGTTTTTGTATACTTCACACAACTTCACATTCTCATCCCTTATTTCGTGCTTTAGCTGCATGTTGATCAAATCCTCTTTTTTTAAGCCCTTAGTCTTCTTAGCTAGCTCCTTTTCCTTTTTTTCTAGCTCTTATTCTAGAAATTTTACCCTGTCATTTCTTCCAAAGAGCCTAGCCTCAGTATCAACTGTGATCTTGTTGAGCACATTACATAACTGCTCATCCAAGAGTTGTTGGGTATTTACCAAGGGGTTGATTCCCTTAGCCTCTGATACTGGCATGATTTCCCCTTGGCATGCTTCAAACTCTAGCTCATCAATATGGGACTCAAACACTCAAGAGAGCATCTTCCTTGTCCTGGGGTACGTGTCCTCTTTGTCAAATGATGCCATAACTAGAAGTTTTTTTGTGGGTATAGTGCTCTAGAAGTGTGTGCGTAACACATTCCTTTGGTCATCAACATATTGCATGACCTTTCCTCGTTCTGCATCAAGGATCTTCCTTCCCAAGTGCATGGATTTGGGGAAGCTCATCGTCAGACTGGGACCTCCTTCCACACTGACTTGTTCTTTCTCAATTCTTTCCTCCTTATCCTCTCTCATTACTATGTCAGTGTTGCGCTCTAATTCTTGTTCTAGCAAGGCCTTGATTATTTTTGTCACTTCTCTTTTTGCTGCCTTGTTTACTTGCTCCTGAGTAAGGCTTGGAGTTTTCTACTCCTGTGTGCCAACTTCCTCACTTTTCTCCATGTCCTGGGTTCCTTCCTTCTCCTGGCTACCCTTATGCCACAAAAAAAGGAACTATTATTTTTATCCTCCCTCTTATTTTGAATCATGCACGTTGAAGATAAGTGGCTCTTGATCTCATTCAGGATCATCTTCTTCATCGTCATCATCCTTTTCACCTAGGTACCTCTCCAAGATCTCTGTCTCCTCTAAGCTGGCTTCCTCTTCTAGCCTCTGCTTCTTCTTAACTAGGGATTCCAGTGTAGGTGGCTCTGTCTCTTCTTCTTCCGATGGCTCCTTATCTAATGACTTCTCTGGCTCCAGAGTCTTTTCTTTGACTATGGAATTTTTCTTGTGTGAATACATACTTGTTCTAGCACTTGTCCTAGGGGTACCTACTTCCTGTGTATCCACCACACTCGGTACTTTATTCTTTGGTTATTTTTCCTCCTGTTTGGTCACGAGTCTCTTCCTGCCAGTTGGGTCCTCAGGGATGGACACCTCATTCTCTAGATATGTGCCCTTCTCAAATTTTGGTCTTATGCGAAGGTATACCCACACTGCAGACCCTTATGTAATGGGAAAAGTCATGGGTCTCACCATTCAGACCCCTCATGCGATATGTACCTCTCCACATACAAGCACTTTGTTAGTGGTATACCAACCCTTTACACATTTCTCTATGGCCTTGGTCTAGACTACTAGGGTCTAACTTCAACTTCTTAGATTCTTTAAACCTGTTCACTCCCACTTGGAAGTGTGGAGCTGTGAAGGAAAAACGGAGCTTGCACCATGGGCTCCATGTCTCATCTATTAGTTTAAATCTACCAAGGTAGAAATTTTGGTACACAACAAACTCAGTTTCTCCCTTGGTGGTCACTGGCAGTTGTTCAGGGATCCTCCATTCCAACCCGAACTCATTCCTCAGGTGTGCGTACAACTTATCTAGGTGTGTATTATGCATGGCCATCATACTATCATAGGTGTACTTATCAAACCTCTTCACGGGTGAAGGGTCTTCAGCAGGGTACTCCCACACAAATTTATCTACTGCATCCGACACTCCAATCTCTGAGAACAAATGGTTAATAGGACATTACCAAAAATGATTTTATCACCTTCTTGTGCACTGCTGACAATCTCATCCATGTTGAATGCAGATAAGTTGTAGATGGTGCCCTATGAAATCCTCCTGTAAACATTCAACTAGGACTTATTTACTTAGGTCCATCTCTCATATCCATTTAAATTTTTCACAAGGGGTGTGACCATCTTCATCACTGGGGTCCTTGATGTCTGTGATATCAAAGGTACCTTGACCCCTTTTTATACGTATAAGCAGGGACAGTTTCCTTAATTGCCTCCTTGTCACATAGGTTGTCCTCCAAAATTTCTCCTTCATAGATGAGGCCCATGAAATGTGAAACAAGATGAGGGCTAATGCACATCTTGTGCCCCAGCGAAGTGGAAAGTAATCCTCGTGCACGCGTGAAATCAACCATTGATATAGGAACTCAAGCTTTCCAAAGTAGGGCAACTCAAAGAGTTGCAATAAATCCCGACTTCTCCATCTTTACTTTTACATCATCATTATAGATGGGCAAACCCTCTGGTGTCCTTTATTCATCAGGAAAACTAACTCTAGTGACATTTCCTTCTCGATCGTACTTAAGAGATGATTGTAATCACTTACTAACATATTTCTTAAATGGGACTCCCACTCCCACCCAAGCAATACTCCATCTGGGTACCTGCCTTTCTGCATACCACTCTTCATTTATACTTGCGGTAGTTTCTTGTTGCTTGCTCTTGCCTTTTCCCTTCCCCTTCTTAGGTGTGTCTAACTGGTTTCTTGGGTTACATTGTTTATATTAACACTTCTACTTTTTTCACTTGCTTTATTTTACTACCCTTTATAAGTTTAGATCTCAAACTGGTAAAGAAACTCTTTTTTGACCCGTGCCCTAGATACCAAACCCTAACTAGAATATATTTTCATCAGATGAATCCTCTCCACAAATCTTCCCATGCCTGTGAATCACTTCCTTTCTAGTTTGTAAGTCCAAACTGGTCACTCATGCTCAAATTATTGTAAATATTCTTCACACTAATCAACTCTAGAAACCCTAGCTCACAAAAAGCTCTTCTTCGTATTTGCAAAGTGAATAATGAAATGCCTGAACTTCTATTTATAATTTTTCTTATTTCTAAGCATTAATTGCTAATTCACCCACCATAATAATTTTAGTGTTTAATGTGGATTTTTCAAAAAAATCTCTGACTTTAGTGCTTGTAACTCACGCACCAAACCTTGCACAGAAAATTTTTCCCAACCTTCTAGCGCGAACACCCAACTCATCTTGACAGAAGAATCTTGTATACACATGTGTCACTGACACTAAAGGCACTTCTTCTGTCATGATATTTTCACTTGCCTATCTCGTGTTGCTTATGCACTTCTTCCTCCTTTGTACATGGGATCTGAAAGTAGCATTATCTTGACACCAACAATCCTTTTCCACCTTTTCTTTCATACACCTCTTTTGACATGACAATTTGACCAGGCTTTCCAACGCAATCCTCCTTGGCACTTCACCTACACTTTGCTTCACATTACTCTAGCACACACTAAAACAATGTGCGGTCCTCTACGCATCTAAAACCTTCAAAAAGTAACAAGGTTACCAGCACCCAAGGTGTAAAACACAACAACGTGAAAGGGAAACACAAGAAAGGAAAAGGCATAAAGGAAATTCTAAACTATCTATTAAAACTGCCTTATTTACAAACACCAAGAAGCCTTATTTATAGTAGGGCTTCATCCTACTCCCATTGAAGTGTCCAGGAAATTTCATTCCATCTAGCGCTTGTAACTAGCACACACCTAAATCAAGGATGTACGAGATTATATAGAGACCTAACCAATGGACCTTTAACTTCCCAGGGTGGCGCAGAAACTTAAAATCATACAGTAAGAACATCTACCCAACCTCAAACTTCTTGTTCCTAATGTGGCGATCATGCCATGCTTTTTGCTTTGCTTTTTCTATTGTTTGGCTCCACCTTGAAATTGATTTCCTTTCATCTAGCTTCATCAATTTATCAATCCTTTCTTCCAGTGCTTGCTCATTAGTTAGCCCTCTTGCGCATGCTATTCGTAGAGAAGGTAACATAAAATCAACTAGAAAAACAAATTCCACACCAAACACCTAATTGAAACATTGTGGATTTGTTCAGTGTCTGATAAGTTGTTCTATAAGCCCATAATATGGATGATACCTTATCATCCCAATCTTGTCTTCTGACATCAAAAATATTTGTTAGGGTATGACTCAGTATCTTGTTAAATGCTTCTGCAGTTCCATTTGCTTGTGGGTGATAAGGTGTAGTGCCTTGTGATGAGCCACCATGAATTCTACTAATAGGATCCTCACGGTCTCATTCAAGAAATGCATACCCCTATCATTGGTTAAAATTAAAGGGAATCCATACCTCATGATAATGTTCCTCCCACAAAATTCTTGCTGTTGTAGCTGTTGCACAATAATTAGTTAGGGCTGCCTCTACCCACCTTATTAAATAGTCCATGCAAGTGATTACATAGCATGATCTATTCCTACGCGTTGCTAGTGCAATAGGGCCTATAAATTCTATTGCCCATTTCTCAAAAGGTTCAACACTAGGGATAGGGTGCAAAGGCATTTCATCTCTCCTTCCTGGCTTGCCAACATGCTGACAATGGTCACACACTTTACAATAGTCCTTGCAATCCTTATATAGAGTTTCCCACCACAATCCTGCCATTAATATTTTACGTACAGTGGAATTTCTTGCATAATGTCCACTTGCACTTCCTCCGTGTGCTTGCTCTATGATGATGAGGCACTCATGCTCTAGTACACACTTGCACAAAAATTCATCACACCCTAATTTGTATAAGTCCACATTGATCAACATGTAGGGTGCAAATCATATGTCTAGTTGCTTTTTCTCTAATGTCTTCATCCAATCTGAAACCACACCTTCTTTTAGAAATACTGTAATTCCATCCAAATCCTAGGGTGTGTGCTGCAACCTAAATAGTTGCATGTCTATCATAGTCTCTTCAATGATTTGCGCATCCTCCCCTGAATTATTTCTTGATGAATGATCAGGTCCATAATTACTCGTTCCAGGATTCACAACTACCGTGAACTCAAAATCTTGAAATAATATCACCCACCGACATATGTGCCCTTATAGAACGATCTTGTTTACCAAGTACTTTAACACCATGTGGTTGGTGTAAAATATAAAGGGAGTTACCAACAGATACTGCATGAACTTGTGAAGCACGTAGATCATTGACCTTGCTTTGCACTCAGTTGTAGTATAATTCTGCTCTGTTGGTGTCAAATTACTACTTATAAAGCATAGGGGTTGATCAAAAATTCACTCACTAGGCTGCATAAGCACTGCCCCAATATCTGTTCCAGAAGCATCCACATGAACATGGAAGGGCTTATCCCAAGAGGGGAAACATAATATAGGTGTGGTGACAAGCCTATCCTTCAATGTGTCAAATGCCTTCTGTTGTGCCTCTCCCCAATGGAAGGCACTCTTATGTCTAAGAAATTCTTCTAGAGGCATGGAAATCTTGGCATATGCCTTAATGAATTTTCTGTAATAGCCCACATGTCTAAGAAATCTGCGCACTACGCTTTGGCTAGTTGGCTCCCCCAATCTCACAATAACTGCAACCTTTGCAAGATCTACTAGGAAACCCTCCTTACATATGATATTCTCTAATAACGTTCCAAAGGGGGTAGCAAAGACACACTTCTTAATGTTGAGGGATATCCTCAACTACCGACACCTCTCAAACATCAATCTAAAATTTTCACAATGGTCCTTTACTAGCCCATACACCATCCAATCATTCAGATAGATCTGAAGAAATTTGTGGATGAAGTCTTGGAACACTTATACCACTATGCGTGAGAAAACAAAAGGCACATTATTCAACCCAAAGTGCATGACCATGTAGGAAAAACTTCCTCATTTAGTGGTGAAAGTTGTCTTCTCTTGGTCTTCCTTTACAATCTAGACTTGGTGGTACCCCAAAAATCCATTTGGTAAAGGAATAGATTTCACGCCTAACGGACACCCTCCAAAGTTTCTTTAGTGAAGGGGGGTTAGAAAAGGATCGATAACACAAACTGTGTTCAGCTTCCTATAATCCATGTAGATCCTAATCTACCAATCCTTCTGGATGCTGATTACCATTGGGCTTATCCACTCCGATTTTTCAACAAATTCAATGATCCTAGATGCCATAATTTTGTCTATCTCTTCCTTTACCTTCACACACAAATTGGGATTCATTCGGTAGGGTCTCTTCCTGATCGGGTGCGCAACATCCTTCAATTTTATCCTCATCTCCCCCAAGGAATGGTGGATGCCTTTGAGCTCATGGTACCCATGCGGGAATAAATACTCAAATTTGTGAAAGATCAATGATCTTAGAGACTTCATTCTCTGACTAGTAATATCCAATGATAGCTTCCTTATGTTCTTCTCCTAAGTTGATGTTAAAATTTTTAGTTTTTAAAGGTTCATGGTAGGCGCACATGCGAGTATCAGCACTGTCCACTACCTTGTGCGTCCCTATAGAATGGTTAACATCTAAGCTTTCTGCTTCCTCCCCATAAATTACATATACAAGCTTCCCCTTCTCCTTTTTTAGACACGCGTGCTCAAACTGAACCTCCTCTATTTCTTCTTCTTCAAAGTGTGCCTCCAAACTTGGTTTACCAAGCAAGTCTAGTAGCCTATATTTTACCATGGCACTATCCCCCATGGTAAGGTGCTTGACAACCTATAATGCCTTATCAACTAATGGATTGGTACTTTGATACTCAAATGCTTGAACGAGCTTAGCAGATAGTTCTTGCCAATTCCCTGTTTGGTGGGTGTGCCTCAGAGTGGATGTACCATGGTGCGAGCACAACTTTGCAGTGTAGAATATTATTTGTGCACCCATAGATATGGTGGTAAAGCTTCCACGCATCCTCTCCAGACCCTTTCACACTCCTGGATATGGAAATAAGTGGGCTCCTTACCATGGTAGTCTTTGATGATGGTGGGCACATTGCTTCTGGAGAAATGAATAGAGAAGGAAATTCTCATTTTGTGCCATTACAAAAGATTATCCCGATGTGTTGCCTACCAGTGTGCATCAGTCTTGAGTAGGTTTTAATTTAGCATTTCTCTTCTGTCCTTTTCATTTTTCCAATGGGCCTCCATTTCTCACAAAAAATATTCCAAATTAGCCCCTCTCGAGTAACTTAGTAGTTTCCTCCCTCCTAGACACTGGACTCTATGCACCTTTGTTACCTTAGTCACCGATCCTTTCAAATATCATCTAATAACCTCATAGGTCCCATGTGCCCAATTGTCACATGCTATACTTGTGTTATCGCTTACAAACTAGGCATCCTCAAACTTGATAACTCCTTATGTGGGATGGATTATCTCAGGATCCTTGATTGAGCGCATGTATATTCTATCAAGGACCTCTTGTCCCAATAGCTCTGTGTAGGGTGCTGAATTTCCATCTGTCAAAGGGATGATTAACTACTCTTCTTTGTTTTTAAAACTAATATATCCTTTGTTGAACCTGATATCAACAATATTCTTGTAACACCATGGGTTCCCATGCAACATTTGGAAATTTTCCGCCTCGACGAGTGCCAAGACCTCAAAGTCCCTAGTAAAATTTCCTCCTTGAATGGTGATAACTGCATCTTTTAAGACACCAATGTGCATTGCCTTCATTTTTTATCCATATATAGTACATTCAAAGATGGCTATAACACAGGTCTCCCCATCTAATGCCAAACATCCAATGTGAGAACATTGACCTCCACGCATGTGTCAATGAGGATATTACTAAGGAGTCATCTATCAAAAACTACATTTGATATGATCTCCTTATCATAATCAAGGCTGTGAGAGGGGAGGTTTGTATATAAGACCTATTTCTCATGCTCTGCTTTGGCACATGGTATTTTCTCCATAAGCTAATCTCCCAACAAGGGAATAATATTCTCTTGCCTAAGTAATTTACAGACTTCCTTGACCTCATTTAGGTAATATTTTGGTGCTTCGACCTCCCTTCTTTACTCCTACTTCCTGGAATGTTCCTTTAGAAACTATATTTCTCCTTATAAGCTCCGAATGATGTCCATGGTTTCTTGATATACCTCCTTTTGATGCGCAGGGTCTAGATACTTTCCATGTACTACTTATTCCCTTGAAACCAGGATCTTTTTCCTTGGTGCTTCCTTTACATGTGTGGCCTCTGCTCTTGTTGTTACCATAACAAATTCCAAACCCACATCACATGTCACTCGTGGCATCTATTGTGTGCCTGTCCTCTTAATTCTTACCATTTTAGTCATTTTTACTTCTATCACAAAAGAAAGGAATCCCATGCATGCTGGCCTGTGACCCAATGAAAGCTGAGCACTCACTCGAGGCACGTGTGGGTACCGAGTCTCCCTTTTATGTGAGTTTAGTGGGAAACATCATATATGATTAGTGGAAGAGTTCTCAGGAAGGAATTTAAGACATATAAGAACCATAGGGCTTAGAACAGCCTCTAGATGCTTGCAGTCACTTCAGACCGAGTGTTTAACAAAATCTAGAACATGTATTACGATAGAAACGAAATATGACAAGCATTCATACTTAGAATGAAAGGAAAGAGAATTCATAGGAGAGAAATATGCATTAGAACAATTGATATTCATGTATATAGTATAATAGGTAACCTCATTACATTCACTGAACTAGTACGAAGTGTCACAGAGAAGCAGACCGTAGTCATGCATTTCACTGGACTTATGTAGCTAAGCTATCAAAAGAAAATTTACACTTCCATGCCTAATACATTCTCTCCTGAATGTAATTATCCATTTGTAGAGTCCTCATAGTAATTTAGCAGCGCTCTGCCCATACTCTTCATCTCTCTCTTTTACTCTGCAGGCACTTGTATTTACAGCTCTCTTGGACTGCCAAATTGCCCTTCAGTGCCCTCAGATCCAATGCCAAGTGTCTGAATGTGGTCCTTCATGTGAGCATGCTTCTCCAGGAATAAGCTTTCCACTTTATCTCATGATGTTCTTCTAGAATATTCCATCACAGGCATGCTCCTATCAGGGCCAACCTGTTACTAGGCTGACACCTTATCCACATGAAACCGATCATGCTTTTCACATGTTCTGCCCTGGGTTCTCAAATCGACTAAGTCCCAAACCTTCTTTCACATGTTGTGTGTGCTATGTGCTTCCTTAAAATTTTCTCTTGCGTGCTTTTTCCTTGCGCACCATTCCATAACTGGGGTCTTGCATGCCTATGCACCTTCATACTTGGTCAATATTCTAGGGGTCCAACATCACCCCACACTATGCCTGTTCTCTATCCTTGGAAACACTTTACTTAACCAAGAAACATGCTGCCTTAGGGAACTAATGAATAATATTACACTCTATAAAGAATAAGGAATGGAAGAATTGGGGAAATAATGAAGAATGGGGGGAGCATCAATTCAATAAGCTAGGAAAATCCTTTCATAAATCTACCTCTAGCTTATTCCACACTTCGACCTCACCCTGTGACTTCTGGCAGAGGTCACCCACTAGGGTGCTCACTTCATAAAAACTCAGGCCAAACCCCTAGGTGCCCAAAGTGTCCATGATCTGCTCCATCTCTTTCCCCAGGTCTTCGAGATTATCCATCCTCTTGGTAATTTGAGGGTATAGTTCCTTTAGCTGGGCCTTAATTGAGCTCCTTAATGCCTCAATTGCCTCTAATTTTTTCTCTACTTCAGCTAGAACCTTGTCCCTCTCTTCTTGGTTCCCCTTTTTCTTTTGTTGGAACTCTTTTAGTTTTGCTTTGAGTGTGATGACCAAGGATCTTGCCACCTTATCCATGTCTACGCATGTATCATACGTGGCTTCTATAGATTAGGAAATGATCTTAACCTCCGCAAGCACTTGGCTATACTCAGTAACAAGTGCTACCACCTTCAATCTGTCCTTCTCCTTCAAGCATGTGGCCACTTCTTCCATAGACTCCAGGGCCAAAGGTCACCTTTCCATAGTGAGTATGCACATTAGATCCTCTAAACACTCTAGAGAGGATGCTTACTTCTATGCTGGTGGTGCTAGGTCTTAGTGCTTTAGAATGATGGCACTGTTGATAGCATCCACCTTCTTGTATAACTCCTGCACCTTTATCTTCTCATCCTTTAGCTTGCGCCTTAACTGTGTGTTGATTAGTTCTTCTAGTTTTAAGCTTTTGGCCTTCTCTGTGAGTTCTTCTTTTTTCTTCCCTAACTTCCCCTCCAACACTCTGATTCTGTCATTATGTGTGAATAAGCTAGCCTCGGTCTTAACCAAGACCTTGTTAAGTGTGTTACAGACTTGCTCGTCTGAGAGCTCCTAAGAATTCACTAAGGGATTGGCCCCCTTAGATTCTGGCAATGTGATGAGCACTCCTTAGCAGAATTTGAAGTCTAGCTCATCAATGTGGGACCTCGAATTCCCAAGAGAGCATCTTCTTGGTTCTAGGGTATACGCCATCCTTTTCAAATGACCCCATGGCTAGAAGCCTTTTCATGGGTATAGTAATTTGGAATTGCGCTTGTAGCACCTTCTTCGTGTCATCAACGTATCCCATTACTTTCCTCTGCTCAATATCAAGAGTCCTCCTGCTTGAACACGTGCCCTTGGGGAAACTTATTGTTAGCATGGGACCTCCTCCTATGCTGTCATGTTCTTTTTCAATGTTCTCCTCCTTCCCTTCCTTCAGCACTATGTCCACGTTGTGCTCTAATTCTTGGTCTACAAGGGCATCAAGCATTGTCTGTGTCTTCTCTTTCCACCACCTCAGTGATCTACTCCTTTGTGAAGCTTACTAGCCCCTGCGTCTCCCCACCAACCTCTTCATTCCTCTCTACATCTCTGGTGTCTTCCTCATCTTGTGCACCCTTGTGCCACATTAATACAAACTTCTGCTTCTCATCTCCACTCTCCTCTTCCGAGTCGTAGATGCTAAACACATGTGGCTCCTTGTATTTCTCAGGATCTTCTTCCTCGCCACCATCTTCTTTGCTCTCATCTTTCCTTTCTCCCAAGTACTTCTCCAAGCTGTCGGTCACCTCCGAGTTAGCTTCCTCATCCACCCTCTACTTTTTTTCTGAGAGGTGGCTCCTGAACAGGGGATTCAGCCTTATCTTCCCCCTCAGGTGATTCTTCCTTAGTGAGGGGTTACCTAGGCACCTCTACTTTTGGCATCTTGTCTTTCACTGGGGGACTTCTTTCTCTGAATGTAAGTGTTGGGCTTGACACTCGTGGTTGGCATGCTCACTCTCTAAGTAGTCTACACACTTTTTGCTTCTTCTTCTCTCCCTCTCTTCTTAGATGCAGGCTTCTTCTTACCCAAGGAGTCTTCAGGTATGATGACATCGTTCTCTAGATATGTGCCCTTCTCGAAATTTATCCTTATACGAAGGTACACATGCACCGTGGATCCTCCAGTGATGGGTAGCATCATTGGTCTTGTCATTTTAATCTCATGTGAAACATACCTCTCCATGTACGTGCGCTTGCCACTGGGGTAATTCAGCTTCTTTATCATTTCCCTATGTTCTTGGTCCAAACTACCTAGCTCCATCTTTAATTATTTTGAATCCTTAAATCTATTGACTCCCGCTTGAAGTATTGAGTAGTGAATGTGAAAGGAAGCTTGCACTAAGGGCTCCATGATTCATCTACTAGCTTAAAACTACCCAGGAAGAAATGTTGATAAACCATGAATTTAGCTTCCCACTTAGTTTCTTTTGGGATTTGCTAAGGGATTCTCCAATCTTCCCTAAATGCATTCCTTAGGTGCATATACCATTTCTCCAGCCGCACCTTGTGGGGTGCCATCATTATATCACAGACATACTTCTTAAACCTCTTCACGGGCAAAGGATCCTTGGCAAGGTACTCCTATACAAACTTGTCAGGTGTGTCTGGGTACTCCAACCTCTGAGAATACAATGGTGAGTAAGATGTTTTTGTTGAGGATCTTGTTCCCTTCCTTCACACACTTAATGTTTTCTTCTGCAATGTATGTGGATAAGTTGTATATGGTACCTTTTGTAATTTTCCTGCAGACATGTAACCGGGGTTTGTTGACCTGGGTCCACCTTTCCTGGCCATTCAATTTAGTCACTAGATGCATGTTGGTCGTCAAATAGGACTTCACGAAGAGCAACAGTCAGGGGACAAGAAGTCCCTCCTCTTTAATGGGAGAGGTTCCCTTATTCAGAAACAAACCTATTTACACATATACAAAACATGATTTTCTTGTGGAACTTGGATATTTACGAAAGTATTTTCTATAAGGATCATCAATTACAAAAGGATTGAGGAATGAGAAAATGAGAACGAGCAGAAAGGCACCATTTAGAATTATAGATGACAGAGTAATTCTTTATGCATGAGAAGGTACAGTGAATTGAAACAAGATCATTTGTATCATACTAATAAGATGAAATTTGAAAGACACAAAGTTGTATCAATAACATCTATAAGAATACAAAGTTTCTTAATATAATATAGATAAATGATCTTAACAATATTAAATGAAAAGCTTAGGGATAAAAGAGATCAGATAGACGAAGAATGAAAAGCCCTTTTGTATTGATTTCTTTATGATTTATTTACACTTTCAGAAAATAAGCCAAGTTCTTCCTTTTTCAAAATGGCGAGGAGAGGCCATTATATAGTTTATAATTCATTTACTCTCAGTAACTACTTCTTTTAACTAAAGATTAGTTAAGGATTGCCAATCGCAATACATCAACTTATTACAATAAATCCGAGAAAAAGAATAGGAAGAGAAGAGAGGAATAAGGAGAAGAAGACAGGTGCTTATGACTGGGAGGGACCAACTGACTTCAAAAACCACTGCCTGAATCTCCTCAATGCCTCAGCTATGTCTCTGCCATGTGTATATTGGTCAATTCGCTCGAATCAAGGTTGAAATGAGCTCCGCATGAAAGCGCTGTATCTGCACATTGCACAGAGATTGGGAAACCACCAGCGAAACCCAAACCACTGTCATGAATCATCTGTGCCATTGGCGTAGGGTTTGTGTCTGTCATCCTCAACCAAAAATCACTAAAGTCAAGATGGCAAACTTCACTGTCCCCGATATCGGGAACGGTAGACTCTAGTGGTGAGATTTGTTCTTGCCCCTGAAATTTGATCTTCATGTTGGTAGTAATTCGGAGGGCGAAGCTGCAAGCTAAACTTGGGAAGGAATTGTAGAGAAAAATGGATACGCGCGTAGGAATTTAGATTGCAAAGGTTCCAGCAAAAGATAACAGGAAAGCAGTGTGAAAAATGCATAGGGAGTTCACTCATTATATAGCCATTAAGGAGAGAGAAAGGCAATGAATGTGTATTTAATACATACCTACCAAATTGAATAAGCAAGATATTTGGGTAGAGTGGGAAAAATTAGCACGAATGGCACTTGGTTCCTTTGGGACATGTGGGACGCGAAAGCGCGAAGTACGTGGCTCAGCTGATTCGGGTGAAGCGGGGAAAAGATGCACAAATGCTCTTGGAACACGCAGGATAAAAGTACGTGAAGTACGCGGCTCGGCCGAATCAGATGAAAATGGAACAATTGGTCTGGGTGAACTTGGGACATTTGGGCCAAAAAGTTCCGACGGGCCCAAAAAGAACAGACTTCGGGTGAACCAAACGATCGAGGAATAGAGGGCCCAATTGAACTTGGGACACGAGGGACAAAAGTACACAAAGTACGCGGCTCGGCCGAATCAGACGAAAAATGGAACAATTGGTCTGGGCGAACTTGGGACATTTGGGACAAAAAGTTCTGATGGGCCTGAAAAGAACAGACTTCGGGTGAACTGGCCTATCAGGGAACAGAGGGCCCAATTGAACTTGGGACACGCGGGACAAAAATGTTTGACAGGCCCGAAAAACACACAAAATGACCCAAAAACTTAGATTTCTCAATTTATTTGGCATTTCTCATTATCAGTACAACAGAGAAAACACTTAAACTCAAAATTTTAAATTTTCACTTTCTTAAGAGCAGGGGAATTTTGAGTGGACAACAGATGGCTCCTTCTGGGGATGACTTGGCATAAATTCAAGTCCAATGAGACAAAGTAAGAACTTAGAAAAAATCGGGGAAGTAGACCAGTACCTTATCCATTGGGCAACAGAGTCATCAAATCAAACCAATACAGAGGACAACACACCAAAACAAAGGGAAAGAAAAACAAAACATTGTACAGAATATACAAAGGACTCCCTAATCACCTATGACTTGAACAATTTTAGGTACTGCCCACTATAAGGAAGTGGGAGAGAAGAACCATCCATATAATCAAGGTAAAAAGAATTCTTACCAGCAAAGTGCCTAATCTTGAAAGGTCCGAGCCAAAGGGAATCAAACTTGCCATGGCTACCACGAGGTTCATGCCTTTTATCCCACAACAAAACAGTGTCTCCAACTTGGAAATCTCTGAACCTAGCTTTCTTATCAAACAGGACCTTAAATTTTTGTTGATGAGTAGATATCTTATCAGCAACTTCCAATCTATCCTCATTCAATTTGTGAAGGTACATTATTCTCTTATCCAAAGCATCATTGAAACTGGTATCTTCAATGGCCTTCATTAGATGCAAGGCTAGCAGCTCCAGTGTCACTGGCAATTGAGCTTCTACTCCATATACCACTTGAAAAGGAGACATTCCAATGGCTCTCTTAGGTGTGATCCTGTCTACCCAAAGAGCATCATAGAGTTTCTTGTGCCAGTTTCGTTGAGACTCATTGACTAATTTCCTTATTATGGTCACCATATTTTTATTAGTGGATTCTACTTGTCCATTTCTCTGAGGATAATAATCTGAGGAGTGAGCCAAAGAGATGCCATATCCATAGCAAAAATCCATTATCTCGGTTGAAGAAAAATTCAAAGCATTATCTGTCACAATCTTGTTTGGCACACCATACCTTACCAAGATGTTTTCTTTGATGAAACTGCACACCACTTCAGAAGTAGTACTCTTTACTGAAATGGCTTCTACCCATTTTGTGAAATAATCTATAGCAGTTAATACATGAGTATGACCAGCACCTGAAGAGGGATTAAGTGTTCCAATGAAGTCCAAACCCCAGTGTTGAAAAGGTTCTTCAATTACAACTGGCTTAAGAGGAAAAGAGGCCAATTTGGGTCTGCCCACGAAAGTCTGACAAGCCTCACATTTATCAACCCACTTGGATGCATCTCTGAATAAGGTAGGCCGGTTTTATCCTCCATGAAGTATCTTATGAGCAGTGATGGTTGATGAGTAGTGCCCTCCGCATGCTTGATCATGAAAAGTTGAGAGTAGCTTTTTCTACTGTTCCTTGTCCACACATTTCAAAAACCTTCCATCTAACCCACGTTTAAACAAGGCATTTTCCCATAACACATATTACACTGATCTTAGTTTAACAGTCCTCTTTTCTTTGGTAGTCAAATGATAGGGGCATTCTCCATAGGTGAGAAAATGGGTGATATCAGCATACCATTCATCAACTGAGCTAAGAAATAGAATGGTAGGAAGACCAACTTTATCTTCCAGTAACTCATGTCTATCTCCTTCAGCAATGAGCTCACAAAGGCCTTTTCCAAAGATGAGCTTGGTCAGTTTGATGTCAATATCATATTCTTGAACCTTAGCCACCCAGTTCCCTCTCTTGGATCCAAATTCCTGCTGCGTAAGAATTGACTTAACAGTTGTATCTGGTACTAACACCATGGAGTGAGAGTTAAGAATGTAAAAACGAAACTGCTTAACAGCTTTAACCACTGCAAAAGCATGTTTTTCCATCATGGTATATTTTAACTCATGATCTTTCAGAATATAGCTCATAAATGAAATTGGGATTTTGTGCTCATTAGAATCTTCCTGAGTCAAAACCTCAGCCAATGTGTTATTTGTGGCGTAGCAATAGATAATAAAATGTTTACTAAAATCTGGACATGCTAAAACAGGAGTTTTAGCAATGGCTCTTTTAATATCTTCAAATGCTTCTTTCCCTTCAGGAGACCAACCAAACGTTTGTTTGCCTTTTGTCATTTGGGAGATATTTAGAGTTAGTTCTGTAAAATCAGGGATGAATCTTCTCAAAAAATTGATCTTACCAAAGAAAGAGTGCACGCCCTTTTTGCTGGTTGGGAGAGGAATTTGCTGAATAACTTGAACTCACTCAGGATCAATTTTAATACCATCTTTGGAGACGATGTGCCCTAATAATTTCCCCTCTGTGACACAAAAGACAGATTTTTTAAGATTTAAAGAGATCCCATGTTCTCTACATCTTAGCAGAACTGTCTCCAGGTGCTGAAAATGATCTGCCCTTATTTTAGAATACACAGTCAAGTCATCAAGGTATACAACAATACACTTCCCTTTCAAACTTCCAAAGGCCAGATCCATAGCCCTCTGAAAAGTAGCACTGGCATTAATGAGCCCAAAAGGCATTCTCTTGTAAACAAAGGTACCCCAAGGGGTAGTGAAATCTATTTTGTGTTGATTTGCAGTATTAACTTCTACCTGATTATATCCTGAGAATCCATCAAGCATAGACAACATTTCAGATCCTGTTACTGCTTGTAATACTTGATCCATCATAGGTAAAGGATAATTATCTTTCAAGGAAGCCTGATTCAGATTCCTGAAGTCAACACAGATATGAATCTCACCATTTTTCTTTCTAACAGGTACAACATTGGCAATCCATGTTGAATGATGGATAGGAAAAATGATTTTGGCTTTCAACAACTTCTGTATTTCTTAAAAAATTGTGTTAGTTATTTCGGGATTGTATTGCCTTTGCTTTTGTTTAAAAGGCTTAATTCTAGGTTTAAGAGGAATAAAATAATTTTGTCATATTCAGCTGTGCAACATTTTCCAATGTTCACGAGCTTAGGGTCAGTAGAACTCCCAATATTAATTTTGTCATATTCAGCTGATTGTTGAGGTCCAGTAGAAGCTCTAGACTTTACATACTTGTCATGTTTATCAAATAATTCCTCTAAACTCACCAATCCTTTAGGAATCTTGTTTCCCTTGAGTTTAATGCATCCATCCTGATCCATTTCTTCTCCTTGAGTGGCTGCTTTGTTAAAGGGCACACTTTCACGAGGAAAGTTATCACTTCCTTCAAAGTATAGCTATTCAAAATTATCTTTGAGTTCTAAGAAAGAAAGAAAATGTTGATCATTATTGAAAACTTTCCAGTTATTTGTATTATCAGGTACACTAGGTCGATGGATCATCTCAATGGTGAACTTATCTTAGGAAAAGTCAAGATGAGGTATAAGCAGTGACCTAGAGACTGCTAATGAATCAGCCCTTGTATTCTTCTCCCTAGGTGTTTCTTTGATGGAGAAAGCATCAAGAAATTCAATGGAATCCCAAACTTGATTCCGGTAATGTTTCAACCTTCTATTTTTTACCTGGAAGAGGTTTCTAACTTGCTTTACAATCAATTCCGCATCCCCACGAGCTAGAATATTCTTCACACCTTGTTCTTTTGCCACCTGTAGTCCAAGAATGAGAGCCTCATACTTTGCTGTATTATTGGTATTTTCGAATTGCAACTTGAATGAAAAAGGATGAAGGCTTCCCTCAGGTGACACCAGTATGACAGCAGCTCTAGAACTAGCTGAGGAACAACTTCCATCAAACTCTAAAATCCAAACACCATTAGAATATTTAGGTGATACTTTGGGGAGTTGGATTTCTTCAGGAGACATAATCATGTAGTTGCCATGCCCCATATCCTCATAGAGTATTTGTGCTTTGGGATCATCTGTTTTTTGTCCAATATACTCAGATTGCTTCTCAGGCAGTAACTTCTTCATTTGTCCATTAACAAGTATGAGGGCATGTGACCAATCCATTTGAATTTCTCCACCCACATCCTTACAGAAGTTTCTGCTTAGCAACATCCCATATGAAGGAGGAATATATGCTACTAAGATGGTAGCCAAAACTTTCTTCTCAGGAAAAGCAGCAAAAGCCACTTGTGCATCTTTAATTCTTCTGACTAAGGGAACTTCCTTACTCTCCATAGAGTAACAAGATCCATAAGTACGTGGTTGAGTCAAGCCTAAGGCATGGGCTACTTTAGCAGGAATCACATTGTCTGAGGCTCCTGAGTCTATGACACAATTACTGAGCCTATGGCCAGCTATAAGAAGTGTCACATAGAATTGTTTGATTTTGTCATTGGGTGAGGTGATAGCGGCTACCAGATTAGGTTGTGGTGCAGAAGAAGGAGTGGGTAAAAGGCCTTTAGAAGTAGTTTTAGAATGGGAATTAACAAAGTGAATCATTTTAGCAAAGGCCTTAGGATGGGTTTGATAATATTCAGCTTCTGAGATTTGAACCTTAGTCTTTTTTAGGTGATCAATAATATCAAAAGACCCAGAAGTGGACGGGCTATCATCACTTGAGATCTTAGGTTTATCAAATTTAGGAGAAACAGAAATAACTTTAGTAGATGATGACAGGACTCACCTTTGGTGTAGATGAAATGGGGATAGGAGATCCTCTTTTTGCAATTATGGGGATAGTTGTCGGCTATTCTTTAGATTTCTTGGTGGGATGCATCACTTTCACCCTATGATTTGTCTTCTCTCGAGTCATGACAGTGTATGATTCATTATTCATGTCTGCTACTATTTCATCATAATCATCCTCATCATCAATGCCCTCAGTGGTGAAGAAATTAACTCGAGATCCCTCAAGTTCATCTACTTCATCATCAACCTCTTCAAAAAATTCCTCACAATCTTCATTAACCTCTTCATCTTTAGGTTCCTCAACTTCACAGGTTGCATTGATGGGAAATTTAATAGGAGGTCCTTCAAGTGCTAGCCTTGTTTGAGCAGCAGGAAAATGATTTCTGGGCTGAAAATTCCTCCTTGGAATGTCTGCATAGGGAGCATGCTGAGCCAATTGTTTCTTTATGGCAATGAGATCATTTTCAAGTTTTTGTACCAATGGATCAGTATTAGGTCTGGGAGTGGAAGAGGAGGAAGAAGCAGATTTAGATTTAGAAGGGTCTCTCCTTAACTTCCCTGACATGATTAAATCATCTTCGACAATAACAACAAGAGTTTGATCTTTAGCCAATGTTGTGAGATTAGCCCTTCTTAGTGCATAGCTAACTTCAGGTGATTGAGCATTTAGGAAAAAACATTTTTGAATTTGATCTACACGTCGAGTATTTGGTGGAATTTTGTTAATCAACCTGTTGAATCAGGCCACAAATTCTCTCATGGGTTCTTGTGAATCTTTCTTTATTTGAGATATTTGGGCTAGCAAGGCATGCATGTCTTCTACTGGTTTGAACCGATTTTCAAACCTAGTTCTCATTGTATCCCAGCTAGTGATAGCACCATCCGGAAGGTGATAGAACCAATCAGTAGCATTATCTTGTAAAGTCTCAATGAAAAGTCTTACGGAGACATCTTCATGTTCAACTCCCAGAACTCCGCATGCAACTATGAAGGCTGCGATTTGTTCATCAGGATGCACTTTACCATCGCCTTTGAATTTAGGGAAGTTCTTACGGTTACCTCTAGGTAACTCATGTAAGGGTTGAGGAAGGGCAAGGGGCCCGACACGATGACCCCAGGGCAATGGTACCACCATTCTTGGAAAAATGGCTTGAAGAGGAACTGCAACATCAATAAGAATCAAAGCTCGAAGATTAGAAATGATTGACTCTGAAGGAATACCACCCGTAGGGATTCTATCTTGAACAGGTGGAGTGCTTGTCGAATGATTCTTTCTATTTCTTGTTGAAGGGAAAGGAAAACCCTGCTGCTCCAAAAGATGGAACTGAGAATCTTCAATACCAAGGGCCCTTCTCCCTCGAGTAAAATGTGGAGTCGCCAGATCAAAGGATGATAAATAATTATAGAACTGGAATATGATTTCCCCAGTGAATTCACCAAAAAATTGTTGGTCGTCAAATAGGACTTCACGAAGAGCAACAGTCAGGGGACAAGAAGTCCCTCCTCTTTAATGGAAGAGGTTCCCTTATTCAAAAATGAACCTATCTACACATATACAAAACATGATTTTCTTGTGGAACTTGGATATTTATGAAAGTGTTTTCTATAAGGATCATCAATTACAAAAGGACTGAGGAATGAGAAAATGAGAATGAGTAGAAAGGCACCATTTAGAATTTTAGATGACAGAGTAATTCTTTATGCATGCGAAGGTACAGTGAATTGAAACAAGATCATTTGTATCATACTAATAAGATGAAATTTGAAAGACACAAAGTTCTATCAATAACATTTGCAATAATACAAAGCTTCTTAATATAATATAGACAAATGATCTTAACAAGATTAAATGAAAATCTTAGGGATAAAAGAGATCAGATAGACGAAGAATGAAAAGCCCTTCTGTATTGATTTCTTTATGATTTATTTACACTTTCAGAAAATAAGCCAAGTTCTTCCTTTTTTAAAATGGCGAGGAGAAGCCATTATATAGTTTACAATTCAGTTACTCTCGGTAAATACTTCTTTTAACTAAAGATTAGTTAAGGATTGCCAATCGCAATACATCAACTTATTACAATAAATCCGAGAAAAAGAATAGGAAGAGAAGAGAGGAATAAGGAGAAGAAGATAGGTGCTTATGACTGGGAGGGACCCACTGACTTCAAAAACCACTGCCTGAATATCCTCAATGCATCTGCTATGTCTCTACCACGTGTATATTGGTCAATTCACTCCAATCATGGTTGAAATGAGCTCCACATGAAAGTGCTGTATCTGCACATTACACAGAGATTGGGAAACCACCAGTGAAATCCAAACCGCTGTCATGAATCATTTGTGCCATTGGCGTAGGGTTTGTGTCTGTCATCCTCGACCAAAAATCACTAAAGCCAAGATGGCGAACTTCACTGTCCCCGATATCGGGAACGGAAGACTCTAGTGGTGAGATTTGTTCTTGCCCCTGAAATTTGATCTTCATGTTGGTAGTAATTCAGAGGGCGAAGCTGCAAGCTAGACTTGGGAAGGAATTGCAGAGAAAAATGGATACGCGCGTAGGAATTTAGATTGCAAAGGTTTGAGAAAAAGATAGTAGGAAAGTAGTGTGTAAAACACATAGGGGGTTCACTTGTTATATAGCTATTGAGGAGAGAGAAAGGCAATGAATATGTATTTAATACATACCTACCAAATTGAATAAGCAACATATTCGGGTAGAGCAGGAAAAATTAGCACGAATGGCACTTGGTTCCTTTGGGACATGTGGGACGCGAAAGCGCGAAGTACGCGGCTCGGCCGATTCTGGCGAAGAGGGGAAAAGATGCACAAATGCTCTTGGAACATGTGGGACAAAAGTATGCAAAGTATGCGGCTCGGCCGAATCGAACGAAAATGGAACAATTGGTCTGGGAGAACTTGGGACATTTGGGACAAAAAGTTCAGATAGGCCCGAAAAGAACAGACTTCAGGTGAACCAGCCGATCGGGGAACAGAGGGCGCAATTGAACTTGGGACACGTGGGACAAAAGTACGTGAAGTACGTGGCTCGGCTGAATCAGACGAAAATGGAACAATTGGTCTGGGTGAACTTGGGACATTTGGGACAAAAAGTTCTGACGAGCCCGGAAAGAACATACTTCAAGTGAACTGGCTGATCGGGGAACAGAGGGCTCAATTGAACTTGTGACATGTGGGACAAAAATGTCTGACAAGCCCGAAAAACACACAAAATGACCCAAAAATGTAGATTTCTCAATTTCTTTGGCATTTCACATTATCAGTACAACAGAGAAAACACTTAAACTCAAAATTTTAAATTTTCACTTTCTTAAGAGCAGGGGAATTTTGAGTGGACAACAATGCATAGCCATTTTCATCACGGGGTCCTTGATGTCTGAAATTTCGTAATATCTTGACCCCTTCTTGCACGAATATTCGGTGATGGTCTCCTGAATAGCCTCCTTTTCACTTAGGTCATCCTCAAAGCTATCTCCCTCACATATTAGGCTTGTGAACTGTGAGATAAGCTAAGGAGTAATGTGCATCTTGCACCATGCAAAGTGGAAGTAATCCTTGTGTACCCACGACATTAACCATTGGTATAGGCGCTCTGGTTTTCCAAAATAGAGCAACTCGTAGAGTTGTAAAAACCCTTCCTTCTCCATTTTGACCTTAACGTCATCATTGTATATCAACAAACCCTCTAGTGTTCATTTACTGGTGGGGTGCACTAATTCCAATGCAATTTCCTTTTCTATCATGTTTGTGTGGTGATTATAGTCACTAATAGGTACACTCCTTAGGTGGGATTCCCACTCATTTCCCATCATCACCCCATCTGGGTATTGCATCTCTACATACCATTCTTCATTTGTGTTCACCTCAGGTTCTTGTTGTTTAGCCTTGGTCTTACCCTTTCCTTTCTTGGGTGCCATTTTTGAGGCCCTCTTATCCATCCTACTCTCTCTTAGTTACTATGTCCTACTTCTTCCAACCTCCGATCTCAAATCCATGATATAACTCTCTCGAACCCGTGCCCTAGTTTGTTGAACCCTAACTGGGATAAAATATTCATAGGAAAACACCTTTTCAAAACTCTTTTTCACACCCATGTAACCCCTTTCTTCTAGTTCGCAAACTCAAACTGGATGCTTATGCTTCAATACCATAGATCTTCCTTCACTTAATCAAATCTGAAAACTCTAGTTTATAGAACTTGCTTATATCTCAAAATCCTCTATTTCGGAAAGTAAAAATGAAAGTGCCCCGACCCTTTACTTATAGTTTTTCTTTTTTTGAACATTAAATGCTACTTCACCTACCACCATACTTTGTTCATTTAATGTATATTTTTTTCAAACAAAGCCCATCTTCAGAACTTTCACTCACCCGCCAATTTTTTTTTCATATACCCCTTTCAATCGGGCCACTCCACAAGGCTTTCTAACACAACTTCCTTAGTACTTTAATCATGTGCTCCTTCACATTTCTCCACCCCACACTTAAAATGATGTGTGCTCCTCGACGCACTCACAAATTTTCCAGAATAGCAATAAGGTTATCGGCACCCGAGGCACAAAACAAAAAAACAACGTGAAAGGGAAACACAAGAAAGGGAAAGCATAAAGGAAACTTCTAAACTAGAAAAATTTCCTTATTTACAAACACCAAAAAGACTTATTTATAGTAGGGCTTCACCCTACTCCCATTTAAGTATCCAGGTAACTTTGTCCCATCCAACGCTTGTAACTAGCATGTGCCTGAATCAAGGATGTACGAGGTTGTGTAAGGACCCAACCAATGGACTTTCAACTTCCCAGGATGGTGTAGAAACTTGGAATCATATAGTAACACCATCTTCCCAACATACAACTTCTTATTTCTAATGTGGTGATCATGCTAATCTTTTGCTTTGCCTTTTCTATTGTTTGGCTCCATTAGGTGAGTGATCATTGCTCATCCAGTTTCATTAACTCGTCAATCCTTTCTTCAAGTGCTTGTTCATTGGCTAATCCTCTTGCGCGTGTTATTCACAGAGAAGGTAACATAAATTCAACTGAAAAAATAGCTTCCACGCCAAACACCAACTGAAATGGCGTGGCTCTGTTTAGCCTTTCATACGTTGTCCTGTAATCCCACAATACTGCTGATAATTTGTCATCCCAATCTTGTCTTCTGACATCACAAATTTTGGTCAAGGTATGACTTAGTATTTTGTTGAATGCTTTTGTGGTTCCATTTTCTTGTGGGTGATAGGGTGTAGTCTTGTGATGAGGCACCATGAACTCTGATAACAGGATCCTCACGATCTCATTGAAGAAATGTGTAACCCTATTGCTGGTCAAACTCAATGGGCATCCATACCTTATGATAATGTTCTCCTATAAGAACCTTGCTGCTGTTGCTGCCATGCATTATTTAGTTGGGGTTTCCTCTTCCCACCTTGTGAGATAATCCGTGCAAGTAATGACATAACACGACCTAGTCCTACACACTGCTAGTGCAATAAGTCCTAAAAACTCTATTTCACATTTTTCAAAAGGCTCTGTGCTAGGGATAGGGTGCAAATGAATTTCATCTCTCCTTCCTGGTTTGCCAATGCACTGACAATGGTCACACACTTTACAATAATCTCTACAATATTTGTACAAGGTTTCCCACCATAATCCTACCATGAATATATTACACACGGTGGCATCACCTGCATAATATCCACCTGCACTTCCTCCATGTGCTTCCTCCATGATGGCCAGGTGCTCATGCTCTAAGACACAATTGCGTAAAAATTCATCACGTCCCAACTTGTATAAGTCTCCACTGATTAAGATGTAGGGTGCGGTGTATATGGCCAACTACTTCTTTTCCAATGTCTTCATTCCTTCTGGTGCCACACCTTCCTTTAAGAACACTACAATCTCTTCCAAATCTGAGGGCACGTACCGCAACCTAAAGAGTTACGTGTCCAACATTACTTGCTCAATACTGTACATGTCCCCCCCTGAATCAATTCTTGACAGATGATTAGGCCCATAATTGCTTTTTCTGGGATTCACTACAATGGTGAATTCAAACTCTTGAAACAACAACACCCATCGACATATGCACCCTCTTAGAACAGGCTTGTTCACCAAATACTTTAATGCCATGTGGTCGGTGTAAAACACAAAGGGTGTTGCCAGTAGATATTGTCTAAACTTGAAGAGCACGTAGATCATTGATAATGCCTTGCACTCAGTTGTGGTATACTTTTTCTCTGTTGGTGTTAGCTTCTTGCTTGTAAAATATAGAGGATGATACATAATCCCTTCACCTGGCTATGTAAGCACTGCTCCAATGGTAGTCCCAGAGGCATCTACATGGACATGGAAGGGCTTGTCCCAAGAGGGAAAACGTAATATAGGTGTGGTGATAAGCCTATCTTTTAATGTATTAAATGCCCTCTGCTGCACCTTTCCCCAATGGAAGGCACTTTTATGTCTAAGTAGCTCTTCCAAAGGTGTGGCAATCTTGGCATACCCTTTAATGAATTTTCTGTAATAGGCCGTATGCCTAAGGAACCTGCGCACTGCACTCTGGCTAGTAGGTTCCCTTAACCCCAAAATAACTGCAACTTTAGCGGGATCTACCAACAAGCCCTCCTTACATATGATATGTCGTAATAAAATCCCAAGGGGTGTAGAAAACACACACTTCTTAATGTTGAGGGATATCCTCAACTACCTACACCTTTCATACATCAATCTAAAGTTGTCACAATGGTCCTTAACTAGACCATACACTGTCCAATCATCAAAATAGACTTGAATAAACTTATGGATGAAGTCCTGGAATGCTTGCACCACTATGCGTGAAAAGACAGCTGGTGTATTCTTCAACCCAAAGGGCATGACCGTATATGCAAAAATTCCCCACTTGGTGGTAAAAGTTGTCTTCTCTTGGTCCTCCTTTACAATCCGGACTTGGTGGTACCCTGAAAATCAATCTGTAAAGGAATATATTTTGTGCCCAGTGACTCCTTCCAAAATTTCTTCAGTGAAGGGGGTCGGAAAGGGATCAATGACAAAAATTACGTTCAATTCCCTATAATCCACACAAATCCTAATCCACCCATCCTTCTTGATGCTGATTACCATTGGACTTATCCACTCCAATTATTCCACTGCCTCAATGATCCCAGAAGCTATCATTTTGTCTATCTCCTCCTTGACCTTCACATGAAAATTGGGATTCATCTGGTAGGGCATTTTCCTAACCAGGTGCGCACCGTCCTTCAGTTTTATCTTCATCTCCCCCAAGGAATGGTGAACACATTTGAGCTCATGGTATCTGGGTGGGAATAAATATTCAAATTTGCGTAATAGATCAATAATATTAGATACCTCCTTCTTCGTCCAGTAATCTCCAATAATGGCTTCTTTAGGTTCTTCTCCTGAATTGATGTTAATTTTCTTTTTTTTAAAGGCTCATGGTAGGCACGCACATGAGTATCTTCACTGTCCACTACCTCACATGTCCCTATAGGATGTCTAACATCTAGGCTTTCTAATTCTTCTCCATCAATCATAGACACCAAATTTCCTTTTTCCTTTTCTAAACACGCGAGCTCAAGCTGTAACTCTTCTGCTTCCTCTACTACTTCTTCAAATAGCACCTCCAATCTTGGTTCACCTAGTAATTATAATAGCCTATCTTCCATCCTGGCACTATCCCCCATGGTAAGGCACTTGATACCCTACAAGGCCTTATCAACCAATGGTTTGGTACTTTGATACTCAAAAGTTTGAATAAGGTCAGGCGTGAGCTCTTGCCAATTCCTTGTCTGGCAGTGTATTTCTGAATGAATGTACCATGCACGTGTGTAACCTTGTAGTGTAGAATACAATTTTTGCACCTAGAGGGATGGTGGCAAAGCTTCTGTGCCTTCTCTCTAGACCTACTCACACTCCTAGATATGGAAAGAGGTAGACTCCTTCCCATGGTACTCCTTGATGATGGTGGGTACATTGGTCCTAGAAAATTTGATAGAGAGAGTGATTCTTACCTCTTACCACTCCAAAATGCTCTCCTGATGTGTGGCCCACCATCGAGCTGTTGTGTTGAGCAAGACATAACTTAACATCCCCCTCTGTTCCTTCTCATCCTTCCATTGAGCTTCTACTTCCTGCAAAAAGATCTCAGGGAAGGCCCCTCCTGAATACTTGGGAAATTATTTTCCTCCTAGGCACTGAACCATGCGTGCCTTTATTACCTTGGTCACTGACCCTCTTAACTTCCATCCCATCAATTCATAAGTTCTATGCACCCAATTTTCACATGCTAGACTAGTGGTATCACTTATTGACTAAGCATCCTCAAACTGGATAACTCCGTCAGTAGGATGTATTATCTCTGGATCCCTGATCGAGCACACATATATCCGGTCCATAACTTCTTCCCCAAATGGCTCAATATAGGGTGTCAACTTTCCATTAGCTAGGGGTATAATGAATTGTTCCTCCTTGTTCTCAAAGTTGATGTACCCTTTATTGAGCCGAAGGTTTGCATTATTATTGTAACACCAACGAAACCCAAGTAGTGCTAGTAAATTTTCTGCTTCGGTGAGCATAAAGACTTTGAAGTCCCTAGAAAACTTGGCTCCCTGGATGGTAATGCATCCTTTAAGACACTGACGGACATTACCTTAGTCTTTCTTTCCATATACAACACATTTAAAGATGGCTATAATACAGGTTTTCCCATCTGATGCCTTGCATCCAAAGTTAGAACATTAACCTCCATGCATGTGTCAATGAGGATATTACTGAGGAGCCATCCATCTATAACTACATTCAATGTAATATCCTTGTCATAGTCAAGGCTGTGCGGGGGAAGGTTTGTGTGTAAGACCTGTCTCTCACACTCTTCTCTGACGTGTGGCACTTTCTCTCTCAGCCATGATCCTAACAAGGGAATGATATTCTTCTACCTTAGCATTTTACACACCTCATTGACCTCATCTAGGCCATCCCTTTGTGCCTCGACCCTCCTTGTTATTCCCTCCTGTATTTCTCCTTTAGACATTAGATCTCCCCTTGTATGCTTTGAATAACATCCATGGTGTCCTGATATATCTCCTTTTGATGCATGGGGTCTGGATACTTTCCATGAATGACTTCTTCCCTTGAAACTAGGTTCTTCTATCTTGATACCTCCCTTGCACATGTGGCTTCTACCCTTGTTGTTACCAAGATAGGTTCCAAACCTGCATCTTGTGTTACCTGAGGCATCCACTGTATGTCTTCCTTCTTGATGTTGACCATTGCATTTCCCTTGTCCTTCCAGTTCTGTTGATTCTTATGCTCAAATAATTCCAGAAAATCCTCATAATTATACTTCTTCCCGCACCACGAGCACTACAACAAGTCTAGGCACTCACATTTGTAATGTTATGTAGATCGACGGTTGAAACATGTTCTATATAGGAACTCAATCCTTCCTCCTCCACAATTACCTCAACCATGGAAACCTCCTCGAAAACCTATTCCACGTGTGCCTCCATCTGCGTGCTCCTCATAACGGTGATCATCACCTTTAGAACCACTAGCATTGCTGGTTTGGTGCACCCCATGATCAATGGCCTCATGGATCTGATCAATGAGCCTATAGTCCTTAGTATCACAGGTTGTAGAAGTGTAAATATTGTAATAACAAGATACATTTTTACTGATTGCGCACTACAGCAAGGGACATATACTTGCATCATGGTCCCCATGACAAATTTCACAATCTAATGTCATAGCACGTACTGCCCTCTAGGGGAAATTATCCTTAACGTGCCCCTCTATCTCAGAATCTGTGCACCAAAAACAACTACGAGTCTTATGGGCTAAGTTTGCAGACAATTTTTCTAACTGCTTAGCCATAGAAACAATCTAAGCCTCCAAGAACAAGCTAACGCCAGTATCAATACTTCCAATAGCTTCAGCACGTAGGGCAGATTCTAATGCTTTACGTGGGTCTGTAAAAGTTTTATTAGAGAAGGCCATTCTAAAAGGGGTGATCAACCCTCTAACAAACCATTGAGTATGCTATAAAGGGTGAATATCATATGATAATTTAGATAAGAGAGTTTTAAAGTGCACATCATACTCTTGCACACTCTTTTCCATTCCTTGTTGGATCTCCTTCAAAGTGCTAATGCTCTTCTACTCAAACTCAGGGATGTGGAACTCTTTCAAGAATGCATTCTTTAAAGTAGTGTAGTCCACCACTATTTGATGAGGGTCATATTTCCTATACCAGCTATGCGCATGCCTTTGTAACGTGGTTGCATACTGAATAGCCTTCCATTTTGGGGATGTGATACCCTTCATGCACCATAGCAGTTCACACTTGTGAACATGTTCTGCAACATCCTCAATGCCCCTATTATCTGGCAAATGTAGAGAAATTTCAAAGAATACTTGAGGTGGTGGCTGGGGTCCCCATCCTCCTAAACCAGAGCCTTGGTTCCCTCTGGTGTTTCCTCCACTACTTGATCCACCAAGTCCACGAGGTCCTATACCTCCAGAGCCACCAAATCCACCAGAACCACTAGGTCCAATAGGGCATGTAGGAGCTGTGCCAAGCACCCCCATGGTTCCATTGAACTACGTGTTGATGGTCTGTGACAGTGCCCCGCCACCACTGTCGTGTCCCCTGTAACTCCATGATGTGAGACTGAAAGCTTTTACACTTGCTCCCTATCCAAAAAATCCTCCAAATACTGGAATATGTGTAGCCATAGAAGAAGGAACTAAAAAATTTTATATCCTAGGCGTGGATCTGTCTCTTCCACTGATATCAACTATGTTAATAATAATTCTTCCTGGTTCAGGAAAACCAAGCACCAGGGTTTGATCACTGGGTGGGTTCAGATATGTGCCAATGACTCTCCTTTCTTTGTGTGATGAGATCTCACCAGAAGCCGAAGGGGTATCCCTTACACACTTTGCAAGATGGGGTAACACAGAATGCTCAGGTTCCACATTTTCTTCGTGAACCTCAACTCCTTCCCACAACATCTGTCTCCATAGGTCCATCACACTAGCAGCCTCACATCGTCTAGCAATCTCCCTTTCACACTCTTCACTATACTTGAACCATCTCTCTTCCCTCTCCTTCTCTATCATGATATCTCCAATCTTCCTCCACCCAAGCTTCCTTACCTAGCACTCAGAATGGTTTAGCCATCCATTGGGAATGCCTCTAAACTCATGGTAACCATCAATATCTTCATAGCTAGGGGAACAACATGTAAAAACATTCCTCTAGGTTCACGTAGAAACTCAGCTCAGCAACCTCTGGGCAAGAATATATAGAAATGGCATACTCCAGTGTGTAGCTAGCCAGTACTCTTTTCTACCAATGATCTACAACATGGGTCCTGTCGACACTAAAATTTTCCTTCATAATTTCTATTTCATTAATGTATGTATTAGGAATAGGATGTTGTTAAGTATAATTAGTAGTAGTGTCTGATAGAAGATAATGGCGCTGTCAGTCTGGTGCCGCCAATAATGTGGAGTACGGTAACAGTCAAAGTACAATAGGAATGTTGTAAAAAGTAAATATTTGTCGTAAGTGGTCCGGTAATGTTAAAATGTCAAAGTTTGGGTAATTAGAGAAGTAGGGTCTACATGATTTGGAATTAGAAATATTATATTGGTAATAAAGACAAGGAGTGAGGTCATAAATATTTTGTGTATTTTATTTGTAAAAAGTCTAAAAATGTGGAACACATGTAAAATGATAAGGTTTATCTTATCTTAACAGATAAGCTTACATGTACAGATAAGAGTTAAGGTATGGAATATGATTTGTCAGAGTGGATTTCTTATCCTATCTTAGAGATAAGATGGATAAGCCTAGAAGTTCTATAAATAGAGAGGCCACCCCCCTCATTTAGCATAGAAGGAAGTAGTGAGAAATATTGTAGGAAGTGTGCGAAGGAAGCCATCAGTTTAAAGGTGTGTTGAAGAAGCCATTAAGAGGTGTAATTGTAAAGTTTCTCCCATAGTCTTGGTGAAAGGCAAGTGAAGTCAATAACACTTGAAGTACCTCATGGGTGAGATTGTAACAGTTTCATGTTAATATTATAATTTATTTTGATATTTCAGATTTGTCATCATTCTGTCTTATCATAGTCGATGGTATTCTTGTGTTATGTTGTTGTTTTGTTTCTAGATTACATCCACCAAACTAAAGGCTGTGCATTAGTAAATAATCATAGCACGAGGAGTTCCTGGTGAAGAATTATCATAGTGCCGGATTGGTGATGACATTTTGGTTCCGTTGCCGGGATCATTCCTCGTTGGTGGATTTTCTGGAGAGATATTCCCACTTAGTCAAAAATCAATTAGAGGGTAACCTTGTTTTTACTGTGCATAGTAGTTACCATGGTAAAGTCATTTTTGCCATGAATAGTAGTTACCATGGTAAAGTCATTTTTGCTGGGAATAGTATTTACCGCAGAAAAGTCACTTTTTACCGTGAATAGTATTTACCGCAGTAACTTCACTTTTTATCGTGAATAGTGTTTACCACAGTAATGTCAGTTTTTACCATAGTAAGTCAAGTTTTACCATATTTTACCGTGGTCATTTCTATTTTACTGTAAAAAGGTGTAAAGTCACTTTCTAGTATAGTGATTCCAATTATTTGTGTACATAAGTCTTGTTGATTGTACTTGTGGGTTGGTATTTCACGGTGGTTACTTTTGAAAATGGGAAAGATTCCTATTTTTTCAGCTCAATCTAATGAAGATGCTTCTTCTTTCATTCAAGAGTTTAAATGATCTTGTATTTGTAATGGCCTTATAAGAAGGGAACAATGGACTGAATTTTTTCCTACCTTTTTGGATGGTTCAACACTTAGGTGGTTTGAAACACTAGGTGATAATGTGAAAAATTCATGGGATTTATTAACTGAAAGTTTTCTTGAAGAATTTGGTGAACAACAGAAATATGCAGATCTCATGATTGAGATAAAAAAGCTATCCCAAGGAGAGAAGGAGAAGATAAGGGATTATCATGCTTGTGTTCTAGAGCTAAGGAGGAAGCTCGATGCCCAGATCCGGAAGAAAGGACTAGCGGATGGGTTGATGAATGGCGTGGATAATCTCCTTTGTAAGCACTTCATTCTTGGGATGAAGCCAAAGATCAGACAACGAGTGAAGTATGACCGCCCAGCTAGCATTGAACAAGCAAAGGAGATTACAAGAAGGCAAGAAGAAAGCATGGAAGAGGAGCCCAAAGAAATTGTTGCTAAAGCAGAGCCTACACCAGCACCTTTGGTCCAGAATCCACAACCACTCCCGGTGAGCACAAATATTTCTCCTAGTACATCTACTGAGTATGAAGATCTACTAAAAAAGATGGGTCAGTTAACTATTAATCTTCTTCAAGGAAAGGAATTTAGTTCTCAGGGAGGAGATAGAGGTCCAAAAAGAAATATTTCTGAAGTTGTTTGTTATGGTTGTTATAAAAAGGGTCATTATAAGTATAATTGTCCAGATAGAGCTTCTACATCTGGTAAAGGAGATAATGATAAAGGAAAAGCACCTGTGAATTCTTTTGATGTAGTAGATAAGAGAAAAAATAATGAAGCAGATGTGTTTGTAACAAAAAGAAAGAAAGAAAAAGATAATCAAGATGGAAATGATCCTAAGAAGATGAAAGAAGAAACTATTAAGAAACATAGGAGAAGAAAGTTAGGTGTGCAGGATTTTCTGATTTCACAGGGGCAAGGACCATACTCCATCTTGGAAGATCTGTCCAAAAGGCCTGAAAATATTACATATGGTCAACTCTTGGCTATGTCTTCTGAGAAGAGGTGGGAGTTGCGAGGTGGACTCAATGCTCGAAGAAGGAAGGAGGTTGAGGTCCCTGTTTTGGAGGCAGAGGCAGATCCCTATGCTCCACAAGCTGAGGTATTATGTAATGGTATTTCAATTCATGATGTCTTAGTTGATGGAGGTGCTGCAGTTAATGTAATGACCAAGTCTGTAATGAATATATTGGGTTTAAAAGTTGATCGCCCTTCAACACTTATGTTAAGGTCATTAAATAAGGGAAAAACTAAACTAGAAGGTGTAGTTTCAAATGTGGCAATATCTGTTATGGGTGTTGTATGTGTGGTAGACTTTCAGGTGATGAAAAATGGTACTGTTTCATACCCAATGCTGCTGGGAAGACCATGGCTAAGGAGAGTTCATGCAAGAAACTACTGGAATGAAGGTTTCATGACACTCTGACGTGGTAGAGAGAGGGTGAAGATAAACGTGATCCCTCGACATCATAAAGCAGAACCTGTGGATTCAAGTGATGAAACTGATGATTGGACATCCTCTGATTACTCTAGTACCAGTGAAGTGGACACTGAAGATGAAGAAAGTGAGGTGGATGTTTCAGTCATGGATATCCTTCTAGTCACACCAACTCATGACCCCATAAAATTATCTAAAGAAGAAGTTGATGATTGTCTCCAAAAAATAAAGATTGGTGATGCTGTGATGGAGAGTGAGAAGGAATCCTACCTCCATCTCTTTCGAAGGAAGCTCAATAAGGCAACAAAGAAGGATCATTACCCTCTTCCATTTTCAGATCAGATCTTGGACGAAGTATCTGGCCAGGAATGCTATAGTTTTGCTGATGGATATAGCGGCTACAACCAAGTTCGTAAAGCAGAGAAAGATCAGCTGAAGACCACGTTCACCACTCCTTGGGGAACGTTTTCTTATAGAGTTATGCCTTTTGGGTTGTGTAATGCTCCAGCAACATTCCAGCGTTTGATGAATAGGGTGTTCGAACCCTACATTGGGACCTTCATCAGAGTATTTCTGGATGATTTTTGCATCTATGGGAGCAAGTTGGACCACCTGCACCAAATGGAGACAACATTTCAAAGGTTAGATGAAGCACAAGCCTCACTAAACCCTATAAAGTGTGTCTTTGGATGTTCTAAAGGCGTTTTGTTAGGGCATGTTGTATCCAAAGATGGTATTGGTACTGATCCTGATAAAGTTTCAAAAATCAAAGATTTACCATTTCCTATTAATAGAAGTAAGTTGAGATCATTTTTAGGCTATGTGGGTTACTATAGAAGGTTCATCAAGAATTTCTCAAAGATTTCACAGCCACTAACGCAGTTCTTGAAGAAGGATGTTACTTATGAACCAGGAAATAAGGTGCATGAAGCTTTTGAACAACTGAAGGAAGCCCTGGTGTCTTCACCTGTTTTGAAGAATCCAAATTGGAGCAAGCCATTCATTGTGTACACTGATGCCTCAGATACAACACTAGGAAGTACTTTGAGCCGAAAGGATGAAAATGGGAATGAACATCCAATTTACTTTGGGAGCAGACAAATGAGTAGTGCTGAGGTAAATTATACTGTAACTAAAAAAGAGGCTCTGGCTATCATTTTTGCTGTAAAGAAGTTTAGAAATTACTTGTTAGGGAAAAAATTTCTAGTTGTAACAGATCATCAAGCTCTAAAATATATTGTAAATAAGCCTAACCCATCAGGGAGGATAACAAGATGGATAATTTTTCTACAATAATTTGAATTTGATATTATAGATAGGCCAGGAAAGAAGCATGTCAATACATATGCACTCTCTCGAGCCTATGATGGTTTAGGATCATCTTGTGATGATGATGATTTCCCTGATGCAACATTGTTATCCCTTAACACAATCCCTAGTGAATACATAGATATTTGGAATTATCTGAATGAATTCAAGTTTCCTGATGGTGCCAATGCAAAGACTAAGAGAAAGATTACTCAAGCCAGTCGTCCATATTCTATTCTGCATGGAGTATTATTTCGAATAGGACTTGATGGACAGTACAAGAGGATAGTTGGACGTGATCAAGGGAAGGAACTGCTAGAAGAATTCCACAATGGTACATGTGGAGGGCACTTCTCTGGACAACTTACAGCATGAAGGATCTTGGATGCAGGTTATCACTGGCCCACTCTTTTTAAATATTGTTATAATTATTGTAAGACATGTGATATTTTTCAAACACATGGTAACCGTAAGACTTCATCAGCTCCATTATGCCCTATTCTTCCACTTGGTCCCTTTGAAAAGTGGGGAATAGACATTGTAGGTCCACTTCTAACTACCTCACGCCAAAATAAGTATATTGTAGTTGCCACAGATTATTTAACCAAGTGGGTTGAAGCTAGGCCATTGAAAACAACTTCCATGGATGAAGTGGCAAGGTTCATATATGAACGCATTGTCACCAGATTTGGTTGTCCATTAGAAATTGTAACAGATCAAGGAAGCCACTTCATTAATGAGGTGGTAGAAGCCCTAGTCAATAAGTTTTCTATTAAGCACAAGAAGGCAACAACATACAAGCCAAGCACAAATGGACAGGTGGAACGAACAAATTTTGTGTTGTGTCAAATTCTAGCAAAAGATGCAGCCTTGCAGGTACATAAATGGGATAAAAAGATTCATGCAACATTGTGGGCATATAGGGAAACATCAAAGTCAGCAAAAAGATACTCCCCATTTTAGTTGGCCTATGGCATTGATCCAGTTCTTCCTATTGAGTTTGATATTCCCACTATGAGAGTTATGAAAAATGAAAGGATGGATGAAAGTGATTCAGTAAAAGAAAGGATGGTACATCTTCATTTGCTAGAGGAAATGAGAGAAATAGCAAAGGATACAAGCCATAAGAAGAAAATGAAGTAGAAGGAATACTTTGATCAAAAGATCCAGTGGTCTCCATTTCATGTGAATGACCTGGTTCTAGTATATGATTCCAGATACAAAAAAGAAGACAGAAAATTTCTTCCAAAATGGATGGGGCCCTACAAAATAGTAGCTGTGCATGAAAATGGTACGTACCGACTGGAGGAATTGGATGGCACTCCCATTACGAAATGGGTCAACCACGACAAGTTGAAGATTTTCCAAGCACCAGAATAGTCTACTCCGAGGACGGAGTAGAAGCTAGGAAGGGGGAAGATGTCAATACTAAAATTTTCCTCCATAATTTCTATTTCATTAATGTATGTATTAGGAATAGGATGTTGTTAAATATAATTAGTAGTAGTGTCTGATAGAAGATAACGGCGCCGTCAGTATGGTGCCGCCTATAATGTGGAGTACGGTAACAATCAAAGTACAATAGGAATGTTGTAAAAAGTAAATATTTGTCGTAAGTGGTCCGGTAATGTTAAAATGTCAAAGTTTGGGTAATTAGAGAAGTAGGGTCTACATGATTAGGAATTAGAAATATTATATAGGTAATAAAGACAAGGAGTGAGGTCATAAATATTTTGTGTATTTTATTTGTAAAAAGTCTAAAAATGTGGAACCCATGTAAAATGATAAGGTTTATCTTATCTTAATAGATAAGCTTACATGTATAGATAAGAGTTAAGGTATGGAATATGATTCGTCAGAGTGGATTTCTTATCCTATCTTAGAGATAAGATGGATAAGCCTGGAAGTTCTATAAATAGAGAGGCCACCCCCCTCATTTAGCATAGAAGGAAGTAGTGAGAAATATTGTAGGAAGTGTGCGAAGGAAGCCATCAGTTTAAAGGTGTGTTGAAGAAGCCATTAAGAGGTGTAATTATAAAGTTTCTCCCATAGTCTTGGTGAAAGGCAAGTGAAGTCAATAACACTTGAAGTACCTCATGGGTGAGATTGTAACAGTTTCATGTTAATATTATAATTTATTTTGATATTTCAGATTTGTCATCATTCTGTCTTATCATAGTTGATGGTATTCTTGTGTTATGTTGTTGTTTTGTTTCCAGATTACATCCACCAAACTAAAGGCTATGCATTAGTAAATAATCATAGCACGAGGATTTCCCAGTGAAGAATTATCATAGTGCTAGATTGGTGATGACACTCCATGTCAGATCTACATCCTACAGCCTTTGGTAGTCTTATTTGGTCCACATATGCAATCTATAATGCCAAATTGATGTAGATGCATAGGATGAAAGCCATTCATATAGTTCTACTAGGAAGCAACAAAAAAAATTCTCATATAGATCATGGTAGAGGTTCTCTTCTACCCATCTATGTGCATTAAACTTAGGTCTAGTGTTGAATCTCTTAGAAAATTCATCCTCTATACTCTTGAACCACTATTCAACATTTTCCAATGTTAATCACTTTTTCATTACTCATTACACAGATCATGATGTATGCTAGATCCCACTACAACTTTAAAAAGAGGTCCCACCAATGGAACCAAGATGTATACATTTTTACTCCTATCACAAAAGAAAGGAATCCCAGGCATGCTAGCCTATCACCCAACAAAATCTGAGTGCTCACCCAAGGCATGCGTGGGTACCGAGTCTCCCTTTTATGTGAGTTTAGTGCAAAACATCATCTATGATTAGTGTAAGAGTTCTCAGGAAGGAAGTTAAGACTTACAAGAACCATAGGGCTCATAACGGCCTCTAGATCCTTGCAGTCACTTTAGACCGAGTGTTTTATAGAATCCAGAACATGTATTATGATAGAAAGAAATATACAAGCATTCATACTTAGAATGAAAGGAAAGAGAATTCATAAGAGAGAAATATGTATTAGAACCATTAATATTCATGTATATATTATAACATGTAACCTCATTACATTCACTAAACCAGTATGGAGTGTCACAGAGAAGCAAACGACAATCATGCATTTCACTGGACTTATGTAGCTAAGCTACCAAAATAAAATTTACACTTCCATGCCTAATACATTCTCTCTTGAATTCAATTATCCATTAGTAGAGTCCTCACAGTAATTCAGTAGTGCTCCGCCCATACTCTTCATCTATCTCTTTTACTCTACAGGTGCCTGCATTTATAGCTCTCTTGGACTACCAAATCACCCTCTAGTGCCCTTAGATCTGATGCCAAGTGTCAAAATGTGGTCCTTCATGTGAGCATGCTTCTCTAGGCTTGAGCTTTACACTTTATCTCATCATGTTCTTCTAGAAGATTCCATCATAGGCATGCTCCTATCTGGGCCAACCTGTTTCTAGGTTGGCACCTTATCCACGTGTAACCGATCATGCTTTTCATGTGTTCTACCATGGGAACCCAAATTGACTAATTCCTAAAACTTATTTCATGTGTCACGTGTGCTATGTGCTTCCTTAAACCTTTCTCTTGTGTGCTTTTTCCTTGTGTGCCATTCCATAACTGGGGTCCTGCACGCCTACACACCTTCATACTTGGTCAATATTCCAGGGGTCCAATAACCATTACAGCGCCTTTTTCTTTCTGGTGCTGTTGATTCATGTGCTCAAACAACTTAGGGCACTCCTCATACTTGTGTTTCTTTCCACACCATGAGCACTACAATATATTTGGGCACTCTCATTTATAATGCTCTATGGACCCACAATTAAAATAGGTTCCATGTGGGAACTCACTCCTTCCTCCTCCGCAGTTACCACAACTACAAAATCCTTCGCGAAATCCCCTTACGTGCGTGCCTCCTTCTGCATGCTCCTCATTATGGTGATCATCACCTTTAGAACTACTAGTAATGCTTGTATGACACACCCCATGATTAATGGCCTCATGGATTTGGTCAATAAGCCTATAATTATTAGTATCATGGGTCGTAGAGGTGCATATTTTACAGTAGCAAGACACATTTTTTCAAATTACTTTAATAAGGGACATCTACTTGCATCATGGTCCCCATGACAAATTTCACAATCTATTGTCACGACATGTACTATCCTCTGGGGAAACTATATTTCACATGCTCCTCTACTTCACAATCTATACACCATATACCACTGCGAGTCTCATGGGCTGAGTTCATAGATAACTTCTCCAGCTACTTAGCCATAGCAGTAATTTGAGCTTCTATAAATAGGCTAACACTAGTATTAACTCTTCTGACAGCTTCGGCACGCAGAGTGGCTTCTAATGCCTCACATGGGTCTGTGAAAGTTTTCTGGGATAGAGCCCTTCTAAATGGAGTTATCAACCCCCCAACAAACCAATGAGCATGCTGTGAAGGGTAAATATCATATGATAATTTTGACAGGAGGGTTTTGAACCATGCATCATATTGCCACACACTCTCTGCCATTCCCTATTGAATCTCCTTCAAGGCACTGATGTTATTCTATTCAAACTCGGGGATGTAGAATTCTACCAAGAAGGTGTTCTTTAAAGTAGTACTATCCACCACCATTTGATGAGGGTCATATTTCCTATACTAGCTATGTGTGCACCCCTGCAACATCATTGCAAATTGACTTGCCTTTCACTCTGGGGTTATGACCCCCTTTGCAATTTACAGTAGTTCAAACTTGTGAACATGTTCTGTAACATCTTCAATACCTCTGTAATATAGAAAATGTAAAGACATCTCAAAGAAGACTTGAGGAGGTGGCTAGGGCCCTTGTCCTCCTAAGCTAGAGATTTAGTTTCCTCTGATGTTTCCTCTGCCACTGGATCCTCTAGATCCACTAGGTCCACCAGGTCTATCAGATCCTGTTCCTCTTAACCTACCAGATCCAGCAGGTCCACTAGGTCCTGTAGTGGTCATGCTAAGGGTCCCCAAAGTTCCACTGAACTGTGTGTCAATGGTTTGTGATACTGCCCCACTACCACTAGTGTACCCCGAGTCACTCCTAGATGTGAGACCAAAGTTTTGTGTACTTTCTCCTTATCCAAAAATCCCTCCCAATATTGGAATAATATGCGTAGCCATAGAAGTGGGAAATGAGAAATTGGATCTCCTGGGTGTAGATCTATCACTTCTACTCATACTAACTGGGTCAACAATACTCCTCCCTTAATCTAGAAAACCAAGCGCTAGGGTTTGGTCACTAGGTGGGTTCAGATGTGTGCTAATGACTCTTCTCTTTGAATGTGAAGAACTCTCATAAGAAGCTAAAGGGGTCTCTCTTACGCACTTGCCAATATGGGGTAGCATAGACTGCTCAGGTTCCACGTCCTCTGCGTGAACCTCAACTCCTTCCTGTAATGTCTACCTCCATAGATCCATCACACTTGTAACCTCATGTTTTCTAGCAATCTCCCTTTCACACACTTCACTATACTTGAGTCACCTCTCTTCCCTTTCTCTCTTTGTCATAGTATTTGTCATCTTCCTCCACCTTAGATTCCTCACCCAATGCTTAAAATAGTTTAACCGGCCATTGGAAATGCCTCTAAACTCATGGTAATAATCAAGATCTTCATTGCCAGAGGAATAAAATGTAGAAATGACCCTCTGGGCTCCCACAAAACTCAAACTCAGCAAATTCCAGACAAGAATGTGTAGAAATAGTGTACTCTAGAGTATAGCTAGCCAACACACCTTTCCACTAATGATCCACAACACGAGTCCACGTCAGATCTGCATCCTACAACCTCTGGTATTCTTCTTGGGTCCACGCATGCAATCTATAATGCCAACTTGATCTAGACACATATGCTGAGAGCCATTCATACAGTTCTAATGGGAAGAAACAGAAAAAAGTTTCATACAAATCATGGTAGAGGTTTTCTTCTACCCATCTAGGTGCATAAAACTCAGATCTAGTGTTGAATCTCTAAGAAAATTCATCCTCTGTGCTTTTGAACCATGATTCAACACTTTCTAAAGTTAAACACTCTATCATTACTCATTACATAGATCATGATGTATGCCATTTCCCACTACAACTGTGAAAAGAGGTCCTAGCAACAGAACCAAGATGTAGTCATTTTTACACCCATCACAAAGGAAAGAAATCCCATGCATGCCAACCTATCACTCAGCAGTGCTGGGTGCTCACCTGAGGCATGCGCAGGCACCGAGTCTCTATTTTATTTGAGTTTAGTGGGAAACATCATCTATGATCTGAGTTTAAAATATTTGATAGGAAATAAGACCTAAAAGAAACATAGATCTCAGAACGGCATCTACATCCTTACAGTCATTCTAGATAGAAAAGTGCTTAACAAATTATAGAACTTGCATCAAAATAGAAAGAAAGTTTGTACAAACATTCATAATTAGTTCATAAACATAAATGAAAAAGAGTTATGAAGAAATATGTATGCATCAGAACCATTAATGTTCATATTCCCATAAATTGGTAACTTTATTACATTCATTAGGCTCATTACAAAATGTCACAGAAAGGTAGACCGCAGTCATGTAACAAAATAGGGATCATGCCCTTCATCTATACAAAGAAAATTCCTATAAACCATCCCCTTAATACATTAATTTCTCATATATTTTCTACCCAGTCCCATAGAGTTCTCACAGTAATTCTACAGAGCTCTGCTCTCTGTATTTTTCCTCTTTTTTCCTTTCTTCTGCGAGCGCTTGTATTTATAGGTATCCTGGAGTGCCAACTCATCCTTCTGTGGCCTCAGATCTGTCACCAAGTTTCTAAATGTGGTCCTCCATGGGTGCATGATCCTTCAAGTCTGAGCTCACAACTCCTTATCATGATTTCCTTTTAGAGGCTTCTACCATAGGGAATATTCCTTACAGGCCACCCTGTCGTTAGGCTAACACCTTATCCACTGGGGTCACATTTTTCTCTTGTCCTGCCGATAGGTCCAAAATGGCTAAGTCCTAAAACTTTAGCTCTATTCGTGTGTGCCACAGGTTTTCCTAAACCCTTCCTATCCTACGTGAATTTTCCTTGTGCACCCTTCTTCAACTAGGCCTTGCACGCCTATGCACCTTTTTGTACTTAGCCAATACTTTGGGGTCCCAACAGGGACTGATTGCTTGAGATAGGCCTCCAAAGAAGGCTAGTTCCTCTTCCTAATCTAGTGCAAGATAACTCTAATGGAGGAAAACTACTAGCTATCTCTATCCTACAAATTCCAAGGTACAAGAGGGAGAGAATGAGCATGAAAGTAAAAATGAATCTACACTACAAAGGTGATGCACCAAAAGAAGGGTGTGAGAGCAACTCTCTAATATGTGAAAATGGGAGCAAAATGTAGATTAGAAAATGGTGATGAAAATTCTCCACAGTCTAAAAAACATTTAAAAATTCATTTCCATAGAAGCACAACTATAATGAACTTTGCACAATGAGGAGAGAGACACAATACACCTAGAACAAAAATAAAGAAGAAAGAAGAATGCAAATAAACACAACAAGGGAAGATACATCCACAACTTACATATATTTCTTCATTGATATGCACAGATAATTATATTACAAGATAAAGGCTAGGATTATCATGTAATAAGTCCTCTATAAAGGCCTACAACACATTGGTTTCATAAAAGAAAAATGGCAGAGTTTTGCTACCAGAATTATCCCCTTTACAAAATGAGAGAACACTTCAATTTATAGAAAATGAAGGAGAGGAGAGTAAAAAAGAAAAATCAGATTTTCCTCTTGCACCAATTAAAAATTACCCAAAGTGGGTGGAAATCATGATAGAAAATATTCAAAATCCATTCTTGATTGATTTGTAACTTTCAATGAGAGAAAATTTCTGCCCATGCTTATTTAATGCTTCCCCAACCACTTTGAAATCTCTATTCAGAAAAGGGTTTATTTTTTTACTATAAATTTATCCTTTAAAACTTCATCAATTCTGAGATTTCTTGATCTCAATGCATAGGTATCAAATCCATGATTCCAGCAAGACCAATTTTGTGAAATTCTATTGAGAAATGCTCAAGTTATGAGCTTCTGAGTGATTGCAGCTATTTTGTGTTCCCAGGCTTGGCTTTCACTCCATAGGACTGAGCAATTAATTCTGGTTAGAAATCATCATTTTAAATATTTTTCTTCTTTTCTAAAGTCCTTGAATTATTTGAAATGTTTGGGGATTTTAAAATATGTGGGGTCCACCTTTTATTTAATTTTTTTCCATTAGAGGGCTTGAGTGTCTTGTGTTTTAAAACATTCATTTTGGCCAGCTCGGCTACCTCGGCTGAGCTAGCCCTTTGTTGTATTTCTAACCCCTTTTCGACACCAATGATTCCACCATTTGCAACACCAAGCCCTTACATCTCCCAACTAGGTGCCATCTATGCCATCGAGTGCTGAGACATTTCAACGTGTCAGGTTCCCTTTGTTGCATTGGGCACCACACTCACCATTTAATCAACCCCACGTGAAGACTCCACCGCTTGCATTGTAGGACTTCCCTGCTTAGCGGGAACTCCTCCCTACTCATGACCCATGCTTCATGGAATGATTGAACCTGAAACACCTGCATTGGTTCCTCCACCCCCTCTTTTACCCGCATGGGACATTGACTCATCCAAGGCTTGCTTTCCATTGTTTTAAGTGACTTTGGGCATTTCGGGCCCAAGCCGCCCAACTTGCCTTCGAACAATTTGGGCCACTCAACCCTGAAATCCCCATATAGTTCTATGATGCTATTGAGTAGACATAATATTGTGATAAGGAGAAAACACACAAAGAATGCATGCGCAGGAAAAAGGTGCACTTGAAGGTGTGAAAGGATATAAAAGGAAACACGTGCATAAACAAGCTGATTCGGGACTTAGCCATTTTCATGGATGCGGGATATTTTTTGGAAGATAGTGTGCGAAACACACATAGGGATGGAGACTTACATGACATGTAAATTCTATTTTGGGAATGGATGACTGATAAGTGTCATGTATGATCTTGACTTAATAATAGGATTACTTCTTCAAGTTAAGTATAAGATGTCTATTATTAGCGCACTTGTATGTGTGCATGTTATTGTAAAGGTACATGACTATTATCAGCATGTGACCTATTTTGGGAAGTGCATAGATGGTGAAGGGAAAGTCCCCACCCCTATAAGTATGTATTGAACTATGTAGTTTAGCAGTAGTGAATTATTGTAGAGTTATGTTGCTAGATCTGATGCGCACAAGACTTATGGTGATGATTTGTAATGTAAGAAGCTTCTATATATTACAATGTTTAATGTAATGGAGTATATTGGATGGATAATGGTTTTAAACATTACTAAAAATGGTTATTGTATGGTTAATATTATTATAGTTATTGTTCAACTCATGATTCTCTAAGATATAGATCTGGTTAGGCACTATGGAATGTTTATGGTTATTTATGGTTTTGAATATGTTGTATTTTCATCAAACTAACATCCTACAAATAACTTTAAAGAGGGGCCTATTACCTTTGTGTGTTTTGGGTGAGTGCTCAATGCAGGCTGGGTGATGTGTCATCACACCTAGGTTTTATATAATGGATTCTAGGCTGCATCATTGGTTATGTTTCCAAAACCTCTTTTTCAACTATTTTCAGGATGTTTTATAATGAAGACGTATTTTTTGACTTTAGCAAGTGTTAAGGAGTGGATAAAGGATCTAGAAGAAGAATACACTCAGAGGTTCAGTGATGGATCTAAGTTTGATGCACATGTGTGGGTGGAGAAGCATTTGTATGACTGTTTGTATGAGATATTATTTGCTATATTTTTGGTAGAGGTGTACAAGTGGTTGGTTTCTTATGCATCTAAAAGGAATTGGAGGTATCACATACTTGTCTAGATGAAGGAAGAATTTTAGGACCTTTATGATGCTGATTTGATTTAGACGTGCACTATGGATACTTGGTTCCATGGTGTTTTGAATAGCTATATTTTGGAGTACTCAATTTCTACTTAATCTTTCCCAGAGGTAGCTGAGTTCCAGTTTCTTTCTTATCCCAAGGGAACTTATTTGCAAGGCATTCCACTAGAAATAAAAATATTGATGGTAACCTTGAACTTGGAAGAATAACTGATGGCTAGCTAAATCCCACCATGTGTGGGGGTAGGAACAAGTTTAGTGAAGTTAGCGGCAGAGAGATAGAGAGAAGAAATGTGACTTAAGTATAATGAGGCACGCAAGAAGAAGATAAAGAAGTAACATGATATTGTAGAGTGGATGGTGTTGAGGAGAGAGGTGACTCATGAAGGATTTGAAGCTCACACAAAAGTTATAGAGCCAGAGAATCTAGAACTCCCCCATTTAGGTAAGCATAATAGGGAACCCTTGTTAGCCTCACATGGGAGCATGCCAGCAGAGACGACATGGGCCATGGGTGCGCATATGAATCTACCTAGAAACCTAGCCCTTGCACTTGGTTTTCCAATATCTAGTACAACCAGTAGTTAGTAAGCTTGTTTGGGTAGTAGAAGAGTAGGAGTAAGTCAGATAGCAAGTAAATCTATGGCCAGGAAAACTTCTTCTTTGTTGTTTGGAGGTACCTTCTCAGGCACATCATCAACATAGAACTCAGGTGAACAAAATTTTGGACTCACTTTAGGGAGTAATATCACATCGTAGACTGTAGGAGTTCAATTTAGTACCACTTTTGGGACACATGGTAGTACATCCACTGATCTACTTCCGGATACAGGTAGAGGATTAGGGGGCATAGGTGGCTCTAGATCTAGTGGATCTGGTGGTTCTAGAGGCAGAGGTAACACATGAGATTCTGGATAAGGTGGCTAGGGTCCTTATCAACCCAAAAATATTTACATGGATATGTCTCATTGTCTTCCAAAGTACAGGGGCATAGAAGATGCTGCTGAACATGTGCACATATGTGAGATATTGTGTCATGCAAAAGGAATTATGGCTTTTGAGTGCAAGGCAACTCAATTTGTAACTACATTATAGAGACGCACACATAGTTGGTATAGGAAGTTTGAACCTGATCAAACCTACGTAGATTATGTAGAATTAAAGGATGCTTTCCTCAAGGAGTTTCATATCCCTGAGTTTGAGAAGAAGAGTATAAGCATGTTCAAGGACATTAAGCAGGGAATTACTGAGAGTGTTCGGGATTATGATGCCAGTTTCAAGACACTGTTGTCTAATTTTTTTTTATGATATTCATGCAAGCCAAGATGCACAGTGGTTCATTGGGGGCCTGATCATACCTTTTAGAAGGGCGCTATCACATAAGACATATATAAACCCATGCTAAGCACTTGTAGCTGATTTATGTGCTAAAGCATTTGGGAGCATAACCACTAGAGTGAGCCCATTCCTAGAGGCATAGATTGCAGCTATGGAAAAAAAATTGAAGAAACTATCATCAAATTCAGCACATGAGACACGTACTGGGATTTGGTGTATAGATTGTGAAGTGTAAGGGCACACCAAAGATAATTTTCCTCGTAGATCAGTGTGTTCATTATTGCTAGATTGTGAGATATGTCATTTAGACCATGATGTAAGCCACTGCCCATTATTACAATGCATGATAAGAAAGAATGTATCTTGTTGTTGTAAGAATTTCCAATCCACGACTCACAATACTGAAGATTACAGGTTCATTGGTCATATCTATGATGCCATAGATATTGGTGTGCAACAGACTGGATTATCAGATAAATCTAAAGGAAAAAGTGATCACCAAGATCGTGACCATGCTCAAACGTACTATGATCATAATGAAAGATGCTTTGAAGGATGTCACTACAGAGGTCGAGGATACTATGGTGGATTCAGGGACTGAGGCCGTGGTGGTGGACGAGGTGAGTTCCCTCATGGAACGTGTTTTACATGTGGATCTCCTAACCACTACAGGCATGAATTTACTTATAATATTACTTGTTCTTTTGTGAGAAGAATCACAGCTATGAGGAATTCCCAAACTTATATAAGCATCTTAGCAAGCAAATAAACAAGAGAACAAGGGTGCAAGGATGGTTAGGATACAGCGCGCTGCGAAAAATTAGTGGATGCCAAAGCTGGCACCAAAACCTAAGGTATTACCTATGAAGATTACTACATGTGCTGAAGCTATGCACACGAGAGAGGAATTACAAAAGAAGCATACCATCACCAAGGAGGAAGTTTTACATGTAAGGTATCCAGATCTTGCACATCAGAAGAAGTTTTATCAGGAAACTATGGAGGTACTTAGAAATCTTCAGGGTGAAATACAATGTTTAAAGGAATAGTCAAGAAAGTTAGAACAAAAGAAGGCAGTAGAGACAGTATAATAAGATATTAATGACTTACAAGAGGTATGCAAGATGTTGTGCCACGAGATTATCATTCCATTATTAGGAAATTAGATAAAGGGAAATACTCCATGTGGAAGTATTGAGAATGGAAGGTAGATCCTGCATGCTAATATTCCCCCCCGTAGTTTGGATTATGACAAGGAGATCACTCTGAATACTATTGTGGATGGGTGAATCTTGAGTAATATATTGATTGATACAAGCACGAAAGTGAATGTGCTTACTTTAGATTCATGGGTACAAATGGGCAGACCTCTATTACAACCATCCTATAATGTATTGTTCATGGCCAATCGAACTAAGGTCACTCCCATAGGAGTTTTAAAGGATGCATCCATTACTATATAAGGGGCCAAGTTCACTGGGGATTTTGAGGTCTTAACACTTGTAGAAGTAGAAAAATTTTCAGATCTACTTGGGTACCCTTGGTGTTATGAAAATAATTCTGATTTACGGTTTAACAAGGGGTATATAAGTTTTAAGAACAAGGAAGAAAGAGTAATTATCCATTTGACAGATGGGAAATATGCACCTTATGTTGAACCATTGAGTGAGGAAGACCTAAGTAGAATTTATGTACACACCATTTGGGACCCAGAAGTACTTGAGCCATATAAGGAAGGAATCCTCTAGTGGGAAGATGCATAGTCTATTAGTGATACTACAAGTATTTCTTGTGACAATTGGGCACATGAAACCTATGAGATGGTTGGAAACGAAGTAAGAATTACATTTTCATCGAGGAGAAAACCTCGATGTACTTGGAGGATAGGTAACAACCCTTTACCTTGGTACACTGGAGAAGGAGACCCTACGGTATTCCTATGTGCCATGGAGAAATAGAGGATTAATCAAGTGGAAAGAAGAAATATGTTAATGTATACTTTGCACGGGATAGTAGTGCACTGGTGGATGGTTCACAGGGATAACTCATAGAATAGAATGAATTCAGAATTACTCGAACCACTTAGTTCTTTAGGAGCAATGGGCCTACTCAAATCTACATGTATCATGGTAATCAACCTATTCAACACAACGTTTAGCAGTGTGAGAGGCTCTTAACAGAGGGGAATGAAGCTTTACCACCTTCACTATGGGTGTAAAATATTTATTCCACTTTACAAGGCTACTCACACGCTTGGTAGGAGACTGGGAATTGTTAGGACTTGATTGCAGGAATGAGCTAGACTTTTAACTACTTCTATACTAAACCTCTGGTGGAAGAGTCATTACAGTTCATAAAGTGCTCAACTATGGGATAAAGTGCAAAGGCTGAAGAACTCATTCAGGATTTAATTGGTGAGGTAGACTCAGGAGCACATTTTGATGAAGTAGAAGAGATAGATGTGACACTACTTAAGCACATTTTATTTGAGAAGGAAAAAGGTAAGATGGTCTACATAGTGGATGATGAGGAAGTATAAGATCTGGATATAGCTCATTTAGTAGGAACATGTGAAGTGTCAGATAATGTGGATAAGAACGTGCGTGCCTATCATGAACCTATGAAGACCAAGAAAGTGAACATTGGCATGGATGTTGAACCTAAGGAGGCAATAATCGGGGATTATTGGTTTGATTCTAAAGTGGTAAAGATAATTGAATTACTACATGATTTTCATGATCTATTTCTTAGGGGCTACGATGAGTTAAAAGGAGTGCATGATTCATTAGGAGAGATGAAGATTAAGCTAAAGGAAGGTACACACTCAGTCAGGAAGAGACCTTACAGGATGAACCCTAACCTGCGTGTAAAAGTTAAGGAAGAAATTAACAAAATGTTGAAATGTGGCATCGTCAAACCCCTAGAGAAATAAGAGTGGGTTAGTCCCATGGTGATCAGTATAAAGAAATATGTTCAGATTAGGGTTTGTGTGGATTACAGGGAACTGAATTTTGCATGTGTGATTGATCTTTTTCCTACACCTTTCATAGAGGAAATATTAGAAGGCATTGTAGGGCATAAAATTTATTCTTTTACATATGGATTCTCTGGGTATCATTAGGTTAGAATTGCATAGGAGGATCAAGAGAATATGAATTTCACCACTGAATGGGGAAGTTTTGCATATACTGTGATGCCCTTTGGTTTAAAAAACATGCCTACTATATTTTTGTGAATAGTTGTTCAAGTATTCCAAGATTTTATTCACAACTTCCTACAGGTTTACTTGGATGATTAGATGGTTTTTAGACTTGTTAAGGATCATTGTGACAATTTGTGCCTAATGTTTGAAAGATGTTGATAATTAATCATATATTTAAACATCAAGAAGTGTGTGTTTGCTACACCATTTGGAACTTTCTTAGAGCACATCATCTACAAGGAAGGTTTATTAGTGGATCTAGCTAAGGTTGTAGTTATTGTAAGATTAGAAGAGCCTACCAGTCAGAGTGAGGTTCGCGGATTCTTGGGTCACATAGGGTATTACAGAAAATTTATCAAAGGATATGTGAATATTGCCACACCCATGGAAGAGTTACTAAAATTAAAAGGGATGTTATATTGGGGAGAACCGCAACAACACACATTTGAGGTGTTAAAGGAGAGACTTACAACAACACCTATTCTACATTTTCCTTCATGGAACCAACCGTTTCATGCACATGTGGAAGCCTCTGGAAAAACTATTGGTGTAGTGTTAGGTCAACTTGGAGAGGGTATTATAGATCATCCTATCTATTTTTTAGTAGAAATTTGACTCCTATAGAGAATAATTATACAAAAAAAGAGTGTGAGGCCTTGTCTATGATCTACGCATTGTATAAATTGAGATAATACTTGCTAGCAAAACCTTTTATATTTTATACTGATCACATGGCATTAAAATACTTTTTAAATAAGCCCGTTTTACAAGGGGGCATATGTTAACGGGTGCTCTTATTCCAGGATTTTGATTTCATAGTTGTGGTAAAACTAGGTAAAAGTAATTTTGGCCACCTAGACCACTTATCAAGGATTCAATCAGGGGAGGACATGTAGACAATTGAAGATACAATGCCAGATGCATAGTTGTATAGGTTACATCACGTTCCTTCAGAATTATAGGATATTTCTATCTTTTTACACATGAGTATGTCACCAGATAGGATGAAAGCATTGGAGAAGAAAAAACTTACAATTCATGTGGCACCCTTTATGTTGATAAGTGGAGATTTATACAAACTAGGTTAAGATGAAGTATTATACTGGTGTGTACTGGAACATGAGGATAATAGATATAATGGAAGAGGCTCATGGTGGTATTGCAAGTGGGAACTATGCAGGTGATGCCACTGTACACAAGATTCTACTCACTGGATTATGGTGGGAGACCCTGTATAAGGATTGTAAAGAGTATTGTAAGGCGTGTGATCACTGTCAGTGCCTTGAAAAACTTGGGAAAATAGATGGAATGCCTTTGAGACCTATTACTAGTGTAGATCCATTTGAGAAATGGTCCATATATTTTGTAAGTCCTATTTCACCAGCAACGTGTAGAATTAGATCATGCTATATCATCACTTCTATAAATTATCTTACAAGGTGGGTAGAAGAAAAACCTACAAAGGATTGTACAACTACAATAACCAGGTTCTTATGGGAAAATGTTCTTACTAGGCATGGATGGATGTTGAGCTTGACAAGTGATAGGGGTACACAATTTTTGAATGAGACAATCAGGATATTGTTGGATGAATTTATGGTTGTGCACCACAAGACTACACCCTATCATCCTCAGGAAAATGGTACTCCTGAGGCCTTCAACAAGATACTGAGCCAGACTTTGACAAAAAAATGTAATTTTGGAAGGAAAGATTGGGATGATAAAGTTTGAGCTTTGCTTTGGGAATATAGAATAACCTATAAGAGGTTGAATAAGGCCACACCATTTCAGTTGGTGTTTGGCACAAAAAGTATTACTTCTAATGGAATTCATGTTACCATCATTACGTATTGCGTGCACTAGAGGTCTAGCTGATGAGTAAGAATTAGAAGAAATAATTGATAGGTTAATAAAATTGGATGAGAGGTGTTCTATAACACGTTGGAGTCAGAAGTAGGAAAAGGCCAGAAAAAAGACATGGCATGACCAACACATCAGGGACAAGAAGCTTGAGGTTGGAAAAATGGTAATACTTTATGATTCTAAGTTTCTGCACCATCTAGGAAAGCTTAAGGTGCATTGGTTGCGACCATCTGTTATCACTCATATAATTGAATCAAGAACTTTCTAGTTGGAGGTGCTTGATGGAATGCGGTTACCCGGTTACTTTAACAGGAGTAGGCTGAAGCCCTATTATAAATAAGTCTTCTTGGTGTTTGTAATAAGAAAGTGTTACCATTTAATATAGGTTTCCCTTTCTGTATTTCCTTTAATGAATTTCTTTCTTCATCACTATGCTTTTTCAATTTAGTTTTTTGTTTTGTGTAATAAACATGTTTACGTGTTAGAAGCTAATTACAATCTGAAGTATTTTTATGTGTAGAGGATTGCACATACCATTGGTTTGGGTTGGTTGTTTTTTATTATTCAAAAATGGGTATACATGAGAAAAAACTATTACAGGAGCTATTCAAGTATGAAAAGGAGCTATTAGAAAGGAGATTGCTTCTAAAGAAGACCATAAATGGAAATGAATGAAGGTAAAATATAACCCAAGGTAAGAAACAACCATGGAAACTACTATGGGAGGGCACAATGGAGAGGTACTTCGGCACATGAAAGCATGTAGAAGAGAAGTCTGTAGCTATAGGGTAGGAAGGCACACTAGAAGGTTATAGTTAGGGTGTGAAATTGTACCACATGAATTTTTTTTAGAAATTTTGAAAATGGTCAATTAATGAGTGGATTGTTGGTAGGTGAAGGAGAAATAAATGCACTAAATTTTTGAAAATCTATATAAGGACATGATGTGAGTTCATTTTTACCTCTCCAATCACAAGTATTCAAGCGAGCTAAGTGAAACTGAGGCAACCAAATCATATTTAGGTGTGGAGAGTTGAGAAACCAGTCATGGAGAGAAAATTTGTGCATGGAAAAGGCTTGTGTCCCCATTAGTGATGGGTTTGAGTGAAGTAGAAGCATTGAGAAGGAGCTAGGGCACATGGTTTAAAGCTAGGGAACATGATTTAGAGTTAGGATTTAAAATTATTCGACATATAAGAAAAGAGGTGAGATTTTTATGATGGCACCAAAGAAAGCACCTGTAGCAGGCATTAAAGGGAAGAAAAAGGTGGAAGTTGAGGTTGACATTTCTCCCGAGAACAATTTTTCAAAGATGTAGTACCCAGAAGGAGTAATAGTCAGACAATATTGAGATTCCCAAATTTGTAGATGCAAAGTAAGTGACTGCAACCACCACACTACTGATAACAAGGAAGAGTTGGATGCTTTACTAAATAAGAAGACCAATAAGCACACGGTGTAAGATATGCTAGTGTATGATGACACTGGGGAAAGGTTGCTTAAGAAGGTAGGAGTTTATCAACTATATGAGTCACCATATTTTGGAAAACATGAACCTTTTTACCAATGGATTATGAGCAGAGTCCATGCGGAATTCTTCTATTTTGCTGGACGGAGGGTTAGGATCACAATAGCCCTAATTGCGACATTAAAAAATATTGAAGGGAACATGAACAAACATTTTTAGTGATATGACTGATAAAAAAATAGTTATAACTACAAGTAAGGAGTTGGGGTATACCAAGGGTTCGCGTAGAATGAACATCTAAAAATTGAGGAAGTACCCTATCGTGCAAGTAGCCACACATCTACTTGCCAAGTTGAATGATCAAGAGAGATGGTTACAGGTAAACACCATGTGGCTTCATATTGCAAAGAAAATATCACAGGGAGAAGTGTACAATTTAGCAGGCTATATTATAGAAACCATTGTTGAGGAAGTGCGTGTAGGAAAAAAGATAAGTTTTGGTGCCATCCTCTTATCTCTTGTTTTGTAGAAATTAGGGTGCCTGATGGGCGAAAGAATTTTTTTGGGAATACCCCACTAAGAAGAAGTACCTCATGAAAGGTTTAAGAAATATTTATGTGAAGGATCAATGAGCGAACCATTCAAGAAAAGGGAAAAAATGTTGTATGACTGAATTCACATGGCGTTTGAGGAGGAATGGCGCATTCTAAAGGAATTACCTTTGATAGTAGGAAAGGCCATACAGTTTATGGTGTATCAAAATTTCTACATCAAAATTTTTTCCATTAAGGATGGGACATGGAGTCCATGGTGCAAAATTCCCTATGCCTTCACAACGCGCTACTTCCAGACCTCAATTCATAGATGTACTGATGTGCACTGTTTGAACTTAAACTTAGATAAGGTAGATTGTGACTACCATACCCTCAGGAAAACATATGTATATCCAGGTTAGTATACCTACATAGAGAGGCTCATTTCAGATGTCATAAATACGAAGCCAATAAGTTTAGCTATTGGGGACAGTGGAGCTATGCTCATATATCTTCAGCTCATGCCTAGGATGGAGAATAATAAGTATGTGGAGAATGAGTTCATGCTCCCAGTGTTATGTTTGTGGAGCCTATTTTTCATGTTAGAGTGTGGTACACCTTCTATGTGTTACACTCAGGTATTTTTACGGTGGTCCCACTCACTGGTGAGTAGGTCAGGGGGGTTCGGGGGTGAAGCCCCCGAAGTAAATTTTCATGGGTGGTTTATTAACCCATGGGTAATGGGTAACCATTATGGGATGTTTTTGGGCCCATGGTTTTTCGGTACCCATTGTTTTGATACCCACAGGTTTTTTCCCATGGTTTTGATACCCATGGTTTTGTATCAAACTGCTTAAGCAATTGTCTATTTATATGATCTTATGCATATGATAGATAGACAAGAAAATGTATTGTAGATGTGCTTTGAATCTGGGTGTGAATTCTATAGAGTTTGTTGAGCGTAGCTCCAAATGGGTCTGGGTATTATATTGAGAGAGTGGAGGCTTGTAATAAAATCCGAGCAAGTGATTCTTGGTGGATGTAGCCCAAATAAGGTGAACCACATTAAATCTTGTCTCTTTGTGTTGTGTTATTTATTCTGCACTTTTATTTGAGATTTGTAATATTTTCTGCATATTAGTTTCTATTGTTGTGATTCTGTAAGGGATTATTCCACATATTTTATCTCTTATTTCCTAACAATTGGTATCAGATCCTGGTTTGGTTTGCTAAAGTGTTGAATCACAGGGAAAATTTTTAGCTTGAGTGGGAGCTATGACAGATGATGGAAGATCTAGGGTTGATAAATTCAACGGGAAAAATTTCAGTCTTTAGAAGATGCAGATGGAAGATTACCTTTATCAGAAGGATCTTTATACTCCACTATCTAAGAAGGTAAACAATCCCTCAAGTATGACAGATGCGGAATGGGATTTGTTGGATCGGAAGGCACTTGGAATGATCTGGCCATGTCTTGCATCTTCGGTATTATTTAATGTTTCAAAGAAAAGACAATAAAAGATCTAATAGATGCATTAGGAAAGTTGTATGAAAATCCACTACCTCTAACAAGATATTTTTAATGAAAATTTTGTTTAATATGAAGATGTTTGAGAATAGTTTAGTAGCAGATCATTTAAATGATTTCAATATGGTTGTGAATATGCTAGCTTTGGTTACAATAGAATTTGATGAAGTTAGGGCTTTCTTAATTCTGTGCTCTTTACCTGAAAGTTGGAATAGCTTGGTAATGGTGGTAAGCAACTTGGTTCCAGCTAACTTGAAGTTGAAGTTTGAGGATGTTGTAGGGGTGATTCTAAGCAAGGAAATGCGAAGAAAAAGCTCTGGGGCATCTTCTACTTTAGGGAATGCTTTGATAGTGGAAACTAGAGGGAGACAAAAAAATAGAGGAAACCATGGAAAACTGAAAGATTGGGCAAGGTCAAAATCCAAGAGCAAGATTGTATGTTGGAACTGTGGAAAGTCTGGGCATGCAAAGAAGGACTGTTAGGAGCTTCGGGATAAGAAGAAACAACATGAAGAAAACAAGGAGTCAAATGTGGCATCGGGTAATGTATGTCAGGATGCTTTGATTCTTTCTTTGCATAATATTACTAAATATTGGGTTTTAGATTCAAGGGCTTCTTTTCATGCTACTCCACAAAGGCATTATTTTGTTGATTATGTTCAAGGGGATTTTGGGCATGTTTTTCTTGGTGATGATGAGCCTTGCAGTATAGTTGGAAAAGGTTCTGTTCAGGTTAAGATGCATAATGGGAATACATGGCTATTGAAGGATGTCAGACATGTGCCTACATTAAGGAGAAATTTGATATCAGCGGGGCAATTGGGAAGTGATGGTTGTATTGTGATATTTACAGCTGACTCTTGGAAGGTTACTAAGGGTGCTCTTATGGTGGAAAGAGGTAAGAAGGTTAGAACCATGTATTTATCCACTGATAGTACTAATGATTGTAATCTTGTGGCTTTAGATGTAGATACGACATTATGGAACTATAGGCTTGGCCATATGAGCCATAAGGGCATGGACATCGCAAAGAAGAATTTGCCTGGATATACAAAAATAGGTTTGGATTTCTGTGAGAACTGCATATATGGGAAACAGAAGTGAGTAAGGTTTCTCAAGGTTGGACCTATAAAGAAAGAGAGTAAGTTAGAGCTGGTACATTCTGATGTGTGGGGGCCAGCTCAGGTATCATCTCTTGGGGGTTCAAGTTATTATGTTACTTTTATTGATGATGAAACAAGGAAAGTTTGGGTTTATTGTATTAGAAACAAATATGATGTATTTGATACTTTTGTTAAATGGAAAGCCTTGGTAGAGAATGAAATAGATCTTAAGTTAAAATGTCTCAGGTCAGATAATGGAGGGGAGTATTGCAGCAATGAATTTGATGATTATTGTTCTAAGAATGGAATCCGCAGGCAAAATATGGTTCCAGGAACCCCACAGTAGAATGGGGTGTCAGAAAGGATGAAAAAAACAATAATGGAATGTGCTAGGAGCATGAGGATACATGCAAGACTACCTCATTATTTTTGGATAGAAGTAGTGAGCACAACTATGTAATTAATACATAGAGGACCCTCAAGTGCATTGGATGGAGGCATACCTAAGGAGGTTTGGTATGGTAAGAAAGTTGATTACTCATTTCTTAGATTCTTTGGATGTGAGGTGTTTGTTCATATTGACAAGGATGATAGGACCAAGCTAGAGGCTAAATTAGAAAAATGCACTTTTATTGGTTATGGTGGTGATGAATTTGGATTTAAATGTTGGAGTATTAAGGACAAGAAAATAATTTGGTCTAGGGATGTGGTATTTAATGAGAAAGTCATGTATAAGCAATAGTTGCAGGAAAATAGGGAAGAATCCAAGAAAGAAAATGTAGTGGTAGAGGATCTTCCAGATGGGATAGTGACCCTTGAATCAGTTCAAGAACCTACTCAACAGGAACCCCAAACTCTTACAGTGAGGAGGTCTTCTAGTGTAAGAAAAGAACTTGAAACTTTTTCTCCTTATCTTTATTATTTATTACTCACTAATAGTGGAGAGCTAGAGATCTTTGATGAAGAAATGCAGGTAGATGCTAGTAAGAAGTGGGAGCAAGCCATGGATGAGGAGTATATGTCTCTCATGGAGAACCAGAATTGGGATTTGGTGAAGCTACTGGAAGGCAAAAGAGCATTGTAGAACAAGTGGGTGTACAGAGTTAAAGACGAAGAAGGAGAAAAGAAAATATATAAGGCCTGGTTGGTGGTCAAGGGGTTTGCATATAAACAAGGTATAGATTTTGATGAGATCTTTTCTCCTATAGTAAAAATGAATTCTATTAGAACTGTTCTTGGAATAGTGGTAGCAAAAGACTTACACTTAGAATAGTTAGATGTAAAGACTAAATTTCTCCATCGTGATTTGGATGAGGAGCTATATATGTAGCAGCTAGAAGGATATGAAGTCAAAGGTAAAGAGGAGATGGTGTGCAAACTGAAGAAGAGCTTGTATATCCTAAAACAATATCCACGTCAATGGTATAAGAAGTTTGATAGCTTCATGATGGAGCAAGGTTATATCAGATGTCATTCTGACCATTGCATGTACAAAAATAAATTTGAGGATGGAAGTTATATTATCCTGTGTTTGTATGTTGATGACATGCTGGTTGTAGGTAAAAACATGTAGGAAATAAAAGTACTCAAGAAATAGCTAAGTGAATCCTTTGATATGAAGGATTTGGGGGCTGCTAGACAAATCCTTGGTATGAGGATAACTCGGGATAGGAAGGAACGTAAGCTGACTTTATCTCAGGAAGAGTACATTAAGAAGGTATTGGATAGGTTTAACATGCAGGATGCTAAACCGGTTGGGACTCCTTTGGTAGGCCATTTTAAGTTATCAAAGGAGCAGTGTCCCAAGACAAAGCAAGAAAGAAACCATATGTCCAAGGTACCTTACTCATCAACAGTTGGTAGTTTGATGTATGTTATGGTATGCACTAGGCCTGATATTTCCCATGCAGTAGGAGCTGTGAGTAGATTTATGAGTGATCTAGGTAAAGATCATTGACAAGCAATAAAGTGGATCCTTTAGTATTTAAGAGGGACCATGGGGACAGTTTTATGCTACAGTGGATCAGACACCAATTTACGTGGTTTTGTAGATCCAAACATGGCTGGAGATGTAGACAGTAAGAGCATGACAAGTTATATTTACACTGTAGGTGGGACAGCAGTAAGCTGGATTTCATGACTACAGAAGTTGGTGACTTTGTTAACCATGGAGGCTGAGTATGTTGCTGCCATAAAGGCAAACAAAAAGATGATTTGGTTACAACAATTTCTTGAGGAGTTAGGGCATAAGTAGGAGGAATGTAAGTTGTATAGTGATAGTCAGAGAGTTATACACCTAGCTAATAACTCTACTTTCCACTCTAGGATGAAGCATATACAGTTGAGATATCATTTGATCAAGACAATTTTGGAGGAAGATAAGTTGAAGTTTGAGAAGATTCATACTAGTCAGAATCCTGCAAACATGATGACCAAGGTGGTCACAAGGGATAAACTAAAGCTATGTTAAGCTTTGGTTGGCCTTCGCAAATAATAGTGAAGGGTTGAGAAGCTTGCTTGGTGAAAATCAGTCTCCAATTGGGAGATTGTTATGTTTTTGGACCCTATTTTTCATGTTAGAGTGTGGTACACCTTCTATGTGTTACACTCGGGTATTTTTACGGCAGTCCCACTCATCGGTGAGTGGGTCAGGCGGGTTGGGGGGGGGGGGGTGAATCCCCCCGATGGATGGGGGTTCGGGGGTGAAGCCCTTGAAGAAAATTTTCATGGGTGGTTTATTAACCCATGGGTAATGAGTAACCGTTATGGGCTGGTTTTGGGCCCATGGTTTTTCGGTACCCATTGTTTTGATACCCACGGTTTTTTCCCCATGGTTTTGATTCCCACAGTTTTTTCCCATGGTTTTGATATCCATGGTTTTGATATCCATGGTTTTGTATTAAACTGCTTAAGCCATTGTCTATTTATATGATCTTATGCATATGATAGATAGACAAGAAAATGTATTGTAGATGTGCTTTGAATTCGGGTGTGAATTCTGTAGAGTTTGTTGAGCATAGCTCCAAATGGATCTGGGTATTGTATTGAGAGAGTGGAGGCTTGTAATAAAATTTGAGAAAGTTATTCTTGGTGGATGTATCCTAAATTGGGTGAACCACGTTAAATCTTGTCTCTCTGTGTTGTGTTATTTATTCTACACTTTTATTTGAGATCGATAATATTTTCTACATATTAGTTTCTACTGTTACAATTTTGTAAGGGATTATTCTGCATATTTTATCTCTTATTTCCTAACACCCAGGGCTGCCTAAGGGTAAAAATATAATGGAGAATGTGCAAGCTCTGAATCCTACCGTGACCATATAAATAGATGAGGAAGAAGATGAACACGAAGTCGAGGGTTGGATCATATGGGCCAGAGGCAGCCCACAAACAAAGAGGAGAGTGAGTGTACAGATACTCCACCACATGCACAAGAAGGAGAAGAGGACTTGGATGTGGATGTAGTCCCTGGAGAGTGCCAGTTTAAGAGGGTATTCAAAATAACTATGACCAAAGGCATGGGAACACCAAAACTTGTAAGAAGATCACCTAGATTTTCCCCTCAGAAAGAGGCACCTTAGGAGAAGAGAACGAGAAAGGTGAATCTAAATGATGAGGAAAAGGAGTCTGAGGAGAGCATGCCTAGAACCCCAGTGCAACTAGAAGATGTGGAGGAACCCGGAGATGAAGAAATGAAAGATGAAGAGGAAGGGGTGAAGGAATCAGAAGAGACAGTGCAAGAGAAACCCAACTTACATGTTGCTACTCAGGATAAAGAAGGGCCAAATCCAAACCTTGGTGCTCAGGTTCATAAGGGGCCAAGAACAAAGAGAACAAGTGAATAATATGTTGTGCTAAGTATGTGCTATGCTGAGGACATAAGGAAAATCATCAGCACCTAGTTTTCAGAGCACAGTGGGCCTTAAGGAATTATATAGATGGGATCTGATGGATTGAGACATGGCCACCGCACGCACAAGGAAATAACTATCCTGGTCTATGTAGACCCATATGGACAAGCCAAATTTTTATGTGTGTGAGGAATCTTATGTATCAAGGAGAGTGAAGAAGGCACCCAAAACATACATATGATAATAAACCCTACTCTAATGTCTTGTAACACATGTGGAAAACTATTAACTTTTCCTCTTTTGCATTGCAAGCATTGACATATGATTTTTCCTAAGAAGGTGTATTCTTTTGACTGTTAGAAATCATGCTTTCCATTGATAATTTATTTATGTTCTTGGATTCATTTTGCTGAAATGTTGTTGCTTGCAAGGAATCCATTTTGTTGAGATAAGAAAGGTTGTAAATAGGTAATGATTGTTTACAAATTATCTCTTTATAATAATGAAACCTTGATCAATTTTATTGATCTAAGATATGTTTTAATTCTTCTTACCTGATCTGTATGGTAAACTGACATTCAGAGGTGGAAGGAAATAATGGACTAAACTCTTGTATTTATATAAATTCATTGATCTTATTAGAAGTTCTTGCTTTGTATTCTGCTGTAAGTTGTGTGCTCGGATCTTCTTGCCAATTTCTCAAGGATTCTAAATGGTGTAAGGAGGATGGAGGTCTACTTCAAGACTATTCAGGGTAATAACCTAATTCCTAGATCTTTAAGTTCTATCCTAATGGGATTCTAACCTAAGGTAAACCAGACCTACCTTATGTCTATGTTACACTAATATTTTTGCATCCTAACATAAGTTGTATGTTTTACAAAGTGGGGGATTTGGAAATAAAATAAGGTAACTATTAGTTTAGTTCTAACCTATTACCTAATGCTAAATTGGTATGGGGTATGGTCTATCCTAAGATGGAAAATTTACCTAAGGTAATGTTTATAAACTTAAGGTAAATACTTTCTAAACTAACCTAATGTCAGATCCTAAGATAATGATATCTATCCTAAACTAATGCAAGGATAAAAAGGAACCTAAGGGGAGTCGCATGGAAAGTATGAGATGTGGCGATAGTTTCTAAGTAATTTATTTAATTTGATTTTTAGAATTTAAATAATTATGTACTGTCAGTTTGAAAGAGGCATGGAAACTAGAGGGGATCCTAGTTGGCACCAACTCTAAATTTAAATAATGTATGTTCTCTTTGAATTTCGACTCGCCAAATTTAAATGGTGGTGGCATGGAAATATAGGTGGGAGATTTGAAATAAATGACATTTGTGGTCATCATTTTTGGTGAGCAAACCATCTTGAAAACCATGTGAGTGGAATTGTTGGGAGTTGTTTGATCTTTCATACATTCCAATTTTTTCTCTGCATGGAGCTCTTTGGTTCTTTGAACCAACAGTTCTATTTTCAGGTTTTTACTATTTTTAACTCCCTTGGACTATTTTTGATCAAATGGAAGTATATGAGGCATTTGAGAAGGAAGTTTTTGGTTGTTGATTTTGTTTAGAAGAGTAGTTATGAAGGCTCGGCTAGAAATCTTCTTTGAATCAATAAAAGAAATGTCAGGCATGATAGGCTCTATCCATTAAGCTGCTTTGCTTTTCTCTAAGTGTCTTCATTAAAACAACTTTTCTCTAGTGAGATAAATGGGTTTTTATTTCTGTGATGATTATTTGGTTTCCTTTCTTGAATATTTTATGTATTCTCTGATTGAGGAATCTCTGCTTGGGAAGGTAGTCACTGAGTTGTTTTCCTATTTATTTGGGGTTGAATCCCACCTTAAATATTGTGGTGATTTGAGGAATGAAGTGCATGTGTGAATCTTTCTTAGCTGTTGGAAAATGGGTTTATGGAAATGATATGTGGCTTCAAGATTCGAACGGAGTTGTCATTTTGGTTGGTAGAAGACATGAATATTATTTATATCTATTACTTCTTTGATTTTTCGAAGTAATGTAGCTTCTACATAACTACCAGTAAATGGATGCTTTTCTTCATGATGGGTAAGTTGAGTTTGTTTGGAAAATAGTAAATAAGTGTTTTGTTCTTGAACTTATTATAAAATCTAATAGTTCTTTGAATCTGATATTAGACGAGAGCTGGGTAGTTATTGGGTGTTTGGAATATCTATTTTTGTGGGTTCTTCTTGTATGGAAACAAGAGTGAATGTTTTATTATTCCTTTAACCTTTTTAGTTTAAAATTGAGTCACTTAAATTAAGTACTTTTATGGAACTATGTGATAGTTGTTTCTTGGACCCTTGGATTTCGATGTTATCTTGTTGGGAATACTTGTGTTTGAAGTCTATACTTATGGTATTTTATTTACTGAGTATTTATCTAAGTTCTTGAGTACTGAAATAAGTGATAAATTAATGAGGTCTTGTTGGTTGGGGACATTGTGAGATTCAGCTTTATTGAAGTCGATGCGTGGGTTATTCTTGTAGCTCTGTTTGAGCTTTCTATATGTTGTTCATACTGTCTACTTCCCTGTTGAAGTAGATGTTGTTGGTTTTGTATATCTATCCCTGAAGTGGGTTAATCTCTTGAGTTTCTTGCTTGAGAAAACTTGTTAAAAATCTGACTGTTGTAATTTCATGGAAATTTGTTAAATGGGTATTCAAATTTTGGAGTTAATAGTTACTTAATTTGGAACTAACCAAATTGGCTTAGTTTGATATGTCTTCTTGATCTCTATGTGAGTTGTAATAAATAGAATGTCTTGTTGATTTCTTAGATGTGTATAGTTAAGCCTCTCTATGGAATGGAAACGAAAGGAATTTAATCATTCTTTAGCTAACTTGAGCACATGTTGCTAAGTCCTGTTGATATTTTGTTTTGCATCTTCTTGAAATTGAATCTTGATGGATTCCTCTATGAACATTCTATTGATGTTTTCTTCCATCTTTAAATGGTTATGATTATGATTCGATCATTCTACTATTTTATCTTCACCTGGAAGAAAAGAATAATCTTAGTTTGCATGACTGTAACCTTTTTGATTTTGAATGACTATTGAAGATTGTAATTACCCTGTTTGGTGATTAGCAACTTCGTTGATGCATCTCCTTTTTGATATGGGATAATATTACTGACAATGGTTGTCCATGATGGGGAATATTTATTGAAATTTGTTTCAAATTCAATATTCAAACATTCTATTTAAACTCTTATATGTGTTTTCTCTTATAAAGGAGTTGGGGATATATTGATTGGGTCTGCATTGTCCTTTGTGACCTTCTTCACGTGTGAAGGAATGTAGGAATTCCAATCTGATAATGTCATTTGAATCCTTATCTTTCAGTCTTTATGGTAAAGTCTAATCACTGCCTTTGGAAATTATAGGAGGTATGTGTTGAGTTCTCTTTTCTAAAGTTGTGAATGGGGATTCAGGTTAACCAAATTATAAAGGAAGTTCTTAACTATTTTATCATAGTCATTCTTCTTCTTTGGGTAATGTTAGTGTGAAATCAAAACACCCCTAAATAATTTCTAAAGATTTGTTTTTCTAATGTAGAATCATATGGTGTGATTACATAACATGGAACTTTTCCTAAGGTGTGGGACCTTACAAATTGGAAAAGCTTTCTAGATTAAAGGTTGGTTCCTTATTCCTCTATTTAGGTGCATACATAAGGATTTGCAGAGGATTTATATCTATACCTAATCTAAAATTTTCCAAGGAGACAGGGATAAAAGAGTACAAAAATAAGAAATAATTAAACTACTAGGTGATGCACCAAGGGAATGATGAACACTTAGTTTGCTTTCGGCACAAACCAATAAAACGTATACAATAAACAAGCAAAGATAACTAGATCTGTAATGAGAGACTAGATGGAAGAAAAGAAACATGAAAGGATTTGAAATCGATCACAAAAATATTTTATTGCTTTGTAGATTGATACAGTTCATTACAAAGTAGCCAAAAGGTAAAAACACATTACAGTTTTAATGGAAGGCCTGAACCCCAAAAATCCTTTTGCTAGAAGGAGAAGGGAGCTTGCAAAACTAAAAATGTCCAACCCTTTATAATGAATCCTACCCCCAAGTTTATAGATTTGATCGAAGAGAAGAAAGAGAGAGAGAGAAGCAGGAAAATGTAGGTCAAAGCTCAAACACTATTGTTAATGCTTCTGCTAAAATATACCCCCAAATCCACCTTTACTACATTGATCCTTGGTTCGGCATCTTGAAGGAAGAGGAAACAATGGAAATAGATAAAATCCGATCTGGTTGTTGAGACTGATGATCTTGCATTGAAAGATCCAAGAATTTTCTCCAATTTCCCCCACCTAACCTCCTCAAAATTAAAGTTTCAGACTCCCATGGCATATACGACATCGAGATCTTTCCAATGGTGTCAGATTTGCAATATTTCAAGCCCTGGGTTGAAAGATATGCCCCTTTGAAGTTTGCACCGATTCTATATAAATGGGTGGGAAATTTTTTTGAAAAATGGGTTCCCCTTTTGCATTGGGACATGTGGCAGCTAGATTGGAACAAAAATCAGGTCCACAGGCCCGTAATCTACCTTTTTTCTTTTTGTGCAAAAGAACGCAAAACTTAAGAAACTCCCGTAGCCCCAAAACTCCACCTAGACACGTGGTTCCTTTTGATTGGATGGGAAAAGCACTCCCATATTTACCTTTATGCCTTTTAGATGAAAGGAAAACTTTCAATTTTTTCCCCAACTCTCCCCCTTGGCTTTGACTCGGGTCTCTATGTTTACTTTTTCCCTGGGCGAAGTCACGTGCCTTTTTGCAAATTTTACACCTTTTAGGGCATATGGCAAAAAGATAACCTTTTCCTCGACAACCCACTTTCCTCTGGGACATGCGTCAGTTTGGCACTCACTCGGGAACCTTTTCTCCTTTTGACCCTTGAAATAGCACCCTTAAGACACTTGGAATCTTCCGCTGGGTCACTTATGCATTGACTATTCAAATAACTCTACTCCCCTTATAGAACACATGGAGGCACTACACTTGTTTGTAAACACGACCAAAAGTTTCCTTTGGAGAAGCATTGAGTTGACACTTGCTGGCCTCCACTACTTTGTGGAATTTTTAATGGTCCTTCTTACTTTTTAGACTTTGGGCTATGTGGCGAGTTGGCGCAAGTTTGAGTTCCCCTTTTGGAATCACTTTTGGAGAAGCGTTGTTGGGACACGTGGCCTCTTCTGCTACCTCCTCCATACTTAGTCATTTTTTACTCTTTCCTGAACCGTTTTAAGCCTGAGGAATTCGAATCTTTGTTGTTCTTCCTTATTCTTGCTTATGGCTCTTCTATAGCATCCCCTTTTTTTGTTTGACCCTGCTATCTTATAGTTCTACCTACCTATAACTTGGAGAATGGATTTAAGGAGTAGAAACGGCCCGACAGAGTCGTTTCTTTCGTACATGATCCTTTGATCTCTCTTGGCCTCTGCCACTTCATTGCTAAATATTTTGCAACCAATTTGCAGGATTTGAATGAGTTTTCTAGGGTTCTTTTTATGCGGGGTCGTGATTCGATCCAATATTTAGCTCAGGGTGAAATATGGATAACAGGTAAATATTTTCATAAAATTTAATTAGACCAGTTGCATGACTCCCTTTAATGCCCTTGTGTAGTTGTCTTTTTATGAAATTCTGTAAACTAAGTTAGAAGGTTCCTATTTCTGAAGGTAACTCTATTTTGGCTAAATAATGAAGTTAATTTTAGTATTTCAAATTCTAATGAATTGTGAAGGAAATAACTATTTTTATTTGATATGGATAAGTGTATTGGATGGAACATTATTTACCTGATATCATGTTGTAGATTGTTGATTACATCATGATATTTCCTTGAAATTTATTCAAATTGATTAATTGTTCTTCTTTTATGGTTGTTATTACTTATGATTTATGTGTCTACTTGACCTCACTATTTCATTAAAGTAGATTTTGTTTAATGAAACAGTTAGTTGAAAGCACATTGTTTTAATGCTTAGCGCTTATCATGCTCAGTTCAATGAACTGACCCGTGCTAGCCATTTTTGTAGATGGACTTCATAAGTGATAAAGGAAGGCAATAAATTTTATGATGTATTGGTTTCTTGAAAGTCTAGACCATTTATATAGAATTCTGACTTATTATTGAGATGTATTAAAGCAATAAAAGTTGTATTCTTAAATGATCTTGATGCTATTGACATGGAATATGTCAGTAATGCATAGTCTTGTAAAATGTGTACTTATCATGATGAATTGAAAAGACTGAAGTTACTTAATTGATTATGTCAATTCTCTTGTTCATAATATGAAGGAAATTTGTAATCCTATCTTTGATGTTGTCATTCATATCTGAATGGATCCTTATTTATGTTGTCATTGAATAGATTGGATAAATGGGAATTAGTACAATTTCCCTTACTTGAATGCAACTTACTAAGTTGCATGTATTGCTACTCTTTACCTAATCTTTTATGGTATATTATGATGTTTTGAACATATAGTTTAAATTTCAAGATGTGTGTGAATTGGATAAGGGTAGAATAAATCGTAATTATTAACCATAATGAGGAAGGTTCTCCTCCTCTCAAAAAGGATACAAAATAAATGAATGGTATATGTGTTATATAACCATTTAAACTTCATATCTATGAACTCTATCATACCAGAACCTGTTTTGGTTCTTATTCATTACTTGAATGGTTGAGACACATTGATTAAATCTTATGATAGATGATGTTTTTGTTTTTGATTAATTGCACGTTAAGCAAAAATTTAATGAACATAAAAGCATTCATAGGTTATGAGGTTCATTAATCAACTTAAATAAGGATTGAAAACTTAAGGATTATTAGGATTAGGGTTATGCATGGTTGCTATGTTTTGAATCTTAATCCAATGGTAATTAAGTGTATATGACATCTTGAGGTGTGTAAATCACGATTAAGTAGTTTTGCCGGATGTTGGCACTTGCCAACTATAGAACTATACCTTCGTGAAGACTTGGGTCTTCACGAGGATACAATGTTGTAGTTGACATGTTATAACACCCTTCAACATTGGTTCTTCTAGATCTACTCAAACCTAGACTTGAACTTAGTTTCTCTCTAGATCAGGCTAAGGATATGATTTAACATAGGAAGTGATTCTCAATGAATTAGGGTAACTTGACACATTCAATTGAATTAGGTCAAATGGGTATGCCTTTATACCCTAGGTCATCATGAGTGGTTCCCTATACCAATTTATATCAATAACCTGGGTAAGGGTCAAACCTTCGATAGGTGGATTGATAGAAGTCAATAAAGACCATTCTAGATAACAGATGAGTGGGGTGAAGGACATATTCTGATTATTATGAGTATTCCATCTAGGAATAGTAACATGAACAATATGTGGGAAACCTTTGGCCAAAGTATCACAAGCTGCTGGTTGCATTAACCTGTGTCACCTAGTTTGAGAAATGTGATTTTAGATGAATATGGTAACAAATATTCAGATAGATTTCTTAAACAGAACACTCAATACCTAGAAAAAGGTAAGAGAACCAAGTATACACAATATACCCATAGTATTCAATACTTAAGTTAACATGAGAGATTGGTAGCTCACTGAGTCATTTACAACTGCATATGGTTATCTGTTATGAGATTGATTGACATTGAATGTGTGTTCTAAATTATGATTATTTAGAACAAAGAACATTATGTAATTTTTTTCCCTTGTTTCTAAAGTCTTAAAATGGGAATGTTACATATCTAATGAGTAGGTGAGCAATGTCTTGGTTAAGGTATTTACAGAGGTGGTGTAGAGGAACATTGATAAAGCTGCCACCATTAGAGTGCCACTTGAAGATAACAAGGAAAAAACTACAGAAATAACACGTTTAAATGGATAAAAGGACCTAGAATAGAAAAAGAATGAGGTCTTCATTAACATGGTATAAGAAATTGGAGATTACATTATGAAAGAAAAAACTCATCTTGAGTCGAAGGTACCTAAGAAGTTTCCTTTGGCTATGCATTATGTGCGCAAATTGGTTGATTTGGTGCTAGAAGATGGGCCAATTCAAATGCCAGCACCAAAGGATCTTGAACAAGAAGCAGAAAGAGAAAGGGCCTCTGTGGCTAGGAAAATTTCAAATTATGAGGTGTTGCTCCAAACTCTGAAGGATGAAATAAAGAAATCCAACCAAGATCTTAATATTTGTGTGACATCAGAAGTAGTGATAAGGACTATAAATATGGTTGAAGATAATTTTCTGAAGGCCATGAAAGATGAGACACTGAGACACGCAGAAAGATAGGCACTAGAGAAAAAAAAGTGTGAAGCCCTTGTAGCAGCCCAAGACCCACATAAGGAGCGAATACATGAGATTGGGAAGCTCATAGTGTAGAAGATGGATCTTTTGGAGGGAATGATGACTGCTATGGCCAATGTTGTCCAAGAACTGTAGAATGAAAAGGAAGATATTACTTAGGATGAATTGGAAGCCATTACCACAGACATTCCAGAGAAAACAAGGACCATGCTAGATGACTAGTAGACATTGGAGGATGAGATTAAAATAGATTATCTAGAGTTGATCCTCTTGGTTGAAGAAGAGGGTTCTACAGAGTAAAGGTCTATTCATTTTGTACAGTGATTCTTTACATTATTTCTATTCTTATTCTTTATTATTTGGGAACATCAGAAAGAATCCCCATTTCTGGGATGACAATGTAATTTAATGTGGGGTAATGTTGAGCAGACATAATATTGTGATAAGGAGAAAAAACAAAAATAATGCACGTGTGGGAACAAGGCGTACTTGAAGGAGCGAAAGGATATGAAAGGAAAGACGTACATAGACAAGATGATTGGGGACTTAGCCATTTTTTTGGATGGGGGCTATTTTTGGAAGATAGCGTGTGGAGAATACATCAGGATGGAGAATTGCGTGACACACAAATGATATTTTGGGAATGAGCGACTAATAAGCGCCATGCATGATCTTGAGTTAGTAATAGGATTACTTTTTCCAGTTAACTATATGATGTTTATTATTAGCACACTTTCATATGTGCATGTTATTGTAAAGGTGCATGGATATTATCAGCATGCAACCTATTTTGGGAAGTTCGTAGGTGGTGAAGGGAAAGTTCCCACCCCTATAAGTATGTATTGAACTATGTAGTTTAGTAGTAGTGAATTTTTATAGAGTTATGCTATTGGATCTGATCTACGCATGACTTATGGTGATGGTTTGTAATGTAAGAAGCTTCTATGTATTACAATATTTAATGTAATGGAGTATATTTGATGGATAATGGCTTTAAACATGATTGTGACTAGTTCTTGTATGGTTAATATTATTATAGTTATTGTTTAATTCATGATTCTCTAAGATCTAGATCTATTTAGGCACTATGGAATGTTTATGGTTATTTATGGTTATGAATATGTTGTATCTTCATCACACTAACATCTTGTATAAGAAACTCAAAAGAGGGGCCTGGTACCTTAGTGCACTTTAGGTGAGTTCTCAACTCAGGTTGGGTGATGTGTCAAGCATTCTTGGGTTTTATATAGTGGATTCTAGGCTACATCAAAGGTCAACGATTTCGAACTTTGCACACACAAATGACCTGATTACAACACGGGCCCTCCAACCTTGCCATCTCCACAATACTCACCTCGTGGTGAGTTTAGGCCATTTGCACCCATGTGTCCTAATCTGGTTGGGCCATCCAAGTTCTCAAACACCACATCGGGTGAGATGGCAATCCCATGTTCTAACTACTTCGCTCGTCAAGCCAACTCCTTTCCCTTCTTCATTGTTATGCAAATTTTTCGGTCATTATACTTGTACCGTCATAGAGTTAAGGTTTCCCTCCCTGATGAAGTTGCGCATTCCCTCTAAAGCCAATATTATTCTTTAACAACTCAATGAAATTGTGAAATGGTTTGGCCCAGGTTTCACCACATTTCTCTGAAGCTCATTGAAACTTCACCTCTTATGAACAGATGTAGTTATTGGATCAAATCACTTCTTAAATCAACTTGGGTGTCTGCAATACTACTTGGCTTGATTTATGCTAGAATATTGTTCTCCGTATAACTCAACTCGGTGGGAAATTCAAAATTTTTGGTCTTCTTAGAAATGCATCTTCCATGTATGATAAGGGATAAGGGCCAGCTCGACCACCCATTTAGCCAACTCGTTCTGTATTGATGCAGATTTGACTTTTTGTGATTAAGTACAAACATGATTCACCAAACCATTCATAGAGAAAAATCAGCCAATATTGATTAATAACATAGGATCTCGAGGCATTTGATAGATTGGCTTGGAATGAAATGGCTCGGTGAAGTACTACCCAACTCAGACCATATAGAACAACTCGGTTTGGATAAACAACTTGATGGGCTATCTTAGAGCTGAAATCTCCCCATGCCATCATTTACACGTCTCTTAAACATTTTATGCAAATTTTTGGGATCTTTCAGGCATAATGGAGCCTAGCTAAGATGCCTAGGGAAATGTTACACAAATCACCAGATTATTCCTTTGGTGCTCATAAGGTGGGTCCCGTTCATCTTGAAAAAACTTCTAAACTTCATGAATACCAAGAAGGGGAAAAAATACTATAGTGAGTTTCAACCTTCCCAAATTCCATGAGGATCTCCTGAATAATGAAATCTACTCATATCCTTTGAATTGGCTATGAGAACCTCCTAGTGCAAGCCTATTTGGTTGTCCAATTTTACCCAGGGAGGCAAAATTGGATAACAGATCCTTTTTAGAGTAGTGATGTTTGGATTTTATTTAAGGACAAGGTCACCAATTTTAAATTCACGTTCCTTTATATGTTTTTTGTAAGCATGTTTGATGTGCTCTTATAGACGTGGTGATGTTCAAGAGTGAGAAGGTGGCATTCATTTAACAATTCGAGTTGTGTTAGATGCTCTTGGTGATAATATTCATCAGAAATGAAGTCATGAAGAGACACACATAAGGATGGAATTTGAACTTCAAGGGGAAGAATGAATTTAGAGATATATACAAGAGAAAAGGGGGTAACACACATGGAGGTATAGATGTTAGTTCAATTAGCCCAAAGAGTGAAAGGTATATGAAAATGATAATCATGACCTAATCAGTCGACACTCTTGGAAAGAATGTTATGAATATTTTTATTAGTGGCTTCATCTTGGCTGTTAGCTTGAGGATAATAAGGAGAGGAGAAGCTAAGCTTGATATTGAATGAGTCACAGAGATTCTTGACATCTTTGTTTTTGAAGGACTTTTCATTATCTGTGATGATTTTATGAGGGATGCCAAAACAACAAATAATATGATGATAGATGAAGTTCATGATTTGATTAGCTTTGGTTAAGGTGAGTGTAACCACTTCCACCCACTTGGTGAAGTACTCAGTCATGGTAATGATAAAATGATGATGTTATGAAGAATGAGGATTAATGGTATCGATGAGATCAAGGCCCCATTGTGAGAAGGGTCAAAGGTCTTGAGCTGGCTATAAGGCCTGGCTGGGAATGCAGACAAGATTCGAATGCTGCTGACCCTTGACACATTTCTTAACATATTCACAACAATATTGATTAATATAAGTCAAATAATTACCAATATGAAGAATCTGCTTAGCGATAGTTAAGCCACTAAAGTGTCCACCACAAATTCTATCATGGAATTCTTAGATAACATGAGTAGATTTCTAGGATTTAAGGCTTCAAAGGAGAATACCATCGAATCCAAATTTATAGAGGATTCCACCAAGAATGACATAGTGGTTAGCACATTGAATAAATGAACTCCTACCATTATTAGATAGGTTTGAGGGAATGATGGATTTGGATAGATAATTGAAGATTTGAGAGTACCTAAGATCTGATGCATTATATTTAACAAGATTGACGTAAGGTAATCCATGAATGTGAGATGGTTGATCATGATGATGAACAACAACAAAATTTTTGGATTCATTTGTTGTCCATGGGATGAGAGATGCCATTATATTAGTGAAATGATTGGATGGTCAAGGGATGGCTTGGATAGTGTAAGAATCAAAGGAATCAAGGAGAAAAATAGCAACACCCTTATATTTATGAATAATATCATTTTTACATTGATAATCTTCTGTAACTTGTTTGATGATGAGATTAGAATCCCCATAGATATCAAGGATTTGTACACCCAAAATAATGGCAGTTTCAAGGCCCAAAATGAAAGCCTTATACTTTGTCATATTGTCAGTGCACTCAAAGTCAAGATTTTGAGCAAAGGGGATAGGAGTATCCCAATGAGAAATGATAATGATGCTAGCACCTCCCCATTGTTGACACTTAGAGCCATCAAAAAAGAGATTTATCCTAAGAGGAGAATCCTTATGGTGAATATTGTTGATGGATTCATCTTAAAACTTCTCATGAGGAAGATGAGCATCAAGAAGAGGGGTTGTAACTAATTGGTCTACAATAGCTTGGCCCTTGATAAAATTTTGAGAGATGAACTCTAGGTTAAACTCAGTCATGAGCATAAGCTAGCGAGTGATGGGATCCTTATGACAAGGCTTAGGATGCATCATTTTGAGAAGATGAAAACTAGTATGACATAAGTCTTGTGATTGAGAAGATAATGATGAAGTTTGGAAGTGGTGAAGAAAATAGCTCAATAGAGATTTTTAGTTTCAGTGTAACGAGTCTCACAATCATGAAGAAGACAAATGATGTAGGAGAAGGCATGCTCATGGCCTTGCTCATCACGATGTGCCAACATAGAACCTAGAGCATGATTAGAGGTGGAGACATATTGATAGAAGGGTTCCCCCTTGTATGGAGGTGTAAGCGCCGATGAAGATAAAGAGATATTGCATAATATCATCAAAGTCATGTTGAAAATCATGATCCCAATTGAAATTGACATATTTACGAAGAATTTGGTGGAAAGGATGGCAATGATCAGACAACTACGAGATGAAGAGACAAATAGATTGAAGATAGCCTTGAAAATTGTGATTTTTTTTCAAATTTGAGGGAGTAGGCATCTCGAGGATGGCCTTAATATTGGTGGGGTCAACTTCAATGCCCCTAATAGAAATTATGAAACTAAGGATCTTTCTAGTAAGAACTCTAAAACACACTTGGCTGAGTTGAGGTAGAGGAAGAAACTGATGAGCTGCTTAAAAATAATTTCAAGGATAGAGAGCTGATTGTGTGGATGCTTGGACTTTCCCAAGAGGTCATCAACATAGTCTTCTATGGTCTTAGGGATGATATCATGAAATATATAGGTCATGGATTCCTGATAGGTGGCTCCAACATTTTTAAGCCAAAGGGAATGACATGATAGCAAAAGTTACCCCAAAGAGTGATAAAAGAAGTCTTATGTTGGACTTCTGGTATGATAAGGATCTAATTATATCTAGAAAAACCATCCATAAGACACAACATCTCATGGCCTGTAGTAAGGTATATAATTTGATCAATTTTAGGAAATAGGTAATAATCTCTAGGGAAAGTAAGGTTTAAATCTTAAAATTCAGTGCATATCCAAAGCTTACCGAAAGGTTTAGCAATGGGGATGATGTTTGAAACCCATTGTGGATAATTAATAAAGGTGATCAAGTTGGCAGAAAGGAGGCATTGCAAATCCTCTTTGATAAGGAGGGAAACTTGAGAATGCATGCGGTGAAGCTTCTACATAACTAGTTAAGCATTGGGAAAGGTGACAATATTATGGAAAACAATGTATGGATCGAGTCCAAACATGTATGTCCATGTGAAGGATTGGCCATGATGAGAGAGGAAAATAATGAAGGATTCAAGATCATGTGAATCAAGGGACTGACCCACTTTAAGAATCCGGGGCTTTTGTGAAGTCCCTATGTTGATGTCAATGGTGGATTTGTTAAGAAGGGTGGATGTGTCTTATGGTAAGGTATTATGAAGATAAGGATCCTTTGCCCCTATGTGGGAAAGTATGAAATCATCATCAATGTAATGGAGAATTTCGATGCTAGAAGAGTCTTCTTTTATCATCTCCAAATGTTTAAGAGTGAGGGACCTAGTATGATTTTCACACTGATAAGTGACCGGTCCCAAGGTGATGGTCAAAACTAAAAGAAACATAGAGGTGATAGACATAGTTTCATCTATATGGATAGCCTCATGTGATGGTGAAGATTGAGGATCAATGTCCATGAGCATAATAGATGGTGGAAGAGGAGTGAAAGATTGCTCTTTATAACCTAGTCTAAATTTTTCATGAGGCTTGTGAGATTGATCGATGACAAGGTCATGCATACCTTATTAGTAATGCTCCATTCCAAATCCATTCTAGGAAAAATAATGAAGATATGTGTGGGTGAAGGATGGTTTATCGAGGAAGCCATAACCACCAGTATATGGCCTAGTGTGGGGATGATCATTGATGTGGGAAGAAGGGGAATTGACATCACCATAGAAGAGATTGGTACAAAGATGTGGTTTGCTAAAAGGAATGATATCCCTGATGTCAGGTTGATACACTAGATATTTTTTGGGTCTATCGAGGTGATGAGGTGTGGGGAAGGTGTTAAGCATGAGAAGATGATACTCCCCTAGCGTAAGGTTATCCATGACCTTGTGTAACACCCTGAACTGTTGTTACTTTCTCCTGAGCATACAAGTGTTGATATGTGATTTCTTGTAAAAGGATGTGTTCCTTGATTGGGAAATCATGCTTGATATGTACTGTATTTTCTTTGCAGATTACAGATCTTTGACTGAGTCAGAATATGATTGGACTCTTTTATTTCTTTCATTTTGTATCTGAGTTTAATCTGATCTCAGAATGAATTATAGAGCTATCCACCTATAATACCTAGCCTTGGATCAGTGGAATTGATCCAAGTATTGCTTTAAGTTTGTTCGTGATGAATTAAAAATTACAGACCTTGAACAGGTTGCAAGGTCTAGAAGCATTGAATAAGCTAGTCCAGAGTATAACTCAGGTTGATCATGTGAAATGGATTAGTTCCCGATATCGAAGTATATCTGGAAGGTCTCGATCGTGGACCAGGTAATAATTCGGTTTCATACAATTTTGTAGCCTGAGGCAGAACAGGAGCTAACCCTGTTCAAGGATGTATGCTGTAGGTCTTTTTCTGAGTATACGGAATGTGGACCTAACTAGAATTATTAATGTTAGTAACCTAAAAACTAAACCTAACCTAGGGGTTGGATTAGTGTTAATCTAACCTAGACCTAGGCTAAGAGATAATGTTCTAAGTTAGTATCTATGCTCTATAAAGTTAGACTAGGTGTTATCCTAAATTCTAACCTAAGTTACTAACCTAATTATTGAGCAAGGATTATGGGGACCTATGGAGGGGTGCGAACCATGGGCGGATTTTTCTATGTTATTTAATGCAAAGGATAAGTATGAAGGACAGGTAGTGGTAGAGGTTTTAGAAACGGTTAACTTGGGCCGATGTGGCAGTTCGTCAAAACTGAAAATGGTCTTGAAATTCTATTTGTCTATCGCCAACTTTGGCGGTCAGTGGCAGTGGAGTTTGAGTGGGAAATTGGGAGTAATTGCAATTAATGATCTCAGTAGTCGAGCTCGAATTTCGCGAGAAGGCATGCAAACTGGAAAGTTGTTGGTTTGTTTGGCTTATCGCGAATTCCGGTTTTCCCTCTACCTGTTCACTGGTTCTTTGCACCAGTCTTCTTGGTGTTGCATGGCGAGTATGAGCGTGTCTAGCTCTTTTCTCTGGCAAGGAAAATATATATGTCATGGTAATAGCAAAATTTTGTTGGTGGCTCTAACTTGGAAAAGGAAAAGGAAGTCCGAGCTCTTTCAGTGGTCTGCTTCGGAATTTTGAGCAAATATCCAGGCATGTTAGGCCCTAACCTTTAAAAATCTTGCTGTCTTTCAAGTGATTTCATTAGAACAACTCTGTTCAAATGATTTATGGAAATAGATGATTTTCTATGTTTATCTTGTGTGATTTTGGCACTGTATCTTCATGCTGGAATGCTTTTTCATTTAATCCTTGATGGGTGTTTATTATATTCGAACTGTGGCTATATTTCTTGTGTTTTGCATATTCGGCTTTAAGTTTGTGAAATAAATGAAAGGAATGCATGCTAGGCCTGTCCTGTGAGAATCCATGAATTGTTATCGTGATGGGTACAGGCTACTATGATGATTGTTGATTTATATTTGTCATCAATGCTTGTTGTGAATACTCGTCGGAAGGGAGTCTGCTAGACATTTGTTTGATTGTTCAGTTTTAATGAACCTTGTAAGCTCTGTCATGGTTAATGATGGGGTGGTTATTGATACTCATTGGGTTTCATTTTGTCATTTAAAGTTGTTTGTGAATAAATAACTTGCGGTGTAACTGTATCTCATTACGACCCTGTTGCAGTTGTTTTTCCTTTTTGTTGTGGTAATGGGATTCAACCCGTTGACAGTACGTAATATGGATATATGTATTTATTGTATTTGAATGACTCTGTAGAGTCCATTGAGTGATTCGTATAATTTGGGCCACGGTGGAAGCTATATATATATAGAATGTTGGAAATTGATTTGTCTGAGTCTTGTAGGAGTAACAGGTAAGGTGACTTCTATTATGTGGTAATGAATACTTTTGTCTTACAAGGAATTTGTGGTTCAGACTTAGTTGGGGCATTTAAATATGTATTCCACTCTATGTAGGCTTGGAGGCAAATATTGTAATACGGGCTCTGTTGGATTCCTTGTTACAAAATCGTTATTTAGCCTTTGTTTAAGCCTGTTTATAAATGCTTGCCATTGTTGGCACGGATGGAATCATTATCTTCTATTTATTTTGTTTTGACATTGTTGGGTTCCATGAGTATGGGAAGATATCTTATATGTCGACTTCTGGAAAAGCTAAACTGTGAATACTGTTTATGGACTTAGTTTAAAATCCTCGAATGGTAATCTATGTCACTGTTTTCTGTATAAGCCTGAGTATGAACAGGTAATGTTCTTGGCTTTGTTGGTTGTCTTTAAAAGCTTGACATCATGAATTATGGCTTTTATAAAGTGAATTGTGAATGCCATACTTCAATTCCGATTACGTTCAGGTGTAGATACAGAATGATATGTTTCCTTTTCTGATTATTCCAGTTGGATAAGGCTGTGTATGTTACGGAATTTGCATGAAAATCTCCGCATTGTCTTATGGAAACATCAAAATTGCTTATTGCTATGGAGTCTGTTGTTGCCCACGATATTATGGAAGTTCTTTGATATCAACCTTGGGTCAAGAAGCCATACAGTGTAGAAAGGGCTTGAATGGGCTGTAGGATGTTATTGGGATTGTTGACGTGTTACGTCTTCTTCGCATTGATATCCATTCTTGTGCATGATTGAATTTTGGAGTTGTTGACTGTACCTAAACAGGTAACGGCAGTGTTTATCCTCTTGTCTGTCGCTTCTTGCGTGAGGTAATTCTGAGTCTGCTTGGTAGATAGACACCGTTGTTTGGTATGGAGGGGGGGGCTACTGAACTGTAGTTGCTTTATTGTAAGTTTAAACAGAAAAGTGTGTTTTTGATGAATTCGACTGATTTATTTGCATGTGTATTAAGTGAATGCCTTGCTTTTGGAAAGATGGTATAGTCATGAGCTTGTTCAGAGGGAAATATGTACAATTTGTTTATTTCTCTTCTGTTGTAATTTATATGTGATATAACTATTTAATTAACATCTGTAATTGTTTTTACATAATGATGGTATCAGGATTGATATGATATTCCTCTTTTTAAGTTGAATATAATGATTGTGTGACGTTTGTTCATCTTGGGATTTTCAATGAATAATTGCTTAGGATACTTTTGTTCTTCTTAATCTCTAATATTTTGATGAAATATTTGAGAAGTGTTTAGGACTATTCTGTAATGATGATAAAGTTACACATTTGTAGTCATTTTCGTATTACAAAGGAGTAGTCTGAATATGTTTACTTGATTGGTGATTTTATTTCATTTAAACAGGGTGTTTAATGAAAACAGTTGGCAGATTGCAATTGTTTTAAGAGTTAGTGCTTATCATGATCAGTTCATTGAACTGACTCATGTTGACTATTTTTGCAAATGGTTGCCGTAAGTGGTAAAACCATGCAGATCTGATAAGATGATCAGATTGTTAAAAATTGATTTAAGTAGAATTACCGTTTGATTCTCTATATGTACTATATGAGGAAAGATGTTCTTTTTCCATTAAGCATTGTATTAAGTATGCTGATTGCATAAAATGTATTTGTATAGTTCTGAAAGGAATGGAAATAAGTACTTGCTACTTATGTGTTGTATACTTATTTTTATAGTTGACCTTCTTCAGTTTGTATACCGGAGGGGCAATGTTATCTTTGTATAAATTGGAGACTTTTGTGATTGTCAATGAAAACTTACAAGAAAATGTGATTGAATTCTTATGAGTGTTTAGTAGTTCTAATTTGTTCTATCGAAAGCAATATTGAATTTAAATAATTGTCTTTCTAAAAGATAGGATTAAAATAAACCTAAGCAGAACACTAATCAAGCTGAATTAAATTACTAATCCCTAGTCTTGATTATGACAGGACAACATTTAATTGGATTCTTAATCATTTATATCTTGATACTAATAAGTATGATATAAATTCAGTTAGGAGAACTGATATAAACCTAATGGGGTTCAGATGGCAAGATCATGTGAAGTTTATGAGTTATTGTCAAATTCCGTTGTCTTAAAATCATGTATATTCTAAGAACTCCATGATGAGACCTTGGCCTTAATATCTCCACCATGTAATGGGTTTATTGAGGAAGGTCATTCTAAGACAAAGAATCCAGGGATCGGGAAAGAATAACCCTAGGGGGAACGTCTTAGTGTAATTAAACTCAACGTGCGTAACGCATATTATTGAGTAGATATTTTCGAGGTGGATTTAAAGGTTGACGGCACAAGTCAACTGCAGGGTTGTACCTCCGAGAAGATTAGGATCTTCTCGAAGTTACAACAATGCAGGTGACTTATGACGACACCCTTTGCATTGATCACTAAGATTTACACTTTGATCTCGAACGAGTTACTCAGGGACCGATTAGGAATGTGATCATGTTATAAGGCTGCCTAGGAGATACGGGGTATTTTGACACACTGGTTTAACTAAGGTTGAACCAGTATGTCATCGTATCCCTAATCCTCGTGGGCATCCATATAACGTTATCACCTTGTTAATCCATTTCTGAGTGATTAAGTTGAGATAGGAAGGACTGACAGAAGTCGGTATAAGACATTCTACATAACATAAGAATGGGGTGAAGGGCATATTCTAGACTGACGAGTATGTCGTTAAGGAATACGAGACATAAACAGTATGTTTCAAATCTTTGGCCAAAGTATCACAAGCTGCTGATTGCATTGTCCTAATTCACCTAGTCTAAGGGATGAGATGCCGATGAATAATGGTAACAATTATTCAGTTAGGTTCCTTGGACAGAGCATTCTGAATCCCAGAATAGGGAAGAGAACCGCAAGAGTGAAGTGTTAAATATAAACGCCAACTCTGATTACTCATGAGTAGATCGGTAGATTACCGAGTCATGGAATGAATAGATCGGAGGTACTCCGAGTCATTACAGCTGCATATGGTTGTCTGTTATAAGAATGGTTATTTGATTTGTGAGTTCTAAATTATGTATTTAGAACCAGGATGCAATTATCAAAAAAAAAAAAAAAAATTCACTTGTTCTAAGGTATAAATTGAGGATGTTACACCTTGTCTAAGGAATAATCATTTGATGAACTGGTGGATGGTTGAGATGGATCATTTTTTGGAATTAAGACATCATTAGGTCGATAAGTCATGTTGCATGATCGAAAGGGAGGAGCATTAGTGGGGAGAGTCAATATATTTGGATCATGTTCATATTTGATGTAACGATGAAGTGTGGAAGGGACACAACACATTTCATGAATCCAAGGTCGTCAGAGAAGGACATTTTATTGAAACTCCCCTTCTATTATATATAAGAATTCGTGGAGGATATTCTCACCAATGTGGATAGGAATGACAACCATCCCCAAGGTGGGGGTGATAGCATCATTATATGTGTGAAGGACTTTGGGTGTTTGGGTGATAGTGGATTTAGGGATCTTGAGCCAATCAAAGGTATGTGATGGAAAATTGTTGATACTTGCCCCATTTTCAATCATGGATCGTCAAATGAAGGCATCATTGATTCTAATTGTGATGAAAAGGAGTAGGTCATGGTCCTCAAGTGGGATGTCTAGGATCTCAACATCATCAAAGGAGATGGAATAAAAATCTGTAAGTACTCCCATGAGAGATGTAAAAGAGTGAGTCTCATCACTACATATTGGGATACATTTTAAGGCTTCAATGAGAGCCTACCTATGGTATGGAGAGATTTGTATAAGTTCATAAAGTGACATATTAACCAGGGCTTGATGATGTTATTTGAAAATGATTTGTTCAATAGGCCGAGGGGTAGCTAATTTGGAAATCTTAGGTTTTAATGATGGTGGGGATGGAGATGAAGTGGGATCACTAGAAGGAGCGGCGACCACAACCTTATGTTTTGATGGGGGTGTGGATGAGGTAAGCTCCTTAGGAGGAGGGATAAAAAACAAGGTCATTAATTTTGATTGGGCTATTGGTTTGGAGTCATGTGGGCCTGAACGAGTAGTTATCTAAACAACATTGATGAATAAATTTAGAAAATCCTTAGAAGGATCTTTGTTTGGTGGTGGGATGGAAAAAAAAGTTCATGATGAATGAGGTGACTTGGATATTTTAGTAGATGAAGGTTGGGATGAAGAAGTTGGTATGATTGATGGAAGGGTTGGTTCCTCCTCATCAAGGGGGTCATCTTTGTTGATAATATTATTGATGATGGCTTGAAGATCTTTACAGTGTTTGGTGTCATGACCTAGTACATGATGGTATGCAAAAATAAGGTTAGAGTAAAACCATGAGGGTATTGGTGCATTTGGATAAAATGGTTTTATTGATGGCTGAGTGATTACAAAAACTTGGAGTAATTGATAAAATATTATCATATAATATCCCAAGGTAATAGGTGATGATGTGGCTATAGATGAAGGTTTTGTGATGAAGGTTTAATTTGAGGTTATTTTATGGCAGCCTTTAATTTTGAATTAGCTTTGGAAGATGATTGAGATGGCTGTGTTTGATTTTGAATCCTGGTTGATGACGTGGATGACTCAGATTCAGTTTTGTGATTATAAGTGGTAGATGGTGTAGAATAAGGTTGTTGTTTTGTTGTCTTACTAGTGGTGGGGGTTTTGAATGAAGGGGGTGGTCCCAAAATTGAAGAGGATGTCACTAAGGATGATGATGATGTGAGTATAAGGGTATATGTCCTAAGGGAAGGAGTATTTATTTTCCTATGCATAGTGTTAGGTTAATTATGCATAGTATAATTATTTATTTAATTTTATTAATTAAATAATTATATTATATGGTTATATTATAAACCATATTGTTGTTGTATGTTGTTATATGGTTTTTTAAACCATATTTGTCTTTTAGTTTCACAGGGATAATTGTTATAATTATTATAACAATTTATGTGCTTCCCAGGATAATATTTGGAAGCTAATGTATTTTAAATTTGTTGTTACATTTTTGTAACTTCTCTTTTGTTTGTATCTCGGCTATGCAATACACACACACACACACACATTGCATCTTGTTTCTATGTATTTAGCTTGATTTTGATTAATATAATATACAAGCTTTCGTCTCTATTCTACATTTAGTACCAGAGTGTATTGAAGCTCCTGGAAAGGTTGGAGAAGGATTCAGAGGAAGAAGAATTTGTGGAGAAGAAATTTTCTTCATCGGAGAGCCAGTGTTGCCTCCAGTAGCTTCCCACATCTCCTTGCAATCCCACAACCTCTTGTGTGAATTCTAGGTAACCCTAAGGCAATTTTTTTTGCCTTGGTACTCTGCACCAGGAAAATTTATTTCTTGGGGATCACAAAATTAAAAAAAAAAATTCCCATTAAGGGTTTTGTATTTTAAATTTATCTGTACTATCAAATATCCTTGTATTGTTGTTGCATTGAGCATTCGGTGCACCCACAACTAATAGTGGCATTAGTATTAAATTTAGAGGATAGCAAGTACAATATATTACATTACTAGGTGACTAGGCTATCATTCTCTCTATGCTGAGCAACTTGTAAAAAAAAGCGTTGGAGAATCAATTTGAAGAGAATCCATGCTCCCACCATGCATGATCTCCTCCAAACCGATCTCTAATCAATCAAGAGGTGGACATATCATACAAAAACAACACCTATTTTGATCTTTTCGGATACAAAAATATACAAAAACAATAGCCGAGTTGTGTTATTTGGAACAATTTCCTCCTACAATCAACATGCCTGCACAGTCAAGGCATCAACCAATCAAAAAGTCATTTCAGACCGTGGTGGAAGCATCGACCTACACACCAAAAAAAGGCATCAAAGAAGCTTTCCTCTCGCGGAAAAGCACAATCAAATTAATAAATGTGGAGATAATAACCAAGGTGTTAGAGGAATACAACAAAGAACTCATCCCCCTACGTATCACCTGCAACCAAACACAAAGAAATAGTTAAAGGTGGTGGTGTTTATCCATACCTGTGTGTAAACAAAAACCAGTGAAAGAAAATAAAATAAAAAACGGTGGAGATCATACTTAGGTAGCTAAGAAAAATCAAAAGCAAAAGGAGATAAAAACATTTCAAGATCCATTTTCTGGGCAAAAGAAACCATAATCCACGCATGCAGCTTACATGGAACTCCAAGTCGTCTTCAAATTTGCCATTTTCATGAGGTTAGTCACATTTTATATATATTAAATATAAAATACTTCACTTCTACTCTCAAGCGCTCATAGAGCCTAATTGGCTAAAAGGAACCACTTAGAAGTGGGAGGTTTGGGGTTCAAATCCCACCCCCAACTCATTTTTTTGAATTTGGTGGAATATTAGGTGGAACTGCTAACTTTAGTGAAAAAATCAAATTTAGTTATAACTAACTAAATTTAGCGGGGAAATCCCTAATTTAGGGTAAAATTTTTTTACCCCCATTCAGCTTGTTTTTTCATTATGGACAACATTTTCCAAAGGAGGACCACCCAAAAAATTCATCTTGGGCATTGTTTAATGGTTTCCAGCATTTTGGGTCATTTTGGGCTTCAGAGGCCACCAGGGCCCGCAAAAGAATTTTTTTTGCCTGCCATTCAATTTTTTCTATTTTTTTGAATGTAATTACATGCTACAATATATTGTTCTAATTTTCAGATTGCCATAAGCCAACTAAAAACTTTGTAACTGATTAGAAAATGGAAGTATTGTAATAAAAAACAAAAAAAATTGGTTTTGTAACACTCACAAGATCCTAGATCTCATTCGCAGCATTTGGTATATACGTTGCCTCTAGGAAGTGCTTACGGGTAAAGCCGTCATGACTACTACTGCACTTAACACCTAATATAGCTTCAACAATGTCGTTTGGGCATCAACCCTTTAAATAGACGGGGAGTTATAAGGTTACAGTGCACACACTATGAGCCATCCCATCCGTCTATGAACGATTGCATGACATAAATCCAGACTGAGAAATTTTCCGAGTACATAACAAAGTTATGCATGCGTATGAGGATATTTCTTTGAGCTGGTGTCATTAATCACATAGACCCCATCAGTACTATCTTGATACCACGTATTGAATTCTTTCATGTATCACTGGGTATATAGAAAGGGTGAGCTTCTTCCACATACCGCTGGGTATATCGGAAGGGCGCATATATAGAAAGGTTTGGTATATCAAACTGATGGTATATAGATTGGGAGACCTTATACCTGGAGTGATAAGAGCCAAACCCTATCAATGATCTCTACAAAATGGGCACTAATGCCCCCAAATTTTTTCTTCTAGATTCACAATTACTTAGAGGAAACAACTATGCTGCATGGAAGACAAAAATCAAGACACAACTTGAGTTTGAAGAAATCTGGCCTGTTATGAATGGTACTCTAACCAGATCAACTACTGATACAACACAACGGAAGTTTGATAAAGTAAATCAAAAGGCCAAAATCATAATCTTTTTTGGAGTTTCTGATGATCTACAACCCCACATTCAAGATGCCAAAACAACCAAAGAAACATGGGATAATTTGAGCATAGTATATGAGGCCAAGAACAAGAATGTTAGACTAAATTTGTAGAGCCAGTTACACACATTGAATTTCAAGAAAAATGAAAAATAGAAGCTTTCCTAAAAAGAGTTGTAGAATTGAGGGCCTCACTTCTAGCCCTGGGAGAAGTAGTCATAGATCAAGCTCTCATTCCCATTGTTTTGAGAGCACTCTCCTCTTCTTATCACTTTTTTGTCACAACACTAAATGTGTCAAACATGACAGTTAGTTTTGACAAGATGGTAAACCTACTGTAACAAGAGGAATCCATGCACAATAAGGATGATGAAGAGGAGCAGGAACTTTCTTCACATCAAAAATGGAAAGGAAAAGGTAAAGGAAAACTTAATTCCTAGAAAAAGTACCAAAATCAAAATCAGTATCAAGGGGATAGACAACAGAAGAAGCAATGTCCAATCTGTAAAAGAGGACATAACCTATAATATTTTTGGTATAATACTTACAAGAAAGGTTCATCAAGTAACTTTGGACCTCCACAATAATCTAACAAGGGACATTATAGCTACAATCAAGGGTAGTAAAAGGGGAACTAGAAAAGAATACCCCACCAATAAGGTAATATTGTTGAGCAACAAGAACAGTTTGGAAAATGAAGACTACTTGTTCATTGCTCGATCAAATGAACCATCCATGTCATCTGGTGATGTTTGGTATGTTGATTCGGGGGCCACTTGACACATGACTGGTCACAGAGATTGGTTTATTTCAATGAGGGACATGCTATCAAAAAATCATGCTTCGTTGGGAGATGATTCTTCATATACAGTTAAGGGGACTGGGAACATTTCTCTACCCCTCGGTTCATGCAAATGTAGAATATTAGATGTCCTATATGTCCTTGAGTTGACTAACAACCTTCTTTCAGTCAGTCAACTCCTAGATCACAACCTAAAAATTGACTTTGATAGTCAATCCGACAAGAAAACATGTTTGATTCGAGACAAATCAAGAGGCTCAAAAATAATTGCAAAAGCCACAAATGTGGGATGCATGTTCCAACTTTATTTTGTTCACAGAGATGATCAAGCACTTGTGGCTAAGAAATCCACCTTAGCATAGTTGTGGCATCAAAGATTTGGTCATGTAAGCTTCAAATATCTTGAAACACTTCACCGACCTAATATGGTACATGGGTTACCATCTCTTCAGAAGGATACAGACAAGTGTCCTCACTACCTAGCAGGAAAACAACACAAATATTCATTCCAGAGGATTACATTTTGAGCTCATGGTAAACTTGACCTGGTTCATATCGATCTTTGTGGTTTGATGTAGCCAAGTCATTCTGGGTTCCAATACATGCTTTGTGTTGATGATTATTCAAGAAAAAATGTGGATTTTCTGTCTTCGCAAGAAAAGTGAAGCATTTGAAACCTTCAACAAGTTCAAAGTAACAGTTGAGAACGAAACTGGTCATCACATCAAAAATCTCCGCTCAGATTGAGGGGGGGGGGAATTCACCAGTGATGAGTTTGGAGACTACCCACAAACTCATGGGATTTGTTGACAAATGCCTCCTCCACACACACCACAACAAAATGGTGTTGTTGAGAGAAGAAATTGTACTATTATGGAAATGGTGTTATGCATGATCGATGATTCCAGACTTGCAAAGAAATTCTAGGTAGAAGCAACAAAGACAACAGTGTATTTTTTAAATAGAGTGCCCATTGTTGCTCTTGACAGAGTAACACCACAAGAAGCATGGTCAAAACGGAAACCATCTATTGCACACCTCAGAGTATTCGGGTGCAAAGAAAGCATGAACATACCCAAACAAAATAGAAATAAATTGGACATGAAGTCACAAAACTAGTCTTCATTGGGTATAGTGAAGAGACTCTTGGGTACAGATTGATGGATCCTAAAACTAGAAAAGTCTACATCAGAAGAGATGTTGAGTTTTTTGAGAAGAAGGAAGTAGAGACTCCTCCAGTCTCACAAGAAGTAGATATTTCACCAATTGTAAAAATTGAATCTAATGTTCCCTCTGAAGAAGAAAGTGACATGGGGATGATGGTGTTTATCAGATAGAACCACGACCCATGGGAATAGTTCAGTGTATGCCTAAATGGTGTACAAGTACATTACGAGATGCAAAAATGGATTCTCTACAGAATACATCCACCCCTGGACCATGGACTCATAGTAAAGCAAGAGAAGAAGTTAACTTTTCCTTGATGAGTAGATTTATTGAATCAAATGAGCCCTCAACACTCTAGGAAGCCCTATAGTCAAAATATTGGAAAGATGCCATGGACTCTAAATATCAACAGTGATGAAAAATAACACTTGGCAACTTGTCAATCTTCCACCAGGGAAAAAACCCATTAGATGCAGATGGATATTTAAAACAAAGTACAAATTAGATGGGACAATGTTCAAGTATAAAGAAAGACTTGTGGTAAAGGGGTATGCACAAAAAGAAGGCATTGACTATGAGGAGAATTTTTTTCCCACAGATAAGATCAAAATGATCAGGATGATATTTTCTCTAGCTACTCAGTTTGGATGGAAAGTCCACCAAATGGACATAAAAAGTTCCTTCTTAAATAGAGATTTACAAGAAGAAGTCTACATGACTAAACCTGAGGGATATGTAGTACCTAGTCAAGAAGTAAAGGTATGCAGAGTCAAGAAATTTTTGTATGGCCTCAAACAGGCACCCCAGGCATGGTACATCAAGATTGATGAGCATCTTGTACAACATGGATTTGTTAGAAACCCATATGATCCCAATCTCTACATCAAAAGGCAAGGGGGGAGATGGTGATTGTTGTTGTCTATGTTGACCGTCTAGTCATCATTGTAAGTTTAGTGAGGATGATCGATGCAACAAAGAAAGATATTAATCGATCGTTTGACATGACTGATCTCGAGCTGATGCATTACTATCTTGGATTGGAAGTATGGTAGAAAGAGAATCAAATTTTTGTTTCTCAGATGAAATATACCAAGACAACACTTGAGAAGTTTAGGATGATGGATTGGACACCAATTGCTATACCTATGGAGAATAGATTACAATTATCTCATTCAAATCCATCTCCTGAGGTAAGAGCCACTCTCTATCGACATTTGATCAGGAGTCTCATTTACCTGACCTACACTAGATTAGATATCAGCTTTACAGTGAGCTATTTATCCAGGTTCATGCAGGATCCCAAAGTTTGTCATTGGAAAGCAGCAAGACGCATCTTAAGATATCTCAAATGATTAATGGATCTTGGTCTAGAATATAAGAAGAACAAAAATTTCTTCTTGACTGGATATTTGGATTCAGATCATGCAAGTAACATTGATGATAGAAAATACACTTCTAGATTTGTATTCTTTATGGGATTTGTATTTAGGGTTAGTATTTCCTTTTTATATCATTCATTACAACAGAGGTGTGAAGATATAGATTTATACTAGGAGTTCCCAATAGATTAAGTAAAAGATCTTAACCGAATAATCTAGAGACTACATGCATGCAACACAACTACTCAATAGTGTTTTACATATCAACCACATAACTTAACTAATCAATAAATTGATCAACCCATTATTAAATTATGAATTAAATCAACTAGTTATTTGTTAATTTGCAACACATAATAATATGATGGCATTGAGTTTTCTCCTAGTTCTCATAACTACTTCTTCCATTGACACATGAAAGCTTAGGTGTGATGTCTACATTGCACAAAATCCTCATAATCATGGCTTTATTTTATATGTGTAACCTCCTTGACTGTGTATGATTTTCTACAGACGAGTTCTTTTGGCTATATGTCAGTTGCTGCAGATGACTCCTTCATTATGAATGAGTTCCTTTGGCTACATGTTAGTTGCTACATATGGATCCTTTGGCTGCATGTCAGTTGCTGCATAACAAGTTATTTGCAAACAAGGATGACATTATAAAAAGCATCATTTAAACATCATATTGTAGTTTAAAGAATACATGCATACTCATAATACCAAAAACTAAAGTAAACTAGTAATAATTATATTAACTAATATTAATGACATGAGTTCATTTATGATGAAAATGTATAGTAGTATCATAGGGAAATACAATTCTAGGGTTACAAATGGCTCAACAGAATACACAAGATGATGTGTTTTAGAAAGGAAATTAAACAAATCATCATCCTTGGTGGAAGTAGTGGCATCTTTGGTTAAAGAATTGTGGTGACTAGTCTTGGTAGAAATGTTTTTAATATTGATGGTGGGAAAGGTTTCTGCGTGATGCATTTAACAATGTTTATAGAGGTGGGTTTAGGGTGAGTAGGTGTTTTATATTTTATTGATATAATTGGGGTTTCATTTATGCTTGTATTGAGTAAGGGATTTTGAATAGTAGGTAATGGTATAGTCATATGTGTAATTTTTGATGTTGATACGGATTTAGTAATACCTGGGGTAGAAGTCAGTGTTGATGGTGATGCAGTCATGGTTGTCATAGATGAAGAAAGGGATTCAATAGATAAAGTTATAGATGGTTGTTGGTCTGAAAATCTGTCACTTGGGCAGATCTATGGATAGACGAGCCAACAGTGTGCAGGGCATAGCCCCTCTTTGAGTCAGCAAAGCGAAACTAGTTTATTGCTATTCTACCAGTAGGAATCTATGCAAGTCTCACAGATTCTGCCTTTGGGGGTTTGGGATCTCATCCCAGTAGGGGTGTTTCTGACTGCGAAAAGAAAGGAAAGGAAGAGGGGATGAAGAAAGAGCAGGTCTGAAGGAAGAAAAGAAATGAATTCCAAAGCAGAAAGGTCAAAGGGTTTATGTTTTGGGATTGGTAGTAAATAGAGCCAAACCTACTTGCATAAACAAGCAAAGCAATACTAATGATAAATAAATGACAATAAAACAGAAGCAGATCCAACAGAATAAACACACAAATCTAACGTAAGAAAGATCTAATGCACATAACACATGTATTCAGCACAAAGTCTAAATATTGTATTAATATTTTTCTTCTGTTACAAAAAGCTCAAAGTCTTTTTTCTTCACTTCTATTTCTCATCTGAAAGATATTCATCCATCCCACAATACAACAAGTATTGGAGTATTTATAGAAGAAGAAGAGAAAATAAGGCAAAAAGGAGCCAACAACTATTTACAAAGATATTTACAAAATATCTAAAAGTCATGTTGTCTCTTTACAACTTGATGGATGACATCATCCCATGATGCAACATGGATGACATCATCATTTGTATCAACATACTCCAGATATTTCTAAAAAGAAAGACGAAGAAGAGAAAGAGAAGAAGAAGAAGAAGAAGAAGAAGAAGAAGAAGCAACAGCTATTCGTCATCGTCATCTTGCAGCTGAAAGGGGGTGGACTGCTTTTGTTGCTGCTCAGGTGACGAGATATGGAACTGAGAGCGGTATTCCATGAACTTGTTGATTATTGGCCCTAGTTGATCCTAGGAAGGATCCTTGTGCCGCTCACTGATCGCCTCACAAGTCTCCCGCTCATCTATGAGCTTCTCTGGGAGTTTGGAATAGTCCTTTTCTGCCTCAATGAGGAACCCAATGAAGTCCCTATAGGCCAGCAGGTTGTTGATAGATTCTGTGTCAAATGTGACCTCTGGCCCCGTTCCTTGAGAAGCGATCTCCTTGAAGATCCAGGTGATCTCATCAGCTTTCCTTAAAGTGAAGGAAGGAGTAAGTAACCCTGGCGACATATTAAGAACAATCCATTCCATTTGGTGCGTCGCATCTAGGGATTCTTCTTTGACTTTGTCAATCTTTTCTAGAATAAATTCTAGCTGATCCACCCGGTAGTCCAGAGTGGACATGATTTTGTTGAGGGCCCTTGGATGGCTGAAGACACCAAACTTGACCAGATCTTTGACTGAACAGTCGAACATTTGTTGAAAGGTCTCGTGCTGCAGTCTAGCATGTTCCAGTTCTTCTGATATGGGCCCTGCTAATGCTTGGAGCTCTTTACTCACCTTACTGATGTTCAGGTACAAGTCGGAGAACTCGGCGATCACTTTTTCACTGTCTTTGAGGATTTGGCTCCTCCAAGTGGAAACGGCCATACCCTGCTCGCCGATCTTGGAATACTCATTAATTTTCTCTTGGCTGAGAAGCTCAGAAGTTTCGGCGGCAGTTGTGGGAGGCGCACTACCCATCTTCTGTAAGGCTTGGAGCAGATATTTGTTTTGCTCCTTCAGTTGCCTTTTCTCTTCCTTTATCTCTTTAAGCTTCTTGCAGAGGGCGTCAAATGCAGAAAGAGCCTCCCCCTGAAGACTTTCGGAAGATGTCCCCATTGTGACTTGGGTCACAGTAAAATCTGTCGGAGATAGATCCTTTTTCTCTTTGAGGAGATTGGGGTATGTGATTTCCATAACTCTCTCTCCTACAACACTTTTAGAGAAGCGTGTGACAGGCTTCTGCTTCTTCGCCCCCTTAGATGGGATCATGGAAAAGTCCATCAGAGTGATGGGAACTTTCCTCTTTTGCTGACTTAGCTGCTGAGAGATCCAGGCTGGACCTATGGTAGAAGGACCAGAAACAGAGGAGGGGATAGCTGCAGTAGTAGAGGGGAAAAACGTGGAGACACGTGGCGGCGGCATTGAGAGAATAGCTGAAGAAGTGCCCATGGAAGGAAGGGAAACTACAGCAGCGGAAGACATAGGAAGGGAAGTGAGCTCAGAGATGAGGGAAGAAATGGAGGAGGACAGATCAGCGAGGGAAGAGAAGATAGACGAAGAGGCGAGGGGAACAGTAGAAGAAGAAGGGGGAGAGGACACGACCAAAGGGATGGTCGCCTGAGTCGCTCGAGGAGGGGAAAGAAGAGAAGAAGAAGGGATAGAAGGGACCTCAGTTGTTGTAGCAATGCCGACATCCTGAGTGGATGGGCCAATGGGAATATCCTCTTCTGCTTCTTTCTCTAGTGTAACCAGAGTTATTACCTGCTCGGGTGCCGCGGAAGGAGGACTCTCAGGGGCTTCTTCCTGAATGGTGCTAGGTTCACCTTCTATGCCTTTGCCCTTACCTTTAGGCTGTTGTTTGGATCATGGAGGTGCATTACCCAATGGGGAGGTTGTGAAATCAACCCCAAGGTAGATTAGTCTGTTCATCCGGCACCAATGCTCTGTCCTACGCAGAGTCTCCTTGACCCTCTCCTCAATTGTCTAAGGGGCCTTAGTTCTATCAATGGCTGGAAAGGGCCAATTGTCCCCATCTGTGTTAGTATATACCTTGTCTATTTCATCTTCCGTAGTTTGGAAGCCTTTGGGGATAATGGCTATCCTATATTGCATGATTTCTGCCAAGGCTAGGTGAGAATGATCCTTTCTCCTGAGCTCCACCTCATGGATGACGTCAATGTAAATGTCCTTGATCTGAGGGATGTGGATTGGATCAAGTTTCACCCTTGGCAGATAGCTCCTTGGGTCGAAGGTAGGCCTGGCTGGGAAATCATGTCTTAAATTGAGCAGCTCCAGCTTTGCGAACATTTCCTTCACCTTGTGGTGGGTAGAGCAAGTATATCGGCCCACTGTGAGGGGGAAAGGAGTTCCACCCTTCTTTCTTTTCAGGAATTTCTCATGGTATGTGATCAGCTGCCTTGACAGCTCCAGTAGAATCAGTTTAGGTCCAGCATACCTCGGTAGTCTGGTTGGCTCTCCTAAAAAGTTGGCAGCCCTTAGATAGGTGAACGTGGGAAACTGGGTGAACAGGGCCCCCCATTTCTCAGTGGCTGCTACTATGCTTTTGTTCGTGCGACCATAAGTCATATTCGGCCTCAATAGGCAGATGATGTGATAGAAAAACACATCGTTAATTTTTGTGAATTGGGAGATGCTATTCTCTAGCCTCATTTTTGGGTAGTACTCGTATATCTTGACCTGAGGCCAAACTCCACTCCGCGCCAGGCCTGGATAGTCCCTCTCTGATGCTACAGCGTAGACCACGTAGGAGTTCATATGGAATGTCCCCGTTGTGTTAAATTGTTGTAGCTACTCAGAGATTGTGCTGCTTATAATTTCTCCCCAGCAAAAGCGCTGATCAGGCATATTCTTGTTCATGGTCTCTAAGTACCGCAGCATCCATTTATGGAAATAATGGGTGTCAGAAAGCCTGAAGACCCTGCTCAGGAATGTAATGGTGTCGCTGAGCTCCTCTGAGAAGTCACTGCGGTGGATGATTTGGGCCCACCGAGTTACTACCTTTTTGTTTTTCAAGTAAACCTCATTCATCAGTTGCATACACTGATCTGCATTGTCATCCCAGGCCTTAATCCAATCTTCTTGACTGACGGCCACAAAGTGCCGGTGGTGAGGTATGCCGAGTATTACTTCAAAGTGATGGGTAGTGAGGTTAATGACTACCTCGCCCTTGCTGTTTATGACACACCTTGTGTCTTTGTTGTAACATTGGGCAATCACCATCATGAATTCGTTGTTGACGGTGCTGACTAGGATTCCTCCGGCAAAGTGCAAGGCACTGCCTATCAGTTTGTCCATCCATGGACTCCTTGTGACTTTCTGATTTCTGGCCCAGAATTCCTCCATATCAATATGCCCTAATCCTGAGTCTCTGACGTCCAGGCTACACTCGGCCTAGGACTCGGGCATTCTGACCCTCTGATATTTATATTTCATCTCTTCTTCTATAAGTTTGGCCTTTCCTTTGGATTTGGTAGGTCTCTTGCTGGATGTTGACATATGTTCTTCCAAGTTTATTTGCTGATCTACATGAAGAAGAAGCGAGACCCAATCAAAAAAGGTTGTATTAGCCATTTGATTTTCCATTGAAGTGTTAGCAGAAGAAAGAGTTAGTTATTTAGAGGCTCAGGGTGAATGGCGCATGAAAGCTGCAGCTTACAGGGCTAAATAGGTAAGGCGCACAGGAAAAGGGTGTTGCAAGGGTTAAACTGGTGCTAGAGGCGCATGGCGCATGAAAGCTGCAGGGTGCATTTTGTAAAGGGCGCACGAAAACATTGTGTTACATGGAGACAGGATGCGCCAAAGGCGCATGGATTTTTCATGGTGCATTAGGATTTGGTGCACCCTTTGGCGCATGTATGGTTTTTGTAACAAGAAATTTTCGTGTGCCAAAGGGAACATGGTGCGGCGCACGGAGGGTTTGCACAACATGAATGTTTTTGCGATGAGGAAAGCACCTGCACCTTTATAACTTCATACTTGGCACAGATTAAGCCGGTGTTGCGCAGTTGCGGGGTGTGCCTTGAGGGGTGTGCCAAGGTGGGCGCAAGGCTAGCGCTTGCATCATGTGAAGGAGGCGCGCCTTGAGGGCACAAAGGTATTTGATGCAACAAGCATGATGGGTGTGCCATTGGCGTAGATTTTATTCATGCTGCGAGGGAGACATATGCGCCAAAGGAAAAAATAGAGTTTATTACATGGCTTAGCCTCTCCTCAATCCTTTCTTTTCCAAGATTTGTTTGGGAAATAAAATGGTTAATCCAAAGGGATTCAGACCATGATTTTAGAAGAACTTCCTCTACCAGCAGATCTGGAAAGAGGGGGAGGGATATGGAAAGATAGCAAAGGGGGAGCTAGATCAAAATTTCAATACTGCCAAACTAAAACTAGACCACCAAGCACACCAAGAACCAAAAACGTAAAGCACACGAGAGAGAGAAGAACCTCTTACCTGGATAAATAGTGAGAAACGTGCAACGGGTCCACAACGCGTTGAAAACAATGAGGCAGGGGCTAACAGGCTCAGAGAATAAAAATCACGTGCTTTGTGTCTGGTGAAAATGACATTTGTGGGCATGCAAATGCACATATATATAGGTGAGCAAGTCATAAATGCGCCACCAACTTTGTAAAGGGTGCATGAAAATTGTTGTCGACATAGGAAAGCATGCGCCCTTTGGCGCACCAAAGCATTCGCCAGCATGGAACTAAGCGTGCCTTTGGCACACCAAAATTTGTGTCGCCATGAGATTGTGTGTGCCTCTGGCGCACCAAAAGGTGGTGCAACAAAATTTTTTCCAACATGAAGGCGTATGCGCCTTGGCGCACGTAGGGAAGACTCAACATACAAGGCGCACCGAAAGGTGTGTTGAAACAGGAAAATATGCGCCAAAGGCTTTAAAGGGGGTGCACCAAAAGTTGTTGTTACATAGTAATTCCATGCGCCCAGCCAAAAAAGACCAAAAAGACTAAGTTCGGAAAACCAGATTTTCCCGGAAAGGGATTTTGCAACGTTCTGAACGCAAGGGATTCCTAACGAGGGATCGAAATAAAATTTTCGGTATGGTTATCGTTAAAATTGCCCTTATCAATTTTACGGGATAACAATGGTGAAAGTGAGGGAATGGGTATAACTAAATCCAATGAATTTGTAGTCAGTGTGATGGTTGGAGAAGGTTCTGAAATAGTTGTAGGTGTTGTAAATGATGATGTTGTAGATGTTATCAAGATTTGGTCTACATTTTTAATGATGTGTACATTAGGTGCTAGAGATGTAAAAAGTTGAGTCTGATTCTTAGGTGGATGGTTAGGAAAGTTTTGTTTGAAGACATCCAAGGGTTGATTAGGTGGCACATTGGGATTATCCCCTTGAAGATCACCTTGGTCAATGAGTTTTTGGACAAGATCTTTAAAGGTTTTAATTTTTCTATATCATGTCCACAAAATTGCTGGTACTTGCAATAGTTTTCTTCACGATGCCAATCTAGTTTAGGTCTTGAATCATCTAGTGATTGAATGGGGGGAAGTGTGATGAGATAGACTGCCATTAGTTTGTCAAATACAAAACTGTAAGATTCTCTTAGGGGAGTGTAATTGGGAAGTGGTCTAGGAGTTCTTTGTTGAGGTGATGTGCTAGAATTAGGTGCAGAAGAAGACTTAACTACTATGGAATTGGATACATTTTTGAATTTTTCATTATGTGTAGATGGTTTAGTAAACTTGGGATTTGGTTTATTTGATCTAAGTTTAAATTGGCCTTACTCAAGGGCACAAATTTCAAGTTTATGAGCCATAGTAAAGGCCTCCTCAAATGTATGAAATGATTGGATCTGTAGAGTGGATAAAATACGATTTATGTAAAAACGTGAACATAATTTGATGATATCTATCTACGGAAGGGAAAATGATCATTGATTTATGATTCCACACCATTGTGCAATAAAATATTTGATAGACTCATCATCATATTGTCGAGTGGCGTATAAGTTGGTAATGGTGACCTTGTGCACAATATTGATTAACAAGTGTTCTAAGAAGAGTTTTCCAAGTTGGGTAATTAAGAAAACTGATTGTTGGGGGATGCCATTTTACCAATCTAATGTAGGACCAGCCAAGGACATAAGAAAATTTCACAAGATGAGGTCTTGGTCATGGGAAATGAGGTAGCAAGCATGCTTAAATTCATGAAGATGTTATTGGGGATCTTATTTACCATTAAATTTAGTGAATTTTAAAAGTTCCCAATGAGGAGGATAGGGTTTGATGGGGGCTAATGGATGAATAGGTTCATTACAAATCTACTCATAAGAAAATGTGACTTTAGGTCCCAAGGTAACAACTTCAAGGCTAGCCAACCTACTCATTAAGGTATGTATGGGGTCGTTTGAAGTGATTTTGTAAGAGGTAGATGGTGGTGGTTGTATGATGTGAGATGTGGTTTGATAATATTGTTGGTAAAGTTGTGGATGAGTGGGTGTTAGAGGGATTATTTGATAAGGGGTGGCGCATGTCATCGGTTGAGATGGGATAGGTTGTTGATACTGATAAATAGGAATGTAATGTGATTGTGGAGGTTGGGTGAGTTGTTATGAGATGGGAACATCACCATGATGAGGCATATGATGGGTGGGGATATGCATGTTGATGGGTTGAGATTGTTGAGGAGGTGGATTAAAGACTAGGAAATGGTAGGCGCTCATAGGAGGAAGTTGATGGGTGTGGGTGGAATCTATTGGGTGAGATTTGGAGGTGATGACATTTACATTAATGTGGGATGTGAGAGGTAAGTATTGATTATGTTGTTATAATATGAGGGGTAATGGTTGGGATTTTTGGAAATACTAGGTAGGGATATTAGTGATGATGGTAGATGTAGAAGTGATAGGGAGTGAGGTAGTGGTAGTGGTATTATTGGGAGGTAGATTAAGAGAAAGGGGTAACTATTTGGGTGGTCTAACGAGGTTGAAAATTGGTGAAAGAGGATGGATCAAGATTACATTGAGAAATGGTGATATCATTCACGGCTCTCAGGAAAAACAACGCAAGTTGTGAAGAAAGAAATTGGGTTGTTTCAAGATTGGAAAGATAATCGTAGATTTGTTGGAGAGGCGGCCTATCAATAGGAATTTGGGTTGATTTCCTAATAATTTAATCATGGAGGGATATGGAATTAGCATCAAGAAGCTCATAGAACTTCACATTTCCACAAGGAATAATGGGAGGCCCAAAATATTCATTTGACGTGGCAGATTGAGAAGTGGATGGTCTAGAGGGAATGTGTTGATGATGTATAAAGGGATTATTCTCAGTATGAGTGCGAACCTTAAGATTTTCATTTGAAGAGATGGCAGGGGTAATAGATTTAGTGACTATAAAGGAAGAGATGATAGGAGGGACTTATGTCTCTGTTAGAGAAGAGGTAGAGGTGGGAATGTTGGATGAAGATTCTTGTTCCCTTTTCCTTTTTTGTAATCGAGTAAGTACATGCATGAAACAAGAAAAAAAACCTATGTTTATTAATTAATAAAATAAGAATACACACAACACAGTTTATTTTGATCTTGACTACTTAGAATAGATGTGAAAAAGAAAGAAAAAGGATTAGAAAAGACCTAGGAAATGGTCAATCTAGATTTGGTGTCAGGATGTTTTGGCTGTAGAGTTCTCGATATACCCAAAGTTATGTGAGGCCAAATTCTATACATGATTTATAACATGGCCAAAACACCATGGTGGATTTTCTATTGGGTGATTAAATCCCAATTAGGTCCACCTGTTTAGTCTATTTTTCTTCCCCAAACCCTAGATGCACTGACACATTACTCAGATAGATCTAAGTGCTTACCTGAAGTGTGCGAAGGTACCAGGTCCCTCTTTTAATACCAAAGTTTTCAAGGTGTTAGCATGATCATAAAATTATTCCATATCCATAACAAGTATTTAAATATAAATCTTAACACAAATCAGATCGCATCCATGATACACAATAAATCAAACAAGGATCAAGATCAGATTTACCATACAATAACTAGTAACATATACATCAACAACCATTATCCATTATATTATTCCACCATTAACATAGTAGCTAAATACATAAAAAAGAATCATCACAAAGTCATGCATGTAAATATACCAGTAGCATAACTTTGTTAAATATTAGTGGTGTGTAAACAATGAAAATCAAGACACACACACACACACACACACACACACACACACACACACACACACACACACACACACACACACACACACACACACACACACACACACACACACAGGTAGCAGGGTCTTTCCCTTCACTACTCATGCACTCTCAAAAATAGGCCACATAATCAAAATAGTTGTGCGCCACTACAAAATAAACTAAGGAAGCATGTAAGCTTCACCTAATAATAGATGAACTATAATTAACTCTAGATATAATCCTATTATTAGCAAAAAATTTACATGACTCTTCATCTTCCACTTGGTCCCAAAATAGATTGGTGTGTCTTCCAAGTCTCTTGTCAAAGTGTATTTAGTTCTCAATCCATTTTTATCATTTGTATGCAAAATGGCTAAGTTTTGAGCTCTAACATTCCTCGAAACACCCTGTATCCACTAATCTTATGTATGCACATACGTGTTCACTTCTTGCACTCTTTGATCTCGTGCACCTCTTGTACTCAGGCATAAATATGTCCAACCAAAATTACCCCACACTAGATTCATTGCCTCCCCCAACAATGGGTAATCATTCCTTGTCTCTCCAAGAATAAAGAATAAGGAATAAAATAATAACCATACAAAAATAATGAAGGAATACATGAGCACTCTATTCTTTTGAAGGAAACAACAACTCAGGGTACTCATTCTTAAATTCTACCTCTAATTCATTCCAGTCACCAAGTAATTTTTTTGTCTTTTTAGGGATGTCTAAAATTACTCCTTCCATTTCATCCAATGTCATACTCTCTCCCTCGTTCTGTAGCACCGTAAGAATGTTTGAGAGATTAGAGATCATCCCATCCATCATATACATGTGCATGGATTTAAGTTTTCCAATTTACTTTATCATTTCTTTATGAGGTTCCTAGGATACTATGAGTGCATCACGCTTCTCTACCACTAATTTTAGCCTCTCCTTACACCCAAGTGTTTCATTCTTCTTCATGGAAAAGACCTCATTTTCCTTAGCCAAAGTCCTTGTATTAATTATTATCTCTAGGTATGCGCACACATTCAACACTGAATCTACCTTCTTCATTTCATGCTTCAGTGTCTAAAGTAAGGATTCAAACCCAACTATTATGTACACCATTGTAGCCTTGGATTTTTCCTTCTGAGCTACAATATCCTCTTCTTTCTATGCACATGTTTCCAAGGTTACTCATGCCACACCCAACTGTTTCTTGATCTGTAGTTATACATAGTCTTGTAAGAAGTACAAAGAGGATTGATAAGTATGCTTTGTCTATTCATAAATGTTTAGATGTGCATCTATAATCTCCTTCTCCAAATCTGCCCCAAAATCTAGAATGTCCTTTATTTTCTTCTTATCCTTCTTTCACGCTTCTGTTAATTGTTCCACCTATTTTTTCAAACTCTTATTATCTTCCATCAGTGCCTTGAGTCTTGTTACTTTATCCACATTTATCCACACCACTTTAGTAGCCAGTTTGGTCAAAACATTACTTGGTTGTTCATCCATAAACTCTGTTGGATTCACTGTCGAGTGTGTGGTTTGTGCATTCTTCTTGAGTTGTATTTTCACACATGCTTTCTCCTTCACATTGAATTTAGGATCATCTATATGAGTCTGCATGCTCCAGTACAAGTGTTTCTAAGTGCACATGTTTTTTTTCCTATAGATCTATAAAATTCCACCCATATAGCTTCTCACATTCCAAATCTATCTGAAACTTGGTGTAAATGATTTTATACGGGTCATCGATGTACTCAAGTATAGGTGTTTTGTAATATTAATCTCCCTTACTCTTTATAGAGAAGCAAACATTGGGAATGTGAACCTTAGTATTGAAAAGTGAGAATTTACCTATCTTTCCTACTTGCTCATCAGTTGGCTCACCAAAAGGTTCTCCCTTATCTTTTCCTTGATCTTCCGTTGTGGCGCCACCCACATCCCCATGCTCTTCATAGGATTCCTCATCATGCTATATCAACATTAAGGAAGTGGGTCTCCTTTATGACATGTGCACTGTCACCTAAATTTTCCCCATCACTTTCCTTCTTCACCAAATGTACTTGCGCCTCCTCTTTACTGATTCAGGATTGATGGGTGAGGTTTTTAGAAATCTTCGCAGTGGCTATGAGGGTCATGTGCCTACACTCTACACTCTAGTTTTCCTTAGCACTCTCCTAAAATCATGGTCCTCGGTGCCCTCAATTATCTCCATGTCCTCAAATTATTTTATTTCCTCTACGGGAGGAGAAGTATCCTCATGATATCTCTTTTTCCCTACTACTGGTTTCTTCCACGCACCATGAGCCAGACCACCACTATCTCCCCCCAAGTATTCTTCTTCCTTTGAAATTATAGGGTCTTCATATTGTAGTGTGCTTGTTGGGCCCATAAATTATTGGCTAAGTATAAGAAGATGAGTAGGCACACAAGGCCTATTTGAAGAAGGGCGCGCAACATAAAAAAACATAGGACAAGGTTTTATGAGGGTTTAGTAGAACTAGTGGTGTATACACAAGGAAAAGAAAAGGTTTTGGGACTTATCCATATTTGGCATATCAGGCAGAACATGAGGAAAGCATGAACCGGCTGCACATGCAGAGTGGATAAGGTACCAACATGAAAACTTGGAGCCCATGAAAGGAATATACCTTGTAATAGAAGATTCTAGAAAGTCATCATGGTGAAGGATGGAGAGCTCACATCTGAAGGAACGTGCTCCCATGGAGGACCCTTGGACACATGAAAATCAATCTACAACTTCAGAAAGGCATGATGGTGCTTGATAATTCTCTATATATGAGCATTCGATAGAAGAGAAAGACACACAGGGAGAGAGTGATAATTGAAGAGAGACAAAGCCATGCATGAATACTGTGAGGGCTCTATGGGTTGGGTTTAGAGGATCTTTAGGAGTATGTTGTATCAAGGGGATGGGTCTGAATATTTTTATTTCTACTATGAAGGGCTTAATTCTAGTTCTGATACATGACCTTAGTCTGCACTATTATATGGATCTGTGATTGCCTCAGTAAATGTAATGTGGTTATCAACATAATTAGTATGAATATATGTGGTTCAATTTTTACTTATATATGTATCGGTCAATTATATATATATTTCATATGAGTAGGTGTAAACACATGTGTATTTTCTTTTTATTATGATTCAGATCTATGTTCTGTAATGCTTTTCTTATCTGGATAAATACATTGGTCTAGAAGCTCATTATGAGCTCTAAGATGAATGTATGGTTCTGTCCTCACCAATCTAGCACTATGATAATTCTTCACCGGGAACTCCTCATGCTATGATTATTTACTAATGCACAGCCTTTAGTTTGGTGGATGTAATCTGGAAACAAAACAACAACCATAACACAAGAATACCATTGACTATGATAAGATGGAATGATGACAAATCTGAAATATCAAAGTAAATTATAATATTAACATGAAATTGTTACAATCTCACCCATGAGGTACTTCAAGTGTTATTGAATTCACTTTCCTTCCACCAATACTATGGGAGAAAGTTTACAATTACACCTCTTAATGGCTTCTTCAACACACCTTTAAACTGATGGCTTCCTTTACACACTTCATACAATATTTCTCACTAATTCCTTCTATGCTAAATGAGGGGGGTGGCCTCTTTATTTATAGAACTCCCAGGATTATCCATCTTATCTCTAAGATAGGATAAGAAATCCACTCTGACGAATCATATTCCATACCTTAACTCTTATCTGTACATGTAAGCTTATCTTTTAAGATAAGATAAACCTTATCATTTCACATGGGTTCCACATTTTTAGACTTTTTACAAATAAAATATACAAAATATTTATGACCTCACTCCTTGTCCTTATTACCAATATAATATTTCTAATTCCTAATCATGTAGACCCTACTTCTCTACTTACCCCAACTTTGACATTTTAACATTACTGGACCACTTACGACAACTATTTACTTTTTACCACAACATTCCTATTGTACTTTTGATTATTTCCGTACTATATATTATTGGTGGTGTCATACTGGCAACGCCGTTATCTTCTATCGGACGCTACTACTAATTATACTTAACAACATCCTATTCCTAATACATACATTAATGAAATAGAAATTACGGAGAAAATTTTAGTGTCAACAGTTCATTTCCATTTTCTTTACTTAAGTTTCTATCGTAAATAATGCATTCTCACACAAATCACATAAAGGAGGGGCTCGCCACCTACGCGTGCCTCAGATGAATTCCCAACGCCCATTGGGTAATAGGATGATGCCCATGGGATTTTCTCATTCTTTGAAAGGGCATAAAAATGACTACATCTTGGTTCTATTCCCGTGACCCTCTTTTCAAAATTTTTATGAGAAATGGCATGCATCCTTTTCCTTGTGATGTGTGATGATAGAGCACCTGACTTTAGAAAGTGTGTAAATGTGGTTCAAGATCATGAAGAACGAGTTTTCTCGAAGATTAAACATTGGACTTGAGTTCAATACACGTAAATGGGTAGAAGAGAACCTATACCATGATTAGTATGAGACATTATTTTGGTGCTTCCTAGTAGAGCTATATGAATGGCTTTCAGCATACACATCCATATCAAGATGGTACTATATATTGTGTGTGTGGACCCAAGATGAATATCAAAGGCTGTAGAACACAGATTTGACTTAGATGTGTGCTATTGATCACTAGTGGAAGGGAGTGCAAGCCAGTTACACTTTAGAATACACTATTTCAACGTATAATTACCCAGAAGTTGTTGAGTCAAAGTTTCTAAGGGAGCCTAAAGGATCATTTCTGAGTGTCATTCCTCTGGCTATGAAGATCTTGGTTGTTAATTTGAGTTTAGAAGCATTCCCCATGGATGGATAATCTACTCTGAGCACTAGGTGAGGAAGCTAGGGTGGAGGAAGATGGCAGACATTACAGTTAAGAAGGAAAGGAGGAGAGATGACTCAAGTATAATGAAGCTCGTGAAAGGGAGATGACTAGATAATGCGAGGTTGCAAGTGTGATGGATCTATGGAGGTAGACATGCGAGAGGGTGTTGAAGTTCACATGGAGGATGTGGAGATTGTAGTCTGGGCTTCCCTAGCTTGGAAAGTGTGGAAGAGAAGCCCCTTCAACTTCTGATGAGAGTTCATCACATGGAGAAAGAAGATATGTCATCGTGCATATGAACCCACCTGACGACCAACCGCTAGCGCTTGGTTTTCTAAATTAAGGGAGAAATATTGATAACCCAGTTAGTATCGGTGGGAGTGATCAATTGGCACCTAGGAGGTATAATTTTTTATTTGGAACATGCATGACTGCACATACCATTCCGGTGTTTGGAGGAAGTTTTGGACAAAGTGCAAGTACACAATGTTTGGGCAATGCATCTGGGAGTGGCGCAGGATACACTTCTGGTAGTGGAGAAATCTTGTAGACCATTGGTGCACAGTTCAGTGGGAGGTTGGGGACATTGGTCATGACCACTTTAGTCCCATTACTAGTTATAGGAGGTTATAGAGGTGGAACTGGTGGATTTGGAGGCACAGGACCTGGTGGTTCTGGTGGAGGGAACACCAAAGGAAACAACTAGAGGGAACTAAGGATCTAGTGGAGGGAACACTGGAGGAAACACCAGAGGGAACCAAGGATCTGGATATGGAGAATAGGGGCCTCAATCATCTCCTTAGGTGTTCTTTGAAATGTCTTTACACTTTCCAGATTAACAAGGTATAGAGGATGCTACAAAACATGTGCACAAGTGTGACTTACTATGGCAGTGTGAAGGGGATCACTACCCTAAAGCACAAGGCAAGACAGTTTGCAACAAATGTTATAAGGGCACATGCATAACTGGTATAGGAAATATGAACCCTATCAGATGATGGTCAGACTACACCACATTGAAGAATTCCTTCCTAATAGAGTTCCATAAACCGAAGTTTGAGTAGAAGAACATGAACACTTTGTAGGAGATCCATCAGGGAATGATAGAGAATGTGCGAGGAGTATGATGCATGGTTTAAAAATCTCTTGTCAAAACTGTCGACATGAAATTCAACCTTCACAACATTCTCAAGGGTTTTTTGGAGGGTTGATCACTCCATTTAGGAGGGCATTTTCACATAAAACATTCAATAACCCGCGTGAGGCTCTAGAGGCTGCCTTACATGCTAAAGGATTTGGAAGTGTTGATACTAGTGTCAGTCCTTATCTGCAAGCTCAAATCACTGCCATGGCCAAGAAGTTAGAGAAGATGTCTACAAACCCTACACATGAGATGCGTAGTGGTCTTTGGTGTGTGGATTGTGAAGTACAGGGGCATGCCAAGGATAGTTTCCCTCGAGAAGTCAGTACACGCCATAACAGTAGATTGTGAAATTTGTCACGAGGACCATGATACGAATAGATGTCCTTTATTGTAGCATGTAATCTAGAAAAATGTGTTTTTCTATTGCAAGATCTACACCTTTATGGCCCATGATGCTAAGGATTGTAGGCTTATTGATAAAATCCATGAGGCCATTAACCATGGTGTGTGCCATGACTAACCTTTCCATTAGTTCCAAGGAATATAATCACCATTATGAAGGACACACAGATGGAAAGGCACGTGAGAAAGGTTTTCATGAAGGATCCCATGGTCGCAGTAACTGTAGAGGAGGAAGAAGTGAGTTCCCACAAGGAACCTTCTATATCTGTGGATCTATAGAACATTTCAGGCATGAGTGTACAGATTTATTGTAGTGCTCATAGTGCAGGAAGAAGCATAAGTATGAGGAGTGTCATGAGTTGTTTGATCACATGAGCCAGTAAAATTGGGAAGACAAAGGCACTGGGATGGTGAGTATAAAGAAGGATGACACACAATGAAAGCCTAGAGTAGCGCGTGAGTTAGGGTTAGAACATGTTTTGGTGACAACATGAGAAGAGGATGCACATGCCAAGGAAGTACCAAGGAAAGGGACCCTAGTCTCAAGAGAAGAAGTGGTGCACAGGAAGTATTTAGACCCTACCCACCAGAAGGAAGTGTATCAAGAGAAAATGAATGACATTTGGAGTTTATAGGGAGAAATCCAATGTCCAAAGGAGAAGTCTAGGTAGGAGTAAAGGAGGAATGCTAAAGCTCTGCAGAAGGACCTAGATGAGGTCAAGGAAGTGTGCAAAATGTTAAGGAAAGATAATATTATTCCCTTGTTAGGAGAATGGCTACGGGAGAATATGCCACATGTTGGAGCAGAACAAAAAAGGTAGGTGTTGCATGTAAACCTCCCTCCCCATAGCCTTGACTATGAGAAAGAGATCACACTGAATGTAGTTGTAGATGGTTGGCAACTAAGTAACATATTGATTGACATGGGAGCAAAGGTCAATGTTCTTACATTGGATGCCTGATATCAAATGGGAAGGCCCACATTACAAACATCTTCGAATTTGTTGTATATGGAAAAAACTAAGGTAATTCCCATTGGTGTATTGAAGGATGCATTGATCACCATTCAGGGGGCCAAGTTTACTGGAGACTTCAAAGTCTTTTGTGCTCACTGAGGCAGACAATTTTCCAGCATTGCTTGGGCACTCATGGTGCTATAAGAACAATGTTGACCTAAGTTTCAACAAAGGATATAAAAGTTTTGAGAATAAGGAAGAATGGGTCATCATCCCTTTGATGGATGGGAAGTTGGTGCCTTACACTGAGCCTTTGGGAGAAGAGGTCCCTGATAGAATTTATGTATGCTCCCTTAGAGACCCTAAGATAATTCACCCTATAGAAAGAGTTATCCAATTTGAGGATTCCCAGTTTGTGAGTGATACAACAAGCATGGCATGTGATAATTGGGCACATGAGACTTATGATTTAAGTGGGTGATAGTTGAGGGGGTCTGTAACATGAGTAACCAAGGCACACTCACTTAAGTGCCTAGGAGGAAAGAAGTCTCCAAGTTACTCTGGAGGGGCAGACCCTGAAACTTTCTTATAGGAGATGGAAGCTCAGTGGAGGAGTGAGGATGAAAGAAGAGGGATGTTGAACTATATACTTCTTGGGACTTTAGCATAGTGGTGGGATACAAACCACAAGAGTCTTTTAGAATGATGCGAAGTGATGATTTCCTTCTCTGTCATATTCTCTAGAAGAAACGTGCCCACTTTCATCCAAGAATAATATGGAAAGGAGCCCGTCTTGCTCCACATACAAGCTTGAGAGAAGGCCTGGGTAGAGGGCACAGAGGCCTTTCCACCATCATTATGGGTTCATAAGCTATATTCCACACTACAAGGTTGTGTGCATGTCTGGTATATGTACTTAAAAACATGCCACCAGACAGGAATTGGCAGGAGATGACAACTAATATTATCCAAGATTTTGAATATTAGAGCACAAAGCCATATGTGGATAAGACATTGCAAGCGATCAAGCACCTTAAAATGGGGGATAGTGCCATGGCTGAAGATAGGCTACCAGAGTTGCCAGGTGAGCCCAGTTTAGAGTAACGCTTCAACAAGGATGAATCTGAGGAGATACAGCTTGAACACGTGGCCATAGAAAAGGTAAAGGGGAAGATGGTTTATGTCATACATGGTGAGGAGATGGAAACTCTGGATGTTAACCACTCTATAGGTATCCATGACGTTATAGATAACACTAATGAAAGGATGTGTGCTTACCATGATCCCCTAAAAATGATGAAGGTTAACATCGGGTAAGAAACAGAACCCAAGGAAGCTATCATTGGAGAATATTGGTTGAAGGAGGTTTCAAAGATCATTGATCTATTACACAAGTTCCAAGATTTTTTCCCACATGGCTATCATGAACTTAAAGGAATCCACCATTCCTTAGGGGAGATGAGGATAAAATTTAAGGATGGTGTGCACCTGATCTAAAAGAGGCCATATCGTCTGAACCCAAATTTACACATATGGGTTAAGGAGGAGATAAACAAGATAGTAATGTCAAATATCATTAAGGCTACTGAAGAGCTAGAATGGATAAGCCCAATGGTCATCATTATCAAGAAAGATGTGAGGATAATGATTTGTGTTGACTACAGGGACCTGAATGTAGTATGTGTCATTAATCCCTTCCCAAACCCATTTACTGAAGAAATATTAGGAGTGGTCAAGTGTGAAGTCTACTTTCATGGATGGGTTTGCAGGGTACCACTAGGTGAGGATTGTAAAGGAAGGCTAGAGAAAGACAACTTTCACCACTGAGTGTGGTAGTTTTACCTATATGGTCATACCTATACGATCATGCCTTTAGGATTGAAGAATGCACCTACTATGTTCTCACACATTCTAGTACAAGCCTTTCAGGACTTCAACCATAAATTTTGTTAGGTCTATTTGGATGATTGGACTATGTATGGTCTAGTCAAAGAACATTGTGATAGCTTAAGAGTAATGTTTGAAAGATGTCGACAATTGAGAATATCCCACAACATTAAGAAGTGTGTCTTTGCAACCCCATTTCAAACTTTATTAGGGCATATCATATGCAAGGAAGGATTAATAGTATATCCTGCCAAGGTTTTATCCATTGTGGGTTTAGGGGAGCCTACTAGCCAAAGCATCGTGCACAGACTCCTTGGGAATATGGGTTACTATAGGAATTTCATCAAGGGATATACCAAGATTTCCATGCCCTTGGAGGAATTGCTTAGACACAATATTTCCTTTCATTGGGGAGAGGCACAACAGACGAAATTTGACACTTTGAAGGATAGGTTTATCACAGCACCCATAATCCATTTCCCTATTTGGGATAAGCCTTTCCAAGTTCATGTGGATGCCTCTAGTATAGATTGTAGAGGCAGTGTTGACCCAACCGGTGAAGGGGTTGTGACCCACCCTTTGTTTTTTAGCAAGTAGAAAGTTAAGCATCAGTAGAACAAAACTTACACCGCTACTAAGCACAAAGCACTATCCATGGTCTATGCAGCTGGACAAGTTCAGGAAAACTATATTGCACCACCATTTGTATCCTACACAGACCACATGGACTTAAATACTTAGTAAATAAGCCCATTCTACAAGGGCACATAGTGATGGGTCCTGCTATTCCAAAGAATTTAAGTTCACAGTAGGTTTCAAGCTAGGAAAGAGTAATTCCGGATCCGATCACTTTTTAAGAATTGACTCAGGAGAGGACACACAAAACAGTGAGGATACCATGCCAGATACTAAACTATTTAGGTTGTGGCACATGCCCTCAAATTAGAGGATATTGTGTGTTTCTCAAAATGGGTGTTGCACTAGAAGGGATGAAAGCATTAGAAAGGAAGTAGTAGCCATACACATCACACCCTACATGCTGGTTAGCGGTGATTTATACAAGCTAGGCCATGATGAAGTGTTGTGCCGGTGCCGTACTAGAACATGAGTGCCTAGATATTACTGAGGAGGCACATGGAAGATTGCAGGTAGACACTATATAGGGGACACCACTGCATGTAAGATATTACAAGTTGGGTTATGGTGGGGAGACCCTATATCAAGATTGCAAAGAGTATTGCAAGGCATTGATCATTGTCAGTACCTTGGAAAACAGGGTGGAGGGATGAAATGCCTTTGCGCCCTATTCCAAGTACAAGGCCATTTGAAAAGTGGGCCATATATTTTGTAGGCCCCATTTCACTAGCCACTTGTAGGATGGGATCACACTATGTAATAACTTGCATGGATTATTTGAAAAGAAGGGTAGAAGTAGTGCCTATGGAGGATTGTACAATGGATATAACAGCAATGTTTCTATGGGAAAATATATTACAAGGTATGGATTCTCATTATCTTAACTAGTGATAGGGGGGTACACACATCCTAAATGAGACCATCATATTCTGTAGGAGAGTTCATGGTGGCTCATTGTTTCACACAGAAATGCTTCCATTCTTGGAATAGAGTTACTTCTATCCTTTCATTCCTTTGAGAAATAGATAAGGGTTAGGGCTAGGAGGAATACCTGTTGATGTTGAGAGGGGTGGTGTGAGCGTATCATAGAGAGAGATCAGATCGATTGTAAAGAACTCCTTTTGTCTGGGAATGACTACCAACCTTGCAAGTAAGAATACAAGACCACCAGAATTCTAATTAGATAATAAAGAGGGAAATACCTTGGGACCCAGGAAGTATTAAACTTACTTTCTGAAGGGGTTAGTTCCACCTACTAATATGACAGTAACACAATTCTAACAAAAAGCTATTACCAGATTACAATTTAATTTCCTTTTAAAACAATCGAGGAAGTGAAAGGGCTAGTTTTGGTTTGAATAATAGTGACGATTTGCCGGTCACTGTCACCGGTACGGTACCGGTTTCTTACTAAACCGATATCGGTATAGGGGCAGTGGTTTAGGGATTTTCGTGAAGGTTGAAAATAAGGTGTTATATGGTGTTATAAGGCTGGTAAATTATGGGGGATAGGTAATGGGGGGTTGATGGAGGAAGACTCAGCAGAGAGGTATGAGGCTATTCTTTGGGGGAACTGTAGGGGGTCAAAGGATGGCCAGTTAGCGTTAAGTAGATGGAGGGTGTTACCGGTTAGTAGATAAAGAATGACTTGTAATTAACTGTGATTCAGAAATCAAGACAGTTATAAAAGAACATTGAAGACCACTACTTACTCGTTTGATGAAGATAAGATACAAGTGCAAGGACTATGAAACGAGCAAGGGCTCAAGGTTAGGGATGATCAAAACAATCAAAGATGAGCTATCTTCTCGCCAATGTTGAGCAGAGTGTCACTACGGCTCCGGTTTACTCAGTTGCAGTCTCAGTATTGGGGTTTAGTCCTCCTCTGACAAACTCTGATCTTGGTTTCATTAGTTTCCGTTGACCCTCTTTGCAAAATTTTTTAGGAGAAAATGCCATGCATCCTTTTCCTTGTGATGTTGGATGATCAGGCACCCTCCTGACTTTAAGCAAGTGTGGAAATGTTGTTCAGATCATGAGAACGAGATTGGTTCCTCGAGATAAACATTGGACTTTTAGTTCACTACACGTATGGGTAAGAAAGAACCTATACCATGAGTAGTATGAGACATTCTTGTGCTTCCTAGTAGAGCAATATATGGCTGTCAGCATCCACAGCCATACACGATGGTAATATAGATGTTTGTGTGGCCCAAGATGAATATCAATCAAGGCTGTAAGAACACAATTTGACTTAGATGTGTGCTATTAGATCACTAGTGGAAGGGAGTGCAGCCATTACACTGTAGAATACACATTCTCAACGTATAATTACCCAAAGTTGTTGAGTGGCCAAGTTTCGCTAAGGGAAGCCTAAAGAGCATTTCTGTGTGTCATGGCCGCGGGCTATGAGATCAGGTGGTTAATTTGAGTTTCAACATTCCTCCCATGGATGGATATCTACTCTGAGCACTATGTGGGAAGCTAGGTTGGAAGGAAGATGCAGACTGACAGTGTAAGAAAAGGAAAGAGGAGAGATTACTCAAGGAATAAGCTCGTGAACAGGGAGATTACTAGAGAATGCAGTTTGCAAGTTGAGGATCGATGGAGGTTAGACTGGCGCAGGGTGTTTGAGTTCCATTGAAGAGATGAGATTGTAGTCCTGGCTCCCCTAGCTGGAAAGTGTGTAAGGAAGGCCCCTTCAACGTCGATGATATTCTACATGGAGAAGAGATATGTCATCGTGCATTGAAACCCTCCCCTGACGATCAACCCGCTACGCTTGTTTTTCTAAATTAAGTAAGAAATAGTGAGAACCCATTAGTAAGCGGTGGAGTGAGTCAATGGCAGCGGCACCTAGAGGTATATTTTTATTTGAACGAGGCATGACGGCACCATACCATTCCCGGTGTTTGGAGGAAGTTTTGGACAAAGTGCAATTACACAATGTTGTTGGGCAATGCATCTGTGAGTGGCGCAGGATACCTTCGGGTAGTGGAATCTTGTAGACCATTGGTACCCATGTTCAGGGAGTTGGGGACATTGGTCATGACCACTTTAAGTCCCATTCCTAGTTATAGGATGAAATAAGTGGAACTGGTGGATTGGAGGCACAGACCCTTTGGATGGATCTGATGGAGGAAACATCAAGGAAACTAGATGGGAACTAAGAATTTGGTGGACGGGAACACGCATTCAGCAAACACCATAGGGACCAAGGATCTGGATATGGAGATAGGGGCTCTCACCATTTCCGCCTAGTTTTTTCTTTGAAATGTTTTTAAAACCTTTCCATTAACAATGTATCGAGGATTCGACAAAACCATCGTTCAACAAGTGGGGACTTACTATGGAGTGTGAAGGATCACTACCCCCGAAGCGGAAGCAAGTAGTTTGCAACAAATTTTTAGGCCGCGCATAACGGTATAGGAAGTATAACCCTATCATATGAATTTCAACATACCCACTGAATAATTCTGCCTACCAAATTCATAACCAAGGTTGAGTAGAAGAGAACATTAACCTTTGTAGGAATCCATCAAGGAATGACAAAGATGTGGCGAAGTATGATATGCATGGTTTAAAAATCTCTTGTCAAAAACTATCACATGACAATCAGCTCACACATGCTTAGGTTTTTGATGGGGTATCACTGGTCGCTTTATAGGAGGGTGTGGGGCCGTGTGTCACATGGTACGCGCTTCACTAAACACTGTCGTGAGCTCGAGAGGCTACCGGACAGCTGAGGTTTTAGAAGTGTTGTTACTGTTGTCGCCCTTTTCCTGCAAGCTCAAAAAATCTCTACCATGGCCAAGAAGTAGAGAAGATGTACAAACCCTGTACATAAGATGCGTAGGTAGTTGGGGGGGTGGGGTGCAAGGATTGTGAATACAGGGGCATGGTCCCAAGAGATACTTGCCCCCGAAAGTTTAGTACACACCATAAATAGATGTGAAATTTGTCACAGTACCAGGATGTGAAAGATTGTCCCTTATTTTTAGAGCACTAATCCAAAGAAATGTGTTTTGCAGTAGCAAGAGCTGCACCTTTAATGGCCATGATCTAGGATTGTAGGCCTTATTGATAAATCAGAAAACAAAAGAGAAGCCAAAAATGAGCAATTAACCATGGTGTGTGCGCATACGAACCTTTCCATATTCCAAGAATATAAGTCCCATTATGAAATGACACAACGGATGGAGTGGCACATGGGAAATGTTTCTTGAGGATCCCATGGTCCACAGTAACCGGAGGAGGAAGAAAGTTAAGTGCCCAAGGAACCTTATTATCTATGGAGCTACAGAAACTTTCAGGCGAGAGTGTATAGATTTATTGTAGTGCTCATAGTGCAGGAAGGTTATCATACTTCTGAGGATGTCTGATGGTTTTGGTCACATGACCAGTACACTGGGAATACAAGGCAAACTGGGCGGGTTAAGTAAAGAATGCCGACACATATGAACGCCTATAGTAGAGCATGATCAGGGTTAGAACCTGTTTGGTGAAACCGAGAAGAGAATTCCCATGCCAAGGGAAGTTACCCAAGGCAAGGGAACCCCAGTCTCAATAGAAGAATTGTTGCCGATGACGTATTTAGACCCTAACCCACCCAGATAATTGATCACCGAGAAAATGAATGACATTTGAGTTTATAGGGGAGAAATCCAATGTCAAAGGGAGGTCCTATTGGAGTAAAGGGAATGCTAAGCTCTGCAGAAGGACCTCAATAAGTCATGAATGTGCAAAATGTTAAGGAAAATATTTATTCCCTTTTAGGAGAAATGGCTAGGGAGAATATGCCAACAGGTTGGAGCAGAACAAACAGGTATGTTTGCCATTGAACCGCCCTCCCCATATCCTTGACCTATGAGAAACGCTCACACTGAAGTAGTTGTAGATGGTTGGCACTAATAACAGATTGATTGACATGGAGCAAAGGTCAATGTTCTGTACATTGGATGCCTATAGCAATGGGAAGGCCAACTTACAAACTTCGAACTTTGTTGTATATGGAAAAAACTAGGTAATCATTGTGTCTTGAAGGATCATTGATCACCATTCTCAGGGGGCCAAGTTTACCTGGATACTTCAAAGGCTTTTTGTCTCACTGATGCAGACAATTGTCCAAGCACTTGCTGTGGCACCATGGTGCTATAAGCACAAGTTGACTAAGTTTCCAACAAGGATATAAAGTTTTTTGATAATAAGAAGAATGGGTCATCATCATCCTTTGATGTGGAAGTTGGTGCCTTACAACACTGAGCCTGGGGGAAAGATGTCCCTGATAGAATTTATGTATACTCCCTTTCGAGACCCTAAGATAATGCACCCTATGAAAGAGTTATCCATTTAGGATTCCCAGTTTGTGAGTGATCACAACAAGCATCATGTGATAATTGGGGCCCATAACTTATGATTTAAAGTTGGGGTGATAGTTGAGGTGGTCCTGTAACAGGAGTCCAAGCACACTCACTTACGGGCCGAGGAGGAAAAGTCTCCAGTTATCTCTGGAGGGGCAGACCCTGAAACTTTCTTATATGAGATGGAAGCTCAGTGAGGCGTGAGATGAAAGAGAGGGAATGTAACTATAGACTTTCTTTGGACTTAGCATAGTGGGTGGGATACAAACCACATAGTCTTTAAGAATGAATGCCCCCCCCGAATTATGATTTCCTTTCCTTCTCTGTCATATTCTCTAGAAGAAACGTGCCCACTTTAATCCAATAGACTTGGAAAGGATGCCCTTCTTCTCCACATACCTTGAGAGAAGCCTGGGTAGAGGGCACAGGCCGTTCCACGCATCTTATGGGTTCTAAGCTAATTCCAACCCTACACAGTTTTTGCATTCTGGATCTGGACTTAAAAACATGCCACCAGACAGGAATTGTCCGGAATGACAACTAATATGATCCAAAGATTTTGGAATATTAGAGCACAAACCATATGTGGGATAAGAACATTGCAAGCATCAAGCAACCTTAAAATGGGGATAGTCCGGCAAATAGCTACCAGAGTTGCCAGGTGAGCCCATTTAGAGTAACCTCTTCAACGAGGATGAATCTGAGGAGATACAGCTTAAACACGTGGGCCAAAAAAATGTAAGGGAAGATGGTTGTCATACATGGTGGAGATGGAAACTCTGGATGTTAACCCACTCTCTAGGTATCCCTGACGTTTAGATAACACTCTAATACGATGTGTGCTTACCGATGATCCCCTAAAAATGCTGAGGTTAACATCGGTCAGAAAACAAACCAGGAACTATCATGAGAGAAGATTGTTGAAGGAAGGTTTTCAATAGATCATTGTTCTATTACACAATTCCAAGATTTTTTCCCACATGGCTATCATGAACTTAACGGATCCCACCATTCCTTAGGGGCGATGATGATCAAATTTAAGATGGTGTGCACCTGATCTAAAGAGGCCATATCGTCTGAACCCAATTACCATATGGGTTAAGGAGGAGTAAACAAGATAGTAATGCAAATTCATTAAGGCTACGAAGAGCTAGAATGGATAAGCCCCCTGGTCATCATTAGCAAGAAAATGTGAGGATAATAGATTGTGTTGACTACCGGGACCTAATGTAGTAAGTGTCATTACTCCCGTCCACACCCATTTACGTAAGAATATTAGGAGTGGTCAGTGGAAGTCTACTTTACATGGATGGTTGCAGGGTAACCACTAGGTGGAGGATTTTAAGGAAGTCTAGAGAAATACACCTTTCACCATAGTGTGGTATTTTACCTCTATGGTCATAACCTATACGATCAATGCTTTAGGATTGAAGAGCACCTACTATGTTGCCTCACACATTCTAGTCTATCTGTACAATCCTTTCAGGACTTCACAAAAAGTGTTGTTAGGTCTTTGGATGAGTGGACTAGTATGGTGCTGTCGAAGAACATTGTGATGCGTAAGATTAATGTTGTTGAAAAGCTGCTACAATTGAGAATATCCACAACATTAAGAAAGTGTGTCTTTGCAAAAACCCATTTCAAACTTTATTTGCATATCTATGCAGGAAGGATTAATATATATTATCCTGCCAAGGTTTTTTATCCATTGTAGTTTAAGGGGAGCCTACTAGCCAAAGCATGTGCCACAACCCCTTGGTAAATATGGGTTACTATAGGATTTCATCAAGGGATATACCAAGATTGTCATGCCCTTGCGAATTGTAGACAACATATTTCCTTTCATTGGGGAGAGGCACAACAAGACTAAATTTGCACACTTTGAAGGATAAGGTTATTCAAACACCCAATCCATTCCCTATTTGGGGATAAGCCCTTTCCAAGTTCATGTGGATTGCCTCTAGTATAGATTTTAGAGAAGTGTTGACCCAACCTGGTGAGGGGTTGTTGACCACCCCTTGTTTTTTACAAGTATAAAGTTAACATCGTATAACAAAATTACAAAACACCGCTTACTACTAGCTCACAAAGCATATCCATGGTCCTATGCGCTGGACAGTTTCAGGGAAACTATATTGGCAACCACTCATTTGTATCCTACACTACCCATGAATTAATACTTAGTAATAAGCCCATTCTATACCAAGGCACATATTGAATGGGTCCTGCTATATTCCAAGAAATTTAAGTCACAACACAACAGTAGTTTTCAGCTAGAAAGAGTAATCCGTCCGATCACTTTTTAGAATTGACGCAGGAGAGGACAACCAAACTTGAGGAGTACCATGCCAGAATACTAAACTATTTAGTTGTGGCACATGGCCCTCAGAATTAGGATAGTGTGGTGTTTCTTCTCAAAAATTAGTGTGGCACTAGAAGGGATGAAAGCAGTAAAGGAATAGTTAGCCATAACACATACAACCCTACAATGCTGGTTAGCGGTGATTTATACACGCTTAGCCTGATGAAGTGTTGTGCCGGTTGCGTACTAGAACATGAGTGCCTAGATATTACGATGAGGCACAGGAAGACTTGGCAGTTAGAAGACACTATATAGGTGACACAACGCTGTATTTATATACAAGTTGGGTTATGGTGGAGAACCCTATATCAAATTTGCAAAAGTATTGCAATGCCATGTTATCATGTCAGTACCTTGGACAACCAGGTGTAGTGATGAATGCTTTTGGCCGCCCTATCCAAGTACAAATTTGGGGAGAACCCGTAAGTAAGATAAAGGCGGAATGGATGGCCTGCAGTCCATTGAAAGTGTTGCCATCTATTTTGTAGGCCCATTTCCCACTAGCCACTTAGTAGATGGATACACTATGTAATACCTGCATGGATTATTTTAAAAAAAAGGTTAGAAATCGTGCCTATTGAGGTTGTACAATGATAACACACCAAGTTTCGATGGGAAATATTGTACAAATGGTGGATTCCTCATTAATCTTAACAGTGATAGGGTTACTACACATCCTAATGAGACGCATCATATTCTGTTAGGAAGTTCATGGTGGCTCTGGTTTCACCCAGAATGCTTCCATCTTGGAATAAAGGTACTTCTACGCCTTTCATTCCTTTGTAAGAATAGAAGGGTTAGGGCTATGAGGAATACCTGTTGAATGTTGGAGGTGTGTGCGACATCGAGAGAGATCAGATCGAATTGTTAAAGAACTCCTTTTTGTCCTGGAAGGAATCCTGCAAGTAAATAAAGCACCACCAGATTCTAATTCGATAATAAATGAAGGAACTACCTTGGGCCTCAGGAAGTCTAAACTACTTTCCGAAGTGTGCGTTTCCCCCTAACTAATAGGAATTAACACAAATTCTAACAACAAAGCTATTAACCAGATACAATTTAATTACTGTCTTGTTAAAACAATAGGAAAGGTCTCAGTTTTCGGTTTTGAATAATCGTGACTGATGCCGGTCACGGTCACCGGTACCGGTACCCGTTTCTACGAACCGATATCGGTAGGAGGCAGTGGTTTAGGGGAATTTTTAGGAAGGTTGCAAATAAGGAAGTGTCGCTGGTGTTTTATAAGCTGGTAAATTATTGGGATAGGTACTGGGTGATGGAAAGACTCAGAGAGTATTCAGCCGGCTACTTTTCTTGGGGGAATGTAGGGGTATACGACTGGCAGTTAGCCGGAGGGTTTACCCGGTAGTAGAAATAAGAATAGACCTTTAATTACTTAGTGATTCAAACTCCAAGACATGTTATTAAAAGAACATGTAAGACACTACTTACTAGTTCCTGATGAAGATCCAGTTTCAAATGACTATAGATAACGACGGCAATGCTCAGGTAAGGATGTCAAACATCAAAGATGAGCTTCTCTTCCCAATGTGCGATGAGTGCACTAGGGGCTCCGTTTACTCAGTTGCAGAAGGGAGGTCTTATGTGTTTTATGTCCCTCATCCTCTTCAAACTTGTCTCTGTCCTTCCCTTTTCTCTGCTGGTTTGATCAAGTGAATTCCTGATCCTTCTAAGCAATTCCCTTCCCTGGTTCCGATCAATGAAACATCCAACCCTTGTTTTGGTTGGGGAGGTCATTATAGGGAACCAATGGCGGTTTACGTAAACGACGGCGTCGAGTAGGAACTTATATCTGTGAAGTCAAAGTGGGCTATTTTTTATAAAATAGCCAACTTTCCTCCTTTTCTCTTCTGCGTAGGAATAGTTTTGTGGGCTTGGCAAGTCTATTAGTTGATTTTGGGTGGGCGGGTGAGGAGTATAGTCTGGGTGTGGAGGTGACCAATTATAGGTCTTTAATTAGGTTAGTTTGGATAGGACTAGGTCATGATGAGGTGGCGAAGGGTGCCGGTTATGGATGTTGGATTTTATTCATTATAGGTATGTAATAAATACTTGTGTAAGGTTCAGGTGATGTCTAGTTTACGAACATAAGATGTGGGGGCACTGGGGGCATAAGACACAAATTTGGTGTCTCAGTAGCCCCGGTTTTTGTCATGGTGCTTGTTTAAAGCTCACTGACAATAAAAGAAGTGGTTACTCGTGGTTAAGGGTAGAGGTAATCCCGCTCAAAGCTATCACGATTGGAGTAGCATGAAATCAGGATAGGTTATAAAGGGGTCAATGGTGTAGCATGCAAGGTCATATGGTGGGGTAGGTACCCAAGGAAGCAACTCATTCATGAAATGCGTAGTGCGACTATGTTACATATTGAAGAGCAACAAGCAATGCATAGGCAAGGAGGGTCGATAGTTTCTTAATCCACAAGGTGAGTCACCTAGTACCCATCCAAGCATAGGAAGTAGGCTCCAGGATATAATGGGTAAGGTACAGGACATTTAGCATTTATGTGCATTACCAATGTTGGTTTGGTTGATATACACACACGGTCCCCGGTCTAGGAAAGTTGGTCGACTGAGCAGAATCAATTATAGGTCCCGAGATCGTCTAAAAAAACATAAACATGGTGACCCGATTGAACAAAAAATTTACCTGAGGGGTGATACTTTGTAGTTTGGTTTTGGGCGAGGTATTTACGTTGTGCGGCCTTAGGTCGTCCTGATTGGTTAGTTGCGTCTTGGGGCTTGGCCAAATGTGGTTGCAAAAGCCTTGGGTTGGGCCTAATGTTGGTTACGCCGGTTGTGTCGGGCCTGATTAGTTGTTCGACGACGGCCGTGGGTTGGGCCAAATGGTTGGTGCGGCCTTGGTTTGGCTTGTGGTTGGGTGCGCCGTGAATGTGTGTCAATGAAGTCAAAAAAGCTATGTACAAAGGATGGTTGTTTTTTTTAGGGGATGTGGTGAAAGAGGGAGATTGGTGATAAGGGGAAGAAATTGTGGTGAAAAGGGATTAAATCAACTGATATGGTTAAGCTATTACCGTTCGGTAGATACCGGACCGGTTCTTTAGGGCAATTAACCGATAAGCGTTTGAGGTCCAAAACCTATAACAAGAAAAAGACAGCCTCTCATTGTCACATTGTTGTCAATTTGAAAAAAACAATTACATAGGTTGTTTTGAGGTGTTTTAGTGATATTGGTGAGTTTGTCGGCTTAGGGACATTATTTGAGTGGAGAGTGAGTGATTGGTAGACCCAGCGAGTATGAGGCAGACTTGGATTGGTGGAAACCCAGGAGGATTATTTGGAGGCCATGCATACCAGGATGAGCAGGAGTGCTGGACCAGCTGACAACCACCACCTATCCCACCATGACCGACGTGTTTGTCTACCGGTAGGCTCTAAACCCTAATATATGTGAATTTAATGTTTAGAAGCTAATGTGGTTTTTGGTAGGGGAATCCAAGTTTTAATAAAATAATGAATAAAATTGAGTTGGTTGATAAAATGGAGTAGGTTAGGTGGGTAGTAGGCTAAAACGAGGGTGGGTAAGGTTTGTATAGGGTTCCAGTGGTAAATTGTAAATGTCAAAATGGGTTTGGGTGGGCGGGGGGGGGGGCCGGCGTCGGGTTTGGCTCCGGACATTGACAGTGGACCTGGATGTCGAGTCACTAGCGACTGACATCGGTCACCATAGATGCAAAATTTGGATTTTGGGTAGAACCCGCCGGCGTTGATCGTATTTGACTCTTCGCTGTTGTATAGGACGTTTTTGGGGGAGGGGACCTGGTGGCGGTCAGGTGACCCGTTAACCGGTCATTATTTAGGATTATTTAATTTTTTTCATTTTTTGTTTGGTTTTGTTGTTGTTTTGGTTTTTTGGTGGGTGTTGTGTTTTGTGTTTTGTGTGTTGTGTGTTGTTTTGTTTGTGGTTTTTTGTTTGTTGTTGTTTTGGTTTTTTTGGGTGTTTGTCTTGTTGTTTGTGGTCGCCGGAGGGGTCGAGTGGCCTTCGGCAAGGGGATATCCTCGATGTTTAAGGTAAGATAGTGGGTGTTCTAGATCCGTGGTGTGTTGGGTTGTTGGGTTGGTCCCGGGGGTATCGCGGGAAGGTCGTTGTTGTGGGTCAGGTCGTCTAATAAAGTGGGCTGTTTCTGCAGGCACGTCAGTAGCTTACGATGTGGGATCGGATGCCCCCGCTATTGAGACGGATGCGGCCACACGTGTCTGCAGCACAGTGGGCCATTATGTGTGAGGTGGGACTCGGCAGAGTCTAGCGGTAGAGGGCTGTGGATAGGGACCATAGCCTTATGGTTGCCCTCATCGAGAGATGGGATCCGGCGACCAATGTTTACATCTCCCTACCAGAGAGATGACTATTACCCTGGAGGATGTATATTGCATCCTGAGACTGCCGATCATGAGGGGGAGGCAGTATTCTAGGTAGATGCGGAGACGGCTATGGACAATATCCTTCAGGTATTTGGGGATGCAGCCGCATTATTGACTTATCACAGTGTGAGCATTACCTATGGGGACATGTATTGCGCCCACAAACATGAGACATGGCTTGTCATGTTGATGATGATAGGTATCACCTGCTTCGCCCCTCTCGGACTCAGAGGGAGCTCGCTTCCCATGGGATTTGATGGGAGTGCTGCACGAGATGGTAGATGAGCATACGTGCTATGCCTGGGCACCAGTATATCTGTTGTAGCTATACAGAGAGATGTGGGGTTATCGCCGGATGAGGTGATTTGGGATTTCTCCACACCTTTTTGTTACACTTCTGGGCATATGAGCACATCATATGTATATGACCAGTAGGCTGCCCCAGCAGCCAGGGCCACAGGTTATATACAGGTATGGCTTTCAGAGGTGGTTGGGCATCGTGGGCCAACCACGAGTGGTGCTCGCAGGATGGGGATGTAGCTTACTACCGTCATATGGCTAGAGGGCGTGACCACAGCTGGAAATTATATTGGAGGCCCTACAGGAGGCCATCAAACACCCTGAGGAGGAGCCCGAGCACAGATGCGCTGGATCCAGTATACAGTTCTTGGATACCTGGATGGAGGCCCAGAGAGTATGAGCGATACCCCTAGAGAGGGTAAGACAGCAGTTGGGGTCTGCAACAGGATGGCCACCTCCCTTCCCACATTACCTAAGGGATGTGTTAGAGGCCCCACTGCCTGCTCCCAGCCCGTTGACCCATTGGGGTAGCAGAGAGGGCTGGCAGATGATACAGTGGATGACGCCAAGTGTACAGGTTCATTTTGTTTGGTGGGTAGGTCAAAGAGCAGCTAGGATAGGACAGCCCGCACAGCTAGATTTGGTGGCTGTAACAGCAGAGAGGGACCGCCTCCTAGGATAGGTGCAGTTGTTACACCAGTGGCAGCTTGCTGCTGAGCACAGGCACAGATCGGGGTAGTTACAGGGGTAGTTAGGCCCAGGCACAGGCTTAGGCACAGCACCAGGCACCAGCGTAGCCACAGGGTACCGGCACAGGCACCTGGCACAGCCATAGGCATAGGCACAGGTACAGGTGCCACCACAGGCATAGGGTATACCAGCAGGGTAGGGGCCACTGCTATTAGGAGTCGGGGGACCAGCCCCAGTAGCCATGGTTGCACGGTCCCGTTATATGGAGGTGAGAGCAGAGGCCCTGTATTATCAGATGTCCTTGATGGTACCTGGGCTGACTATCAGCCATATGCAGCACACCGGAGCCGAAGACCTCCAGAGCCAGAGATCCCAGGGGGGCATAGCCACAGCTGATGGTTCGGTGATAAGGATGTGGCGAGAGCCAGCACAGGGGACCAGCAGTGAGAGGGGCTGAGGGTGGTGGGGAGAGTTGAGATATCCCTAGAGGCAGAGAGGGGTTTTTAGATTTTGGACATAGACACCGGTCTGCGAACCGGGTATGTATATAGAGGCCTGCGTGCCCACATATGATTCAATTATTCATTCTTGTTGTATATACCAGCCTGCGAGCCAAGTACAGGTTGTATAGTTGATACTGGCCTGTGAGTCGAGTATAGGTTGTATAGTTGATACCGGCTGCAAGCCGAGTATATTTTTGACATGAGAGACCAGCCTGCGAGCCGAGTTGAGATTTTGACAGTCATTGCGGCCTGCTTTCCGGCCTTGTATTATTTTGAGATCACAAAGGCCCCCATGCAGGGCAAGTTATATATTTGAAATATTGATATATATAGAGATGATGATTTTGATCCACATGCTGTGTATAAAATGTTTTACGTGTTTGGTCGATGGTTTTTGAAATTTAATGTGTATAGATGATGAGTTAGATCCAAATGGTGTATATACTGATGGGTTTGATGTAGATATTACAATGTCGTACGCATTTTGTTGATGTTTGTTTTATTGTAGATAGATGATGTTGATGAAATTGTGATGGCATATTGATGTGATTTTGATGAAAAATATTGATAATGCTGTCGTTTTGCAGGAAAAAGATGCGGGCGCCACAAAAATTTGCAAAAAATAAAGAAAAGGCCCAGTTTTAAGAAAAAAGAGGCATGTGACCGATATCAGTTAGCTAATCGATGTCGGTAGATTGTGGACTGATATCGGTTAGGTAACCGATACCGGTTATGCCAAAACGAGCTTTTCTAAAAATAGAAAAGCTTGGGCGGCAAACTTAAGGTATTATTTTTAGAGTTCTTATTTTTAGAGTCATGCAAACAAGTTAAATACACGAATGTGACGCTGGTTTTGATGACTGATACAGGTAATTGCATGAAAGAATTGAGTGATATGGAGGAAAGAGACAGATAAAGTGAGTGTGGGCTGAGATAGAAGGTAGAAAGGTAAGTTATATTTGAAGAGGGTGATGAGCATGGCTGGATGAGGAGAAACATCCAACAGGTAGGGACGAGAGGGAAGACAAGTTCCACCCCAAGATGCTGCATCTTGAGAGGTAAACTGTTTGTTGTATTTTAATTCTTGCATTTTTTGATGAATAGGCCTGAGAGAAGGTAAGAGGGTAGAGATGAGAAAGAAAAGGTGATAGGCAATGGTTTGGGATAGAGTGAATGTTATGGGGTAGGTAAGAAGGGTGTTCATGTATGTTTATAGTATAGAGAGGAGTAAACGAGCAAAATTTATCGTAGGTGGTGGTTTTAAGCAGCTGTATAGGATTGACAGTGACTGATATCGTTTAGAGATAACCGGTATCGGTTATCTATAACCGATACCGGTTACTGTAGGAATTTCCAGAATGTGAGAAAAAACACTTGGGGATTTAATTTATTGAATGGTTGTGTGTCGTTTTGATGTATGCAGGAAGAGGCAGGGGTTGAGGATGAATGATAGTGTGCCAGCTTTTTGTCATGAATCCAAGCAGATGTAACACCAGCTGAATGGGCATTGATAAACCGTGTGGGGTTAAGTGGGATCCGCTATTATTCATGAATCACACACAATCATGCTATGTTGCAGGCGTTGATTGAGAGGTGGAATCTAGAAAATAATACCTTCTATCTGCCAACAAGGGAGATGACAGTGATGTTGGAGATGTGTTTAGAATTTTGAGGCTCCCAATTACAAGAAGACTAGTGTATCAAGTGTTGCCTAGCGCAGGGCAGGGAGCGATAACAATAGTATTTGGTTCAGCTGCATGAGATTTGACACAGCAAGGTTTGACATTCACTTATGGTACAATGTATGCAACCACACCCTGAGGAAACGAGGTTGGCAGTGGTATTAATGATAGCGGTAGGGTATTATGCATTACGAGGGGTGGGGGGGGGAAGATTTCCAAAAGCATTGATGAGGGTTATTGGGAAATGATAGAAAGGAGTGTGACTTTCACATGGGCACCTGCATATCTGGTGGAGTTATACAGGGGTTTATGGGCCTGCAGGTGAAAACACAGGATGACACTGGATTGTTCATACCTATTACATTGTTGGGGCCTATGAGCACATTGTTTGTGTGCGATCGATAGGCCGACCCATCCAGTCAGGAGAGACAAGCGTGCAGAGGTTGGATTCAGACGATAGGTCCAGATAGAATAAGAGCGAGATCCTAGGCCATGATAGATGACATCGAGTTATTATAGGCAGGTATGGGAGATGGTGACGATTGCAAATATTTTTTGGAGACCTTACGGAACTATATGGTGACGGAGCACATAGCTGAGGAGTTGGAGGGTGTAGAGCGATTGAGGTGGATCGCACGGCACAGGCCAGGGTGAGTACGAGAGGATTCCTCTAGATCACGTGCGGTGACAATTCAGAAATTTTGGTTTAGGATATACCTATGGCTTTATAGACCATACTGAGGATCGACGCCGAGGCAACATTCTCACCTCCCTGGCCAACACCTCTAGAAGGGCTAGAGGAGATAGCATCCGATCGCAAGGTAATGGATGGTAGGAGCGACAGAGGCCTAAGATTATGGTGGGTAAGTAGAGCTGCGAGGTGTACGTGATCATCCTGACATAGCTGTGATTACAACAGAGAGAGATTGTCTCCCAGGGTTTAGTTGATCAACTCCAAACGCAGGTGAATGAGACAATGGGATTGTTAGCGGCTACAGAGTCACGAGTGGAGAGACTAGAGGCAAGATTCCTCCACGCAAGAGGACGTATTCGTATGTTACAGGAGATGTTGGTGGATCAGTGGGAGGAACCAATAGCAGTGGCACCTTTAAGGATGGAGAGGCCAAGTGAGTGGCATCGACCATCACAATCACCACCTGATTCGGAAGGAGGTGCAAGGGTCTAAGTGAATTTCATAAGAGTATAAGAATAAATAAGGATGCCGACCTGCGTGTCGATGATAGAGAAGATGTATTTGTTTAACATCTAAATAAAACTAAATATGTATGTTGATTTGAGTTATGATAATAATAAGAATGGTTGTGTTTTGAATGTTTATGTTGTTTTGAAAAAAGGATAAAGATGAATGTTGTCAAAATAGAAATACACAAAAATATTTATATTTACAATACACGATAGGTTATAGTAGGGGATGGTCGAGCTAACCTTGGGAGACCCCATGTCTCCGAAGTGCTACCTACATAGCCATTGCACAAAGCAAGGAGGGGCCTCAGACCGATGTAGTTCTCCCTTAGGACCAGGGAGAGGTGAATTCAGGCAATTTGATTATAGTTAGGCAATTTGTTGGCTAGTAAAAATATTGATATTGGTAGGGTAATGTTATTGGTGTTGGTAAGGGACGGGCGATGTTGGTGTAGGTATAGGTGAAACGAAAGTTATCTTACCCAAGTAGTAGGGAATCGTGTCCTAATTAAGGTCAACACACAATCCTAGAGTCGAGTAAAAGAGGAAAAATTGTCCCGTAGTTGAGAAGAGCTAAACAAACCACATATTAACATAGGATGGGCTTGAATCCCTAGGTGCCTTGCATAGGCGAGAAGTAGATAGGTGAAAAGAGTTGTATAATCACAATATATCGGATATACATCACGTCCCTTGAGTGTTGTTGCTTTGATGAATGGTGAGGTGAGGTGGCTGGTATAGCTGGGGTGCAGAGAGCTTATTATAAGGTGATTATTCTGACAAAAGAAAACCAAACCTAAATAGACAAGTCCATGACTCAAAAGTGCTGTTGAATACTGCTTTTATTTTTCTAGATATAGACTGATCAATGCAGGAAGTCCATAGGGGATATGTATTTTGTTGTTCTTAAGGTCTTCACAAAGAGGATCAATGCGAGAAGCTTCTGATAAAGGCTGACTTGGTATAGCTATCCTTCAAGGGAGCAGTCTATTTATAATAGCAGATGCGGTTTTTATGTATAGCTGTCCTTCAAGGGGGCAGTCTATTTATAATAGTAGAAGTGGCTTTCCACATAGTTTTCCTTCAAGGGAGCAGTCTATTTATAATTTTAGAGGTCTAGATGTCTGTTTGGCATGAAGCATCTAGTTGTGTAGGAAGTTTGACTCAAGAATATCCCCTAAGTGTACAATTGAGAACATGTTATTTTGATACTTTTAAGTCATAGACCAGACTAAAAAAGGGGAAGGAATCTTTAAGAGGACGTAATGACCAAACCACATGAGCGTGATTCTATTTTGAGATGCATGGAACAAAAATGTATGAGGTGGTAAATGAGCTCAAGTGACGAGTGCAAGGTAGATAAGAAGTGATGTAACACTAAATTCAACAGTAGAATGGTCAGATATACAAGGCATTAAGGGGTTCAGGATCAGGTTTACCATTAAGCAATACCTAAATGGAAAGTGCCTGATCCATAAGTATGAGTGATAATGTAAGGCCCAATCCAATTAGGAGAAAATTTTCCACGTTTGCTCTTTTCTAGTTTGGTTACATGATGATTCTCTTTGAGGACAAGATCAGCAACCTTAAAGGGTACACTCATGAAGTTGTTTATCATAAGCATGCTTGATGCGTATTTGATAGATTTGAAGGTGGTTAAGAGCTGTTAAGATGACGCTCGTTAAGAAGCTCCAATTGGGCTAACCACTCTCGGGTGGAAATCATCATTGGTGGGAATATCCTAAAGATATATTCTTAGGAAGGGTATTTGTATTTCAAGAGGCAAGACAGCCTTGGTACCATAGACCAAATAAAATGGGGTGGAATTAGTGGAGGTACGAATGCTAGTATGATAATCCCAAAGGGAAAAGGGGATGTGATCAGGTCAATTGCTTCCAGAATCATTAACAACTTTCATGAGGATTTTGGTTAGGGTTTTATTAGAAGATTTGGATTGACCATTTTCTTGTGAATAGTAAGGTGATGAGAAGCTAAGTTTGATACCAAATTTGTCACAAAGATCTTGTAACAACTTATTTTTGAAAGATTTTCCATTATTTGTTATCAGGCGATGAGGAACACCAAAACAACAGATAATGTGATGGTTAATGAATTCGATGAGTTTTTCTTTTTTGGTTGAAATGAGTGGAATGGCTTCCACCCATTTAGTGTAATATTCGGTTGCTGTGATTATCCAACGGTGACGTTGCGAAGAGGGTGGGTGAATCTCACCGATAAGGTCTAAACCCATTGTGAGAAAGGCCAAAGATCTCGTGCGACCTGTAGCGGATGGCTAGGAGTATGTTGAAGGTTGGCATGTTGTTGACACATAACACAACACTTAACATATTCGTAGCAGTTCGTTATTAAGAGTAGGCCAATAATAGCCTAGGCGAATGATTCATTTGGCCACGGCCAGGCCACTAAAATGTCCACCACAAATACCGTCATGGACTTGTTGGATGGTATAGGTGACCTCCGTGCCAGTTAGACATCGAAGGAGGATGCCATCAAAGCCACGTTTATAGAGGAGTCCCCCCATGACGACATAACGAGAAACACTTTTAAGGAAAAGCACGTTTCCCGTTACTAGTAAGGTCAGGTGGGAGAACAGAGGTTGTAAGATAGTCGTGAAATTGGTGATACCAGGTATCCTGCGAATTAGCAGACACATTATTTATCATACAAACATCCGGGGCTGAGTAAGATGGGGCAAAGAGTTGTTGGACCAAGACGAATATGTCAGAGTCAGTTGGTGAGGCAGGAATTTGCGAGGCTAAGCAAGCCATAGTATCCCACAAATTTGTTAGTGGAGCGGGGAATGGTTTGGATAGAATAATGAGTAAATAAGGTCAAAAGTGAATCCACGTAATGTTTGTACTTTTGAAGTTCCTCATTTTTACATTGGTAGATGCCCAGAACTTGATTGACTACTAATTGAGAGTCACCAAAAATATTGATAGATTTGACACCTAAGTGTAACGCAACCTGGAGACCCAAAACAAGGGCCTCGTATTCCGATGTATTATTAGTGCAGGGGAAATCGAGCCGGAATGAAAGAGGCATAGGCTCAGCGTCAAGAGGAATGAGAACAATGCTGGCTCCTCCGCCGTGCTGGCATTTGGATCCATCGAAGAAGAGGGTCATTGGATATGACTCCTCACTGAGTGAAAGAGTGGCGATGAGTTCGTCGGGGAAATTAAAATTGGTAAATTGTCTCCCCAGGTAAAGGGGCTTCCACGAGTTGGTCTGCGATAGTTTGTCCTTTGATTGACTTCTGGTGTATAAATTCAAGGTCGAGGTCAGCGAGGAGCATAAGCCATTGGGCGATGCGTTGGTTTAGATGTGGTTTGGCGTACATATACTGAATGGGGTCCGCGTTGGTGATGACAAAAGTTTTGTGATTCAGGAGGTAGTGTCGGAGTTTGGTGGCTACGAATGATAGGGCTAGGCACAACTTTTCTACATGTGTATACCTAGTCTCGTAATCCACGAGAGTACGACTTATGTAATAAACGGCTTGTTCTTGATGCTCGGAGTCACGATGTGTGAGCATGGCTCCTACAGCATGGTCGGTGGCAGAAAGGTAAAGGTAGAAAGGGCGATCGTCCTGAGGTGGGATAAGCACAGGTGGCTGCAAGAGATAGGCTTTAAGAGCTTCAAAGGCTTGGTGGCACTCTTTGCTCCATTGAAAGGTAATGTCCTTTTTAAGGAGGTGATGGAAAGGTTGACATCGATCTGAGAGTTGGGAGATGAAACGCTGGATAGATTGGAGTTTACCTTGCAAACTACGTAATTGTTTGAGGTTAGTAGGTGGGGGCATTTCTAGGATAGCTTTGAATTTAGCTGGATCGACCTTGATGCCACACAAAGAGATGATAAAACCAAGAAGTTTTCCCGAAAGGACACCAAAGACACATTTCTTGGGTTGAAGACGAACACAGTATTGTAACAGGTGATCGAAAATAATGGTTAAAACATCGAGATGTGTACTGCGATGTTTAGATTTGCCAAGAAGATCATCGACATAATCCTCAAGGATAGTGTGCATAATGTCATGAAAAATGTAATTCATAGCCTGCTGATAGGTCGCACCAGCATTCTTAAGGCCAAATGGTATGACACGATAACAGAAGGTTCCCCAAGGAGTTATGAAGGCAATTTTATGTTGATCGGCCGGAGCTACCAAAATTTGATTGTATCCCGAGAAGCCATCCATGAGAGAAAGCATCTCATGGCCCACAGTGAGATCAACAAGTTGATCAATACTTGGGAGGGGGAAGTCATCCTTCGGGCAAGCGAGGTTAAGGTCTCGGAAATCCGTGCATATCCGAAGTCCCCCAGTTGCTTTAGTAACAGGTACGATGTTAGAAATCCATTGAGGATAGTCAATAGGTAAGATGAAGGAAACAGAAAGGAGTCGTTGAAGCTCTTCTTTGACCAAGAGGGCAATGCGTGGATGCATTTTTCTCAGTTTCTGTTTAACTAGTTTGGAATCGGGTTTCAGGGTAATGTTATGGACAGCAATGTCAGGATCTATTCCTGGCATGTCAGCATAGGACCAAGCGAAATCTTGGTTGCGGGCACGGAGAAAGGTAGTAAAGGTGGCTTGTTCTGATGCGGTAAGAGATTGTCTGATCTTCACAATGTGAGGATCGTCCTTAGTGTGGATGTTGATTTCTATAGTCAACTCATTCAACATGGTTTGAGTTTCAGATGGTAAGGTGCGTTGAATATAAGAGTCATCCCGCACCAAGGTAAGTGAGGATGGAGTCGTCATCCTGGCACTCAACAACATTAATTGAAGGCAAATCCTCTTCGATCATGTCTGGATACAGAAGGGGAAGAGAAGATGGGTCCTCATTATCGCGTTGATAAGTGAGGGGACCCAGGAAGATGGCGTTTATAAAAAAAAAAATTAGGAGGGATAGATTCAGGGTCTATCGATTCTGTGGGTGACGATGGAAAAATGGGTGATGATGGTTTGGTAGGGGTGACGTTGTCATCTTCCAGGATACAACTGACACGAGGTTTCTTTGGTGTAAGTGTTTCAGGAAATCCAAGACCACTACGATCTTTGTGTTTGCGTGTAGTCATGGGAATGATTGTATGTCGGCCTTGTTCATAAAGACCAAAACCAAAACCTTTCCAGGCACAGTGAGTCAAGAAGGTGAGGGAACGAAACGATGATTTGTCAGGTATTGAAAATCAGATTGGAAGGGAACCACACCAAGGGGAGGTTCAGGGGTAACGGAGGATGCGTCGACACCCCCATACGTTAGGTTGGTGCGGCAATTAGGTGGTCTGTAGGAGATTACCTCCCCCACACGATGGTCATAGGTAGGATGTGCATGTAACTGTCCGTACTCCTGTGGGGTATGGAAAGAGCTAACGTTATATAGGCGATACTCCCCCAGCGTAAGGCGTTGAAAAACATCTACTAATGGGTCTGAGGTTGGGATGTTGTCTGCGGGAAAGGAAGTGGTATTTGCGACGGCGGTTTCATCGGTTGAAGGTGTAGGTGTGGTTGAGGTGGATGGTAGAGGTGTAGTTGAAGTGGATGATTGAAATAATGGTTGGATGAGCATGGGTGTCTTGACTAGATCGGTACAATGGAATGAATAGATCACTCTGAGTCATTAGGGCGATATAACATATTGCAGGTTTTGGAGTGGATGGTTGGGTTTGAAGGGGGGAGGATCATATTGCTTTTACGGTGTAGGACTTCCCCTCGTACTCAAATTTTATGCATCTATGTAAGGTAGAGGGAACGCATCCCATAGCCCGGATCCAAGGGTGGCCTAACAACATGTTGTATTGGAATTCTCCCTCAAGGACATAGAAGAGTTCAGGTAAGGTACGTGGCCCTACATGAATGTTAAGGATTACCGTGCCTAAGGTAGAAGTAATAGCATCGTTGAATGAACGCAGCATGGTGGGGTTGGCACACATGCAGCTAGAGGGGATATTCATTTGTTGAAAGGATTTGGAAGAGATGATGTTTAGGCTAGCGCCTCCGTCAATCATAACACGACGTACACGGATGTCCCGAATGTAAGCTGAGATGAAAAGAGCGGGGTCAGGATCTTCTGCACCAAAGTCAACAATTTCATCTTCGGAGAAACTGACAGCAAATGGTTTGCTGTACAGGGACGGAAGTGGTATATTTTTTGGTGAGAGAGGCAACGTGGGTTGGGTGTTAAGATGGAGGTAACGGGCAAGGTTTTGTTAGGTAAGACCTCTATCCCTTGAAGGATTTCAACAAGCGCTTGGCGATGAGATTCAGAGGTCTGAATGAGATCATACAGTGTCATTTTTACAGGTGATTGGTGAAGCTGTTTGATCATGGTTTGGTGGGCAACTCCATTAGAGATGGGGTAGGCAGGTCCACGAATAACCACTTTAGGTGGTGGGGTGATCGGGATGGTGGACGGAGAAAGAGAGGGCCACAGGTGTGCTTTCTTTAGCTTTCCCATTGTTTTTCTGCCCTCGAGTAGCAACACTAATCATGTTGATCTCATGAACACGAGAGGAGGAAGACAGTAGGGATAAGTCATGGTCTTCGAGAGGTGGGGTTGTAATACTGATAGATCTTAGTAAGGTGGGGGACAGGTGGTATAGGAGAGGGGATTGAAGCTAGAGGTCTCTCCCTTTGTAAGTTGTCTTTCTTAACCTTTCTATCCGAGAGAGGTGACTGACGAAGTATGGCTTTCAAAGCTTTGCATCCCTCTACATCATGTCCTGGTGTGCGGTGGTAAGCACAGATTTTAGACTCATCATAACCTATAGGTCGAGGTTTAGATGGATCATAGGGTCTAAGTGGGGGTAGGGAAATGGTCACATTCTCCACCAACATAGCAAGGATTTTGGCGTAAGACCCTTTGAGCGGGTCAAAGTCAGAGGAAGATGAGGCTATTGACTGGGTAGGTTTCGGTAATGACTGGGTATGGTTGATTTGTATGGGTGGCGGCTTAGCCAAGGGGTTTTGATAATTGGATTTAACTACACGTGACTTCTTCGGTGCAGAAGTTATGTTTAGCTGGTCAGATGACGCGGTAGCAGAAAACAACCACGGAGAAAGAGGAGTGACAACAAACAAATCCTTTGATGATGGAGTTTGTTTAGGGTTGATAGGTGGACCAGATACTTGGGGTGACGGTGTTGATATACCCTTGGATCTTTGTATGGGTGCAGAGGGTGTAGGTCATTTTAAAGAAAATGCAGGAGGTATGATGTATTGATGCAATGTGGAGGGATGAGGTCCCAATATAGAAGGTAGGTGTGACGGCGAGGGTTTTAGTTGTGACAGAGGCATAGATTGGACTTGGGTTTTAGGGGCTCGAGTTTGTCTCGTAGGTGGATGGACGGCTTTACTTTTGGATAAATCTAACCGTTTAGGTGGGTGTGTTAGACTGGGTATTGGTGAGGTCCCAAGCGTAGGGGAAGGTTTGGTTAGGTCAATAGAGGTGGATGAGGTATTTGGTAGAGATGAGGGGGGTGAAGATGAGGACATAGGCATTTTAAGCTTTTGTAAACACTTCGGGTATATGGTAGAGGTGTCTGGATCGGTCATCTGCATTTGAGTAGAATATGGTGTACTCAAACGTTCCCATAGGACTCGTCTATCTTCTGAGGGGTGACAATCCTCACGTGTGAATAGGAACTTTTGTATGGAAGAAAGGTGGGTTGTGATTCCGGTCCACTGTGGGTGTGATACAGGGGGTAAATGAGGCACTGTATCAATGGGCGTTAAGAGGTCAACCGGTCGCTGAAAAGATTTAGGCGATGAAGAACTAATAGGTAGGAGGGCATGTTTGAGAGGATCCGTCATGATTAAAGAATTTGGTGATGTCGGTTTGAGGGGTTTCTCATCTAAGGATGACGAAAAAAGTGGCGAGTCTTCCTCTTGTACAGCAAGAGTGGTAGAAGGAGATGTTTGGGAAATAGATAAGCTAGATAACATCCGCTCACAGTCTTGCAGAGATGTGGTGTAAGAAGGCTCCTCTGTGAGAAGAGAACTCTGGGTGGTTAATTCCTTTATGGGTAAAGGAACGGCAAGGATTTCATCTTGTCTTGATGGTGGTGAAGGGGGTTCGGTTCCTGCGTTAGTGAAGAGGCTTGATTCAGAATTTTCTCGATAGAGGCTTTTGGCTGGGAGTCGAAGACTGCATGGATTTCATGAACACTCTCCTCGGCTAAGATATCTTGGTTTATGTTACTGTTAGATGAGTGGTTCGGGAATGGTTTGTTGAAGATTTTCAAATTTTGGTTAGCAGGGGCATTAGGATTATCGAGGGTTATATCCCCTGCATCAACCATTTCCTGCACTATGTTTTTCAACATCTTGCAGTTTTCATGACTGTGTCCCTTCACGCGGTGGAAGTTACAGAAGTCATTTTCTTTGTACCAAGAAGGTATAGCGCGGGTGGAATCAAACCCGGAGTGAGGTTTAATAGGAGGTAAGGTAATAGCTCCTGCCTTGAGCAATTTTTCCAATATCACACCATAAGTTTCTCCCAAGGGAGTGTAATTGATGGGCTCGGCTTTATACTTATAGGTGGTTTTTGGCGGGGTATTAGACGGTGCTTGGGATTTGACCATCACCACATGGACAGCTCCTTTTGATTTCGAAGCAGTCGATGCGTGAGAATTGGTGGTGTTAGGTTTGTTGGTGGAGTCTTGGGTTCAGAAATTGGGGTTTTTGTTGCGCAACCGCAATTTCTCTTCCTCTAAGGCTCGAATCTCTAGTTTTCGAGCCATAGTAAAGGCCTCGTCAAATGTGTGGAAAGTTTGAATTTGGAGGGTAGGAGAAATGTGCTTAGCGTAGGCCCACGTAAAGAGTTCGATAAGTTTGGCCTGAGGCAAGGCATAAGTAAGTTGGTTGATAAGGCCCTGCCATCGTCCAACGAAATCTGTGATAGATTCGTCTTCAAATTGTCGGATGGCATAGAGGTCGGTGATAGATACTTTCTTAGCAATGTTAATGGAGAAATGATCCAAGAAAGATTGGGCTAATTGGTTAAAAGAGAAGATTGAGTGCTGGGTTAAAGCACTGTACCACTCCAAGGCAGGTCCTGATAAGGACATGGGAAAGGTGTGGAGTAGTAAGGCATCGTCATGAGTAATCAGATAGCAGGCATGTCTAAATGATCGCAAATGTTGTTGAGGATCCTCCTTACTATTAAAACGAGTGAATTTTGGTAATTCCCATTGAGGAGGATATGAATGAAGGGGGACAGAAGGATGAATAGGCTCCTGAAAAACTTGCTCATATGTCAGGGTGCTACGGCTTCCTGAAACAGAAGCCTCCAGATTTTGCATTTTGTCCATCATTTGTTTGATTAAATCAGTGGTTGGATGAGATGATGGTGCGGTTGCCGTAAACGGAGGGGGATTGGGCCAAGGGCCACCACTAGACAATGGTGGGGTTAAATGTTGATAAGGTATTGAGGATGAATATGTTGAGGTGACCGAATAGGGATGTCCTATATAAGATGTTGAAGTCACCGGATACGTGTGTGGAAATGAAAAGGTGGGCGGAGCTTGAGAAGGAAAGCTTGTGTGAATAGGTGGCAGAGAGCAAGTTATGAAAGGAGCAGTCTGCGAGAGAGACGAGGTAGGAGCAGTTGGCGGTAATGATACGTGGGGCCCCAGATTAACAAAAGGAAAGCCAATCTGTGCCGTAAGAACCTCTGAAGTTACTGAGTTGGGTGACGGGGCTAAGGATGAAGAAGGCAAGGCGGAATTATCAGGTGGAGAGGGAGCTAAATGAGAAGCTATACTAATAGGCATGCCAACAAGGAGTTGACCATCGGGTGTACGGTCAGGGGCATGAGACAAATAGTATTGTACAGCGCTAGGATTAGCGTCCAAAAATTTCACAAATTCCTTATCTCCTACAGGGATTTTGGGAACCTCACTGGTGTCCGTAGGATTCCCCATAGGATGAGAAGGGGGTGATTCAGGCAAAGGCACGGAGCAGGCATGTGAAACCATGGCTGCAGCTTGTTTCTGAGTGATAACAACCATGGACAAGGGTACACAGCAGGATGCAATCTATCAGGAACAGAAGCAACAACAAAGTGTTGGAATTGGTGGGTTGCTGGTTTTGGGAACTGTGAGAGACAGTAACCGATATCGGTCAGGTAACCGATGTCGGTTAGACTATAGCCGACGTCGGTAGGTTAACCGATGTCGGTAGAATAGGACTGGTGTAAGAATCTGTAGGAAGTTGCTGATTTGGGGTTAACAGTGCTTAGTATGCCTACCAAACTATTGTGAAGTGATCACAGAAAATAGTGTATGACAGAGAAACAGAACCAAAAACAAGCAAGATGCACAAGCAAATTAACAGACTAACCCTAGGATTAGTTTTAATCACTTTGGGCTTATGCCTTAGACGCAAGATGATGTCAATCCTAAACAGAAGACTTAGGGGAAATGTCAAGTTTGTTTTGGCTTATAAGGTTACCTCAATCGGGTGGAGGAATACCGCAGAAAAGGGGGGATGTTTGAGCTGTTGTGTTAATTATGATGTGATTCGGTATGTGTTGTGCAGTGAAAGTAAGATTAATTTCTTGTCAATACCATGGATATCACCCCCACATGTACGACCTGTTACTTAATCTACGTTCACTAGAATTGAAAACAACAAGCAAGAATGTGATGCAAGTGTTTTAAACCCAAATCGAAGATGATATTCGATGAAACAAAGAAGATGAATTTCACTAATGCAAAGATGTGAAAGCAAGACAAATTCTTTTACCAAAAGATAATAAAATATCTTGTGAATATTTTAGAAGAAGAAAATAGCAAGTGTGCTCCCTATATGAAAGCAAGCAAGAAAGAAAGAAACCCAAAATGGGTCCCACTGGGCGTGCCAAAATGTTTCGCACAGAAATGCTTCCGTTCCTGGAATAGAGTTGCTTCTATCCTTTCATTCCTTTGAGAAACAGATAAGGGTTAGGGCTAGGAGGAATACCTGTTGAATGTTGAGAGGGTGTGCGCGTACCGTAGAGAGAGATCAGATCGATTGCAAAGAACTCCTTTTTGTCTGGGAAGGACTACCTGCAAGTAAGAATACAAGACCACCAGATTCTAATTAGACAATAAATGAGGGAACTGCCTTGGGCCCAGGAAGTATTAAACTTCCTTTCGAAGGTGGTCAGTTCCCCTGCTAATATGAATTAACACAAATTCTAACAAAGAAGCTATTGCCAAATTACAATTTAATTGCCTTGTTAAAACAATAGAGGAAAGGGCTAGTTTTGGTTTTGAATCACAGTGACCGATGCCGGTCACTGTCACCGGTACCGGTTTCTGCTAACCGATATCGGTAGGGGCAGTGGTTTAGGGGCTTTTAGTGAAGGTTGGCAATAAGGTGGCTATGGTGTTTATAAGGCTGGTAAATGATTGGGGATAGGTAATGGGGTGATGGAGAAGACTCAGAGAGTATGGGGGCTGTTCTTGGGGGCAATGTAGGGGTAGAGGAATGGTAGTTAGATGGAGGGTGTTACCAGGTAGTAGATCTAAGAATAGACTTGTAATTACTGTGATTCAGAAATCCAAGAAATGTTATTAAAAGAACGTGTAAGACACTACTTACTAGTTCCTGATGAAGATACAGGTTCAAGGACTGTGATAACGAAGGCAGGGCTCAGGTAGGATGATCAGAACAATCAAAGATGAGCTATCTTCTCTCCCAATGCTTGAGATAAGTGTCACTGGGCTCTGGTTACTCAGTTGCAGTCTTGGGCTTGATGTCCTCCTCTGCAAACTCTTCTCTTTCCTTCACTTGTCTCTGCTCAGCCAAGTGAATTCCCGATCCTTCCAATCAATTCCCCGGTTCCGATCAATGAAAATCCAACCCTTTTTTTTGGTTGGGGGAGGTCATTTACAGGGAACCGATGGCGGTTACGTAACCGACGGTGGTCGAGTAGGAACCGATATCGGTTAAGTCAAAGTGGGCTATTTTTAGTAAAATAGCCAACTTTCCCTCCTTTTCTCCTGAGGAATTAGTTGTGGGCTTGGTCAAGTCATTATTAGGTTGATTTTGGTGCGGGTGAGGAGTAATTAGTCATGGGTGTGGATGTAGACCAAGTTATAGGTCTTAATTAGGTTAGTTTAGGAATAGGACTAGGTCATGATGAGGTGGCAAAATGAGGTGGCAGGTTTGGAGATGTGGATTTATTAATTATAAGGTAATTAATAAATAATTGTGTAAGGTTTAGGTGATGAGGCTAGGTTGCGAAATAAGATGCGGGGCACGGGGGGTCATAAGACACAAATTTGGTGTCTACACTTCAAAAAAAAATAATTTGAGGTTGGGCAGATGTTACTACTATATGATTCCAAGTTTCTGTGACATCCCCAAAAGTTGAAAGTCCATTGGCTAGGGCCTTATATCATCTTAGACATCCTTGATTCTGGCACATGCCAGTTGAGAGCACTGGATGGGACGAGATTGCTAGGACATTTCAATGTAAGTAGGCTGAAGCCCTACTATAAATAAGTCTTCTTGGTGTATGTAATAAGGAAATATTACCAGTTAGTTTAAAATTTCCCTTTATGCAATTTCCTTTCTTGTGTTTCCCTTTTTTGTCATTTGTTCTATTGCTTGTTTTGTGCCTTGGGCATTGGTAACCACATTACCTTTTGAAGGTTGTGCATGTGTAGAGGATTGCACATCTGTTTGAATGTTGGGTAGAGTGATGTAAAGTATAGGCCCGTAATACAAGTTGAACTGGTAGTAAAAGTTGCGGTGAATGGCCTAGTTCATGGATACAAAACACACAAGGATGAAGGAAACACATGGATGAAGAGGTGGAAAAAAATGTTGATGCCAAGATAAGACTTCAGAGAAACCATGTACAGAGGATGAAGAAGCAAAAAAACAACATGAGGTGGGCGAGATCAAAAATTAGTTGAAGGAAAGAAGAAGGGCCTTTGGCCATGTTGACACGTGCATAAGAGTCTTATGTCAGATGGATTGTTTGTGCATCATAAGGTTGGAGAATGTTTCACGCAAGGTTGGACATGCAAGTGAAGGCACATAAGGCTGGCTTAGTGTAAAAATATGCATTTAGTGGTAAGTATGGTTGTAGGTAAAATAACATTTAATGCTAGAAAGAAGGAAAATATATAAATAAGAATTCGGGAACTTCATTATTTTACCTTACGTTTCTGAAGTGAAAAGATTTCTCGTGAACTAGGGCATCCAAAAACAATATGTGTGAAGAAAAATCTAAGAAATCTAAGAGGGCGTGACTAGAGTAGATCCACAAACTAGTAGGAAAGGAGTACATGAGTATGGATGAAGTTTTTGAGAAGTGTTGTCTTGTGGAAGAATTGTTCTAGTTAGGGTTTGGTGGCTAGGGCATGATGTTAGGAGGGTTTCTTTACAAGATTGAGTCTTGGTATTAGATAAAGTGGTAGAGAAGAGCAAGGAGAATATGTTGAAGTGTAGCCTAACTAGAATAATGACACCAAATAAATCAACCACCTCACCTAAAAAGTAGAAAGGAAAAGGAAAGGTGAAGTAAACAACTACTGTCGCAAATAAAAATGAAGAGTGGTACGCGGAGATGTAATACCTGGATGAGGTATTGCTTGAAAAAAGAAGTAGAATATCCTATTAGGAAGAAGGAGAAGGTGATAGAGGAGGATGAATCAGAGGGTATAGAGAGCTTGGAGGCCTATAGAGGTGAAAGAGATGATGATGATGATGATGATGATGATGATGAACTTGAGGCAGTTCAAGGCCCTCTCATATTTGAAGTACTTGACTCAGAGGAGGAAGGAGAGGAAGAACAAAATGAGTACATCTTTGTCAAGAGGAAGAATGAAAAGGAAGAGGAAGATACTCAGGACAAAGTGGTAAGCAAAGAAATTACAAAAGAACAAAGGAACCCAAACCTCACAAAGGAACAGGTAGACGAGGTTGTGGAGAAAGAGGTAGCAAAAATCATTAAATACTTGGTAGAGTAAGAGATGGAATGCAACACAAACCTGGTGATGAAGGAAGTAGAAGAGGAGAGCATGGAAAAGGAATATGACAGCATGGGAGGAGATTTTAGTTTGGCTGTAAGCTTTCCTAAATCCACGTGCATGGGAAGAAAGAGCGTAAAAGCATTAAAACTTTAGAGGATGGGATACATTGATGATCTGAACAAGGTTTTGCATGCTCACATTCAAAGCACCATACCAATAGAGAAAATATTAAGACCTTGAGGGGCTAAATAAAAAACTAGCTGAAGGAGTTGTATCCCTAGATCACTCGAAGGAAAGACACACTCGAGGATTTGGGAAAAGAATTTGAGGGGATTATGGAAACAATGAATACCCAAGGAGAAGGGTTAATCTTTGAAGAGGTGAGCGCCCTAGTCAGTGACCTCTGGAAATAGGCATAGAGCGGGGTTGATACCTGGATTAAGTTGGAGGTAGACTCGACAAAATATTTTCCCCTCCTCTTGCAGAAGTAATCATAGTTTCCCCATTATTTCAGTCTTCCCCTAATTCTTCATTCCTTTATTCTTTCTCCAAATTATTTAAGGACAATCATTCTTTATTTATTGAGAAAATATTGCTAAGGGCGGAGAAAAGGCATAGTGTGGGGTGATGTTAGGCCCCTAAAATATTGGCTAAGTATAAGAAGGTGAGTAGGCGCATAAGGCCTATTTGAATAATGGTGCGTAACGTGAAAGCACACAGGACAAGGTTTTAGGAGGGTTTAGTAAAACTAGTGGTGCGTGCAAAAGGTAAATAAAAGGTTTTGGGACTTATACATATTTGGCATATTAGGAAGAACACGAGGAAATCATGACCCAGCTATGCATGTAGAGTGGATAAGGTACCAGCATGACAACTTGGAGCCCACAAAAGGAATATACCTTACAGTAGAAGATTCCAGAAATTCATCATGGTGAAGGATGGAGATCTCACATCTGAAGGAGTGTGCTCCCATGGAGGACCCTTGGACACATGAAAATCTATCTAAAAATTTAGAAAGGCATGACGGTGCTTGATAAGGCTATATATATAAGCATTCGATAAAAGAGAAAGACACACATGGAGAGACCGAGAATTGAGGAGAGGCAAAGCCATGCAGGAATACTATGAGGGATCTATGGGCTGGGTTTAGAGGATCTATAGGAGTATGTTGTATCAAGGGGATGGTTTTGAATATTTTTCTTTGTACTATGAAGGGCTTAAGTCCATTTTTGATGCATGACCTTGGTCTGCACTATTATATGGATTTGTGATTGCCTCAATAAATGTAATGTGGTTATCAACATACTTAATATGAATATATGTGTTTCTGGTTTTACTTATATCTATATGGATCAGTTTTATATATATTTCATATGAGTAGGTGTAAAACCTTGTGCATTTCCTTTCTGTTATGATTCAGATCTATGTTTTTTAATGTTTTTCTTATCTGGATAAATACATTGGTCTAGAATCCCATTCTAAGCTCTAAGATGAATGTATGGTTTGTTTCCATTCTCTTCACTTAAGTTTCTATCGTAAATAATTCATTCTCACACAACTCACACAAAGGAGGGGATTGGCACCCGCGCGCACCTTGGATGAGCGCCCAATACCCATTGGGTGATAGCCCGATGCACTTGGGATTTCCTTGTTCTTTGAAAGGGCATAAAAATGACTACAGTGCCTACTATATGCTTTCATTTCAAAAATTTAGGATGTTTAAATTCATTCTCAATGTACTTCCCATCTACCAACTTGGGCTTAAGGTATATGTACATATTAGCCGAACCATAATTCCCAACTTCCAAACTCATGGAGTTGATACTTATAACATCAGCTATCAAATTTTCAATATAAGAAGATTTACCTTGATATGCATATGTATTTATGAGAGTATGATACTCACAATCCACTTTATCTACATCGAACCTTAATCTGCGTGCTTTAGAGAATCTGTTTACTGAATCCTAAAAGTAGTGCATGGTAAAGGCATATGGGATCTTAAACCAAGGGCTCTACTTTCCATCCTTCATCCCAAATCCATCTATACAAATTATTTGATAAACTATGAATTAGGCCTGCTTCTTCAATACCAAAGGAGGCTCCTTGGGTATTCTCCATTCATACTCAAAATATTTGCATAGGTGCTTATACCAGATCTCCAATCATTCCTTATAATGACCACTCATAGATCCATCACATGTATATTTTGTAAATATTTATGTAAGTGAATAATTTTCCTTAGGGCACTACTAAATCTATTCATTTCGCCCATTAGGCACCCCAATTTCTAAAAACACAATAAATAATAAGATGACACTAAAGCTTATCTTATCCACGTGGTGTGCTTCTATAATAATGGTCCTAGCAATGAAGGAAGAAAAATTGTAAGTCAATCCCTCCATCATTTTCTTCCCAATATAGATCCATCTCCTATTTACTTGGCTCCAATGCTCCTGATTGTTGAATTTGGTGAGGAGGTGAGAGGATGCTTGAACCACATGATACTTCTCCAGCTTGACGATATCCATCGTGTGCCCTCCCTTTGTATAAGCCAGTGAAATCCTTGTTGTTTCGACAACATCATCATATCTAAGGTCACTGCCAATTTTGGTGTCCAAGCTCCTTAACCCTATCAATCTTCCAATCAAGGGCACAGTAAGTTGCATCCTTTGACCTACAAAGTAGAATAAGTCCTCATGGAATCAAGACATCAACCATTGATATAAATTTTCCAACTTTGTAAAATATGACAATTTGTACAACTGCATGACTCCAATACTCTCCAGCAACTTCTTTCATGCACCATCATAGACAACCATGTCATTTTCCATCCACAAATATATCTTTACCACTAGTTGTTTCTCCAATTCATCCATGTTATCCTTAGTACAATGATTGTAGTCACTTACTTTACTGCATTTGATATGAAACTCTCAATACAAACCCATTATGACACCTTCTGGGTACTACATTTTTGAAAATCAACTTTTGGGGGTATCCTCTACCTCTGATTCCACTTATTTTTGTTTCCTACCCCTTATGGTTGCCATAAGTTCTCATTTTGGTTCCATTACGATGATAAAAATGTGTTCTTATGCTATATTTGAGATCTGCAACTTAAAATTTGTGTGCCCTAGCTTTACCTCAAACCCTAACTCGTAGATTTTCTCCCCGCACACCTTTTCTTTGATAAAGCACCCTAACTAATGGAGCTCCAAACAATTCTGTGCACAAATCACTATGGTTCGATGTCTATATTTTCTCTTTCACACACTCCCATTCACAACTCATTCTTTATCTCACTCTTCAACTCACTTGAACACTTCACTTCACAATGCAAGGTAAAAATGATATCGTAACCCCTCTTTATATAAAATTTTCAAATTTCCATGCATTGATTGCTCTTCACCAATCACCATTCTAAACATTAAGTATGCCTTAAATTCTTTTTCTGCACTTTTTAAATAAATTTTCTACGTTGAGTTTTCCATGCCCCATTCGTAAAATTCTGGCACACCCACTACTTCTCGGCCACTTACCTCCTCTTGTGCGCCTTCATGCACCAAAGTACCTATCCACTACACCTCACACCAAGTAGTTTCCCATGATTATGCATACCTAACGTTACACTATATGTCCATCCATCTACGCATGGTCTTCATTTCTAAATAGTTTTCTTTAATCAACACCCTTACCTCAAACACTTGTTCCACATTTCTTTTATGCATACCCATCATCCATAGATCATTCATTCATAGCCCATTTATCATGTACCTACTCCACCCACACTAAAATTATGCGCATTCCTCTACACATCAATTCACTTATATAGTAGTTAGCTATTGGCATACAAACACACTTGTTACAACAAAACACTGAAATAAATTGAAAAGGCATAACAATGATGAAAATAAACACATATAAAGGAAATGAATTAAAGGGGAATCTATTCTAACTAGAAAATTATGCTAGTAATATCTTGATAGTCTCATTTAGGAAATGAGTTCCCCTATCACTTGTCAAACTCAATGGAAATCCATACCTACTGATTATATTCTCCCATAAGAACCTTGCTACTGTAGCTGTCGTGCAAGCCTTTATAGGTACTGCTTCTTCCCACCTTTACAGATAATATGTAAAATTTATAATGTAGTGTGACCCAGTCCTGTGCTCTAGTGGGGAAATAGGGCCCACAAATTCAATTGCCCATTTCTCTAAAGGTTTTACACTCACAATAGGCCTCAAAGGAATTTCATCTTTATGATGAGGATTTCCAAGGCACTGAAAATGATCATAGGCCTTGGCATAATCCTTACAATCCTTATGTAGTGTTTCCCACCAAAGACTAGCCAAAAAAATATTACACGCGGTAGCATTACCTACATAATGCCATCTAGAAATCCCACCATGAGCTTCTTCTATTATAGCTTCATGCTCATGCTCAAGTACACACTGGTGAAAAATTTCATCATGACCTAACTTGTATAAGTCTCCACTAATCAACATATAGGTAACAATATGTATGGCAAGTTATTTCTTCTCTAAGCTCTTCATCGCTTTAGGCACCACACCAGTATGCAAAAATACATAAATATCTTCTAAATCAAAGGGTGCGCAGTTTAATCTGAATAGTTCTACATCTGGCATTATATCCTCAATGCTCTATGCATCCTCACCCAAGTTAATCCTTGACAAATGATTTGGTCTAAAATTTCTCTTTCCTAGTTTTACAACCACTGTAAATTCAAATTCCTAAAACAACAGAATCCATCAGACATATGTGCCTTTGTAAAATGAGATTTTATTAACTAAGTACTTCAAATGTCCATGTGATATGTATAAAATATAAAAGGTAGTTTCCAGCAAGTACTATCTAAACTTGTGCAATGTGTAAATCATAGACAAATGTTTGCACTCTGTAGTTGTATAGTTCAACTTATCTGGTGTCAACTTCCTAGTCACAAAACAGATAGGATGATCAATAATATCATCACCAAGTAATGCTAACACCACGCTAATGGCCATGCTAGAGGCATCAACATGTACATGGAACTATTTATCCCAAGAAGGAAAGTGAAAAATGGGCATAGAAGTAAGTTATTCCTTTAATGTCTCAAATGCTATATGTTACACCTCATCCCAATGGAACTTTACTTTTCTTTTCAATAGTTCCTCCAAGGCCACGGAAATCTTAGCATACCCTTTGATGAACTTTCTATAGTAACTTGTATGTCCTAATAACTCATACACCTCGCTCTAATTGGTAGGTTCCTCTAAACCCAAGATAGCTGCAACATTAGCAATATCTACCAATAACCCTTCCTTGCATATAATATGTCCCAACAGAGTCCCAAAGGGTGTACCAAAGATACACTTTTTAATGTGCAAAGAAATTCTTGGCTTCTTACATCTCTCAAACATGAGTCTCAAGTTGTCACAGTGATCTTTTACCAGCCCATATATAGTCCAATCATCCAAGTAAACCTGTAAAAACTTGTGTATAAAGTATTCAAATGCTTGTACAACAATGTGTGAAAATATTGCGGGTACATTCTTCAATCCAAAAGGCATAACTATAAATGCAAAACTTCCCCACTCAAAGGTGAAAGTTTTCTTTTCTTGGTCTTCTTTAACAATTCACCCCTGATGACAAGCAAAGAATCCATCAGTGAAAGAATAAATCTGACGCCCTGCAACGCCTTCCAAAATCTCCTTTATAAAAGGTATGGGAAAAGGATCTATAACATAAGCATCATTCAACTATCTATTGTCTACACATATCTTTATCCTACCATATTTATTTATGTGTATTACCATGGGGTTAACCAACTCTAATTCCTTAATGGGCTTAATGATTCCATATTTTAACATCTTATCATTCTCTTCCTTTAACTTTGACACATCAGGATTAGGATTCATCCTTTAATGCCTCTTCCTAACCGGGTGCACACCGTCATTTAACTTGATCCTCATCTCACCCAAAGAGGGATGCACTCCCTTCAACTCATGATAGCCACACAGAAATAATTCTTGGAATTCGTGCAGCAACTCAATAATCTTTTCTATCTCCTGTTCAAAAAAATAGTCACCAATAATGACCTCTTTAAGTTTTGTACCTATTTTCATAGTCTTATGATAAGTGCGCGTCTTCTCATCAGCACTATCTAAGACCTCGCACATATCTACAGTGTGATCAACATCTAGATTCTCTACTTCCTCATCATCAATCATGTAAACCATCGTACCCTTTTCTTTTTCCAACTAGGCACACCCAATATGCACTTAATTTTTCTCTTCTTCGTCAAAGCACGCCTCCAAGTTTAACTCCCCAAACATATCTAACAGTAGTTCCTCAACTTTTGCACTATCCCCCATTGTAAGGTGCTTTATAATCTATAATGCTTCATTCACCAGATGTTTAGTACAAAATAAATCAAAGGTCTGAATCATACTTGAGATCATCTCCTCCCAATTAATAACCACCCTTGTTAACTCTATATGAATATACCATGCATGCACGAAACCCCGTAGAGTGGCCTATAAATTATGTACCTAGAGTGATGGTAGCAAGGCTTCCATCCCCTCTGTCAAGAGTCTCTCACACTTCTAAATGTGATCCAAAGCATAATCCTTCCCATGGTATTCACAGATATGTGAAGGTACATTTTTCCTTAGAAACCTAATAGAGAAGGTGATTCTCACTTCTCACCACTAAAAAGGGTTTTCACTGTGTAGTCCACCACTGCACAACTATCCCATGCATGGTATAAACTAGCATATTTCTTCTTTATATTTTATCTTTCCACTGAGCTTACATGACACACAGACATACGTTGAGGTTTCCTTCACTAGTGTATCAAGCTTGTTATGACCCAAGGGTCTAACCATGCACGACCAGATTACATGAGTACCTATGTTCTCAATCTCCCTCCAAACCATTTCATACGTTCCATGCGCCCAATTATCACAAGAAACACTGGTTGTATCACTCATAGACTGAGCATCATCCCAATGAATAAGAAATTCCTTAGATGGATTGAGTGCTTAAATATATCTAATTGTACGCATGCATATCATATTTAGATCCTCTTCACTTAAAGGTTTTACATACAGTGTAACCTTTCCATCTATTAAAGGAATAATCACACACTTTTCTTTGTTCTCAAAATGGATATAACCTTTATTAAAGTGTAGATCAGTATTATTTGCATAACACCAAGGGCACCCAAGAAATACAGGGAAGTTATCTTCTTCGGTAAGTTTTAAGACCTCAAAGTCTCCAATAAACTTGGCCCCTTGTATAGTAAAAGTGGAATCCTTCAATACTCCAATGGGCGTGGCTTTAGTCCTATTCACTATATATAACACATTTGAAGATGGATTTAATGGTGGCATCCCCACCTGATTCCACACATCCAAAGTGATTACATTTAATTATGTACTTGTATCAATCAATATATTACTAAACAACCATCCATCAAAAACTACATTTAAAGTGATTTATTTATCATATTCAATATTGTGAGGAGATAAGCTCACATGCAGGATCTGTCTCTCACACTCAGATCCAACGCATGGTATTTTCTCCCTCATCCATTCTCCTAACAAGGGAATGATGTTATCTTGGTTCAAAATCTTAAAATCATTGTATCTCACCCTACAAGTTTCTAATAACCTCCATAATATCCTGATAAACTTCTTTTTGATGAGCAGGATATGAATATTTTACATGCAATACTTCATGTTTTGTAATAAAATGTTTCTACTTCAGAGTCTCACGAGTGTGCATAGCCTCAACATGTGTAGTCACCAACATAGGTATTATCTTAGTATCAGGCACTAACTTTGGCATCCACTAATCTTCTATAACGTGTTATACCTTTATCATCCCCTCACCCTTATCCTTCTTATTTTTATTTCTCATATGCTCATATAAGTCAGGATATTCCTCAAACTTATGCTTTTTTCCGTAGCATGAGAAAATAATTTTCTAAGGGAATTCATGCCTATAATGATCAGAGGATCCGCATGTATAATACGTTCCATGAGGTAATTCACCTCTTCCACCACGGTGACCATGGTCTTTGTATCCTCCACAGTAACCTCTACCTCTACCACCTCCATCAAAGCGCCCTTCATTGTGGTTGTGATTATTATGTTCACCTTGGTCCTTAGAATTATTTACAACACTGGTCTGACATACACTAGTCTCAATAATGTCATGAATATGATAAATCAACCTACAATTCTCTATGTCATGAGTGTGGGACTTACAAATATTTCAATAACAAGACACATTCTTCCATATTGTGCGCTGCAACAATGGGCACCGACTTGAATCATGATCTAAGTGACAAATCTTGCAATCTAGTAATATAATGTGCACCAATTTATGAGGGTAACTATCCTTAGTATGTCCTTCCACCTCATAATATGTACACCATATCCCACTTCATGTCTCATGTGTTGAATTGTCTTATAAATTCTCCATAGATGCAATCTGCACCTCCAAGAACATGATAACTCCAGTTTCTACACTGTTAACTACCTCAATGCATAGAGTTACATGATAAATCCTCGCATTGATATGTAAACATCTTATGACAGAGTGCCCTTCTGAAAGGTGTGATTAAACCACCAATAAACCATTGTCCATGTTCGCTAGGGTGAGTATCATAAGAAAACTTTGATGAAAAGTTTTAAAGCATGCATCATACTCCCTTACGCTCTTAGCCATGCCCAGATTAATTTAATTCAGCGTGCTAATGATTGTCTATTCAAACTCAGGTATATGAAACTTTGTTAAGAAGGCCACACATGTAGTACATTATAATTTACAACAGTCTAGTTCAGATCATACTTCCTATACCAACTATGTGTGTGCCATTGTAAATTAGTAGAAAACTAATTCACCTCATGTTCAAGAGCTATAATTCCTTTAGCGCACCATAATATCTCAAACTTATGTATGTGCTTGGCAACATCCTCAATACCTCAGTACTTTGGCAAGGAAAGAGACATATCATAAACTATTTACTGAAGATGATGAGGGTGTAGACCTTGTCCACCAAATCCAAAACTAGAACCCCCACTAGTCTTTCTTCCACCACCAGAAAGACCTGATCCACTTGATCCCAAACCTCCCGATCCTCCACCTATAGCAATAACTAGACTAGAGAATGAGCTATTATGTGTTCCAACTGTTGTACTAAACTAAAATCTCATATTCTAGGAATTTGTGTTATTTCCAGATGTATTACCAATGTTTTGCATGCCCAAGATTTATCTAGATGACATGCCAGAAATTATTCCTCCAATTGGTCCTCCAAACAAAAAATATTCTATCACCTGTGATGTCATAGATGTTGTTTGATGCACTTCTCTACTCAACGGAAAATTAAATCTACCTATCAATACTCTATCACTAATACTAGCTTATTTATCAATAACTATTTTAGGAACTGGAACACCAAGCATGAGGGAAAGGTTGCCATGTGGGATCAGATGCACACCTACAGTCCTTAGCCTTTCTTCTTATTATGTGTTCTCATATGAAGCTAAAGGGGATTTTATCCCATGCTTTCCTAAATGGGGGAGTACCAATTGCTTAGGTTCCATGTCCTCCGCATGAATTTAAAATACTTCATGCATCACCCATCTCCACTACTCCATAGACTTATCATTGTTGTGCTTATTCACCAATTCCCTTTCACATGCTTCATTATACTTAAGCCATCTTTCCTCTCTTTCCTTTTCTACCTCAAGGTCTGCCATATTTCACCACACCTACTTCTGCCCCCGTGCACAGTGAAGGTTTAGCTAGCCATAGGTCATTCTTCCAAATCTAGAGTCACTAAAATGATCTTGATCTCTAAAGGGATAGTGCAAAAATAAGATCCTATGGGTTCACACAAGAATTGAAACTCAGTAACCTCTAGAAAAGAATACATAGAAACAACATACTCCAATCTGTAACTGTTCAAATCAACACTCCACCAATTATCTAAAATGTATGTCCAAGTGAAATTAGCATCATACAGAATATGGTAATCTTCTTGTGTCTGAAAAATTGTTCTATACCTCCAATTTCACTTTGATGCATATGCTACCAGCCACTCGTATAACTCTATAGGAAAAAAAATAGAATAATGCCTCATAGAGTTCATGATACAAATTCTCTTCAACCCACTGACATGCATCAAAATTAGGTCCAGTGTTTTATCTTTGAGTGAAATCTTCCTCTAAATTTTATAACCAACTTTCAATGTTGTCCAATGTTAACCGATACATTTTCATCATGCAACATCCTTACAACAACTTGAAAAGAGGTCCCAATAACAAAAAATAAATGTAGTTTTTTTTCTTACCTAAACCCAAGATGCATTGATGCATCACTTAGACATATCTGAATTCTCACCTAAAGTGTGCGAAGGTACTAGGTCCCTCTTTTAATACCAGATTTGTCAAGGTATTAGCATGATCATACAAGTATTCCATATCCACAACCAATATTTAAATATAAAACATAACACAAATCAGATCACAACTATAGCACATAATGAATCAAATGAGGATCAAGATCAAATTTACCATACAATAACCAGTAACATATACATCAACAACCATTATCCATATGAAAAGTTCCATTATATTAGTCCACCATGAACATAGTAGTTAATATATCAAAAAGCATCATCATAAATTCATGCACACAAATATACCAATAGTATAACTCTATTACAATCTTAGTGGTGTGTAAACCATGTAAATCAATACATATATAGGTAGTAAGGTCTTACCCTTCACTAATCATGCACTCTCAAAAATAGGCTACATGATCAAAATAGCCATGTTCCGCTACAAACAAAACTAAGGAATTATGCAAGCTTTACTTATTAATAGATTACCTATAATTAACTCTAGATCTAATCCTATTATTACCTTAAAATCTACATGAATCTTCAACTTCAACTTGGTCACAAAATAGCTTAGCATGTCTTCTAAGTCTCTTGTCAAAGTGTATTTAAAACTCAATCCATTCATAGCCAGTGTATGCAAAACAACTAAGTTTTGAGCTCTAACATTCCTCAATGCACCTCGTATCAACTAATCTTCTGCACTTCCTACACATGTGCTTCTTACATGCCTTGATCTCATGTGCCTCTAGTACTTAGGCATAAATATGTCCAACCAACAACCTGGTATGGGATTGTTTTGATGTGCAAATTTGATGAATGTGTTTTGGATTTGTGTGGAAAGGAGTGAATGCAAAAATATTATCCCTAGTTATAATATGTGACCAAGAAAACAATGAGGAGGTTATTTTTAATACTTGAAAATGAAGTGTGAAGATTTGATGAAAACAATAGACAAGATATGCAGTGCAATGAAAGAAAATGAGAGGAAATAAAGACGAGAAATACCTAGTGATCATTTTTCCTATTTATCTGATTTTAGAAATAAATAAGCACATGAAAAGGAAAATCCAAGAAACTCCCAATGCGAGAAAGAAAGTAATGTAGACTAATATTTGTATGAGGATTCTGCAGAAGATGTTGGCAGTTTTGCATGATAATATTTCAAATGATATGGTCCTATACAAAAGAGATTAGTAGTTTACCCTGTAGACATAAGATTAGATAAATGGATAGTAAACGATCATGGTTGTTTTTTATTTTCAAAATCACCCAAAAGTGAAAGAAAAGATCATACACGTCCAAAAATCAGACAAATATAAATAATTCAAAGAAATGAAATAATGATCAATATGATAGTTAAAGATGAAAAAATAAGCTAGACTAAATGAATTGATTTAATTAAGTTACTCATAATGAAAGGGATGGTTAACATGAAATGTTGATTCAAAATTTAAACTGTTATTTGATTGGGGATCCTAAAAATAATGATTAGAATGTTATCCTGAGGTAAGTAAATGCTAGGACAATAGAAGTAAGTTCATGCTTTTGATTTCACAGAACACTTAAAAAGTGCAAGGAAAGAGCACACACGTAAAACAAGATTTGGTTAAAAAAATAAAATAAAGGTTAATTCCCAGAACAAATAGAAACAATCATGTTTCTAATTTCCAAGATCACTTTGACAATGTGAGGAAAGAGCATACGCATGAGGTTGTTACATTATTATTTTTTTAAATACTATAATTTTTTTCCTGTAAATGAGATGTGTTAGGAGAAATCAAACCATCATTTTTTTTTAAAGTTTATATCAAAAAATTATTTTTCTGTTGCATAGATCTTCTTGAGACCTTTCCATTAGAAAATGGAGTCGTTTTAAGTTCAGGAGCAAAATTTATGGCTTTTGGAAGATGGGTTACGCTAGTGATCTCACTGAAAAATTTGAACGTGAGAAAAACAACTTGACACTTGTTTTTTTTTGGTTTTTTAGCTTCTGTGCTCCACCTAAGAACCTCTAATGTTGAGAGAAAGGTTAAATGAAAATAATAAACACACAAAAATAGTTAATTCATGAAAAGATAAATTAAAATCAGAAAAAATATAGTTGTCCCACCGGGTGTGCCAGAATGTTTAACAAGATTTCTGTGTTGTGAGTTCCAGATTAGTGAAAACCAGACAGGAAATATAGAAACCTAAAATTATGGGAGGATTTAGTAACCTCATGAGGTGGATGGTGATAAAATGGTAGACACCCAAGAAATGATCATTTTCGCTTTGAGTCTTCAACCAACACAACAATGAAAACTAAAACATGGAAAATGTTTAGTAAGATTTATAGTGGGCTGCCCAACAAAGTCAGCTATAGGAACTAAAAAAATTCTAGAAAGGATGTCAACCCAAGTGATAATAACAAAAGGATACTCAATGATGGATAGTGATATACTGGTAATAGAAAACTAAAAGAGTGATATGATAAATGAAGATGAACTAAAATGATAATTGATAATACGAATGCTAAAAAAATATAAAAAAACCAGAGTGGGTTGGTGGTGACCCAAAAGAAGATAGTATGGTTGATATCAGCCATATCAGAAATGATCCAAGATAGTAGGATGTTGAGAGCCTTGTAGCAGATCCTTAACAAGTAGAAATAGAAATAATGCAAGGAAATTGGATGACTAGGGGAATCACAAGGACATTATGATGATATTAGTGGAATAAGAATGCCAAAGTTTTGATATGATTTCAAGCTTGTTTGAAAAAGGGGGCGGGGGAAGGCTCTTATTTATAGCCTAAGGGTTAGATTAATTTGGGGGTTTTGGGTGATCAAGATTTAGAAAAAGTAAACCTAATTAGGTGAGTGCGGGGACATGATTTGAATATTGAATTCATGAGTGGATTGAATATGGATTAAATTTAAATATTAAATTAATAAGTGGATTGAATATGGATTATTTTTTAATATTAAATTCATTAGTGGATTGAATGTGGATTATTTTTTAATATTAAATTCATTAGTGGATTGAATGTGGATTATTTTTTAATATTAAATTCATTAGTGGATTGAATATGGATTATTTTGGAATATTAAATTCATTAGTGGATTGAATATGGATTATTTTGGAATATTAAATTCATAAATCGATTTGTCATGGATTATTTCTGAATTTTAAATTCATATGTGGAATGACATGGATTAGATTTAAATATTAAATTTACAAGTGGAGTGATATGAATTAGATTTGAAAATTAAATTTAAAAGTGGATTGACATGGAGCATATTAACATGTAATGAGGATTATGGATTAAAAGGTGGTCAATTAATCAATTAACATTGATTAATTGGGTATGTATTTTTGGTGGAAAATGGAATTAATTAAATTTAGGAGGGAAAAGGAATTCAAATGGGAAATCCTAATGAAATTGAGAAAACATGAGTTTAAGGGGAGGAATGATACCAAAAATTGATGTCTACATTGACGCTATTGGCTTAAGTAGTGTAGGGAGGAAATTCCGCTGTATCCTCCAACATGTAACTACTCCCCAGAATGCTAATGAAAATATTCCCTATAAAATATTATGTGTATGGGGTTTGTATACTGGTTTGAACCCACTCGAAGAATGTAGATTGCACTATAGACCAAATTGTAGAATGAACTGTAGACTGAACTATAGAATGAACTATACTAGTACCATGTGTAAACCCCAAATGATGCCCCCCTCTTTGGGGGTGCATGTGATTTCATGGATAGGAGAATGCATCCCCAAAAGAGGACCAACCATGTATATTGAAACTTTTCCCTATAGGGGGAAGGGAATGTGTTTCGTAAAGACCAAGGGACACACAAAAAAGTGAATAGAAAACAAGTGTTAGTACAGACAAGTAATGCATTTAGAAAACAAGTATAAGCTATAACATGAGTAGAAAATGTAAACACTCAAAGAGAAAATCATAGACCACACAAAGTGGGTTGTAAATATGGGACACCACTCATGGTGTCACAAGACACTCAAGGATTTCATGGCCACAAACAAGCAAGTGTGTAAACACAACAAAGGGAAAGGTCCACAAACAATAGTAAGCAATAACAAATAAAAAAACTATGGAAGAAAATATACCTGCATAACCAATGTTGCACACGAAGCACCAGTTAGTATGTTATAAAAATACCAAGTATGTCAAAGTATGTTTAACATGACAATAAAAAGTGCTAAGTACAAAATGAAACAATAACACTTGTAGTGCACGAGTGTGGATTCCCCCAATAGGTAGTGTGTCAAGAATCAGTACTACATGTAGAAGCTTTGTATCTACAATCATAACTAGAAAAGGATGTGAACGTGCATGTGTGTATGGTAAAGATAATGACATATAAGATATTTATCTAACATGTGTAGTAAAGTGAACATGTAAAAGTAAGTACAAGTAAGAGTAAATGTAACATGCCATGGATGGATGGAATGTAGTATGGATGATACGAACTATTAGTGCATAATAACAACACCCCTGAATGGCCTGATTGTGAGGTGGGGCATCTGGTATCATTACACAACATGGGACCATATCTCAATCTGTGATATTTTCAAAACTTGAGATGGACCTCCGGAGAAAGCTAGTTCTTGCTTCTTAATCTACCTACCAAAAGCTACTCTAGTTCAGGAAGAACTTATTCTATCCTAATCTAACCTTTCCAAGGGGATAGAGAGAGAGAGAGGGAGGGTGAAAGATCCTATACTAAGTGGTGATACACCAGAAAAGGAAGTGGATGATCATAGACCTAACTACCTGAAGTAGAGAGAGGTGAGCATAGGAGAGGGTGGAAATAACGCACCACAGACCAGAGATATATTTCACATAGAGAACTGATTCGAAACCCATTAAACACAGCTCCCAAGACCTGTAATAGACATCAAAAGTATGCACAATATACCCTGTGACAATGAGAGGTAAGGAGAGATAACAAAATAAGCCAAGGATGGACAGATGCATCAAAAAACATATTTTATTGCTCCAAAATGTTACAAAGAGCATCATTAGTGGGAAATAGGAAAGAAAACACCATTACAGAGCCATGGGAGGAAGCTTAGACTCTGCATTCTACCCTAAGGAAGAAAGAGAGAGTGGGGCAGAGGAGAAACAATGACCAACCGTTTGAATGTGCCCCTTCTTTACAATATATAGGAAGAATAAGAGAGAGAAGAGGGAAGAATTCGAATCCTACTCCAACCACCCTAAGATACACATTGAATCCCATTTTTGAAAGCTCAAACATTGAATATCAATTCCTTCTATGAATCCTCCCACAATATGTCACTTCTGGTTCCCTGATGCATCAAATTGAATCAGATATGGTAGTTGGAGAAATCATATTCTGCATTAATGGCCTAGAATAATTTTTCCCGTTTTCACCTACTAGAGCCTGTTAGATAAGGTATTTTATGTTTCCAAGGAATAGAGGGTGTCAAGACATTTCTAGAAAGTCCACTCCCACCCAAATATGAGTTTCCAGTGAAAAGATATGGCCATTTGAATATTAGCATTGCAGGGCGCAATATTTAAGGAGTTTGACCCTGTAGGGCCCACGTGGCAGCCTTGTGCACCTTAGAGATTTGGCCACCATCTTCATTTTTGAAACTACATCGGATTGACATGTGGCAGCCTCTGTGAGCTCTTTGGGGTCCTTTATATTTTTCCTGAGTCTATTTTCTTGGCAGGGCCAAAAGTTTGGCCCTGAACACTTGGAGGTTTAGCGCTTGTTCGAGAACCTGTCCCAAATTTTACTCTTGAAACAACACCGTGTTGACACTTGGCTCTTTCCACTGGAATGCCTCTGATTTGAATATTCAAACCTTGAATCTGTCACTTTTTAGGCCTGGGACACATGGCCAGCCCGCGCTCATTTAGGAACTGCCTCCAGACTTTCCTTTTGAAAATGTGCCAATGAGACACATGGAGGATTCTGTTGGTTCTCTTATACTTAACCAATTTTGAGCCTAGTATCCTTTTAAACTTTGTTGACCATTAGCTATGAGGAGGGTTGGTGCAAGTTTGAGTCTCCACTTTTGGATTTATCTTTGGAGATGCGCCGAGTTGACGCGTGGAAACTTTCACTAACACTTATATACTTAGTCTTTTTTGAGGTCCGCCCTATCCACCTTTTGACTTTTAGCTGTTGACTCTGCCTTCTTTTTGGTCCTAGGATATGTGGGGGCCTCGCACTCATTTGGGTCTACCTCTTGGATTCAATCCTTGGAAATTCACTGTTTAGACACTTGGCAGCATCTGCTATCTCGTCCATACTTAGCCAATTTTGAGGCTCGTTCTGAGTTATTTCAGAGCCCGAAGACTTTGAGCCTTCTCCGTTTCTTTTCTTTGAGCATATGGCTTCTTTTGACACTATCTTCTCCTTCCCTAACCTTGTTATTCTATTTTAGAGTCCCTCTGCACTATGTTTGCTGGATTTGAACCATAGATTCACTCGACAGAGCCATTTCTTTAATTTCATCACTACACAAGGTCGTGGGTGATCCAATTTTATCCGGGGGAAAAAATATAGATAATGATGATTTGTAGGGGGCATCTTCCTACTAGATGAATGGACTAGTAGCCTTGAAGCATCCATTGGGCACAGAGTCAAGAATAATTGATTGATACTGACCCTTCTTTCAAAATGGACCCCTGAATGCTTGCTTTTACTGACCTCTTTCTGAAATTGAATCTACCCATGCATTTGCACTCTCAATTTTCATGAGAAATATTGAAACAAGGCTTCTAAGAGGTGAAAATTGTTTTGACTCTGGGGCTTTCATCTGTTCCTGAAATGGACTATTTTTAAATGGCTCTAGTTGTTATACATTTGTTTCTTTTTGGAATTAGCAACTGTTTTAGATAGCTATGAGTCCTCTGCCATGAATAGTGAAGGGTCTAGCCTTAGTAGCTCTAGAGCAATACAAAACTTATGTCCAAAGAAAAAATCATACATGCCTCAAATGAGACATGTAGAGTGTGCACAAGCACTTATTCTACTGGGAATAAAGTCTACTCCTACTCCTAAACTAACTAGAGAGAAAAGGGGCTAAAAAAATCCTGCTACAAGCATGGAAAAGTAGCTTCCCTTTCTCAAGAGGGGCAGCCATGCAAATGATTTGAACCTAAATATAGCTTCCTATATGAGTGAAAAACTAACAATAAGCCCGTCCTCCAGCCAAATCATCAAGGTATAAACATTAATGGAAAATACCTCCTCAAGCTGATTTACATTCGACTCCTAGAGGTGTTGGTGATGACCCTTGGTACTTTGATACTCACCCTCATGCCCTGAAGTAGGCATGTCTAGTTCTAGCTTCTCCCTTGGCTCCAACGAAGCCAAGTATCTAATTGGGCATGGTATGATCCTTTGGATGTGCCCCTTGTTCTGAATTTTAACTCTAAAAATGGATTCTTCTTATGGAAATTCTTGGATGGACGGTGGGAGAGAGATGATGACATCCTCTTTCCTTTTCTCTTCCTTCTTCCGTGAAGAACATGGAAGACTCATATCTTCCAAACTTGGTTCCAGAGGGCTATAGTGGAGTGTAGGTTATTGCACTTGAATATTATCATTCATGGCAATAGGTTCATGTACTTGGAAGGTGGAAGATGGAGGAAAAAATGATGTGATCTCCTCAGGATCCTCTTCATTAAAGTAATCTTCTAATTTTGATAGGCAGTATACATCCTTATCTTCCTATTGCATGTGCTCTACCTCCTCCATGGTGTCCTCCTGATCTATAATTTTCTCACCATGGTCCTCCTCATCTTCAAACATGAAGTTTGAAAGATCAAACTCCTCTTCAACATTAGAGACTGAAGGGGATGAAGTGGGAGGAAGAACTGAAGGTTCTTCTGTATCCTGCTCCATGCTTGGAGCCTCTAAAACTATATGATCCTCCTCTTTCACGGGTTCATCAATCAAATCAGGCCCTTTAAATGAAAGAAAAAAATATTCAATGATGCTTTCTTAATTGAGTGGCATCAACTCTGATTTAATCTCTCCCATATGCTTCTCTTCAATGGGACTTGGAGCTGATTATTCCTCCTCAACTTATTATGCAACTTGGTTAAGATCAACATCTTCTTCAGGAAAAGTGCCATAAAAAGACTGTTGATTTTCTTCCTCTTGTTCTTGTTCTTGTTTTACTACAAACTCAGCCTCATCTACCACTAGCTCTTCAACTCTGACCTCCTCTATTGGCTTGACCATCAAGGGGATGTTTGTAAACCTAAACTTGGTAGCCCAAATCTTCAAATTGTCTATCATTTCTTCTCTATTGGGATCCTTCTCTTTTTTTTCTCCTTGATTGGTTTCTTATGTCTCTTCCCAACATGGACTTAGGAAAGGAAGAGGAGTGACAGGTTGGGGTTCAACCAACTTTGCAACTATTTGTGGTGGGGAGGGAAGTGAAATTTCTTGTTTATTTGGAGGGAATGACTGCTTACGAAATAAAAGGGGAGAAGATTTGAAATGGGGTGGAATACCAGGAGACGGAGAAGAGAAATCATCACTTGGGGAAACACACAAGAAGCTTGACTCTTGCCTCTGCTGAAATGATAAAGATTGAGGAAGAGGAAATGAAGGACAGGGAGTTGGTGAGCGACTTACCCATTAATAAGGCTATCTCACACCTTGCTCATAAGCCTCAATGTACTCAATCCACTATGTAAGTTGAGGCAACATTTAAACCGTGAGTTCAAGCTTCACTTGAGGGGTGTAATGTCTTGGAAAAGGGCCGACCCATGGACAAGGTGCCCTGCAACCAATCCTGAATGCCTTCATTTGTGCTATGAACCTAGACTACACCATGTCAGCCTCAATTTAATCTTCTCTAGCAAACCAACATTCTCCATTTGATTGTTGTCATTGTATGCATACGCTTGTTCTTGATAATGTCCATGGTCAAACTGAATTTTACCCTACTCATATGGGTAAGCATAATTACTTTGGATCTGATCATAGTCCTGATTTGGAGGAGTTGGAAAATGCATTGGAGGTGGCTTGGACTACTGTAGGTGTGAATTCCATGAAGAGAATGAAGTAATGATTACACAACTTCATGAAATGGGGGAAAATGGAAGATATGGAAGAATAAAATGGATGGAAAAGGTCAGTAACATAGAGGATGGGTTATTGACCAGATGGAGTCACCAAATGTGCTTTCAAAGTGCCTCTAAAGGATGACCCTTAATAGGAACACATCAACCTACTAAGATGAAGTGGTAAGGTGCTTCATACCTATTCCATTGGGTGTGCCAAAACTGTTAGTGTGGTCACACAGTGGCTTATGATTTTTTGTTGATAATGATTCACCTTGGAAAGATGGAATATCTAACCTCAGTGTCCCATCAGGCATGCCAAAAATATTAGTGGTGGTCACACGGTGGCTTATGATTTGCTTATTATAATGAGACACCTTGGAAAGATGGAAGATCTAACCTTAGTGTCCCACTGGGCATGCCAAAATTGTTAGTGCAGAATCACAACACCCCCGAATGGCTCGATTGTGAGGTGGGGCATCTAGTGTGATTGCACAACATGGGACCATCTCTCAAGATGTGGGCCTTACAAAACTTAAGATAGACCTCCATAGAAAGCCAATTCTTACTTCCTAATCTACCTACCACAAGCTACTCCACTGCATGAAGAACCTATTCTATCCTAATCTAATATTTCCAAGGGGATAGAGAGAGAGATAGAGGGTGAAAGAGCCTGTTGCTGCAAAATCACAACACCCCTGGATGTAGATCAGGTTTCTAGGTTGATGTTCAGGCATCCAGTGTGATTTCACAACATGGAATCCTTTCTCCAAGTGTGGAACTTGTAAAGATATGAAAGGATTCTCCAGAGAAGGCTGGTTCCTATTCCTCTGTTCAGATGTGCACGAAAAATGCAGAGGGTTTACTCAAAACCTAATCTAACTTGCCAAGGAGACAGAGAGAGGGATGCATAAAAATAAACCTAAGCTAATAGAGGTGATGCACCGAGGAATGAAGAACACCTATCTTGATAATAAACACAAACCATTCAAATGTGATGCAAGATCATGCACAGATAACAAAACTTGCAGTGAAAGATCAGGAGGATGCAAATAAACACAGAGAGGGTTAAGAATCATCCACAGACATGTATTAATTGCTCCAAATATTGATACAATACTCTACAAAATGCCAAGAGGAAAATTCACATTACAGTTTCAAATGGGAGGTTCAAACTCCACAAATTCGCCTGATAAAGAGAAGAAGGGAGGGGTAAAACAGGAATGTTCGACCTTCTGAAAGAAGCCCCTCTTTACAATATATATGAAGAATGAGAGAGGGAAGAGAGAAGAAATTCAGATCTACCCCCAACCACTTCTAGGTCACATTTAGTTTATCTTATTATGACAGAAGTGGCGGATCCTGCCAAAACAGTGAACTGTCTTCTGTATTAAAGCTGGTTGTTGAAACGTCAGTTCTGGCCATTACTGCACATCAGAGGCATTTCCTTGATTTTATCCCTCAAAATTGAACCAAAAAGAAAGATTGACCCTGGGATTGTGTAGAGAATTTCAACAGCTTTCTAATGATATAAGGAACGTGCAAATCCGAGCTCTAGATCAAAAGATATGAAGGTCTGAAGTTTTAGGGCAAAACAGCCAAAAAACGGATGTCAGGAATTTTTTTGAAATTTTCCCGCACTCCGACACCTGGATGATACGTGGCAAAATTTAATTGGTCGTGGGTCCTTCCTACTTCATTTACTTCAGTTTAGCTTTGGCGGACTTTCCAAAATTCCCCTGACGTGTCGATGAGCTGGGGCACGTGGCATAATTTGGTTGGAGGACAGGGGGCGCGGAGTCATCCTTGTCCTTTGAACTTTCGGTGAAAACTTTGTCAAATTTTTCTAAATCCTCCTCGAGCCCCGAACCCTCCTAACCCATAGGACACGTGTACTGTTTCTATTGGCTCAGGCCAATCCTGTTCCATTTCGCTCCTTTTAAAAACTTGGCTAAAAAACACTTAGTCAAAATTTATGTGCCTTCCCATGTGACACATATCACATTCTGATTTGCTGTCGGCCCTTTCGGCTATCCGCGTCCTCCGCGTCTCTTGGCCCCGATGTCCCAAAAATGAAAGTTTTCTGTTTCGGCCGAACCAGCCGGTTCGTGTCCTTCACGTCTTCTTGTCCCAAATGTCCCAGAGCAGTTAGTTGATTTTCTTCTCCTTCAGCCGAACCGGCTTTCCGCGTCCCGACAGCCTGGATGTTCCTTTTCCCTGCAGATTGCCTGGCAGACTTTCGGCTGATTCATGCCCAGATGTCCCTCACATCCTGACCATTGCGAGGACTAGGACTTAGCCATTTTTCATGATTTTTCCTGGCCCAAGCTTGTTTTCTGCAACTTTTCACATTTTCTCAGAACTTGCTCTTTTCTTCTTCGGCCAGGGGAGTAAGAAAAAATCTGAGGGGACCCTAGAAACATGATTCTTGCCCTGAATCAATCAATTTTCCTGGGGCTTGAGAATTCAATGCATGTTATCAAATTTACTCTGGGGGGTGAATTTTGGATAACAATTGGCGACTCAGCGGGGCTACCTTCCTGCTAGGTGAAAAGACCAGTAGCCTGAAGCAGTCCATTGGGCATGGAGTTATCAAACATTTAGTTTAGAATCCCAACTGACTAAGAATGTGTAAGGAGGAAGATGGAATATCACCTAATGGGAGAAAAGACTGCAAAACATCTCCATGGACAGCAAGTTGTGCCAAAGCACTTAGGGAAAACAAAAATAACCTATAGCAAAACAATGTGCACAAGCACTTGGAGGAAAGAAAATCTAATCTAATATTTATAGAGGTAGTGAACTTCCCTCTAGAAGCAATGCTTGAGATAGATTCCATTGACTGGAATCTACAGTTCTTCACCATCCAATGAGGCCAATTGGAAAGCATTGTTGTTCTTACACTTTGTGACCATGTATGGGCCACTCCAAATGGCATCAAATTTTGAATGCCTTCCCGGTTTTTCTCTATCCACATCTCATTTCAACACTAGATCTCCAACTTGAAAAGATCTATCTTTGGCCTTCCTATAAAAGGTCTTCTTGATCAAAGCTTGATCCTTTTCCATTACTTGGGATGCCTGATTTCTGATCTCTTGTAGCTCTATCAACTCTGCATACCTCACCTCCATGGGCTCAAACTCTAGCAACTCCAGCTGCTTCATGAGTTCCAACGTTGGCAACTCAAGTGACATGGGCAAGATTGCATCTCTTCCATAGACGAGCCTGAATGGAGAGTTACCTGTGGATATTTTGGGAGTTATCCTATCAGCCCATAAGGCTGATTTTAGTTTGGTATGCCAAGACCTATGATTCTCATCAAGAGTCCTCCTACTGATCCTCAACAATTTCTTGTTTGTAGACTCGGCCTGGCCATTACCCTGAGGGTAATAGTTCGATGAAGTGCTTAGGTAAATACCGTTCTTGACAGCCCACTCAGTCACCTTAGATCCAATGAATGCCAATGCATTATTAGATATTATTATAGCAGGTACACCAAATCTGGTTGTTATTCCCTCATAAAAGTCTAAGATGCTAGACTCATTTTCCTCTTTGAGTGCTACTGCTTCTGTCCATTTGGTGAAATAGTCCGTGGCTGTCAAAATCCATTTGTGCCCTTGGCTTGAATTGGGATTAATGACTCCAATGAAGTCCAAACCCTATTGCATGAATGGCTGGTCAACTGAGACTGGATGTAATGGAAGAGCAGCAAGTCTCTCTTTTCCTGTGAAGAATGCACAATTCTTACACCTCTTGATCCATTCATAGCAATCACTGAAGATCCTAGGCCAATAATAACCAGCCTTCATGATTTTTAGAGCTGTCACTTTTGGTGCAAAATGGCCACCAGTTGGTCCACCATGAAACTCTTCCAACACCCTTTGAATCTGATTTGTGATAATGTATCTCAACAGTACTCCATTCACATCTTTCTTGAACAAAACTCCATCAACAATGGCATACGGAATAGCCTGCAACCTGAAGTGTCTCTTTTGAGTCTTGTTCATCTCCGGAGGGCATAGGCCTATGCCTAGGAAGTGTATAATACCTTGGGTCCAGCAAGGAGTGGGGGCAGCATTGTCTTCTTCTTGATTGCCACTTGGCTCATGGCTGTCCTGGACTGTCAAAACAGCCTCTTCTTCATTGCATACTTGTTTTTGCTTCCCCAAAACCAGCTGCTCACACAGTCCTTTCCCTCTTACCAGCTTGGTGATCTTGATCTCAATGTCATATTCCATGACACGGGTGATCCAACCTACCCTTTTCTCATTCAAATCCCTATTGAGGAGGAAGTCCTTAACTCCAGCATGTGAGACCAACAACTGGACCTTGTTGTTTGAGATTAAATGCTTGAATTTCTTCAAGATTCTGATTACTGCAAGCACATGCTTCTCAATAAAAGAGTACCTCACCTCATAGTCATCTAGGCTCTGACTGAAGAAGGCAACTGGCTGCTCATCATTATCTTTGTTCTGCTGTACCAGAATGACAAAAATAGTGTCATCACCTCCAAATGCATAGAGGATGAAATCCTTGGAGAAGCCTGCGTTGATGAGAGTTGGCGCTTGAGAGATAGCTTCTTTGATTGCTTCAAAACTCTCCTTGCCTTCTGCTGTCCACTTAAAAGCCATGTTCTTTTTTAACATTTTGGTGATGGGCTTGACAAGAGCTGCAAAATCTGGGACAAACCTCTGAACAAAGTTTATCCTTCCCACGAAACTCTGAAGGGATTTCTTGTGGCTTGGCAGTGGTAGTGATCTTATGGCTTCAACTCTTTCTGGATCAATTGCTAATCCTTCTTTGGAGACAATATGGCCAAGCAGCTTTCCTTCATGTGCAAGAAAGATGCACTTCTTAGGATTCAAAGACACTCCAAATCTCCTTCACCTCATGAAGACTTGTCTCAAATGACAGAGGTGGTATGCTGCATTCTTTGAAAAAATAGTGATATCATCAAGGTAGATCAGCACCACATTGTTAATCAGACCTTTGAATGCCATGTCCATTTACCTTTGAAAGGTAGCACCAGCGTTGGACAACCCAAATGGCATTTTCCTATAAGCATATGTGCCCCATTTTGTAGTGAAGGCCGTCTTAAATTGATCTTCTTCCTTCACCATAATCTGATTGTAGCCTGAGTAGACATCAAGTAGTGAGAACCTTTCTGAACCAGCTACAACTTGCAATATGTGCTCCATGGAAGGGAGTGGGTAATGGTCCTTGAGGGAGGCTATGTTCAAGTCTCTGAAGTCAACTGTAACATCCTCAATTAATACCTTAGAACAAGTGAATTTATTTATTATTTTTTTTGATATTTGCATCCTGGTTCTAAATACATAATTTAGAACTCACAAATCAAATAACCATTCATATAACAGACAACCATATGCAGCTGTAATGACTCGGAGTACCTCCGATCTATTCATTCCATGACTCGGTAATCTACCGATCTATTCATTCCATGACTCGGTAATCTACCGATCTATTCATGAGTAATAAGAGATGGCGTTTTTATTTAACGCTTCACTCTCGCGGTTCTCTTCCCTATTCTGGGATTCAGAATGTTCTGTCCAAGGAACCTAACTGAATAATTGTTACCATTATTCATCGGCATCTCATCCCTTAGACTAGGTGAATTAGGACAACGCAATCAGCAGCTTGCGATACTTTGGCCAAAGATTTGAAACATACTGTTATGTCTAGTATTCCTTAACGGCATACTCGTCAATCTGGAATACGTCCTTCACCCCATTCTTATGTTATATAGAATGTCTTACACTGACTACTGTCAGTCCTTCCTTTCACAACTTAATCACTCGGAGACAGATTAACAAGGTGATAATGTTATATGGATGCCCACGAGTATTAGGGATACGATGACATACTGGTTTAACCCTGCAGTTAGAACAGTGTGTCAAGATATCCCAAACCTCCTAGGCAGCCTTATAACATGACCACATTCCTAATTGGTCCCTGAGTAATTCGTCGAGATCAAAGTGTAAATCTTAGCGATCAATGCAAAGGGTGTCGTCATAAGTCACCTGCATTGTTGTAACTTCGAGAAGATCCTAATCTTCTCGGAGGTACAACCCTGCAGTTGTCTTGTGCCGTCAACCTTTAAATCCGCCTCGAAAAGATCTACTTACTAATATGCGTTACGCACGTTGAGTTTTAAATTACTTTAAAGACTTTCCCCATAGGTTAGCCTTTCCCAATCCCTGGATTCTTCGTCTTAAGACGACCTTTCTCAATAAAACCCATTACATGGTAGAGGTATTAAGGTCAAGCTCTCATCAAGGAGTCATTAGAATACACATGATTCTAAAACAACAGAATTGGACATTATCTCATTACCTTCATATGAGATTGCCATCTGAACCCCATTAGATTTATTTCAGTTCTCTTAACTGAATTTATATCATACTTATTAGTATAAAGATATAATTGGTTAAGAATCCAATTTAATGTTGTCCTACCATACTAGGACTAGGGATTAGTAATTTACCTCAGCTTGATTAGTGTTCTGCTTAGGTTCGTTTTAACCCTATCTTTTAAAAAGACAATGATTTAAATTTCAATTTAGCTTTCGATAGAACAAATTAGAACTACTAAACACTCATAAGAATTCAATCACATTTTCTTTAAGCTTTCATTGTCAATCACAAAAGCATCCAATTACACAAAGATAACATTGCCACTCTGGTATATAAACCGAAGAAGGTCAACTATCAGAATTAAGAATACAACACATAAGTATCAAATACTTATTTTCATTCCTTTCATAACTATACAAATACATTTTATGCAAGCAGCATACTTGATACAATGCTTAACGGAAAAGAAACATCTTTCCACATATAGTACATTTAGAAAATCAAGCTGTAATTCATTATAAATCAAATTAAACAATCTGATCATCCTGTCAGATCTGCATTGCTTTTACCACTTACGGCAACCATCTGCAAAAATAGTCAACATGAGTCAGTTCGATGAACTGAGCATGATAAGCACTAACTTTTAAAACAATTGCAATCCGTCAATTGTTTTCATTAAACACCCTGTTTAAATGAGTTCCATTATCCAAACAAGTAAACATATTCAGACTATGCCCTTGTAATACAAAAATGACTACAAACGTGTAACTCTATCATCGTTACAGAATAGTCCTAAACACTTCTCAATTATTTCATCAAATATTAAGAATCAAAGAACGAAAGTATCCAAAACAATTATCTTAAATCCAAGATCAGCAACATTGGACAGATCGTTAATTTCATCAGGAAATGGAAATATCATAACAACTCTTGAGTATATCAATATGTTAAAAACAGCTCCTACTGTTACAGATATCAACATGTATTATAATAATAGAAGAGAAAGGAACAAATCATTCACACTTCCTTTCACACAAGTTCACTACTATACCGTCTCCTCATATGGAAAGCATTCATCCGGTAAGTATACGAACAAGTCCGACAAGCCACAAGAAGAATCGCTGTTTTAAATAAAGAAATAAAACACAGCAAATAAATCAGTCGAGTCCATCAACAGCACACTGTTACAATAAAGCAACTACAATACAATAGCCCCCATGCCGAACAACATGGTCTTTCTACCAGACAAACTCAGAATGACCTCACGCAAGAAGCGACAGGCAAGAAGACAACTACTGCTGTTACCTATTTAGGTACAGTTAGCTCCTAAATTCATTCATACTCAAAAATGGATATCAAAGTAAGGAAGGCGTAACACGCCTACAATCCCAATAACAATCTACAGCCTCTTCAATCCTTTTCAACACTGTAAGGCTTTTGTTCCCAAGGTCGAATTCAAAGGAACTCAATTGTTGCCACAGTCAATAAGAAACTCGAACTCCTTTTGAACAATGACATCTCCCTACGACTTAAGCAGAGAGAAGTTTAAATGAAACCCACGCATCACACACAGCCACATCAACTGGCATGAAATCTAAAGAAAACACAACATAGAATATCGTAGCTACATCTGAATGAAATCAGAGTAGAAAGTATGGTATCCATGACCTACTTCATAAAGCCGTTATACAAGATGTCAAGCTATTCACAGAAATCCATCAAGGCCAAATAAACATCACATGTTCAATCTCAGGCTTATACAGAAGCCAAAAGAAACAAGATATCCTCCACAGGGTCAAACAATAGAATAAACCCAACAGTCCTAATTTGAAGCGATCACACTGGTTATTTATCAAGAATTCAACTGAGTCTATACAACAGTATTCAAGATAATAAAGAAGAATAATTAATGATTCCATCTACTCCAGTAATGATAAACATAAAAGAACAGGCTTCAATAATTACTGATTTCGTAAAAAGAACCAACTGAACCTTCTTCAATATTTTTGAACAAGCTTACACAGAAGGAAACGAAACAGTACAACCGGGGAGTCTATACCCAAAATTTACTATAGTTAACAGAGGTCGAAAGACCTGTTACTTCTTCAAGACTTCAAACAAATCAATATCCAACATTCAAATATATAAATGTATAGCTTCCACAGTGGTCCATTTATACAAGTCATTCAATGGACTCTACAGAGTCGTTCCAATATATAATATACATATATCCATAATGCATACTGTAACGGTTAAATCTCGTTACCCCAACGAAAAAGGAAAACAATTCCAAAAGAGTTGCAATAAGATACTGTCACACCGAAAGATGTTTATTCTCAAACAACCTTCAAGACAAAACGAAACCCAACAGTATCAATAACTACCTTCATCAAAACCCACGACAGAGCTTACAAAGATTCAATAAAACTGAACAGTCAAACACTAGTCCATCAGTATCCCTTCTAACAATTTCCACAACAAGTATTAACAAAATATTTATATACATTTATACATACCAACATGCATCAATAGCCTGCACCCATCGGGAGGACAATTCATGGACTCACACAGAGCAGGCCTAGCACAAAATCTTGCCATATTTTCGCATATAAAAGCCAGAATGCAAAACACCCAGAAATATATAGCAACCGTTCGATTATATCAACACCCATCAAGGGATAAATGAAAAATCAAACCAGAAGAGATACAGTACCAAAAATCACACAAGACCACCAAGGAAAAAATCATCTATTTCCATAAATCATTTGAACAGAGTTGTTCTAATGAAATCACTTGAAAGACAGCAAGATATTTAAAGGTTAGGGCCTAACATGCCTGGATTTTTGCTCAAAATTCCGAAGCAGACCACTGGAAGAGCTCAGACTTCCTTTTCCTTTTCCAAGTTAGAGCGACCAACAAAATTTTGCTATCTCCATGACATATATATTCCCCTTGACAGAGAAAAGAGCTAGATACGCTCATACTCGCCATGCAACACCAAGAAGACTGGTGCGAAGAACCAGTGAACAGGCAGAAGGAAAACTGAAATTCGCGACAAGCCAAACAAACCAACAACTTCCCAGTTTGCATGCCTTCACGTGAGTTCCGAGCTCGACTACCGAGCACATTGAATGCATTTACACCGACTTTCCCACTCAAACTCCACTGCCACCGACCGCCAAAATTGGCGACAGTCAAATAAAATTTCCAGTTCATTTTCAGTTTTGGCGACCTGCCACGTCGGCACAAGTTAGCCGTTCCTAAAACCTCCGCCAAGACCTGTCCTTCATACTTATCCTATGCATTTAATGACATAGAAAATGCCGCCCATGGTTCGCACCCCTCCATAGGCCCCCATACATTTTGTTCAATAGTTAGGTTAGTATCTTAGGTTAGAATTTAGGATAATACTTATTCTAACCACATTACACATAGATACTAACTTAGGACATTAGCACTTAGCCTAGGTCTAGGTTAGATTAACACTAATCTAACCCCTAGGTTAGGTTTAGTTTTAGGTTACTAACCATTAATAATTCCAGTTAGGTCTACATTCTGTACACTCAGAAAAAGACCTACATCATACCTTCTTGAACAGGGTTAGCTCCTGTTCTGCCTCAGGCTGCAGAATCGTATGTAACCGAATTATTACCTGGTCCACGATCGAGACCTTCCAGATATACTTCCATATCGGGAACCAATCCATTTCACCTGATCAGCCTGAGTCATACTCCGGACCAGCTTATTCAATGCTTCTAGACCTTGCAACCTGTTCAAGGTCTGTGATTTTAATTCATCACGAACAGACTTAGAGCAATACTTGGATCAATTCCACTGATCCAAGATTAGATCTTATAGATGGATAACTCTATAATTCATTCCGAGATCAGATTAAACTCAGATGCAAAATGAAATAAATAAAAGAGTCTAATCATATTCTGACTCAGTCAAGGATCTGCAAAGAAATTACAGTACATATCAAGCATGATTTCTAAATCGAGGAACACATCCTTTTATAAGAAATCACATATCAACACTTGTATGCTCAGGAGGAAGTAACAACAGTTCAGGGTGTTACATGCTTCCCTCCTGAAAAGATTCATCGTCCCGATGAATTACATATTAAATTAACCTTCAGGTCAATCAAATTATCAGTACACAAATAATGTGACTATTTCATATTTGAATAGTTCTAGAAATCAATGTCACAACACATTTTATTCAACCTGAATAATGTTTTCCTTCATCTGGCTTCCATAACTATTTTTATAAAAATAAGTTCATAAAAGAATGTTTTGTCAACAGATTTCATTCTATTGACAAAGAGAAGGAAAAGCCCTTTTCATCTCTCCAGATTTTTCCCAGGTTGCCACTTTCTTTCGCCTTCGTTAACTGGTGCCCCACTGGACCAAGCTTTTTTTGTCTTACATTGCTAGT